>CM062811.1:623362990-624640773 GCA_031772625.1 Pinus tabuliformis
CTCCTACCAAGAAGATAGTGCCTCCACATCTTCAATGCATGTATGATTGCTGCTAGCTCAAGATCATGCTTCAGATAGTTCTGCTTGTGCTCATTCAATTTCCATGACTCATAGCACACTACCTGTCCTTATTGCATGAGAACTCCACCAAGTCCTCTCTTGCAAGAATATGTACACACTACAAACTCCCTGTCCGGTGTCAGTCAGATGAATGTAACTTAGTGCATAACACCTTTTTCCTTTATGCTAATATAAACTAATGAATGAATGTGTTGCCTCCTATATTATATGTCGATGTATGAATGCATTATGCATATTGGTTTTCTGTATGTTAAAAGGGGTTTATATTGATTCTAAACATTCATAATTGTGTTTAACGGTCTGAACATCTATAGTGTTTACGTTGTATGGGACTTATGTATGCCGTTTGGTTTGTTACCGTTTCAAACACCTATGAATGCGTTTAATGTGCTGAATGGTTGTAAGGAAATTGGAGTGAATACATAACGTTGTATGTCTATAAGAGGGAATAATATAGGGTAAGTGTCGGATAACATCTGATGGCCGAAAGCTTAAACCATTGGGACTTCTGCGTACTGTCGATCTCGATTTAGATGTTGTTTAGTAAGCCAAGAGACTAAAAGCCTTGCACAACATGTAGTATTGGGGTGACGGTAACGTCTTTGTTCATGGGAGTTCAGTGTCACATGTCACAAACAGTCTTGTCAGATTGCGGAAACCTAGTTCCAATATTTACCCATTAGCATCTTGTTTGAGACTTCACCCACCCTGTGGGTGTTGCCGAAAGGGTCGATGTTGAGTGTGTTTTTGTCGGCCACTACATAGAAAATATCGGGTCTCTCAAAATATCACGCACCAACAAGCATATCCATGTGCATTTGTTTCCACTCTAAAGGTATTTTGAAAATTGGGCAATGTAAGAATCGACGATTGACTAATTTTTTCATTTCAAGGCTTCAAAATGCTTTTGTCATTGTTTCCTTGCTAGAAACTCTTGTCGCCATTTATTGTTGCATGGAATGGTGAAACCATAGCTAAATGGGATACTATAAACTTCCAAATATATTGTGTTACTCCCATGAGTTCCTAACTTAAATGACATTGGTGGGAGTTGGGTATTATTTGATGGCCTCCATCTTCATAGGATCAACCTTTAGTTCACCTCGACTAATCATGTACCTTAAGTAAATTAAGCAATAATGGGAAAATTCACATGTTTTAATATTTTCCAATAGTTGATGTTATTTTAGGGCTTTTAGCAGCCACATGAGATGTGAGATATACTCTTCCTATTTATAGCTAAAAAACAATATATTTTCCAAGCATAATATTATAAATTAATCTTAAAATGGATGCAATGTGTAATTGATCAAATGTATAAATTTTGTTGGTGTGTTACATAAACCAAAAAGCATTAGCAATCATTCTTATGAACCTTGCCTCATCTACAAGGAATTCTTCCAAATGTCTTCTTATTTACTCACCCTCGGTGGTATCCTAATTTAGAACATGTCTTGGTGAAGTACTTAGTATACTGTGATTGATCTCGAAAGTCATTGGTCATGGTTATAGGGTATATTCTTGAGGGTGATCTTATTCAAAGTTTTGTAGTCAATACACATTCTCTAGGTCCCATCCTTCTTGGGCACTATGATGATAGTTGACCCACAAGGTGAGGTGCTTGGTTGAAATATTCCTTGCTCCAACAATTATTCCAACTATTTATTCACTTCATTTATTTATAATACGAAATATCTATACAATCCTAAGTTTGGAAATGGATATTGGATAAAAATTGCATGTCATGCTTCATTTCCCCTTTGGGAGCTAACACTTCTTTGTATGCTTGTAAAATCTCCTCAAACTACCTTTTTTCCCCTCTTTATTACCTCCCTCGAAGGATGCCTTTACATTTAAAAATTCACCTCCTTCTTGTCTATCTCAAGTGTTGGGTGTGAAGCCTGATTATCTTCTGTATTCAAAGGTTTCAGTCAGATGTATACCCTAGGAAGATTGTACACCGCTCCACGGAGGGGGGTGCGGGGGGGGGGCTGATCCCCCGGCTGGGGGGGGGTCCGGGGGCCAGTGGGGGTTTAGGGGCAGTGCCCCCCGAAGCTAAAAATAGATGTAAAATTGCCTTGTAAAAGTCTAGTAATTTCTAGTCAATCTGGGCCATTCATTAGGCGGATGATCTGACGGTAGAAGTTCTGTTTAATTTAGGGTTTTTGGCCCTAGAAGGCAACCCCTCACTATACATGAGGGAATTGTATTGCGTCTATGTATATCTGTATTCTGAGTAAGGAAGAGAGAGGAGATTGAGAGCAAAGAGGGTGTTACAATGGATCTGCTGTAGGTTGTATCTCTTTAGTTTGCTGGATAATATAATAAAAGAAGGACTAGCTGTTTCTCTGTGGATGTAGCCCAAACTGGGTGAACCATGTATATCTGCGTCTCTCTTGTTTTATGCGTTTTCTATGTTTACATTTCCGATATATTTTATGTGTTCCATCGCTCCGTAATATATAATTTTCTAACAACTGGTATCAGAGCCGAAGGTCTATTTGGTTGATAAAATCGCAGGAGAGAAGGGTTCCTGGTTCGAGTGGGAGCAATGGCGGAAGATGGTAGGTTTATGGTCGAAAAATTCAACGACCAAAACTACCAGCTATGGAAGATGCAGATGGAAGATTATCTATATAAGAGAGATCTATACCTACCATTGAGCGGAAAGGCAAAGAAGCCGATGACTATGATAGACACATAATAGGATATTATCGGCACAAAAGCACTTGGAACAATATGGCTGTGCCTAGTGGCGTCAGTAGTGTTTAATATTTCAAAGGAAACGACAACAGAGGGTTTAATGTCGACATTAGCCAAACTATATGAAAAACCCTTTGCCGCAAATAAGGTATTTCTTATGAAGTGTTTATTTAATATGAATATGTCAGAATTCTGTTGCTGATCATTTAAATGATTTTAACATAGTTACAAGTCAGTCAAGTTCTGTAGGGGTAACTTTTGATGATGAAGTTAGGTTTCTGTTATTTCTGTGCTCATTTCCAGAAAGTTGGAATGGTTTAGTTATGGCCATTAGTAACTCTGTCTCTAGATCTAGTATTTTAAAGTTTGATGATGTTGTCGGTGCAATCCTTAGCGAGGAAATGCGACGGAAAAGCTTCGGTGAGACATCAAGTAATGCTTTGACTACAGAGACCAGGGGAAGAAAAATGGAAAGAGGAAAGAGCCCAGAATATCGCAGTAAGTCAAGAAAAGGTAGATCAAAGTCCAGATCGGGGATAGTGTGCTGGAAATGCGGGAAGAAAGGAGACCTGAAGAAAGATTGCAATTCTCGAAAGGGAAAAGAAGGAGATGCACAACAAGAAACTAATCAAGAAGCGAATGTAACAGGTGATGTGTTGGAAGATGCTTTGATTCTTTCATTAGAAAATATTATTGATGCCTGCATGGTAGATTCAAGGGCCTCATTCCATGCCACACCTAATAGGAAACATTTTCATGATTATGTTCAAGGAGATTTTGGACAGGTTTGATTGGGTGATGGTAAACCATGTAAAGTCGTTGGAATGGGTACAATTTTCATAAAACAACAAAATGGAAATCAGTGGCTATTGAAGGAGGTAAGGCATGTTCCAGATCTGAAGAAAAATCTGATTTCAACAGGGCAGTTGGGAGGTGAAGGTTGTGTAACTACTTTCACAGATAAAACCTGGAAGGTCACTAAAGGATCCCTGGTAATAGCGAAAGGAGGAAAGGTTGGTACATTGTATTTATGCAATAGTATTTCTAATTCTGTTAATGATTTAACCTCTACAGGAGAAGATACAACATTGTGGCATCATAGGCTCAGGCACATGAGTGAGAAGGGGATGCAGATTCTTCACTCAAGAAATTTGTTGCCAGGTTTGAAGCATGTTGATTTAAAATTCTGTGAGAATTGTGTTTATGGAAAACAAAAGAGAGTCAGATTCCTTAGAGTTGGGAAAGAAAAGAAGAGCGGAAAATTAGAGCTTGTGCATATAGATGTATGGGGACCTTCTCAGGTATAATCTCTTGCTGGCTCTCGTTATTATGTTACTTTTATTGATGATGCAACCAGAAAAATCTGGATTTATTGTATTCGAAATAAATCTGATGTATTTGATACTTTCAAGAAATGGAAAGCTTTGGTTGAAAATGAGACCGGGAAAAGGTTGAAGTGTCTCAGATCAGATAATGGAGGTGAATATTGCAGCAAAGAGTTTGATAGGTACTGTTCAGAGAATGGAATTCGTAGAGAGAAGACAGTTCTAGGAACACCACAAGAAAATAGTGTGTCAGAAAGGATGAATAGGACAATCATGGAGCGTGCAAGGCGCATGAGATTGCATGCAGGATTGCCTTTACAATTTTTGGCAGATGCTGTAGATATTACTATTTATCTGATAAACAGAGGGCCTTCAAGTTCCTTGGATGGTGGTATTCCAAAGGAGGCATGGACAGGTAAAAAGGTAAACATCTCTTTTTTAAAGACTTTTGGTTGTGAAGCCTTTGTCCACATTAACAAAGAAAATAGAACAAAGCTTGAGGAAAAATCAAAGAAATGTACCTTCATTGGATATGGTGTTAATGATTTTGGTTATCGCTTATATGATTATGAAAATCACAAAATCATTAGAAGCAGAGATGTAATATTCAATGAAAAGGTCTCGTATAAGACTCAGTTGCAGGAAAAGAAATAGAAAAAAGAAAACAGAGAATACACAGTGCTTGACGATATCACAAGAAAAGTGATGGCACCTGAAAATCATAATGATCAATAGCCAGAACAACAACCACAACAACAACAAGCACTTTAAACAGCTGAAAGTGGTGTTAGAAGATCTACTAGGATAAGTAGACCCCCTGAACGATACTCTCCTTCATTATATTATGTATTGTTGACTGATTCTGGTGAACCAGAATGTTATGAAGAAGCAGTGTAGGTAGAAACCAAGAAAAATGGGAGCAAGCCATGAAAGAAGAGATGGACTCCTTAGCACATAACCAGACTTGGGACTTAGTCAGGTTGCCTGCAGATAAAACCACATTGCAGAATCAATGGGTTTAGAGGCTGAAGGAAGAAGATGGAGGAAAACAGAGGTACAAAGCTAGACTTGTGGTCAAGCGGTTTGCACATAAGAAAGGTATTGATTTTGATGAAATATTTTCTCATGTTGTGAAAATGACTTCAATCAGAACTATTCTAAGTCTAGTAGCAGCTGGATATTTGCATCTTGAGCAGTTAGATGTAAAGACAACCTTTCTCCATGGGGATTTGGAGGAAGAGATATATATGCAGCTGCCACAAGGATATGAGGTAAAAGGGAAGGAGAAACTAGTGTGCAGGTTGAAGAAGAGCTTGTGTGGCTTAAAACAGGCTCCAAGGCAGTGGTATCTAAAATTTGACAGGTTTATGTCTGAACAAGGTTATATTAGGTGTCACTCTAATCATTGTGTTTATCTCAAAAGGCAAAATGATGGCAGCTATATTATATTGTTATTGTATGTAGATGACATGCTTGTTGCAGGTTCTAACATGCAAGAAATAAATGTGCTCAAAAGGAAATTAGCAAACTCATTTGCAATGAAGGATTTGGGTGCTGCAAAACAAATCCTTTGTATGAGAATAACTAGAGACAGGAAGAATCACAAATTAACATTGTCTCAAAGTGAGTACATAGAAAGGTGTTGAAAAGGTTTAATATGTAGAATGCAAAACCAGTTAGTATACCTTTGGCTAGCCATTTCAAATTAAGTAAGGAGGAGTCTCCCAAGACTCAGGAAGAAATGGCTCATATGTCCAAAGTTACATATGCATCTGCAGTTGGAAGCTTAATGTATGCAATGGTTTGCACAAGGCCTGATATTGCACATGCAGTGGGAGTTGTAAGTAGGTACATGAACAATCTAGGAAAAGAACATTAGATGGCGGTGAAGTGGATTCTCAGGTATTTGAGAGGTACCACAAATCAAGCATTATGCTTTGGTGGTTCAAACATTGCTCTACAAGGATATGTTAATGCAGATATGGCAGGTGACGGAGATAATAGGAGGAGAACTATAGGATATGTATTTACTTTAGGTGGAACAACTGTCAGTTAGGTTTCAAAAATCCAAAGTGTTGTTGCACTTTCAACAACAGAAGCAGAGTATGTTGCTGCTACAGAGGCTAGTAAAGAAATGATTTGGTTACAAAGGTTTCTGGATGAATTGGGTAAAAAGCTGGAGTTGGGCAGGTTATACAACCAAAGTGCCATACATCTTGTAAATAACTCAACATTTCATTCCAAAACTAAACATATACAGCTCAAGTACCATTTCATATGGTCATCATTGGAAGATGGACAGTTGAAGCTGGAAAAGATACACACTAGCCAGAATCCTGCAGATATGTTAACAAAAGTTGTAACCAGGGAGAAATTGAGAATCTGCTCAGTTTCAATTGGTCTTCAAGTATGATGAAGAAGATGAGAAACAACCAGTCCAAAGTGGAGTCATTGTCTAGCAAATGAAGCAGCGGTGGAGTTGCTATAATCAGTCTCCAAGTGGGAGATTGTTGGTTGTGGAGCCTTATTATCTTCTGTATTCAAAGTTTTTAGCCAGATGTATACCCCAGGAAGATTATACACCCCTCCACGCGGGGGGGCCCGATCCCCCCTCATTGGGGGGTCCAGGGGCCAGTGGTTCCTCGGCGGGGTTCGGGGTAGCGTCCCCGAAGCTAAAAATAGATGTAAAATTGCCTTGTAAAAGTATAGTAATTTCTAATCAATCTAGGCCGTTCATTAGGCGGATGATCTAATGGTAGAAGTTATGTTTAATTTAGGGGTTTTTGCCATAGAAGGCAACCCCTCGCTATATATGAGGGAATTGTATTGCATCTATGTATATCTGTATTCTGAGTAAGGAAGAGAGAGGAGATTGAGAGCGAAGAGGGTGTTACAGCGGATCTGCTGTAGGTTGTATCTCTTCAGTTCGCTGGATAATATAATAAAAGAAGGACTGGCTGTTTCTCTGTGGAAGTAGCCCAAACTGGGTAACCGTGTATATCTGTGTCTCTCTTATTTTATGCATTTTCTGTGTTTATATTTCTGCAATATTTTATGTGTTCCATTGCTCTGTAATATATAATTTTCTAACATTAAGAAGAGCAATACAAACTTCCTACTTGAGCTAATCAATGATATTATTTAATTGCTACTCGCCAAATATATCTTGGATTTACCTTTGTGCACATTAATGATAAAGGACTTACCATCCTTGACTAGGCGGTATTGGTTTTCTCTCCTCATAGATATCACATCCATGATGTACATGAAAGGGTTTCCAAACACTATTCCACACACATCAAGTGGTACTGCATCTACCTCCACCTCATCAATGTGGGTTATATTGATGGCAAGTTTGATATTACACTACTTTATGAATTTAAGATGTTAATTTTGTTAGACTACTGGGTATCAGGCAAACATGGTCATAAACTTCTTACTCCCCAAATCCTTAGCCATAGGCTCTCTTGAGAACTAAAATAAAAAATAATATCCACCTTTGTCTTTTTGGTATGGAATAATTTATTCATATCTATCTCCTCCTTGGGATGTGTTGACATGGTTGAATGCCCTTTGTCAACTATAAAAATTTACCTAACAAATGGGCCCAATTAGACCTTTCACCATTGTAAGTGGCAAACCCTTTGGTTTACAGTTTGATTGCCCTTTTTTGTTTTTATGAATTAAATCTAAATGGAATTTGAATGTAAATATAGGATGTAATTGTTCTACAACTAAGCTTCATTGATTTTCTAGCTAGGAAGGTTCTAACACTAAGAGACATGAAACAAAAAGGATAAATACGAACAATAAATAGAAAATAGTTCACTAAATTACATATTTGATAAATCTCAAAGTAATTTGTGACAATTGAGGACAACCTACAATGTCACTGAAAATTATAGTTCCATATCAATTTGTCAGCACAAAATATAAGACAAAGCAATAACACATATCACATGCACACAAGTAGTCTACAACAAAAAATAGCTATCAATATAAACTTTTAGAGCAACGAGAACAACACAAATAGGCCATACTAATCACAATACACTAATATTCTCTTAAAAATTTGGCTAGCAATGACATCCCAATTAACTTGCATGTAACCTACAAAGTGAAGAAAAGGCCCTTTTCTCATCATTTTCATTATATTTATACAAAACTAATAGCAAGGGAAGCTAAAAATTTTAAACTTTATAGATTTTCACATTCCAAGCCTAATTACTAGGAGGTTATTCTTCTAAATTTATCATGTCTGCTATGTACACCTTCCAAGTCTAATTCACTTTTCTTGTTTCAAAAGAAGGGGAGAATTGGTGGTGTTTTATTAGGCCTTGGAAGAAAAATAGGGTTGTTTCTGATTTTTTAGCAATGCTCTCCTCCAACTTAGATAAGAAAGTATTTATTGAACTTGTTTCCTATTGGGAGTTTCAACATATTTCTTGATTGTCATCTAATTGATTACAATAATTTGTTCAGTGATATGTCTTTTCTATGCTTTCCTTTCCCTTAGTTCCCCATTATTTCAACTTGAGATAAAAATAAATTATCTACTCTAAAACCATACTTAGTGGCTCGAGTGATGGCTACTATAATAGTGGACATAACTACTAAACTAAATCATCCACATCCAACACAATGGATTGTGTGGTCTACATTATTATTTCATTGTAGTGTTTCTTTATCATATTGTATGCTTGTTATGTAGATTGTTTCCATCTCTTATCGAAAGAGAAGTATCCCAATCAAGCCACTACGTATGTTGGTTGATTTTTTTCCATAAAACACTAACAACTAGGCCCTAAAAGAGATCCAAGTCCTCTTTCCATGCCCATTGAATGATATTGTTACATTATTTTCAGGAATGGGAATTTGCTTCTTGGTTTATTCAACTCCTCCCTTATCTCTTCCCTTAACGCCACTACCTGGATTCTCAAGATCTTATAAAACTTTTATAGATGTTTATCCTCCTTTATCCATTTGTCAGCCGGATAAGTCGTTCTTGCGGACAAGACCGACCTCCCTAGTATCTAATGATATCTAGCGACAAGCAAACCAAACAATTTCTATCTTTCTCTAAATATGCAATTTATAGATAAATGCAAACAAGTGTTTTAGGCCTACCTTGGGTCCAGTGCAAGTTTGTAGAAGCCATGCTCTGTTGATCCAAATGAGATTCCTTGTAAAGAATCTACAAACACAAACAAGCACACACATTAAATAGCACCTGCAAAGCCAATATAATAAAGCATACTTATCATGATGATCAAGGAATTCATGAAACAAATCACATAAGACAATTTGTTGAGAAAAATGAATTTGATTGTATTAACTTTAATCAAAGAATAACTTTACAACCTTAGTGCCTTGATGCTGTACAAGCTCCTCCCAGGGTCCAGGAAGAATCTCGTCTACTTTGACAAGTTTCACTCTCTTCCCAACGAAGCCAAAAGGTATGTAATCTCTCCTCTCAAGCTTAACTAGGAAGTCTCAATTCCAACAACATTTACCCTAAAAAATGTTCAGCTTCTAACCTCCCTAGCAACCAGCCCAATGCCTTAATTTATAGTGCAATGGAGGGAAGTTACTAGGTCCTCCTTCAAAGGGATAAAGCCCTCCTTCAAAGGGATAAGCTCCTCTCATCAAGGGATTAGCTCCTTTAGTTTTGGGATGCATGAACCACCTAGGAGCGAACCATCCACGTCAAGATTCCTTCTAGAATCATCCAGAATTAACCACAAGTGAGTTTTTAAGAATAAGCTTGCGCCTTTTTGACTTTCACAGGGGTCCACACCCACTCCTTTAGAGACAGAGCAGGTAGGTCCGCAGGTAACATGACCATGGGGTGCGGGACTGCAGGTAACAATAAGAGAAAGTGCGGAACCAGAGCTTTATTGATTTTCAAAGTCTTTCTCTCATTTTCAAAGCTTGACATGAAGAGCTGAGGTTTGAGACTTGCTAAGGAGGATAGTATGAATGATGATAGACCCATACTGACTGCAATTAGTCATGGTGACAATATTTTGTGTAACAGATTGCTCCCTAAAGTGCGAAGTTTGTAGTAGATGAGGATTTCATTTATCATCTAAGAAGAGTGAAGTACTTTATCATTTCGAGGATCATCTTGTGGAGAGCCCGGTTGGAACCTGTAAAAACATTCAATGCAAAATATATATACAAGATCATATCATCGCTGAGGTAGGCATTCCCATGCTCAGATCAAAACTGACTAGAAAACTAACTACTTCTCTGATATAGGAATGATCTTGTAATACATCACAAGTATAGACACATGTAGACACAGTATGGACGCAACCATCTGTTTATGAATAGTCTACTATATAGTGAATACAAAATTCCTCGCAGCCTGGATGGTGGAAACTAGATCTAGGGTCTTGATTTCTACTTCCCGAAATAGTACGATTCTAACCATGTGAATGAATGTGTCGAAGTCGAACATGGTAGAAACCACTTGATTACCAGTCAATGATGTAAACTGTTAACAAGTGTGAGAGAAACCACCAGTAATGTCAATGGCTCTCAAAGTACTCAGTACAATCCATGAGATGTGAATAGATGTGTTGATGTCGAACATGTCACGAAATCCTTTGATCGAAGGTCAATGATGCAACCTATCGTCAAAGGTGAGAAACCTGCCATTGAGGCATGCAGATCCCAAGGTACTGATGATTTCTAGATCATCTTTCTAGATAATGAGCTGAAGTCGATAGAAAGTGATCCGTCGTAGGCAAGCCCACAACACGAAATCATAGATCAAGTTTGAAGAAATTTAGTTGCAAGGACTGACTCAGGGATGGTCAAAATGGATGACAGATATTTTGCAGATGAATGGTTTATTTGCACTGACCTCTTGAACACATAACGACACAGCAGATGGTTTGGTGACAATTGACCCAAAGTTAATACCCAGAAACCGACTGAAGACTTTCAATATGGTTTGATCAACTGTTAGGCAAAGGATTTCCCAACCCAGGTGAATAAAAAGTGTCGTGTTCAAGAGTGGTTACAAAGTATGACAAACAGGCTCATTTTTCTCTCCTTTCCCCCACCATTTCTGGCAAGTACCTCTTTATTTTTTACAAGCTTGAGGAGGATAACATTTGCTTGATTATAAGCTCATCCTTCAAATGAGTCCAACTTAGTTTAAATTCGAACCCTTAGAAGGAGTGGTCCGTTCCTGTTTGTAATTGAACAGGTCCTTTACTGTTAAATTTTAACGAGTCCAGTATAGGAGAAACTCAGCGTTTTTGAATTTTAGAGAGTCTGAAAAAACTTAAAAAAACTCCATGGTTGTCCTTTTTCGTAAATTTGTGTCTCCCAAGCCCGAAAAAGTATAAAATAATACTTGAGAGAACCGCTTGATCATTACGACCAAGGAGTACTTTTCATAATTAGTGCCTCTGATCCGAAAAAGTAAAAAAGCGATCAATGACACGTCGTTTTATAACCAATATCGAATTTGAAACGACAAAAATCCGGCAATCTTTTCATGTTTTTACGGTCAGAAAATGGCTGTAAGTGGACCGTCTTTTTAGTTCCGTTTTAATGAGCTTAAAAAGAAAAACTCGGCAATCTTTTCATGTTTTAGGAGTCAGAAAAGAGCTTAAAGGTGACTCTAATGTTTTTTGTCGAAAATGACCAATTTTTCCTGAAAAATCTGTTATCCTACACAAAAACTCAGACATTACTCATACTTATTTAAAATAGATAAAAATGCTTCAAAAGTTACCTCTATAAAGTGAAAAATAAATAAATTTAAAATTCATTTATTCAAAAAATCTTATAAAAAGGGCTTTTGTAAATTCATTTTTACCGTTTGACTTCAGAGTGAGAAAAGAGAGCTTTTGGTCAGAAACTTCCCGTGAAGATTGCGGAAAATCCGTCTGTTGGAATCGAACACCGTCTCCTCCAGGTAATCCACATCATCTTACTCTTTCATTTCATCCGTTTGAAAATTGTTTTTAGGGTTTTATTTTGTTTTTTAGGAAATTTCTAGGTTAAAAACCCGCGTGCGGGGGTCCGCAGGCATAGCATAGGAAACCTGCGGACCTCGACTTTTTCGTAAAAGGAAAAAAGTCAGGGGTCCGCACCTGCCATGAAGGCAAAGTGATGACCCACGCACTGTCTCTAACAGAGAGAGTGCGGTCCTCGCAACGTAGGTTTTTAAACCTAAATTTTTCAAATTTCACCCAAAAATTTTGATTTTAGACATTCTAATCCGCCTTTTTATTGAATGTAGGGTATACATTATGCTTGATTGGTGGGAATGAGAGCACGAGGATGTGGATCTCACCGCGATTAATCATCAACATTCGATTGATGCATTGAAGGCATGCAGTTTATACAAATTCTAGGCCATACCTGGCATGAGGGCCCAGGTGGACTTTTTGCAGTGGCTAGTAGACAGATGGAACATATAGGACCAGTGTTTCTTTATTGGTGGTCACCAGCTCGAAATGGAGCCGCAAGACATTTACTTTTTGACTGGTTTGCCTAAGATAGGTGAACATTTGACTCTATTCGGGACTAGGCCAGGTGGCCAGTCTGTCGATAGCCTTCGGCTAGAGTTTTGTAACGACCAAACTAGAGACAAAGGGATAGAAATCAAAACCATCTCCCTTCCTGAACTCAAAGTGATTGCGTTTACTGTTACTAGGCTCTGCGGAAGCGCAACACTACATATAGCCACTGGATCCCAAATGCGGATGGCAGTAGACTGCTTTTGAGGCACCATCTTCAAATGGTGCGAGGTTGTGTTGGCTAATATAAAAGGCTAATTGACTAGAGCAAAGAACGGACAACTGAAGACCTTTGGATATGGTGCTTTAGTTGTGAGCTTTCGTCTGGAGAGGGTTCCAATGTTGGTCCCACAGCATCTCACTGTTGGAGCTGGACTTCCCCGAGAGCCCAAACTGATGCGTTGGGTTGCAGTTATGGCCCGTCATCCTGAGGAGGGAACAGAAGTCGTTCGATTCACTCCTGAGTATTTTCATTGGTTGGAGAACCAAGTTTTTGCTATTCAGGACTTTCCTTATGCTGGGGTAGATTATCGTGGTGACCCAGACATGGCTCTTCCACCAGGAGAGCAATGGGATGACTCAGGTAAAATCATTTTCAACATTTTCTAATTTTTTGTTTTTGTTTTTATTTCGTCCCAAAATTGATAGTAAAAGTTTCAAATGCAGATGTAGGCCCACGACAACCAGCCACTCTCCGGCCCTATGAGAGGAAACAGCCAGCTGCAGCAACACCAGCCCCACAGGACGAATCTACAGAGACCTTGGCCGAATTGGAGAGTCATCTAGAGCGTTTGACAACAGACATTCCGGAGACCAACATAGATGACATTCCTCTTAGGCTACAGCGCTGTGTGATTGGGGTCCCAGGACCTTTCAGGAGGTTCCTTTGTAGGGTGGTCCGTACAGTGGTTTCTTATCGTGATCATCACCAATGATAGGATGATCGCCTGTTGTAGACTCATATGACATTTTTTGCTTTTTGTACTATCATTTTTGCCGATCATAAGGTGTTTTTCAACCTATGATCGAAGACGATGTATATTTGACACACTTCTATGCTATACTATATCACTATTACCGGCTTATCTTGTAAAACATATTATGGAATGTTTTTAAATTTACTTGTATGATTATTGCAAATATCTACTTAACATTCGAGAAGCAATTGCATCTGCTAATGTATTTAAATATCTTGGAATATGCTGATATTCAATATAGTCAAATTCACGTTCCAAGAGACGAACTCTCAAAAATAATCTCAATAACACTGGATTTCTAATGGCATATACTCTATTAAACTGTAATACAACGAGTTCAGAATCTAACCTCACTATCAAACTCCGAATCCCAAATGAGATAGATTCAGATAATAACTCAATCACTGCACTATACTTGGCAATGTCGTTCGTTGTTTAACCGAGGCTTACCCCATGAATAGATACCAACTCGTCAAAGGGTGAATAGATAACCCAAGCTGCGGAAGAAATGTTCCGTGTATTATGACAAGCACCATCAGCAAAACCAATGTATGTTTGGAGAGGCGTCGACATCTGCAATATCAAGAGTAAAATCAAGATAAGCAGGAATAATGACAAAAAACACTCTCTAAGCTAAGCACACTTTTTAATCTAAAACACACCAGCTAGAAAGAAAACTAACTTAACTAAAAATCTCCACACCCAGATTTAAGCATAGTAGCTCTTTAGGTAAAGACCATTTCTGGGTTTACCTAAAGAGACCCCGTCAAAGTCTACCAATTCATAGGCCCCTTTTGCCAGCGTTCGCTTAACAACATAAGGACCATGCCACATGGGTACAAATTTTCCAGCGCCTAATTTATCATTTTCTTGATCGTACAATAAGACTAGGTCTCCTTCCGAAAAATCACGAGGGGTAACATTTCGATCATACTGAGCTTTAATACGTTTGGCATGAGTTTTGATTGCTAATGCAACATCACGTCGATTCTCATCTAGCTGAGCCAAGTACAACAAATGTTTTTCCTCTTCAGAAGTGGCTGGAAGTAATTCGATGGCCATTTGCAATGACAGGATTTCGCATTCAATGGGTAACACAGCTTCCAGACCATAAACTAGTTGGAAAGGAGTGAAACCGGTTGACGCTTTTACTGAGGTTCGATACGCCCAAAGCGCTGAAAATAGCATGTTATGCCAATTCGACCTATGAATCCCAATGATTCGTTGGATCATGAGGACTAGAAATTTGTTGATGGCTTCAACCAGACCATTAGCTTGTGGATAATATGGAGTTGAACTATCGTGACACAAGCCAAGTTGGTCTGTAAGTTCAGTCATCATAATATTTCGAAAATGATGCCCATGATCAGTGATAATCGCTTGTGGAACACCAAACATAGCAATTATATGATTGAACATGAAAATCGCAGCAGTTTTACCGTCTGCCTCAAATGTAGGCATCGCCTCGGCCCACTTGATAAAATAATCTACCGCAAGGATGATATACGCATGCCCCCCGGCCAAGTGAGGGTTACATGTAATAAAATTGATACCCAATTTCGCAAAAGGGCCGATGGAAATTATAGGGTGGAGAGGAGCAGGTGGAGCGCGCATCTTTCGATCAAAAATTTGGCAGTTGTGGCATTTTCGGACTGCGTTAATACAATCTTTAAACAAAGACGGCCAGAAATAGCCAGCGCGTAATATCTTTTGGGCTGTGGCAAACCCAGATATATGACCGCCACACGCTCCAGAGTGACAGTCATTTAGAACCCTCTCAGCTTCCTCATGAGTTAAACAACGTCAGAAAACAGAGTCTGTCCCACGACGATAAAGTGTATCTCCAATAATTTTGAATTGTTGGGATTGGAATCGTATTTTCCGACGTTCTGATCTTGAAATTTCTGGCCGAAAGGATTGGGTCTAGAGATAAACGATGATATCTCCATACCATGGATCTAAAGTGCTGATTAGAAACAAGGATTCGTCCGCAATGGGCTCCTCCGCCACAGTTTCCGTGTCAGCACGCGGGAAGTCACACATCAACTCCACAAAAACTAAAGATTTCTTCGACTTAGACTTTTCAAATTCCAAGTCGAACTCCTACAGGATCACAATCCATTTGGAGTACTTGCCCCCTAGCAATTGTTTGGTTAAAATATAGATCATAGGGTTGTAATCGGAAATTACTGTAGTTTTGCGTAGTAAAATGTAATGACGAAAACATTGGACAGTTTGAACAGCTGCCAATGCCAATTTCTCCACATGTGAATATTTTAGCTCAGTTGGATTTAAAGTGCGACTAAGGTAATATATCACATGTTCACTACTGAATTCATCTTCCTGAACTAACACCATTCCAATGGTGGAATGCGAGGTGGCGAGATATAAGAAGTAGTCCTGGTTGTAGTTGGGTAACGGTGCATGGGTCAACGCGTGTTTTAGTGCATCAAAATATTTGTCAGCTATCTCATCCCAAAAGAATGGAGTATTCTGTTTCAACAACCGGGTGAAGCCCTTTGTGATCTCGGTGTAGTTAGGAATGAATCGACGTAAAAATTTTGCTTTCCCTTGCAAACTTTGGAGTTGGCGAAGACTCGAAGGAGGAGGCAATTTGACAATAGCTTCAACCTTCGAGGGATTGATGCGAATGCTGGTTTTCGAAACAACAAACCCAATAACCGACCCGTTTCTATACAGAAAACACACTTGTGTGGATTCAACCTAATTCAATAATGCCTACACCTCATAAAGATTGCTCGTAAATGGATGAGATGATCAGCTCGATGTAATGAATGAGCAGGTAAATCATCGAGGTAGGGTTGCACAATATGCTTGATATCATGAAACGCGTAAGACATGGCCCTTTGAAAATTTGCCTTGGCGTTCTTGAGCCCAAAAGGTAATTTGAAATAAGCAAATGTCCCACATGGACAAATGAAAGCCATTTTTGGTTGATCAGCAGGTAGAATATTTATTTGATTGTATCTGGAAAAACAATCCATGAAGGAGAATATTTCACTGCCGGCACAATCATCAATGATTTGATCGATATAGGGAGTTGGGTAATTGTCTTTTGGTCAGGCTTGATTAATATCCCTATAATCGATACATATTCTTATTGTTCCTTGCTTTTTGTTAACAGGAACAATATTTGATACCCAATCTGTTAACGGAATTGGATAAATGAAGCCTACTTTAAGTAATTTTTCAACTTCCGCTTTAATGGCAACAACTTTTCGCGGGTGGATCTGATGCAAACGTTGCTGGACCGGTTTAGCATCCGGGTAAATTTTGATTTCATGAACAACAATTGCTGGGTCAATTCCTGGCATTTCCTCATATGACCAGGAAAACACGTCGCGAAATTCTTGAAATAGGGCCTTATATGTTTGAATTTCATTTTCCGTACAAGAGGCACCTATATGGATGTTTTCAACAATTCCAGGCTTAACCGAAATGTCAATAGGAATAGTTCGAGAAATATTTCCCAATTTTAACTCAGAATCAGGATTTTGCATTAGATTCTGAGGTTCCTTGACATATTCAGTCGTAAAAATAGATGAAAAATCAGTTTCAAAGCTATCAATCTCAGGTAAAAACGAAGATATATGATGAAGATCTTCCCATGGTAAATCATCAACACACAGGATTTCACGAATTTTCTCATCAGTGTGAACAAGTTCGGAAAACGTTGTTGAATCTGAGTTTGATGTTGAAAGTGATTCTTCATGGACCACATTCATTAAGTCAATTTCGGTTTAAGAAGAGTCGGAAAATGACTGCACTGCCTGATACGCAATTTCATATGGACTCAAAGGCATAACATCACCAAATGAATCTATCTCAGATTTGGAAGGTACCATCCAAGGATCATCATAAACAATAGTGTCTGAAAAAATCATATGAATGGTTGCAGTAGAAGACGATGCATTGATAGGAGGAAAAGGAAAAGTTCCTAGTAAACCAGAATATTTAACTAGTCCTACTCCAACATCCTTATACGGGATAGTTGTTTTGCCGACATGCTGAATACTTTCAGAAGAGGCTGGGTCAGATGAAAAGTAAGTTAGCTGGTCTATAGTTACGATATTTCCATTATGAGGGAACTTTATAAGCCGAAAGACCGATGAAACAACAACTGTCATAGCGTAAGACCAACTACGACCCAAGAGAAGGTTGTAATCTAGAGGGGCATCAACCACCTCCACATCTAGATTAACAGTTTTGCCTTCAACCCCTATAGGTAAATCCTATAGAATGCCAAAAGGATGGAACCCACGGCCATCAAAGGCCTTTAGAATCATCAGGGATTGATTAAGTGTAGGAGAACCAAGCGATCTCCAACACTGGATCGACATAATACACGTTGAGGCTCCCTCATCAATCACAGTCCTATAACAAGGTCTGTTTTTGACTAACACTGGAATCTGGAAAGCCATTTGATGAGGGAAGCGAGGTCTACTATTTTCTAGATCGAAAATTATAAGGTTCGAGTCCTGAATGTCAACAGCTCATATAGCCGACAATAACAATTTACACTGTGCTGGACATGATTGCAGCACCTCCAAAGCCGACATTGCTGAAGGTGAAATAGCCAAATCTTCAACAATGTTATAGTTCTGAGCCACTCTCGCATGTGGATTGAAAGCTGACTTTCGAAGTATAACCTTGGCGGGCGGTTTGATTACTAAGTCTGGGTTAGGTTTCTCGATCTGTAGTGGATCAGAACCGAGAGTTGCAGTTGATGGGTTTGAATTAGAAGATTCTGCTTCCTTACCACCAACAGGACTTTTACTTCCATAATCTTGCGATCGAGTCACAATCTTAACATATGACATCATCATTATAGGTTCTTCGGAGGCATTTGAGGAAGAACCTATCATCTCACTGTCTTGACTAGGAAAAGGATCCTTCAAAACAGTAGGCATTTGGGAACCTTTGACGATTTTCGCAACCTCAGCGCGATGAGGGCAGTCTCTTGTAAAATGATCTTCGTCACAAATGAGACAAGGATAACGAGGTTTGTGTTTTCATCAGTAGATTCCGTTTTTTCTTGTTTCTCTTTCGAATTTTTATCTGTTTTATTTTTCTTCTTCCCTTTCTTTTTACCGCCGGATTTTGATTTTGCCGTAGATGACTCTACAACATGAATATCGGCAGAAATTTCTGCGGAAGAATCTCCTGTCGGGGAATCTGGTAAAGTTATGATAGGAGAAGAATTCTTGGAAGATTTCTTCTTACTTTTGGTATTAATCGTACCAATCATACCATCAACGACATGAGACCTAGAAGGAGCTGCAGTTATTTGATTTTGTTTAGGAAGGTCGGGGATTTTCTCATGTAACGTACCTGACTGCGTATAAACTAAGTCAAGGCACTGAGCTTGAGCAATTACTTGCTCTTCAGTAACAACTCCTGCCTTAGCTACATCCTCAATGATTTTCGGTAATAAAGATTTGACAAACCATTCAGCTAAGATCTGATCCAGAATAAAAACTTTCACTAAACGCCGTTGACGTCTCCATTCATGAATGTGATCTGAAATGTAAGTGGACGTTGATTATTTTAATGAAGTTAATAATTCCGTGCCATTGTCATATTTGACTGGCAACTGAAAATGAGTTAAAAATGAAGTAGCTAACTGACTAAAGTTATAAAAAGTGGCTCGCGGTAACTCAATGTACCACTTGGCCGCAAGACCAATCAGAGTGCGTTGAAAAAGCCTTAAATGAATTGAATCATCTGAAATGGAATTAGACGCACACCAGAGGTGATAAGTCATCACATGGTTCGACGGGTCCTCTCTTGATTTGCCTTCAAACTTAGGAATATCACTAGGAAACTTATTCGGCATTGGCGGCCAAAACGGAAGATAGTTAATTGGATCGTTTGTAAGGCGCGACAAGTCAGACAAGTCCAAAGTTGCAATGAACGGTAACTGACAATTAGGGTCCCTGAAACCCTGGGTCATGAGACCAACCCCAGGAGGAGGATATCCAGGATAACTAGGAATTGGAATTACATTTGGGATAGTATATCCTCCCGGAAAACCAGGATTAACCGGACCGTACTGGGGTTGTTGAGGTTGTTGATATGTATATCCAGGGTACGGTTGATACTGATAGACTAGCTGCTGCACAGCAAGACCGAATTGGTACTGTCCCTGATACGGTTGATAAGTAAATTGAGGTTGACTTGTGACAACCGTACTTGGACCAGGTTGTCCTACAGGCATTTGAACCGAAGTCTGAATTGTGGATCTAGACTGAGGTAAAGATGCTTGAGGAGTTGATACAGGAATAGTAGAAACCGGAGCCATCGATACTCCAGAAGTAGGTGGGGTAGATTAAACAGATGTTGCAACAGTCGTTTGAGGCGGAGTACGAGGCGTACTAGGCCCAAGCTGAGAAACTACAGAAGGTGCAGAAGTTTGAATAGTAGACTGGACAGGTTGCTGGGTTGAACCAGAAACCAAGGGTTGTCCAGATTGAGATGAAAACTGCACATTTGGTTGCAAGATATTTTGAGATTGAGATGGATCCCACACTAAGTTCATTTCAGGGTACGGACCCATAGTAGGTTGAGAATATTAAGGACCATAACCGGGTTGAGGGTAGGGTTGATAATTCAAAGGTACATTTCCAGCTCCTTGGACAAATGATTGACCGGAAGGTGGTTGGAAACCTTGGGTTGGGTACTGACCTTGAGGTTGATAACCTTGAGGCACGTACTGATACTGGGGTTGAACTTGAGGTACATATTGATACTGGGTTTGACCTTGAGGTATATACTGAGTCTGGGGTTGACCTTGAGAAATGTACTGTCTCGTAGGTATGTACTGTCCCTGAGGTTGCCCCCCAGGTGGTAATTGGGTACCTTGAGGCGATAATTGAGGACCTTGAGGCTGCGCCCTAGGCGGTAACTGGCCACCTTGAGGTTGCGGATTAGGAATAGTATCTGACATCATAAGAATATCTTCTACACTCAACGACTTAGTTCCGTTATTACCAGTTAATAACCCTTGTTCAATAGGCTGAGGAGATGCTCCCGAAAAAGTACCAGTAAGTGACTGATACCCAGAGGGAACAGAAGGACCGCCGTATAAAAAGGTTTCTGGAGATTGAGAAAACATGGATGACCGTCTTGACATATTTAACGGAGGATAATAACCTCTAGGTGTTGGGTGAAAAGGAATGCGAGGTGGTGAAAAACTTAGTCCCGGGTTTTCCAAAAAATATGGTCAATGAAAGATACCAAGCGTCCCTCCTAGGTGGACTGTAAAAGATCGATTCACGCTCCCTAAGTTCTATAGCTAGTTGATTTTCAGGGATAGGGATACCTTCTTCCGGAGTAACAAGTTTTTCAATAGAAATAAGTCCAGAAGGAAGATTTTGGGTAATGACTCTTTCTACCCTGGGTGAACTAGGACCACTGGAAGTTGGAGAGGCAGATCCTGATGTTGGAGTAGCAGCAGGTTCAGTTTCAGGTTCCTCAGCGAAATCACTAGTATATTCAGAAAATGAAATAGATTGTGGATTATAATCTGCCACTAGAGCTTGATAATCAGGATGTAGAACCAATGAAGACTCTCCTTCTTCAGGTGACCCAACTCTACTGTCACTAGGAGTTACAAGGGCTCGTAGCCCTTCAAGCTGGCTTGGTGAAAAATCAGGAGGTTGGCCCCGAAGTCTATGGGACTTCCTCGGTAATTCAGTCACGATTAAATATTTTAACTACTTCACATGCAAACAAAGAAAAATCTTCAATGAAAACCACCTAAAACCTCTAAAGAACCAAACAATTTTGAATCACACGCCTAAAGAATCTAGGAGATAAAACCACACACAAACAGTAACTTTCCGTACCAAAAACACTAGTTGGTGATGAAATCCAATGTCACAGAATTCAATACAGAAATGGCGGTTGGAACAGTTACCCCGACAACCTGCTTAATGAATAGACTGGTCTCGAGTGAAGAGAACCCCCCAGAAAATCCAAGTGAGTCTAGCCGACGTCTGCTCCAGGTATAGTGGGATCTTCCCTCCACCGTCACCTTAAGAAAGAATCCTATAGAATATGGTCACTAAGGTTACCAACGGAAACAAATATACCTGGGGGAACAGTCTACGATCCGATACGCACGCAAGGGCAGAGTAACAAGCTCAATCCCCTTGAAGGCTCCTTGACATAATCCAAGGTTTACCAACAAGTGACCCCAGGCTCCTCGACAATGGTCAATCCGAGGTTTACCGTTTTTAATACGTGAATATCTTCTATTGTTCCCAATGAGGAAGGATTGATTCCCACACTGGTTCAGATATGATCTCGTGCTTCTCCTTTAAGAGGAGCTTTCCCAGAGCATAGATGTAACAATTGGAATTTATCTCCTACCGCAAGATATAACTACTTGTTTGTTTTACTATCTTGGAGAGTTAATTACTCCCTACTCCAAGATACTAGCCTAAACTATGTTGGTGATAAAGAGCCCTAGAAATAAAAAGAGTACTAGATAGATTTTACTTTAAGCGTTATTTTTTATTGGTTTTTTCTTAAGTCAAAAGGTGGGGAGATGAAACTTATGGTGTGAAGACTCGACTCCAAATCACTAAAAAAAATGCACTTAAGATGATAAGCAATCTTTTCCCTTCAGTGAATTTCTAGCTAAAGAGAGAGTTGAGAATGCAAAATGCTTGTAAAAACAAATCTTTCCTTAACAAACAAATCAAAAGAAGAGCTTTTTGTCTTTTCCAATACACTCAAAAACAAGACAACTAGTTATGCTGACGAAAATTTCCCTTTTCTTTCAAACACTCAAATACTACAAAAACAAACTTTTTTCAAAAGAGATTTTTTTTTTTTTTTTTTTTTAAAACATTCAAAATGATGGAAAAATCTAATCTTGAGATCTATAAATTCTAAAAAACTATTTGAAGTAAAAGCTTACAAGATTTATTTTCAAGGATGTTTTACTTAGCTATAAGAAAACTAAGGACTAATTCGTCCAGAATCACAAATCAGTCAAAAAACAACCAATTTTTGTTTTCTTTTCTAAAAATGAAATTCAAAACTTTTAACACAAGTATTTCGAAGTTTCGCAAAGAGAAAAACAAGATGGATTCCTCAACAAAGGCAGATTTTACAAAACGGTCAGACTCATAAGAAGGCCAGCAAAAACCAAGGTGATCTGAGGTTTCTAAGGCTTCAAAGCTTTGAGTTACTACAAGACCAAAATGAAAATCAAGCCCGACAACCAAAACTTCTAGGAATTTCACCTAAAACCCTAATGCCAATGGAATTAACCTAAGAAGAGTTCCTGACAAGTCACGTGCAGATCTGGGCAGAGGCTAAAAACACATAAACAAATCCTAAGCTGATTGAAAGAGAAAATCTTAAGTTTTTCAAAATTTTTGACAGGGTCCGCAGGCCCCCGGTTCACCTAGGTGCGGTACCGCTTTGTGTGTAAAGAAAAAGTGCAGATATGTCCGCACTGTGTTACAAGCAGAGGGTGCGGTCCTCTCCCAAAAGTATGAAAAACAAAAAATAATTCAAGATATACTAGACCTACCCAATCCCACACACATCAAGCCAAAAACAGGAACAAAGACACAGTTTCTCAAGTCAAAGTAAAAGCAAAGGAAAAATAAAAAATTCAAGTCCCTAGTGGAGTCGCCATTTTGTCGGTTGGATAAGTTGTTCTTGCGGACAAGACTGACCTCTCTAGTATCTAATGATATCTAGCGACAAGCAAACCAAACAAATTCTATCTTTCTCTAAATATGCAATTTATAGATAAAGGCAAACAAGTGTTTTAGGCCTACCTTGGGTCCAGTGCAAGTTTGTAGAAGCCACGCTCCGTTGATCCAAATGAGCTTCCTTGTAAAGAATCTGCAAACACAAACAAGCACACACATTAAATAGCACCTGAAAAGCCAATATAATAAAGCATACTTATCATGATGATCAAGGAATTCATGAAACAAATCACATAAGACAATTTGTTGAGAAAAATGAATCTGATTGTATTAACTTTAATCAAAGAAGAACTTTACAACCTTAGTGCCTTGATGCTGTACAAGCTCCTCCCAGGGTCCAGGAAGAATCTCCTCTACTTTGACAAGTTTCACTCTCTTCCCAATGAAGCCAAAAGGTATGTAATCTCTGCTCTCAAGCTTAACTAGGAAGTCTCAATTCTAATAGCATTTACCCTAAAAAATGTTCAGCTTCTAACCTCCCTAGCAACCAGCCCAATGCCTTAATTTATAGTGCAATGGAGGGAAATTACTAGGTCCACCTTCAAAGGGATAAATCCCTCCTTCAAAAGGATAAGCTCCTCTCATAAAGGGATTAGCTCCTTTAGTTTTGGGATGCATGAACCACCTAGGAGAAAACCATCCACGTCAAGATTCCTTCTAGAATCATCCAGAATTAACCACAAGTGAGTTTTTAAGAATAAACTTGCGCCTTTTTGACTTTCACAGGGGTCCGAACCCACTCCTTTAGAGACAGAGCGGTAGGTCCGCAGGTAACATGACCATGGGGTGCGGGACCGCAGGTAACAGTAAGAGAAAGTGTGGAACTAGAGCTTTATTGATTTTCAAAGTCTTTCTCTCATTTTCAAAGCTTGACATGAAGAGCTGAGGTTTGAGACTTGCTAAGGAGGACAGTATGAATGATGATAGACCCATACTGACTGCAAATAGTCATGGTGACAATAATTTGTGTAACACCATTGTTATGGTATTTTCTATTTGAATCTTTTTGAAGCCCAAAAGTTTTTCTTTATCTTTGTCTTAAGCTTTCTTTTCTTAACTTTTACTTGTGTTGCTTGTTTCATCCTTTCTTGTACTTCTTCATAAGAAAGTGCTCTTATTTTCACCTCTTCTTTGTATTTTATTCTTGTGAATAAGGCAATGTAATGGTCACATGGGTTTAGTGTTTGTCAACCACCTTTTTGGAATCATGGATTTTGAACATCTCATCTATAAATCTATGATCTTCCATTTTCATAGCTTCCATTCTAGCCAACTTAACACTTGTTAGTCTATACTGCCCTACCATAATAGTGCAGGTGTTTCATAGTTTGTTTTGTACAAATGCCAATGTTGTATTAGAGCCATGGAGTGCAATGTAATATATAATATCCTTGATCACTAGCTGATTTTAAACCCTTTTCAGAGAGTGTGAGGAGCCTAGGTTGCTCCTTATACTATGATATAAATTGAATTTTCCCCCATATACAAGAGTCTAATTTCCTTTAAGACTTTGAATACTTTGGTTGACAACCTTGGATATTTTTTTCAAAGATTAACTCACACAAGTGGGATATGAAATGGTCACATACCTAAGCATACTTTCACATGTATTGATCCTACAGTAAGAAAACTAAATTGGCCAATAGGTTGGGCTCCATGACCACTACATCCATGGGTAAGTGATCAAGATTTAAGAATGGAATGAAATTAAATACAAATTTAAAATTAAAATATAAAGACACAGTGGAACTGAACTTCAATTAATAAATAGAAATTTTGAAACTGTTTACATGCAGAATGAAAGCAAACTAGCTTGAACGGTGGTAGCTTATCTCTGAGAAGAGATGTGATGGCTACACCCTTCTGAACTATGTTACAATGAGGCTCAAAGGAATTTTTATCATGAATAAATAATGAGAAATCCTAAACATCAAAAACCCTAATCGCAAGAAATGAAGCACCAAAGGCTTATGGGCCCTGCTGGGGTAAGTTGGAACGTGAACTTCCTAAGGTCATAACTTTTGCATACTATCTCCATTTGGCGTGCACAATAGCACGTTAGAAAGGTCTATCTGAGGAGAAAAAATTTCAACTGCAAACATGAATAAAATAATTACATTTTCTTGTTTCCCCAGAAACATTGTTTAGGGCCTCAAAACAGATCCAAAAGTCCACAACTTGAAATTGCCAAAACAAGAAAATTATCCCGTGAGATAGTGGAATAGGTGGGGGGGCACCAATATCCTCTTAGATCAGTCCTCCACCCCTAGGAAGAAATGGTATCCATTTAATTGAGTGTCTACATGAGATGAGGAAACTTGTGCTGAAATTGGTCCCTAGGGAGGCACTTGCCTTGGTGCAGGAGATGGCCTACTTTGACAATCCAATACCGTTGGATTCTATGTTGGCGGGTGTTCTTAATTTGTGTATCCATTATTTGATTAGTCATGGCTTTTTCAATTCACTTTGGGTTGATATTTTTCAGTGTCAGTTGTTCTTCAATTTCTGATGTGTCCAACCCTGGTGGAAGGTAGGGATGAAGGCGGTCCACATTGAGCATTGGGTGTAAGCCAAGGAATGGGGGGATACTTAGCTAAAAATAATTATCAACCATAACCTTGGTGATGGTATAAGGTCCATAGTGGAGTGGTTGAAGTTTTTGATGGGCCACTACAAGGCGTTCCTTGTACAAATGCAACCAAACATTGTCACCCACTTTAAACTTATGTGGTACCCAGTGCTAATCATGGCATTGTTTGTACTTAGTATTGGCCTTGTGTAGGATATAACAAAATTGTTGGTGGATGTGTTTAAATAATTCAATAAACTTGGTACCTTTGTGGGCTTCATATTGAGCATGTGCAAATTTTGCTTGTGTAGTTGCAAGGGGCAGTGCAACATCAATTGACAATGGTTGAAATCTTAGGCCCACCTGAAAGGGGATATGGACAATTGAGATATGGAGAGATTTGTTGTAGTTGTTTTGTACATAGGGGAGACTCTCATCCTATGTTCATGGATGCTTGGAGTTATACATGCGTAATATGTGCACGATCATCCTATTGATGATCTTTGTCTCGCTGTCAGTTTGGGGGTGGAAGGTAGTCAATTTGGTGAGCTTGGTGTTCAACAATGACCAAAGGATTGACCATAATGTGCTTAGGAACCTACTATCCCAATATAATATGATGGTTTGCAAGATCCCAAAAGGTACCCACACCTGTTCAAAGAAGAGCTTAACAATGGCTTCTGTAGTGATACTCTTGTTGCAGGCAGCCATATGGCGATCTTAGAAAATCTATCAATGACCACAAACATAAAGTCATTACCATGCTTGGTAGAAGGATGGCTAGACATATAGTCCATGGAAATGGATCCCCAAGGTCAACTAGGAGTAGCTAGAGGGATGTATAGGCCTCGCTTCTTAATCATTGGTTTGGAAATGGCACAGGTAGTGCAAGACCTTATATATTTGCATATATCTTATCGGAGTTTCAGCCAATTAAAATACTTCTACAATATTTCCACTATCTTCAAGTTTCCAACCACTTGACTGTAATGTGCATCCTAGATCAACTTGGTATGCTCTCTTGAAGGAATGCAAACATGTACCATGTTGCACAACAATACATACTGAAGGTGGAATTCTGGTACTGTATTACCAATCATTTGGTATAGGGCAATGAATTTTGATCCAGTATAGTATAACTATGACCATCCAGAGGTCTCATGCCCAAAAGAGTTGTGAACTGTGTTCAGTCCCACAATCGGGGTCCGAATGAGGGAGTCTGCAACATGATTGGTGTTACCCTTCTTATATTTAATGTTCAAATGGAATTTTTGTAGATATATGGACCATTTTTGGTGGCGATAATTTTGTAACTTCCCTTGCGTCTGAATAAATTGAAGAGCTCAATGATTAGTGTGGATGATCACCTCCTTCTCCATAATATAATGTTTCGATTACCGATAGAACTGTACAGTAAAATACATCTCACTATCATAGGTGGGGTATCTTTGGAAAGCATCAGAGAGTGTCTCATTATGATAGGCCACCATATGCCCTTGTTGAGTGAGGATTGTACTGTAATATCCCCAATTTTGATTTTCTGTATTAGTGATGATTTTTGGGTGAGGAATCAATTATGGTATTGGGACTTAGGATAAAGAGGGAAAATTGCATCTCTAGTGGAATGTAGATGCCACAAGAAAGAGAAATTCGACCTAAGGAGGGAACTCACATTCTTGGAGGAGAGAGAAAAGAGAGGGAAGTGTGAATTAGGGGAGAGAGAGAGAGTGGGGGCCACAAGGGGAGAGGAGACGAGAAAATTATAAATAGAACTTAAGGGCCTCACTTTGGCATCTTTTGGTCATTTTACAATTCAAACCTTAGTTCTCTTGAGTTGTTTAGTGAATACAACCATGTTATTTAACATGAGAAATTTTCAAGTGGAAATCCCAACTCTTCCTTTGGTGAAATTCGTGTTTCACCCTAGGAGAGAATTTGGGGAGTTGATTCTAAATCATTGAGGAGTTATTTTACAGGTTTCTTTAAGCTGGTGCTTGCTACTCCAAGGGCACAAAAAAATTTCATAGGGGTTGAGAGAAGCTAGCAATCGGTGGAGTATTGGATGAACAATTGGCATAGAATTATCCTAAGGGTGAACGAGTTTTGTTGGTGATTTGCAGGGGTGAGAGTGCTGAATTTTAGAGGGCTGATTTTGTCTATTCCAGGGCCTACATAGGGGTTTATTGACAACTTATGTGCTCTTACAAAGATTAAGAATTTGGGGAGCATTCGAGTTGGGATCTGCTTCGTGATTGAGAGGAGAAATTAGTAGGAGTTATGGAGGATTTATTGGAAGGAGATTTGGGTCCAATTCAACAATATCTAAACTATGGGGCATTTTCTGGCCAAATCAAGCAATTTTCACTTGTTGGGGGTCACTAGGGGTTGGTGGATTCAACCTAAACCCTTTCTGGATTTTTGTGGGTTTGGTGAGAGGAGGCTAACATTAATTTTGCGGAATTTTATGAGCACTTCCAAGGGCATAATTCCTAGTTCCATTCAACAGCTAGCAACATAAATTGTTGGAGGAGGGCACAATTTACCCCGAGACTGTTTCCACCACTTGGGTCCGTTAGATATTTATGTGTTTTTTTGGAGTATATTTGAGGGTCAATCTCAGTTCACTTACAACAGTAGTGGAAATAATTTTTTGGGTCAACTTAGAGGTTTTTTTTGGAGTCATTTCAACATTTCGACATCACAATTCCAACCTAGGTTTTTTCCTAGCTTGCTATAGCAAGTCCAAGTTTTTCTGATCAAATCTATCGTACTTACATTTATCAGAATTATTACAATGACTAGATTTTTTACCCATATTTTCGTGTTAAAATGTGTATGGAGGTGCATTTTTGACTTTAGTAGTTGTAGCTAGTTCATTGCTTATGTTATCCACCATTGATGAGGTGCTAGGGGATATATCAGTATTAGATGATGGCCTCCCACAAGGGTTTCATCAATTCCAGGCCGACCTTATAGCTAAAGAAGAAGGCCACAATTGTACGAGAGGCCATTCTACAACATAATGAGGAGCTAGAAAGCATGAGAGTGATTCGTGCCGAGTCTGGGACCAAATTGGCTCATGCTGGGGAATGGTTGGATTCCCTAATGGTATAAATAGAGTGCACATTGTAGTGTCAGATAAATCCTCTACAAACATACATAGATGGGGCCTGTGACATTAGTAGGTTGCCTCTTCACGTTGATGAGAGAGAGGCCATGTTACCTAGTCAGGTTATAGGTGTTAACTAGACTAGTGAGATGGGGCGACATGAGATGTGTAGGGTGCAACATTAGCTGGATGAAGGGTTTGTTCTGTACATGGTGTACGTGAATTTGATCCCTCTCTTGGGTTTGGATGGTGAGAGATATTGAGTTGGTATGCGATGTAGCCGACTAGGTGCTTGGATATATTCATGGCCAAGAGAATAGTCCAACATGGGTCATGGGTTACTAGAGGAGTACGAGGGCCGAATTATTTTTGGGATCTAGGTGGGATTCCCCATCACATCATGGGCTTGGTTAGTGATGGTATTAATAGTGTGATGGATCTGGTGACCACTCTGCCTACACACTTTCATCTCTCCATCAACACCAGTTTTGGGTTGGATTGACAGGGGGAAGGAAAAATCAGAAAGTTGTTTGGGGGTGTTGGGCCTACATGGGACTGTAGGATGATCAACATACTCTGCAAATGGATGGTGGGATGAGGTTGCACCAATAGGCCATCAGACAAGGAATTGTATGGAGACAATACTCTCTTATTGGCATATTGGATGCAGGAGCTACTAAGGCTAGGAATAGTATTATAATTCCTGTTAGCGTCTGAGGAGCTAGGTTGCTCAGGTATACTAGGGTAGATGAGGAGGTGTGTCCCACATCATGGTGGATTCACTAGCAGAGTAGTGGATGCATTGATGCATGTGGGATGGCCGAGGATGCAAGGTAGTGTGACAATTTACCCCGGGACCGTTTCCACCACTTGGGCCCATGAGATATTTTTGGGTTTTTTTTGGAGTTGGCGTGGGGAGTATCCATTTAATTTTTTATAATTTTTGGAGTATATTTGAGGGTCAAAATCTCAGTTCACCTACAATAATAGTGGCAGTAATTTTCTGGGTCAGCGCAGGTTTTTAGTGGAGTCCTTTCAACACTTGGGAATCACAATTCCAACCTGGGTTTTTCCGGACTTGTTGTTGTGAGCCTAGGTTTCTATGATCTCATTTATTGTACTTATTTTTGTCAGAATTAATACAATGACTCAGAGTTTTTACCCATATTTTCATGTTCAAATGTGTATGGTTGTGTATTTCTAAATTTAGTAGTTGCAGCTAGTTCATTGCTTATGTTATCTATGATATTTTTCCATTTAAAATATTACATGTACCAATAGCATAATTGAAGGAATTTGTCTAATTTTGAAATGGCTGTTGCGGGTCTGGCAAGGTGAGGACTAGTGTAAAGCAAAGGTGGTGCTTCAATTCAACGACTTCCTTATATTATGATTTGGATCTAATTTTTTTGGTTTTTCTCCACCCTTGGTAAATTGGCTTAAGGTCCAAGTGATATGAGAGAATACAAAACATGGATCTTTGATAGAAATTAGCAAGGCCTAAGAAGTTATGAAGCTCTGTTATGGTCATCGGGGTTGATTAATCTTGAATGACTTGGATCTTAGGTAGATTCACATGCACACCTTGCTCATCAATAATGTAACCCAAATATTGGACCTTGTCCATTCCAAAGGAGAATTTTTCCAAGTTAGCAAATAACTTGTGCTACCATTGAGTCTGAAGGACCCATCGAATATGTTGCAGGTGATCTGCCTAACTCTTGTTAAATATGAGGATATCATCTAGACATACAACCACAAACAAGTTGGTGAAAGGTTGCAGGATGTCATCCATCAGGATCGTGAATGTTGTAGGGGCATTCATGAAACCGAAGGACATGACCAACCACTCAAAAAGACCCTCCTTGGAATTGGATGCAGTCAGCCACACATCCATGGGTTCTATTAGAACTTGGTGATATTTGGACTTTAATTAAGTCAATCTTCTTGAACTACTTGCCCCCCTTGAGCTAGTCAAGAAGGTCATCAGTTCGTGGAATCAAGTATTTGTTCATGGTTGTGATTTTGTTTAGAGCCTGATAATCAGCGGTGAGTCTCTAGGTCCCATCCTTCTTTTGCATGAGTACGATTGGGCTCCCACAAGTTGAGGAACTTGGTCAAATGTGGCTCTTTTGTAGCAACTCCTGGATCTGCCACTTGATTTCCTTGGTTTCCTTAAGAGAGCAACAATATATTGGCCCATTAGGTAGAGGTGGGTTGGGGGTCAAGTTGATTGAATGCTTGACTTGATAGTGCAATGGTAATCTCATGGGTGATGAGAAGAATTCCTTGTACTATTCCATGACTTTATGCACTTTCCTCTATCGCATGGAGGAGCCCTTTCCGGAGGCCATGGATGTGGCCACGATCTTCCCCTTACTTTGAGAGTGAATCAGGAAGAAAACAATTTTTCCAGTATGAGAGACGATCTTATTTCATTGCTTAGTATATATCAAAGAAATGGTAATATGCGGGGCTAACTTTGGTATCCTGTACAATTTTCTACCAAAGTAGTAATAACAGTATGAGTTCTAGACTCATACATAACATAATTCTTCCAAAAATATGGATGTCCTTTCAAAATATCACAAACTTAAAAGGGAGAAACATCACACAATATTTCATCCATGGAAGGCTTGATGTTGTGAAATTTTTAATATTGTTGTAGTTACTAGTTATTACTCACCCATTTGAAAATATTATTTGTCTTCTACAATTTTTATGCGGCAAACACTAAATAAAACACTACTGCAACTTAAGGAAAATTAAATTACAAGAATTGAGAAAACATGTGCACACACACAAATAATAGACATTGATGTTTTTGGACGAATGTCCCTGGAAAAACCCTAATGTGGTTAAAACTAGTTCTATAGATGAGTATTTTATTATTCTTCACCAATTCTATATTAAAAAATATTACAATTGTTTGTCGTAAATTAGAAAACCTCCAAAAAAATTGTTTGCTTTAGTTCTACAAGTCTATTTGACCTCCTAGAGGCAACTCGTCCCCACTGATTCAATTTGGCCTCCCTTTGGCTTCTCCTATGCAAATCGATCACTCTGGAAAATTATTTCTTACTCTAGCAATTCAATGTCTTTGATTCAATCCACACTACTGGGAAACTCAGCCTCTTTGCAAATTAAATCGATCTCCCTCTAACTATGAGAAACTAGAAATTGTTATAAAAAATCATCTTCAACAAGTCTATCTTCAATTATTGATCTCAATTTTATAGTGCCCTCACACTAGCACTACGCTCTTTGCTTTCATTGCAAATTTGTGTCTCGAATGTATGACCTCCAAATGCCCATCGACCTCCTCTTATAAATTCTCGTTGTGCGACCAATGGCCATGATCTAACTCTAATCAATGGCTAAGATCATATTGATTTCCAAAACTAAATTTCCTAGAAGTCATTAGAGGAAAATTGATTTGCCTCAATTAATCCTGATTAATTAAGCCATTTCCCTAAGTTAAACTTAGGAAAACTAATAAACTAGATAGTTAATTTTAATTAATGCATTTTTCCTTAGAAACTTTTTCTGGGTATTTTATAAAATTAATCTACTATGTTCCTTATCCTTATAGACAACATCTGAGACTAGAACACTTGTCTGAGCTACACAAACTACAACTCTCTCTTAGAGAGGAAGGTGCTATACATAACACTAACTTGTCTCTGAAGAAGATGAATCTCACCTTCCCCATTTCCTTCGTTATAATATCTGCTACCTGCTCATCTGTAGGTATATATTGTAGCTGAAAAATCTTATGTTGTACACAATCCTCAATGAAGTGGTACCTGATATCTATATGCTTGGACCTGTCGTGAAACACCAGATTCCTAAATAATTTGATGCAACTTTGATTATCATAATATATCATTGTCATCAAAACTCTCTAACTAAACAAGGCTACTAGTAGCTTCCGAAGCCATATGGCGTCACACATTTCCATGCTAGATTCTATATATTCCGCCTCTGTAGAACTCAGTGCCAAAAAATTATGCTTCTGATTGTACCAAGAAACAAATCCTAATCCCATGCTGAAGTAACACCTTGAAGGGATTTTCTGATACACTATATTACTTGCCCAGTCTTGATCCAGGTGGATGTTGGTGGCCACCCACCAACCCATTTGGACCCTCACAACTATCTCTTTCAGTCTTTTCAGTTTCCTAAATTACAGCACAGTTTACTATTTTTAGCAGTTTTTCAGGTCCTGAACTTCCGGAGCCGTTTTGAGGCCCTAAACGACGTTTTTTTTGGGATTCTGGGGCAACATGGGTCCATGGACCGATGTTGCCTCCCAAAGTGGTAGTACTCAGATAGATCTTTCTAACGAGCTATCGTACGCGTCAAACGGAGATCGTATGCCAAAGTTACGACCCCGGGAAATTGATGTACCAATTTACCCAAACGGGGCCCACAATTTGGCATTTCATCTTCTAGGGTTAGGTTTCGGGATGTGAAGGGTTTTCCATTGTTTCTCAACAATAAATAGGCCTTCGAGCCTCATTGTAATACAGTTCGGAACAGTTCAGAGGCATGTAGCCGCCACATCTCTTCTCAGAGATAAGCTACCATCGCCCTAGCTGGTTTCATTCCATTTCTGTTTGTAAGCATATTTCAGTATTTTACAGTAATGAAATGAAGCATTATTTCCGCTGCATATCTGTGTTTATGGTTATTGCATCTCTGTATTTATGGTTATCTCTGTAATCTATTGCGTTCATGTCTAAATCCGGATCAGTGGTATCAGAGCGGTCTGCTTTTTCTCTGTTTTTCTTTGCATGTCCCCAACGAGGTCGGGATATAAGGAGTTAGGGCTTGAACTGATCGAACCTTTGCAAGACCAGCCTCGCAAATCCCGACGGCCTCCCATGGCGGATGAGAAGAAAGACGAGGGGGCAGGAGATCCTATCAAAATCTTGCTCGAAGAAGCGCTCGAGCGGCAAAGGAACGCGATGATGGATAGCTTTGCGCAGATCCTTCAGCGGCTACCCAGAGGCGACGCATCGGCTTCCAACAGCGATTCTGGAAATGCCACACCGTTTAAGGTACAAGTTAATTTTGAAATCCCCATCTTCGAGGGTAAAATAGACGCGGATGCCGTAGATAAATGGTTAAATCTGCTAGATGGGTATTTTTCTGTTCACGAATTTTCAAGTCGGGAAAAGATTATTTTCGCTCTTCTCAAAGCAGCCCCCCACGTCAAGGACTGGTGGGAAACCTACTGCGAGCAGAAGGATGAAAGTACAGGCTCACTATTTTCAGCCACACCCACTTGGAATGACTTCCGGGATGCCATCAAAGAGCAGTACTACCCTGTCGGAAGCTATGAAGACAAATACATCAAATGGACCACACTGCGACAGGGACGGGACCAAGATGTGCCTGAGTTCACAAACATTTTTCATACCCTTCGCACACAGTTGGGTATCAAAGATTCTGAGCTGCATCTGGTACTCAAATACCGTGGCTGCCTGCACAAGTACATCCAAGAAGAGATGGTGTTCTTGAACATCTCCTCACTCGGCACAGCATACCGATACGCTGTCAAAATCGAGCAAAAGTTCAAACAGAAGAAGCGAGACTTTGGATCTGCAAATCCGAAGCCCAAAGGACAAAGCCAAGGCGGGGTGACCCAAGACAACCCGTCGAAGCCGCAAGAAAAGAACAACACCACGAAGCCGAAGAAGGACACAAGAAAGTGGTGTGAGTTCCACAAGAGTCCCACTCATAACACAAGTGAGTGTCGGACCAAGCAGTCGCTGGTGGCCGAGTTGAAGGCTTCTGAATCAGATGCATGTTCTGACCCTGAGCCAGAACCCGATAAGGGGAATGGAAAAGGGAAGCAGATCATTGATGCAGATCCGAGTGCCGCTGTTGCCACCGCCAAGATCAAGAAAAATGAGCCCGAAGATCCAGAGGAGGGGGAGCGTCTTTTCCACTCACAGATGTGGGTGAAGGGTTCACCGTTGCGATTCATTGTCGACAGTGGTAGCCAAAAGAACCTGGCTTCAGCAGAGGTCGTGAAGCGGTTGGGCCTACCGACTACACCACACCCGCAACCATACAGTATCGGGTGGCTTCATGAAGGACGAGATCTCAAAGTTCGCCAGTAGTGTCGCCTTCCCTACAGCATCAAGCCCTTCATAGACGAGGTATTGTGTGATGTTACACCTCTGGATGTTTGTGATGTATTATTAGGCCAGCCATACCTGTGGAGGCGACATGCTGTGTATGAGTCAAGGCCTCGTGCTGTCATTATTTCTTTGAATAATTCATTATACAGGATACCGGAGGTAGCCCCACCTACCGCCACATCTTTGATCACTACCAAGAAAGGCAGCAAGCTCATATCACAGACCAGGAAATTCATCTGTCTGGTTCACTCCCAAAGTAAGGGGAAGATCGTTGCTACATCCATGACCCCTGCAAAGGGTTCCTCCACGCAGCAGCAACAGCAAAGGGATACGGTCATGACAGAACACAGGAACAACTTCTCCTCACCCACAAGGGTACCACACAAGTTTCAGGTGGGCAACAAAGTTTGGTTACATCTACAGAAAGAACGCCTTACAAGAGCCCATCAGAAGCTCCGACCACTCCGACATGGTCCTCACAGCAGTACCAAGGCTATGGGCAACAATGCTTTGAAGCACAACATTCCTCCATTCCTTCGCTTGCATCGAGTATTCAATGTGGACCATCGTCGACCATGCTTTCCACCATTTCTGGACACATCAAAGATTGCAGAACAGCTCACCAGAGAACCAACTCAGCAGAAGCTTCCTCATCTCAGGGAGGAACTCAACGCAATGGGGACCATTGCTTCCTAAGGGGGGAGGAATGATCCAGGTGGATGTTGGTGGCCACCCACCAACCCATTTGGACCCTCACAACTATCTCTTTCAGTCTTTTCAGTTTCCTAAATTACAGCACAGTTTACTATTTTTAGCAGTTTTTCAGGTCCTGAACTTCCGGAGCCGTTTTGAGGCCCTAAACGATGTTTTTTTGGGATTCTGGGGCAACATGGGTCCATGGGCTAATGTTGCCTCCCAAAGTGGTAGTACTCGGATAGATCTTTCTAACGAGCTATCGTACGCGTCAAACGGAGATCGTATGCCAAAGTTACGACCCCGGGAAATTGATGTACCAATTTACCCAAACGGGGCCCACAATTTGGCATTTCATCTTCTAGGGTTAGGTTTCGGGATGTGAAGGGTTTTCCATTGTTTCTCAACAATAAATAGGCCTTCGAGCCTCATTGTAATACAGTTCGGAACAGTTCAGAGGCATGTAGCCGCCACATCTCTTCTCAGAGATAAGTTACCATCGCCCTAGCTGGTTTCATTCCATTTCTGTTTGTAAGCATATTTCAGTATTTTACAGTAATGAAATGAAGCATTATTTCCGCTGCATATCTGTGTTTATGGTTAATGCATCTCTGTATTTATGGTTATCTCTGTAATCTATTGCGTTCCTGTCTAAATCCGGATCAAGTCTGCATTAGTGTAGTTGATCCAGATTTATGTAGGAACAAAATGAACTATATATTTAAATAGAAACACAAAGCTACAACGAAAACTGAACTTCAATTCATTAATCACAACACACTGAAAACTATTTACATGCAAAATGGAAATAAATTAGCTCGGGTGATGGTATTTTATCTTTGAGAAGAGATGTGGTGGATACATGCCTCTGAAGTGTGTTACAATGAGGTTTACAAGGATTTTTATTATTTAGAAACAAGGGAAAACCCCAAACATGCAAAAACATAACCGTAGGAGATGAAGTGCTAAAAATTTATGGGCCTCACTTGGATTAGTTGGTACACCAACTTCCTGGGGTCGTAAATTTGGCATACGATCTTCATTTGATGCGTATAATACCTTGTTAGAAAGATCTATATAAGGAATACAACTTTTGATTGTAAATCATTGTGATAAACTATGAGTTTTCGCATTTTCCAAAAAAAACATCGTTTAGGGCCTCAAAACGACTCTGGAAGTTCAATATCTAGACAACTACCAAAAATAATAAATTGTGCTACAATTAAGGAAACTGAGAGAAACGATGCTAGGGGTCCATTTGGAATATACGGGTGACCACCAATATCCACTTATATTAGTCCTCCCCCCTTAGGAAGAAATGATCTCCATTGCATTAGGTACCTCCATAAGATGGGGAAAATTTTATTGAACATAGTCCCTGGTGAGCCACTTTCCCTGGTGCAAGAGCTGAACATATTTGAAAAATTGATACAGTTGGATCCTTTGTTTTTAGGTGATCTTGATCTGTGTGTCCATGATCCAATCAATTGTGGCTTGTTCAATACATTCTGGGTTGGTCTTTACTGGTATCTACTACTTAACAATGTTTGATGTGTCCAACCATGGTGAAAAATATGGTTGAAGGTGGTCCACATTGAATATGGGATGCAATCCAAGGATTGGGGGGATATTGAGCTCAAAAGCATTGTCTCCCACAACCTTGGTGATGGTGTAAGGCCCGTACTAGAGTGCTCAAAGCTTACGATGGGCTCCAACGAGGTGCTCTTTCTACAAGTGTAACCAAACTTTGTCACCCACCTTAAACTTATGGGGAACTCGATGTTGATCATGTCGTTGTTTATTTTTGGCATTGGCTTCTTCAAGACGTCATGAACTCATTGGAGGATGTGCTGAATGCGCCAATAAGTATCTTGCCTTTATCATCTTCAAAATTAACACGGGCAAATTGTTCCTTTGTAGTTTCAAAAGGCAGTGCAACATCAAGGGTATATAATGCTTTAAATCCCAGGCCCACTTCAAAGGGTATGTGTCTAGTCAAGATATGGAGAGCTCTGTTATAGCTATGTTTCACATAGGGAATAATGTCATCCCATGTCCACATATGCTTAGAGTTGTACATGCGTAATATGTGCATAATCATCTTGTTGACGACCTCTATCTATCCATCAGTCTAGGGGTGGAATGCAGTAGACTTGGGGAGCTTTGTGTCTAACAATGACCAAAGGTTCGACCAAAACATGCTTAGGAATATTATATCATGATCTGATATAATGGTTTGCGGGATCCAAAAATGTACCCACACTCATTCAAAGAAGAGTCTGGTAGTGGCCTCTGTTGTGATGATCTTCTTGCAAGTAGATAGCATGGCCATCTTAGAAAATTAGTCAACGATCACAAATACACAGTCGTTTCTGTTAGTGTCGGTCTTGAAAGCCCTCCATCAGTGATCAAAGCTCTTTGCATTTGCATTAGTAGGTGTCTCATCAGTGTCAAAGTTTGCATCCCGTTAGGCATGCCATAACCCTGATGGAGGAGCTGGTCTATTCATACCCCTCTTGGCTTTGCTGGATCAGGTCATATCATGTCATTTAGTTTTTCAAGCTTGTCTTGTTTTGTCTTAAGGTCAAAGGTCCTAGGTCTAGGGTTTTGGTCATTTGTCTCAGCAAGGTCATGTCTTTGAAAGTCCTTGAGTGACCAGCAAGCCAGAGGGAGGATGGTAAACATGTTTCTTTGATATTCTCATTATGTACAGTTCATTTTTAAACTTGGATTTAAAAACTCTGTTTTTAAAGCCAAAGTCATGATAAATTTTTGTAAAAAGAATAAATTTCCAAAAAGTCTTCAAAAAGGCAGCAACAACCCTGGTCCCCTTGCCACAGTCCTTCAGATGATCTACCTGCAAAAAGAATCGAGTCAAAGCACTCAAAAAGTCAAATTCAGGATAAAGGAAACCAAAAAAATCAGTGTTTTAAAAAGTGTCAAGATAAACTTTATAAAGTGGGTTTATGGATGAATTTTTTTCAAATGAAGTTTATAAAAGGTCATATTCCCTCCTTTCACTCTCATTGTGCATTCTAAAGCTTGCAAGAGAGGTTTTGAGAGAGTGATAGGCGAAAGAAGCAAAATCGCAGTGATTTCGGGCAGCAAGGTGGTGCGCGACCCGTTGGGCGGTGCGCGACCCGTCCAGAGCACTCCAGCAGTTCAAAAATACTACGGGCGCGACCCGTTGGGAGGTGCGCGACCCGTTGGGAGCCCTGCGCGACCCGTTGAGCTGTTTGCTTCCAAACTTCAAACGAATTCCTCAATCTCCCTTCCACTCATCTCAATCGCTCGAGGTAGGGTCTTTACTCATTGTTTTGGAGGTTGATGATGAAAATAAGGTTGTATGCTATGATTTTAACCTCACATCATGTGAATGAAAAGACTTATATGGCTGCAATATTTGTATGCAAACTGTGTTAGGGTTTATGGTGTTTCAAGTTGTTTTTCCTTTGATTCCTTTCCCTTCCTTCCCTCTTGCTCACACTCATATGTATATCATTTTTCCCCATGTCATTTTATCAATGAAATGAAAATCCCTTTACATCCCTAAATCACTAAAATGTAAACCCTACCCCTCTCCCAAAGTATCAAAAACAAAACAAAGTGAAACCCTAATTCCCCTCTACCATATACATGTAAAAAACAAAGAAAAGATTCATGTGAAAACAGTAACAAATGTTGGTGAATATATCAGCAAATTTTGTATATGGTTTCCCTATTTCCCTATTGATACATGTATGCATATGTGCTCATGTTCACTTGTATGCATGTTTCTTCCCATATGTAATACTCTTTGCAAATGATTTCCCTATCACAAATATGTGTTCCTTTATGAATATGATTTGCAAAATTTCCCTTAAAAATTCCCTGTTATCTTATATATTCCCATTCCTTGTTAAAAATTCCCTCCCCTAACATTTCCCTCATGTTTGGTTCCCCTTGAAACAACATAGATTTCAACACCTTTTGCAGGCAGAGACAGCAGTTCAGTTTGTCCACTTTGCTCCAAAACCATGTCAGAAACCGAAACTTATGAGCAAAGTGATGACCATTCATCATCTACAGAGGTTGAGGAACAGAGGAGGCCTCGTAGAGGAGGTAAGGGAGGACATCATAAGCGGGAGGAGCCTACTTCTTTGGCAGAATTACAGGCCTGTCCTTTGGCAGTGAATTGCTTCAAGTACATGTCTTGCTATCAGTTTTGTGAGAGGATCTCTCAGATTCAGCATCATAGAGAGTTGGCCTGCTTGTTTGTCTTACACCTCCATGATGGACATGTCACTCTTGCAGGGGTGAACTTCACATTGACACCTGAGGTGATCTCACAGGCTACAGGGATACCAAATGTGGGTGAGGTGTGGCCTATGCGCAGATTACTTGATTTTGTTCACTTTGAGCCCTATGTCCGGCCATCATTTGTGAGACTGTTGACAGGTGTTTTCCCATTCAGATTTCTCCGGAGCGAGTATGCTCCCCTCATGAGACTTATTATGCATTACTTTACCTGTGAGGGCAGATTTTCACAGGTGTATTCATATCACATTCGCCTTTTGATGCATTTCACCCGAGTGAGGATGATGAACCTCCCAGTCTTCTTGTTTCATAACATTTAGAGGATGGTGCCCATGTTGCAGAGGAAGACCTCGGCTCAGCAGTACATGAGCCTTTTCCATTATGGTTTGATTCAGCTCATAGTCTCACATCAGTTGACTCAGCAGGGTATCTCATGGGAGGAGTTCATCTCCCGTGAGTTTTTCACAGTGCCACCTCAGCCACATCAGGAGGCCATTCATGAGGAGGGAGGACCATCTCAGCAGCCTGATGCTCCCATCACCCGACATGTCATCTCCACTCCTTTGGTCACCTATCAGAAAGGCCCAAGGGCCTTATTTGTAGCAGCTAGGCGAGTACTATCTCCACAGCAGGTGGAAGGGGTCTCGCCTTCATCTTCAGATCAGCGAGTGTTATCTCCACATTAGGTGGAAGGGGCCTCACTTTCTTCACCAGCACAGGTACTACAGAGGGGCAAAGAGCCCATGATTCATGAGGATCCGGTGATTGATCTCGAGGCCAGTTCTCCTAGCCAAGAGGCAAAGGAGATCATTCAGCATCTTAGGGTTGAAAATGATGTTTTACAGAGGAGACTTGAGGGTGCCCAGTGGACCATCACCTACCTGGAGCAGCGAAACACACAGCTAGAGGAGGAGAAGGCACTTGATGAGCTATGGAGGATTCGTAGCGACCGAGTCTTGAACCGTAGGAGGCCCGGAGATCCATTGCCTGCTGACCGAGAGTCACTGCTCATTTAGGAGAATGCCCACTTGGAGAGGCTGTTGGCTAAGGCCAACCAAGAGAAGAAGCTGTTGAGAAACATGAAAAATCACTATTGGGCAAGGATGCATGTCTGCAAGGCTAAAATGAAAGTTTTTCAAAGGAGATTAACCGAGGCACTAAAACGGAGAAAAAGGCCAAATCCACTCCGTATCTTGGCTGAGGCATCCCTCAAGGATCATGGCACTCACTAGCATCATCTACAGCACAAAATCCCAAAAATTTTGGAGAATTTTGGGTAATTTTGGTATTTTTGGGAAATTTACAGGTTTTGGCTTCTCAACGGGTCTCACCCCCGGTGAGATCCTTTGTCATCGTAGCTCTGTTTTGCAAAAACTAAACATTTCTAGATTTTTCATACAAATTTACACATGCCTATGGATGGACTTGAGTTTTTATGGAGTTTTGGGCCTCCAAAAGGTCAAAATACAGTCAAAATTTGACTTTCTGCCCCTTTTTTGAGTTGCAGAAGCAGTCTTGGGAGAATTAACTTTTGACTAGGCAAATGACCTTCAAATCCAAAAATTCCAGTTGGGTTGGAAAGTAGACTCAGATACCTTTCCAACGAGCTATCCTATACCTCATTCTGACATCGGGAAGGCCTCCAAACAGAGCTCCAAAGTGCGCAACCTGTTGAGGAAATGTGCGCGACCCGTTGAGGAATTTGTGCCAGATTTGACCAGTTCAGCCCAGAAAACGTAGTTTGGCTCCAGTTTGACTTTTTGAGGTGGATGGTGGTCCTCTTGGATGTAACTATGACACTTTTTGGATACTTTTACTTTATTTTATCTCTTCTAGAAGATTCTTGCATGTAAAGGGTAAAAATTGAATGAATGAACTGGTTTCCAAGTTTATAGAGGCAAGTTGTTTTGACTGCCTATTTTCTAGTGCTTAGTTTAGAAGTGGTTCAAACAGCTCCTAGGATAGTGAGCTCGACCCATGGAGGCAGGGAAAGAGGTTAGATCATCTATATTATGTACTCTCTTGCTCATTTTCATGGTTGGACTCTTGAGGGAGAAGCTATCATTGTATTATTTCACTTGTATCTCTGCAATTTTTGGCTAAGGAAGACCAGGGTTTTGCAGTCATCTTTGGGATTCTTTTGGACTCATGTGTTGATGGTGTGTTTCTCAATGTTCTTGTAAGCTTTGTTATGTGATTCATTTCCTTTCTTTACTGCTGCACATTAAACAAATGAAGTGTTAAAGTATGAATTCATGCTAGCCATGCTCTGCTTTTAAATTTGTTTAATTTCAATGTTTTCTTCTGTCTAAAGAGAATTCAAAGTGATTGTTTGCTCTCTTTAGCTCCTCATCTTTCATTCCTGACCATTCATTTCAGTTAAAGGCATCAACGCTGTCTCCTACCTCGCCCCAAAGAACCCCCTGCAGAAACTGTGTCCAATCCCCGCACCCTAAATTGCAGCTCCTCAATTTGCCACCAAAAAACCCAAAAAACCCCCAAATCAACCTTCAAATCAGTTTACTAGCCTAATATCAGTGTTACATTGTTGGTCATCTCATCCTATTGAAAATCTACCGAGATTGACCGGAGAGAGCCTTCTCCTGCCCCGTAGGGCTAGCTACGAGGCTGAATGGTTTGATGTAGCTTTGAGGTTTGCCTTTTCAGCCTGAGGTGAAATTTCAAGTGCTAACAATTTCCATGCTTGATAGAAGGGAGGCCAAACATATAGTCCATGGAGATGTATTCCTAAGTTTGGTTAGGAGTAGGCAGAGAAGCATACAAGCCTTTCCTCTTAATGGTTGATTTGGCGATGGTGCAAGCAGTGTAGGATCTAATGTATTTTTCAACATCCTCTCAGGGATTTGGCCAATAAAAATACTTCTATAGTACAACAATATTTTTCTCCACTCTAAAGTGTCACATGAACTGACTGTAGTGTGCCTCCCAAATAAGCTTGGTACGCTTGCTTGAAGGGACACAAAGGTGGCCCAAGTAGCATAATAATGCATCCTAGAGGTGGAAGTCTAGAACTTGCTCGCCATCCACTAGCGTCAGGTATATGGTGGCGAACTCTAGATCATTTTTGTATAGTTTTGTCCATCTAGAGATCTCTTAGCCACAAGAGTTGAGAATAGTGGTCAATGCTGCAATTGAGGGCCAACTAAGGCAATCTGCAACATGATTGGTGCTTCCCTTCTTGTATTTAATATTCAAATGGAATTATTGCATATTTGTGGACCACTTTTGATGATGATTGTTCTCCAATTTCCCTTGGGTTTGTATAAACAGCATGGGTTGGTGATCTGCGTGGATGACCATCTCCTTCCCCAGAATGTAATGTTTCCATTATCAGTAAGCTTGCATGATGGAATGCATCTCCTTATTATAGGTGGGGTAGTTATGAATTGTGTTGGAAAGTGTCTCACTATGATAGGCCACTATATGCCCTTGTTGGGTGAGAACTACACGAATACCATAGTCAGAGGCGCCTGTCTCAATTTCAAATGGTTGTTGCAGATATGAAAATGTGAGTACTTTTGGAGAGCATAGGCGGTGCTTCAACTCAACAAGTGCCTTCTTTTGGGACTCAAACTAGTTTTTTTTTTCTTTTGGTCCACGCTTGGTAACTTGACTTAAAGGCCAAGTGATACAAGAGAATCCCAACATGAACCGTTGATAAAATTTGGTAAGGCCCAAAAAGATGCGAAGATCTGTTTGACTCGTCGGGGCTGGCCAATCTCGAATGACTTGGATCTTAGATGGATCCACATGCACACCTTGCTTGTTAATGATGTAACCCAGATATTGGACCTAGATCATGTTAAAGGTACATTTCTTCAAGTTGGCACATAGTTTGTGTTGCTGTAAGGTTTGAAGGACCTGCTAAATGAGTTGTAAGTGCACCTCCCAACTCTTGTTGAATATGGGTATGTCGTGTAGATATACAACCATGAATGAGCTAATAAAGGGTTGCAAGATGTCATCCATCAGCCTCATAAAATTTGCAGGGGAAATTGTCAACCCGAAAGGCATGACCAACCACTCAAAAATGCCCTCCTTTGATTTGAAGTCGATCTTCCTTACATTGATGGGTTTTATTGAAAACTAGTGATAACCAGACTTTAAGTTGATCTTGTTGAAATACTTGACCCCTTTGAGCTGGTCAAAGAGGTCATCAATTTGTGGGATTGGATACCTATTTCTAACTATGATTTTATTTAGTACCTGATAATAAATTCTGAGTCTCCAAGTCCCATCCTTCTTTTATACAAGTATAATTAGGCTCCCACAAGGTGAGGAGCTTGGTCGGATGTGCCCTTTTTGTAGCAAGTCTTGGATCTGCCGCTTGATTTCATCATTTTCCAGAATATAGCAGTGATATATCATCCCATTAGATAGAGGCTCTACGAGAGTCAGATCGATTGAATGCTTGACCTGACAGTGCGAAGGTACCCCTGTGGGTGAGGAGAAGATGTCCCTGTATTCCTCCATGACCTTATCCACCCGACTTTTTTGCACGATGGAACACTTCATGGGGGACATGGATGTGGCCATGATCTTCCCTTTACTTTGAGAATGAATAAAAAAGAAAACAAATTTCCTCATCTGGAAGGTGATCTTACTGCATTTCTTAGTAGAGATCAAAGACATGGTGGTAGGAAGGGTTACCTTCAATATCCTATATAACTTACTGCCTAAAGTACCTCATCTGTGAAGTGTTTAATGTTGTAAGGAATATGACAAACTTGGCTAATGTGGAGATCTCGCCCTTAGTGGAGCCACCCGATGGTGTATGGATGCAGGTGTGGTGTGATCGGTAGGCCCAACCACTTAGCGTCCTTTGCTAAGATGAGGTTCTCTTGGCTCTCGATGTTGACAATGAACTGTAGTGGAGAATTTTATAGGCCATTTTGTCACATCAACCCAAAAGGCATGAAAACTTGATCAATCAATATATATGAACACTTTGTAATACTCCCTTTTCCAAAGCCCTAAGCATCAATTCTCCAAAAAGTTTGAGTTTTTTGGTCTATTTGCTGAAAAACCATATTTTTGGGCCCATCACACCCTGCATAACTAAGCAAATGCATTGTAGTGCAACTTCTCCTTCTTTGAGGGCGCGCTACAATGCACCTTTCATAATTGAGTAGGTGCGTTGATTTTAGAAATTCGAAAAAATTGAAAAATCTTTCCAAAGCTTCCTCTTTGAGAAGCTTCCAAGGTAGTTTTTACTATTTACCATGGATAAGAGCTCAAATCCCATATGATCCTATATTGGAGACATCACCTCTTATCCCTTGAGCTTATCTTCCCCTCTTAAGTGGATATCAAGCGTAGATTGGGAAGTGGATAAGAATTCGTAAACTACCACACTTCTCCTATAAATTTATTGCCTCCCATAAGGTCTGGGTTGGATTTTAGAGATTCATAGTACCCTCATGTTGCTAGTTTGAACCTAAGGAGTCATCACTTTCATGCGTCAGGGTTGGTGTTGAAGTGTGCTTTGTGACATCTACAAAGTCATACTTCTATTTATGGTTGTACACTCTCCTATTTTTTTTAATACAAAGAGTATCTTGTTTTGCTATATTTGTTGTGTTATGTTTGCACTCATATATTTAATTGATTTTTTGACTCATTAAATATAGGTTTTAGATTATGCTACATGGCTTGTGGTTTCTTTGCTTGTTTTAGTTGTGTGTGTAGATTCTAATTATAGCACTTGGAGCTAGAATTGGAACTTATAAGCGCAGAGGAAAGGAAAGCTTGCTACAGATCCAAGGTAGTGTTATTTCCAATACTCTAATTTCTCTAAGGAAAAGGTTGAAGTTCTTTGTCTTTTGTTGTTCTAGACCAGGCCACTAGGTCTAGGGAATTCACCTTTGTCCGCAATAGTGAAATTATGTATAACACCCCTTCACCCACATCTGTGAGTGGAAGAGACACTCCCTCTCCTCTGGATCTTCGGGCTCAATCTTCTGGATCTTGGTGGTGGCAATAGGGGCATTGGGCTCCACATCAATAATATTCTTCCCTTTTTTATTCCCATTATCAGATTCTAACTCAGAGTTGGAACATGCATATGATTTTGAAGCCTTAATCTTGGCCACCAGTGATTGTTTGGCTCAACACTCACTTGTGTTGTGAGTGGGGTTCTTATGGAAATCACACCACTTTATTGTGTCCTTCTTTGTCTTCGTGGTGTTTTTTTTTTTGTTTGCGGCTTTGATGGGTTGTCCTTTATTATGTGGTTTAGGGGCAACTTTCCCTTGCTTCGGATTTGCAGATCCAAATTCTCGCTTCTTCTATCTAAATTTCTACTCAATATTGACATTGTATCGGTAAGTGGCACCAAGCAAGAAGATTTCTAGGAACTCCATCTTGTCCTAGATATATTTTTGTAGACAACCACGATACATGAGTACCAGATGCTACTCATAATCCTTAATACCTAACTTCATGCGATGTGGTCCATTTTATATACTTATCTGCATAGATCCCGACAGGGTAATACTATTCCTTGATGGCATCTTGGAAATAATTCCAAGTGGGTGCGTATGAAACCAGTGAGGGTTCCCTCTCATCCCTCTGCTCACATTAGATTTCCCACCAGTCCTTGACGTGGGGAGCGACTTTGAGGAGTGAAAAAGTAATATTTTCCCTATTGGAAAAATCATGAACCAAGAAATATCCTTGCAATAGATTTGACCATTTATCTATGACATCTACATCTACCTAGCCTTCAAATATGGGAATGTCAAAGTTGAATTATACCTTAAAGGGAGTGGTGTCTCCAAGGTGGCTGCTAAATGAAGACGTGTCGCATGTGGGCATTCATCGAAGGATCTTGGAAAATTTGTTCATCATCTTATTCCTTTGTCGCTTGAGGGATTCTTCGAGTAATATTTTGAAAGGATATTTGTTATGCGGACAAATCGCTCTTGCGAACAAGAGAAATCTCTCTAGATTCAATGGTTGAATCTAGTAACAAACAAACAAACTAGTAAATCTTTCCTTGAGTTCATTCCTATTGAATCATAAGCAAGAATGTTGGAATATGAAATCCATACTTTTCAAATGAAATGCCTGATGAATATCCTTGCTATGGTTTGATTCAGCTCCTCAATGCTCAAAATCAAGACCTCCAAACATAAAAACAACAAAGGATCAAAGGCATATGATAGATAATTGAATCAATAAAACCCATACCAGTGATCAATGAAACTAGTACCTAATATCATTATAAATGGAAAAACAGAAGTAAAAACAAAATACATCATCTCCATTGAGCAATACAACCTTAGCCTTGATGCTCTAATCCTCCTTCCAATGATCTCCAATCCTCCCCTTAGGTGACAAGATTTCTAGCGCTATTCCAATAACATAAGTTTACATTTAGAAGTCCCCCCTTCACCCTCTGGTCTATGTTGAATTCATAGGCCAAGAGGAGGAGGTTTGAGATCCTCTTCTCAAGGAATGAGATCCTTAAAAGGAGGGATTAGGGTTCCATAAAGGGAGGAAGTTTTCTCCATGAACAAAGGGATGAGGCCCAAGTACGTAGAGGGTTGAGGCTTTCAGTTGGGAAATATTCCTCCAAAAAGGTTTCTAGAAATCAGTTTTTATTTTTACTCATGTTAAGATATTTGTGTAGTTTTTAATGGAAGACAAAGCGCAAATTTGCACACTCCATTATGGTCAAAACTGCGGTTGCACATAAAATAGCTAAGGAAACTATGCAAGTGCTTAAAAATAAGTTTTGAGCAATATAATCAAGAATTCTCGCAGACTTTGGGATTGTTCTTCTTCCAAAATTGTAGGGAAATGCTTGTAACACTTCATCGGATAGTGAGAGATCCGGATTGGCGGTCATTGGCCTAATGGTGACAAAATGACGTGTAATAGATTGCCCCCTAAAGTGCAAAGTCAGAAAATATGTTTGAGGATTGAAGCGCTTTATCATGCCAAAGTTCGGATTAGAGAACATGGTTGGAGACCTAAAACAAACAATCAAGGGTTATAATACAATATCTTCATATAATCATCATTGAGGTAGGCATTCCCATACTTAGAGCAAAAGTATCTCAAAGAATCAATATGGAAATATACAAATATCCACGTCAACAATAGACACATTATGGACGCAACCATTAAATATGGATCCATCTTTACAATCATGAATATTTAAAACTCCATGCAACCGAGATGGATGAAATTAGATCTAGGTTCCTGGCCTTCATATATATTTTATTGAAGTCAAACATTGTAGAAACCACCTGATTACCAGTAAATGATGTAAACCGTTAACAGTGTGAGAGAAACCACCAATAATGACAATGATTCTCAAGGTACTTTAGTACAATCTATGAAGTGTGATTAAACGTATTGAAGTTGAACACTCGTAGAATCATTTGATCAAAGGTCAATGATGAGAACTTGTTGTTGAGGCATGCAGGCTCCAAGGTACTAATTAAGGTTTCTAAGTCAACTTCCTACATAATGAGCTGAAGACGATAGGATGTGACTGGTCGTAAGAGGGCTTACGACATGAAACTCATGTCAATTTTTGAAGAACAAATTTAGAGTGATTCAAGATTGACTCAAGGATGGTCGACACAATTGAGGGCTATGAATTGTAAGGTAATTTTAACTGAGGTTGAACTTCTCTTGAAAATATTAGCAACACAACATTTTCAATTGGCAGTATTTGACGCAAACATAAGGCCTAAAACTAATCTGAAGACTTTCAAAAAGGTGTGGTCAATTGAGAGGAAAATGGATTTCCCAACCAAGACACAAAAGTGACGAAGTGTCATGTTCAAGAGCGACATACTTCCTTCTGTAATACAAAAAACAAATGTTTCTTTCTAATTCCCCCCCACCATTACTAGCAAGTACCTCTTTACTTTTATGCAAGATTGAGGAGGATAACATATGCTTGTCTTCTAAGCTCATCCTTCAAATGAGTCCTCTAGAGTATTTTTAATGAACCCTTGGAAGGAGTGGTTCGGTCTCATCACGATTGACGAGTCTTGCGTTGTTTATATTTTATGAGTTCAGTGAAGGGATAACTCGATGTCATTTTCATATTTAAAGAGTTTGAAAAGACACTAAAAGAAAACTCATTCAGCTCTTTAAACACAAAGTTTTAATGAGCCCAATGAAAGTAAAGCTTTGTGTTTTTCATATTTATGGAGTCAGGAGAAAAACATAAGTAAACTCTGAAATGTCCTTTTTCGTAAATTTAGTCTCTCAAGCCTGGAAGAGGGTAAAATAATGCAAAAGAGAACTCTTTTGAACATGATTAGTCAAAGTATACCTTTTCGTAAAGAGTCCACATGATCCATAAAAGGGGTAAACTTATATCAAGCAGCCGTTTTTCATTTTCTTTAACGAGTACGAACAAACAAGCATACTCAACGATCTTTTCACATTTCGAGAGTTAGAAAAGAGCTTAAAGGTAACTCCAGTGTTTCATTTTTTCATAAATTTTAAGAGCCCGGAAAAATAATAAAAGTTTACTCGTCGGCAAAATGATCTATTTTCGTAATTAAACGTTTAAATTGAACATTCAAACTAAAAAATCATCATAACAACTCGAAATATAATAAAAAACATTAAAAATTTGAATTTTTAGAAGCTAACGGAAAAATTATTATTTTAATAGGCCTATTTTGCTTATTAATGTTCAAAAAGTAAAAATTTCTTTACCATTTGTGTTTTTACCATTAGGAGATCTTTCAAAGTGCATTTTCACCCAAAACTTCAGCAACAGATTGTGATAAGATCGATGGATCATTTCACAAGCCGTTTTCTCCAAGTAGAAGATCATTCCTTTCTCTTCATTTTGATAGTTTTTATTTTGCATTTCACGAGTGATTTGGTGTTTTTTTAAGGGTTATTATTAGTTAAAATTCCGCCCTCGGGTTTGCACAGTTCCTCTTCTTGGTCATTGTGCAAACCCGATTTTTTCCATTGCTGAAAAACGAAATTTGTGCAGTTTATCTGAAAGGGAACTATGCAAATCCACTGTCCCTAAAGGGAGACTACACAAGGCACTGAGGGTTTCTTAAAAATAATGAAAAACGCCCAATTTTTTTTGCAAAGAATCTATATATTATTTTCTAACTTATTTCCATCATTGATTTCAGGTTTTTGAAGTGTAAAAATGGAATGGAGAGAGAGAGAACATGAAGCTCAAGATGTTGAGGCTTTGAATGATCCAACTACATTGCAGGCTTTGAGAAATTGTGGCTTGCTCAAATATCTTATAATTCGAGGAATAAAAGCTCAAGTGGATCTATTGACATGGCTTGTGAGATCTTGGAATATACAAGAACACTCTTTTCAGATTGGGGATCAAAGGCTCACCAAAGATGCCAATGATATTTATTTCTTGATTGGGCTTTCATGTTGCAGGACCGATATTTCATTATTTTGGGACATACCAGGTGGTGGAACAACAAAGGCTTATTTATCCCAACATCGTGCTCCAAGGTCCAAACTTAACCATGGAAGAATTGATATTAAAAGAACCCAGAGTATTCCACTGAGGACCATTGCATTTACTGTTGCTTGGCTATGTGGAAGTGATGCACTTCACGTTGTTACTAAATCCCAAATGCAAATTTCACTAGAGTGTTTGCAACCCACTGTATTTAACTGGTGTGAAGGAGTTGCTGCCAATATCAAAGGGAAACTCACTAGAGAAAAGAATGGAAAACTAAAGAACTTTGGATATGGTGCTATAGTTATTTCATTTGCTCTAGAGAGGGTTCCTACTCTTTGTCCATAGATGTATATGGAGATGGGAGGACCACGAGATCCTCGCATGTTGCAGTGGGTTACATTGATGGCTCGTCACAGAGGTGGTGATGACTTGATTGTCAGATATACTCCTACATTTTTTCAGATGGTTGGATCACCAGATTATAATGATTGAGGATAACCCGCATGGGGGTATGGACTAAACCGGTGATCCAGACATCCCACTCCATGCAGGAATGCAATGGAGTGATATAGGTAAAAATTATCACTTTGGTTGTTATATATATATATATATATTTACATCCAAAATTAATCATATAAAATAATCATGCAAATGTGGGCCCAGTTAGACCGAAAACAATGCGGTGATTTGATAGAAATGACAAGCAACCAGCTACTCCCGTAGCACAAAAGCTAGAGGCAACAAAGGATTTGATCGAGATTGAGCATAACCTAGAGAGGTTGACTCTAGATATCCTAGATATTGGGATTGATGATTTTCCTCTCCACTACCAGAGGCATATGGTAGACCTGGGGTGATTAGCCATCTGTTACAATGAGTGGTTCTTTCTATAGTCTACTATCATGATCATCATGCTTAGCTACTTTTCATATGGCTAGATTTTGTTTTTTGATCTATCATCATGTTTGGATAATAAAGGCCACGAGGACTCATATGTCTTGGATGACATTTTTGTAAACTCAAATTTTTTACAGAAATTATGATTAATGGATACTACTTCTATTTTCTCAGCTTATTTTTTACAATGTGTGAATGACTATTATTTTTCTCAAATGTCGGTTTAATACATAATTTTCCAATGCATCTGTTAATGTATTTAAATGTATTGGAATATGTTGATATTCAATTTAATCGAATTTTCTTTCCAAGAGACATACCCGTAAAAACATACTTAACATTGTAGAACTCCTAACTGAATAAATGTGATTTCAATGTAATACTATGAGTTGAGAATCTATTCTAACGATTAAATGATGAATGCCAAAATATATGGCATTAAATAATAGTTCAATAATTGCACTATATTTTGCAATATTGTTTGTTGTTTGAACAAGGCGTATTCCATGCAAGGTTATTAACTCATCAGTGGGTGAATAGATAGCACAAACTGCAGAGGACAGATTCCATGTACTATGACTAGTGCCATCAACATAACTAATATAGGTTTTAGGGAGCATCGACATCTGCAAATCAAGTGTAGGATAAGATAAGCAGGAGAAGTATAAAGGGGTTTACAAAAATAAGTAAAATTGCCACACATGTGAAATATGATACAACAATTTACAATGTACCCATGCAGAGGCACATGCCCCCCGAGCTTCGTTTGATCTTCCTAAGTAAACTATTAATTACTAATAGGTATATGAGATGAAGGTTCATTGACAAGATTAGATGAAATATTTGACTCAACATTTATGCGAGTTAATCAAAGACTCGATTCAATTAGAGGGGGATATGTTTCATTTTTTTAATGAGCTTGACACAGTAAAAGAATTATGCTCATCAATTCCATAGATTAGTTTCATTTTTATGTGAGCTTGAAACGAACATAACCATTCTCATAGCTTGTTTCATTTTTTAACGAGGTCGACGCAGTAAAATAACTATGGCTTCCAAGAGGAAGAAACACATGAAAAGTGGCACACCTCGATCATGGATTCCAAAAGGTCTTCATCAAAAGGAAGAATTGTTCTTTGGAAAGAACACATGTGAAGAAAATCAATAGGGATAAGGAAATAAGGTTTAAATACCCCAATAGGATTCACCATGTCAATTACCGGATCTGAATCAACAGAAGTCGAGCAAACAGTGAGAGGCTCACTAACATTGGTAATTGAAAACATGGGACATGTTGCCACATAATTAACCTATGGTTGAGTAGATACCACTTACACATAAGGAACATTTAGGGTTGTAAGATGGTTGGTAGTGGAATCAAGACCAATGAAGGAAAATTTGTCAATAGTCACAATGTTTCCATTGTGAGGGAAATACATCACTCGAAAGACCGTGGACATGAAAAATTTCATGGCATAGACATAGTCTCGCCCCAGGAGCAAATTAAAATCCAAGGGGCCTTGGACTACCATAGGATAAATACAAACAATTTTATGTTCCAAGGTAATGGATAACTTTCGAATGATCCCTAAAGGTTCCTTGATGGTCTTGTTAAAAGCCAAAAGATTCTACGTAATAGATACAAGCCGAGGGGAACCCAAAGCTTACCAAGTAGTTGAGGATAAAATACTAAGAGAAGCACCTTCATCTATATTGGTGTGACACACATTCTTACCATAATATTTCACAATGATTTGGAAAGGGGTGGAAGAAGGAAGACAAGGCTCTGTCAGTCTACTCCAAGCAAAGGAAATGACCTCGGTACTTGGAGGGAGTTCTGTAGAAACATGTAGAATGCCACATTGTTTAGAATAATCTGAAGTAACAAGAAGAACCTGAGTGGTATTATTATCACTCTCTAGAAAGAGACTGGAATCAACTGAATGTGGAATTAAGTTGACTGCTCGATCAACTAATGGTTCTTCAACCTTAGTGATATGTATTTGACTGTCTACTGGGAAGAGTGGGATTGAATGTACTTGGAATTAGATCAATTAGCTCGTCAAATTACAGTAGGTTGGGAGAAATATTACAATAGCTAGTTGGAATTTGTTGTTGTGGAACATCAAGTTTTTCCAATAATTTTGAGGCTTCATCCATGTGAGGGAAAAGATGGGTTTGATGACTCCCTTTGCATAAACTACAAGGATACCTAACTTTAACCTTTTTCCCTAGAACCTGACAATCACTAGTTGATGGATCAATAATAAGTTGATGAGAATATATAGACCACACCTCTAATACCTTAGGAATACCAAGACAATCAATAAGAAGGTGGTCACCCTTACAAAGCTTTCAAGGGAATTTGGGCTTTCGACGTATTTTGGATGATTCCTCAACATTTTCCATACTTAAAGCAATAATTGGCTGGTTAACTTCTTTCTTAGCTTGCTTCTTCTTCTTGTTCTTCTTAGCCACTTGTTTATTAACATCAAGGCTTTTACCAAGCAAAGAAGAAGAAAGGGAGGAATACATTTTGGATGAAGAAGGTAAAGGGTCAACAAACCGTTGATCTTGTTGAAATGGAGAACTTGGTTGAGGTGGAAAAATTTGGGTATTTGGGACAAAATAAGTTGAGAACAACCACACCAGTAAACCTATCGTGAAACTGGGAAGTGACAACATAGACATATAAGGAGGACTGACATTTCCAAATCTAGGAAAAGGACTAGGATTCTCGTTAAAGGGGGTTTCTTTATCGGTAAGTTCCAAAATTGTTTCCATTAGATTCAACTTTAATAAATTTAATTAAGAATTTCGACAATAATAAGAGTTCAAATTCACAATCCACATGTAAGGTATGCAGAAAGTAAAAAAAGCAAACAACATGCATTAATAAATCTAAGGAGTCAAACCATGCAAACAACCTTTTCACAACGAAATCACTACTTGGTCACAAAACCCAATGTCACAGAGATAAATGTGAAAAGTGGATAGATATAGAGGAGGTGGAATCAATTACGTTGACAACCTACTTAATGGATATGATATGGTGAAGGTAACTTCACTTATGCCATCTCGAGTGAAGAATACCCTCCAAAAAGGTCCAAGTGAGTCTAATCAACATCTTCTCTAGGTACAACAGGGACTTCCCCTCACCGTCACCTTGGGTAAAAGCCCTAAGATAATGGTCTCTAAGGTTACCACATACAACAATTTAACCTAGGGTAACAGTCATAGATCGAATGTACATATAAGGGAAGAGTAACAAAGCTCAATCCCCTTGAAGGTTCCTCAACATGGTCAATCTGAGGTTTATCCTTCAAGTGACTCCCAAGTACCTTTCAACATCATTTGTAATGTGTGCAAATCACACTACTGTAACCAATGAAGTGGGGTCGATCACTTCATGGGCCCCAATATGATCTCATACTTAACTCCCTTGTAAGAGGAGCTTCCCAGAGTCAAACAATAATAGATGGAATTATTCCCTACCCCAATATTCTATTGTTTGTTTGCAAATTTGGAAAGTTAACTCACTTTCATATTCCAAAGCCCTACAATCCGATCTAAAGTAGGTGTAATGAGCCCTGGAAATATAAAAAGTCTAATTTATTTTATTAACATTGTTTTTAAACTGTTATTTATTCAGTAGGTTAATGGATGTGAAACTGGTGGTGTTATAACATGACTCAAAGCTGAATGCAATTGAGCATCATAATGTACTTTTTTCACTGTGATGAATCATAACTAAAGTGGGGAAATAGGTCTCATTCACTTTTCAACAATCCAAGAATAAATGAATCAGTTTCAAGATACAAATGAAAGAAAACGTAGAATACACGATTGAAAAGGGCAACCTAATTTCCTTAAAATCCAAGCTACAAAATGAAAAATTTTAATCTTAACAACTTCTTGCATACCCAAGATCAAACAATAAATTCCTCCTCCAACAGACACAAGCCGTAATTTCAATTTGATGTAATGAATTAGGAATCACTGTAAGAAGAATATTGTGTTGTCTCATAGAAAAGAAAAACAACTATTCACCTTGACAAAAACAACAAACTCCAAATCACAAATGCTTGCTTTAAAAAACCATAACTTTTTACCAATACTAATGATTCTTTGCAAACATGAAAACAAAGTACTTAATCCGATCTTTTGACAGAAGAAGGACATATTCAAGCTATCTCAACAATGACCAATATTTCTTTTGATTAATCAACAATTTACCAGATCAAACCCTAAACCCTAGTTTGCAAAGATCAATAATTTCTCAAGAAGGGAACTCAAAACATCAAACCAAAATAGAGTGAAGTTTTTCAGAATGTAAAAAGATCCAAGAAAGTACAACAATAAAAAAATTCTAGACCCAACATACAAAAACAATAGTTTTTCCAAAATTTCAGAGACTTGTGCAGGTAACTAGTTATGTTCAGTGTGCAAACACATTGTTTCTAAAGGAAAAGTGCGCAAATTTGTGCACTTTGACCAAAGAAAAATTGCACAAGCCAGGAAAACTTAATAAAAATAGAAAACAAAGCTAAAAATCCAAAACTTTAAGCTTTCAAGGTTCATATCATAGTCAAACAAGGTTACAAAAAGCAATCAGAGGTCGCAGGAGGACATAATGAAGAACAAATGGTCCCCAATGGAGTCACCAATTTGTTGGACAAGAGAATATCCATAGATTCAATGGTTGAATCTAGTAACAAATAAACAAACTAGTATATCTTTCCTTGATTTCATTCTTATTGAATCATAAGAAAGAATACTGGAATATGAAATCCATACGTTTCAAACGAAATGCCTAATGAAGATCCTTGCTATGGTTTGATGCAGCTCCTCAATGCTCAAAATCAAGACCTGTAAACATAATAACAACAAAGGATCAAAGGCATATGATAGATAATTGACTCAATAAAATCCATACTAGTGATCAAGGAAACTAATACCTAATATCATTATCAATGGAAAAATGGAAGTAAATACACAATACATCAGCTCCATTGAACAATACAATGAGAAAGAAACACCCTTTGTATTAATCTTGAATAAGAAGGATAAATACGACCTTAGCCTTGATGTTGTAAGCCTCCTTCCAATGATCTCCAATCCTTTCCTTAGTTGACAAGATTTTTAGCCCTATTCCAACAACATAAGTTTACATTCATAAGTCCCCCATTTACCCTATGGTATGTGTTGAATTTATATACCAAGAGGAGGAGGTTTGAGATCCTCTTCTCAAGGGATGAGATCCTTAGAAGGAGGGATTAGGGTTACACAAAGGGATGGAGTTTTCTCCATGAAGAGAGGGATGAGGCCCAAGTATGTAGAGGCTCGAGGCGTTCAGTTGGGAAATATTCCTCCAACAAGTCTTCTAGAAATAATTTTATTTATTTATTTATTTTTATTATTTTCACTGACATTAAGAGATTTGTGCAGTTTTCAGTGGAAGACAAAGCACAAATTTACATAGTCCATAATGGTTAAAACTATGGTTGCATAAAAAATATCTAAGGGAACTGCGCAAGGGCTTATAAATAGGTTTTGAATAATATAATCTAGAATTCTTGTAGTCTTTGGGATTGTTTTTCTTCCAACATTGTAGGGGAATGCTTGAAACGCTTCGTCAGATAGTGAGAGATCTAGATTGGTGGTCATTTGCCTAATGGTGAAAAGGAAGACGTGTAACAAGCTCATACTCCCTCACCTTTCTTTTCTTTTGCCATGGGAGGTTGTTGGGGTCGATAGGGCCACTATTGTGAAGGTTCAACTAGTTCAAGCCCTAACTCCTTATACCTCGACCTCGTTGGGGACATGCACAGAAAAAAAGAGAAAGAGAAGACTTCTCTGATACCACTGATGCAGATTTATGGAAGAACAAAATGAAATACAAATATAAACATAAACACAAATCTACAACGAAAACTAAACTTCATTTCATTCATCACAAAATATTGAAAATTGTTTACATGCAGAATGGAAGTAAACTAGCTCCAACGATGGTAGCTTATCTCTGAGAAGAGATGTGGTGGCTGCATGCCTCCAAACTATGTTGTAATGAGGCTGACATGCCTTTTTATTATTGAGAAGTAAGGGAAAATCCCAAACATCCAAAATTCCTAACCCTAAGAGATGAAGTGCCAAACATTTGTGAGCCTCGTTGAGGTTAGTTGGTACACCAACTTCCCGGGTCATAACTTTGGCATACGATCTTTGTATGCGTATGATAATTTGTTAGAAAGATCTATCTGATGACTAAAAATTTAGATTGAAAACCCTTATATGAAGTTATGTGTTTGCGTGTTTTCCAAAAAACATCATTTAAGTTTAGGACCCGAAAAAATTCCAAAAACAGTAAACTGAATTACAATTAATGAAACTAAGAGAAACAAGGTTGGGGGTCCAAGTGGAATAGGCAGGTGGCCATTAATCTCCACTTGGATCAATAACCCACCAACCTGATACAGTCACCTCAAGGATACCTGATCTCATAGTCAATTGCACCACATAAATATCGTAGCACATGCTGTGTTGTTGTCCAATACACTGTCTTTGGTTCCACCATGAACTGATTGAGAGATTTTACTACATAATATATATTTGGCCTGGTGTTGAAAAAATATATGAGAGATCCAATCAATTTATTATATAAGGTGGGGTCCACATTCTTCTCCTCGATGCGTCTACCTTCCTTCTATTCATGATCATGGTTGTAGACATGGCTCTGCAATCCTCCATCCCAAACCCCCTTAGGATCTCGATGCAATATTTCCCTTGCCCAAGGAAACTCTCCCCATCTGTTTTCCACACATCCATGCCTAGAAAGTAGTGCATAAGCCCTAAATCCTTCATCTCTTACTGTGTTGCAAGGTCCCTGTTACACTTCTCTATGATCCCCAGTGAACCTATTAGAAACAAGTCCTCCACGTACATAACAAGAATTTGAACCTCGTCCCCAACCACCAAATAGTAGAGGTTAGCATCCACCTTACTCTTCACAAAGCCCATTCCTTGCAAGTATCTTTCGATGCACTCATACCATGCCGTGAGAGCCTGCATGAGACCATACAAATCTTTCTTCAACCTACACACATGGGTCTCACTACTATGTGCCACAAATACCTTTAGTTGCTCTATGTATACCTGCTTTTCCAACTCACCATTAAGAAACATCATATTGATATACATTTTATGGATTTGTCATCCCATTTATGCTTCTAACAATATCATGAGTTGTATAGAAGTATACCTGATCATAGGAGCTAATGTCTCCTCATAGTCTATCCCATCGTTTTGAAAGAACCCCTTGGACACAAACCTCTCCTTGTATTTATCAATGTTTCCATGTGCACTGTGCTTGATCTTAAAGATTTAAGTGATCCAACAACAACCTTGTTTTTCATTATAGGCACAACCTCCCACACATCATTCTGCATGATTGAAGTATCCTCCTCAACCATCACATCCCGCTACACCTGCTGCTATTCAGCCTCCTGAAATCTGGAAGGCTCACTATCTACTAGCTAATTTACCAACACCATGTAGCTAATGTATCGATATGGTTGTCTCCACTGCCTACTGCCCATCTCAAGAGCTCCCACAAATTCCTAAGCATCCCTGAGTGTTTGTTGAACCTCACGGTTCCTCCTACCAACTGTAGATGATGGAATATCCACCTTTGTTTCCTTCTAATGCATCTCCATGATATGATTCATCTACTTCTCCATACTTTGTGAACTCCCAGGAACACCTGCACCTGAGCTTGTGGTCATATTGGTAGCTTTTCTCGTGCTCTATTACGCCTTACACTGTTGCCCAACTCTAGAAGCTTCTGCTAGCTTCTCACTTTGATCATCTATTGGTGGAAAATATCTAGACCTCCTATATGCCTTTTCCTCCATGAAATTGACATTGCGTTTGAAAATAAACCTCCTGCCCCTAGAATAAATATTAGATATGCCGTAAAGGTCTCACTGTACCCCACAAAGTACCCTGTCTTTGCAATCTGATCTAGTTTGGAACGTGTCTCTCCTAGAATGTGACAATACAATAAGATGCCAAATATCATGAATTGATTGACATATGTCCTCTTCCCTGTGAATGCCTCCTCTAGTGTCATATTACCTAATGCCTTATGTGGAACCCTGTTATAAATATATACTGTCATATTTCATACCTCTTCTGATAAGTAGCGTGGTATATCCTAGTCATACAACGTAGCTCTTGCTGCCTCTGATATAAAATGATTCTTCCTCTCAACAACCCCATTCTGCTATGGGTTTTAAGGAGTTTTCCACTCTCTCTTGGTTCTTGCCCTGGTATAGAACTCCTGAAACTTTCTTTTTATGTACTCACCTACATTGTTTGACTGAATAATCTTCACCCTGTTACTTGTTGCATTCTCCACTAGAGATTTGAACCTCTGAAAACAACTGAAGACCTCATCCTTGGTCTTCCAGAAGTATATCCAGGTATTCATGAAGAAATCATCGATAAAAGTAACGAAGTACTTGTATCCCTTGAGAGATTTCATTGACATCAACTCACTTATATATCTGAATGCACTAGATCAAGAACACCCTTTGATTTGGTGTCACTCCTTCGAAAAGATGCTTTTGCAAACTTCCCCAACACACATTCCCTACAAACATCATCATGCTTTGTGCTCACCTCCAAAAAACCTATCACTCTCATGATGTAATCTAAGTGACCCATGATGTATATGGCCTATCCTCCTATGCCATAACTCCCCCTGATCTCTAGGATTATTGTTGCTAACTAGTGCCTTAGGAGTATCCATATGTAACCTGTACAAATACCTTATTCTAACTCAAATCTATATAGGTGATCTCTAATCCTTGTGCCTAATTAGCACATGTTCCCATCTAAAGAGTACATCGTACCGTTTATCCTGAAGGATAGATACAAAAATCAGGTTTATACCCAAGCCTGACACATGTAACACATCATGAATAGGAATTGGCTTTCCATTATTTGTATGAAACAAAACAATACCTCTCACAATTAGATTTCACTTGGACTTATTCCCCATCTAAATATGGAATTTGATTCCCTCCTTTTAGCAGGAGAAGTACTCTCCAACTTCCGCTATGTGAAATTATGCCCCACTATCTATATACCAAACACCCTGTAAGGTCAAGCTAGATAGGGAAGCTATAAGTGTGAATTCTTGATCCATCTTGTTGGAGAGCTCATTTGCACTTGCTAAAGTTGTTTTTTGCTTCTTTCCCTACTTCTCTGTCTTATTTATTTGCGGAAAATTGTTGACATAGTGCCCGAGCTAATGACAACCATAACATTTGACCTTAGAAAGGTCCTTCTTCTTCTCACATTTTGGGTTCGGTCCCCTACTAGACCCTTTCTTCTCTTTTCCTTCTCCTACTAGGGTCATGTTCTCTTGATACTCCCCATTCTTATGAGTACTACTACTGCTGCCACTAAAAAGGCTAAGTCTAAGCTCCTATTGAGTGAAATCACTCCATAATCGATTCGAATTCGATAAGGTGACTCATCCATTGATGACTTGAACGAAGACATCCCATTTCTTTGTAAAACAATTCAAGGCTATATGCAGTATCTCATCATCATCTGGTTTTTCACCCACTGTAGCTAAGTCATCCTTTACCATTCTAAGCCTAGTGAGGTGGCTAATAATGTCTTCACCCTTGTTCATCTTGGTATTTCTCAAATTTTCTATGATAATCAACTTCCTAGTAGTAGTAACATCCTGGAAAAGCTTCAAAATTGTGTCCTAAATTTTCTTCCATATGTCTAACTCTGTGATATGTGGAACTATATGGTCCTTGACTCCATCAAGGATTATGTTTTGTGCTTTGGCATCTTCCTTCTTATATGTAGCAAATTGTGTTGGATCTTTTGGTATGACAATCACACTGACTGTGTTGGAAATACTAAGAGGGGGGCTAAATCAATATTTCTTTTCAATTGTTACTTTTACCAGTTAAATCAATTATGTTGGGAACACAAAATGAACAATAGGAATAAATGATTTTATTGATATAATATTTATAATAAATCAGGTACAATATATATAGGGTTCCAACCCTTGATGAAGACACCGATCTTCAATTTTCCAGGCTCCAACCTATTTCCAAGCACCAACTTGGTCTTTTGTGAGGCTCCTACCTCCAGGGCACTGACCCCATCTTCTCAAGGCACCAACCTTGTGTTTAGAGGCTCCAACCCTTCTCTGGTACAGGCTCCGACATGGTTTCTTGAGGACGCCGATCCTCCAGGGGTCCAACCCTATCCTTCAAGGCACCTACCTTGTTTTTTCAAGGCACCAACCCTTTGGGCTACAACCCACTGCTATATTTTGTCTAGATATGTTTTGATATTGATTCTCTACTCCCATAATCTTCTTCGCTGAATTCTGTAAATCTACAGTTTCATTGTAGTCTCCATGCTACATCATCAATGACAATCTGTCTTCATATGAAGGAGTCTTCACAATTATTCATACTGTCCAACAGAGTTTGCAAAGTTGACCTCATGATGATCTCAACAATGCATCATGATCTTCAATAAAGTCTCCAAGATCTAATGATGTTTTTCAATAATATATCTATGCTAGGCCTTTGCAACAGGTCGTTGTCTGCATTATGGCTTCACTTCAGGTCTGATCCTTCTAAGATGAATAAGGTCAAAAGGTTGTCCTCCCACTCTGTCTTCTACTTCCTTCTTCGCTTGGTCTTCGACTTCTGCTACACCTTCATCGGCTGCTAGACCTTTGGCTTCCTCTGTCTCTTCAAGTTCAAGAGTCGTTAACTTATTTAATTATTCTTTCTGCTAATTCCCGATCGATCCTTAAGGTGAGGTTTTATAACTTGTATTTATATGGGTTTCCCTAATAATCAAAAGGCACATTCATTTGAAAGGAGAGGTTGATTTATGGATATTCATGCAATTACTCATAAACTTGTTTGATTTACAGAAGATTTTATAGGAGAGACTGTACCCAAAGAGGTTCCACATTCATGACATCAATCACAATCACAACTTTTGGAGGTCCCGCAATCGCAACTCTTAACATCACCAATGTAACATGGTCGATATTCATACTACCGATGAAATGGATGTGATATAATATTAAATCATCTTCAATAGATCCATCGGGTCCACATCTAATATCGCAATCGACGGTCGGGTTCATAAGACTTATCGCAATTGGTGGTCAGGTTCACAATTCTTATCGCAATCGGCGGTCCGACGATGAAAACCCTTATGATTTTCATAACTTCCCCGATACCTGGATGCGATATTACATAAAGGTATATCCTATGGGGCTATCGTGCCCGTGTATTATATCACAATCGACGTTTTGACATCCCTTTGAAACTTACGATTACTGCGGATGCGATATTTCATTAAGTCATGCTATAATGGTGCAGTGGGTCCACAATATTATCACAATCGGAGGATTTTGATATACATCCCTTATGGCTTGCAATATGAACGTTTCGATAGGCAGATGCAATATTTATTTAAGATGAATTGTAATGGTCTCACAGGTTTGCAATATTATTGCAATCAGAGGATTTAAGTGGCATTCCTTTGTGATACATAACTTTCAATGCAGATGCGATATTCCATTAAGAATTGTTATCATAAATTGTTCCGGGTCCGCAACTCAAATCGCAATCGGAGATTTCAACGTGACACGACTTTAAAAACTTGCGGTATGGCAGATGCGATATTTATTTAGGGTGTGTTGTAATAGGACCTGTTAGAGTCGGTCTAGTAGCCCTCCACCAGAGATCAAAACTCTTTGCATTTCATAATTAGGTGTCTCATTAGTGTGATCATGTTGCATCCCGTTAGGCATGCCATAACCCTGGTGGAGAAGCTTATGTCTTTTATTCCCCTCTTGTTTGGCAGTGCTGGATCATGTTTTCTTGAGTAAATAAAATCTTCACAAGGTCATTTCCCTATTTTAAATGTCAAGGTATTAGGTCTAGGGTTGAGTCAAGATTTGTCTTGAGATGTCATAAAGGACCAACAGGCCAGAGGGATGTCCATCATAAAGCATCATTTTAATAACTCTTATCACTGTACAACTAATTTTTACCTTGTTTTCAAAAGCCCTGTTTTTGAAGACAAAGGTCATTATCTCATTTTTGTAAAAATTTGTAAAAAGTTCAAATTCTCCGAAAGTTGGCATGCAGCCTTGGTCTCCTTTGCCAAGACATCTCAGAAGCTATCCATGCAAAAATTTTCAAGAGAAATCATCATTTCAACCAATTTATTTTGAAAAAAGGAAACTAGAAGTCAGCAACAATTAATTCAAAAAAGTGTCATTTCAAAAACATTATAAAGTGGGTTTTGGGAAAATTAAATTCAAAAGTGAGCCTATAAAAGCCCCTCCCTCCTCATTGGTAACTCATTTGCCTCTCAACACTTCAAGAGAATACTTGTCAAGTCGATTTCAAAGTTCATTGGGTGAATTGGGCAATTACATCGGCGCGCTACGCATCAGAGGAGGCGCGCTACGCGTTGGGGGTGCGCTACGCATCAGCGCGCATTTTCCAGTGCAAATTAACTCATGCGCTATGCGTTGGAGGTGCGCTATGCATCAGGCTGGGCGCGCTACGCGTAGGGTTTCTTGCTCAGGAAATCGCTAGCAAGCCACCAAAACTACTTCTCTCTCAAAATCTTTTCAGGTAGGCCTCTAATCCATGGTGATTTTGGTTTGGCTAAGATGAATGAGCAATGAACATGTAAAAAATGCCATGCTAATATGGAGTAAAAACCCTACCTTGTTGTGTCAAAATTTAAAAATGTAAATGTGCTAGGGTTTCATTGAAATTTGCTGCCCAAGGTTACCCATTTTCCATTCCTCTTTCCCCATATTTTCATCACCATTTTCCTTGACATTTTCCATGTAATCATATAATTTCCCTATTAAAAATCATTAAAATCCCTAAACCCTACTAATTCCTAAAACCCTATGTAAATTTCCTAAACCCTACTTCCCATTAAAATCCCACAAATTATGATTGTATATGTTCCATGTTCCTTTCCTAAAATTTCCTTTCACATTTGTTTTCCCTAATCCCCTCAATGTTCCCTTTTCCCTAACATTTCCCATGTGTGTTTGTCCCCTTGGTAACAACATTTAAACAAGTCAAAACAGCAGTTCATTGGGTGCACAGTCAACATTATTTTTCAGTCACTTGCCTCCAAAACCATGTCAGAAATCGAAACAGATTATGAGCAAAATGATGACCGTGAATCAACACCAGAGGTAGAGGTGCCAAGGAGGCATCACAGGGGTGGTAAAGGTGGTCAGCATGTCAGGGAGGAACCCACCTCTTTGGCTTATCTACAAGCTTGTCCACTTGCAGTGACATGTTTCCGATACCAATCATGTTATGAATATTGCGAGAGAATCTCCCAAATTCAACACCACAGGGAATTGGTCCGCTTGTTTGTCCTACATTTGCACAATGGGCATGTGAATCTTGCAGGAGTGGAATTCACATTGTCACCCGAGATTGTTGCTCAAGCAACAGGGATACCCAATATTGGAGAAGAGTGGAACAAGCGCCAGCAGTTGGACAGATTTCATTATGAGCCATATATCAAACCTGTATATATGAGGCACCTAACTGCTGTTTTTCCCTTCAGATTCTTAAGAGACGAGTATGCACCTTTGATGAGGATCATCATTCGCTATTTCACTTGCGAGGGCAGATTTTCACGTTTATATTCGTACCATATCCGTTTGTTGATGCATTTCACACGGGTACGAATGATGAACATTCCATTCTTCATGTGCCGAAATATAGAGAGGATGGTGCCCCTGGTGCAAAGAAAGAGCCCAGCACAACAACACAAGAGCATCTATCATTATGCACTGATCAAGATTGTGGTCATGCATCAGTTGGCACAACAGGGTATTCCATGGGAGGATTTCATTTCTCGTGACTTGTTCACAGTGCCACAGCCACCTCCTGAGGTTGTCCGTGATGAGGGAGGGCCTTCACATCAGTTTGACATTGCAGAGCCCGAGCATGTCAGCTCCCCTTCATTTGTTACATATCAGAGAGGCCACAGGGCCTTATTTGCATCTGCACGACGAGTATTATCTTCACACCAGGTGAAAGGGGTCTCGCCTTCTTCATCAGTACAACGAGTGTTATCTCCACCTCATGTGGAAGGGGCCTCGCTTTCAACAGCAGCACAGGTACCGGAGAGAGGCAAGCAGCCCATGATTGAGGAGGGACTGTCAGGTGATCCAGACATTGACATTATTGACCTTGACATCAGTTCTCTTAGCTCAGAGCTAAAGGAGATCATTCAGCAACAAAAGGCTGAAAATAGCTTGTTGCAGCAGAAGTTGGAAATGGCAAATTGGACAATCACCTACTTAGAGCAGCACAACAAGCAACTAGAGGATGAGCACACTCTTGATGAGTTGCAGAGGATCCATGAAGACCGCAACTTGGCTCGCAAGAGACCCGGTGATTTGACACCCATTGAGCGAGAGGCTATGCTCATCCGGGTCAATACTCATTTGGAGAAGTCGCTGGCCAAGGCAAACAGGGAAAAGGACATGCTCCGACACATGAAGAATCACTATTGGGCTCGAATGCATGTGTGTAAAGCAAGAATGAAGGTACTCAAAGGACGGTTGGCCAAGGCACTAAAATGGAGAAAAAGGCCCGATCCCCTTCATATTTTGGCTGAGGCTTCCTTGAAGGAGCATGGCACTAAATGACACACCTTCAACTCAAATTTCAGAGAATTTGGAGCAATTTTGGTCCTTTTTGAATTTTTTTGGTCATAAAACAGGTTTTTACCCTCAACGCGTAGCACGCCGCGCGCTACCCTGAAGATGGGCAAGTCCATTTCTCAAAAACTCAACATTTTTGGATTTTTCATGACAAATTACACTTGCTCAGCAATTTCCAAGACATTTCATCAGGTTTTGAGCCCTCAAAAGGTCAAAAAACATGCAAAAAATGACTTTCTGCCACTTTTTGGACACATAGAAAGCAGTCTTGGGAGATTGCAATTTTGGAGGGACAAATGGACACGAAATTGAGAAATTCCACTTGGGTTGGAAAGTAAACATCTAGGCCTTTCCAACAAGCCTACTTTTGCCTCATTCGGATGCCGGGAAGTGCCTCAAAAGTTGGCTCAAAGGCGCGCTACACGTAGGGAATTGGGGTGCTACGCATCAGGGAAATTTGCCAGATTTTCACCTACAGCTCATCAAAACGCAGATTTGACTAGTTTTGACTTTTTGGAGTGATTTTTCATCCTCCTTGATGTAATTGATGTAATTTTATGTTAGCATGACATTTTTTAACCTATTCTAGAAGATTCATTCATAAAATGGTAAAAAATTAATGAATGAATTGGTTTCCTAGCTTATAGAGGCAAGTTGTTTTGACTGCCTAGATTGTAGTGCTCAGTTTAGAATTGGTTGAAACAGCTCCTAGGATGATGAGCTCGACCCCTAGAGGCAAGGAAGTGTGTTAGCTTTCCTATATTATGTACTTTCTTAGTCATTTTCATGGTTGGACTCTTGAGGGATAAGCTTCTATTGTATTACACTTTGTATCTCTGCAATTTTGGTAAAGGAAAGACCAGGGTTTTGCAGCCCTCTTTGGGATTCCTGTGGTTACTTGTGTTGATGGTGTGCTTCTCTTATGTACTTGTAAGTTTTATTATGTGTATCATTTTCTCACTTTTCCTTCTGCAAATTAGGTAAATGAAGTGATAAGGTAGAATTCATGATTGCTATGCTCTGCCTTTAAGTTTGCTTAATATCAATGTTTTCATCTGTTTAAGGAGAACTCATGGTGATTTCTTGCTCTCCTTAGCTCCTCACCAGTCATTCCTATCCACCCAACTCTTTCAAAGGCATCAAGACAATCTCCTACCTTGCCCCAAAAATACCTCTGCAAAAGCTGTGTCCCATCCCCGCACCCAAAATTGCTTTCCCCCTGTTTTCCACCAAAACCCTAAAAATCTGAAATGAAACCTTCTCTATCAGTTTACTAGCCTAAAATCAATGTTCTTTATTGGTTATCTCTGCCCTTTGAAGATCTTTGCCGAGATAGACCCGGAGAGAGCCCTCTCCTGTCCTCGTAGGGCTAGCTACGAGGCTAAGTGTTTTGATGTTGCCTTGGATTTTGCCTTCTTCAGCCTGAGGCCAGATTCGAGCGCTAACAGGACCATCAGGTCCGCAACTTATATCGCAATCGACGGGTTTTGAGCATTGGCATATAATAGAAACACTGATATTATACACTGCTGATATGATTTCTCCGATAACTTTGTTTATGCTCCTTCGTCGCATTGCTCCTCCGCTGATTTTTTTCCTTTCGATTCTTCTTGGGCACATATTACATACGATATTTATGATATGGATCCTCAAGTGTTTTCTTCCTTTTTCCTCAGATATCATTATTTCTCTATGTTCTTCCGATAGCACTTACCCTTGGGCATATGCGATAACTTGCTTCCTTGATGGCTTCTGATGGACTCTTCCTCTTACACTTTGGCTTCATGGCTTCTCCTCTCTACTCTTTCTCTTTCTCTTTTGATGACTTCCGATATCTTTCCTCCTCGGTTCCACTATTTCTACTATGTTTGTATTCAATCCTTGGATCCTCCATGAGCAGTATTATGATCAATGGGCATCAATGAGAAACCACACATGTCACAATAATTTTCCATCACAAACACTGCCTTATTAACATTAATGAGAACCTAGATTAACAATATCCCCCTTTGTCATTGATGGTAATATTCTTCTTCTCTCCCCCTTTGACATCAATGACAAAGGAGTGCACAAGGACTCCAGCTGTCAAATTGCTTCCCTTATCAAATCTCCCCTGTCAAACTGCTCCCCCTGTCAAATTTCTCCCCCTGTCAAACTGCTTCTGTTCTTTATGAACAATAGATTTTTATGGGTATGATACTCCCCTTGTCGTGGTGCTCTTATTTTTACTCAAGATAGAAGGATTTCTGCCTCATCATCAGCTAGCACATTATCCCCTCTTCGTGTCTCAGAACTTCTTCATCATGGCTTCAACAGTGCTTAAAGATGCTCCACTTCAATGCTTCAAAACATACTCCAAATAGCCATACATCAAATGTCCAAGTCCTAGTTTTTACACTTCTACACTGTATTCTGTTGTCTCCATAGTCAGAATTAAGAAGCCTTCATAGTTTGAATCAAGAGAAAATGCCACTAAAATTGTCATTCTCGCTTTCTTTCTTCAAATCCAGATTCCTCTGTATCTCTGTGCTTCTCCTTAAGTTACTGAGCTATATTCGACAACACAATGTACTCCCCTTTTTTTCTGATATCCAATCTGTGACTGTCTTTTAAGTTTTTTCTACTGGTGGAAAATTTTTTGCAATGCTTCAATTATGTTAGATGTTGCCAACTACTCTTGCTTCAAACTCCATTCCTAGATATGTCTATTTGTTTGAAGGTTTCCTCTATTTCTGTCCTTGATTTGCCTGTTCTCACATCATATCCCTGAGTCGAGATATTCAACTTCTGTAATCCCAGTAACATAGTTATTTGCCCTATTTCTCTAGCATTAGATGGCATTCTCTTTACTCCAATTTCTGCTTAGTGATCAAGTGGAAAACTTCTTCAACAATAGTCCAAAGAATGGTTAAGAGATCATGTTCTTCAATGGAGTGCTCCTGAGAAATGATTTTTATCAAAGAATGACTATCAATATAGCTCATCAAGGATTTCATAAGGACCCTTTCACAGATAGCTTTTGCAATAATGATCAAGAATCACAGGCTCCCCCTAATTGTATGCATGGTCTCTTTTTGGTAGAATCCCATCATCAATCACTCGAAATATCAAGGATACCTTTATCAAGTCAACAACATGTGTTTTTGGCTGGAGAGTTTAGGAGATTTTCAGATTGTATTTGGTTTCTTCTCCATATTTGTGTAACTTTCTTCTCTGGTATGGTTCTAGCTTGTGTAGGAACTCAAGTTAAGTTATAATCACATGCCATATGACCAATGTTATGAAACTTGAAGCATTCTATGTTGTTCGTGAATAAGAATTCATGATTTCTTCCTGCAGAATTTCTTCTCAGAGATTGTCGGGAACCATAATGTCTATCTTTGTGATAAGCCCTACAATATTTTTCCATGTTTCCAAAGTTTGTACAAGAATAACAATAACCAAGAAATATACTTTGGTACCTGGGAGAAGAAGGTTTCCTTTATGTACTTCTGAAGTCTTTCTGCCTTGAGATCCTTTGATTATAACAATTGCTTCTTGCATCCTTGACATCATCTACATTTCTTCTTGGAACGAGACTTTCTTCATTGTTGCCTTGACTCTTATCCTTGCCTTTGCTGGAACTGGGAGCATTAATATTTCTTTATGGATTTCTCACATCCTTGTTGTTTGAAGCATTATAATTCTTGCTTGAGGATTCTCCTTCATAGCCAAGACCTGATTTATCAAATGGAGATATTTGATGGCTGAGCATGTCATCCAAGGCTTGGGAGCTCTTAAAAAATTTGTCCATTCCTTCAACCTTTTTTCTGAGGGAGACAATCTCTTCTTCCAATATTCGCAATCATTGTTCTTCTTAGCAAGTTGTTTCTCAATATCTTCCTTGATACAAGTTGCTTCATTTGCTTCTATTTTAAGGGAGATGATATATGATTTCATTCTGAAGATTTCTTCATTTTCCTTAGCTATACTGCTCTCCATTTCTTCCATGATCCTTGTAGCTTTACATGTTTCAGCCTTGAGAAGGCTGAAATCAAATTTTAGTTTGAACATATCTTCATCCTTTGATTTTAGTTAGCATATCATGGTGTTTTTTTTTTTTTTTTTTTTTTTTCAGCCTGTCCTTCTATGTTTATCAATGCTTCCATTTTCTTCTCAGCTCCTTGTGCTAGCTTTCTTGCTTCTTCTAGTTGAGATTTAAGAGAGGAGACCTCTTCCTTGTATTGACCAATCTCTACTTCAAGTTTGTTCAAGCTTTTATGCCTTTCTTCAAGGTGGCTTGACAATGTATCTTCCTATTTCTTTGCCTTATCCAATTGATTTTTCATGGATATGACTTCTTCATGATGCTTTCTTTTGTTTTGATGAAATTCCTCCTTAAGTTTGGAAAGCTCTTTATCTCTTTCTTGGACTTGAAGATTGACAAAGTCAACTTCTTTCCTTGTTTGGTCTTGGTCACCAGCTAGTGCTTTCTTCTTAGGTTCTTCATTTTCCTTTTTTAGACTGATAATTTCTTCCATGGAAGCCATAAGTTTAGTGAGGAGATATTCTTCAAAATAATTTTCTTTCTCTTCATCTTCTAGATCTTCCTTGTCTTTGATGTCATCATTCTTATTTTTAGCTTCCATGATGGGTTATGGATTTCCTTCTTGCTTTTCATCATCTTCTTGATTAGTGGTCATGGTCGATGCTCCTTTCGAGTGAAGGTCATGAAGTTTTTCCCATATACCCTTTGTTGACAAACACTTTTCTAAATTGTCCTTTATAGAATCTAGTAACCTATTCAAGATTGCCTTCCTTGATTTTTTCATTGTACTCCTTGGATTCTTCATCCATCATGCTATCAACCATCATTGATTTCCAGACTTCAATGCCTTGAATATTTAAGAAGTTCCTCATTCTTGCTTCCCATATATCAAAGTTTCCATTGAACCATGAAGCCTTTACAAATTGATTGATTTCAACTTCGGTGGTTGAGGGAGACATATCTTTAAGAGGATTGGAGAATTTCTTCCTTGGATTTACCATTTGTGTTCTAATTGATCAAACTTCAAGCTGTTAGGCTTTGAGTGAAGGTACTGGCTCTGAAACCAATTGTTGGAAATACTAAGGGGGGGGGGGGGATTAATATTTCTTTTCAATTGTTACTTTTACCAGTTAAATCAATTATATTGGGAACGCAAAATGAACAATAGGAATAAATGATTTTATTAATATAATATTTATAATAAATAAGGTACAATATATATAGGGCTCCAACCCTTGATGAAGACACCGATCTTCAATATTCCAGGCTCCAACCTGTTTCCAAGCACCAACTTGGTCTTTTGTGAGGCTCCAATCTCTAGGGCACCCACTGCTATATTTTGTCTAGATATGTTTTGATATTAATTCTCTGCTCCCAAAATCTTCTTCGCTGAATTCTGTAAATCTACATTTCCATTGTAGTCTCCATGCTACATCATCAATGAGAACCTGTCTTCATATGAAGGAGTCTTCACAATTCTTCATACTATCCAACAAAGTTTGCAAATTTTACCTCATGATGATATCAACAATGCACCACGATCTTCAATAAAGTCTCCAAGATATGTTGATGTTTTTCAATAAGATATCTGTGCTAGGTCTTTGCAACAGGTCGCTCTATGCTATGGCTTCACTTCGGGTCCGATCCTTCCAAGATGAATTAGGTCAAAATATTTTCCTCCCGCTTTATCTTCTTCTTGCTTCTTCAGTTGGCCTTTGGCTTTTGCTGCACCTTCGTTGTTTGCTAGACCTTCATCTTCTCGACCTTCAGCTTCCTCTGTCTCTTCAAATTCACGAGTTGTGAACTTCTTTAAATTCTTCTTTTTGTCGATTCCCGATCTATCCTTAAGGTGAGGTTTTATAACTTGTATTTATACGGGTTTCCCTAATACTCAAAATACACACTCATTTGAAAGAAGAGGTCAACTTATGATGGATATTTATCCAATTACTCATAAACTTGTTTTATTTACGAAAGATTTTATAGGAGAGACCTTACCCAAAGAGGTCCCGCATCCACATCATCATTCGCAATTGCAACTTTTGGAGGTCCTACATTCGAAACTCTTAACATCACCGATGTAACATGGCCGATATTCATACTGCCGATGAAACATATGTGATATAATACTAAACCATCGTCAATAGATATGTCGGTTCAACAGTTAATATTTCAATCGGCGGTCGGGTTCACAAGACTTATCGCAATCAGTGGTCGGGTTCACAAGTCTTATCGCAATCGACGGTCTGGTGGTGACAACCCTTATGATTTGTGTAAATTCCCCGATACCTAGATGCAATATTACATAAAGGTATACTCTATGGAGCTATCGAGTCTGCGTATTATAACGCAATCAACGTTTTGACATCCCTTTGAAACTTGAGATTACAAAGGATGCGATATTTCATTAAGTAATGCTATAATGGTGTAGTGGGTCCGCAATGTTATAACAATCAGAGGATTTGGATATGCATCCCTTATGGCTTGAAATATGAATGTTCAAATAAGCGGACACGATATTTCATTAAAGTGAATTGTAATGGTCCCGTGGGTCCGTAATATTATCACAATTAGAGGATTTAAGTGGCATTCCTTTGTGATACATAACTTTCAATGCAAATGTGATATTCCATTAAGAATTGTTATCATAAACTGTTTCGGGTCCCCAACTCAAATTGCAATCTGAGATTTCAACGCGACACAGCTTTAAAAACTTGCGGTATGGCAGAAGCAATATTTCTTTAGGGTGTGTTGTAATAGGACCATCGGGTCTGTAACTTATATCACAATTGGCGGGTTTTCAACAATGGCATATAATAGAAAATATCGATATTATATGCTGCCGATACAATTTCTCCGATAACTCTGTTTATGCTCCTCCACCGTAATGCTCCTCCACTGTTTTCTTCCTTTCGATTCTTCTTGGGCATATATTACATGCGATACTAATGATATGGATCCTTTGGTGTTTTCTTCTTTGCTCCTTCAATATTACTATTGCTCTTTGTTCTTCCAATAACACTTACCCTTGGGCATATGTGATAACCTGTTTCCTTGATGGCTTCTGATGAACTCTTCCTCTTACTCTTTGGCTTCATGGCTTCTCCTCTTTACTCTTTCTCTTTCTCTTCTGACGGCTTCCGATATCTTTCCTCCTCTGTTCCACTATTTCTGTTATGTCTGTATTCAATCCTTGGATCCTCCATGAGCAATATTATGATCAATGGGCATCAATGAGAAACCACACATGTCACAAGAATTTTCCATCATAAATACTGCCATATTGACATCAATGACAACCTATATTAACAAATTGCATACTCCTTGAAGCCATTTTCTTCCAACAACAAGGTAATTATGGCTTTCTAGACACCAGAATTGGAGCCTCCATCCAATCTGTCTTGATCTCTTAAACTTGTTGATGCCATTTTACAAAACATAAAAAATATATTGAAACCAAAATAAACTAAAAAATATGAACTAGGTTTTAAACCCTCAATTTTTTCTCTTCATTTTCCCGCATAGACCCTTCTACCCTCAGATCAACTCTGTTACCGTGTAATTTTTTTAATATTGTTGTAGTTACTGGTTATTATTCACCTATCTGAAAAGATTATTTGTCTTATACAATTTATATGCGAGAAATACTGAACAAAACACAAATGCAACTTCATGAAAATTAAATTACATGATCTGAGAAAATATGCACACACACACAAATAATAGACATCGATATTTTTTGACAAATGTCCTTGGGAAAACCTGTGTGGTAAAGCCTGTTCTGCTAATGAGTATTTTGTTACGGCTCACATATTTTGTAATTGAAAATCTTACAACTGTTTGTCGTAAATTAGAAAACCTCTGGAAAAATTTTCCCTTTACTTTTTCAAGTTGACATGACCCACTAGAAGCAACTCAACTCCTCTTATTGAACTGACCTCCCTCTAGCTCATTGAATTGATCCACATGTGCGACCTTGACAATATTGGCCTCTTTGGAAAACTTGCACTAGATTGGAAATTCACTCGACCTCCTCTAGAAATTTGAATTCTTCTGGAAAACTTGGGTTCTCCCGTGTAAATTGACCACTCTGGAAATTCCACTACAGATAAAATCGATCTCCCTCAAACTCTGAGAAATTGAAAATAATTATGAATAATTATCTCTGGAAACTTTGTCTTCAATCATTATTGTTCTCAATTTCATAATGCCCACACTCTATCACTGCACCCTTTTCTCTCATTGCAAATTTGTGTCTCAAATGTATGATCTCCAAATTTCCATCAACTTCCCCTTAGAATCTCTCGTTGAACAACCAATGACCGAGATATAATTCCAATCGATGGCTAACATCATCTTGACTTCTACATTGACTTTTCTAGAAGTCGCGATAGGAAAATTGATTTGCCTCAATTAATCCTAGTTAATTAAGTCATTTACCTAAGTTAAACTTTGTTAGGTCCCTCTAATACTAGTGTATGCCCCTTATTATTATTGTTAGTGTAGCCCCCTTATTTTTATTTTTGTGCCCATGTAGCCCCCATATTGTTATTGTTGTTCCCCATATAAGTCCACTATTGTTATTACTGTGCCCTTACATTATAATTGTTATGTAGGCTCTGAATATATTGTGACCCTTTAGACTCCTATATATATCAAGGAGGTCTTGTCATTTGAATCATCCAAGAATTATTCATTTATGTGATATAAAGGGGGTTTCCCTATCGAAGAGGCTAATTTTCCATTCATTGATCTATATTTTCTTCTATTTTGTGATCTAGTTTCAAAATTAGGAGACCAAGTGACACAAATTTCACTCTCACAAAGAGAAACTAAAGATGAACTAAAAGGGGACATGGATGGTATAAAAAGTGACATGAATGGTTTAAAAGAAAACATGGCAGGTTTGAAGGAAGGTTTGATAAAGTTGTTAGAATAAAGGCTTCCTAGTGGTGATAAGGTATTTCATGAAACTCATGAAGTGAACAAACATACTATCAATCATGATCTTAGAGACTCAAACTTTGGGATGAAGACCAACCATATTCCAAAGATTGACATTCAAAAGTTTCATGGCAAGGATCTGGTAACATGGACACAGTAGATGGAGCAATTCTTTGATCTAGATGATGTGCCACACACCCGAAAGGTACGCATTGCATCTTTATATTTAGAACATAATTAGTATGTGTGGTATCGATGGATTTTTTTCTCGTAAATCAATTTTCACTTGGACAATTTTTACGGAAGAGTTGGTAGAAAATTATGATTATACAAAGAGAAATACCTTATTTAGCCAATTGATAAATCTCAAACAAAAGGGTTCAATAATGGAGTGACATTGAGGACTTCCAAAGATTGAATATCAAGGTAAATGATATTCCAAAGGAGCATAGGATTGATGTCTTCATAAGGAATTTAAAGGATAACATCCAACATGAGGTTCGCCGTTGGGAACCTAATTAATTGGAGAAGGAATTCAAGGTGGAAAGAAAAGTGGAAAGCAAAATTATGGCGACAAGGAAGTTTACCACTCACAACTAAAAAGTTGGAAGTGTTGCTACTCCTAGCCTCCCATAAACTACAAGGTTGACACCACAACAACTGGAGTAAAAGAGAGTAAAAGGGATTTGTTACAGTTGTGACGGCAAATTCATTAAGGGTCATAAGTGTGCTGATAAGAAATTATTTTACATAGATTGTGAAGAGGAGGAAGAAAAGGAACAAGAAACATTAAAGGAAGAGGATATACACACAATATACACTAGGAACCAACCCAGGAGAAAGAATAAATGAATTCGACCATATCTTGTAATGCATTGGTGGGAATTACCACTTCTCTAACTATCAATATAGAAGGATATATCAAGGAAAAAAAGAATGTAATAATGCTGATTGATTCTGGTAGTACCCATAATTCTATTAATTGTAAGATAGCTAAGGAATTGAATTGATTTCTATATCCAGCACCAGAGTGTCAAGTGATCAATGCAAAAGGAGGAACTATACATTTCTTAAGGAAGTGCCATAACCATGGGGGAATATGTATTGAATAGTCTAATGCTTTCCATTCCAACGGGTGGTGCTGATGTTGTATTAGGAGTCCAATGGTTACAATATTTGGGGATGATAGCTTTTAATTTTCAAGGAATTTTCTTAAAATCTTTCTGGGAAGGAAAGGAAATTGAATTAAGGGGCATCACAGGGAAAATGGGAAAGATAATCAACTCTAATGGCATGAAAAATATTTTGAAGAAATAACAACGAGGCATAATTTCACAATTATTCTCACCAGATGTTCAAACATCAAAATAATCTATTTCTCTAGTTCTCCAAAGAATCTCTGACAATTATTCCAAAAGTTTGAGACTCCCAAAGGCCTCCCACCTATTCGTGATCATGATCATGATATTCACTTGATTCCAAGAAGTGTTCCTCCAAACATCATACACTACAGATATCCCTATACCCAAAAACATGAAATTGATGTATGGTTGCAGAAATGTTAGAGGTAGGTATATTTCAACCTAGATAAAGTTCTTTCTCTGCTTCGATAATATTGGTACACAAGAAGGATGGATCATGGAATATGTGTCTGGTTTATAAGGAGATCAACGAGCTCATTATTAAAGATAATTTCCCGTTCATGTCATTGATGAATTACATGGAGCAATTTACTTCACTAAGCTGGATCGTTGTTCATGATATCATCAAATTAGAATGAAGACTGAATACATTCTGAAAACAACATTCAGAACTCATGAAGATGATTATGAATTTTTGGTCATGCCTTTTTTCCTTACTAATACACATTCCACATTTCAAGTTTTGACAAATTCCATTTTCAAACCCTTCCTTAGAAATTTTGTGTTAGTATTTTTTGATGATATACTAATCTATAACAAATCTTGGAAGGATCATGTTCAACATGTTGACATGGTACTCAAACTATTGGAGGAGAAATAATTGCATGCAAAAGCCTCCAAATGTTTCTTTACGGTACAAGAGGTGGAATATTTGGGTCATGTATTATCTCATGAGGGTGTTAAGGTAAATCCTAACAAAATTAAAGCCATAAAGGAAAAGAAAATCCCCACAACCCTAAAGCATCTTCAAGGATTTCTTGGGTTCAAGATTGTTAAGAATTACAGGAAAATGGTAGCACCTCTTACAATATTACTAAAGAAAGATGTATTTTTTGGACTCTAGAAGAAACTAAGTCCTTTGAATATCTTAAAGAGGAAATGTGCCAAGATCCGATTTAAGCTACACCTGACTTCACAAAAACCGTTAAGGTGGAGTGTGATGCCTCAGGAAATTGAATTGATGTTGTTTTAATGCAAGAACGAAGACCCATTGATTTTGAAATTCATCCAATCAAGGGAAAGTATTTACACAAACCTATTTATGAGAAGGAAATGTTGGCAACACTACATGCCTTGAAGTAATGGATCCCTTACCTAATGGGAAGACACTTCAAGGTAAAAATAGATCGTGATAATATTAAATAATTTTTGGAACAATATTATCTTCAGAAGAGAAACAAAAATGGGTCACTAAGATGTTCGAATATGAATTTGAAATCATCTACAAAAAAGAGACGCAAAATGTTGTTGCAGATGCACTCTCAAGAAGGGATGAGGATGAGGAAGCATTGCTCTATGCCATTTCTATTATCCAACATGATTGAATAATTGAAGCAAGGGAGGAATGGAAGAATGACAAAGAGGTGTGGACAAAAAATCAAAAGTTGCAACAAGATCTCAATACATTAGATACATTTACCTAGAAAAATAACTCATTATGGTTCAAAGATCACTTATATCTATCTAAGAATTCCCAACTCAAACAAAATATTCTTTTAGAATTGCAGATCTCTTCTTTAGGAGGGCACTCAAGATTTTTAAAAACTTACCACAGGGTCAAGAAGGAATTTTTTTGTTATGGACTTAGATTTGATATTCAAAATTTTGTGGGAAAATGTTTGGCTTGCCAAAAATTAAAGTTGAGACAATTAAGACCCTAGGTCTGTTACAACCTTTAGCCATTCCAAGTCAGAATGGGAGAAGCTCTCAATGGATTTTATCACAGGTTTGTCGAAGTCCAAAGGAAATAGTGTCATCATGGTGGTAGTTGATAGACTTACCAAGTATGCACACTTTTGTGCATTATCTCATCCTTTGAAAGCAAGTATAATTACTACTGCATTTATGGTTACAATTCAAAATATACATGGAAACCCAAAAATTATTGTAAGTGATAGAGATCCTATTTTCATTGGAAATTTTTTGATGGAATTATTTTATTTTATGGGTACTAAATTAGCTCATATCTCATCTTATCCTCCTCAATTTGACAGGCAAATTTAGATAGAGAACACATGTTTGGAAGGATATCTTCATTGCTTCGTATCTGATAAACAAACACAATGGGTCAAGTGGTAGCCTCTAGCTAAATGGTGTTATAGCACTTCCTTCCATACCGTAACAAAAAAGACCCCATATATGACACTTTATGGATATCATGCACCGTCCATCACAACATCTTTAAGAGAAAATTCTAGGGTTCAAGCAAAGGAAGATCACATCCAACATGAACAATAAGTTCTCCAACTCTTAAAGGATAACCTCACTCTGGCACAAAATCAAATGAAACAACAAACAGATCAACATCACTGTGAAAGAAGTTTTGACATAGGTGATTAGGTTTTCTTTACAACTGAAACCATACAAATAAATGCCCCTCAAACAAGCTAAGAAGGATAATAAATTATCATCCAAGTATTATGGTCCTTACAAGGTCTTGCAAAATATTGGTACTATGGCATACAAATTGGAGTTGCCTGTATCTTCCCAAGTACACCCAGTTTTCCATGTTTCATGCTTAAAAAATGTTATTGGTGACAAGCTCCCAATTCAAACAATATTTCCAGAACTTGATGAAGAAGGAAAAATCACATTGGAGCCTAAAGCAGTCATGGAAACAAGAACCCGATAGCTACACAATCGATCAATTTCAGAATATCTCATTAAATGGAAGAACTTATCCATTGAATATTCCACATGGAAGGATGAGAATTTTAAATAGAAACATCCAAAACTACTCAAGTGTTGAGGACAATACTTTTTTTGAAGGAGAGGGGCATGTTAGGTCCCTCTAATGCTAGTGCATCCCCCTTATTGTTATTGTTAGTGTATCCCCTTATTGTTGTTATTGTGCCCATGTAGCCCCCATATTGTTATTGTTATGCCCCATAGAAGCCCGATATTTTTCTTGTTGTTCCCTTACATTATTATTGTTATGTAGGCTTTGACTATATTACGATCCTTTAGAATCCTATATATACCATGGAGGTCTTGTCATTTGAATCATCCAAGAATTGTTCATTTATGTGATGTAAAGGAGGTTCCCTCCTCAAAGAGGCTAATTTTCAAGTCGTTGATCTATCTTTTCTTCTGTTTTGTGATTTGGCAGCATAACAAACTTAGGAAAATGAATAAATTGGATAATTAATTATAATTAATGTCCTTAGAAACTTTTTGTAGGTACTAGAGAAAATTAATCCATTGTGTTCCTTAGCCTCATAGACACCATCTGAGACCATAAAAATTGTCTTAGCTACACAAACTAACATATGTTGTAGGGTAGGCAACACTGTTGGATGACGCAGAGATCTCGCCCTTGGTGGAGCCACTCGATGGTGTATGGGCTGCGGTGTGGTGTTCTCGGTAGGAAAAACCACTTAATGAAATCTATTGATATGAGGTTATTTTGAATTCCACTATCGATAATGAAATGCAATGACGCACCCTTCACCCACATCTGGGAGAGGAAGAGATGCTCACCTTCCTCCAGATATAAAGGCTCACTTTTTTGGACCTTGGTGGTGGAAACAATGGTACTGGGTTCTGCAACAATGTTTCATTTCTCCTTATCGAGTTCTAGCTCAAAGTTAGAACCTACATTTGAATTTGAAGGTTTTAGCTTGACCACTAGTGACTTCTTTGTGCAACATTCATTTGTGTTATGAGTGGGGCTCTTGTGGAACTCACACCACTTTCCCGTGTCTTTCTTCATCTTCCCATTACTATTCTTTTCTTGTGGCTTCAATGTGTTTTCCTTAGGTGTTCATCCATGGCTTTATCCTTTGTTATACGATTTGGGGTTACACTTGTCCTGATTCAGATTCATAGATCCAAAGTCTTGCTTCTTATACTTAAATCTGTAGTCGATTTTGACAACATATTAATATGTTACACCAAGCGAGGATATGTCCAAGAAATCTATTTTTCCTTAGATTTATTTGTGCAGAAAGCCACACTAATTAAGTACTAGATGTTACTCAGAGTCCTTGATACCTAACTTTGTGCATAAGGTATGAAAGACAGTCATGAACTCTGGCACTTCTTGGTCCCTTTCCTGCCATAGTGTGGTCCATTTTATATATTTGTCTTCATAGCTTCCAATAGAGTAATATCATTCCTTAACAACATCCCTAAAATAGTTCCAAGTGGGTGCCATTGCAAATAAGGGGGTTCCTTCTTGGCCCTTTTCTCATAGGAAGTTTCCCACCAGTCCTTGACATGGAGGGCGACCTTTAGGAGTGCAAAAGTAATTTTTTCTCTATTGGAGAAATTATACTGAAAAATATCCTTCCAACAGATTCAACCATTTATTTAGAGTGTTTTCATCTACCAAGCATTTAAATATAGGAATACCAAGGGTAAACTTGTACCTTGAAGGGGGCGGTGCCTTCAAAATGGCATTGGATGAAGATGCATTGCATATTGGTATCCACCGAAGGATCTAGGAAAAATTATGCATCGTCTCTTTCCTTTGTCTCTCGAGGGCTTCTTTGAGCAATAATTTGAAAGGATACTATGTTACCTCATCTTTATTTTCTTCTTCCATGGGAGGCCATTAAGGTTTACGAGGATGATGTTGCAAGGGCTCAAGTAGTTCGAGTCCCAACTCCTTATACCTCAACCTCCTTGGGGACATGCACATAAAAATAGAGAAAGATTAGGTTACTATGATACCATTGATACATATTTAAGAAGGGAACAAAATGGAATACAATTTTCAAATCAAAATACAAAGATATAGTGAAACTAAACTTAAATTAATAAATAGAAATGATGAAATTGTTTACATATAGAATGAAAATAAACTAGCTCGAATGGTGGTAGCTTATCTCTAAAAAGATATGTGATGACGATGCCCTTCTGAACTATGTTACAACGAGGCTCAAAGACCTTTTTATCATGAAGAAGTAATGAGAAATCATAAACATCCAAAATCATAACCCTATGAGATGAAGCGCTAAAGGCTTATGGGCCCCGATGGGGTAAGTTGGAATGTCAACTTCTTGGGGTCATAACTTTGGCATACAACCTCCATTTGACATGCACACAACCCATTAGAAAATTTTATCTTAAGAGAACAAATTTCGACTACAAATGTAATGAAACACTTATTTTTTCCTGTTTCCCCCAAAAAACATTGTTTAGGGCCTCAAAATGGCTCTAGAAGTTTAGAACCTGAAACTGCCAAAAATAGAAAACTGCCAAAATAGGAAAATTATGATGTGAGCCAGTGGAATAGGTGGGGGGGTGGCACCAATATCAACATGGATTAGTAAGGATTATCAACACACACCATGTCTAAAATATATAAATACATGTAAAAATCTAGTAGTGTGCCTGGTGTAGGGTACTTGTCCATTGTGGTTTCATTGTTTAGATTTAGTGAAAGGATGACGACCCAATCAATTATTATTCCTTCCTTCAATATATTGTGTAATAGAGGGAATTATGTTTCCTTGAAGTGGGCAAAATTCACTTATTAGGGTAATTACATTCTTATAAATTTCTTGAAGGTTATAGGTGAGCTATTTTCTTGTTTCTCTTGACTTAAGTTGTTTACCTTCCCTTTCCCACCCTACAATGATTTCATGATAATCATTTTTATCTAAAGGTTTTCCACCACACCAAAAACCATAGGTGTTAGTAAACTTCCAAATGGGAAACATAACCATTAGTGGGTTGTTATTCCCATGTTCCCTGGGTGGTGATTAATCCATGGGATCCATTCTTATAGGTGCAGTGGTTAGTCTATGACCTGAACCCCCCTTTGACGTAAATATGGGGGATTGACCTTGGGCCAAGACTTATATACCATATAAATATTTCCATTACACAAAAAATCATGGGTGCTCGTAAATTACCAAATTGATAACATCACCTTGAGTGGATGATTATTTGCATGTAGTCCATGAGATCGATTCCTAAAGCTGTGGTGGTTCATCATTTTCTAGGGTTAATTGTCCCACCCATGTATTGGCCATGTATTGCTCAATGCTAGGGAATTTATAACACGTGTTTGGTTTTCTAAACTTGAAAGATCCTATGCACTTTACAACATTGTTAATCACTCTCTTTTATTCAGTGGATATATGTTTAATGGTTTACATAATCATTCCTACATAATATATTTCCATTGATGAGCCATAGTAGTTACAAGACTAAACAAATACAAATTGAAATGATCCATGGTACAAGTCAATCTGGGAGCGAAGGGCACCCCACACTGAAGCTCCACAGGGTCTAGGGTAACAGGCCACCGACTTTGTTTTTTGCTATCTTTCTTTCACAATCCTTCTGCTATGCAAAGCTCATCGTGACAGCTTGTAGGATGGCACCCTAACCCTTCTCCGACCGTTACTAGCATCCCTGATTCCATCTGCAGCTGTCATAATGGAGTTAGACACTGTTAGTTATTCCATCGACCCGAATCTCTATGAGTCGATTTGGTCATGCCCCCATCCTATGTCAGGTTTTGGTCCCCATCACACACCGTCTCTCCTGCGGACTGATCCGCCGTCTGTCACAGAACCTCCTGGACCATCCGTGCCCTGCTTTCTGGTTTATTCTACATCTGATGTCTCACTCGGGCTTGACTTCCCTCTGTTATCTCCCACTATGCTTAATATTTTAGCCGCCTACATCGCTCCTTCCCCTACTTTTGACTCCATTCCGTCTGAGACTCCCCATCATTCCGCATCATCCGATATTCCCACTACATACGGGTTAACACATTCAGGGATATCCTCTACCCATTTCTCCACCCCGGACAGTGTCCCTAACACTCACCCTAACACTACCTGTCTTCAGGGTAGCTTCCCTATTCCATTTGGCTGCTTCAACATTCCGGCCGTCAACCCTCAGAACGCCTCCCTCTCTCCATCGATAGACTTACAAGGCAAATGGGACCCCTTCTGGGACCATCCTCAACTCCATGGACTAGTAAGGCCAAGAAAGGCAAGCGCGTTAAGGCCATGAGCAAGGACATCAATCTCAGATTCGGGGAAGGAATCACAATGGGCGAAGTGGTGGATACAACAAATAAGGTTTTGGTGGGGCGTGTGAGGGGAAGAACCTACTTGGATGAGAGCCTCCGCCTCTGGACCATGGATATTTGGGGCACCCTACTCAAAGAAATTCCGTCGATCACCATTCTAACACGAGGTTGGTTCACCCTGAGCTTCCACCGGGAAGAATACACAGATTGGATACTCTCCTGCTACTAGCATATTGAATTGGCCCCAGTGCTACTAAAACATTGGAGCCCCCTTTTTGATCTAGAATGGGAGCAGTTGGGTGCTGGTCCGATTTGGGTTCACCTTCTAGGGCTGCCTCTATATTTTTGGTCAGAGGACATCTTTATTCGCATTGACAACGCATTGGGTACATATTTGGATCATGATAAGACTTATGAATCATTTGGCAACAAATCCATGGCCCGCATTCTGGTTCACCTGGACACCATAGAAATATTTGAGGCACTTCACTTGCAAACAAATCCTAGACTATGAGGGGGTTCCCTTCAGGTGTAGAAGGTGTCATAAGGTCGGGCACCTGTATAAGGAGTGCCCACATTTCGTCGGCGACCTCTTCATCAACAAAAGGCACTAAGCAACCACATACAAAAGATCCTCAGGTGGAAGAACAGTCTTCTCACTCCGCCAGTCTGACGACTATGGATGGGGACACTTCTATACCAACTTGCTCAGTCTCTCTGTAGCCTACATCCCTTCCCATGACGAGATCTTGGACTGTTACGATGGCTGCTCTCTCCATGGGTAAATTTCCTCCCCTCTACTCTTCTGTTTCTTTTGCATGCATTGCAAAGAAAATACATGTTGCATTTGCATCCATACCTTGTTTGTCCAATTCCCCTCTCACTTGTCCTCTTAATCTTCATTCACCAATCTTCTCCACTACTGTTATAGCTCCATTTACCACCCTTGGTACTTGTGATTCTTGGTTTATGGCCTAGGGAAACCCCTCCCTCCAGACTTAGTCCAAATATTTTAAAAACAATGTTTTACTCCCTGTACGCTACTTTGCCCTGAGATAAAAGCATGTACACGTGAGTTAGTTAATACCCAACCTGCGTATATGTGTTAAAACACTTAAAAAAATTAAATTTCCTTAATTATGGGTGGAGTTCAAGGGTTTTACTTGTTGATTACCTCCTAGTGCCCGTGGCCCAACTGTTTCCTGACTAAAAAACTAATTGGGAGAAGTATAAATAGACTTCTATGGGAAGGCCTTAAGGAGGAGAAGAGATAGAATTAGTATACTGAGGTTATCCTTGACTAAGTCTGAATTATCCTTGTGCTTCAAACACTTCCCCAAGTTTCAGGAAACCCTTGTTCCCTTGAGTGTTGATATTCTCCCACTTGCTTGAGATATCATGGTATTGGTTATGGAAGGAAGCTATTGAAGATTGGGACTGGACAGATTTGGAGGACGGTTCCGCTTAGAGCTAGAAGAAGAAGACTCAGGTAAATTCTCTCCATGCCAGTTATAAATTTCTACAATAAAAAGAAGCACCATCTTGTTCCTAAGATTAACTTTGTTTATGCATCAGATACTGTTGTAATTCATGTATGAATGTTATTTTGATGTATAACTAATCATTTTCTTATATGATATAAAGTTAGTTTCATTAAAATGCTTTATCTATATGTTGCTATGTATGTTCGAATTGGTTGATTTGCAAATTCGAAGATCATCAGGAGTTGCAGAGGGTCTGAACCCTGCTGGAACTACCCAAACGAAGGACATCCAGGTATGGTTGCTATCACATAGTTTGTTTATATAAGCATGTTTCCTGAGTTGTATGAGTGTTTCTTACTGTAGTTTGCTCTTGCTCTGTTGGGGTTCCAACCCAAAGCCCTAGGGTACTTATTCCCATAACAGAATTGGCGATTCCGCTGGGGATAACAATCTTGTTATTCCTAGTTTGGGTTATTTAGTGTCAATTAGGGCTCAGTTCTTGGTTTTCTTGCTGTGATACTATTGTTTGGTTCAGTAGAATCTCAGACCTTAAGTCTGATATTTTTGATATGGCTTTATTTTTTATTTTTCTTGCAAAGCTTAGTATACGCACTTTTGTCCATTTACAGTAGCGTACACATGATTGTTTCTATGAAGTGAACATGCGTATACGTGAGTTTCCTTTATCAGAAGCGCGTGTACATGCCTCTGTGCTTGAACATAGTCGTGTATACCATTTTTTTCATTTTTTTTCAAATCTCTCTGCCCAAAAAGATTTGTTTCTTGGTCTGTTTGGTCTCTGAGTGGTCAATTTTTGTCTTTAGAATTTTATTATTTAGTGAGCTTACTGTTTTGAATTCTCTTCCGCTTTGAAAAGTTTTGGCCAAGGTTTGCTTTTGAGTGAGTTTTATGATTTGTGTTTTGACACACAAGACTTCTTATAGAGGTTCTTGATTGTTCTGGTCCTCCAGAACAACAGATTGTTTTCAATCTTAGTGTCAAGCTTGATTATTGGTCTACTTGCTTTGCTTTCCATCATTTTGTGGCCTTACACCTTTTCTTGCTTTTTGAAAGTTTCTTTTGACAAATTTGAAAGTGTTTCTTTCCTGACTTCTTGGTTAGTTTGTCAAAGCTCTTTGCTTCCTTTTGGGTCGTTTAGTACAAGTTGAAGCCCTTTTTGTTCAAGTTTTCATTTGTTGTCGAATTTGTGACTTGCAAAGTTTCCTTGTGCTCTTCTTTCAGTCTTTGAGTCTTTGGTGGCATTTAGAGTGCTTTCGAAAGGTTGTTTTCATTGCTTCTTGAAAAAGAAAGGTTCTTAAAAAACATTGTTTTTGTCTTCTTTTTCCAAGTTTGATTTTGGTTTCTTTTGATTTTTTGAAAGTGAATTGTGATCTTTTTGGATTTGTCCTTCTTGTTTGGAGAAGATTTTGTATTCAAAATTTGTATTCTTTTCAAACACTTAAGTTGGCTTATTAATAAGTTATAAACAATTGCTTTCATTCTTTTTAGAGTAATCTAGGATCTTGCATCTTCATGTACACCTTGCATTAGGGTAGTTTTGCATTATTAAAGCATCAATAGTATTTTTAGTTTTTGTGAGTGTAAAGTGTGCTTTAAGAAAAGAAAAGAAAAGTTTTTTCTTTATAGAAGTTTCATAGAACCCAAGTAGAAATTTATTTTCATTGAAGAAAAAACGATTGCATTCATATAAGTTAGTTTTTCATTAATTTCTTTTGCATCATACAAACACCATTGGTTTCATTTCCATTTATCCCTTTGACTTAAAAGAACAACCATTTGCACTTCGGTGCACGATGTAATGGTGAGGGCAGTGCGCTGTAGCACCCCCCACCCAGGTTCAAATCCTGCCGAGGCAGGCGAGTATGATGTATGAGTCCCACCCCAGCTTACAAAAAAAAAAGAAAAGAACAACCATTTAAAATCAAGCACTTAATAAAATAAACTAGAACTTTTTGTATTGTCATTAGAATACACCAACAAGTTTAGGTTTATTTAGGGCCTTGGATTAGGCGAGAGGAGAGTAAACTCTCCAAGGCCACTCTAAATTGTAAAACATAGAAGTCTGATTAAAGAGTGAAATCCAATAGTGTTAGGGAGACTGGGAGTAAAGCACGAGGGTTAGTGAAGATAAGGACGAGAGATACCCCCTCTCTTACTTGTCGGATCCTACCTCACGACTGTTCCACCTGGCTTCTGATACGAGTTGGTGTCCATAGTTGCCTATCCTAGGAATCCACACAGGTGGCTGCGGAGGGGAATCCCGTGGCACCTGAGGTTGACGTTGTATCACGTTCAATAGTACTTCTGGAGGGCACCCTTGCGAAGCTTGGGGGCTTGCACCGACAAAGGCTATTGTCTGGAGGTCAGCATAACTACCTCTGATACCTTCGCTAGTAGGCCTGGGGCGTAATTACCCCAGTCTATTTTCGGAAGGCCCTTATTATTAATTTTCTTGTATTTTGGTGTCTGGTCCTAATCACCCGAAGTGGAAATACTTGGAAGTTGTTTGATTTCTGCTATCTTTAGGGGCATTTTAGTGAGTGTTCTGTGCTCCTAGTTGGCCTAGCTTTTTAATTTTCTTGAGTCTTTAAGTATATTTTATAAAAATAATTCAAAGTGGCTAACCGATCATCTCGACGGTCTCGGAGACTTTGTGAGTTTTCACCTACGAGTCCAGAGCCTTCTCCTAGAAGGTGTAGGAGAGATTCTGCCATTGGTTTTCAACCAGTGGCAGCAGGCGCATCAGAGATTGATCCTTTGCTTGGGGGCATTATTTCACAAGATAGACCTGGTACTACTACAGAGTTAGAGAGGAACACGCCAGTTCTTTCTCGAGTACTCTTCTAGTTGTAAGATAGTATTGAAGTAGAAGAGCTTTCAGAGTGGGTTGCAGCTCTGAATTCTCCTCTCCCTCCGGATCATCGAGATGTTTTGTTATACGTTGGAACTATGACTCACAAGCCTTCGAGCCTAGGTCCACATACATATATCCCTTCGATGACCATTGCTGGAAGCATGGCATCCACGACGAGTGTTGCGAGCATGCAGACTCCCATATCTGTGCAAGGGGGAGGAACTATTTCCATCCCTTCTAACACTCCCAACACATCCTTATTTGGGTCTACTTCCATTTCGTCGATGAGTGGAAGTTCTCAAGCTAATGCATCTAGTTTTGGATTTTTCCCTTTTGGAATGCCCTCTCAAGGTATTCCTTTAGTTCCTTTGAATATACCATCAACCGCCTCTACATCCATGATGAGTGGATCAACTTCTTTTCAGGGTTTCCCATTTGGAAGTGGTCATATACCACATTCCAATCCAACAATAGGGTCAATGCCTTTTCCTTTTACAAGTCAAGGTAGTAACCCCTTTCAGAGTTGGACAAACCCTGCGGTTAGTGGGATAGGAGCTGGGAATCAATTTTTTGGCCAACAAGGGAATGTGCCGTATTCCTCGGTTAATTCATTTCAAAGTTTTTCACCCTTTGCTAACGCTTGGAACCCTTATCAAGGGTTGTCAGCTCCTCTCAATACTTCGTTAGGGGGTAACTTTGCCGGTTACGGAGGATTTTTGGCAGGAGATGGTCAAATTCCGAATTTTGCTGAACCACAAGGATCACCCTTTGGTTCAGTAGGCTCTAAGAGTTACTTCGGGAAACCTGGTGCCTTTAAAAATCCAGGTCATTCTTTTCAGACCTACGGGAACCTCGCCCAGTTCGGATGGAATTCCCAAGGTCCTCAACGACATCCTTTTCTAGCCACACTTAATTTTCCAGACCTGCCTAAATTGACGAGTGATCCAATTAGGTACAATCTGGCTTGGCCTCCGGTCCCATCTAAACTTCCATCGGATATTCCAAAATTCAAAGGGAAGAATGGTGAAGACCCGAGAGACCATGTGACCACATTCCACTTATGGTGCTCATCCAACTCCCTGATAGATGATTCAATCAGGTTGAGGTTATTTCACCACACCTTAATAGGGAATGCAACCAAATGGTATACAGAGTTTCCAGGGGGCACCTTTACTTCTTTCGTCGATTTGGCTAATATTTTCTTGAACCATTTTAAGTTTCCTGTCCGCTATGAAGCTTGAACTGAGCTTCTGGCCAATTTTCATCAAGACACGAAAACACACATTTTGGATCATATCCAGGAATGGAGATGGAGAAAGAGGCTTATCAAAGCTAAAATTCCACCAGAGTTCTATCTCGAATGGTTTCTCAAATCTTTACACCTTGAGATCTCCAAGGATGTTTCTCTTTCCGGTGTTTATTTGGAAGAGCAGGCTATCTTTCGAGCCCAACAATTAGAACTGATATATTCTCATTCTGGGACTCTTCAGAAAATCCTACCTGACACTCCTAGATCCAAGGTTGATTTAGCCAAACTGAATCCAATCCCTCACGCCGATGGTATAGTTGGATCAATTGACGCAAATACAGTGAACCTTTTGAACTAATTGCAGCAGTTGTCTCTACAAACTGCTTCTTCTAACCAGGCAGCACCGTTTACAACTTCGCCCTCCCAACCTACCTCCATTAATGCCATCCAGGCTTCTAACCCCAAAGGAAATCAACAATCCAATGGGAAGAAGAAGGGACGAGGTAAGAAGAAGAACTAGGAAGGGAAGGGTAATGCGAACAAGCCTGGCAACGGTGCCAGTGAAGGTAGAAAAGAGTCTAAGAAAAAGGTTAAATTTCCATGCAAGTTATGCAATGGAGATCATTTGACTTACCTCTACCCCAAGATTCAGGATGCTCAATGCTTATTAGTGTAGCAAGGGTCCTCTAGCTCCCAAGCTGTCCTAACTAACCCATTTCCCCAAGGGCAATGATTACTTGCTGGCACGAACTCGAATGGTGGTACCTCCGTAGGGGGCAACTAGGAAGGGGAAAATTCCTCAAATGTTCATATGATGAACTATCATGTCGACGTCGCCACATGAGCACGCGATTATGGTGAAACAGAAACATCTAAGGGTAAATCTGTTCCCAAAACCACAAACTCGCTTCATATTGAGTGACCCTTTGCTGAGTCTATACCTCGGATACCGAAAGGTTCCACAAAGCGCTCAAATATCAACCCTAATTCTAGGGCAGCCCATAAATACTCAATTGTAGAAGATCTGGCTCAAAGTCCTTGTGCTATATCTGCATTGGAGGTACTCCAGTCGTGTCTTGCTTAGAGAAGTGCTTTGCTTTCGGAAATAGGGGTAGTAGATCCAAAAATTTCTTTAGTGCTCACTTTTGATATGCTGAATGTCAAAAAGAGACTTCCTCACCATATGGCTTTCCAGATAAAGTCCACTTACCCAAAAACCAATAGTTTTCGGACAATTATAGATGAGGGAGCTTCCACATGCGTAATGTCTATGTCATGTTGGAAGGCCATTGGATCACCTTCAATTGTTCCTTCACCGACTCTCTTAACAACATTTGATGGTCATTCTCATAGGCCACACAGAATTATCTCGGCTTTTCCTATATGTGTTGGAGGAAAAGTCGTTAATATTGAGGTAGAAATTGTTGATGCCAACCTAGATTACAACCTCCTCTTAGGAAGGAATTGGATTTATGAGATGGATGCCATAGTTTCATCTCTATTCCACATCCTTTGTTTTCCTCATGAGGGGAGAATTGTTAAAATTGATCAGTGAGATTATTCTCCGGGTGACTCTAGAGCAACTTCGGGTTCTACCGTTCCATTGGTGGATAATCCTCATCAACCTATAGAGAATTTAGGAGTTGGGATGTACTCTTCCTTGATGGGTGTATTTGATCTTCCCCCTCCTACAGCTAGAATCGATGCAATTTCATCCTCCAAGGAGCCTTCAGACCCTTGGACCTTACCTTCATCTACAACCACATTAGATGGAGGGAAGGTTGGTGGAATGGCATTTCCTATGTCTACAGAAGAACTTAGCTATCAATCTATTGTTAACTCTATAGACAACCATCCCACTCCTTTTTCAGAGGAGGAGTTAGATGGTGATGTGGCTCCAGCTTGGATCCTTGACTCCACTTCTACTCTGGATTGTTTCGATACAATTCTATCATTCGAGGAAGAAATTTTAGAAGCAATGATGGTTGTAGATCGACCATGGGAAGATTTACATCATCATTCATATTTTCTTCCTCCATTGCATGAAGTTGAATCCAGGTTCTCCAATCTGCTTACTAGCGATGTTTGTATAGTTTCAAACCCTTTGGCTCTAGCACAATTATCTGTCGAAGGTCATATGTCGATTAGCTCAAGAAATGTACCTATAAACATCTCTAGGAACAAGCTGACGGAGTCCCCAGATGGGCTCTACCTTAAGAAGTATTTTGATTAGGTTCCAACTTAGCAATTGTTTGTTTGTATATATTGTTTTTTGTACATATTTGTCAGGCATTTTGTGATATCGACATTTTTTTGATCTGCTTTGGCAGGTGTTGATGGATGACTTGATATATTTTGGATTCACCGATGGTGCTAGTCGGCACACTCGAAATCTTGCTTCCGCAGTTTGGGTGATTTATTATCCATTTGTTCAGTTGATGGTGTCAAGGGGAGTATGTATTGGTCCCGCTTCAAATAACATTGCCGAATATACTTCCGTTATTAATTTACTATCCGAAGCTATTTCTTATGGAATTGATTTCTTGGTAGTTTATCTTGACTCACAACTGGTAGTGTCACAATTAAATAACATTTATCGGGTTTGTGATCCTTTTTTATATCGCTAATTTTTGAGAGTGAGAGTGTTGCAACGATCATTTGTTTATATTACATATGTGCACATTCCACGATCTGAGAATTCATTAGCGGACTCTATCACTAATCAAGCATTAGATTGGCATATCAATCATTCATCAAATTAAGCAAACATAAAAAATTTGGATCTGTATATATATCATAAAACTGCTTGTGTATACATAAAGTGTTCAAAAAATAATATACAAAATTGGGACTAAATGCCCATAATCATGTCCAGTCTGTCTATCGACCCGACTCAGGATGAGCGGCTAAGAAGTTAACTACTACATTGGCCACACGCCAAAGTATGCGGACCCAGTCCTGTGGTACTCCTACCACGCGACGCTGCATCTCCTCAGGTAGGTCCTCTATGGCTATCATCGGTACCTGGTGAGTCAATCTCACCAAGTTTCTTTGGACTGCATATAGGACCCTCTCTGTCTCAGTTGCTGCCTCTTTGACACCTTGTCCATGACGCCTATGCCTTGGGAATCCATATGGTCTTACTGGACCCACATCTGGAACATGATCATTTTGTTAGTATTTTGTCTCATCAAAAATATTTCTAAGTTAATTTCATATTTAAAAAAGAAAAAAAATCTTAAAAATTTACAAAAACCCAAAAACTTGTTACTTATGTCTCCCCATGCTATGTTTGGTGGCAACACCAAGTCTGGATCTCCTCGGAAATCCATACCATGATACGGGTAGTCGTCGACTGCGATGATCTGTTGGTCCCACCAGGTGAAAAACTCATCATCGAAAGTTGTCGTCGGCACATCCCCACCTCCAAGGCGTTTCATCAACTTAGTCCATATATCCATCCGTGGATCTTGTGGGATGTTGATGGAGACAAATACTTTGGGATGTAGCCCAGGTACCTTCTTGAAGAAGAAGGAGCATAAAATAGTCCCATATCCAAAGTTCTTTGTCTGACCTTTCTAAATGGAGGTCAACTAGCTCTTCATGCTGGTTAAAAGACGTGTGCACCAATCGAAAATCGTGGTTAGGCATTCCACTGCCAGGATCATGGACACTCGTGAAGCCTGATGCACTGAAGCTGATTCGTTTACCCTCGCAATGGTAAACAACAGAATCCTCAGAGATAAACTATCCACGTGTTTAATTGGAATCTGACTTCCAATCTTTTCTGGGTGCTCAGGACAATATATATGTACATAGTCTTCTACTGAAAGAATACTCCATGTCCTGCTAGTCGAATGCACAACCTCCCCTCTTCGGGAGAGACCTGTAATAAAGTAGATGTCTTCCACCTCAATCCTGAGAGGCATCTGATCTATCATGAAGGCATCATCTTCTACACTCCAGTAGTGGATCAGTAATTTGAGCAGGTGTGTGTTGGCTTTCATGTTCGGCATTTTGAAGAATTTCAACAAGCCACACCTTCTCAAAGCATCTAGTGCATTTTGGTCGTTCATTACCTCATTGTCAAGTTTGGTATGCTCTCTCTCTCTCTCTCCATGTGATGGTCATCTTGAGAAAAATGAGTTTCAACCGTTAGATTTTATGTTTGAACTTCAATTCACGTATACGCAAGTTCTCTTTACACACAGTCACATGTAGGGCCGTCGTATATGCGGGTTGATCACAGCCAACCCGCGTGTACATAGAGTTGGATTTTTTGGCATGAATTCCCACGGTCAAATCTTAATAAAAACTTCTAAAATCTATCAAAAAACATTGCAACGATTTTAACGGTCGAATTCTTCAGAGGCAAGTTTGCTCCTTTTTTTATCCACAACTTTTTTCCAAATATAAATGAAAAATTTGTGAGTCTAAAAGTCAATATATAGCTTTGAAATTTCAAATTTTTTTCTCAAAACTTGATTTTTCGTCTCATGAATTTTTTGACTTGTGGGCTTGGATTGTCGAAAATGGGTTATTGTTTCAGGATATTTTGGATGCTTATTCGAGATCTTATTTCAATCCCATGACAGCTGACCCGTCATGGCAGGTATCTTTCACTCACTGTCATATAGGTTAGGGAAAGCCATTTTTTCCATTGCATTTTGCATACTAGCCTTCGTTCAACGATACATTAGCCATAGGGTCGACCCCATCGTGTCTTGGTTAGTAAACCATGTTCACTCGCCTATTTTTTAAATCTTGATGCGATGTTAGAGCCATCCTCTACATGGGCATCTTAGTTAGAACCTCACTGACATTGGTTTCCCATGCTATTATACTGAGTAGGCTCAGGAGTCCTCTTTAGTCTCGCCCTTACTTGTGCATTGAAGACACATTCTCCTTGTTTCTACACTTATTTATGGCCTTATACCGTAGAGTCTCCTCTGTGTTGAGTTGTACGGCTGCATTTCATTTTGACTATTTGCACCTTTTTGGCCTTGAGCTGGTTTCACCTGGACTCGTGTTTAAGCCACTTGTTTGATCACGTCTTCTGCAAAATCAACCATGCAATCACTTAGCTTCTGCAACTTGACACATCCTTTGACCCATGGAAGGAACATCCCTTTGTGTGTCCATGACCAGTTTCGCCTCCCTGCATTGAGCATAGGATTGTTCCCATCCCAGGAACTAGATCATTTGTTTCTCTGACAGTCTCATTCTTTCCGCTGTACTATAGCATTCTTTTATTCTTTTTCCAGCTTAAAGAAAAAGACAATAAAATTATATATTCCAAAAAGAGCGGGAACGGGATAACATTTCCATATATTGTTGGGAGCGAGAGTCAGTTGTGTCACCCTTGAACAAAGCACTCAAAAGAAAGTGTCTCCTCCATTTAGGGCGGGATTTAGTTTGACTTAGGTGTGCCTTCACCTTGTTATTGAGTCAGTTCTCCTCTGATTGGTTACCTCTTCCAATCATATGGAGATTTCACTCATGCCTCCTGCATGACGAACTTATACAGAGTTATCATATGCTGCCATATAGTCATCATTGAGTCGTGCTTTTGTTCAAGGGAAGTAAGCCTGAGTCGGCCTCTTTGCGGTGTCCCTTGACCTATTTTTTAGTCGGCCATCCCTGGTTTTCAGTGTCATGTTTGTCATCACATCAGTTATATTGGTCCTTTGCTCATGCCGGTTTGAGAAGGTCTCCATTGACTTCTTGCTGGTGGGTCTTGTCCTTATCGACGACGACATATTGCTCTGAGGGCATGCCTAGAGCCGCACCTTGGCCCTATTTTCATTATTGATAGGTCACCTTGTGCTCAGCATCGATCAATATCATGGGTATTTGACTGAGTGGTTTCCCTTGTGTTCGACATTAGCTTTCATTATCACACATTGGGATTCATGGAGTGCCTTGGTTTCCATTTGACCCTATTTGCGGATTCCTCGCCTCTGTGTCAGCTTTCATTATTGGTTGGTTCAGAGGGTTTCTATCGTGCGCTAGCTACATCTTGTGTACGCCAGAAATGTGCTTCAGTTGGGTTACTACATCTTTTTCGTCTGCTTCCTTCCACATTATTGGCCTCTGGGTTACACTCGCGCTAGATTAATGAAGGATGCCTTAACGCCTTCCTTCTAGTGGATCTTTTCCTATTGACTACGATTCATTGCTCTGGGAAAAAGATCTAGAGTCCATTTGGCAGTACCTTGGGGTTTGTAGTCATCAGTGGTAGATTCCTTCGCTATCGACAATGGGAAACCATCTCTGTCCTTTGATTGATAGATTCTTCCAGGTGTTCGACTTCAGCTCATTCATTCACACTTGTTAGATTGTACTGGGTACCTTGACTCTCATTATCATTATCAGTGAGTAGTCTTGCGTTTGTTAACGATATATATCAATGACCAGTAATCAAACGATTTCTCACGTGGTCGACCTCAGATCATTTATTCCCATTGTGTAGAAATGTACCACGACGGTCAGTGAAGACCTCGGGTTGCATCAACATGTTTTGGTTCACTTTCCAGTTGCTCTTGTTGCTGCTAGTTGACACCATCCACCCTATATGTTGCAGTCCTTCGCAACGACATCTTATATGCTGGCATCCGAGTTGCAATGTAGTATAATTTTATTCCATCATGTTCATTTGGTACTATTGGGATCAATTTTTGACATCAGTGATCAACATATTTCAGCTTCATTGATCATCTTCTTATATGTGATATTTAGACATGTACTTTTTCGATCACGATCAGATGATCTATTATGTACTTTCAATTCGTTATACTTGTGTACATAGTGGATCTGCTTGTACTTGATATGCAGACACGCTTTACTTTCTCTGAGCATGGGTATGCCTACCTCAGACATCAATTTCTTTCTGATCTCTTTTTGATGGCTTGGCAGGCTGAATTCTGGTGAAGTTCTTCTCAGTCTCGACAGGATTCCTTTCCATATACTTAATACATTTTGGCCATCATATACCCCTTCTGACCTCATATATTAGGGGGCATATGTTATAGCTCCATTTACCACCCTTGGTACTTGTGATTCTTGGTTTATGGCCTAGGGCAACCCCTCCTTCTAGACTTGGTCCAAATATTTTAAAAACAATGTTTTATTCCCTGTACGCTACTTTTCCCTGAGATAAAAGCGTGTACACGCGGGTTAGTCAATACCCAACCTGCATGTATGTGTTAAAACACTTAAACAAATTAAATTTACTTAATTATGGGCAGATTTCACAAGTTTTACCTGTTGATTAGCTCCTAGTGCCCGTGGCCCAATTGTTTCCTTACTAAAAAACTAATTGGGAGAAGTATAAATAGACTTATATGGGAAGGCCTTAAGGAGGAGAAGAGTTAGAATTATTATACTGATATTATTCCCGACTGAGTTTGAAGTATCCCTGTACTTCAAGCACTTCCCCAAGTTTCAGGAAACCCTTGTTTCATTGAGTGTTGATATTCTCCCACTTGCTTGAGATATCATGGTATTGGTTATGGAAGGAGGCTGTTGAAGACTGGGACTGGATGGATCTGGAGGACGGTTCCGCTTGGAGTTGGAAGAAGAAGACTCAAGTGAATTCTCTCCGTGTTAGTTATAGCTTTCTACAATAAAAATAAGCGTTGTATTGTTCCTAAGATTAACTTTGTTTATGCATCAGATACTGTTGTAATTCATGTATGAATGTTATTTTGATGTATAACTAATCATTTGCTTATATGATATAAATTTCGTTTCATTAAAATGCTTTATCTATATGCTACCATGTATGTTCCAATTGGTTGATTTGTAGATTCGAAGATCATCAGGAGTTGCAGAGGGTTTGAACCCTCCTGGAACTACCCAAACGAAGGACATCTGGGTATGGTCGCTATCACATAGTTTGTTTATATAATCATGTTGCCTGAGTTGCATGAGTGTTTCTTACTATAGTTTTCTCTTGCTCTGTTGGGGTTCCAACCCAAAGCCCTAGGGTACTTATTCCCGTGACAACTACCCCTCCCTCTATTACTGGAGCTGGCCCCATCATCTCTCTTGAGTCCTCCACCACTTCTCATTCACACTCATATAATCTTCGTTCCCAGGTATCCATCCCTCTGATCCTATTGGATTATGACTCTCATCCTTCCCTGCTGAGAACAAACCCTCATGAGGGTGCCCTTCTAGGATTTTGAGAGAAATCTTACTTGTCGGAGTTGATGTGGCCTTGGGCAGACAATCCACTATTGATAGGGCTCTTAGAGCAAAGAACACCTTGATTCCAGACCATCCATTAAGTGGTTGTGCTTCAACTATAGAGGGTTAGCTAGCCATGCCAAAAAAATAGCTCTCAATAGGCTTCTGAATATAGAGCCATCTGACATTATAGTTTTACAAGAAACCTTAGGGAAGGATGAGCAGGTTACCCAGATTCTACACTCTATGATGCCTGCATGGTGCTTTCATGCCCTAGATGTCAATGGGAGATCTGGGGATATTTCATTAGGCATTAAGTCACGATCCATCAACCTTATTTCTATTTGGGGAGGACATGGTTTTCTGGGTATGGATATCTTCTCTTCGGATTTGGGCAGGAACTTCCGTATTGTTATTGTCTACGCACCAAATCACAATAGGGTGGAATTTAGGAAACATCTCTTGCAAATATCCCTAATGAATTCAAATAATCTAATTTTTGGAGGTGACCTCAATTTCACGATTGGTCATGAGGAATCTTGGGGACATCATTCACAGCTGGACCCTCTATCAGATCATATGGAACATCTAATGGAACATCATCACTTGATTGATATCCCTATGAACAAAAAGAAACTGACATGGCATAATAGGAGGATCAATTATGCGGCTCTGGGTAGGAGATTGAACCGATTTCTCATCAAAGAGGACTTGCTTGGCACCCTTACTAATTTTCATTAGTGGGTTGGATCTGGGGGGTCTCTAATCACTCCCCCATCTATCTGGAATTGGATGGTCCATCAAAAAATCCCAAAGCACCCTACAAGTTCAACTCAACCTGGTTACATGACCCTGAATATCACAAATTAGTCACTGAGTTTTGGAGAGCCCACCCTCCTACACAAGGGCACAATTTGGCTAAAGGTTTTTGTCGGAATCTCATGGAACTTAAAAGTCTCTCCATTCAGTGGGCCAAAGCAAAATGATCCAGAGATGACCAGACTCTCTGTGATATTGAACACCAACTTGTTGATCTAATAGATGACCAAGGTCAGGATTTCCTCTTTATTGAAGCAAAAGCTACCCTCACTGGGATCGAGGCACATAGATCCAAGATATTACAGGAACGGGAGGAGACTTGGAGACTTAGAAGTAGAGCCATCTGGCTAAAGGCAAGGGACAACAATACTAAATTATTCCACAACTATGCCAAAGGAAGGCGGGTTTGTAACACCATTAGGAAAATTCCTACTGATCATGGACAATATGCTCAAACATTTCATTAGCTGACACATCTGGGTAATTCACATTTTCAGCAGCTATTCAAGGCTCCCCAGGAACCTCACTTGCTAAAATCATTCACATTGCTGGTCACTTCCCTTGGTTTGTTGACCCAGATATATCTGAAGACCTCACCAAACTTGTAACTATGGGGGAATTGGAGAGCACCCTGAAATGGTTCAAGAAGAATAAAAGCCTTGGCCCTAATGGATGGTCTATGGAATTCTACCTAGCCTTTTTTGAGACTTTAGGCTTGGATCTACTCAAGGTCATAGAGGAATGTAGGATTATTGGGTGTATGTATGAGGCCATCAATACCACCTTTATTTCCCTCATACCTAAGGTGGATTCCCCTCTATCCTTCAATGATTTCTAGCCCATCTCCCTCTGTAACTTCTTATACAATATTATAACCAAAATCATCGCCAACTACATCAATCACATTCTCTCGAACAACATATCATCTGAAAAATTTGCATTCCTCCAAAATCGACATATTCATGAGGCCATTGGCACAACACAGGAAGCTCTCCACTCAATCAATTGAAGAATATGAAAGGAGCCATTCTCAAAATTGATCTATCAAAGGGTTTTGACCGTGCTAGCTGGCTCTATCTTAGGATGTTACTCACTCACCTTGGTTTCCCCATCACATCCATTCAATGGATTATGTGCCGCATCTCTACTATCTCCTTTACTGTTCTTATTAATGGATCTTCCTCCAATTTCTTCCATGTTGAGAGGGGCCTCAGAAAAGGATGCCCACTATCCCCATTACTTTTCCTGCTGGTCATGGAGGGATTAAGTAGGTCGATCACTCATGAAAAAAGAGTTGGGAGACTTCAGGGGCTAAATATCAATGACCAGTGTATCCTTTCCCATCTCCTTTTTGTTGATGATGTACTTATCTTCCTCAGTGGAGGCATCCGAGACTTTAATACTCTCTATGATGTAATGCAACTATTATGTTCGACCACTAGGATGGAAAACAATATACCAAAGTCCACCATCACCTTCTCGACTTTATCACCACTGGAATCCAGACATGCTTATCATAAGTTCCCCTTCCAAAGCCTTCAACTGGATGATGGACTTAAATACTTGGGGTTCCACATAAAATCTCATGGATACAAAATAGTTGACTGGACCTGGCTAGTGACTAAGGTGGGAAAAAGGTTGATCAATTGGAACCACCGTTTCTTATCTAGAGAAGGGAGTTTGGTGCTTATCAAATCTATATTGGAAGCCACACCAGTTCACTGGATGTCACTTGCTTGGATTCCACAAGGCATACTTTCGAGAAGACAAAAAAATTGTTGCAAATTCCTTTGGAAGGGGCACAAGGAAGGGATGCCATATGCTTGGGTTAGATAGAGCTGCATAGCACTACCCAGGAAATGGGGAGGATGGGGTCTCAAATATCTTCTTGCCTTTGCACATGCACTGGCTTCTCCTAAAGTCCAAAAGTCTCTGGACAGAAGTGGTCATCAATAAATATATCTAGCCCCAAAATCTGTAAGGTCCCTATAATACTAGTGATTACCCCATTATTATTGTAGTTGTATCCATTATTAATATTGTTGTGCCCCTATTGTCCCCATATTGTTATTATTGTGCCCCATAGAATCCCTCTATTGTTATTTCTGTGGCTTTATATTATTATTGTTAGGTCGGCTGGGTTATATTGTGACTCCTTAGACTCCTATATATAGAAAGGAGGTTTTGTCATTTGAATCATCCAAGAATTGTTCATTTGTGTAATGTAAAGGAGGTTGTCCCCTCAAAGAGGCTGAATTCTAAGGCGTTCAAATATCTTTTCTATCTTTTTGTGAGCTGGTTTCATAACATTTGGTATCAGAGCATTGGATTCTAGGTTTCGTTGCTCCAAATAGGTCATCGTGGTATTTTCTCTATAACTTTTTTCTGTGATGTTTCAGAAGCTAAAAAAAAACTCATTTGAGACAAAATCACACTAAACCTCGGGTCCGAATTTCAGATCTTTTCGCACTATATTTGTGGAGATATGATCTAAGGAAGTTGGTCTTTTTTCAGACTCCTAAATTACATTCCAAACAAGTGACCTGGGGAAAATCGTCATAACTTTATCTCTGAGCATCAGATTGAAATTTTGTAAGAAGGTACCGAAAGAGGACGGACTGTAGTTTCTTGTATATATTTTTTAGAGCTAGAGGTCGAAACAGTGACTCGTGGCATGTCGTACAAGTTCGCTCTACTGAACTAGTCTATAATCAGGTCACTGTGGGAGATTTGGCATAACTTTTCCCTGGAGAATCCAATTTGGATCAGACTAGTGACATTGGAAAGCGGACACAGAGGGCTACCCCAGTTCACAATTTTAGAACTGGATGATCTGAAATTACAAAGATACATCAGATTCAATATCAAGCTCTTACAAAGTGAAAAAAGGTGTGTAGTTTTTTAATTTTTTTAATTTTTGCATAAGCTTGGTTTGAAAAATTAGTTTGAAGGAATTCAAAGGGCATAGTAAAGCATTATTATCAATAATTGATGCCTCGAGGAAAGAAAATGCAAACACCTAGTAAGCAACCTGAAAGCTCTAGCATGACTCATGAAGAAGAGGAAGAAATACAACATGATATATCCAAATTACGATACCAAGTGCAACAAGTGTCACTTGCACAAAAAGGAACATAATCTAAGATGGATGGTTTAAAGAAAGATGTAGAAGTTATGATGGATGGTTTAAAGAAAGGCGTAGAAGCTAATATGGATTGTTTAAAGAAAGGCATAGAAGCTAAGATGAATGACATGGAAGCTAAGATGGACGATTTGAAGATAGATTTGAAGACAGACATGGTAGATTTGAAGATAGACATGGAAGATTTGAAGACAGATTTAACAAAGTTTCCACAGGAAATGCTTACTAATGGTGAAAGGGTAGTAAAGGAAACTCATGATGAGAAAAAAAGAAATGTTAATCATGACTTCATAGACTGTAATGTTGGATCAAAGACCCACCATATTCCAAAACTAGATATGAGGAAGTTTGATGGCAAGGATCCCACAACATGGATATTACAGATGGAGCAATTTTTCGATCTCAATAATGTGCAAAACACACAAAAGGTACGTATTGCAACTTTATATTTGGAACCAAATCAGTTTGTATGGTATCAATGGCTTTGCTCTCGTAAACAAATTATCACTTGGGCAATTTTTACGGAAGAATTGACAACACATTATGAGGATAAAAAAGCAACACTTTTTTTAGCCAATTGATAAGTCTCAAACAAAAGGGTTCAATAATGGAGCACATTGAGGAATTCCAAAAATTGAACATAAGGGTAAACAATATTCCAGAGGAGCATAGGATTGATGTGTTCATAGGGACTTTAAAGGATAATATTCAACATGATGTTTTCCTTTGGGAACCTGATTCATTAGAGAAGGCATTCAGGTTAGTAAGAAAAATGGAAAGCAAAATTATGGCAACCAGGAAGCATACCACGCATAACTATAAAGATGGAAGTGTTGTTGCCCCTAGTCTTCCACAACCTATGAGGTTGACACCACAACAATTGGAAGAAAAAAGACAAAAAGGGCTTTGTTACTGTTGTGATAATAAATACACTAAAGGTCATAAGTGTGCTGAGAAGAAATTATTCTACATAGATTGTGAAGAGGAAGAAGAAAAGGAGCAAGAAAGGTCAAAAGAAGAGGATATACTCTAGGAACAAAGCCTAGATAAAGAAGAAATGAATCCGACCATATCTTGTAATGCATTGGCTGGAATTACCACTCCTCAAACCATCAAGATAGAAGGACAAATCAAGAAGAAAAAGGTAATAGTGTTGATTGATTCAGGAAGTACCCACAATTTTATTCATTGTAAGATAGCAAAAGAATTGAATTGCTTCCTATATCCAACACTAGAGTGTCAAGTGATGATTGCATGGAGGAACGATAAATTGCTCTGGAAAGTGCCATAATATCAAGCTATCCATGGGAGAATATGTATTGGCTAGCCCAATGCTTTCCATTCCAATGGGAGGTGCTGATGTTGTACTAGAAGTCCAATGGCTACAATCCTTGGGTACAATAGCTTTTAATTTTCAAGAACTTTACATGAAATTTTCTGTGGAAGGAAAGGAAGTTGAATTAAGGGGTATTGCAAGGAAATCGGGAAAGACAATGAGCTCTAATGGTATGACAAAGCTTCTAAAAAAGCAACAAAGAGGTGTAATTGCACAATTTTGTTCGCTAGATGTTTCCACATCGGAATCATCTATTTCTCCAGATCTCCAAAAAGTCTTGGACAATCATTCCAAGGTATTTGAGATTCCGAAAGGTCTCCCACCTATTCGTGATCATGATCATGCTATTCATCTTATTCCAGGAAGTGTTCCTCCAAACATCAGGCCGTACAGATATCCCTATGCCCAAAAGAGTGAAATTGAACGTATGGTTGCAGAAATGCTAGAGGCTGGTATAATTCAACCTAGTCAAAGTTCTTTTTCCGCTCCAGCAGTATTGGTACAAAAGAAGGATGGATCATGGCACATGTGTTCGGATTATAGGGAGCTCAACAAGCTCACTATTAAAGATAAGTTTCCCATTCCTGTCATTGATGAATTACTAGATGAATTGCATGGATCAATTTACTTTACCAAGTTGGATCTTCATTCAGGATATCATCAAATCAGAATGAAGACTGAAGACATTCCGAAAACAACATTTAGAACTCATGAGGGTCATTATGAATTTTTGGTCATGCCTTTTGGCCTTACCAATGCACCTTCTACATTTCAATGTTTGATGAATTCCATTTTCAAACCCTTCCTTAGAAAATTTGTGTTAGTATTTTTTGATGATATACTAATCTACAACAAGTCTTGGAAGGATCATGTTGAACATTTTGACAAGGTGCTACAACTATTGGAGGAGAAACAATTATATGCAAAAAGATCCAAATGTTTCTTTGGAGTACAAGAGGTGGAATATCTGGGTCATATTGTATCTCATGAAGGATTTAAGGTAGACCCTAGCAAAATTAAAGCCATTAAGGAATGGAAAATCCCCACATCCATAAAGCATCTGTGAGGATTTCTCGGGTTGACAGGGTATTATCTCATGTTTGTTAAGAATTATGGGAGAATAGCAACACCTCTAACAACATTATTGAAGAAAGATTCATTTTCATGGACTCTAGAAGCAATAAAGGCCTTCGAACATCGTAAAGAGGAAATGTGCCAAGCACCGGTCTTAGCTACACCAGACTTCAAAAAAACCTTTATTGTGAAATGTGATGCTTCAAGAAATGGAATTGGTGCTGTTTTAATGCAAGATGAAAGACCCATTGCTTTTGAAAGTCGTCCAATCAAGGGAAAGTTTTTACACAAAGCTATTTATGAGAAGGAAATGTTGGCAATACTACATGCACTCAAGAAATGGCGACCCTACCTAATGGGAATACACTTCAAGGTAAAAATGGATCATGATAGCCTTAAATACTTTTTAGAACAAAGGTTATCCTCTAAAGAGCAAAAAAAGTGGGTCACAAAGATGTTGGGTTATGACTTTGAAGTCATCTACAAAAAAGGGAAGCAAAATGTGGTGGCAGATGCACTCTCAAGAAAGGATGGGGATGTGGAAGCATTTTTGTGCACCATTTCTATTATCCAACCAAATTGTGTTGAAAAGTGTGCAACAAGAAATGCTTGTTGAGAGTGCAACAAGATGATGGAGCTTAGTGAAAAGAGTCGCCTTCACTAAGTGGGCCCGCAGGCTATTTTTGGCGCAAGTCTATTTTTAGACTATGTCTATTTTTAGACATATGGATCATGTCTATGGATGATTGATCAAGTTGGGAAAAATAGATGGACTTCTATTTTTGATGAAAGTGTGAGTGATTACAGTGTGAGTGATCACAGTGTGAGTGATCAAAGTCAAAAATAGAAAAGTCAAATATTATTATCTCACAATAATATTTGGACTATAAACTTAATCTTATTCTCTTGGAGCACTTCAGTTTGAGCTACGGAAGTGGCACATGCAGCTGTCAGAAGGAAATTCATTTTTCTTATGAGTCAGTTGAGTTGTTGCATGCATGACTTCAGTTAGAACTCAAGTGAGTTGAGTTTAGTGGACTGGAGGTACAGTTGATGGAGTTGTGTTCAGTTTAGCTTTGTTAAACTGGTTGTATTTAGTCTAACTGATCAATAGACTAAAGATGAGTTGGGTGAATTAGTTATTAATTAATTCACAAGTTATTAACTCATAATGCAACTATAGAATACATCAGTTAACTCAGTTGCATGTCAGTGCATGTTCAGTTCAGTAGGGACAGGTGTTAGAGGATCAGATTGCTATCAGTTGTGACTATAGCTGTGCATGATGATTTGCACAATCAAAGGATTGAGTATGCCAATGAGTTTGCTCACGTATCTTCATGATATTATAGCTGTTGCTCACGTCCAACATAGTGTGGGTGACTATTTTGCAGTGTAAAATCGAGTTTGGGAAGCAATTCTCATCAGTTCTCGAGCAGGTTTGAGCAGTGGAGGCAGGCAAGCAGCGGGAGAGATTTGGAGATCAAATCTGAGCTGTATTGTGTGTAACAGGTGGAGATACTTGTGAGAAGTATTATGCTTTGTATTGTTACATGATTCAATCAATATAATATACAGATAGTGTGGGGTTTTTAGCGAGATGCTTTCCCCGGGATACATACTGTGTTTATGAGTTTGATTGATGCTTCTATGTGTGCCTGTGGATGTTTCTGCTTCTGTAATTTGATGATCAACGTAGAGGAGATTATGTATTATACATGTTCCGCTTAAATTGTATGATCAGGATAATCTCTGTTGAATATGTGTCATATTATTCAAGATTTCTACATGGTATCAGAGCTAGATAATTGTAGAAAAAGTTTCTACATGGTATCAGAGCTGCTTGATTTGTAGAAGAGATTTTTACAGGATATCAAGCGAGGATTGATCATCAGATCTACTATTCAGGAAGTGTTTACATTCTATTTCTTCAGGCAGAGTCTGTAATCGGGTCAGGTAGCCTCTGGATTCATCCTTCCTTTGGAAGGTGAAATATCCGGTAAAAGCCCATACAGTCAATCTCTGTACGAGAAATATTGTGTTCTCACGAATTCTAGATCGGAAGCAGTTGAGTTTTGTGCTGGTGGAATTCGAATTTAATTCCAAAGCAAGAGATAAAACTCAGAAACATTCAGTTCGAGAATGGAGATAGTATGCCCCAGTATCTCACGAGGTTCACTCAGTGTCGAGATGAGCTGGGAAGTGTGGGGGTTACTGTTGATGATGAGGATGGTGAGTCTAGGACTCCTTGAGCTTCCTAAGAGTTGGCATAGCTACTAGGACTCGGTGAATGGAAGGGAGAAACTGCCAAATTGGGAACGACCATGGTCGGATTTGATGCAGGAGGAGATTAGACGGAGCACCAGAGACGGTTCTTCATCCATGCAGGATGAGGAGAACTGTGCCTTAGCGAGTAAGGCGAAGAAGGGGAAGGAGAAGGTTTCTCTTTTCGAATCTTGTTCTTCCAGTGATGGGAAGAAGGTTGACAAGTCAAAGGTGAGATGCTTTCGTTGTCATGAGATTGGTTCACGGGTCAGGAACCTGTATGCTCTTGAGGTTCAAGATGCATGGAAAGCCTTTAGCAGCGAGGCAACTGATGGAGACTTGGTGGTTGAGAGGGAGCGTATATTACCTCTCAACATGCAGAGCCAGAAGAAGTCTCAGACGATTGTGGAGGAGCCACGATTGGTGCAGCAGCTTCAGGAGGTTGTGGAGGAGCCACAACAGGGGAAGCTGAAAGGAGATCGAGTAGAGACATATACTCATCCAGAGACCTCCAGTAGGGGGAAACTTCAAGCCAGGTGGGCTGAGGGATCACATGCAGCCATACCTCCAGGTAGGAGGTGGGGTGATGTGGATTGATTGTCCCAAGGAGGAGGGGCAGGATCCTTGAGGTACCCAACCTCTTGGATGAGACCTTGCTACGGGAGCCCCGATGTGTAGTAGCAGGAAATGACTGATTGGGTAGAGATAGATGCGGATGGAGCGGCAGAGAGAGCGACAGTGCAGGGAATCCGAGGACAGCGCATAGCTAGCAGGCTGTAGCAATGCGAGAGGCACAAGTGTTTTGCACAGTGTTAGGTGGCACAGAGAGGTGTGCAATGGTGCGAGATGCATGGAGATGTTGCAGTAGCGCAGATGTCAGAGAGGGAGCACTTGTCAGCAGCAGGTAGAGCTTCAGCATCAGAGGATGTTTCTATCCCAACAGGGAGGTCAGTTGGGAGGTGCAGTGCGGATGCAATGCTGGGAGATAGAACCAGCAGCAGCACGGATGCAGTCAGAGATCAAAGTGACAGAGGCTAGAGCAGTCAGATACTGAAGAGCACAGAGATGCAGAGTTTCAGTTGACAGAGGCAATAGCAGTCAGAGACTTTGATGACAGAGCAAGTGGACCGGCCAGATGTGTTGCATGGAGAACATTCCAGAGTTACAGGATCGGGTTTGAGAGGAAGCCTTTCTTATTGAGAGGGAGTGTTGAAAAGTGTGCAACAAGAAATGCTTGTTGAGAGTGCAACAAGATGATGGAGCTTAGTGAAAAGAGTCGCCTTCACTAAGTGGGCCCGCAGGCTATTTTTGGCGCAAGTCTATTTTTAGACTATGTCTATTTTTAGACATATGGATCATGTCTATGGATGATTGATCAAGTTGGGAAAAATAGATGGACTTCTATTTTTGATGAAAGTGTGAGTGATCACAGTGTGAGTGATTACAGTGTGAGTGATCACAGTGTGAGTGATCAAAGTCAAAAATAGAAAAGTCAAATATTATTATCTCACAATAATATTTGGACTATAAACTTAATCTTATTCTCTTGGAGCACTTCAGTTTGAGCTACGGAAGTGGCACATGCAGCTGTCAGAAGGAAATTCGTTTTTCTTATGAGTCAGTTGAGTTGTTGCATGCATGACTTCAGTTAGAACTCAAGTGAGTTGAGTTTAGTGGACTGGAGGTACAGTTGATGGAGTTGTGTTCAGTTTAGCTTTGTTAAACTGGTTGTATTTAGTCTAACTGATCAATAGACTAAAGATGAGTTGGGTGAATTAGTTATTAATTAATTCACAAGTTATTAACTCATAATGCAACTATAGAATACATCAGTTAACTCAGTTGCATGTCAGTGCATGTTCAGTTCAGCAGGGACAGGTGTTAGAGGATCAGATTGCTATCAGTTGTGACTATAGCTGTGCATGATGATTTGCACAATCAAAGGATTGAGTATGCCAATGAGTTTGCTCACGTATCTTCATGATATTATAGCTGTTGATCACGTCCAACATAGTGTGGGTGACTATTTTGCAGTGTAAAATCGAGTTTGGGAAGCAATTCTCATCAGTTCTCGAGCAGGTTTGAGCAGTGGTGGCAGGCAAGCAGCGGGAGAGATTTGGAGATCAAATCTGAGCTGTATTGTGTGTAACAGGTGGAGATACTTGTGAGAAGTATTATGCTTTGTATTGTTACATGATTCAATCAATATAATATACAGATAGTGTGGGGTTTTTAGCGAGATGCTTTCCCCGGGATACATACTGTGTTTATGAGTTTGATAGATGCTTCTATGTGTGCCTGTGGATGTTTCTGCTTCTGTAATTTGATGATCAACGTAGAGGAGATTATGTATTATACATGTTCCGCTTAAATTGTATGATCAGGATAATCTCTGTTGAATATGTGTCATATTATTCAAGATTTCTACAAATTGGATAAACGAAGCAAGGGAGGAATGGAATAATGATGAAGAAGTGTAGGCACTTATTCGAAAGTTACAACAAGATTCCAGTACATCTAATACATTTAGCTGGAAAAATGATTCGTTATGGTACAAAGATCGCTTATACCTCTGTAAGAATTCCCAACTCAAACAAAAGATTCTTATGGAATTGCACACTTCTCCTTTAGGAGGGCACTCAAGATTTTTAAAAACTTACCACAGGGTTAAGAAGGAATTTTTTTGGGATGGCATTAAATCGGATATTCAAAAGTTTGTGGCGGAATGTTTGGTTTGCCAACAAAATAAAGTGGAAACAAATAAGACCTCAGGTCTATTACAACCTTTATCCATTCCAAGCCAACCTTTATCACAGGTTTACCCAAGTCTGAGGGAAAGAGTGTCAACATGGTGGTAGTTGACAGACTTATCAAGTATGCACACTTTTGTGCATTATCACATCCATTTAAAGCCAATATAGTTTCTACTGCATTTATGAAGACAATTCAAAAGCTACATGGAAATCCAAAGATTATTGTAAGTGACAGAGATCCCATTTTCACTGGAAATTTTTGGACATAATTATTTGCTTGTCTTGGTACTCAGTTAGCTCATAGCTCATCTTATCATCCTCAATCTGATGGGCAAACTAAGATAGTAAACAAATGTTTGGAAGGATATCTTCGTTGCTTTGTATCTGATAAACAGACCCAATGGGTCAAATGGTTGCCTCTGGCTGAATGGTGGTATAACAATTCCTTCCATAGAACAACAAAAATGACCCCATTTATGGCACTTTATGGATATCATCCACTATCCATCACATCATATTTAAGAGAAAGTTCTAAGGTTCAAGCAGTGGGAAATCACATCGAACATCAACAACAAGTCCTCCAACTCTTAAAAGATAACCTCGTGTTGTAACAGAATAGAATGAAACGACAGGCAGATCAACAACGCAGCGAAAGAAGTTTTGATGTAGGTGATTGGGTATTCCTATGGCTACAACCATATAAACAAATTTCCCTCAAGCAAGCTAAGAAGGATAATAAATTATCACTAAAGTATTATGGTCTGTACAAGGTGTTGCAAAAGATTGGTACGACGGCATACAAATTGGAGCTTCCTGTAGCTTCTCGAGTGCACCCAGTTTTCCATGTTTCATGTTTAAAGAAGGTTATAGGTGACAAGTTCCCAGTTCAAACAATATTGCCATAACTTGACGAGGAAGGAAAAATTATATTGGAATCGGAAGCAGTCATAGAAACAAGAACTCGACAGCTACAAAATCGATCAATTTCAGAGTACCTCATCAAGTGGAAGAACTTATCCATTGAAGATTCCACATGGGAGGATGAGAATTTTATACAGAAGCATCCATAACTACTCAAGCGTTGAGGACAACACTTTTTTGAAGGAGAGGGGCATGTTAGGTCCCTATAATACTAGTGATTACCCCATTATTATTGTAGTTGTATCCCTTATTAATATTGTTGTGCCCCTATTGTCCCCATATTGTTATTACTGTACCCCATAAAATCCCTCTATTGTTATTTTTGTGGCTTTATATTATTATTGTTAGGTCAGCTAGGTTATATTGTGACTCCTTAGAATCCTATATATAGAAACGAGGTTTTTTCATTTGAATCATCCAAGAATTTTTCATTTGTGTAATGTAAAGGAGGTTGCCCCCTCAAAGAGGCTGAATTGTAAGGCGTTCAACTATCTTTTCTATCTTTTTGTGAGCTGGTTTCATAACAAAATCTCATGGATTGGGTTCACCTTCCAACTTGGAACAAACATGGCATCTCTGTCATCTGGAGGGCCATATTACAAACCCTCCCTACCATCAGGAGTGGCACCTAGCGAATTAACAGTGGAACAACACTCCGCATTGGGATCGATCCATGGAGAGGATGCAACAACTTATATAGACTCCATCTGAAATTGATGACATATCTAAATAACAGAGGTATTATCTCGATTCCACATATTGCAGATAAAAAAAACTTGACTATTTTTCTACAAGCCTGGAAATCTACAACTACACTAAGCATCCTCAAACAGTGGATTCAGGATTGGGGGAACTATATAAATGCGTTATTTGAATTGCATGTCTAAATAACTGATGGCGATGATGATCTCATATGGGCCCCTGCAGCTCATGGGTCCTACTCCTCTAAATATGGATATCCCATTATACGTGCTGCGCATAAGCCCCCTATTCTGGAGGGATGGTGGAAAGCGATATGGAAACTCAAGGCACCACCCCAAACTCAGCTTTTCATGTGAACTATCATAATGAATAAAACTACTATCGACATTAATCTGATGAGAAGATCACACTTTGGCCCTACTTGGTGTGTCATTTGCCAACATGATGAGGAATCGAATGATCACCTCTTCCTGTCCTGTTCAACCACTCGTCACATCTGGGAGAAAGTCTTTTCCTCTCTGAACATGCCATAATGATGGGATGGTCACAACATCAAGGAGGCTTGGAACAGATGGTGGACAACCACCCCCAACATGAAGAATCATAACCTCCCACTAATTATATGCTGGCATATTTGGTTAAGTCAAAACATCATCATTTTTAACAATCTATACATTCGGTGGCCTTTGGTCATCACTAGGATCTACACCAATTTCAATGAAATCCCTCAGGATGAATTGTCCACTCCTGCTTGCACTATCACTCCCAAAGCTATAAACCATGACCATCCATGGGCTTACTTCGACAGTTCTTCCCAAGACCAGGGGTGTTGGGGGGGGGGGGGGTGGTGTCCCGCTTCATCTATCTGACAGTCACTCCTTCCGAATTCGCATGGTGCTAGGTGCTGGTACTAACAATTTTGTCGAGCTCATCTCACTTTGCCACTTACTATACTTTGCAACTGTACCTAACTATAGACACATTCAGATCTTTTGGGATTCAAAGATTGTCATCAATTGGTTCAATTTCACATCTTCTTGTCACATACATTCTCTCAAGAACATTTTGGATGATGCATTGCATTTAAAATCACAATTTGAATAGGTTACACATCTCCACATTTACAGGGAGCAACCAGGTTGTGGATCAACTTTCAAAGGAGGAAGCGAATCAACCTAGGGGTGAATGGTTGATCCAAGAACAGAGGGAGGAAGAGATATTCCAATTTTATCACATGCCATATATAGACCAAATACAACAGAGGGCTGACAGGCCCTAATTACATAGTTTCTATGATCCTCACATATATCAGAAATTTTGCAAACTAATTTTTGAATTTTTGTATAAATATTTACTGAACTTGAAGGTATACCCATAATGGGTACTTATGTATAAACCTATATATTTTGATGGTTACGGACACACATACAACATATGCCACCGATATCTAGAACATGTAATTTTCCATTTATAATAGAAAATTATGATTTTTCCCAGGGGAAAAAAATATATTTCTAATGACCCAAAAACTACATTATTGGGAGATACATTCTTATTCCTACTGAGGGAAAAAGACAAAATTCCATTACAAATAAGAGATTAAAGACCACAACTCCGATTACTTCATATGCTTAAAAAATCTCCCCATACTATGGGGCATTATGAATACATGTAAACCTATTACTATATAAATATTGTTGTCATTGATGTCAAAGGCAAAGATAGACTACTTATGTCCAAGATAAATATTGGAAAAACAAGATTATTGGAAATATTTTTTTTGGACTTTTGATGCCCCAAATGGATACCCTATCTTTGAAGGATTTTTTACTCCAATTACATAGCTCAAGTGGGAGCATAAGATATATGGCTGGAAATATTATTTTGAGATCTTTCTAATGGTATATGGCACTCTTAATTCCATATGAATGATGAGATAGAATATTTTGTCAAGGTGACCCAACCAAAGTACCGACAGGCTTACCCAACTAGTTTTACAAGTAATTTTGTTATGAATATAATGAATAATTAGATAACAAAGAAACAATAAAAAATGTTAATAAATAATTATGAAAAGATAATAGTCATGACCGTTCAAACCCCCATGATTACTAAATGCCTATTTGGGTACGTCGTCACAAGAGAATGTAACCATCAATCATAATTTTTCATCAATAATAAATATACACATATTCTTCTTAAGTTATAAATTGTGCTATTAATACAATGGTATCAAATCCATTTGACCCTCTGGCAAAGCCTTTGTATAGTCCGTATTGTTTTGCTCGTACCGTCCCCCATGTATCCTTCGCTGCAATTTCCACTATCTATTATGTTGCCTATTTCGCTACATACGAGTACTTCTCATTTCTCCCCCCTGATGCCACCATTCCCCTCTATCCAACTCCCGTCCTCCATGCCAATTGATTCCCCTGTTTTCCCCATTGTCTGCTCCTATCCTCTATGACCACCAATGATCATGACACCTTGTCTCCCCCTCGTGGCCACCTGTTTTCTTGTTTTCCCATCCAACACCTGTCATGACCGATTATCACATTATTTTCTATCGCGTTTTTGTTTGAATCATTTTTCCAACAATGTGCCTCCATTGGTTCGTTGTCTCCTTCGACATCCCAACTTTCTGCCAATGTCCCATGATCGCCCCTCATCATAATAGATATATAACTCATTAGTGAATAATATAGCTAGTTTAGTTAATAATATTTAAATAATTATATATATTATTAATTTAATAATATATATATATAAATTGAAAAAAGATAAACATATTCCTCTAAGAAGAATAAAACCAAACTCAAAATGGTGAACAACAATGAGATACACGCCGATGTAAATCAATACTGAAATGAACTTGATAGCATATGCCATCATCTTGACAATGTCAAAAAGAAGAAAACGGAGTTGGGAGAAGGATAGAAGGAGATAATTGAAACTCACAGAAAATTAGTGGCATATATGAATAAAATAAACAATATTGCAGAACCAAGGAAGAAAAAATACAAATGATCGATGGCGAGCCATCTTAAAATTGAGAGAGGAAGATAGACATGAAACATTTCTTAAATTTAAGGAACAAGGGGAATGAATGGATTAGCTAGTAGAAAAGGTGAATTCATTTTTTGTACACCTTGTAAACTGTGAAGGACCAACAGAAAGTCCTAGATCTCAAAAGAATGAGGATCACTCAAATAATGAGATTTTGTAAACACATTTCATAGGAAGTCAATACTATACAAAATTTCCAGAAAATGACTATTAATGCATTGAAAAGGCGCCACCCAAATATGATGGTATAAAGCACAGGGGAGATGTTGTTTCGGCCAATAAAATGGAAGGCACTTTCAAATCAAATGCACCACTAGGTGAATGTGAGAAAATCATGAAAACATCTAATAATTTGGAAGGAGAAGCATATCACAGGTTCCTATGGTGATCCGAAAAATATGATACTCGTTCTCTTTATTGGAAAATTTTTCGAGGTTGCCTTACAAAAAATATTTTACGATGAAGAAGAAGATGATTTATACAACAAATTTGTACATCTCAAGCAGACAGGAACTACAAGAAACTATATTGATGAATGGGAAGTATTGGCGACATGACAAAGCAAATTCACTAAAGAACAAATAATTAAAATGTATGCACATGGACTAAAGGATTATATATGTACTGAAATAAAACTATGAAGGCCTAACACTATGGAAAATGCTATATAAACAACAAGGCTCATTGAACAAAAAACAAATTAAAAAAATATCGCTCACAAGTCTGGAGAAATCAAGCAAATATTCAAATGAAAAATCAAGTAATTTTTTTTCAAATAAATCTAACAAGTATATAACACCTCAATTATGAGAAGATGGTAACCGCTACCCAAATCCAAAGAAGAAGAAGGAAAAAAATGTTGGAAATGTGGAGACAAATATGCACCGAGACATAAATGCAACATAAAGAAACTCTACACCTGTGAAGCACAATAGGAAGAAGACTCAAATAACAGTGATTTAGATGAACAAACTAATGGACAAGTTGAAGCCCCAAGCACAAAATAGGAAGAAGAAACTATACCTAGGATTTCTCTTACTGTAATCACATGAATAATGCAACCAAAAACCTTGAAATTAAGAGGTCATAAAAAAGAAAAAGAAAACGTCACTGTGTTAGTAGACATAGGGAGCACTCATAATTTTATAGATGTAAATATTGCAAGAAAACTAAATCTATTTGTGTACCCACCAGTAAATATAAGAGTAATGGTGGCAAACGACAAAAGAATAGATGTAGTTTGCAAATGTCACAAGGCTAATTTATAATTAAGCAATTGTGAATTGGAGTCTAGTTTCTACACAATACCCCTGGAAGGAGTAGACATTGTTTTGGGAATATAATGGATTCAAATATTGGGAACATACTCTGCAAATCACTAGAAACAATTTATTAAATTCAAATGGGTTGTTAGAAGATATAAATTGTTCAGATTCCAACCACCTCCTACTCAAATTGTATCTTCACAACAAATGAAAAAACTTATTCTAAAGGGAGCACTAGTATATTGCACAATGTGAACAAATAGAGTTATTAACTACAAATGTAGTACAACTACCACACTTAGTGATTTCTTCTTTAATTCAAAAGTATAACAAGGTATTTCAAGAATTTCCTATGAAATTATCACTAGAGAGAAAGATAAAACACATTATTGAAGTTAAACTAGATGCAACGCCAGTTAATAACAAACCATGCCGATCCTCATTATCACAAAATAGATATAGAAAGACTAATTCAAGATCTGTTAAAATGTAGTTATTACAACAAGAAAAAGCCCGTATGCAGCTCTAGTGGTATTTATTCGAAAGAAATATGGATTTTTTAGACTATGTATAGACTACCAAGGGTTAAACAAAATAACTATAAAAAACAAATTTCCTATTCCATTCCTAGATGAGTTGTTGGCGAACTCCATAGAGGTAAATACTTTTCAAAGTTAGATCTGAGGTCAAGTTATTACCAGATACGAGTAAGGATATAATATGTTGAGAAGAATACTTTCAAAACTCATGAAGGACATTATGAATTCAAAGTGATGCCTTTCAGATTAACAAATGTCTCAGCTACATTCCAAGCAACTATGAATCAAATTTTTTTCCATACTTACAAAAGTTTGTATTAGTTTTATTTGATGATATCCTTATCTACAACAAGACCTGGGAAGAACACCTTAAGCATCTGGAGTATGTACTTTCCTTATTGGAGAAAATTAAGTTTTATGTAAAAATACTGTAGTGTACACTTAGTGAAAAGGAAGTCGAATACCTCAGCCACATCATAGAAGGAGTCAAGGTAGACCCCAAAAATAAAGGTAATAAAAGAATGGAAAAAACTAAAAGATATGTCAAAACTAAGGGGACTTCTGGTATTAACGAGATAATATAGAAGATCTATTAATAACTATGTTCATTTGACTGCACCTCTATTAAATTTGTTAAAGAAAAATTCCTTTCAATGGAATAACAAAGTAGAAGAATGCTTTGAGACATTAAAAGAAGTAATGTCATCTACTTTGGTATTAGCAACCCCAAATTTTACCAAACCTTTTGTGGTATAATGTGATGCTTCAGGGTTCATAATAGGGGCAATATTAATGCAAAACAACCACCCAATAGCTTTTGAAATTCAAAAACCCAACAAAAGGAAATTCTGAAGTCCACTTATGATAAAGAAATGTTTGCCATCATATGTGCATTAAATAAATGGCGACAATACCTCTTGGGAAGAAAAATGATCGATTCATACAAATCACAATAGTATTCAATTCTTGTTACTATAGAAATTTGATAGAAATTGCAACTCCTCAAGATTTTGAACTGAAAATAAGAGACACAAATTCTACTCTACTGATTTGCGAAATGAAAATCACAATTTAGAAAAACATGCATAGAAATGAAACAAGAAAAACCAAAAGTACACAGTGATTTATAGGGGAAGCCAACTGGGAAAAGCCCCTCAATCCTTTTTTCATTAATCAGTGGAATAAATAAACTATTACAATTTCTTTCTCCAGCTCTGAGCACAACCTCTAAAAGAAACATTGTTCTCTCTAATGAATGAGAGCCTCTAGCCAACACTAAACCAAATTCTGGCTCATCCAACCTCCTATTTCCTTATGCAAATCTGAGAAAATTCAAGCTCCTAACAATAGGGAAGCCCCTATTTCGTTGCACAATTCTTGAGGAATTGATCTCTTGACTGCATGCAACAACTGTACAATCAACTAGTATACACTAATTGTTACACTACCCTTTGTCTACTCCACCTCAGCCGAGAAATTCAAATTCCATACATGCATGAGCTATTTTGGGTTGATTGATCAGTTAACTGATAGATTTTTGAGTTAGACTGTTTTCCCACTGCACAACTGACCTTCAATTGACTCTATCAATAATTAGAAGCTAGTTAACTGAGTACAATTGAAAATAACTGAACTAGATTGCTAAAATTTAGCAATCAACACATGCATGACTAAACTCCAAGCCACTAACTCAAATTTATTAAGCTAACTGAGTGATAAGAGCCATGTCACACTAGTTAATTGCCTCCAAGTTGTCTTGCTGATGTGGAAATTCGATTTACTCAATTTGACTAAGGCTAAAGTCAAATTGAGCCTTTCTTGCTACACTTTCTAACACTCCATCTTAGCGACAAAGGGTTTTTTCACCACCCCTATCCTGCTCTTGTGGAATTGAAATTTCTTGACAATGCCTTTGTCAAGATGTCAACATCTTTCTCCTCAGTTGGAATGTTACTATAGCAGCATAATTCTCCTTTGCACGCAGTCTCATAAGTGAGGATACTAGATATCAATGTGCTTGGACCTGTCATGAAATACCAGATTCTCAGAGAGCTTAATGCAACTCTAATTATTTTAATATATCATTATCAGATCCTTCTCCTCACTCAAAATACCCACAAGTATTCTCCTCATCTATATGCCCTCACATGTTGCTTGACTTTCTACCATGTATTCAACCTTTGTCGAGCTGAGTGCCATAGACCTCTGCTTCATGTTGTACCAGGAAATAGCTGCTAACCCAACACTAAAGATAGAAGTACTTTTCCTATTTGATGGACTCCCTGCCCAATCTACATCAATGAAGCCTTGGAGCTTCACTCCTTCTATCCTCTTGTACCATAATCCATACTCGGTAGTGCCTTTGAGGTACCATAACACATGATTTACTTCCTTCGAATACATCTTGGTAGGCCTCATCATAGCTTGATTAAGTTGGCTTACTGCATAGCACATGTCGAGTCTTATGTTCACAAGATACATCAAAGACCCCACACGCTGTATGTAAATTGTAGCGTCGACCTCTTCACCTGAAGTAGCATTCTTCTTCCTCTTATAGCTAGAGGTGTGTCCATAGGCTTACAATTCTCCATGTGAAATTTTTGAAGTATTTCAAAGGCATACTTCCCCTGAGACATAAAAAATTCACCATCACCTTGCCATACTTCCAGCTTGAGAAAGTAATGCATTAAACCCATGTATTTCATCTCAAATTCCCTTGCAAGATCCTCTTTACAAGAATAGATTAACTGGTCATTACCGGTCAATATTAAATCATCAACATACAAAACACAAATGAGCAACTTACCATCTACCACAATGTGATAGAGATTCGCATCTACTTCACTTTTGGTGAATCCCAATCCATTGATATAATTGTCGACCTGAGTGTACCATGCTTGGTGCACCTGCTTAAGACCATATAATGCTGTCCTAAGTCTGCACACAACTGACTTATGATCATATTTCTCAAATCCTTCTGGCTTCTCTATGTAAATTTCCTCCTCAACAACACCATTGAGAAAGGCATTCTTTTCATCCATTTGGTGGATTTTCCACCCCATTTGCATAGCTAATGCAATAATTGATTTGATGGAGGAATACATTGCCACAGGGGAAAATGTTTCCTCATAGTCAAATCCCTCTACCTAGGAAAATACTTTGGCCACAAATCTGGCCTTGTACTTCTCGATGCTCCCATTTGCTGCATCCCTCACTTTGTACATCCATCTGGAACCAACCACTGATTTCCCTTTTGGTCTTGAAACCACTTACCATACACTATTCTTCATGATGGATTCATATTATTCCACCATGGCATCAACCCAACTAGGTTTAGAAATTGCTTCCTTGAATGAATAAGGCTCTGATTCAATGAGCTCTATCATGAGAGCCATGTAACTAGTGTAGCTCTCAGGTGACCTCCTCTTCCTGCACTGTGATATAGGGGCTACCACATTCTCCCTAGCATCCCACAACAATCTATTAGCTTATATGGTTCTCTTTTTCCATTCTCTGGATGATTCTAGTTGAGTGGGTGTCTCCATTCGGTCTCTTCTTTGATCCTCCATTTATGGTTTCTCCACAACTTCTTGAAGCTCATCTGAGGCTCCTCCTTTGGAGTTAGAAGCTCCTGCTCCGGTGGGATACTCATCTCTCGTTCTAGAGTTCATCTCATAGCCTTCTCCTCATCAAACATGACATCTCTCCCCACCATTTTCATCGTCAGTGAAGGTAAATACACCTGATAATTGTATGGAGTTTCAACGTATCATACAAAAAATCCCAACTCTACTGTAGGCTTAAATTTCCTCCTCAAATCCTTGGAGACATGGCAATAAACTAAATCTCCAAAAATTATGAAATGAGACACATCAGGATTTCTCCTAGAGAAAGCTTCCTCTGGTTTGATCATCTTAAGTATTCTATGTGGACTCTAGTTCTATAAGTAGATTGTTGTGTTACATGATTCTACCCATAGATGCAATGGAAACCCATGATAATGTAGTATAGCTCTTGCTGCTCCAACTATGCTCATGTTCTTCCTCTCAGCCACCCCATTCTACTTTGGGTTATGGGGTGCTATCAATTCTCTTCGAATACCTTCTTTGGCACAAAAATCCTTGAAGGAATTCGAAACAAATTCACCTCCATTGTCACTCCTAAGAGCCTTCACCTTCTTCCCATTCTCCTTCTCAACTAATGCCGTAAATTCTACAAATTTGGAAAACAATTCATCCTTTTTCCGCATGAATAAAATCCAACATTTTCTAGAGAAATCATCAATAAAAATTACATATTACTTATGTTTTGTGATGGAGGTTGTAGAAAATGGTCCACAAACATGAGAGTGTACTTGCTTCAAGATTGCATCTGCTCTACTATCTTGGCCATGGAAGGTGGATTTGACATATTTCCCCAATGTTCACCCCTTGCAAACATCCTACTAGTCAAGGGAGCCTTTAGGGGTTCTGGTGGTAATTTGCTGCATGATTTTTAAGGCACCATCATGTAGATGACCCGATATCCTATGCCAGAGTAGTCCAACATCTTTATTTTTCACTTTTTCTGCTTTGCTGGATACCACAACAAAATCTCCCACCTAAAGTTTGTGAAGGTTCTTCACTCGAACTCCAATCTGCTTCACTTGCCTGGTAGGTATGTTTCTTAGAAAGGATTCCCTTTACTAAAAATAAAATCATAGCTTCTATCATCTAATACTTATACATATGTCAGGTTCTTCTTTAGCCAAGGTACAAACATAACATCTTTGAGGAAAAGAGGGGAGGATTTATCCTTCTTAAAGGTGACAATACCAATTCCTGTATCATTGTACCTCATGTCATCTCGCAATTCAATATGCATCTGGTGATCCTTCTCATCCAGGCTATTAAAACATTCCTTGCACCCTGTCATATGGAACAAGGCACCAGAATCAAGTTACCACACACTCTCCATAATAATGTTGGCCATTGTGAAGTCTAATTCAAATTTTGAAGCTAGTGCTTCACCTCCTAACCATCTTGAAGGCTTCTAATTACTTCTTGTGTAGATATTTTGTTGTATAGTGCCCGTATTCATGGCAGTGGAAACATTTTATCTTGCTCAAACCTTTCTTCTTGTCATTATTTTGGATGGATTTAGGTTTTCTTTGGGTATTCTTTCCTTTTACCTTCTTATCCTTCCCAACTAAGGCAAATTATCTTCATCCTCTCCTCTAGATGATGTTCCATCTATGGTATTTCTCTGGATCTCTTCTTGCGCCAAATCGAACCACAACCTTTCCCAATTTGGTATTTTTTCCCTTCCATTCACAGAGTCCCGATAGTTGTGCCAAGATTTTGAAAGGCCTAGAAGAGTTAGGCTCACCAAATCATCTTCTGCTACATTCAATCAAACCCCTCTAAGATCATTTCGAACTTGAGTAAACATGGAGAGATACTATGGAATAATGTCATTTTCTACATCCTAATGCTTCGAAGTTTGTCCTCGAGGGCCAATTTTCTATGGCCACTTATATTTTCGAATAGCTTAGTTAGTGCCTTCCACATAGCATATGGAGTTTATTTTCCATGGATATTTGAGACCAGATGGTCTCTCATGCTTTCCAGAATAATTTTCCTAGCCTTTGCAACATCCTTCTTCCACTGGGTTAACCGTTGTGCGTCTAACTGTGGAGGTTTTGCAATATCAATTTTAACATATTCTAACACACCATTATAATAAAGCATGGCTTCCATTCAATCCTTCCAGGCTATGAAATTTGAGCTACCCTCTAGGGAATACTCCAATCTCAGTCCGTTGAAAGACATTCTCCCAAATATGAAGAAAATGTTGCATTGAAGTTACAAATTCGAAATTTTTGAGGGACAATTCACAATAATGGTTCTAATGTGATTTCAGGGCTCTAATAACATGTAGAAATTTGATAGAAATTACAATTTCTCAAGATTTCAAACAAAGAGCAAGAGACACAAATTCTATTCTACTGATCTGCGAAATGGAAATCACAATTTAGAACAACATGCATATACATGCAACAAGCAAAACAATAAGTACACAATGATTTCTAGGGGAATCCAACTAGTAAAAACTCAAGCCTTTTTGCATTAATAAGTCGAATAGAGAAACTATTACAATTGCTTGGTCTAGCTCCGAGCACAACCCAAAAAATCAACATTGTTCTCTCTACTGAATGAGAGCCTCTAGCCAACACTTAGCCAAATTATGGCTCATTCAACCTCCTATTTCCTTATACACTCAACTAGTATACATTGACTGTTGCACTAGCCTTTGCCTCCCCCACCTCAGCTTAGCAATTCAAATTCCATGCATGCATGGGTTATTTTGGGATGATTGATAAGTTAAATAATATATATCTAAGTTAGATTGTTGTCCCACTGCACAATTGACCTTCAACTGAATCTATCAATAGTTAGAGGTCAGCTAACTGAGTACAACTGAAAATAATTGAACTAGATTGCTAAAATTTAGCAATCAACACACGCGTGAATGAAATCCAAGTCCCTAACTGAATTTACTGAGCTAATTGAGTGACTGTAACATCACCTCTTCTCACATCTACCCACTTTCATCGGCTCACCCAAGGTAAACATGAGATGAGGGGTTACTATGACATGACTCAACCTCCTAGATAACCTTAAGGAAATGGAGTCAACACAACAAGACATTACTGACTTCCCTTAGGTGCCACAAGACCTCTAGGAGTAATCCAACCCCTCTAGGTGTCCAACCCCTAAGAAAACTCACATTTTCCCTGATCTAAAGCCCCAATCGCTCCCTTGCTAAGGCCTCCATGTGACTATGGATTCTGAGTCGCTCCCATAGGCCTGTATCACTGCGACTATGGCATTTTTTTGCCAGTGCTATGCCACAACTGTGATAATTAAGGCTACTTACTAGGGCTTGGGCTTAGCCTCTTCCTAGAAATGTATCCAAAACCCATAAAAGACATGAAGTCAATGCTAGTAGACCAAAACTGGAACTAGGAGTTAACCTAACCATCCCCAACCAAGATTGACATTTTGTCAAACACTTGGTAGATATGCAACCTACAGGTCATGAATGCAAATCTGAACATAAGGGACTGAAAACTTGTCTGAGGTTTAACAAGAAGGGTCTCTACCTTCTCACATTAGTTTTCATAACATCAATTAGGTTTTGCATTCATTATTTATTCAGTTATGAGTAAAAACATGAAAAGGGCCATAATTAATATCTGTTATACAATCATGCTTATAACCAAGATATAACCAAATAAATAGCCATAAGAGAACAACCATTAAAGCCACATAATAACCAATACATTTCCTTACCAAAAGTAAGAGAAAATTAGCTTTTATTAACCATAGACAATTACAAACCGGGTTCGGGACTTCCACGAACCACCCGACCATAGATTGGCTGAACCATATATTTCTTTCAACCAATCACCCTCATGCCATATTCCAAGCATGAATGTGGGATCTCATGGGATAAACCAATCCATAAACAACCAAGGGGATCTAGAGGTTAAACCACCTCCGTCCTCACCATACCATGATCAGGTCTAAACCGGTGATGAGATCACAAACCAAATTGATCTTGGATGCGTCCAAATTTCTTCACCATCCTTGAGGAATTTTCTTGTTCCACCATCAATATTTACCATGTATCTCGCCATTACCGTTCAAGGGATTCCTAGGCATTTGGGAAATTTCCTGAGACCACCTCACCCCAGATTCCAAAACCAACCGGAAATCCAAAGATCAAACCAAGAATAATCCCAATACTAAACTGACGAGGCTAGGCTAGAATTCATTATCGAATACCGACAAAATCCATGCCAATGACAACAAAAGAACCATATAGCAACATGCACATACCATGAATGTAAAAACCAACTAAAAAATCACACATGCAATCTGTTACCTGCAAGTTTTCCCGCTGAATCTGCTTGATCCTTGTGTTCCTTTACTTTCCATGTCCTTCTTTTGCTTTCCTTATCCTTCCTTTCCTTTCTTTCTTTTTCCTCTCTAAGACTAATTCCAATACTAAACTGACAAAAGCTACCAACTAATGCTCTAAGTTCCTTTTATTGATGGGGCCTCTAACCTCTTCAATTTTCCATTATTTTCCTTCGTTTTCCTCCTCACATGCAACCTGTTACCTTTCACCTTCCTTTTCTCCTAATTTCCATTATTTTCACAAATAATGTGCCAAAAATACCCTTTTTCCTTTCCAAATCCTTAGCATTACCTTTTCCAATTTCCCCTTAGCCATAAAACACAAGAAGTGATGCTCACTACGATATTTTGCCCAACATTAAGCTTGGAATAAGTGTCCCTTGCCCGTGGTCTTATTTTACCTTTATTATCTTTTATTACATGAAGTTTTAAGTCAGGGCTGTTACAATGACAAGAGCCATGTCACACTACTTAACTGCCTCCAAGTTGTCCTGTTGATGTGGAAATTCAATTTACTCAATTTGACTAAGGCTAAAGTCAAATCGAGCCTTTCTTGCTATAGTTTTTAACAATTACAACAAAAGACATTATCTACAAAACAACAAAAATGGATGGAGAAACTCTCCACTTTTGGCATGGAAATATTACATGAAAATGGGAAGGATAACCTAGTCGAGGACACACTTTTGCGAAAGGATGACAATATAACAACATGCACTAGATTAATAGTAGCTTCTGATTGGTCAGATGAGATTCGAATTGAATATGCCAAAGATCCAAAATCTTTCTCTATAATAAAAAATTGGATCAAAATCCAAATTGAATGGAAAAATGATGTCTTATCATCTAAATATATAATCTATCTACTTCCATCCTCCAAATTTAAAATTAGGGTATTAAAAGAAACACACAATTCGCCAACAACAAGATATGTTGGATTATTCAAAACATACTATAATGCATGTTAATCATTCTATTGGAAGGAGATGAGTAAAGAGATCAAAAACTTCATCATCAAATGTCATATTTGTAAAAGAAAAAAAATGAGAACGTTTTAACCCCACGATTACTTCACCCTTTACATATCCCAAATCAAAAGTGGGAGGAAATCTTGATGGATTTCATTGAAGGATTGTCTATGTCTAATGGAAAGGAAAAAATATTCATTGTGGTGGATACACTAACCAAATACACACATTTCACAACAATTGGGAAGACAGATTCAAAAAAACAAATTGCAAAGTTTTTTTGCAATAACATCTATAAATTACATGGGCTCCCCAAGGTCATTGTGAGCGATAGGGACGTGAAATTTAAAGGGAATTTCTGGAAGGATTTTGTAACCATGATGGAATATCCCTTAACAAGAGTTCATGTTATCATCCACAAACAAAATTACAAACATAAATAGTGAAGAAATGTATCTTCGTTGATTTGTAACATATAAGATAAATAAATTGTCTTAATGGTTACACCTATCCAAATGGTGGTACAACTCTACCTACCTTACATAAGCTAAAATGACTCCTTTTCAATATTTATATGGTTATGAACCACCAAAATGGAAGGAATTCACATTGAGTGACTCTAAGGTTTAAGCAGTGAAGAATCAATTGGAAGAAAATAAAAAAATCATTAAAATATTAAAAGAAAATTTAACAACAGTTAGTAATCAAATGAAACAACAAGTAGATCAACACAGATCAAAGATAAAATTTAAAGAAGGTGATTGGGTATTTGTAAGGCTTCAACCCTACAAATAATTATCTCTTAAGCAACAAGGAAAGAACAAGTTGGCTCCAAAATTTTATGGACCTTTTCAAATAATAATAAAAAATTAGTGAAGTGGCTTATGGGTTAGAATTACCAAATAATTATCAGATCCATAATGTGTTCCATGTATCATGTACAAAATCAATAAGTTCAAACATAAATATCAGAAGTTGATGATGAAGTAAGAATCGTTTTAGAACCAGAAGACATTCTTGCTACCAATGAAAAAGTATTATGATCTAAAACCATTAAAGAATATCTCATTGAATGGAAACAATTTCTCCAGGATTATTCTTCATGGGAAATAGAAAAGTTTCAACAATAGTACCCATCATTGCCACTGCTTTGAGGACAAATCATGTCTTAAGGGGGTGTCAATGTTATGAATATAACAAATAAATAACAAATAATTAGATAATAAATAAACGTTACAAAATGTTAATAAATAATTTTTTATGAAAAACAAGAGTCGTGACTATTCAAACTCCCATGACTAGTCAATGCCTATTTAGGTATACTATCATGAGATAATGTAACCATCAATCATTTTTCATAAATAATAAATATATACATATTCTTATTAAAATATAAATTGCATTATTGCTACACATTCACATAAGTGAATGTACAAACATTATAAATAAAAGACATATGAGTTCATTTTAACATGAATTCATCGAAAAAAATATGAGGTTGTAAGAGGAGCTAAGGAATAACTTTTGGGATGATTCTTGAAGTCTAAAGGTGGAAGAAAAAATGTGATTTATGGAGTGAGTGAGCCACCTTGGCATTTTCAGTATATCTTTTTGTATGTGATGTTTCAGATCATGAAACTTGGAGGATACAACTAGAGTATATTCATGTACATGTGCTTCAAATTTCAGACCTTGATTCATTATAATTTCAGAGATATGGCCGATGGAAGTTAGGCTTCGTAAATTCTCCTAAAATCTTCTTCAAACAGGTTCGTTGGGCATTTCCGCTATAACTTTTGTTTTGGGATGTTTCATACTATGAAACTTAGAGAATACAGATAGAACATCATCATATACCCATGGTTTAGGTTACAAACCTTGGTTCACTATAAATTTGGAGATATGCTTTACGGAAGTTAGGATTCTTAAATGTTCCTTAATTTTCTTCAAACAAGTTAGCTTGTCAATTTTGCTATAACTTTCTTTCTGATATGTTTCAGACTATGAAATTTGGATGAGACTAAGAGATCTCTAGGTACCTATGGTAGAAATTTCAAAATCATATTTGCAAAAATGGATATGTCGCATGTTATGTAAATTCATTCTTGAGAAGAAGCCAAAAGAAACAAGTTTTGGGAGAAGTAGGCTTGGTGAAGGAAGAAGCAACGAGGAGACCTGATGAAGACAAAAACAACTAATAGGGTTGGTGAATACTAAAGTAGAAATCAGAGTTAGTGAAAGTATAGGCATCTAAGATACATTACAAAGAAATAAGAAAGTAGGTTGGTGCCTACAAAGCAATTAGGGGATGGATGTATCCTGTAGGTTGGTGCCTACAAAGGAGAAGAAGGGATTGGTGTCTCCTATAGGTTGGTGCCTACAAAGTAATAGAGGGGATTGGTATATCCTATAGGGTGGCGCTTACAGAGAAGCAAAGGGGATTGGTGTCTCATGTAGGTTGGTACCTGCAAAAAAAAAAGGGGGATTGGTGTCTCATGTCAGTTGGTTCCTACAAAGTAGAAGAAGGGATTGATGCAACAATAGGTTGGTGCCTACAAGATCTTTCATATAGATCAGTTTTGTGGTTTTATCCTGTAAGGGTTTCCACATATATCCTGTGTTACCTATTCAATTTATGGGTTTGATGTTTTATGATGTTCAACGAGCTTTAAATAAGTAAAAGTTGTCATTATACTGATTCACCCTTCTCTCAATATAATTGTGAATTGTAATAATATGTTAGATTCATGGCTTCCTTTGGTGAAGGATCAATGACATGAATCTTTGACTTGTACTTTACTACTTTCTTTGACTTCAATTTCTTTGGGGCCATTTAAACATCCCTATGACCTACCCATATTGAACAACAAATCACAATAGCATCCTTAAATTAAAAAAGAACTTCAAAATCCCAATCGAAATAGTAAGTTGCAATTGGAAACTATGTATGCCCTTTTGAAAAAATAAATCGATTTTGAAGCACTGAATTTTCATAGTGTTTCTAATGAACGCTACAAGTATGAAGCTAGAGACTATATATGAGTTAGAAATGCCACTATGCATATCCTTATATGAAATCCCCAATATTCAACATAAATGGCACCCCCATTAGTGGAAATAGATCTATGTAGGGGACAACGAATTTGGATACCTAGCTAGTGGGAGATCTCTAATTCATACAAAAGGACACCATAATAGAGTTCCTATCAATCTATTATCTCGTCCACTCATAAGCATTATAAAAAGTGGAACAAATTGAACCAATATATTTTACAATTTAAAAAAGAAACTAATCGTGAAAGTGAAAAAAAAGGTGCATTCTACCTAGTTAATTCAACGAGGATCTCAAGTTTTAGATGACAATGTTACTATCACTCTGTAGACTTCCTCCAATCGAACACTTAGACATGCTTAGGTTTTCTATGAATGGTTATGTATTTTAAAGCTTAAAGTAATTTTTCTTTTTATTTTTTTTCGAGAAAATATGTCAAAGTAATCATGTCTAATTCAAAACCTTGGTTCCTTGAATAAACATGAGGAACTCATCTATAACATTAAATTTAAATGTGGGAGAATGATTATGCATTGATTTGAATAAATTGCGGTAAGGAACACATGTCTAATGGATGTAGAGTTTTGAACATTTTGGTAGTTTGATAGCTAAGTAGTTGGGTATTGTGCAACTCTTAAACAATTATACATTCAATTTATGAAAGTTTGTGAGACAATGATATCAAGTAAATTCAAAAGTTCGAAGAGTTGAAGTGGGACAGGGGCCTAATATTACACATGAAGTGGTTTAGAAAATAACAAGTTCAAAAACGACAAACAACCCGATATTACATTTGAATATTTCAAAACATCGAGCTTTCAAACTTAAAATTAACCCAATGGTATACATTGATAAATTCATTTGAATATTCAAAATAATAATAAAGGCCTGCCAGGGCATTCAAACTTCCTTTTTACAACATGAAACTTTGAAAGATGCATGATAGCTTTATCATGCTAGTTTTGAAGTTCACAAATTTTGAAAGCTTTAAATAAGGGTCACAAACCTATTAAACTACCTTCTATGTTGTACATGTTTGATGATTAGAAACTGCTCAATAGTGTACATTAAGCTACTTAAAAAAACAACAACAACAGATTTTTAAAATGAGTTTGATGATATTCATAAAGTGCATTCCAATCTGTAACATGCATAGTTATAGATTAAATGAGGCTCAATACACCACATTAAATAGATTTGAATGTTTACAAATTTGTAATGATTATAAATTACCCAATGATTTTCAATGGTTGCTCCTTCAAATTTGAAAGTAGTGGCTCTTTCAAATTTAAAAATAAGCACGATGGTGCTCAAGGCCATTCTGAACTTTTATAAAGGAGAAACTTCAAAAAGGGTCACTTAAAGATTTACAAAACCTAAAGATAAGAATAGAGTTGATGGTTATCTTCAAAGCTAACAAAAGTATTGATGGCTAAAGTATTTGGGTAGGTTATGAATTTTATAAAGGTGAAAAACAATCTAATAGAATTATACGGTGCTTTTGGAATATTAAGCATTTAAATGTACGAGTGGGCCTGATACCGTAGCAGGCCCAATATATACCCACGAGTGGGCCTAATAAATATTTAAGCATTCACATGTACGGTAAGGGCTTTATGGTGTATATCGATCTTCTTTCAAAGTTTATTCAAATGATCAAACGAACTTACGTTCAAGGTTTCAAACGTAACGAAGTTCGAAAGAAAGGTTAAAGATAGTTTTTGGGACATATTGCTTCTTTATCTGTTTAATGTATTTGGTCTTTTTTCTATGAAGCTTCAAAATAAATGCTCCTAGATTCTCGACAAACCCCTTGCTAAATAGATTATCCCAAGAGCTAGCTGCCAACATATCTGCATAACTTTCTTTGTTGTCTTTGAAGGCCTCACATTCTAAAATGAAATGTTTTTCTGTTTTCACTTTTCCGGAAGAACAAAAAATGCATACTCTTTCCTCTCACACTTCTTCATACCTATATGTATGTGAATAGGTATATTTTATTTTGGAAAGGGTTTTCAAAAATTTATTTTAATAATTATTTTAATTATTAATAATTATTCAGTGGATATAGAAATTTAATACTTATAGAATATTTTAGAATATTTTTAGTAGTATACATTAATAAAAGGTTAAAATTTATTTTTAAATAGTTATGATATTTTTTTTAAATTAAATTTATTAATTAAAATAATGTTATAAGAATAAATGTAATATGAATGATTTATGCTTTTTTGGATACTTGGTATTGATAAGTCATGATATTGTAATAAATCCCATTTACATATTAAGAATCTCCATGATAAAGTGACGAGTGAACCTCCATAGATAAAAATCTAGTCACATGATTTTTTTAAATGTATATATATCTAACTTATATATTAATTCTTTTTATCATTAATAATAATTGTTTTATTATATTTAAATAGAGTTGTAATTGCATTGAGATCTACTCTCAAATCCAGTATGGTAAAGATGTTATAATGTAATGTTTTGTTTAATATTTTGACTAGATTAAATTACATACAAATAAAATAAAATAAAATAATTAATACTTAATAATTGTAATTATCAACAAAACATTTTGACATGGTCAAATTACATAAAAATAATTAAATTAGCCTAAATTCATTTGCTAGAGTGAAAAGAGAATTGATCCCTCTCGGTGCTTGATAGATCTGGAGTTAAGATGGATCTAGGTTGGTTTAGTAAATTCTTATGATTTATTTAATTGTGCGGAGAGGCGCTCTTCGACTCAGTATGGTAAAGACATTGTAATATAATGTCATGTTAAACATTTTGAATCTCTACTGCATTCTAGACAAATTAGATTAGAAAATAAACCATAAAATTTTTCAAAAAATCTTACTTATAGACAATGCCCTAACTTAAATTTTAATTATTTATCTTTCATCAATATAAACATACATGATAAAGCTAAAATCTTTTGAAAAAAAATAGATAAAAAGATCTTTTATGTGCCCCTTAAAAAAATAGAATAGGATGAACACAACTCCCTATAGGAACGAAAAGGCTTTCTGGCACAGAAAGCAACACACAATAGAATTGCCTTTCAAAGACAAATATGAAGGAAAACCTTGTAAGAGTAGGGCAATTCCCATGAACAAAGACTATAGAAATCTCTGCAAAAAAGAAATCTCCGGTCTTTTGCAAAAAAGACTCATCAGAGAATCCAACAGTCCATGGAACTACTATGGATTTTATGTAAATAAGCATTCAAAACAGATCAGGGGAGTGCCTAGACTTGTTATAAATTATAAACCTCTAAACTTTGTTTTAGTAGATGATACCTATCCTATTCCACATAAAGGAAGCTTAATTGCAAAAATTGCAGGAGCCAAAGTATTCTCAAAATTCGACATGAAGTCTAGTTTTTGGCAAGTTGCTATCAAAGAAGAAGACAGATTCAAAACTGCTTTCAACATTCCAACAAGGCACTATGAATGGAATGTAATGCCTTTTGGACTAAAGCATGCTCCATCTAAGTTCCAGAAGGTAATGGATCAAATTTTTAATGAGATAAAAGAAAATAAATTAATTAGAGAAAGTTTAGGGATGAAGTTTTACCAGCCTAGATTTATTTAACTTTGAATTTATCAGTGATAATATTATTAAATTATTATTTATATTAATTAATTATAATATATTAATTAGTATTTAATTATTATAAAATAATTAGTATTTAATGATTATAAATTAACTAATATTTAATAATAATTAGTTTTTTTTTAATTAATGTTATTAATAATTTCTAAATTCAGGTTTCTGTGATCTATAATGAATTAATAAAAGTTTTTTTTGGTAGGAATCACATAAGAGAAATTTTTGGCGATGCGTTTCGAACCAATAAGTTTGGTTCATCATCATGACCAGATGAAGAGGGCAGACCATGACAAATGTTTAAATATAGAGTAATGTAGAGATCATAATTTCAAGTAACGACTATATTTAAACAATAATATTTAAATTATGATATTAAATTATTAATATATTATAAACAAATATTATTAAATAACGACTATATTAAATGGCTAGTTTTTGAAAAATAATATTTAAATTATGATATTAATTTATTAATTTATTAGAAACAAATATTAATAAGTAACAGTTATATTAAATTGGTAGTTTTTGAAAAATATTATTTAAATTAATTTATTAAAAATCAAATATTATTAAAAAATTCTATCACTGGGAAATAATCGGGGAAAAAAATAATAAAAAATCAAAGTCAAATTGCAAACAAGGAGGGAAGTAAAAAGTTATAAAAAGGAGTCAAGACCCTAATTGAGACAAGATCATTTAATAAATAAAAATAATTAATGAGAATAAAATAAACTAAAATAAAAATAACTAATGGAAAATAAATAAAATAAACCAAAAGTATACACAAGTCATATATATCTATATATTTTCAAAGAAAAGTAATCAATAAATAAAACATGGTCAACAATAAAATACGGGGCTGAGGCCCATTAAACAAATAACAAAAATACTAAAAGGAGTTAAAAATGAATAGGATGATAAAATACTTAAGAAAGTACGAAAGATCAAGAATATAAAATCTAATGAAGAATAAACCAACAACAAATACTATAAAAAGGACACTGATACCTACATAGATAAATAAACAAACAAAATAAATCCAAAAAAGAAACCTAAAAAAACTAGGAGGACAAGATAGGGACCCAACTTCTACTAATAATCCAACCATCGTCTCTATTCAAATTATTGGGTCTTTTTTCGATTTCTAGGGCCTCCCTCAATTTACGATGATGGAAATGACTAACCCTAGCAACGACTTGGGCCTCCTCAATGCATATGTGATGCTTAGATTTATCTGCATGCTCTGCCAAAGCAGATGAGCGGGTCTTGCCATGCTTGATGTCAGCGACATGCTCACGAATCCTTTGATTAATCGAGCGACCAATCTCACCAATGTAGGGAGTCCCACAAGAGCATGGGATAACGTAAACACCCTTCATATTCTTGGGGTCTACTAGGTCTTTACAGATCTAAGGGAGCTTCAGATGGTATTTAAAGGCCTGAAGGTTGAAGCCACCTTATGCTTCCTTAGGATCCTCACAATCTTGTCAGTGGTCCCTTGGATAAAAGGAATATGGATGCCAGAAAATTGATCCTTGCTATCTTTCTTAGCACTAGGACCTTTTTCAGCTCTGAGGAAAGCCCTAACACATTGGTGTCTACAATACCCATTATTAAAGAAAACACTTAGGAGATGTGTTTTCTCTTCATTGAGGTGGTTGTCATCAGAAACTCTTAATGCTCTAGTTGCTAAGGTGATTTCTACCGAAATATTTTTATTAATACTAATAATGTCGTAGTTTATCTATTTTAATTTTCACAGGGTTTTTCAACATATTTTTTGGTTTAATTTGCATAGAATTTGGCAGAGATTTTTTGTAATCACAAATTTGAGTTGTAAATTCTCCATTATACAAGTGCTCTAATGGTTTTTCAAAGCGTTGAATCCATATATGTATTTTTGACAAAGAGCCTTCAAGTAAAAATCACATAATGTGTTTCGAACCAACTAGTGTGGTTCATCTTCAGGACAATTAGTGTGGTCCATATATGTAGTCAAATATTCATTTTAAACAACAACAAAAAAGATTTGGCAAAAAAATCGTTAGATTCCGGCCAAAAACTCCAAAACGTAATAGGTTTATACAATACCATCAATAATTATTATTTATTTAATTTATTAATTATTTTCTTAACTAATAACAATAATAATAATAAACATTAATTATTTAAATTATAATGATAATGTTTTTTTTTTTTAAAGAAAAGATGGTTGATGGGGAACTAGCAACCTCCCCATATATATGCAACAACCCACAAGCCACATATATCATAAATTCATAGTTCAGCCTAGGATCGAGACATCAATAGACCACTAGAAACTGGTGCCGAGATCCCAAACATTAACGAGACGCTTATCCTTCCAGCCTTACTATGAAAGGCCATGGTGTCCCCCAATGAGATTTGAAATCGGGTGGTGGGATAACATCCTAGTGAGGCAAACACCCTGTTGTCCCATGAGGAGACTATAATGATAGTGTTATTTGATCAATAATAATATGATCAAGGGATCATATTTCACCCTAAAATCCATAATATCTTCAAATATTAAATACTAATGAAAAATACAAATAAAAATAACCTTATTTTTAAAGAATTAAAATTGTGTAAATTTTGAATGGTTAATTATGGAAAATAAATTATTAAAAATTAAATAATGATTTTAAATTTTATTTTCATAATCTAAAATCACTAAATCTTTATTTCAAATGGTAAATAATTCATTTTGTTCCAACTGATATTGTTTTCTTATTGGCGAAATATATATATATATATATATATATATATATATATATAGAAAGAGAGAAAGAGAGAGAGGATACATGTCAACTCCACATCGAGCATGGACAAAATAACATATCGCTCTCATACTGGATTGTAGGATTCGCTTCTCAGTGCAAATAGTTTAAAATTAAAATTAGAAGGGGTATTTAAGTTTTAGGACTTGGGATATTTAAGGCCTAGATCCATCTTAACTCCGGATCTCTCAAGTGTCTAGAGGGATCAAATCTCTTGAGGCTTACATAAGAGTAAGATTGAAAAAACCATGGGTTGTCAAAACCTGGAGCCCAAAAACCACCAATGGTAAATTAACTGTATGACCTCAATCTTCCTTAAATTTCGATAACAATACCTATAAGCATTAGTTTGTTATAGTTTTTTAAATTTTATTTTATTTTAAATAATTTGAATTTTATTTTTATTTGACCGAGTCGAAATGTTTACATAACATTACATAATATGATATTACAATATCTCTTCCATAGTGGATTGGAGAGAACCTCTCGGCATAGTTAAAATTAAAAGGGGTATTTAAGTTTTAGGACTTGGGCTATTTGAGGCCTCAATAACATAAGCGATACTCAGGTTCATCTCCTTGAAAGAAACATGAAAAACAAAAAATGATTACAAATGAAATTTCTAATTAAGTAATGAGTGAGAAAGATAATTCCCCATCACACTATTAAAACCTCAAGGCAAATCACAATTCAAAAACCCCTTCACACAACAAAACATCCTTATAATCTTATAATGTAAAAATATTTAGAGACTTAAGAGTTAGTTAAGATCATCATGATCTAATGTAGTTGTAGGTAAAAGTGTGTTTTTTACTATTCATTTGTAATTATGTAATCCAACAGTCATGATATGTTCTAGACATAGAGTGATCCAACAACTCATATTCTCCTCAATACTAACTTTATTGATTTGTGTATTAGCACCAAATTGGTCCATGATATATGTATAAAGAGAATCGAGGGAGACTCTGTTATGTACAAATTTTTGTTTCGCATTAATTAATTGCATCAAGTAGTCACACTAGCTAGGGTCGTGGGCCGTTTCCCTCTTAAAGGGTTTCAACCACATAAAAACGTTAGCATTATGATCTTTGATCCAGTTGTGTGAGTGGTTACTTGAGGTGTTCTTTGTGTGTGGAACACCTTGTTTTCCTGAATGTGGTATCATAGCCCATTTGAAGAGTTTCTTTCGTTGTTAATAAAGACCTAGAACCCATGTTACTGCATTTTCAAGTTATGTTATTTATGTATATTTATAAGCTAAGTAGAATGTTCCCGTTGAAGTTTCTAAGTTTACTTAATTTAGAAACCCTTCATGCACTTTTTCTGATTTATTCCCACCTACTTGTTATTTTTCTTTAACAAGTTATTTACAAAGTAAATACTGAAAATAAACACCAGTGCATGCTCAACATATTACAGATCAACAACTAAAAGAAACAAGAACAAACACACCACATGACACCATTATTTTTGGACCAACGTCCTTGGAAAAACCCAATAGGGGAAAACCGGTGCAGCTTTCTGAGGGTTTTTCTATTAAGCAATATCAGAGTACAATCTGGGTGTCGTAACTGGCCTACCCAATAGAGAATTTCCTTAGCAGCTATACCTCACAGTTTGAGAGAAATCTCATGGCTGAAACACCGGAAAACCCTTTCGGCAGCTCCTCAGCACAAAACTGCTTTTGCAACCCCAACGTCTGCCCAATCTGGACTGCGTCAGCCCCTCTCTATCTCACGCTAGCCCTGCATCAGCCTTTCTTGGCCTGCGTCAGCCCCAGGAGGCCCTGCGTCAGCTCTGGGAGCCTCTGCGTCAGCTACGCTGGCCCCTCTGGTGCTCTGCGCAACACTTAGCTGGCTCTACGTGGCCCTACTTGAGCCCTTGCGGGCTCTGCGTCACCCTCCTTGGTTGCTGCGCTGCTTTCCCGACACAATCTCTGCCTTCTCTGTTCCTCTGTACTCAATGCCCCTCAGCTGCTCTCCTGATCACTGATTCTATCTCTCTTAGCAAACCTCGCTCTAGAGAATAGAATGACTGATCACTCTGGTGTATTCTCTAAGTGACCCTCAAGCCTCCTCTTATACTTTTCCTCTTGACATCTCAACAACCGAGATTAAATCCCTAATCAACAGCTAAGATGATATCTGGCTTGATTCACGTCTTTTGGACCATTCTAACACAGATTCATATTAATACACATTAATATTTTATTTTCCCTAAGTTTAGACTTAGGGACTCCATTAAAAGTATTAATTATTTTAATATCTCCTGATCTATTTAGAATCTACCCAAACCTTTTCTGGGTATTATATATCTCATGTGCCCCAACCTCTCCACTAAATTTCGTGTCTAGAGCACATCCGATGCTACCACAAATCAACACTCCCTCTTAGCGAGGATTGTGCTCTAGCAATACTCCTCATTGAGTATTACTCTGATCATCCGACATCGGTACCTGTGCTGATGCTAGGCCTTCCTGCCCAACATCCTCTACACTACTACCTATTGTATTGCTACCCATGGTTCTGCCACTGCCACTTCTGCATCTGTACGACAACTCCCTCTGCATCCGTGCTGCTGCTGGTCCTTTCTCCCAGTACTGCATCTGCACTGCACCTCCTCTCATCATGTTGCATCGTGCTGCCCACTGCTGCACTGCAACTTAGTTACTGAGAAGTAAGTAACTGATCTCCCAACTGACCTCCCTGTTGGGCTAGAGACACCCACTGATGTTGAAGCTCCCTCTGCTGCTGACAAGTGCTCCCTCTCTCTGACCTTTGCGCTGCTGCAACAACTCCCTGCATCTCACACTGTTGCACACCTCTCTGTGCCTTCCTGCACTGGTGCAACACTCCTGTGCCTCTCGCACTGCTGCAACTTGCTAGCTCTGCGTTGTCTCGGGACTCCTGCACTGTAGCTCTCTCTGCCGCTCCATCCGCATCCGTCTCTACCCACTCAGCCAATCCTGCTACTCCTCGTCGGGGCTCTCGTAGCAAGGTCTAATTCAAGAGGCTGGGTACCTCGAGGATCCTGCCCCTCATTGCCTATAGTCCATCTGACTACAGCTCGATGTCTCCCCACTTCCGCTCAAGTGGTGAGTGTGCACTCATGGCACAATCATCTTCTGTCAAAACTTCCTTCTCTGCTCGTGCTGGCACTACCTTAGTCTCAGAAGACTCTCCCTTATTCTTCTTCCTTGGGCACTGGGTCGCATAATGACCCATCTCCCCACAGTGGAATGTAGAAAATTTGAATAATATGACACTTATTCACAGAGATTATCCCGATTATACACTATTGTGGAATACATGCATAATACATAACCTCCTCTACGTTGATCATCAATTTAGCAGCATTAAAAACATTGAAACATCAATCGCATGCGCACATTAACACAGTATGTAACCCGGGGAAAGCATACAGCTGAAAACCCCACACTATCTGTATATTATCATGATTGAGAACATGTAACAATACATAGTACAATACTCCTCACAAGTACTCAATACTATCTCCACCTACTACACACAAAACTAGCTCAGATCTGAATCAATCATAGGTTCAAATCTCCTCCACTGCTTTGCCTGCCTCCATTACACAATCCTGCAAGAGAATAATGATGAATGGCTGATCCAAACTCGTCTTTTTCTTGGCTGAACCACACAATCCTCATTGGCAATACTCAATCCATGCATGTGCAAAATCTCATGCACAACTATAGTCACAACTGATAGCAATCTCAACCTCTAACACCTGTCTCCACTGAACTGTCCATGCACTGAGTTAATTCACATGATCCTTAATCTCGTCAAGGATAATGCACTTGGCCCTTGCCATCTCCTCCTCGTACTTGTCATTATCATTGGGGTCGACTGGGATAGCTATAACCTTCAAGGCGAAGTTCTTAACACGATTCCTGTCAAGCACTGATAAGATTCTGGCCTTCCAGACTGCGAAGTTCGATGCTCCGTCCAATCTATCCTGGTCTCTTACACCGTGAAGTGCCATGATGCTCCTCTACTTCCCTCCTAGAAGTTCTCTTTTCGACTCCACTGAGTCTCTACTTCCCGTTTGGAAGTTCTCTTCTGGACTCCCTCTGAGTCCCGATTTCCCTCTTGGAAATCCTTCTTTCGCTTATCGAGATGCCCCTTACTATGATTGTCTTGTGCAATTGTACTGCTGATCCAGGTTCCTTGGCTAGAAACCCTCGGTAAAAACTCCTCTGGCCCTGCTCTGTCAGGTACTATTCTAACTACAATACCTCACCAGATCCACTCTGTAATATTCTTGCAGTCTTCTAGACCCCAACAACTACCTCTCTGTGAACTGCGTCAGCCCTTCTCTGCCTCACGCTGGCTCTGCGTCACCTTGGATGGGTCTGCGTTACCAACACTGGCCTCTCTGAGGCTGTGTGTAGTTCCCGACTTCTTCTGTGTGGCTCTGTCTGGCTTTGCGTCACACTTCCTTGGCTTCTACGCTACTAGAAACAGCTTCTGTCACCTCGGGACAACTATTTTATGCTGCTATTGCTTTGCTTGACCGATGTCTCTTAGTCCTCCCGTGATCTACAATCACCCTCTGATACCATGTTGAAGTTTCTAAGATTACTTAATTTAGAAACCCTTCATGCACTTTTTTTTGATTTATTCCTACCTACTTGTTGTTTTTTTTAACAAGTTATTTACAAACTAATTACTGAAAATAAACACCAGTGCATGCTCAACATATTATAGATCAATAACTAAAAGAAATAAGAACAAACACACCACATGAAACCATTATTTTTGGACCAATGTCCTTGGAAAAACCCAATGCAGGAAAACCGGTGCAACTATCTAACGGTTTTCTTATTAAGAAATATTAGAGTACAATCTGGGTGCCGTAACTGGCCTACCTAACAGAGAATTTCCTTAGCAGCTATACCTCATAGTTTGAGAGAAATCTCTTGGCTGAAACCCTGGAAAACCCTTTCAGCAGCTCCTCAGCACAAAAATGCTTCTGCAACCCCAACATCTGCCCAATCTGGACTGCGTCAGCCCCTCTCTGTCTCACACTAGCCCTGCGTCAGCCCCAGGAGGCCCTGCGTCAGCTCTAGGAGCCTGTATGTCAACTACGCTGGCCCCTCTGGTGCTTTGCGTAACACTTGGCTGCCTCTGCGTGGCCCTGCGTGAGCCCTTGCTGGCTCTGTGTCACCCTCCTTGGCTGCTGCGCTGCTTTCACGACATAATCTCTGCCTTCTCTATTCCTCTGTACTCAATGCCCCTCAGCTGCTCTCCTGATCACTGATTCTATCTCTCTTAGCAAATCCCACTCTAGAGAATAGAATGACTGATCACTCTGGTGTCTTCTCCAAGTGACCCTCAAGCCTCCTCTTATACTTTTCCTGTTGACATCTCAATGGCCAAGATTAAGTCCCTAATCAACGACTAAATTAGATCTGGCTTGATCCATGTCTTTTGGACCATTCTAACAGAGATTCATATTAATACACATTAATATTTTATTCTCCCTAAGTTTAGACTTAGGGACTCAATTAAAAATATTAATTATTTTAATATCTCCTGATCTATTTAGAATCTGCCCAAACCTTTTCTGGGTATTGGAGATCTCATGTGCCCCAACCTCTCCATCAAATTTCATGGCTAGATCACATCTGATGCTACCCCAAATCAATAGTTGCATTACATTTGGAGTGTTGTACCTTGAAGACAACCTCTGGCTGAGGAGAGGCCAGTGCCCAAGATTTTTGTTCAAAGTTATAATGAAATAAGTTTGTTGTCCCATTGTTTTAAAACCCCATAAATTATAATTATAAAGACAATGTCTCTTAATCTTCTATGGGAAAAACAACCTTTCAAAGTGGCCTTCTGATGTTGAATACAATTTTAATGGAAGTATAGTGAGAAAAGATAGTGGAAAGTATATAATAACATGCTTCTTAATGCATAATATTTTGTCTTCAACTTTAGAGGAAAAATGTAATTAACATGGGATGATATATAGAAAAGAGGATCGCATAATTAAGGTATTTTTAACTTTACTCACAGGAATTTGATTTTTGCAAAACTATAAAATTAAAGGCCAACAACTTCATTACTCTCTTCTATAGAAGAAAAACATAAAATGAAAGATAACGAGAAACACATTTTGTACTCAACAGGTGTCTGGAATCACTTCGAAATATTTATTCAAATCCACATGAAGATTGAGAATGAAAGTAGTTTATGTTTCTAAGGTCCAAAACTCAAAACCCTCACTTCTCTTTCTGAATTGATTTTATACAAAATTTCAAAAAGGACAATTATGAAACTGTCAACTGCCAAAACTGCTAACTTCCTAAACTACTTTGGAATTAATTGTTCTTTCGAACATTAAATTTTAAAAAGGAGAAAACATAAATACATCATTTCAGAAATATCTAAAAAGAAACTGCTATATGACAGGTGTCACTGCTTCATTTAGTAATCTGAGACTCTGGTGTAGATGAAGCTCCAACTTCTACACTTGCTGTTGTTGGTGACATCCATTCTCTGCATTTTTTCCAGATGGTTGTTTATGAACTTGGACTCTTGACAAACCTAGTGTGTGCCATTCTGAAGTTGGTAATTCTATTGTTTGTTGGTTTGTCAACAAAAAGAGTTCTCATAAACCATAAAAGCTGGAAATCCCTGTGTAAATAATTCACAATCGTTGCTCCCTTCAACACTATTGTTCTTTCATGTGTTGAACTTCTTTTTCTCTTGGCCTCCACCAACAAAGTTTCATAAGTCTCCAAGGGTAATCGATTTCCCTGCTGGTCCCAACATGAAGGAAAACCTGCTCCAGTCCTCTTGTCAAAATCAATATTGAACTTCATTACAACTTTTTTGACCTTTGTTAATTTTGTCTCTGTTGTCTTCCTATACAAGTTTTTTCACAATAATCAAATTTATATCTAAGACATACTCAATTTTGTCTTCAACTCTTAATTCCCTTAACTATTATGAAGATCTTGAGTTAAGGAAATCAATCATCCTTATCAAACTATGCTCACTACTGTAACTTTTTCTTATTAACATTGATGAAGTTTTCCAGGTCTTTGATAATGATCTTCTCCTCTTCTACTATAGATAATGATTCCTAGATGTTCCTTATAGTATGGATGATACCATTCCATAAAATTTCTCTTTCTTGAATAAGGGATATATTTCCCTTGACCTTCTTTTTTTAGCTCTTTAATTTATTGAGAAGCAACTTGAAAATCATTTATATAGTTCTCAATATTCTCCCTGGACATTGCCAAGTCTCTTTTAGTGGCTTTTATAATCTTTAAGGCACTCTCATAATCTATTTGAAATTTCTTCATCTCATTCTCAGAAATTTGTAGCTCAGTCATGAATCTAGTTAGTTTATCAGCCAGGTCTTCATAATCTGCTCGTACTAAGATAATATAAACATGAGATTCAATCTTTTGCTACAAAACATAATTCATTTCCTTTAGCTTGGCAATCTCATCATTTCTTTGCAGGAGTTCATTAGTTACTTATTCCTTTCCCTTCTCCACTTGTGCTACTTCTGAATCCATAGGATGTTCTATAGAAGGCATCTTCAACTTCTTCTTGAGCACCTTAATTTCTGTTTCATCTCCCTACAACAATTTTTGAAAAACAGTTATATCCTCTCGATTGACACCAATTTCAACGATCAACTTATTTAATTCTTCATTTTGAGTGGTTAAAGCTCTAGATTTTTCTTTTTCTAATTTCAATTAATTAACCACTTTCTCTAACAAAGCTTCAGCTGTGCTAGCAGCCAAATAAGTTTTATTCAAATCACTATAAATTAGTTCTCCAGTTTGCCTACATAAGTTGATTTTATGAGGCAGTGGTATCTCTTTAGCATTTACTGTCAAGTTGACAGTCTTGAAACATGATTAAGAAGACACAGTTAAAGCAAAGGGATGAGAGAAATCTAGTTTGAGCTGATTTCTCTCCAAATCCATGGTAGAAAGCAATCTAGTTTGGTAATCTGAGATAAACTGAGCTTCCAATTGGGACTCCATGATTTCTTTAACTTTTTTGTTCTTTTATTCAATATGAGAATACAACTGCTTTATCATTGAAACAGAGCTTTGACCAATCTCTTATGGGACATGGGAATATGGTGTAGAAATAAATTCTCCTAACTGTAATTGAAAACCTGATGTTGATGATGAACTTCCCCCCTCAGATAGCTTAACCCTTTTAGTACCTTTGTTTATTTCTTCCTCCAAATCAATAACATCTTCACTGCCTCTCTTTAAATTCTTTTCACTTTGATGAGGAGTTTCAATCTCCACCCCTCCTAACAAACTGGTTTGTCCTCCATTTGCTAATTTCTCTATATCTGGTCAAGCTTCATGTACATAGGGAGCATAATCATTTTCCACTCTCTTGTTTGAAATAATATGGTGAGGGTCATATGCCCATTTCTCACCCAACTGCAAATTCATATCTTCAAGAGATTTATGCACTTCTCCTATAGCTTTCTTAGTTATTCACAATAAAGGGTCCCACTGTCTTTGGAAATTTAAATAGATGCCCCTTCTTTGGTGGAACAAAATGTACTTGATCCACATTCAAACTCTTCCTGATAAATTCTAATGAAAACAATCTCATATGCACAAATATAGGGAGCCTGTAGGGGGAAACTTTTGCTCCATATAATCTAATTTCTGCATAATCTTCAAATAGAAACCAATTAAATGTGGGAAAGAACAGAATTAAATGTGAACGTGGGAAAGAACGAAATTAAATGTGAACGTGGGAAATTTGATTTGATGACATGGTGACAAGATGGATGAGGTGATGGACTTCGTGGTCGATGAGGTGGTGGAGGGGTACGATGAAAGACGATGACAGAGTAGTGGCAAAACAGATACATGGTGCCCACACTCACTTGCTGAAATAATACAGGGGTAGACTCTTATACGGAGAAAATCCGATGGAGTCCCCCCGTAACAATTGTGAACTGTTGATTTATAGTAAACACAAACCTTGAAAAGTCTTTGCGAAGGCATTCAGAGAGCTAACCGTCGGGAATAAAGTGTCATCGGGTTCACTCCATCCAATGGGCCATGCCTTTATTCTCCATCGTGCCTGAAAATGTAAACAACATTTAAACATTTCCGACGTTGGTGTATGGGGACCCAGCTACTTTAATCTTAAGTCTGCATTAAGATTTGATTAATGCAACTTAATCCACCATTATAAATTAATCCAAATTCAAAAAATCAAAATTTTTGCCTTTTGATTTTCTTGATTCTCTTCTGCTTTTTTTTTTTTATAGATATATATACATTTTCTTTTAAACACAGAGAAAAGTAAAATGAGCTACAACATGGAGCATTGCTTCTAGTTGGAAATGCATTTTGTTTCTCTCACAAACATTTCTATTTGCTCGAGATATGGTCATTCTTTTTAATTCAAAGGTATACAATGTGAATATGCCATTTTATTTTTTATTATTTTTTATTATTATTTTTTTTTTAATACAGATGGTCAATAATTTGGCTTTTTATCTTTATCCAAGTTTGCTACTTTTCCGAGTCTCTTTATGTTCTTTGTTGTGCAGTTTGTATGATATCTACAAATAAAAAAATGGAGGGAAAACTTGCATTTTCCAAGCAAGCTAACATAGATGTAATTGCTTTATTGTTGAGATTTAGAAGTATAATTTTGGAATTTCACTTGTTTTTGTATGTAACCGTATTAAAGTTTTTTACAAGAAAAAACAAAGGTTTTTAGGATGAGCATGCACTTCAAGGATTTAAGAAAAATATTTCGACCCCCAATCAAAGTTGTTATATATTGAGTACTAGTTCACTTGGTTGAAAGTTGCTTTTTGAGGCAACCCCGATTGCATTTTTCTTAAGAACCCCATGGAAAACACTTTATGTAATTGTGATTTTAATATTACAATGAGGCTGAGTAAGGGACACAAATTGCAGGGACCGAGGTTGGGTAATTGATGGGACTTTAATTGCTGTGAAAGCCAAATAGGCTGGTGGGTATTCATTCAATCTAAGTAAAGTATGCCATTAAAGAGGAGGCTAGACAAGGACAAAGACCGTGCTTCTTTGAAGGCGAAAACATTTATAAAAAGGACACAAAAACATAAATGCCATGATTGCGTAGTGGAAGAAGGGGATGCTTGGAGCATGCAAGTGTAGAGCACTGTTGGGCTATAGTTAATAGACAAGGAAAGTGGGAGATGTTGCAAGATGCCATGTGTTGAAGAATCTAGGGAAACTAGAGTTAAAGAGATTCTTCTAGTCATGAGAACTATTTGTGAGGGATTTTTAACTTTTTCATCTTGGCACAATCTTCACTTGTTATTATTATTAAAGTGTGTCTTCTTTATTTCATCAAATAGCTACCAAAACAAAGAGACAAGAACACACAATGTTGGCTTTCTTCTAGGGCCAAAACCTCTCCCTCTTGGAGAGGAAAACTTGCACAAAATTCTTCTTATAGAGATTCCAATTGACGAATACCAAGACCATGACCCTTGAACTACTATGCCCTTCCAAGACCAAGACACCAATCCTCTTCTTTGTCACTATCATCATAATAGCTGCAACATTGAGGCCATCACTACTGCACCACCAAGATCATTACTGCTTGCATTACCGAGGCCATCACTGTGATCATTACTTCTGCAACACTGTTGCACCTTCATTAGGATCATTGCTACTCCTTCACATGACACTTGTTGCCCCAACGAGATATGTATATATATATATATATTTGAGAGCTGCACCAAGATCTTCATCAAAATTATGACCTTGAACCTATTATGATCATGACTGATATCATGATTACCATCGTTCAAAATACATGCCAAGATAGAGTGTCACTATTGGATAACCGAGATTCTTCTCATTGCAATGATGCCTAAACTATGACTGTGTTTAGAGAGTATGCTAGGAGTGTATTACAAAGATCCTTCTCCTCACAACGATGCCTAGAATGTGACTGCGTTTGAGGTAGTAAACATCAAAATAGTGAGGAGGTCGAGACACAAAGATGCTGTCCATCGAAAGTTTGACCTTCCTACACCCATTCGAAAATCTGAACTTCATCCGAAAATCTGAGTTTTGTTCTCTGTTGTACCCATATGAAAGTTACAGGAATCCGAGTTCTGAGTCTTCCCTTTTGCACTAACCCTAATGGGGTATATATAGTGGTTTGTCTTCCATATTTAGTCGACGTGTCATTGTGAACCATTGTGTCTATTTCTTTGAGCTGTCATGACTATTCTTAATTCATTTTTGTCAGCCGGCATAAGAAGAGGATTGTGCTTTTCATTTGGAGGGATACTTTACATTGTTTATGACACAAATATATTTTTCTCATGCTCAAGAAGAGTTTCTTCATACATGACTTGACTCTTTGGCATTATGACAAATCCTAAAGACATCAATAAGAAGTCTTTAACCTATGAATGACACTTAGTTCTCATGAAAACCATGCAACAATGGATTCAAAAAAAATAATTTTATTCTCTTTTATTACATTATTTAAATTAGTCATAATTACATGTCATTATGAAGACCAAACCTAGTTACATTTTCTTCAACACTCCCTCTTAACTAGGGAGGTATTCATAATGGTACTTGGTCATTCTCAATATGAAGAATTTCTTATAAGAAGAATAATATTGGTAATCCCATCTATATAGCATCATATTAACCAACATTGTCACAGTGCAAGGTCTTAACTAACAACTCCATCTCTCCACGAGACCATGAGCTACAATGTTGGCAAGACCAATGAATATAGACACCTTCATCGTTATCTCTCAAGGTACATACCCACCTGGGTGTTCTCTGAGTATGACCTTCTAGGACTATTCTTATCTTGGGTTCTCAACCCTCAAAGAATATCGATCCTCTTGCCTACTCTTATCTTGGATGCCCTACACATCCTCAAGGAGCATAAGATGCCAGATGATTACCCAATCCTCCCATTCTTTCTTCCCAGGTTAAGACACGACTATTGTGTCTATCTCTCCCTCTCAACTAGGGAGGATATGCCCATTATTATAAAGTAATGTATCCAAGTTTCCTCTGACTAGAAACTTTCCCAAGCTCCCTTTCAATTAGGGACTTGTCAGAGATCCCTCTTAACTAGGGACTCTCTTTTTCATCAACAACTTCTTCTTCATGGGTCCTTCAGCTGTTTGATCAATTTCCTTGATGTCATGAAATTCAGTTGAGCTTCTTCCTTGTAAGGCATTAGCCATCAATCACTTTCCTTCTTGGCTCGTCATGTCATTCCTTTCTTCATGGAAAGTGGCCTTCTTGATACATATATGGAACCTTCGTCATATGGCTACTTCTTCCTTATCATGTTTCTCTCAGGAATTTCTATCCTCCACATGAATGATAATTGTACTTTTACTTACAACTCTTGTGCCAGTAGCCCTACATGAACTTATTCGTATATTGTTCAAGAAATCAAAACATAACATTAAATCAAATTGTACCTTTCGAGATGACTGTACATCATGAAATATTTTTGTAATTATCAACATCCTGCATACATGTTGACACATATCCCAAAGATATCCATAGTCAAGGGTCTCCATCTTTTCCAGACTTCCATCAGAGTCTTCATATCTCTTCGGAAGATTTCCTAGTCAAATCTTCTTGGTCTTTTGGATGTTGATCACCTTCATCATGGTTTTATATCTCACAATCTCTTCCTTTCTCACACATTCCATTCCTAGGAGATTTCAATCAGAGTTTTTTCATTATGTTCAACCACCTCATACTTCATATGAGGACATATTATGTTGATTTCATCTACTGTGACTTATGCCTTCCTGCATCCTGGAGGAGATATTTTTTCTCTTGATCATGCTTCTCAAGATAGAAGTAATGATCCATGTTACCTGCAACCATATGACATGACATTAATATTAAAAAAAAGCATACATACCTCATTTTACCTTTAGGTCATCTAGGCTTCTTCCAACAACTTCCTTGATTGAAAATATCTTCAATCCCTTGATCTGCTTCATTTCTCATGTCATCACACAATCATATCATGAATTCCATAAGTTGGATTTCCTGACAAAACACTTGCTTCCTTTCAAGATCAGTGAACCCTCCGATGATGATTCCTTCAGAGAATCTTAAGGATCTTATATATCCCCATTTGGCAGATGTTTCCTTTTTGTATGATGAGCATTGTCCTAGATGAATTCAACCTTTTCTTTAGCGTCCAATGAGGTTCCCAAGAGCTATATCCTTCATGTTTGTCTTCCATGGATTTTTTCCTTCATGATTCCCATGGTGATGTCCTGAGCTCTTGTTTCTAATGCTGCCATGATGCCACAATGCATCTTATTATCAGGTTCATATCTGTAACTAAATATTTATGAGCTTATGATAGGACCTTTTCACGAGGGATACCATCTCAATCATAGTAGAGATATGTTACTCCCTCTTTCATTTGTCCCTTTCCTAAACTTCCTCCATCTTTCCGGTGATATGATCTTTCTTTTTATAATATTTCCATAGAATTTTTCTATCTTATTTGAGGACCCTTAACCTTCAACACTTTTTCCATCAACTTGTCTTTCTCTATCTAGCATAGAGACCACAAATTGTTGAATGAGACAACCTTCTTGTTCATGGACATTTGTTACCTTTCCTATCAGTTAGAACAATGATGATTTCCTTTATAGATTTTGTAGGTGAGACCTTCTAGAGATATCCTACCTCCTTTGATACCTATACTTTCATGTAGATCAGTTTTATGTGACCTTCTTCATTGCACCTTCAGAGAATCATTTTATAATACACATTTCTTTGATGTCTCCAATGTTTCTATATGAGGGGATATTTCATAAGTATCCCTTTCCATGAATTTAGAGGAGACCTTTTGATATGTTCAATGACTTCAACTACTTAGAGGAATATGTCCATCCTCCTTCTTCATGCAAGGAATCTTGATGACCCATCCAACCTATATATCTTCTTGCAATCATGAATTCATTTAAACAAACTTGATAATAGAATGAAAATATACTTACTTGTCATGTGAAGATGAAATCTTCACCTTGATTGCTTTGATGGTGGTTGGAGAAGATATATTAGAGGTTCTTCTTGGATGAGCTTCTTACAAATGAGAGAGCCTTTCCTCAATAGAAAAGGTTGCTCCTTTTGATGAGGATGATTTGCTACTTCCTCGGATGATCTTCTTCTAGGGAAAGGAGATTATCCTTTGAAGATGCTTATGCCTTATTGCCTTCAATTTGCCTTCTTTAGTAGTTTAGATCAAGACTGGTTCTAGGACTTTGACCTTCTTCGAAATGATGTAGCTTTCAATTTTGAGTTCCTTTGAGCTTCACTGCTTTGTATACATATTGATGAGAGTCTTGGTGGTATTTTGATGATGAATGTGGAGACAAAAGATATTGATTTTGTAGATTTTCTCCTTGATTGCATAAACAAAAAACCTTTCTGATGTAGACTGTTGTTGTGGACTGATCCTTCAATTTTGTCAAAGCCTTTCAACTTTATTTGATGCCCTTCTTGAAGTTGATCCTTGAATGTCTCTTTTTGCTGCCCTTCCTTTCACTTCAACACCTTAGCTCTGATACCATGTTGAAGAATCTAGGGCAATTAGAATTAAAGATATTCTTCTATTCATGATAACTATTTGTGAGGTGTTTTAAACTTTTTCATCTTAGAAAAATATTCACTTATTATTACTATTAATGTGTGTCTTCTTTAGTTCATCAAATAACTAAAAAAACAAAGATACAAGAACACACAATGTTGGCTTTATGCTAGGGTCAAAACCTCTCCCTCTTGGAGAGGAAAACCTGCACAAACTTCTTCTTATAGAGATTCCAATTGACGAATACCAAGACCATGACCCTTGACCTACTATGCCCTTCCAAGACCAAGACACCAATCCTCTTCTTTGTCACTGTTGAGATAATCACAATAGCTGCAACACTGAGGCCATCACTACCGCACCACCAAGATCATTACTGCTTGCATTACCAAGGCCATCACTATGATTATTACTTTTGCAACAGTGCTGCACCTTCATTAGGATCATTGCTGCTCCTTCACATGACACTTGCACTGAGATCTTCATCAAAATTATGACCTTGAACCTATTATGATCATGACTGTGATCATGATTACCATCGTCCATAATACATGCCCAGATAGAGTGTCACTGTTGGATAACCGAGATTCTTCTCATTGCAACGATGCCTAAATTGTGACTATGTCTAGAGAGTATGCCAAGAGTGTATTACATAGATCCTTCTCCTCACAACAATGCTTAGAATGTGACTATGTTTGAGGCAATGATCATCAAAATAGTGAGGAGGCTAAGACACAGAGATGTTGTTCATTGAAAGTCTGACCTTCATGTACCCATCTGAAAATATGAATTCTGTGCTCTGTTGTACCCATCTGAAAGTTATAGGAATCCGAGTTTTGTGTCTTCCCTTTTGCCAGACATAATGGGGTATATATAGTGGTTCGTCTTCCATATTTTGTTGACGTGTCATTGTGAACCATTGTGTTTGTTTATTTGATATGACATGACTGTTCTTAATTCATTTTTGCTAATCGACATAAGAAGATGATTTTGCTTGTCATTTGGAGGGCTACTTGACATTGTTTATGACCCAAATATATTTTTCTTATGCTCAAGAAGAGTTGCTTCATACATGACTTGACTCTTTGACATTATGAATAATCCTAAAGACATCAAGAAGAAGTCTTTGACCTATGAATGACACTTCTTTCTCATGAAACCCATGCAAGAAGGCATACAAAAAAATAATTTTATTCTGTTTTATTACATCATTTATATTAGTCATAATTAAATGTCATTATGAAGACCAAACCTAGTTACATTTTCTTCAAAACCATGAGAATGGAAGGTCCTGGTAGTCTGTCGAACTGCAGGGAATAACCACCATGAACAAGTGGAATAATGGAGAGATTGGGGGGGCACAAAAGAAGTAGTCACGAGTTGGGAGAGTAGGGGTGGAAAAAAAGAACACACACAATAGAGTAGAGCAGGGGAAGCTCATGGAATGGGGGTTGTTCTGGAGAGGTAACCATTTTGGAAACACAATGTGTATTAGAAGGAACACACTTGTGTGTTTCTGGGCTCCGAAATGAGCTTAATCTATTTTGGTTGAGCAACATGAGCAGAGGAGGAGCTTCTCTAGGGGAGGGTGAATCTTAGGATATTTCGGGGGGATGGAGGGTGGAGATGGGTTTTCTCTAGAGTCCCTTGACAACATGGGGTGGAGGTTTAACTCTCAGAATCCTGGTAAGAATATCTAGAGTCTCCTTTGATTGTTTTTCTTCGGTTGAGCTGTGGATTCTTGAGTCCCCTTTGAGGGTGGAATCACTTTCTTGTTACATCTTGGTCTCACAATAGACTCACGAGTCCCTTTGATGGTGGAGTCACTATTTATCCCATTCTACTCTACAACAGACTCTCGAGTCCCCTTTGAGGTTGGAATCACTATGTGATAAGTTCAGGGTGGAGGTGCAACCTCCCCTTGGAGTTTATTGGTTGTTGAAAACTGAAGGGTGGAGGTGATAGTCCTTTCAAGTCCCTGAAGAATGATTGACTGCTACTTGGTTGGTGGGTGGAGGTAGGAGCACCTCTAGAGTCCTTGTTTCAGCTCGTAGTGTGGTACAGTCTCTTGAGTAAGTCATCTCAATCCCTGGAATCCAGTTTGGGGGTGATAGCTGCAAGTGAGAAATAGATGTAGCTATCTATGGTTGGGTGGAGAGTCATAGTCCTTGACTCAATTTCCCTAAAAAACTTGCAAGATAAGTGTTCTTGTGTAATTGTTTACATGGTAATGAATGTATGTGGCATTTCTAGTTTTAAATGTTATTGCTATGAAATACATGATTTATTGTTGACATTATAACAATGAATAACATATTGTGAAAGGTATTTACAAGATAATGAAAGTATGTTTCATTTCTGGGTTGAAATGGTATACTGTGGAAATACTTGGTTGTGTTGTTAATAATACACAATGAATATCATATTGTGCAATGTTAAAGGCATTGGAATATCCTATAAGAACCTGAACCAAACCATAACAATAATCAACATAGGAACTATTTTCATTACAAGTATAATGGATACATGGAAGGCAACCTATGTTGATAGGGTCTATGTGTAATGTGCTAAAGTGTTGGTTACAAGCCCTTCATTGTTGTTGTAATGCATTGGGATAATGTTGAGGACTTCATCCTTAGTTAACCTTAATAATCTATGATAAATTCCCTAGTGTTTGGTTACATTGTTCACTTGACGAGGATTTGGTCCAAAGGACCTATGTTCAATCTTGAATAGAGCACGACCTCATACGAGGGGCTGGCTAGGTTTACGTTCCTGTAATCACAATAGGATGTGTTCTACTTTGTAGCATCCATATTCAACCTTCCTAGTCTTGAAGCCTTATCTAGTGTATTATCTTGGCATAGAGATGATGTGGTAGTTTCTTGCTTGAAGGGACTGTAGTAGCCATGATGTTGAGGGGAGGCATCTCATCCATGAGGGATGGATCACGCTTCACTGCTAATAGCCAATTTCCCTAGAACCCTTAATAAGTGTCATAGTATTGCTTGTTAGGTTGCCTTAAAACCAAGTGGTGCACCTTGGCTTGTGGCAGGAGAGATGGATTCCCTTCAGGAGTCACCAAGTCCCTGGTAGGGAGCGACTGAAAGGTCACCATTGTATTCATGCCTAGAATTCCTTGTCCATAGAAGGGGAACAAATGAAGGTCAGGGACATAACCATTATGTGACAGACCATAAGGATTATTCCTATATTTAGACCCAAAAGAGGGATTCCCTAGTCCTTTAAGGGGTGATAATCTCCTTATGGCCTCCACAACATCTTACGAACCCCTTGGACTTAGGATGATTAACCCTAGCATAAGATTAAGAGGATAAAACCAAAGGATACCTTAGTAACCTATGATGGCCATAGCGGGACTCAGGCACAATTCCTAACATTTAAAGAACCAATGAGTCCAAGCTATGATTGAATCCATGCATGGAGAGTGATGTGCATTGAAAGGGAGCAAACCCATGTGGAAATCACCAAGTTCAGGATCAAGCATATAACTCATAATCTGAAAGGTTTTCCAATAATCAGACTACGACAAAATTATGTTATGAGTAGCTTTGTGTCAAAGTCAGGCTTAGACCCAAACTTAAAGCTTCAATTAGATAAACTTTATCCAATGGTCTGACAGAAACCTCAACATCGTAGCCATGGGTTGGTTTCCAAATTTATGCCTTATCGCAATTTGGCAAATGGAGGGGTGACGTGCCCCGAAGGCCACATCTCGTAAGTTCAAAAGGGGAGTATGTATCAAAATAATGGGATGATGTGTGACTTCCACGAAATTCCAGATATAACTGCATTGGTGTAGGATGAGCCTCGAGACAGGTTATCCTGTAAGAGTCTTCCCGGAGTTAAATAAGTAGTGCTGGAGGAAAGAGTTAGGAGGGGAAGGTTGAGATGACTTGGCATGAAAACGCAGGTGGAAGGAAGGCCATGGACCAACCATGCATGAGAAATTAATGGAGGAGTGGCCCACTTGTACACATGAGCTTAAAGCTATATCCTAAAATTTCTTAATTAAAAGTTTAAGGGAACGATAGGGATGACTAGGCACTAGGCCAACTGGGCTTACAATATAGAGACAAAGAGCGTCCCCATTGGGCGGAATGGGGCCCACACTACAACTCATCTTGAAGGAAATTTTCTTGTAAATACAACATGGGAACTTTCTTTTATGGAGTGGGATGACGTGGGGCTGAGACATGGTGGCCTCTAGGTGATTTAGGTTGTAATCGCATTGGTGCAGGGCAGGCCTTGAGACAAGTCAACCCGTAAGATTTTTCCCAAAATTTATTCCTAGAATGAATAAAGAAAGGCAGACAAGGAACAAGCGGGATGACATAGGTCCAAGCCATGTTTACAGACACACACAAGCTCAGAAGTCTCGCTATTGGCTGAGGGGTGGACCCACTTGATAGGTTGGCCTGGTAAATCAACCCCAGAATAATTATGAGAGCACACAAAAAAGAAGTAGGGTGACAAGCAGTGGCATGCAGTGGCCCTTGAGGAAAGGATAAGGACCAATGCAAAAGGGTCTGGGAGGTCCCACCATACATGTAAGCTCGATAATGAGGCCCCAACAGTTAATAAAGAAGCAAGTCAAAAAGAGCGTGGAGTGGTGAGGAGCTGGAACACATTGTTATACACATGGTTCTACCTCTATCCCCATTGGTGTAGGCCAGACCCACGATACATGTAAACTCGAACAATATTGTGACGCCTCCTCCCACATTTACCCACTTTTACAAGCTTTCCAGGGTAAACATGAGATGGGTGTCACTATGATATGACTCGACCTCAAAGTTCTAGTTATGGAAGTGGGGTCGACAAACGAACACTAAGATGTCATCCCTAAGGGACCACAAATCACTCCAGAGGCTACAAACCACTCTAGGTGATCAATCCTTGAACTAGAGCCTTTTTCACTGACCTAGCTTCATACCCGCATCCTTGAAATTGCCTACATGCGGTTATAACCTTTTGTCGTTGCTACAACACCTTCCAAAAGTTTAACTAGATTCAAATTTTGGAGCTTACTATCACCACTGTATCTAATGTGTTACTTTGATCATCAAGTGTCGTCTCATGTTATTTTATGAGTTTCAAGTGTCCTTGAATAATCTTAAGTGTATTCACATTGATTAGAACATCTTTAGGTGCATTTCATGGTCATAGCATATTTGTTGTTGTGAAACGACACTTTTGGATCGCAGTCACACACACTTCATTCGTGGTACTTGGGGAATGTGTACAAAGTAGATTTTTGATGGATATTTATCATTGTTTAGTATTGTGTAAGTTTTCTTAGTGAGTTGGTATGAGTCACACATGGTTTTATGTTTAAATCATCTTATTCATCCCTTTTCCTATATCCCAGACTTAAACAAATATTTGGTTTCAAAGCAAACCCATTGAAGCTAAGAGTGCATGAGCACACCCTGAAGCCTTGATCAAGGATCCTTAGTTGTTTATAAGTGAACCATGCACCCTCCAAGACCACAAAGCACACTCCTTAGTCCATATTCCCCTTCCTTGTTCCAAGCTATGCCCTTAAAAAACTAAACCTTCCTTTGAGCGCACTCCTTCGATCTGAAGGAATGCATCGTCCTTCGACCCAAAGGAATGTGCCCTCCTTAAGTGCATGAGTGCACCCCAAAGGCCTTAAGCTCCACCCTTCAGCCTTCCACAATGTGCCATGCACCCTCTTGACCCTTTGAGCGCATGAGTGCACTTCAAAGGCATGAAGCTTCATCCTTCAACCTTCGAACTTGCACCATGCGCCCTCTTGAGCGCACTTCAAAGGCCCGAAGCTTCATCCTTTAGCCTTTGGACTTGCACCATGCACCCTCATTGGTTTACTTTGAGCGCACTCCTTCGACTTGAAGGGATGCACCCTCCTTAAGAGCACTCCTTCAACCCGAAGGAATGCACCCTCCTTGAGAGCACTCCTTCGACCCAATGGAACGCGCCCTACTTGAGAGCACTCCTTTGACCCAAAGGAATGTGCCCTCCTTGAGAGCACTCCTTTGACTTGAAGGGATGTTCCCTCCTTGTTTCCTTGAGCACATGAGCACACTCCAAAGGCATGAAGCCTAATCCTTCAGCCTTCAAGAGTGCTCCCTGCGCCCTCTTTCTCTCCCTTGAGAACACAACGCACTTGGGAAGCCCAAAGCCTTCCCCTTCATCCTTCAGAATTGTGCCATGTGAATTCACTTGACTGTATACCTATTTTGAGTGCATGAGAACATGCCTAAGCCACAAAGGCTTTCCCCTTGAGCCCTTCAACCTTTCAAAGTGCGCCCATGCACCTAGAAGCCCCTTTTCCCCCTCTTGAGCGCACTAAAAAGGCATGAATATGCATAAACATGGTAGAATAGCAGATTTTCAGGCTAACCATTGCTTGTCATAAGTGATTGCAGATGCAAGTATTCTAGAAACGTCATGGAAAGCACGCATGAGGAAGATCGGGTAAAGATAACAAACAAAGGAAGTTGCATGAAGAACGAAGAGCACACTTGAACCTTCATGATCAAAATACCCCAAAGACTCCATCACATCAAAGAACCTTTGGAGGGCGAGGACATCAACGATTGAAGTTGCTGGAAGAAATGAAGACTCAAGTGGCAACCATGTCACCGCTGGAGAAATTCTATGTCATCAATCACTATTAGCCTCAATCGTCAAAGATAGTGACATGTCAAGTCTCATCACATGATGATGTGAAAGTCAAGATGTATTATTGTAATCATTGTAAACACAAATAAGCAGAAGTCCAAGAGTCAAATATGAACTAAAGAGTCATAGAAGTCCAAAAGACATGTAATATCAAAATTCATAGGTAATTCCAAAAGTCATTTGGAATTCCAAAGGTTGTAGAAGTCCAAAGGTCACAAGAAGTTGGAAAGTCAAGAGTCATGAGGATGTGAAATGTCATTCCTCAAGTTATAAATAGATCCTCATTCCTCATGTAAAGGAATTTTAACCTTGGCTTCTCCCACAAGAAATTAGAGAGATAGAGTTAGTACTTTTAGGGAGTAAGCAGAGGCTCTAATGCTCCACTATTGGAGTTAGTGGTGTTCATTGTATTTATGTATCTTGGGACTTATGCTTAATATCGAAGCCTTTCAGGTCGACACATTTTCACACATGGATTTTGAATGTTTCTAAGATTATTTTTTGAATGTTTATGGTTCATGTTTTCTTTCATTATTACTAGATTAATTGATCTATTTCGGTTACTTAAGTGCTCCTTGTCGGAAATGTGTTGTTATGTTTATAATGATTGTCACATCCTTGTGAACTATTTTGATTGATCTTAGACAAACCTTTCTCTTTCTCATGTGTCTCCATTAGGGTAGTACTATTACTTCTCTCTTAGAGGCTCACTTAATTCCCCCCTTGTAGTAAAATAACCTTGATACATCGACAATCAAACATTCACAAGGCATACTAGCTTTCTCATGCGAAAGGAAAATTGTGCTTCTCTCTCATGCTAACAGCTAAAGCCAAGGCATATCTTGAAGTAAACGACAACCAGGTCGTATTCGGGATGGAGCTACTACTCCAAATGTGTGAGGTATAATTGGGACTTGACATCGAGGAGACCCCTTGTATGTTGGCGGTATCCAACACCATCAACAATGCCCTATAACCACACTCACAGGCTTGCTTCCATGCGGTTATGACCTAAAATCCCCAGTTCAGTGTTAGTGGTTCCGATATTTGGGCCACTTTTTCAAGCTAGCCTCCAGACCACTACCCAAAACTTCCTGTAACTTTCTGAAATGCTATAAAAGGTGATGACAATGCTAATCAATCAAAACTAAATCAAGAACTTAACCTAGACATGCCTAGTCCATGATAGATATTTCGTCAAACATATGTTAAACACGAAAGATACATGCCATGAATGCATACCTGATCATTAAATGATAGTATTCACCTGAGAATCATCGCGAAGGCTCTATGCCCTATCTAGCTAGCTGCAATAACACTTTTTATCCCATGCATTCATTAACCATTCAATAACTTATCAAAACATGTAAAGAGCCATAGATAGTATGCATCATATAACCAACAGATAACCATAATAGAAACCATGGAAAACCAAACATAATGTTAACATGATAATTAGTACAAGTGCTCATAGATCACAATAGGAAAATAACCCTTATTAACATATGAAAATGCAAACCAAGTCAGGGATTTCCACATACCACGCGACCATAGATTGGGCTGAACCAAACATCTCTTTCAGCCAATCACCCCTGCACCATATTCCAAGCATGAATGTGGGATCTCATGGGATAAACCAAGAGAAAACCAATTAGGGCTTCCAAAGGAAAAACTGCCTCAACCCTCAACCATAATAATCTCACCTATATGGTCCAGAAATCACTAACATCAACCAAATCGGTCTCTTCCCAAGCTGTCTAGGGCTCTAGGAACTAGTAACTTAACCCATAGCTAAATCAGGGCTCTAAAGCGTTTGTTCCACACGCAGCTCCAGGGAATAGTAACTCAACCACCAAGGCTCTATAATGTTTATCCCAATTTGTAGATTCTAGAAAGTAGTAACTCAACCCAAGTTGTTCCAGGGATTCCAGAGTGTTTGTTCCAACCCACAACCATAGGGAACCTGAGAACCAATAAAAAATAAAAAGTGGGAAACCCACAACACCATGGCTATCCAGGAAATGGAAAGGCAAGGCTGAAACCACAACCAATCCAAACAAATTTCCATGGCAATGACAAAAAATAACCAAGGAATCACATGAAAATACCATGCATCCAAAAATCAGCAAGGGAATCACACATGAAACTTTTTACTTGTAAAGCAATCCAACTGTAGCCACTAATCGAATAATCTCCTTGTGCTTCCTTTCTTTCCTTTGCTTTCTTTCTCCAATCCCAGTGAATGCTAAAGTGCTCCAAGCATACTCCAAGAATTCTCTAAGTGTGCAAGAGTATGAGAGAATGAACTAGAGCCCCACCAAAAAACTATCAAAAAGCTAGGAACTGACCAAAAGCTAGGAACTATTTCTCTGAAGCCTTTTTATCATTGATGCCTCTATTTTCTTTATTTTTCTTCATTTTTCCTATAATTTCCCTTGCATTTAAATTTGTGTCTCTTCACCTTCCTTTTCTCCTATTTTCATAATTAAATGTCAATTATTGCCTCTTTGCCTTTACCAATTGCCAATTTCCATAGCCATTAATTAATCCACAAGTGATGCCCACTATAATGTTTTCCCAACATTTAACTTGGAATACATGTCCCATGACCTTTGTCTTATTTTATTTACATGAAAAATCAACTAGGGTCTGTTACAAGCCTTCCCCCTTGGTGGAACACCTTCCTTGGTGTTGAATGACGCTTAATACCAGTAAAACATGTTGTCCATGGAGATTTATAAAACAAATCAATGAAATATTTACATCATACCAAACCACTGAAACCATGAACACCATACGACTTATTGGAGCTTTATAACATAGCTTGATGCAGTATATACAACATACTTCTTATTATAGCTTTATAACACAACTCATTGCAGTATCTACAATACACTTACGCATATATAAACATAAAGCAAAACAAATATACCAAACACATCTATTCAACCATAAAATAAGGAAGGATGCATAGTCTGCATCTAATCAACCATATCCCATGTAGCTTCATTGATCCCAAAGTGCTTCCACTGCAATTTAAATTGCTTGATTTCTCTGTTCCAAAGCATGAGATGTTTCCATTGCACTATGGATTGTGGTTCTGGTTGTAATTCTCCCTTTGGTTCCACCTACAATACAAACCGATCAATCACATGATCAACATCCTAGATACATCTCTTAAGCAATTAAACATGGAAAGCATCATGGAATTCACTGTTGGAAGTAGAGTAAGTCAATAAGCCACTGGTCCAATCCTCTCAAGGATCTAAAAATGCCCACAATATCGAGGTGCCATTTTGGCACATGATCCAATCCTCAAGGAGCTCCTCTTGGGCTTGATGCACAAGTACACATGCTCCCCAACCTGAAACTCCTTGAATTCTCTGTGTTGATTTGCATAAATCTTCTGCCTATCATATGATGCATTTAAATTCCTCTTTATAACATGCATCTCCTGCTCCATCTCAACCAACATATCTGGTCCAATCAACACTCAGTTCATTAGATCACTCTGACTAATAGGAGTATTAAAACTCCACCCATAAATAGGCTCAAATGGACTCATCCTCAAAGATTACTAATACCTATTATTATATACAAACTCCTCCAATGGAAGATAATCCTCCCACTTCCGCTGCTAATGCATGAAATACATCCCCAATATGTCCTTAAGAATTTTGTTAACCCTCTTTATCTGTCCATCTGTTCGTAGATGATAAGTTGTACTGAAAGCTAACTCTTTCCCCAAGCCTACAAATAACTCATTCCAAAACCTAGAAGTGAACTTGGCATATTTGTTTAATATGATCTTCTTGGGAACACCATGCAACCTCACTATCTCCCCGATGAAGATCTGAGCTACCTCACTAGATGAATTAGTAGACTTCACTGGAATGAAGTGAGCTACCTTGCTCAACCTATTAACCACAACCATGATGGAATCATGTTGCTTTAATGTCATCGACAAACTTGTAATGAATTCCATGGAAATTACCTCCCATTTCCATTCTAGAATCAGGATAGTCTGCAATAGACCAGCTGGGTGCTTACACTTAGCTTTCACCTGCTGACAGTCCAAACATATAGAAAAAACTCAACCACTTCTTTCTTCTGATTTAGATAATAATAAAACTTCTTGACTGCTGTCAAAGTCTTCTGATATTCTAGGTGACCTGAATACGACTTGACATGAAACTCCCTCAATATAAGCTTCTTGATCTCACTGCTATCCGACACATAAATCTTGTTTCTGAATCTGACCAATCCATCTACCGTGAGGTGATACTCCTCATCCCTATCACTTTCACCTTGCTGCTGCAATATCATCTTCAAATGTTGATACCTATCATCATGCTGCCCTGCATGCAAGATCTGCTCCTATAAACATGTCCCATATGAACTCACAACTACAATGTGATTTATTTTCACTCTTCTATTGTGTGCATTTGCAATCCTGTTCTCCTTTCCCTTGATGTACCTGATCTCGAAGTCAAACTCAATGAGGGTAGCCAACCATCTAGCTTGCCTAACATTTAGATTGGGTTGGTCAAACAAGTACCTTAGCCCACTATGATCACTCATAAAAAAATGTCCCACCAAGAAGATAATGTCTCCACATATTCAATGCATGAACGATAGCTACCAAATCAAGATCATGGGTCACATAGTTCTTCTCATGCTCATTCAACTTCCTTGACTCATAGCATACCACTTGTCCTTCATGCATCAAGACCCCACCAAGTCTTTCCTTGCAAGGATCTGTACATACCAAGAACTCCTTATTAGGATCTGCAATCTTCAAGGCTAGAGAATTTGCAAGTAAATGCTTCAACTAATAAAAAATTGATGCACACTCCTCTGTCCATTCAAACTTCTTCTCTTTTATCTACAAAGATGTAATAGGATAGCCAATCCATGTGAATATTCTTGATGAACCTCCTTTTATAACTTGCTAGTCCCATGAATGATCTGACCTAATCCACATTCCTAAGAGATGACCACTCCATGGTAGCTTTAATACTTTATGGGTCCACTGCTATACCTTCATTGGAAAAAAACATGCACCAAGTAATGAACTTCAGTATGAAATAAATTGCACTTTTTAAGCTTGGCATACAATAGATTCTCTCTCAACAATATCAACACTGCTTCTAGGTGCTTTATATGCTCTTCCTCATTCTTAAAAAATATCAATATATCATCAATGAACACTATCACAAACTTGTCCAGATAAGGATGCAACACATTTTTCATCACACACATGAAAGTAGCTGGAGCATTAATAAGACCAAAAGGAATCACTATGAACTTATAATCCCCATACCTGGTATGGAATGCATTTTTGTAAATTTCTTCTTCTTTGATATGCACCTGATGATATCCTGATCTTAGATCAATCTTTGATTACACTGCTGATCCCTTCAACTGATCAAACAAATCATCAATTCATGGCATTGAATACCTGTTCTTAATGGTCGCCTTTTTCAGCTACGTGTAATCAATGCACAATATGAGAGTACCATCCTTCTTCTTCACAAAAAACACTAGTACACCCCATGGTGACACACTTGGCCTTATGTATCATTTATCAAGCATTTCCTTAAGCTGCAACTTCAATTCCACCAACTCTGGCGTGCTCATCCCATAAGGTGCATTCGATGCTGGTGTTGCTCTTGGTACCAATTCAATAGAGAAATCCACTTCCCTATGAGGCGGTAACTATGAAATATCTGTAGGAAACACATCCTAAAAAAACTACAAACATGATACCTATTCAATATTTCATCATCCTCAACATCCATCCCTTTTTCACTAGAAATATGAACTGCAAACGATACACATACTTTCCTCCAATTGCGCCTAGCTTGCATGGCTATAAACATTCTCAATGATGTAGGCTTCTTTTTTCCCCACAAGTTTATCTTTTCTCCATCATCATCCAAGCACTAAATAGCCTTCTCATAACAATATACCTTGATCTTGTGAATGAAAAAACAATACATTCCCAAAAGCATACTATATGAACCAAAAGGAAGCACATTTAGATGTGCTTATGTAGGCATACTATTCAAATCAAATGCACAAGATCTCACCCAATGATGAACTCTTTTCTTGGTGCCTGTAGCCAAATGTACCAACCAAGAATGTGCATGCACTTCTGTATTCAAGCCACACTTATCCAACATGTTAGAACTAACGTAACTATAATTCAAGATCAATCAATATGGAAACAACTTGATCATGAATCTTACCTTCTATCTCAATAATGAATGCTTGATGTTCCGCCTACATGTTATCAAGTGTTTCATAGTTCCAAGAAATACTCTAACCAACATCCCCAACTGTCTGTGCCTCTTGAGCACTGTAGATATGAGGCATGCCACCCTAATGTTGTGGAAAATCTCTCTTGCAACGCTCTCCACCACAAGTCCAACTTTGTAAAGGCTTCTTGCCATCACCCTTATTCTGCTCCTCAAATTGAAATCCATGTCCTCTATCAACTGCATTGAACTTCTTATATGATGCTACATTCGCCTTATCACCTGCATCTTGAGGTCTTCCTCGCTTCTTAGCCCACTTTCCCTTAGTCATGTCATTACTTTTCCAATCTTACTTAGGATCAGACTTGCGCTTAGATTTCTCATAAGAATGCTTCAGCTTCTTGATGACTTCGTCCAATGAATAAGGCTCATCATACTCAATCTAATCTTTAAATGATAAAGGAAATCCATTGATGAACCTTTGGGCCTTTGTCTTATCATCTTTGAGGTAGGACACATACCTCAACAACTCCAGAAACTTGGTTGTGTACTCTTCATCTGTCATGGAACCCATCTTCAACTCATAGAACTCCTTGGTGTTTTTGTCATAATACCTGCTCGATAAGTACTTCTTCCTGAAGAGTCTTTTAAACTCATGCCAACTCAACTCCTCTGCCTTGATGCCTCCTACACGCTTCACATCTTCCCACCAAATATATTTTCTTCCCTTGAGACTGAAGATAACGATCTTGGCTTTCATAATATCTAAATAATCACACAATCCAAAGACCTTATTCATCCCAAGCAACCATGCTTCTACATCTTTTGGTTTCTTAACATCTGCATCAAAAGTATGAGGCTTGGTTTTCTTGAACTCTTCTGGAAAATATTGTTTCTCACTTCTCCTAAAAGGATGTTGGCAATAATGATGATGATGTCTCTCTAAAGCAAAGCTAGAATAGAATCCATGAGTGCTAGCCCACCTATCAAGTGTATCCAAAGATCTTCCATCTCTGTCCAACCTATATATTGATCGAGACCTACTTCCATATGCTCCATTAGTATTTTTCTCATGCCCATGTGTTGTAGCGGCTACAACCACCCTCCAAAATTTTGCCTTAGCTTTGTTTTGGAGCCTCCATACCAACCTTTCACAACACCTTGTCTTACTTCGTCGAGTACACAAGCTTCAGTGTTTTTCTTGCACAGAGACAACCTGTCGATCAAAGCTTGATGCAGTTCCCTCACAGTCTGTTCACCTGGACTCAGTCTAGCTGCAGGCTGAGCAACTTCCCTAAGAAATTGCACAATTCTAGAGGGAAACCAACATTCCCTCCAAAAATTGTGCAATTATGTCTGGTAGCTTGCTTGGCTCCAGAATTGCACAATCCTGCCAGTCAGGCTTCACCCAGAAAACTACACAATCCTTCCCAGTAGGCTTGCTCAACCCAGGAATTGCGCAATCCTGGGCAATAGTTAGCTGCTCTACCTAGAAATTATGCAAATATCTAGGGCAGTCAGCCTAGATCCCATCTAGAAATGCACATTTCCTCTCAGTAGTTGAGCAGCCACATGCATGAGCAGTTGGGTTGACTAGCTCCACCTGGGACCAAGGAAACTTGACTTGCATACATGGCTTGCTTTTTCCTGGAATAGAAAAAGGAAACATGAAAAATCATCCCATGATTTAGGGAGCTATTTTTAGCAACCAGAGGTTACATGCAAAGTTCATTTTAGAAACTTTCCTCCAAGTGTCGCTTTTCCTAGATTTGTGGCATGCGCATCATAAGCTCAAACTTATTTATTCGACGCATCAGAGCTCATTCTTTCACATCGATCTTGGAGCTCTGACATCCCACAACACATCCAGGACTCTTCGACACATCCGACTCAGCTATTCACGAGTAAGTGGTCTCAACTTGTCTTTTTCAGCATTTCTATCGCTTTTTGTGTTTTCTCTTGTGTGAGTGTTGTTTGCTTGATTTCTTTAAACACTTTCTATCATTTACATGCATACTGGCTTTTACTAGCACCATTTTAGTTTTCGTTGCTATCTCACTGCTGTCGCATGCATGAAACTGTTTTTCACAAATGGTCGCCGATTTGACAACTCACTTCACCCACATGCATGTTGATCTGTTCATTGAATCTTTCATTCAATGTTTGCATGCACAATCAATCACTTCTACTTTCACTTAGTGTCACCATGCATTCAATTTCATATTTTCTTTTAGTTGCCCATCGACGGGTCTTGGCAGCCTTGGGTCGGACTTTGCCTCACTGAGACAACATTGTGCAATTCGGGGAAGGAAGGATCTATCTTCCTCTCCAGAAATGCACATTTCTTCCCAGGAATTGTACTCCAGGATTTCTTTGTGCATTTCTAAGGGACAGTGACTGCTGGACCAAAAAATTACGCAATGTAGTCCCTGAGCCTACAGTCATTGCCAGCTGGAGTTGCGCATTGCGCAATCCCAGCAGTCAACAATCAGCTTGGATTGCACATTACACAAATCCAGTAGCCAATCTTGCCTCCCAGACAGCCCAAACTGCCTTTTACGTAGTTCTGGAAGCCAGTTACCCAACCTCCCAGAGAAAATTTCAATCTTTGCCTATCATTCCCAAGGTATGTGTTATGTCATTCCTCGAATTTTCTTTGGTTTTCACTGACAAATTTATTGCCATGCATGTTTCTTTGTCTCTAGATATTTCAGGTGTTCCTCCTCCTCTTAGCAGTACAAGACCAATGGCCTCCAAGAGAGTAGGATCAAAGGACACTGATGGTGGTTCAACTGGAGCAACAATTGAGCAGGTGTCCGCATGTCTACTGATCTATGAAGATACCAAGCTGTTTCTAGACAAACACATCAAGCTGAAATGGAAAGAGGTCAATGAAGCATTTGTAGGCACTTTTGTGGAAGACCTCGAAGACCGTCAGGTGTATGTGAACATTCACAAGTTCACCTTGTACCAGATTGCATGCAGATACCCCGCATTCCCATGCGCGAACATGATACACTAGATCGTCTCACACATTGATCCCGAGACGATGACTCTTAGGAGTGTCAGCAGGACGAAGCTTGCCACCTTCTGGGCACATGATTATGATGATATGTATCAGATGTCGAAGTCCATGACTATCATGGATACTCCTTTCAGCTTACCCAGCAGCAGTGCCAACTCCAGAGACATTCTGAAGAACTGGGTGAAGGAGCCAGCTAGATTCATGATGACACCCAACCAAATCTACAAGATGAAGATACTGCAGAAGGCATATCAATACTTGGTCATATTTTCATGTCGGCTATGTGGCCAAGAAAGCACAGAAACCTTCCCACAAATTTGGGTGATCGCGCTAGACCATCTAACCAGAGAGGGTAAACCATGTAACTGGTTAGACATGTTGGCTCATCAGCTGAAGGAACATGTAACAAAGGTTCGACAGCCACCTAGAGGTATGCAAGTAGAGATCTACATGTCCACCTACATCTTAGATGCAATCTATGCTCGACAGGAGTTCTAGGGCTTGGAGTGGGCATGGTCACTAGCGGAGACTACTGTGAACACATATTGTAAGTTGTTGTCCGAATGCAGCTTTAGAGGAGTAATCACACGGTTGTCCGATCATTTTGTCACCCTAGTCTACAAGATGATATTTGAACAGGATCCACCCTGCATGTCGAAGGAAGCAATGGAGTTAATGATAGACATTGCTGATTGGTATGCCTCACTGTCCGACACCTTCATATGAATGTTCAACATGGAGAAGCCTCCGCATGTTCTACCGAAGTTTGCCTTGGACATACTCATCATGCAGGAAGTAGCATATCACATCTCGACAAGATTGACAGCTAGACTCCACTGGAAGAAGAAGGCACCTTGGCCCACTCTTCCGTTGTGGATTGGGTTATATGAGATCCGAAGTTCCAAACAAGTGGATGTCAAGGAAAAACTGATGAATAAGTATCCTTTCGACCTCTGAAGTTACAATCCGTATGACCCACATTGCATTGTGAAAGATCACTGCACGAGAGTACAGTTCAACTAGATCCACGGGGTATGTCATTGGGTGGAGGAGGACCCATGGAGATACTATTACAACTCCTCCAGACTCAATGAATCGGTCGACTTCACTGTGGAGTGGTTAGCGAAGCAATGTGAAGCAGTATCCCAGAGAGCACCAGCACCAGCAACACTAGCAGTAGAGGCAAGCATATCAGTGCGTGACAAGGGCAAGAGAAATATTGTCGATCACATCGAGGAAGAGAAAAGTTGCAAGTTCTGAGCAGATCCATTGGTAGAGAAGGAAGCTATGGCTATAGAGGTGAAGAGGCAACAACGCGAAAAGTGAATCGCGCAAAGGCAGAGGGCGAAGAGAATATTGAAGGAAGCAAAGAAGGAGTTGCATCAGCTGAAGGAGAAACTCCGAAAGGAACAAGAGCTGTGCAAACAGGAGAGGGAAGCGCAGTAGAAGCAGGTATAATAGGGGGTGCAACATGTGCAAACAAATGAAACAACGCCCATACAGGTAGTGGATTCATCAAAACAAGTAGCATTAGTCAAAGAGGGTCAACCATCACAGGAGCAGGACTTCGCTCATGAGATAGAACAAGCACTTCAACAGTTGGATACATATATGGAGCAACGAGATTTGGAAAAAGACATCGACCTTATGCCTCACCACCAAGAGGTTGACTTACCTGCTTCACCACATCCAGATGATGAGCAAGTCTCAAGTGACCGAGGAGACATTGAGATCCTCAAAGATCATCCAGAAGAAGAGATGCACAACATCTCATTTGACGAGTCTCAACATAGATTTGTGCAGTCTCGTAGAGTGTTGACTCCAGATGATCATACATATCCTGCACAAGTTGAGGAATGAGTGATCATGTTCGATATGCACAAACATACAAAAGCCTTGGCCGATGCAACTAGAGTGTATGCCGAAGCCACTAGCTCAAATTTTTGCTTTCTAATAGCTGAGAATGAGAGAATGGCTAAGGAACTATAGATGACCAAGAAAGGAGGAGAGTTGGTGACAGCATCCGCCCGAGTTAAACTAAAGAAGGCAATACTAGATGAAGTATTGTCCCTTGACAAAGTTATGTGAGCATTGTACTCCAAGTTTGGCACCGTGGATAAGACAGTGGTCCATCTCAATCGATGGTAACAATGATGTGCTAGAAGAGCATGTATCTTGACAAACTTGCATGCTACTATTGATTACATGCAAGCATGGGTGATGAGATACAAGGGAGCCCTGCTTCACTTGCATAAGATGATGAAGGCCAGTGCGGTCGAGTAGAAGGCACGTATCCGGAACTATGAAGAGCTCCCACAACTCATCACTAGTATATAGGATTCCCCTCCATGTGTGTTCAGGAGTATGGATGTTGTGGTGCACGTACATGCGATCCCATCAATTGGGACTCTCAACTAGATGAAGACAAAGGTACAGGTCCGATTAGAGCTTGACTCATACTTCGACGAGTTGATGCGCACTGCTACCAGCCAAGACTTGTCCATCAGTGCAAACATCATGCACAAGTATGTTGCCGGTCCAGCCGCATTGAAGACAATGATGTGCATGCTTACAGAAGAGTTGGACAGAGGAGCCTGATAAGTGTACCTGAATGCTATAGAGGCAAGAGTCAGGTTCCAAAAAGATGTCAAGAGCACACAAACACCATCAAGGACTACCAATCTTGGCATCAGTATGTTACTGTTGATCATCGCGAGGATGTTGAGGAGTTGGACTTCCATGGTTGTCTAAGTCAGAGTGATGTCTAGCATGGCTTGCTCAAGCCATTTTGTCTCACATGGGTACATGTGCATTGTAATGTAACATCATGTCAAGTGTAAGTCAAGTGTCGATAGTTGGATGTAACAGTCATAGAGTAGATGAAGAGTCATGAGGGTAGTTGAACTGTCACAAAGGGGAATGTCAAGGGTCACCCCACCCTTTGCTATAAATAGTCCCTCATAACTCATTGTATTGGATTTTGGTCAGCCAAGCTTCCGATAAGACTATCTTGGAGAGAGCTTGGAAAATATTGTAATGAGCCTTGGCTTCTCCATTGTGCAGAGCTAGTACATCTCTTTGGAGGAGTAGGCAGTTGTGGCTGTAACGTTCTGCTATCAGAACTAGAGGTTGGACATGGATGTATTGTATGATTGGAACTTACGCTTCTTAATATAACAAGATCCAACACGTTTCATGCATATGTTGTATTGTATTCTATGCTATCTGGTTTACTCTAAATGATATATGTATTGGTTTGCTTATGCATGCATGTATAACTATCTGTGTATGTATGTATGAATCTTTCTGAAATGTGTTGTTGGTTTAACCATCACCTTGGATTACTTGCTAACTTGCCTTCCATGTTGTGATGTATCTTTGCTTGTGTGTTCCCTTTTTTTTTTTTGTGTAAGTCAGGAGATTATATTATATAACAAAATATAGTACAAAAAATCCGCTATGGCGGATCGAAAGCAGGGAATCACAGAGAACCATATCTAAACATCTGCTCAGAGAATTCACCAAAACAGGACTGTAAACAGCACACCTCGCAGGGTGGCTTGACCTGAACTTGTTCCTATCATCCGACACACCTAAGACAGTACATAGCATGACAAATACATAGACAAACTGAAACAGAGACATAGACAGACTGTAACAGAGACATATATAAAGCCGAAGAGAGCCACACCGGGAGCAAAGCTAGATGAATTTTCCCATCTGGCTGATGGTATCCAGTCCCATCTGCCGCATGTGAGTATTCATCCTGGCTTGCATTGCTTCAATAGATTCATTATCCTTTGCCTCTGTTTTGGCAGGCTGCGAGGTACCGGGAGCAGCATTGACCGTGTCTCTCAGAATCTGGATGAGGAGGGTGAGCTTCCTGTTGACAATTTGAACGGCTTCATGAACAGTGTTGATCCTCCCTTCCAAAGAGTTGTTATAGTTGATTATCTTCCCCATTTGCTCCTCTGTAAGGTTCACGTCAGTAACTATGTGCTCCTTCTCATTCTCCACAGTTTCCAGGGCTTTGGCTATGAGCATTTTGGTGTGCCAACTTTCGGCCTTCGTCCTAACGAATTGAGTGGCCCTTTTCGAAGGTGTTCCTGGGTCCCTCAACCAATTGACCTCCGCAGCAATCTCCTCCTCCGTGCGCCCTTCCTCCGCTTGCTTCACCTTAGCTTCCAGCTCCTCTACCTTACGCTTGTTCCTAGCGGCAGCACGGGTTTCATAACCTTGCTTCGCATCAAGCAGGTCCTGATTTGCTGCTTCACAACGGCAACCACTGGCTTCCATCCTGAACTCTCTGTGCTTCTTCCAACCAAATTTCCTCTCGCTCACTGAAGTTAAGTCTGCACTATGAAAAGACACAGTAGTGAAAACAAAGTGAAAACCCTCAGTTTTATAGCCTTTGCGGGTGTTGATCCTCCTGAAATCGGTCTGGATCCTGCTGTAGGTAAGAGTACTGTTACCATCAATTCGATTGAGGTCCACACACGCGAGGCTGATGCCGGTCGACTTAGAATGAGTGTGATTGCGTCTGAGCCATTGATCAATTTGCCAAGTGTGTTGTACTTCTGAGCGGTTGTTATGGAAGCTCATGGAGTCGGACAGACCCTGTTTTCCCTCCTTCCGATTCTCCATGCTCTGTACCTTGAGCCTTCCTGACTGATACACCGTGAACATAAATGTCACTGATGTCTTTTGATACAGTTTCCTTCCAAGTGTCATGGTATTTATTCTCCTGATGCCTTGAATTCTGTGGCGCGATCTGTAATGATCGCTAGTATGGCTGGCCTGCCGCCGCCAGTTAAGCCATCTTCCTGTGAGTCCAGTCATGCCGTTAACTCGGTTGCCGGTGTACTCTTCACCGAAATTATCATCCCTCCGGTGCCGGATGTCTAAGCCATTATCGGCTAGGATTGATTTGAATCGTTTGCTGCCAGCCGTGCACATGTTACCTTAAGGATTGGGCAGGTGACTTCTGGCCAACAGCTGTTTGTGATTGTATTCGGATTGTCAGCCCCGTGGTTTGCCAGGAAGTCCGCCAGCCCATTAGCCTTTCTTCTCACCGATTGGAAGACTATGCCTCTCAAATCTGCTATCATCTCCTCTATGCTTTCAGTTGCCTTAGCTAGCCTCCAATGCTTGGTGGCCTTGTTGGCTTTTGTTCCTGCTTGCAGGCGTTTAGCCACCGAGATGGCCAAAGCAGAATCACCCTCCACAATGATATTTCCTCGTCTCATGTTTCTTAGAATTTTCAGTCCTTGCTCGAGCGCGGCGAACTCTGCTTCATTGTTCGTGCAAACACCTTCTTAACTACGTGCTATCACAGGTTTCCAAGGGGAGCACTCATCTCAACCCCCGTGTGTTAAAACATCTCATGAACCTTCCTTGGCTCGCTACAACTATCACACCCTTGCTACCAACAGAGTTATCTTACTTGCCTCTGTGCGAAATCGCGGTCAAGGCATTACCATATGACCCACTGCTGGGACTCCTACACCAAATGGTCTGAGGTCTAATTGGGACTTCTTACCAGGGAGATCCCCTGACATGTTGGCGGGTCCAGCACCATCAACACCATGGCTGATGCTCAACCGTTCCTGCTTCTATAAATCTAAAATACTCTAAAGGATGACTACATTAACCTTTGCTTTATTTCCCTGAGATTTAGCAAGCCTTTTCTATGCCTAAATCAACTTGCTGTTATTTGCCTTACAACTTCTGATTTTTTCCTTTGAACTTCTCAGTGTATCTTCTATATAAGGAGAATACTCAGCTCCTTGCTGCTCTAACTGTCTTATAAGGAGACTAACGTGAACTATAATCCACCATTTTTCTCGTCATCTCTGATCTTCTATTTCCTACAAACATGTCATGTTAGATAAACCAAATAGAAGACATAATCAAAATCATGCCTTTGTGAAGTTCAGGGGAGGCTATCTCATCTACAAAACTCAGTCCATATTAACACGATATAATCTTGACAATCATATCAACTCATATATAAACATCATGATCATAACAAGAAGTAACCTACATGCATGCATGACTAATACATAAAGAAATGATATGCATGCATAACCATATGCATTTATCACAACCATTCAAAGTGTTTGAACCTGAAAGCTCTGATACCACCCTGTAACACCTCCTCCCACATTTACCCACTTTTACAAGCTTTCTAGGGTGAACATGAGACGAGTGTCACTATGATATGACCTGACCTCCAAGTTCTAGTTATGGAAATGGGACCAACAAACCAACAACAATTTGACACCCCTCAGGGACCACAAACCACTTAGGAGGTTGCAAACCACTCCAAGTGATCAATCCTTAAAATGGAGCCTTTTTCACTGACCTAGATCCATAATCACACCCTTAAAATTGCCTCCATGCGGTTGGAACCCTATAACCACACTCACAAGCTTGATTTCATGATATTATGACCTAAACTCCCTAGTATAATGCCAACGGTTCTAATATCTGGGCCACTTTTTCAGGCTAGCCTCCAGACCACTGCCCAAAACTACCCATAACTTTCTAGAATGCTATCAAAGGTAATGACAATGCTAATCAATCAAAACTCAAGAAATAACTTAACCTAGAGATGCCTATTCCATGATAAAAATTTCGTTAAACATATGGTAAACATGAAATCTATAGGTCATGAATGCACATTTGATCATAAACTGATAGTCTTCACTTGAGAATCACCATGAAGACTCTATTCCCTTTCTAGCTAGCTACAATAACACTTGTTAGCCCATGCATTCATCAACTATTCAATAACTTATTAAAAAATGTCAAGAGCCATAGATAAAATACATCATATAACTAACAAATAACCAAAATAGAAACCATGGAAAATCAACCATAATGTCAACATGATAACCAATACAAGCGCTCATAGATAACAATAGGAAAATAACTCTTATTAACATATGAAAATGCCAACCAAGTCAGGGACTTCCATGTACCACTTGACCATAGATTTTGTTGAACCAAATCTCTCTTTCAGCCAATCACCTCCATGCCATATTCCAAGCATGAATGTGGGATCTCATAGGATAAACCAAGGAAAAAAAAACTAGGGCTTCCAAAGGCCAAACCATCTCAACCCTCAACCACAATGATCTCACCTATATGGTCCAAAACTCACTAACATAAACTTGATTGGTCTTACCCCAAGATGTCTAGGGCTCCAGGAACTAGTAACTTAACCCACAACTAAATCAGGGCTCTAGAGCGTTTGCTCCACCTGTAGCTCTAGGGAATAGTAAATCAACCACCAAGGATCTAGAGCATTTGGTCCAACCTGCAGGTTCTAGGAACTAGTAACTCAACCCAAGATATTCTGGGGTTTCTAGAGAATTTGTTCCAACCCAAAACCATACGGAACCTAAGAACCAATAAAAAATACAAATGGGAAACCCACAACACCATGGGTATCCAGGATATGGAAAGGTAAGGCTAAAACCACTTTTAATCCACGAAAATATCCATGCCAATGATAACACATAACCAAGGAATCACATGCATATACCATGCATCCAAAAATCAGCAATGAAATCACATATGCAACTTGTTACTTGCAAAGCAATTCAGCTGTAACCACTGATCCAACTATCTCCTTGCGCTTCCTTTCTTTCCTTTGATTTCTTTCTCCAATCCCAGTGAATGCTAAAGTGCTCCAAGAATGCTTTAAGTGTGCAAGAGTATGAGAGAATGAGAAAGAGAGAATGAACTAGAGCTCCACCACAAAACTGTCAAAAAGCTAGAACTGACCAAAATCTAGCAACTGTTTCTCTGAAGCCTTTTTATCATTGATGCATCTATTTTCTTCATTTTCCCTCTAATTACCCTTGCATCCAAATGTGTGTCTCTTTACCTTCCTTTTATCTTATTTTCTTTCATTTTCATAATTAAATGCCAATTATTGTCTCTTTACCTTTGCAATGCATTTGTCAATTTCCATAGACATTAATTAATCCACAAGTGATGCCCACTAGAATGTTTTCCCAACATTCAACTTGGAATATGTGTCCCATGACCCTTGTTTTATTTTATTTACATGAAAAATCAACCAGGGGCTATTACAGTTCTATCCTAGAGTTATTCACAGAGGCGCTAAGTAAGAAGGCCAGGAAGTTGGTGGCAGGTGAGAGGCCCGGGTAACAGAATATTTGCCGGCAATTGACTGTACGTTAGTTCATATATATATATATATATATATATATATATATATATATATATATATATATATAATAACATTTGGAGGGTGGCATATATATATATATATATATATATATATATAATAACATTTGGAGGGTGGCATGTCAAAGTTTATAATATAAGCGCGGTTTACAAGGGTCATGCCTGAATGGGTCGAAAACCATTGACTTCATGCCAAGTGGAATTGTAAGATTAGTTAGAAGACATATCTATGTGGTTCCCACATAGTGGAAATGATGACATGGCACTATCTAACTCGCCAAACCTTCTAGTGCTCATGATTTTTGATCCAGAGGTCGGATTAGGGTGAAATTTTATATCACCGAAATCATCTCACCGAGACGGATACAATAGTAATGTTCACATCTAATGTTGATTTTTTTTAATCCCATCCCTATAATTACACAAGGGAGGTTGGATTAGTAAGTGAACATTTTCATCGAGGTTAAGGTGGGGTTTTTATAGGTGGTATTAAAGCATCCAGGTTCAACACTTGGACTAGATGGGCTCTATCATGAGCAAGTGAGGACATAAATCCCCGCAAGAGAAATTCACATTGATTTTTAGAAAATTAACTAAACAATTATTGAGCTGAGACTTCTGTGATCCATATCAATTTTATTGAAGAATCTTTAGCGAAAATCACATAGAAAAAACTATGTTCGACGCGTTTCGAACCATCCAGTGTGGTTCATCTTCAGGACAAGTTGAATGAGCAGATCACATTTAGCACATTAAATAGACTTGGCAGAGAATCCATGACTCAACGGCTAAAAATAACAGCTATGATAACGGCTAGTTTGACCAAGAAAAAGGGAAATTTATTATTATTAATATTGTCTTTTTTTTTAAGTAAATCAAAAACTAATAATTTCAAGTATGTTGAAAAATTAAAATGAATAAAATTAAAAAATTATATAAAATGAATTACTTTTAAAATTTTAAAAGTTAGTTATAAACGTCAAACATATTGTTATTATTAATAATATTTACTTTTAAACCTAAAATTAATAATAAGAAAACAAATAAATAAATAAATAAATAAATAGATAATAAATAATAAAATAATAATAATAATAATAATAATATGTTGAAAAATTAAAATGAATTAAATTAGAAATTATATCAAATGAATTACTTTATATATATATATATATATATATATATATATGCTGAACATAGAGTAAATGTTCGTAAAAAAAGAAAGACATTACAATAAAAACAATTAATTTAAGGAACCCAAAAGTATATTAGTTTAAATTAGATTAATTTAAAATTAATTTTTATAAAATAAAATAAAATTAATACACAAAGAGACTACAAAAATTAATAAGTAATTATAAATAAAACTAAATATATTAAGAACCATTAGTAGTTTAAATTAAATAACTAATATGAAATTAATATTATAGTTAAATAAAAATGAAACACAAAGCTTAAAAAATGAAACACAAGGTTTAAAATAAATAATAATATTAATAATAGATAAAGTAATATATATATATATATATATATATATATATAGATATATATAATAAATAAATAAATAAATAGTAAAAATTTAATTAAAAAAAAAGAAATTAAATTTAAAGGAGAGAGAGAAGGCAAACCATTAGGAGGAGAGGGCTGGGACCCAGCAACTACTAATCTTCCAGCCATCCTCTCTATTCAGATTGATCGGCCTTTTTTCAATCTCAAGGGCTTCCCTAAATTTCTGGTGATGGAATTGAGACACTCTAGCAATCACGCTAGCCTCCTCATGCAGGAGGCTAGCGTGATTGCTAGAGTGTCTCAATTCCATCACTGGAAATTTAGGGAAGCCCTTGAGATTGAAAAAAGGCCGATTAATCTGAATAGAGAGGATGGCTGGAAGATTAGTAGTTGCTGGGTCCCAGCCCTCTCCTCCTAATGGTTTGCCTTCTCTCTCTCCTAATTTTTTTTTTTTTTTTTTATTAATTAATTTTTTTACTATTTATTTTATATATATATATATATATATATATTTTAGTATTACTTTATATATATATATATATATATTACTTTATCTATTATTAATATTATTATTTATTTTAAACCCTGTGTTTTATTTTTTAAGCTTTGTGTTTCATTTTTATTTAATTATAATATTAATTTCATATTAGTTATTTAATTTAAACTACTAATGATTCTTAATATATTTAGTTTTATTTATAATTACTTATTAATTTTTGTAGTCTCTTTGTGTATTAATTTTATTTTATTTTATAAAAATTAATTTTAAATTAATCTAATTTAAACTAATATACTTTTGGGTTCCTTAAATTAATTGTTTTTATTGTAATATCTTTCTATTTTGACCAACATTTACTCTATGTTCAGCGTTTATATATATATATATATATATATATATATATATATATATATATATACATATACATATATATACATATATATATATATATACATATACATACATATACATATATATACATATATATACATATATATATATAGTAATTCATTTGATATAATTTTTAATTTAATTCATTTTAATTTTTCAACATATTATTATTATTATTATTTATTATCTATTTATTTATTTATTTTCTTATTATTAATTTTAGGTTTAAAAGTAAATATTATTAATAATAACAATATGTTTGACATTTATAACTAACTATTAAAATTTTAAAAGTAATTCATTTTATATAATTTTTTAATTTTATTCATTTTAATTTTTCAACATACTTGAAATTATTAGTTTTTGATTTACTTAAAAAAGAAGAAGACAATATTAATAATAATAAATTTCCCTTTTTCTTGGTCAAACTAGCCGTTATCATAGCTGTTATTTTTAGCCGTTGAGTCATGGATTCTCTGCCAAGTCTATTTAATGTGCTAAATGTGATCTGCTCATTCAACTTGTCCTGAAGATGAACCACACTGGATGGTTCGAAATGCGTCGACATAATTTTTTCTATGTGATTTTCGCCGAAGATTCTTCAATAAAACTAAACAATTGTTTAGGTGTTAAGAGATGATATATAAATTATTGATTGCACACATGAATGATACGATCATAGTGTGGATTTCGATATGCATCCTAATACTAACATTTGTTACTGCTTGACATATGATTGATGCATATGAAATACTGTATATCATGGGCATACTAACATAGTTATTTTCTCAGAACAAAGATCGCCATGGCAACTTCATGAATGCAAGGTTCATGGTCATGATTAACCCAGACTTATATATGAATGCAACAAAATAGAAATACAAACATAAACTCCGAGATGTAGCAGAAATAAAATTTCATTTCATTAATATTAAAGAACTAAAATATGCTTACATACAAAATGGAAATAAACTAGTTCGAGCGATGGTAGCTTATCTCTGAGAAGATATGTGGTGGCTACATGCCTCTGAACTATGTTACAATGAGGCTTAAGGGCCTTTTTATTATTGAACAACAAGGGAAAACTTTGAACAACCAAAACTCTAATCCCAAGAGATGGAACACCGAGAGTTTGTGGGGCCTATTGGGGTTAGTTGGGAAACTAACTTCTGGGGGTCATAACTTGGTCATATGATATCCATTTGGCACGTACAATACCTTGTTGGAAATATCTATTTGAGTACTACAAGATTTGCTACAAGTCCATAGGCCTATTATGGACCTCAAAAAAATGTCGTTTAGGGGGTCAAAACAACTTCGGAAGTTAAGACCCAAAAAAATGATAAAAATAGTAAATGCTGCTATAATCAAGGAAACAAATGAAATCTTCTAGCAGTTTAGGTGGAAGGTGGGTGGCCACCAATATCTACTTGGACCAATCCTCCCCCCTTAGGAAGAAATGGTCCCCATTACGTGCATAACCTCCATGAGGTGAGGAAATTTCTGTTGAACCTGGTCCCTGGTGAACCACTTGCCCTGGTGAAGGAGTTGACCTGCTTTGACAACTTGATATAGCTAGATCCTTTGCCGACGAGTGTTCTTGATTTGTGTGTCCATGATCTTGTTAGTTTTTACCTGTTCGATGTAGCTGGGGTTGATCTCTGTTGGTGTCATCTGCTCAGCAACGTCGGATGTGTCCAACAATGGGGGAAAGTATGGTCGCAACTAGTCCACATTGAATATTGGTTACAGGCCAAGGAACGGTGGAATGTTGAGCTCGGGGGCATTGTCTCCTACAACCTTGATGATAATGTATGGCCCATATCAGAGCAGGCGAAGTTTGTGGTGGGGTCCAGTGAGGTGCTCCTTCTGCATATGTAACCATACTTTATCACCTACCTGGAACTTGTGTGGCACCCGAAGGTGAATATGACACTACTTGTACTTAGCACTGGCTTTGTAAAATATGTCATGGGCCTACTGACAAATGTGTTGAATGCACTCAATGAAGCTGTTAGCCCTATCATATTTGGCCTGGACACGAGCCAAATCCACCCGAGTAGCTGCAAATGGTATGACCACATCAATGGGACATAGTGGTTGGAATCCCAATCCCATCTCAAAGGGGTTGTGTCCAGTTGAGCTATGAAGAGCTCTATTGTAAGTATGTTGGATATAGGGGAGGCTTTCATCCCATTTGTGTGGATGCTTCGAGTTGTACATGTGCAAAATGTGCATGATCATCCTGTTGATGACCTCTGTTTGGCCATCAGTTTGGGGGTGGAAGGTCGTGGACTTAATGAGCTTGGTATCCAACATCGACTAGAGGTTTGACCAAATGTACTTAGGAACCTACTATCCTGATCTGAGGTAATGGACTGTGGGATCCCAAAGTGTACCCATACTCATTCAAAGAAGAGCTTAGCAGTGGCTTTTGCTATGATACTCTTCTTGCAGGCTTCTAGGATGCCCATATTAGAGAATATGTTGACGACCACAAGAACGCAATCGTTTCCAGGCTTATTATAAGGAATTCCCAACATGTAATCCATGGAGATGGATTCCCAAGGTTGACTAGGAGTAGGAAAAGGAGTATATAGGCCTCACTTATTGATGGTCGGTTTGACAATGGTGCAGACAATACAAGATCTGATTTACTTCCCAACATCCTGTCGAAGGTTCAAGCAATAAAAATACTTCTGCAGCACTGCCACTATTTTCTCTACTCTGAAATGTCCAACAAACTGACTGTAGTGTGCCTCCCAAATCATCTTGGCACTCTCACTTGAAGGAACACAGAGGTGACCTAGGTGGAATCATAGTGCACCCTGAACGTAAAAATTAGGAACTTTCTTGCCTTCCAGGTTCATTTGGTATGTGTTTCTAAATTCCGGATCACTCTTATAAATATGTGGCCACCCTGAAGTCTTGTGTCCACAAGAGTCGAGCACAGTGGTCAGCGCCATGATTGGCGGTCAGCTGAAGTAGTTTGCAACATTATTAGTGCTACCTTTATTGTACTTAATGTTCAAATGGAATTGTCGCAGATATGTGGACCATTTATGATGGCGATCATTATGAAACTTTCCTTGTGTCTATATGAACTCTAGGGCCCAATGGTCTGTGTGGATGATTGTTTCCATCCATGAAATATAATGTTTCCATTGCCAATAGGCCTGCACAATGGAATACATATCTTTGTCATAGGTGGGATAATTTTGGACTTTATATGAAAGTGTCTCACTATGATATGCCACTGGATGCCCCTGCTGAGTAAGAACTGTACCAATAGCATAGTCATGGGCATCTGTCTCAATCTAAAATGGATTCGGAAGGTATGGTAATGTGAGAACTGGTGTAGAGTAGAGGTGATGCTTCAACTCGGAGAATGCCTTCTGTTGGGATTCAGAACAAAATAACTTTGCTTTTGCTCCACCCTTGGTGACTTGACTCAAATGCCAAGTGATATGAGAGAGAACCCCAACACGAACCTGCAAGTAGAAATTGGCAAGACCCAAAAAACTGCAGAGCTCTGTTAGAGTGGTTGGGGCTGGACAATCCCAAATAAATTGTATCTTAGCTAGGTCCACATGTACACCCCGCTCATCAATGATGTACCCCAGATATTGAACCTAGGTCATACCAAAAGTGAATTTCTCCAAATTGGCACACAATTTGTGTTGTTGTATGGTTTTGAGGACTTGTCGAATATGGTGGAGGTCCTCTTCCCAATTTTGGCTGAAGATTAGGATGTCATCCAAATACACTACCACATACAAGTTGGTTAAGGGACGCAAGATGTCATCCATCAACCTCTTGAAGGTTGCAGGGGCATTCGTCATACTGAAAGGCATGAACAACCTTTCAAAAAGGCCCTCCTTGGATTTGAAGGCAATCTTGCACACATCAGAGGGTTCGATTGGTACTTGGTGATATATGGACTTCAAGTCAATCTTACTGAAATATTTGGTCCCCTCAGGCTTGTCCAAAATGCCATCAATCCATGGGATTGGATACCTATTCTGGACAATGATTTTATTCAACACTCAATAATTAATACAGAGCCTCCAGGTCTTGTCCTTCTTTTGCACCAACATGATTGGGCTCCCACAGGATGATGAACTTGGCTTGATGTGCCCTTTCTGCAACAACTCATGAATCTACCTCTTGATTTCATTGTTCTCTTGAACAAAGCATCGATAGATCAACTTGTTGGGTAGTAGTGTGCCCAGGGTCAGATCGATGGAGTGTTTGACCTGACAATGTAGGGCTACCCCTGTGGGTGAGGTAAAGATGTCCCTGTACTCCTCCACAATCTTGTCCATCTGCTGCTACCATGTAGAGGAGCCCTGTCTGGAGGCTGTGGATGTGGAAATAATCTTCTTCTTGTCTTGAGGGTGAATCATAAGGAAGATAAATTTCCTGGTCTGGGAAATGATCTTATTGCATTTCTTTGCAAAGATCAAAGAGACGATGGTAGGCGATGTTACCTTTGGTATCCTGTATGACTTAGTTCCCAAAGAAATAGTAACAGCGCGAGGCTTAAACTCATACACAACATGACACTTCCAAAAGTATGGTTTTCTTAATAATAAATCACACACTTCATGAGGAGTAACGTCACACAATACCTCATCTGTGAAGAGCTTGATGCTATAGGGAAGGTGAAACTACTAGTTGACACAAAGATATCGTCCTTGGTGAAGCCACTTGATGGTGTACTTTGCTAAAATGAGGTTATTTTGGCTTCCATTGTCGACAATGAACTGCAGCCAATAACCCTTCACCCACATCTGTGAGTGAAAGAGCCACTCCCCTTCCTCTGGATCTTTGGGCTCAGTCTTTTGGATCTTGGTGGTGGCAACAATGGCACTGGGCTCCACATCAATAATCTGCTTCCCTTTGTCATTTCCCTTGTCGGGTTCTGACTAAGAGTCAAAACATGCATCTAATTCGAAAGCTTTCAGCTCGATCACCAGTGATTGTTTGGCTCAACATGCACTTGTGTTGTGAGTGGGGCTCTTATGGAACTCACACCATTTCCCCATGTCCTTCTTTGTCTTCGTGGCGTTGTTCTTTTTTTGCGGTTTCAATCGGTTGTCTTGGGTCACCCCGCCTTGGCTTTGTCCTTTGATTTGCGATTTGGGGTGCCTTTCCCTTGTTTTGGATTCGCAGATCCAAAGTATCGCTTCTTCTGTTTAAATTTCTGCTTGATTTTGACAACATATCGATAGGTGGCACCAAGCGATGAGATGTCCAGTAACTCCATCTTGTCTTGGATTTACTTGTGTAGACAACTGCGGTACTTGAGTACCAAATGTTGCTCAAAATCCTTGATACCAAACTTCGTGTGAAGGGTATGAAAAATATTTGTGAACTCTGACACATCTTGGTCCCTCCCCTGCTGTATCATGGTCCAATTTATGTAGTTATCTTCATAGCTCCTGACAGGGTAATGTTATTCCTTGATGGCGTCTTAGAAAGAATTTCAAGTGGGTTCGACTGAAAATAGTGAGGGTTCACTCTCTTCCTTCTATTCATAGTAGGTTTCCCACCAGCCCTTGACATGGGGGGTGACTTTGAGGAGTACAAAAGTAATATTTTCCCAATTGGAAAAGTCATGAAACGAAAAATATCCTTCCAACATATTTAACCATCTATCTACAATGTCTATATCTATCTAGCCTTCAAATATGAGAATGCCAAAGTTGAATTCTACCTTAAATGGAGTGTTGCCTCTAGAGTGGCTGTTGGATGAAGATGTGTCTCTTGTGGGTAGTCTCGAAGGATCTGGGCAAAGTTATCCATCATCTCGTTCCTCTGTCGCTCGAGGGATTCCTCGAGCAATATTTTGAAAGGACCTTCTCCTCCCTCGTCTTTCTTTTTTTTCACCATGGGAGGCTGTCAGGGTTTGCGAAGATGACCTTGCAAATGTTTAACGAGTTTGATCCCTAACTCCTTATACACTCACCTCGTTGGGGACATGAAAAGAAAAACAAAGAAAGAGAAAACTTCTCTGATACCACTTGTTGGTGCTTAAATTGTCCCTGTAACTCAGGACAACGTGAGACCATATCAACGAGGATCTCAGATCCTCCCACTCTAGGTGACAAAGTCTGGCCTCCCTTTCACCACAGGGGGCATTCCCTGATAATAGTCTAAATTAAATAGTCATTGTAGAATAATGTAAATTAAATAGATTTTCTAATTAAACAAATAAATAGGCCAGATATTTGAATAAAGAGTATTTTAAATAAAATAAAGCTTTTTAGGAAATAAAGGTGGCAAACATATAGCATGTGAAAACTTATTAAAAATAAATTGTCATTATGACTTGGTGAGGTTTAAATTAGTATATCATATTTCTCACAAAACATAAGGGTTAGTAAAAATTAAAAATAAAAATAAAATGAAAATATATAAGTTAGGAAAAAACGGTTTAAATAAATTTAATAAAAATGTTGTAGTTGAAATAATATGGCACCAAGTGCTATTATTATTCATCCTACAACAAAATAATATATAATTTTTTTTAATTTTCCTAAATAGTAAATATTGGAGGAAAAACTAAACCAATTTTAATGTGTGGAAGATTAAACAATATGATCATGTCAAAGCATTGTTAATCACCACATCTTACCAATAAAATAAATAAATGAAAAATAAACTAACAATAAAAAATAAAATAGGATGACTGGTTTTATGGTATTTAAATTTATGTGCAAATAAAACACTTAATAACATGTATTGTTAGAGTTTTGTTTTGCAACAAATAAATTTAAATATAATTTAAAAAACTTTAAATAACAAGTGTTCAAGTATTTAAATCATTTACGTGGTCAAGAATAATGCATAATCAAGTTAAGCCACCATTCTGGAACAATGAACCAGTAAATAAAACCTCACATTAAAAAAGAAGAAGAAGAAGAAGAAGATATTATTAAATAAAAATCCTCACTGTCACAATGAACAACATGATTGTAGCAAGTACATGATAGCGTTAAAAAGAATAAGTCTTTGTTAAGTTATGGTATGTTCTATGCTTATAACAGTTTACTTCTTTTTCTTATTATATTCCACTGATTAGCAATCACATGTACATAAAGTAAAGTGCAGATAGAACATTAAACGATCGACAAAAAACAAGCCAAGACAAGAGACACAAGATGTGGCGGCTAGCCAGGGACAAACCCCACAATGTGTGGGGAAACCCTTTGATCAAATCTTCTTTTATCTTCAATAATTCAACAGAGAGAAATAATACAATAAATCTGATTCATATCAGCAGTAGCAAACCCTAGATCAGTAGCATCAGCATTAGCGGCTTCATTATCAAACTAGGGCAGACCATATCTTACAAACCGATAGTCGGATTGACTTCATTCCACCACCAAAAGTTTCGGCTTCTAGAGGAGGTTCAGATGAACCTACAGCGCAGTTCAGATGAGGAGATATTCTAGGCCACGCAAGTCAATCTTTGCTTCTGCAGTTGCAGCTTCAGTTTCAGCAGTTTCCGGCTTCAAACTAGGGCAGTCGATATCTTGCAAACCGTTTGTCGGATTGACTTCATTCCACCACCAAAAGTTGCGGCTTTCAGAGGAGGTTCAGATGAACCTACAACGCAGTTCCAAAGAAGAGATCTTCTAGGCCACGCAAGTCAATCTTTACTTCTGCAGTTGCAGCTTCAGTTTCAGCAGTTTCCGGCTTCAAACTAGGGCAGTCGATATCTTGCAAACCATTCGTCGGATTGACTTCATTCCACCACCAAAAGTTGCGGCTTTCAGAGGAGGTTCAGATGAACCTACAACGTAGTTCCAAAGAGGATATCTTTTAGGCCACGCAAGTCAATCTTTACTTCTGCAGTTGCAGCTTCAGTTTCAGCAGTTTCCGGCTTCACATGTGAGAGAGAGAGAGACCCACTTCAGCGCAGTAGAGAAGGGACTCATATCTGCGCAATAGAGAGAGAGAGATGTGATGAGATGAGTGAGTCTAAATGAGGAAAAGTCCTCTTATATTTATACACAATGTTGGTGGGTGAATAGATGCGACTGTTGGGCTTATGAGCCTACATGAGTTGTAGGTCGGCTTGATAATAATTCCATAATCAAAATAAATTCATATCTCCATGAATACTTATCGGAATTGGATGATCTTTATATCAATCCTACACCTCTCGACGAGAGGAATCTAATAAAAATATTATTAGCCATGAATAAGATGACCCACATGAAGTTTTTCCCTGGTTGCCAATTTTAACACTCCCTCTCAACCATGGAGAACTTCATCTGCAATCTGTCTATCGGTCGTTACTATTCATCCATCAAATGCACTGCCTTGTAAAACCTGACCCTTGCCCTGCTCTGCTCTATTTTGCCTGTTCTGCTTTGTCTTGTTCTGCCCTGCACTGATCTGTACTGTTTTGTTCTGTTCTGCTCTGCTCTTGCATTGTTCTGTTCTACTCTGCTTTTGTCCGAATTATGAAGAAGAAGAAATGATTGAGGATGTATCATACTGACTCAAAGTCAGTCTCAGAGTATGTACCACTGGTCCTAGACCAGTCTCAACCAACCCAAAGTCAGCATCATAGTGAGTACAACTCTAATGGTCCCAGACCAATATCATCCTCCACTGACTCAAAGTCAGTCTCAGAGTATGTACCACTGATCCCAGACCAGTCTCAACTGACCCGAAGTCAGCGTCATAGTATGGTACAACTCCTACCACTGGTCCCAGACCAGTATCATTGATCCTAGATCAATGGAGGTCATCCTAGCGTAGGGAGTACGGTAGTTACAACGATGCGTCCATCGGTACTACTATGGTCCCTAACTTCATTTCCCTGCTCATTGATCAGATGAGAGGTACTTCCCATGAGTCCCAGACTGCATGGGTAGGATGCCTCGACAGGAGAACTAATCAATCCTGTCCTCATAGGAGAACACATCAATCCTGCTACAATTTCCATGGAGAACAAATCAATCCAGGCCTCACAGGAGAACACATCAATCCTGCTACAATTGCCATGGAGAACACATCAATCCAGGCCTCATAGGAGAACACATCAATCCAGGCCTCACAGGAGAACACATCAATCCTGCTACAATCACCATGGAGAACACATCAATACAGGCCTCACAGGAGAACACATCAATCCTGCTACAATCGCCATGGAGAACACATCAATCCAGGCCTCACAGGAGAACCAATCATCCTGCTACACAGGAGAGCGAATCATCCTGTTCCACAAGAGAGCGAATCATCTTGTCCCACAAGAGAGCGAATCATCTTGTTCCATTGTGCACCACGACGGGAGGGTGAGTCACCCTGTGGTCGTATGTTGCTCCAGTAATAACCGCAAGCCCTCAGAGCTCCCAGAGCTCAATGTATGCAACATGCACGACCCTTGTACAAGGGTTTCTTACCGACTCCAAGTCGTTTGGGAAAATCACAGATTAGATCTTTCCTCGGGGCTTTGACAAGGTGTATCAACCTGTACATCATCTTAATGCGATGGAGCCTCCTTGCTCATCAACTTACCATATCTAAGATGATGTCTATCTGCTGGAGAAATCGACGAATACGGGATTCCTCAATAATCAAATCCCACCTCTGGTTGTTATAGAGAATCACAGTGGTATCCAATGTAAATCCAAACAACTCACTGAAGAGCTTTCGCAACCAGACTACCTCACACGAGGTTATGCTAGCAACAATATATCCTGCTTCGGCGGTGCTCAAAGCCACCGACTTCTGCTTCCTGCTCATCCAAGATATCGAAGCAGATCCCAAGGTGAAACAGCACCCGAAGGTGCTCTTACGGTCCACCACAATACCTGCCCAATCAACATCAGTATATCCGAGTAGTCTCACATCTCCGGCAGTGTATCTTAATCCATGAGAGATTGTGTCCTGAAGACATCTCAGAAGATTCCTGGAATCAATCCAGTGAGGCTCAACCAAATATGAGCTCACAATGCTAACTGCGAAAAATATGTTCGGACGGAGGTTCTCCAAGAACATCAATGCGAATGAGTTTATGAAACTCAGAGGCATTTCCTAAATCTGGTCCGACATCACTACCATATAACTTCTAAAAGTTAAGATCCTCGAGGTAGTCACAGGCTTGCAGTCCATCATACCAAATCTTTCCAATATCTTTACCACATATTTCCCTTGAGATAGGAAAATTTCCCTTGGCTTCTGCCATACTTCAAGTCCTAGGAAGTAGTGCATCAGTCCTAGGTCTTTCATTTCAAATTCAGAGGCTAGCTCCCTCTTACATTTGTGAATGAAAGGGTCTGCACCTGTTAGAAAGAGGTCATCCACATACAACACCAGTATGAGAGGCTTGTCATCTTCAACCTTAAAGCAAAGTTTAGGATCGACTTCACTCCTAGTGAATCCCAGCTTCATCAAGTAGCTATCGATCCTCTCATACCATGATTGGGGTGCTTGCTTCAGCCCATAGAGAGCTTTCTTCAACCTGCATACATGATATTTTCGATCATAAATCTCAAATCCTTCGGGTTGCTCCACGTAGACCTCTTCTTTGATCGAGCCATGCAAGAAAACAGTCTTGACATCCATCTGATGTAGGTTCCATCCTTGTGAAGTGGCAAGGGCTATGATCGAGCGGATGGTCGTATATCTGGCAACAGGTGCAAATATCTCATCATAGTCTATACCTTCCTTTTGGGAGAAACCTCGAGCAACAAAACGAGCCTTATACTTTTCTGTGCTTCCATCTGCTCCATGCTTTATCTTGTAAAGCCATTTTGAAGTAACAATTGTCTTGTCCAGGGTCTGGGAACTACTTCCCAGACATCATTCTCCATAATAGACTCATATTCTACAGTCATAGCATCCTTCCATACTTGATGCTTGACGGCATCTGAGAATGACGAAGGCTCATTTTGTATGATCGTGCTCATGATGGTTAGGTATCCTTGATACCTATTAAGTTTCTTACTTTGACGGAAGGTTCCTCAGGGTGCAGCATGTCCTTTAGCATCATCAAGTATCCCCCTAAGCCATGAAGGCCTCTTCCTAGAATAGGAAGGCTCAAGTGGATGAGAATATATCAGATCCATGGGTTCTTCTACATCAGGCATTGATTCATCATCCTTTTCTTTCGGTTCCCTGGTGTTGGCTTCTTGAGAGCTCCTCAAAGTCGAAAGATTGTTCACCTTGCGGTGAACTTTTCTTTATGAGTCTTGGAACCTAATGCTTGATGAGGGCATCAATTTTGTACATATACGACGGTGATTGTAGTTTCAACCCATAGAAACATCAGAAGTCTTTGATCATGTAGCATGGCCCAGACAACTTCCATCATCGTGCGGTTCTTCCTTCCCACCACACCATTCTGCTAAGGAGTATGTGGTGTAGTAGTCTCCCTCTTAATGCCAACCTCAGGTATGCCTGAGTGAACCAATTGTAATATATCAGAGGTCTTGCTTTGACTTGAAGGGAATGGTCCCCTTTTGAGCTTTCCTTCGGCACATCCCGGACATACACCTTCTTTCTCTACTTGGAATTCAGGCATCCCTGTTACCATCTGTCTTACATCGGGTAGAGCTTTGTAATGAAGGTGGGCAAACCTCCGATGCCAAAGTTCGGACTGAAGCGTTGTGTCACAAGACATGACACCTAGCGGACTTCCACCGACTTGATATAAAGAATCAACTCGAAACCCAAGAGTGAAAGCATCTTTAACATTATTTTTCCATATGCGTACCTTACCATCGCTGAAGGTTACCTTATAGCCTTTGTCTTCCATTGCCGAGATGGATACCAGGTTCTTTTTGAGATCAGGTACATATAATACATCTTGTAAGTGAATTGTATTACCTTGATTCAGTTTAAGAAAAACATTGCCTACACCTTTCACTGGGTATTTCATGTCATCTCCAAGGAAAATTTCCAGGTTAGTTTCTTCCTCTACCAGATTATAGAGTACTTCTTTGTAACCAGTGAAGTGTCTTGAGGCACCACTATCAATGAGACAAATTCCCATTGAGTCCGAAGGAGCGGAGGTAGATAGAGCAGCTGGTAGATAATATTCAGCCTGCTTATCGTCAACAGTGTTAGATTCATACCTGGAATTTCTAGCCTTCTTGAATGGTTGCCCTCTTCCTTGATTTCCCACATTCCTTTTTCCTTTGTTGTTGAATTTTCCATTCCTTCGATTACCATGAGAGGGATTTTGATCATTGTCACGGTGAGAGTCCTTTCTATCAGGGCATTCCCTTGCATAGTGACCTACTTTATTGCAAATGAAACATCGTCCTTTTCTTCCACCCTTAAATCTAGCCTTTCTTTTCGATTTAGACCCATAATTATTTCTTTTCTTAGCATGAGAAGAAAAAGCAGCAGGAGGACCTTTAGGCAAGGGCATTTCCTGCTCTTCTACCCTTGTTTGTTCTTGAATGCATCTAGCCATTAATTCCTCGAAACTAGGAATTACATTATTGTTCAGAAGAGTAGTCCTGAACACATACCATTCAGATGGTAATCCTCCGAGAGTTGTGAGTGCCATTTCTCTGTCAGTAATGGTTTCCCCAATAGATAGGAGATCGTTCTTGATCTCGGTGATTCTTAAGAAGTATGCTTGCATACTTTCATCTTTACCCTTCTTGATTTCCCTCAACTTATTTCTAAGAAACAAAACTTGATTTGCATCATTAAATTTAAATAAACTCACCAGTTTGTCGTAGATTTCCTTGGAGGTGTCTAGATCAGAGATGTGGGCCACCAAGCACTTGTCGATAGAGTCCCGGATGATCTTCTTTGTTTTGACTTCTCCATTTTTCCATTTGTTCCAGGCAGCAGCAGATGCATTTGATGAAGGCTCAACAATATTGCCTCTTACATGGTCCAACACTCCTTGATCTTCAAGGGTTAGATCGATGAGATCGATAGACATCTTCATCCGTGATAGTCAGCTTTCTTACGGAGCTTGTCTTCGACAGGAAAGAGTGTTGAGGACCCCATATTTCTTTTAGGATAGCCTTGCCAATCTTCTCTTCAATGATTGCTCTTGCTCTTGCTCGGGCTTTGTCTTCACCTCAGCTCTGATACCATGTTAAGTTATGGTATGTTCTATGCTTATAACAGTTTACTTCTTTTTCTTATTATATTCCACCGATTAGAAATCACATGTACATAAAGTAAAGTGCAGATAGAACATTAAACGATCGACATAAAACAAGCCAAGACAAGAGACACAAGATGTGGCGGCTAGCCAGGGACAAACCCCACAATGTGTGGGGAAACCCTTAGATCAAATCTTCTTTTATCTTCAATAATTTAGCAGAGAGAAATAGTACAATAAATCTGATTCATATCAGCAGTAGCAAACCCTAGATCAGTAGCATCAGCATTAGCGGCTTCATTATCAAACTAGGGCAGACCATATCTCACAAACCGACAGTCGGATTGACTTCATTCCACCACCAAAAGTTTCGGCTTCCAGAGGAGGTTCAGATGAACGTACAACATAGTTCAGATGAGGAGATATTCTAGGCCACGCAAGTCAATCTTTGCTTCTGTATTTGCAGCTTCAGTTTCAGCAGTTTCCGGCTTCAAACTAGGGCAGTCGATATCTTGCAAACCGTTCGTCGGATTGACTTCATTCCACCACCAAAAGTTGCGGCTTTTAGAGGAGGTTCAGATGAACCTACAACGCAGTTCCAAAGAGGAGATCTTTTAGGCCACGCAAGTCAATCTTTACTTCTGCAGTTGCAGCTTCAGTTTCAGCAGTTTCCGGCTTCAAACTAGGGCAGTCGATATCTTGCAAACCGTTCGTCGGATTGACTTCATTCCACCACCAAAAGTTGCGGCTTTCAGAGGAGGTTCAGATGAACCTATAGCGTAGTTCCAAAGAGGAGATCTTCTAGGCCACACAAGTCAATCTTTACTTCTGCAGTTGCAGCTTCAGTTTCAGCAGTTTTCGACTTCACATGTGTGAGAGAGAGAGACCCATTTCAGCGCAGTAGAGAAGAGAATCATATCTGCGCAATAGAGAGAGAGAGAGATGTGATGAGATGAGTGAGTCTAAATGAGGAAAAGTCCTCTTATATTTATACACAATGTTGGTGGGTGAATAAATGCGACTGTTGGGCTTCTGAGCCTACATGAGTTGTAGGTCGGCTTGATAATAATTCCACAATCAAAATAAATTCATATCTCCATGAATACTTATCGGAATTGGATGATCTTTATATCAATCCTACACCTCTCAAAGAGAGGAATCTAATAAAAATATTATTAGCCATGAATAAAATGACCCACATGAATTTTTGCCCTGGTTTCCAATTTTAACAGTCTTCATCTCCAATTCACCACCATCTTTCAATCTGGGCAAAAAAACTTTGCTCAAAAGCCCCATAACAATCTTTTACATCTTCTTTTAAAAGTATGGAAGTTTGTTTCATTTTTAGTTCTCACAACTTCATGGATGAAATTACATTAATAATACTTATTTTGATTAAATATGATACATATTCATCATTTAAATGAATTCCCACTCAAATCCTCTATGTTAAAATCCTTTAAATAATATTTTCTGCATTAAAAGAAAAGAAAGAAAATTAATTCTTGAATAAAATTAAAATATAACTCACCCTTTCATAATGTTATCCTCATAATATTATCTCACATGCATTATTGATAAAATTATGAAATTTAGTTTTTACCTTAGGTGAGATCTAGTAAAAAAATTCCCACCATATAAAACATTAAGTTATAAACGATGTATTTAACGTGAACGTATTTTCGAGAAACACAAGATAGAATCCATAATATTAAATTTAATAAATTTAATATGATTTTCCCTTTTAAATGTTTGCATTTCTACAAAATCTGCCATAAAATTTCAATGCTCCTCCCATGCTAGATTGAAGCCAGCACAATTTCTTCACTCAACCATTAGAAATAAAAATTTTAAGTTTAAATGAATAGAATCAGAAATCTATATGTATATATTAGATTTTAATTATAGATTCCAAATTTCTATTTTGACATAAATTTCAAATAATTTTCTAAACAACTTATACAATATAATATTATATAAAACCTCAATATAATATATAATGTATAAACTTGAGTTTCAAATCAAAATTATATATATATATATATATATATATATATATATATATATATATATATATATATATAATTTTTAATATATATATATAGATTTTATATAATACATATATAATATATATGAATTAAATATAATACACATATTATATATAAAAATTTTAATATATGTACCCCGATCAGGGTGCGTGCCAGTGGATGGAAGTCCCTGCGGACAGTAATGAAGCATACAATTGATTTACGTACCACCGTCCCCCGCATGCTCAAAGCGATGGGTGCGGTGGCCCTTGGCATGAGTGCATGCAAGGGTGGTGGGAAAGGTGGCAGAGATGATAGGGGAGAGGTAGGATGTATAGAAATTAATGTGAGACAGACGAGTAAGGATTGTGATTTGGCTTGTGGAGTAAGGAGTTGGAACAAAAGCAAGGGAAGGCGATGACACCAATGACATGTATCTTGGCTCTTTTCCTCCTTTGCAATGTCGACCTCGTTTGATTTTTGCTAGGGGAGAGGGAGATACTTGGGAAGGGTAATTGGGGGAAATGCTGGGGGAAATGGAGGAGGTGTCAAGCTACAATAGTTTGGCTAAGCGTCTTTGGTTTGAGCTTGCCGAGAATTGACCTTTCCTTTGGCTGTGTGGACCTTGCATTGTGTGGCAACGGGAACTCGGGCTTTTCACACTATGGGTTGAGTGGGGATGGTCACTAGGGTTTGGAAGGTAGAAGCTTGGCATCTGAAGCTAAGGTTAGTGAGGGTTAGCTAATATGTTGGGTAGGAGGATGAACCAACTGCTATAACCACGAAAAATTCTGGGAAACTGGGAGAAATTATTGTGCTAAGAGACTAGCTAGGATCCCTGTGGGTGGTGTCGGGCATGATAAGGGTAGAGGAATTGTTTTGGCTTACTGGGCAGAGGGGAAGGGATTGCAATCCATGGAGGGAAACTTGTTGGGTTGAGGCTAGGCTCACTTGCATGGACTTGGCCTGGGATTGTCAACCACACTGAGTATGTGAGGCAATGGGGAGGGAGGGGTGAGATGCTAGAAGGGATATGGAGTTTGGCCCTATCTAAGGACTGGCTCTCCATCCATCTTGCCCATGGTACTGTTAGCAAATGGGAAAAGGCAACGAACAGGGAGAATGACAGTGACAAACGCTATAATATGATACAATGCTCTTGATTAACAAATATTTCCTGTGAACATGTATCGAGTAGTGTTGATATGGCTCGGCCAGGGAGAGATGGGGACGTGGAAGATGGGGCCACAAGCCTGGAAAGGTTAAGGACCCGAGCATGTCGGAGCCCAATAGAGGAAGGAAACTGGTAGAGCATCTTATCAGTGAAGCAACTGTGGCATACCGATAGGGAACGGATGAAGGCATCTAGAATTTGCTAGAAGAATGGGAAGAGGAAATCAAGTAGGGCAGTGAGAAAGAGGAGGATATATAGAATTGGAGGACACTAGTTTGAGACCCTAGGAATACTGGAGCAAGAATAACCCGATTCAAGCAGATTTTGTACCTCTATTGGCTAATGAAAATCCTGTTGGGGAAAGCCATGGAACAGATCTCGGTGGGGATGGCAGTCTCTCTCCAAGGGATGCCAAGTTACAAATACGATCTGTAGAGAATTCCGTTTCAACTCCATAAGCAGGACACTAGACTGGACAGAATTGAAAGACACATTCCATACATCCTGGAATTGTCTGAGATGCCTCGAGAAACTGTCAAGGACCCGACACCAGTGGAATCTGTTAGCGCTTGGAATTCACCTAGGCTGAGATAGACAAACTCTCAAGGCTACATCAAACCATTTCACCTCGTAGCTAGCCCTACGAGGTATGAGAAGGCTCTCTCGGGTCAGATTCGATAGATCTTTCAATATGATTAGGCTGACCAATTAATAATAAAGATTTTGGGCTAGTAAATTGATAAGGGGGTTGATTTAATGATTTTTTGGGGTTTTTGGTGGCAATTGGTGGAAGTGCAATTCAAGGTGCGGGGATTGAGCACAGTTTTCACAGGGGGATCTAAGGGGCAAGGTAGGAATGAGTGCTGATGCCTTAATTTGAGATGGATGATCAGAGATGATAGAGGAGAAGCTAAAGAGGGCAAAAACACAATTCGAATCCTCTCTAGACAGTAGAAAACATTAAAATTGAACAAACTAAAAAGCTGAGCATGTCAAAACATGAGTTCAAACTTTACCACTTCATCTGTCCAATTTAGAAGCATAAGAGAGATGTGAAACACATAAACAAACTTACAAGAACATGTAGAGAACACACCATCAACAATCAGATCCACAAGAATCCTCAAAGATGTCTGTAAAACCCTGGCTTTCCTTGCCTTCAATTGCAGAAATAGATGCACAATATACAATAAAGCTTCCTTACACAAGAGTCCAACCATGAAAATGAGAAGGAGAGAGCATAATATAGACCATCTAGACCATCTAACTCCTTTCCCCACCTCTAGGGGTCGAGCTCAGCGTTCTAGGAGCAGTTTGAACAAATTCTAAACTAAGAACTAGAAAATAGGCAGTCAAACAACTTGCCTCTATTACTTAGCTAACTCATCCATGCATTAATTTTTCACTTTTTACATCATGGAAGCTTCTAGAAGGGTAAAGAAAGATAAAATCTACCAAAGTGCCATGAAAATATTACATTTATCCATCATCTACAAGTAATAATAGTCAACCATAGTCAAAACAGTGTTTTTTGACCGAAAATGTGAATTCTGGCAAATCTGGAAGTTCTGGTCGCGCCCCTTCACAGCTGTTTTTGAGTGGGTTCCACTGGTCCAAATCAGGTGCAAGATGGCTCATTGGAAAGCTTGGCCTGTCTACTTTCCATCCCAAGTGGAATTTCTGAATTTAGTGTTGATTTGACCCCTCAAAAACCATTTCTCCCAAGGTCACTTTCTGCAACTCAAAAAGTGGGCAGAAAGTCATTTTTTTGATGTATTTTGAGCTTTTGGAGGCTCAAATCTCAAAATCAGGCTTCTCCCAAGTATTGGTAATTTTTCTCTTTGCATGCCCTTTCCAAAAATGCCAAGTTTTCAAAATTCCGAGCAGTCCTCCAAAATGGTCGCGCGCGGGGCGCGACCATTCCAATGGCCAAAACCTGTAAATTGCACAAAAAATTCACAAATGACAAAATTTTCTCCAAATTTCTTGAAATTTGGGCTGGGAGTCCCCAATCAAGTACCATGCTCAGTCAAAGAGGCTTTGGCCAAAGTTTGGAGTGGATCGGGCGTTTTCCTTCGTTTTTGTGCTTTGGCCAACCGTCCTTGGAGCACCTTCGTTTTCGCCGGTATTTTTGACATTTCTCGCAAACCATGACACCTGTGTAAAAAGTGAAAGAGGTTTTTCTTCCTTGGCATGTTGTGGACAAAAACCTCTCTCAGTTTTGCAAAATTCATCTTTGATTGCTCAGAAACAGCTTTTGAGTGAAACTTGTCCCGATGTGTGAAACAAGGGATTTTGTCGAAATGGAGCGAAATGAAGGGGATAGGGGGCTTCTAAATTCTTGGGGAAATTTTTGGGAGTGGGGAGGGATGTTAGGAAGTAGGGGAAAGTGGAATCTCATATATTGAGTGAGGGGAAGGGGTCGAAAAGGACAAAACACAGGCCAAACCTAGAAAATTGCCAGATGGTAGCTAGAAACTAGGGTTTGTGCAAAAATGAGGAATTTGGCGGATCTAAGGGATGGGGAGTGTTTGATAAGGTACTTTAAGGATAGGGGAAGGTGTATGAACATCAGGAAACAAGTTTTGCCGATGATTTGACCATCCAAGAGAAATTGCCTTCAAAACCCTAGGAGAGGGAAATGACCTTGCCTGGGTGGCAACTGAAGCATGAACAAGATGTAAAATGACCCATTAGATACTGACATGACGATGACAACCCTTTGAATGATGATAAACTCAGCTGAATAATGACATGGACCGCCATTTGGGCAAACCCTAGACCTAATGCCTAGTGACCAAATTTTGCTTGAAGACTCACTGAAATGACAAAATTTGACCTTGACACTTCAAAATCACTTTGTAAGAGCACATTTGATCACTGGAGGAAGGCTGTAAAGACTGACACTAACAGAATCGACATCGGAGGAGCAGAAGTGCTAGTCAGTTTACCATGTTTACTTTTGTTATATATGCGGTTAGCATTTACTTTTCGTCATGCAAGTATAAGTATAGATAGAGATATAAAGTCTAGTCATGAAACAAAGACATATATAGATTTGCTAGAGAGATTAAAACTCTAATGTTTTTTGATGGCTTACAATGAGGATAGGTGGCCAACAGACTTGGTTTCCCATTGGGCAAGTTGATGCCACCCAACCAATCTATGTGATGTAAATTTGCCGAGTATAAATAGAAAATGAAAAGTCCTACCGAGCTTAATTTTTTTTTAATATATGTATTTATGAATTAAACTTTAATTAAAGTCTTTCCTAAACACATTTAATATATATGTAGGGTCTATGTGAAGAAAGAGGTTATGTGGGCAATCTAAGTCTACGCCATCCTAATGGTTGAAAGGTTTGATCGAATGATCAAGAAAGGAGTCAGTATTTAACCTTGCTCGAAGGCCCAATGGATTTATACCTTTCACGTGTGAAATAATTGTAATTATTGTTGGTTGAATATTTCAATGACATATGGGTTTATACCTTTCATGTGTTAATTAATTGTAATGCTGTAGTCTGACTAGCTGGAGGAATTGCCCAGAAAGCTATGGAAATTCTGGTCATATTTAGAGAAAATCCAGCAAGGATATTTGTAAATCCTAGTTGTTAAACTTCGAAATTTTAGGTGTCCTAGACGTTTTTGATGGTGCTGAATCCATTTCCACCATCAAAAGCATGATTCAAAGACTGCTCTACAAGATTTTTTGAATTTTTTTTTGCTCGGATTCCAGCCGCTTTTGGCCGTCCGGGCAATTCCTCCGCCTCAGTAGACGACTCCAATTGTAATTATGGTTGGTTTAATATTTCAATGACATAAAAACACTTGTTTGAAATCTTATTTAAGGGAATAAAATATTTTGGAAAAGTCCTTGAAACATCCGTTGGTTTATACTCCATCACCTTTTTTGAAATGTTCATTATGACTTGTATGAGGTAGGATGGTGAGGTAAGTTATTTAATATTTTAATATTTTCCAATTTTTTATTGTTTTAATTAATTAATACAATTCATGTGTTTTGATTTAATAAAAAATAATAATTTATTTAATTTATGTTTATTAATTTTTAATTAATTATATTTAATTTAATTTGTTTTTAATAATTTGTTTTTAATTATTTTAATAATAATAATTATATTATAACTTACAGTTAGAGTTTTTTTAAAGAAAATTAATTTATGATTAGAATTTTATTATTTCATTAAATGTAATAATTTTTATAAGTTATAATGATTACTATACAACCAAATTAATACAGGGCAAACATGAAAATTCAAGGAAGCGATTTTTGATCATGATAATATGAGAGGAGGCACAAGGCAAAACTGACACAAGGAGTTAAGATCTAATTGGGGTCAAATCGGCGACAACATTTGACTCCAACTAGGGATGATGCTCCCCTGCGAAGGATCAAGAACGTAGACCAGAAGCCTTCGTATTGGGCATGCAGTCGAATCACAAGGACGAAGGGCACTCAAAAGAAAAAAATTAAAGCAATAGAAGGAAATATGTCGCATCTTAAAGTCTCAGTCGATCAATACCAAGAATGAAACAAGAATAAATGTGAGGCCCCAATACGTATAGATTAACAAGTTCAATGATTATTTATAGACGTAAGACATTTGTTTTTATACCAAGTGTATTAGGGTAGTTATGATAATGATTTAGGGAAAATGATCATAAATGATAAATGTCTCACTTCATAAGAGCATTCAACACCATAACAAGTCATACCTACTTATAGTTCATGATCAGGGAATGACACAAATCATAGTACTAATAAAGATTCATAAGAATGACTTTCATTTTGGAATAAGGTTGAAACTATGGAGATTAGTTGTCAGGGATTTGGTTCCCTTTTTGTCACATGACATGAGTTTCTAGAATCGAATGTCGCTCCACTACCAACGAATGTCCATAGCCCTGACGGAGGCATCCACTATCTTAAGGTGAGGAACTTTCTAGATTCTTGTTTTCTCTTTTTGTTAGAGACCCTTCTTTCAATTTATTTAGCAAACATAGAAGTCACAAGATGGGAGGATTATGCACTAGATTTAGTCCAATACTACCGACCTTGCTCAACTACCAGCGAGCGTTCATAGCCCCGGTGGAGATGTCAGCATGTCCCATCAGAAGTTACCTCAACAGAAAGAGTGGAAGGATTACACACTAGATTTTAATCTAATGCCACTGACCTTGCTCCGCTTCCAATGAGGGTCTATATCACCTACGAAGATATCATCATGCCCTCTTGTAAGTTGCCTCAAAAAAAGGAGTGAGAGGATTACACACTAGATTTTAATCTAATGCCACTGGCCTTACTCCGCTGCCAACAAGTGTCTATAGATACCAGCATGCCCTACCCAAGAAAGCATCGGTTCCTATCCCTATGGTAGTATGGTGATAAGGGAAGGTCTCATGCATGGTTATAATGTAACTGGTGCTACCAAAGTTTCAGTTATAGGTCTAGCCCTTATGATTTAATGTGATCCCTTGGTATTTATGTGTAAGAAGTATGAAGAAAAGATGAGGCGGGGAATGTTCAAAATGAAGGTGACATTACTAAGAAACTAAGATCTGAGCCCTTAAAAATTGTCACTCCTCAAACATGACTTACAAACCAAGTCTTTAAATATATATTTAAAAATCTCTTTAATATGGTTAATACTAAAGACTCATATATGTGTATTCCATTCTACTATGATTGCATAAAGACTCTTCAGGATGCAAAAAACTCCATCTTTATTCATTCTAAACTCAAGAAGCATAATTAAATAACAATTTATTTATGTACAAGGTTTATATACAACGTGTTTTCAAAAGAAAAATTGTTTAAAGAAGTCAAACAACCAGTGTAACCAAGACAATAATTTATCAACTCCAAGACTCTTACCTTTAAGTTTCAAAAATAGTAATATGTTCAGTAATTGTAAGAAAGGGTATGGTGTTTTTCTCATTTTAGTTCCTAGAAGGGAGTTGATATCTACACAATGATAAAATGATTTTCTCTTAAAGACTTCTTCCATCCAATCTTCTACAAAATCATAATAATTTGTGTGATTATTTAAATGATAAAACATTTCTAACATTAATGTATATGAAATATATTCATAATTTACTTCCTTATTAGAGCAATCTGAAATCATGCTAGGATTTTTCATGTGGAAACTTAAATGTTCTTGAAATTCATGTTCATCATAATGAGAAGAAGAATTGTGTGTAGTTTGGAAAGAGTTATTGAAGTGATGATGTATATATGGAAAAATAAATAAATAAATATTAGATAAAATAAAGTTTAGAATTATTTCATTTGCATTTTCATGTAAAATAACCTTATTATGTGCATAATCATCATAAACAGGTTCATTGTTAGTTACATAGTCATATTTATCATGGTTATTTATATGAAAAACATCGTAATTGTATGATTGTTGCAAATTTAAACCTACAAGTGAATAATTATTATCATATTCATCATACATAGGAGGTTTTGAGTAATCAACATGAACCTGAAATGAATCGACATTAGAACTAATGAAAACACCATCACATACCTCTTCTTCTTGGTGGTCGAATAACCTTGATTCTCCTTCAAAGTTGTCTTCTTCATAATCATCAATATTAGCATAATCAAAAACATGAAACACACTAGGTATGTTAGAAGATAATTTAGATTGCAAAAAAGTCCAAGAGAAATCCATTGGAAAATAAAAATAATATATATAATCTAGGAGTCACCAGGTGAACAAAATAAAGAAATATTCTTCATAGAGTATCCTCCCTTGGGGTTCAAATATTTAATTCTTTCTCCATATATATGATCAAGTCCCTTATGTTTTTCTTGCTCTTATTTTTATAATCCTCCATTGCAAGTGCATAATCATTTGAAGACTTAAGGATACACATGTGAATGAGCTTACTCTATTCATGTATCAATGAGTCAATAAAATCATCCATAGATGACATCTTCCATTTTTTTACCCATGGAGAGTTGTGGTTAAAAATAAAGTTGGGTCTCAAAGATTCAATGCTTTCACCATCTATATGATCATGATCCCTTATTTTTTGCTTGTTCTTCATGTTATCATCCTTCAATTTAAGTGCATGGATACTAGAAGACTTAAGGATCCACATGTGAATGAGCTTATTATACTAATGTATCAAGGAGTCAATATAATCATCCATACATAGCATCTTCCAATTTTTACACATGGAGATTTATTGTTAAGAATAAAGTTATGGTTCAAAGATTCATTTCTTTCAATGCTCTCCTACCACCAACCAAACACCCACCCCAAAGAGTTTGATTAGGTTATGGATACTCTTAGTATGTCCACCTTTGTCAAATCCACAAATCCCCCCCCCCAAGATGCCAAGTTGCCATAGTATGGATACCTTTAGCCTAATGCTTCTCATGAGCAATCTCAAGTGGTGGTGATGGAACTTCAAAAATATTAGAAGAAATGGGAAGAAATGGAACGCCAAGTATGTGCCCATAGAATTTTAAATAACTTGTGGGAAATTATCACCTCACATTAGGCCAAAATATCCACCTTTACAACCACAAAGGAAGCGCATGAAGGATTTTCACCCTTATACTTAAACCAAATCCCTGGATTTAAGGAGAAGCTAGCTAGTCATGGGTTTGACACACCTTTCATGGGGAAAAAAACACACACATGAGTATAAATCATCCCACTTATGGGTGAATTTTACTTGAAGTATTTCCTATACTCGACCATAGAAGAGATGATAGTGATGTGCACGAGGCCTTAGGGATTTTTGAGAAATCATTATTATAAGTGGTTTATCTTCAATTGATAACTAGAATCAATTGCACAAATTTCTTTTAGATTCCCCTAATTATAAAATTCCATGTAAAACTTAAGCTCTGATGATTATTTTTCAACGGGTTTAAATGCATAGATACTTAGGTGGCCCACTAGACAAGCAAAAGAAATAAATCATAAGAAAATTGAAGTGATGCCTGAACAAGGGAAATAAAAAGCAGGGAAAAATAAGACGGCCAAAATGTGGCAATGTAGGAAATAACACCCAATATCAATGGTGGAAGATGTCGCTAAGGAATGGGTTTTAACAAGGCCACATATAAATATTTATAGATGATTAAATTTGAGGTGTGATAAAATATGAATAAAAAATGTATCACATATTTTTTCATCCCTAAGCCATACCACTGATCCAAAGGAGTTAGGAACACCGTGTGGCCAACACGCAACATAAATATTTGACTTTCTCTAGCCAACTGAGGCCATTACTGATTGTTATATGTCAAAATTGGAACCAATTTTGCCTTCATGACTGAAATGCTTTGAATGATAGAAAGGAAGGGGGTTATTTTATAATTCATAAATATTGGTTGTGTCGCAGGGACAAAATGTTGGAAAATTTTGCATTTAAGGGAAATTAATTCTACTGTAAGAACTACTTCTTCCACATTCTTAATACTGAGAATCCAATTTCCCAACCCAAATTCTATTGAGAAAGTTCCATATGTCTCTTAGAATATTCTAGGAATAGAAAGGATTTTTTTTGGAATTTAGATTAGTTTAGCCCTTTTTGTTTTTTAGTTTAATTGTTTTACTTAATATATTTACATGTTCCTTGGACTATTTTGTGGGCACTACTTTTGGAACATATATAATAGATATGCCTCTTTCCTTTTTTGGTTATCAACATCACTTTTGGGTTCCATTTAAGGACTATTCTGAACTTTGAATTCAATGGACTCTCGCAATAAGAATTTGTGTGCTAGTGAATTGTTATATATAGACACATATTCCTTCACATGTTAGATCGCTGTATTTTTCTTTAATAGCTCAACATAGGTTTTTTTTTCATTATTTTTGCTAGAAGTATAGTTATGTTTTCTGTTCTACAATCAATATATATTTATGTGTTGTCAATTAGTGGATTTGGACTAATCATATTTATTGAATTGCACTTTTCATTTGTTTTATTTCTTTATACATCAGGGGTTGAATTTTTTATTAGTAAATATGGACTAATCATTTTTTCTAGATTGTAGTTCCTTTGTTTTATAGTTCATACGATAGTTATTTTATTTTTTTCAATTAATTCACACCCTTTCCTAACATTGAAGCCCATTGAAATTGGTTTCTAGGCTATATAATCCAAAAGATTCAACTATCCCAAACAAGGGAGTGTCTAATTAGGCTTATCTTTTGGGTTGAACCCCTTGAATCGCTTAGTGGTGCATTTTCTTCCCACCAATGGTTCTTCTATTGCTAGAAGGAGGACCAAAATTATCCCATATTTTATGGAATATTTTTACCATTGTGGTGTTAATCTAGACCAACAAGAAAATGAGGTCGAGTTGGATGTCCCAATTCATGAAGAAAATATTTTTAGGAAAGAGTACCAATATGCCAAGGCACTCAACATATTACACAATACTCCTCTCCTCCCTCATTAATCTAGGAGAATAGTACATGTGAGATATCTAATAGGTTAGGTCTTAGTTCATAATGTCAAATATATCATATACATGTCTTTCTTTGATATTCACTATCTTCTGAGCCAAATTCCTCCTCCCCCTATAGGCTTATCTGAATAAGAACAATTCAGGGAGGAGGAAAAAATAGATATTATGAATGTGATCATGATGATGTAGGATTACGTCTAAAAAACTTGGAAGGGAGTTTTTTCAAGGATAATATGGAAGATCTAAATCAACCTTGGCTGGCTAGGGACATAATTACTATCCTTAGTATTACTGTATTCTACCTAAACGTCTTGATAGGTTGCTACCCAAGTTTGAATTAGACATCTTTTGAAAGCCTAAAGATCATATTAAAGAAATTTATCCTAATAATTTGGTTTATGAATGTACAACATGAGGATGTTATATGTCATATGATTGCTTACACCTTTGAAGATAAAGCATCCACATGGTACTTCAACCTACTTGCTAGGAGCATCACTAGCTGGAATACCTTCCAATACCTCTTTCTAGAAAAAAATTGTGAGTCAATTATGACTATTGACCTCATGGGGGAAGTTTTTTCCCTAGTATTGAAGCATATGGATAAGATTAAATAATTTGTGCAAATATTCATGTATATGTTGAATATATTCAAAGAAGATACATAGCCCTCAACTGACCTAAAAAAATAAATGTTTGCTAACATGTTACATGTTGTTTATGTGGCTAAAGATATTTGCTAAGGGGACCTTGCAAGAAATGATTGCTAAAGCAAGCAAGATTGAGTTAGAGATGATAGGTTGTAAGGAGATATGCTTGAAATTAGATACATATAGAAATGGATTTGGCATGAATAGGGCGCTACCTAAATGCAAAGAAAGAAATAATGCATTCCCTTAACTGGGATATCTCCAATCGATGATCAAAAAGTTGGCTATTGAATTAATTGATATTAAGAGGAGCACATGTGAATGTAGATATAACCTAGGCCTTATAGTCCCCTCATTGGGAGACAAAATTTAGCTCCATAAGCTATTGAACCACCTCTTACCAGTCTAAATTTAGATTCAACAATTTTGCTATGGACAATTTTTTCATTATTGTTAGGAGAATAACTTTTAGGAGACTTTCCCTTAATGGTAAGAAGCCATGAATTTGGTAGGAAATAGATTAAAAAATGATTACTTCCCTAAAGAAACATCCATGCCTTCCCATGAATAAAATGTTTTGGATATTTACAAATGATGACCAGATTGAATAATTTGAGGTAATGTTTGGAGGTATTTTTTTGAGAATCAATATATGAGAGAAAAAGATTGAAGTACCCACCACAGGGAGATATATTTTATGAATTAATGGACCTACCCCTATCTTTAAACCCAAAAAATTCTAGGCCTATAGTCGCAAGAATCACTCCCTTGCATGTTATCAATTCCCTGGGGCATCACACCTATCACTTGATGAAGGAACCTATCCCCCTAATAAACATGCTTCACCCATCAAATATTATGTGTTATAGATGACATAAATAAGACAAATAAAATATTCTAGTGATGGAGGTTTACAAGATGAATCCTTAGTAGTGAAAGATGATGATTAGAGAATTATATGACAACTAATTCAACTACTCTTGGAAGATCTTAGTGATAGATATCTAGCAGTATGACTGTTAATATTAGGTATGTTCTATGCTAGAGCAATTTATAAAATTTTCATAGTTAGCAATCACATCAGCATTACGATAAACTGCAGATAGAACATAAATATAAAACGCAGAAGACAAGCCAATGCAAGAGGACACAAGATATGGCGCGAGCCAGGGACAAACCCCACAATGTGTGGGGAAACCCTTTGATCAAATCTTCTTTTATCTTCAAAGTTCAGCAGAGAAGGAGAGAGAGAGAGTACATTTACAACAGAAGTCAATACTTTGACTTATCTAGATCTAGCATAGATCATTTCATATCATGATGAAATCAGTTGAAGACATTCTGCTTCAACTGATTCTCAAGGTGACTCCTTCACCTATCATCGTGCTGCATCTCGTCCATTTGCTACACCTTACTGTGTAGCACCATCATGCTGCCCATGATCATCATGCTGCTCATGCTCTCATACATCACTGTGCTGCCCATGATATTCATCATGCTGCTCATGCTCTCATACATCACTGTGCTGCCCATGATCTTCATTATGTTGCTCATGATTACTTCGCCCACAGTGTCACATTTTTCATCATCATTCATCACAGCTTCATTGAGATCTTGACCTTGCTATGAATGTAATTATGCCCAGACTTCCAGCGCTGAGATTGAGGTTGTCCTTATTGCTGCACCATTATTTCATCATCATTGAGACCCTCACTGTTGCTTCCTTATCAACATGCCCATCATCATGCTGTTGGGATCATCATCCTTGCAGCACCTTAGAGATAATCATTTATTGCCAAGACTAATACAAAGACTAATACAAAGATATCACATGGATCTTCTTCACCATTAGTATGCTGATACTGTGGCAGAGTTTAGGAAGTATGCAGAGGTTGTGATACTATTCCTTCTCATCAATCTGAGACTGTGATAATCATTGATATCCTTTGATAAGAAATTAGGGTAGCATCTAATATTTAGCTGAGACTGTAACTAATATCTTATTGCACCGAGGTCAATTGTGGTTATGTCGAGACTGTGTTACGGTACTCTTCGTACTCCTATAGGATTTGCGATGTCATCACAATTATGACGAGAACATGTTACAACTGCAATATAACGTGACTGAGATTGTTGACCTTGAAACAAAGTAACATATGGACGGAGCACCGAGATCATAATTGCGTGGATCCTATTATACTCGACGAGGAATAACGCTATGACTCGAGGCTCTGAGTTGCCGAGATTGTTCTTGCTCCTGTAGGGTTCCAGAGATCTCTCTAAGAGAAAATGATCATGATTTCTGTTAGGAGGTACACCACCGAGGAGGAGGGGATTATCATCCTTCCTTACTGCGATCATAACCGCATCTAACGAGGCCTTCTGAGATCTTATACCCAACCGAGATCTCCTGCCTGCACCTCGCATCCATTTGCAGCTCAAAGAAAATGCGAGTTCTATTTCTCTGTGTAAACATGTCTCCTTGACTGCGTGAAAGGACTGTGTTTAGGCTTCTACAGGCATCGTATTAAGGCTCCTCTTTGACAGCGTATAAGGGCCTCTTGGACAGCGTATTATCCTCATTGTTAGCCACTGTATATGTAATGAACTGTAGCTCATATATATCGTCCTTACATTATAACATATTTATGCCCAGCGTATATTCATTTGCCGGCGACCTTCATTACAGCGTTGAATCCACTGCGGCTACCCTTCATGTATTGCTAGTGGATTCATGACTGCGTTATGAATTCCATTCCTTACTGTGGCTAGGGTTTGACAACGTTAGGATTACAACATCATTTGAGCCTCCATCTTTGAGCGTATATGAGCTTCTTCATGACTACGTGTTAGGATGGCTCCCTGTCTCAAGCTTGTGTTGTAGATGCATTTAGGAAGCCTTCTTGACTTGCGTAGATGACGGTTGCTGATTGACCTGCAGTTAGGGTGTGGCTAGATCAACCCTTAGGACAGCGTAATCTCCTCTAGATCTCTCTGTCCACAAAACCCAAACAAGTGGAGAAGAGAGATCGCATGAAGAGTGTCACAAATGACTTCAAGTCCTCTTCTATTTATACTAAAACGTAGAGGTTGAATAGACACGTCGGCTGGGCTTCTAGAGCCTACATAAGAGCTGGTCGGCTTGATAATAATTACATAAACAAAATAAATTCATATCTCCATAAATACTTATCGGAATCGGATGATCTTTGGATCAATCCTACACCTCTCGACGAGAGGGATCCAATAAAATTATCAGCTGCCATAAATAAGCTGACCCACATGGATTTTTTCCCTAGTTGCCAATTTAACACACAGGGAATAAATCCAAATTCCCATTCTTGATTACGATTGAAACCTTTAACTATTTTGAATGTTCACAATTTCTTGGTTGACTTTAGGGCCTTAAACAATGTTGTGCCCTATTTCATATGCAAAAAGACTGGGTTACTCTTGTCAAGAGTTTAGTCATAATTATTTAGCTAGATTAGATTGAATTTAAATTAATAGGAGAGTTAAAATATGTCATCATTATGTTGGTTACTAATCCCCAACCAGATTGTCAACATTGTAGTGGTAGACATCCTCAGAGCCTATGGTATGTTACTAAGTAGGGACTAGTCTACAAAGTTAGAAGGGTATTTTTCATTTGACCAAACTCACCTTTGGCTCCCATGGAAGGCGTTGCCTTATAAGATCAAGGTAATGGGCGAGAAATATATGAAACATATCATTACCCAACTTGAAGTTCTAAATAACTATCTTCTACATAGCTTCTAACATAGGGCGACTATATAGTGGATTCATTTTTTGTGAAATACAAAGCTCAACCATCCGCTATCCATAAAATTTAATCAGTGTTCTGAACTCACTCGTACATAGTGTAACATTAATAGAGATCAATCTCAATTCCACACTCTAGAAAATATCTCATCCAACACTGATTCCATGATCTCAACCACCTTGCCATTCCCAAACTCTAGATATGGACCCTTTTCTTCAAAAATCTAAATCTAACGAGGGAGCAAGTGTGGGATGCACACATGATATCATCCACACACACACATATTCAAATTTTGTGGGAATACAAAATCTTTATTTAGAAATAGGAAGGATTACAATTATTAGATGTCTTTTGGTTAGCAAGATCCTTAAATGAGGCAAGTAGAGACTATACAACCATTTGATTTTCATACTGGCCAAACACAAGATAATAGAATTTACGCTCAAGATCCTCCTCCTCTGTTGTGATGATCTAAATGAGGAGTAATCATCCTTATTTGTAGAAGTTCGTAGGTGGTGGCAAAAGCCTTTGGAAATCCTATTTAAGATTCCTAACTTAATACTTTTAATAGTAGTGGACAGGGTATAAGACAAAATATCTGATATTATCTCTTCCCTTAAGTGTTCAAAGTGACATGTGGGGAATTTTCAGTACCATAAAGGTATATTCTAAATTATACACACTGAATTTTTACTTTTTTCGAATAACCCACAAAACTGACAATACAAAGTGGAGTGTATGGTGAAGGTAGATTCTCACATATACATGGTGGAATTTTACTTTTCTGAACAACCCTTGGAACTAAAATTACAAAGTGGAGTGTATGTTCACCCATAAAATCAGGTATTTACATGATATTATTGTACAAAAAAATATTTGTAAAATTTACAAGGTGGTCCATCATGTTTCCTCACTTTATGAAGATGATGATGAAGTGAAGCAATTCATAAGGATAATTGAGATTATCAATCTAGTAGGGTGTGAACATGTTGAAAGCATGGAAGAATTTTGACAAATACATACTAGGAACTAATTCATCCACCGGTACACATAGTTCTCCGAAGAAAGAGCTACAAATATTGTAATGAGGATATCCTAGAGGTTCTTCATGTATTATTTCAAATTCATAAAAATTACTTGGCTATAGATAAAATGACGAGCATCACTGAGTAGAGATTAATGCACGTGACTAGAGCTTCCATGTGACTATAGGTTAATGCTGCACCTTTTTGTAGCTCTGATTAAAAACCTAGCAATGGAACTCCTGGCTGGGCACTCACTCACTGACTTACTATCGGAAGACTACTTACTTATTAGCAATGATTTATGTCAACCAACAGAAAGTAGAGGGGAGCTAACCACCCAGGCACTAGCAATGAATCTTGGTGGCAGAGAGAAAAGATTTGAAAGGATAGATTTCATTACATAGAAAATCCAGTTTATTTCCATGATGAGCGGATGACTGTACTGTAATGTGGGGATGGGGAATTGAACTGAATGCATGGATGCAAACTGTAGAAAGAGTACTGGGGATCGAACTGAATGCAGACTCATATTGTTCCATGTGTTGTTACATCTATTGAGTGTCTGAACATAAAGGGGTATTCCTCTGATGAGTTCCATTTGGCTATGGAAATAGGCTGAAGTAGGCCTTTGAAGGGTGCAAGGGCATACCTATCAGATGTATTAGCAGAGTCGATCATCATTCAAGTGGACTACAGACTATCTAGTGTCTCTCAAGGTGGCACAAAACACTTCATTCTAAACCAAATTGGTAGGAATCATTCTATGTGAACAAGGATGGCATGGCGGTATACAAGATACACCTAGTTGAAGAAAGAGAATAAAATGACTGGTTTGTAAATAGAACTTGAATAAGTCTAATGGATATAGTTTGGAATGCACATTCCCACCTCAGGGCACATTGTTCTATCTATATATTGTAAAGGCTATGTCTATAGAGGGGTTGGTTGGTTAGCTAGCTCAGGATTGGAATGGTTGTAACACTAAGTTGTTGAGCTACACATAAGATAATGTAATGTTATTTTCCCTTTTGGATAATGATTTACTGTTGTACTAATGTATTGGATAATTCTAGAGATGAATGGAATACAACACCCCTTTCTAATATTTATATATGTCATGTTATATGGTGATGATGCTATGTATTGTTGTTGCTTAACTATTCTGCAGGATAATGGGTACTTGGGTAACTGATCTGTTGCACCCTGGCATTGGTTGTGGGATGCGTTGTCTATTGTTCTTTGTTGTTTAATATATTGAGGGGTGAATGCTATAGGGATATGAGTTGCATACATTAGTTATTATGAGTAAGGTGAGATCTTTCATAGTAGTCATGCTTGAGAGCACTATGTAATCCTTTAAGTCTTGGCAGCGATTTGGGTGAGACCTTCCCCTTTAGGAGGATTGAATATGCCAGTGCCTAGAATACAAAATAGACCGCCTTTCTTGGACACTGATGTAGACCATGGTTTGAAATTGAGTCAACTAACTAAATTTATTTGAAATTGTAACCATGATTCTAACTTGGATGCTTCTTCTATGGCTCAATGTAGAAGGTCTACAAACTATGGACCTGTAAGAGAAATTATTGACTAGTCTCAAGGACAATACTTATTAATAAAGATATGAAACTAGGGGCTCCATAGATTATATGGACTTGTGATTTCTCCATAAGACATAAATGCTCTAATGCATTTATATTTTTGACATACCTAAACAATGTACAGTAGTCTACATAACCATTATAGGGGTCAAAGAAAAAAATATAACGGGTATATGGATTATGAATATGGATAAAGACGAATAAAATTGACCTATAATATGGACCTCTTATTCTTATGTTTACCTTATAAGTAAGATTTTATGTAAGACTAGATGAGGAAGACTCCATAAATATTGGACTAGACATGACCAACACAAACAATATATACAAGAATTACAAATTAAAACCCAACGGAATTAGAAATGCATTCTTATTGTATCTTATTTGCTAGTTCTTTTAATTCTTCTTGGCCATGAAATTCTGCATGTTTGATGATTTTGTGAATATTTTACAGTTTTTCAATTGATGCCTCCACTGGATCTGATTGCTTGTTGATTATTCTAACAACAAAATCATTTTTACAGACAAGATGGATAGGATTCCCTTGTACATGGGAGGTGACTAAATCTTGATTAACAATAAATGGCATATGGCATCAGATGAATATTGTCCTAACAAAATTTCACAACTAGGGTCAAAACATTAGAGATTAACACTTGTCAAATTTCCATTTATTAAGATCAAAAAGTTTAGGGAAAAAAAATTTAATTGGCATAACCTAGCCTGAAAATACATCTGTGTAGTTTTCCAATAATAAGTTGGGATTGCATTAAATTTGACACAACTATTCATTGCACAATATCTATATGTGCATCTAAATAATATTGCTTATACCCCTTAAGCTTAATGTCAATAGTAATGATCAATATTTCATCAAAGTCTTTGATATATGATAGATTATGTTGAATCTCTTCTATGTACACAAATTAATCATTTTTGACTTATGTCCACTCAACTTTTAGCTTCTTGATATTATTTAGATCATTTTTAATAGACATAACTAAATCAATAATAGTCTTATGTTTTCCCTTTGTATTAAATTCTATTTGTTGTATTTGTACTTCTAGCCATTCTTCTATTGGCTACCATTAATTTCGAAGAGTAGAAGTTTTGACAATCAGAGTATACCTTGATTGGGATTCATCAATACGTTTACTAGATCTTGTAGGCCATGATAAGGAATATGAGCCCATATCTTTTTCATTAGGTGCACTATAATCGTCGAAGAGAAAAATATCTGGGTGTTGGGGAAACTTGAAGATGTTGTAGTCAAGAAATGGAGTCCTTTAGACCATAAATATTAGTGAACATATGTCAATCAAATAAGAAAGATAATTATGTGCTTGAACTACTATATGCAAGTGAAGAGTAGACAAATTTATGTACAAATCACTCTTTGATTAGAATTAGAACCACATGAGGGAGAAGAATATGTAACAAAGAGATATTTGCCTTCAGAACTATAATGGGAGACATTATCCCATTCTGCAGGCTCATATGCATTGGTGAACAAGTCTACCAACTTTTGTTGATGTTTTCTTTTGTTTTTTTGAGGACAAGTATTAGCTCAATGGCCTTTATTTTTATAGTTATAACATACATAAAATTTGGAAGGAGTTTTCTGCCTTTTAAATAATGTCTTCTACTTTGCTAGGCCTTTAGAAAATTTGCTTTATTTCTCAAAGGAAAACTTTTTCTTAGTATATTTAAAATCTTTGCAAGAACAATTTTTACCTATACATTTGGAAAACTGATTTTACTTATTATCCTTGTTGTTGCAACCAAAATGATATTTTCTACATAAATGTCAAAAATATCTAAATAAAATCCAATATTCTTTTTGACATTCTTTTGAAATTTTCTTCTTAAACATTGTTTCTGAAGGGAAAGAACTATCTTATCTTGTAATCCTTCCAGGGATAAGTCTTCTATATCAATTTTTTGTCTTTCCATGTTTTCTATAATAAGATTTGGGATCTTTCCTGGAATTGCAACAAGATAGTGGTGTAAACAAGCAACATTATTAGGGTTAGGAGTCTTATGTAACAATTTTTGCATTGTATAATAAAACTCAAAAAGTTTCTTTATGTTACACAACCTTTGGCTCATGAATAATTCTACATAATGATTAGTGGGAGGAGGTAGAGAACCATAAAATTCCCTAATTATAGCATTAGAAAGCTCTTCAATTGACTTCTTAAACTTGATAATACCAATTTTATCTCTAGGACATAATCAATTCCACCATATACATACATTACCTGTAAAACCCCATGAAATTCTTAAAGCTAATTCCTGCGAGGATATTCGATTTTTAAAGTGGGATTTTTGTGTTAATGCTAAAGCATTAAGACATTGAACACTCATGAGTATCTCATCCTTGGATCTGCAATTTAGCTTTATTATTGAGGTAAGATCTATATTATCTTTGTTCCATGCTAGATAATTATATGTATTTGAAGGAACATAAGGGACCTTCTTATTGGAACCATATTTGACATTGCACCATTTTCCCGATGCAAACTTAAATGGAATTCTAGATTTATCTTGTTCATAGGCCCCAGTAATTACAATCCAAATTTCAAAGATGGTGCTTTGGTTGCAGACTTGAAATTACTTCATTATAGAAAACCATTAGAAGGTCCATCAGAATTAGTGAAGCTACATAATTATTCTAATATAAGTCTTTATGTATAGCTCAAAACATAAATGATATTGCTCAAGTTGTGGTTGGTCCAAAAGATCATTTAGCCTCATTGCATTCTACAATTGATACTCTTAGAGATGCATATAAGTAGTAGAAGGATGAAATTGAGATATCAATATTAAGTTATCATTATTACAAAATTATCAGATTTGAAGAAAGCATTGACTCATTCTCTTGAAACTTCTTCTCCTCTAGATTACGACGAATTTGAAGAACAAACTTTTGATTTGAAATATCAATCTAATTCTAAAAGTCTACTTCTTAAGAGATTTTGTCGACAACAGGAGAATCTTACAAAAGTTTCACAAGCAGTAGAATTGGCAAAATAAAAGTTATCTTTGCTCAAATATAGAATACCCCATGTAAATATGGTAGAGGCTGTCGAAGAAGAAGGTGAACCTTCTAATAAAGGATAAAGAATGGGTTCATCTCACATAGGATTGAATTTGAATGTACCAACAATACTAATGAATACGAAGATCTGATCTAAGGACTTAGGAAATGGATATATTTGGGAACCCAAATTCTCAAAATGTTTGATGAGTCAAAAATCATCATGCACCAAATCTGGAACAAAATCTCACTGCAATTCCCAACATATTAGGGATTACCCACAAGAGGCTATGAGTCTTATCAATGATTTATTGGCTTTCAATATTAATGCCATGGCCCATAAACAAAACCAAGAAGTTGACTCACTATCTAAAGTGACATCAAGACTTCCACCATTAGAATACTTTGAAAAATTTAGGTTCACCATAGATTTAATATTCATACCTTCAATCCTGAATAACATCACTAACTAAAGGGTCTTGGATGATGACTCCTAGGTCATTCGATTCCTAACTATTAAAGATTCTTTGAAGACTTTATAATTAAAGATGAGATACATGATTCCGAATTGAATGAGGATCCAAACCCCTCAACCAATGCTATGCCCCAAAAGATTACATTCCTAGAACAACTCTTCAATTTGCATTTAACAAGTTTCGAAAACCTGGTAATTCCAAGACTCATTGTTTCATCCCGAATTATCAACAATTCAATAGAGGAACTCCCAAGAATCCTAGGAATGTAATTCTTGGAATGAATTGTAGCAAGTTTGAAACACAAGCATTCCAACAACTATTTAATAAATACCAAGATATGTGTACCTATACTTACAACAAGGTTAAGACTTATGACACTTAGATCATTCAACATGTCATTCCTTTGAATCTAGGCTCTTTGAGTCTTTCTAGTAGAAGCCCAGGAAAATACATCTTTCTTTACAAATCTAATTCCAAAAAGAGATAAAAAAATGTTAGATGCCATGATCATTTTCTAGGTTAGATACTCTGCATGGGAGGCTAATTTTGTACTTGTTTAGAAAAATTATGGAGAAATTAGCATGAACTTGAACCTAGCATCAAAAAAGGACAGTTACCCAATTCCTTCAATGGAACAAATCCTCCAAACCTTTTTGGTTAAAAAATGTTTTCCCTATTAGACAAATTTTCAAGGTACAACCAAGTGCTAGCTGTCAAGACTCAAAATGACATTCCACATCAAATGGGAAACATTCATGTATACAAGGATTCCATTCAAGATGATAAATGTGGGGGTGAATTTTCAGAGAGCCATGGATGTGGCCTTTAGGGGATTATTAAACAAGAGTGTAGTCATATATTTTGACAATGTAACAAATTTATCCAAGAATAAAGCTGATCATACCCTTCATCTAACTTATATATTTCATAAGTATAACATATCCAAGAACCCTTGGAAGAACATCTTTGGTGTCTCAGATGGTAAGCTATTAGGTTATATAATCTCTAAGGAATGAATGTACAATGACTCAGATAAAATCCTAACCATTCAATAATTGACATATCCTCATAAATAAGAAAGCCATGTAGTCTTTATTTCTCAAGATAAAATTTGTAAGGAGATTTGTAAGCTGTTTCACTGAAATCATCCATCCTATGCAAAACATCATAAAGGAACATGCCATATTCAAATGGGGCCAGCTTAAAAAGCAAGCATTCAACCAAATAAAGGATGCCATTTCCAACATAGCCATACTAAGAAGCCCTAAGTGAGATGTCGATTATATATTGTATACCTTTACATTCAACGTGACATGACATAAAAAGAGGAAGAGGGACATGGATACTGGAATCGAAATTGTTGATGAGTACAAATTTGCAAGGTACTGAGTTGAGTTACCCACCCATCAATAACATAGTTTTCACGGTCATTAAGGATTTGAATCATTTCTAGTTGTATACCCTTAGGAGTCATACCAAAATTGTAATTCCCTCGCCTTGTAGTTAAAACTCTATTTACACTATAAGAATTAGGAGAGCGGCATGGAAATTGGATGTCCATCATGCAAGCGTATGACATTGAGTTCATACCAACCAGTATTTTTAGTGGGAAAGGCTTGTGACTGAATCTAAAGATAATGATCCTTTGGATGAACTCGGGTAGGTAGTGGGAAAATAAAATAGCAATGTTTGTCAAGGATTAAATCTGATTTGTGAGGACGTGTTCTGAGGCTGAGGCTAACCCGAGCTTTATTGTTGCGATTTGTTATTCGTTGGATCTGGGTTCAAACCATGACGAGAGAAGTCTATCCCTGGCCCAAGCTCTGTATCAATGAGAACATTATTGTTATCATTAAATTATTGGCAGAGGTTCTATTCAGGTAGCATAAACATTTGATAAATTCGGAGCAGTTAATATGATACAATCAGAGGTCAAACAACAAACGATATATATATAATCGAAAAGTTTGCGGAATGACTATAACAACGGAGGCGAAGTTGAGACAACGGCCATATATGACAATGACATGCAACTATTGACTGACTATACATATTTGAATCTGGCATAATATAATACAAACAGCGAAGGCATTTTGGTTGGCCGAAGGTTGACTGATGAAGTTTATATGAGAATCCACTGTTTTAGCAAGGTCGAAGGCGAAATTTGATGGATGACCACCATTTTGCAAATTTTTGGCAAGTGGATTCAGACACGTATCAAACTTGTCAACGTACATCTCAGCAGAACGTCGAGCTTGGTTGCCAATATATATAATGTTATTGTGTGGATGGGTCACGACATATACATGCCATAAGCAAAAAAAACACACATATATATGTAACAATGAGCTTGCTATTACGTAGACATATATACTGACTAGTGGTGGCAGCAGTGTGTGCTTCTCTATATATATAACAATGAGCTTGCTATTACGTAGAAATATATACTGACTAGTAGTGGCAGCAGTGTGTGCTCCTCTCTATATATATAACAATGAACTTGCTATTACGTAGACATATATACTGACCAGCAGTGGCAGCAGTGTGTGCCTCTCTCTATATATAGTAGATGCATTACAATTTAAACAAATTGTATGGATGATAATGCAATGGTGTTGAATTAAAGCCAAGAATCTCAGGTTTTAGGTTCAAGCATCTCAAAAAAAAATTAAAATTTGGAAAAATTAAAATTTGGAAAGTTATTTTATTAAGTTCAAGCACCCCGAAAGAATGACAATTAAGAAAGTTTATTGAGAGAGGTTTTTGGCTAAAATTACATTATCCCGTTACACTTTTAATATAATTAAATAAAGATAATATTAAATTAACTAACTAATTAAAAACAATTATATTCTTTCTCAATAATTCTTCACTGACTTGAGTTTTTTTCCAAATTTCTACATATTCAATTATTAGAAAATATTATAAGTTTTTATTTATTTATATAGTTTTAAAAATAAAAAAGGTCCATTAATAGATTATTGATTCATATTCTTGGTAGTTAAATACAATAAATTACTTTTATTCAAATATGGTAATAAATATAACATAACTAATTTATAAATTAATTAATTGATTTTTCCTTGTCCCTATCTCTTGGTCTAGTGTAGTGACCCAGTGAAATATAGCTGTTTCCTAGTCAATTATATTCGTTTCCTAGTCAAATATATGTTAGGATATTCCGACACATAGGAAATAGTTAAGTATATCTTGGTCTAGTGTAGATTTAGGTAAAGTGTGTTTCTGTACTATGTACTTTTGTAACTTACAATCTGATGGTCACGATATGTAGTGATCTGACAGTTCATTCTCTCCTCAGTATTACTGACACTTGATCCGTGGTTTAACACTCGATTTGTCCATGATCTCTATTTAAAGAGTATGGAGGGTCATTTGCAGGGTAACCGTTCATGAGATAAGCTTATGTAAATTTTCATTAGTTTATTAATAAATTGCCTGAAGTGGCCGTGTTGGCTCAAGCCGTGGACTGTTTCCCTCTTTGAGGGTTTTAACCACGTCAACAATACTGGTGTATTGGTCTGTGATTTGTTTATGAGCGGTGTCCTTTGGTGTTCTGTCTGAGGAACTTACCCTATAAATTTATACATGGTATCAGAGCTATTTGAGGGCCGCATCTATTGATGATCCAAATCTAAAGCCAGTAGAACTGCATCTGACTATCGTTTCCTAGATCTACTGTTACTGACTGCTTTCGGGCCGAGATGACTGCTCTATTGTGTTAGGAGCATCTGTTCCAGTGAGGAACCCCTTTTGTTGATGCGAAAAGGTTTCCGGTAGCCGTAGCTACGTCATTTTTAAGATCTGGAGGTATATAGTGTTTATTTGGAGTTTTTAGTTATTTTCTCTCTGTTTATTTCGGTTTATTTAGCTCTTTGTTTTTTTTATTACCGGATCTATACCTTTCATTTCTACGTATGCTCTTTGCCCCGCGACTTCTTGCGATCTGGGAAAATTAGAAACAGTAAGGAAGGATTTTTCTCATGCGTATGGTCTTTTCCACTGCGTCCTAGTGTGTTTTCGGAAAATCAGAAGCATTGAGGAAAATATTTAGTTTCCGGCTAAAGCTAACTTCAAGCTGTAAGGCTTGTTTTTTTGTATGTTCGTGTTGGGTTTTGTGTTTTTTGTTTTGTAGGCAAAAAATAGCTTTCTCAAGTAAGCACGCACCCCAAAGCTTCGATGACTACCAAAAAAAAAAATCTTTTCAAAAAATTACTAACTTTTTAATTCTATCTCACTTGGTCCAAAGCTACTTTATGAGAATAGAGGTCTTGAGTTCAAGTCTTTCTTTTTGTTGAGCTAATTAGATTAATTTTGGAAAGGGGGCAGATTTTTTTTTAAATATAACATTATCATTCATTTTCCACACATTCCCACACTTCATCGACATCTTCAACAACTTTTCTTCAAAAAACCATAACTTCTTCATTTTGAATCCGTTTTCAGAGCCATTTTTTTTTAATCAACCTAATTTTTCGAGATCTTTCCATTGGAACACTTATTTTTAGCATCTATAACTTCAGTTTTTGTTAAAATGGAAATTCCATGCCAAGTTATTCTTGACAACACCAACTACTTCCAATGGTGGTCCTACATTGTGGATTTACTTAGAAGTAAAGGTCTTTATAGAATAGCCTTAGGCCAAGAAACCAAACCGAAATATGAAGATAAGGCAACGAAATGGGAAAATAGGCAAGATCAAGCACGTGGGTTGATAGGGATGTCTGTTTCTCTAGACCTTAGATTCCGTATCGCAGAACTTGATACTCCTAATGAAGTAATGAAACAGATCACTAAAGTTTTTGGAATTAAAAATGAACTTAAAGCCCATCAACTCTAAAATGAGTTGCTTACATTGGACCCCAATAATTTTTCTTCTATTGAAGATTTTTTGTCCAAGTTCAAGACCCTTAGACTTCTCTTGGAAGGTGTTAAGGTTAGGAAAGAAGATGATAACCTTATCTATTCCATTCTTACTAAGTTGGGACCAACCTACTCTGTTTTTGTTTCCACATTCTATTCTATAAGAGAAGCCTTCATTTCTCAAGGACAATACTACAAGTCCCCTTCCTTTGATTCCTTTTATGATTCTTTAATAAGAGAACAATAAAAACTCTTACATCTTGGTCTTCTTAATCTTGGAAACTCTTCTAAGAAAGCCTTAGCTGCCCAGCAGCAGCCAAATTCAAAGAATCCTAAGAGGTCGTATCCTAAAAATAATGGTCCTATAACAAGGGTCCTAAGCCATTTCAGTCTCAAAATGAAAAATCATTTCAATAAAATGGTAAGGCAAATAAAAACAAAGGGAAGAAGATTGATAGGCATTGCCACTTTTGTAATAGAGATGGCCACTTAGAATCCAAATGATTTAAAAATATGGAAGCCTTGGAAGCAACAATGAAGAAGCATAACATCCATTTGGAGCACTCAACAACTTCAACTTCATATTCAGGAATAACACTTTCTACATGTGGTTGTCAAGCATCTCGGTCTGGATATGCACTAAATGTATCTTCTTCTTCTCTCTCATGAGGGGCTCATTGATTCTGGAGCTTCTTATCACATGACCAAAAACAAAGCCTTGTTTTCTTCTTTAAATGATTGTAACACCAAAAATATATATATTGGTGATGATAGATCTCTTAGTATTGTACGGACTGGAACTGTTCATATAGACAATGGTTAATTCAATGATGTATTATGTGTTCCAACCTTATCCTGCAACCTTCTATCTGTATATCAGATAACTCATTCAGGCGAAGGTAAAATCGTTGAATTTTCACCCACGATGTTGTAATTAAGGACCTAATAGATCCTAAACAGATTTTAGCTACTGGAATTGCTGATGATTCTACAAGGCTGTATAAGTTTAACAAATTTGAGTCATCAAATCTTCCCTCGGTATTTGTTGCTAATAATGATGAAGTGAGAAAACTTTGGCATGAGCGATTTGGTCACTTAAACTATCGCTCCCTTTAGAATCTATGTAAAGAAAATATGGTGACAGGTCTTCCAATGGTATCTTGCAGAGATGGTGTTTGTTCCGGATGTGTACTCGGAAAACATCATCGGGATAGTTTCGAAAAGCGTGCCTCTTGGCATGCATCAACCCCTTTACAGCTTGTGCATAGTGATTTATGTGGTCCACTTCTAGTTGTTTCATTCTCTGGCTACAAGTATTTCTTAACTTTCATTGATGATTTCTCTAGACGCAATTGGGTATACTTCTTAAAACTCAAGAGTGAAGTATTTAACATGTTCTTGGCCTTTAAGGCCTTTGTTGAAAAACAACCTGGACATCAAATTCTTAAGCTAAGATCTGACAATGGCGGAGAATATGTTAACAACAAATTCATCAACTTTTGCATTGAGAATGGAATTCAAATGCAACATACTGTTCCATATACTCCACAACAAAATGGTGTAGCTGAAAGGAAGAATCTCACCTTAAAGGAAATGACCAGTTGTATGCTTCAATCTAAAGGACTTAGTCTTAATTTTTGGGCAGAAGCAATTAACTGTGCAAATTACATAATAAATTCTGCTCTTACTAATGTTTTAAAGAATATCACTCTAGAAGAAGCATGGAGCTCAATTAAACCAAATGTAAGTCACTTTCGTGTTTTTGGAAGTGAATCATGGGCCCATATTCCAGATGAGAAACATAAAGCTTTAGAACCTAAGAGTGAAAATGTATTTTTGTTGGATATCTTGAAGATTTCAAAGGATACAAACTTATTCCACTTAAGTCCAAAAATGTTATCATTAGAATAGATGTCAAGTTTGCTGAAAATATATCGGCCTACGAGCCTAGTTCGGCGTATGTGCCACCTCTCTCTATCCCTTCTACTTCTGAAATTATTTCTTCTTCAGATGATGATAGCAAGGATGACAATCCTCCCCCACCTTCTCAGGATCCTCCTTCAGCTCCTCAGCTTCCAAAATGGGTCCGTGCTACTCGGGATGTAGCAAGTGCTCTTGCTGGTGATCCTACAGATCAATGACGTACACGTTCTTAGTTTGATAGAGCCTCTTCTTTACTAGCTCAAGCTTCAGCTAATTACGATCCTAACACCTTTGCAGAAGCTTTAGGCCATCTAGATTGGGACGCAGCTATGAATGAAGAATATCATTCATTATTGGAAAATGATACATGGGATCTTGTTCCCCTTCCAAAGGGACGAAAACTTGTTAGATGCAAATGGGTTTACAGAACCAAGTATGGAACAGATGCAAAACTTGATAAACATAAAGCTCGTCTTGTTGCTAAGGGTTTTTCACAAGTTGAAGGCATTGACTATACTAAAACCTTCTCCTTTGTTGCGAAAATGAACTCTATCCGCCTTGTTCTTTTCCTTGTTGCCTCTTTCAAATGGGAAGTCCATCAGATGGATGTTAAATCTGCCTTCTTGCATGGGGAATTGCATGAAGAAATCTATATGGAACAACCTACTGGCTTTATACAAATAGACTCTAGCCTTGTATGTCAGCTTAAGAAATACCTTTATGGTCTCAAGCAAGCCCGTCAGGCTTGGTATGCCAAAATGGATAGCTTTCTTTTAGAAACTGGATTTTCTAGGTGTCATTCTGACACTACTATCTACACCAAGAAAGTGGGAAGGTCCCTTATCATTATTGTTCTTTATGTTGATGATCTTATCCTTGCTGGTAGTGATCCCAACCTTATAAACCATGTGAAGTCTAGCCTTAAAAAGAAGTTTGAAATGACAGACTTAGGACACTTGCATTATTTTCTTGGTCTTCAAGTCTTGCAATCCAAGGAAGGTATTTCCCTTTCCTAGTCCAAGTATGCATGTGATATTCTACGCCATTTTCACATGGAAGACTATAAGCCAACACCTTCTCCCTTTTAGTCTGGAGCTAAACTTTCAGTCACTTGCACTTCCCCTGAAGATGATGCTACCTTATACTGTCAACTTGTAGGAAAACTTTTGTATATGACCCATACTCATCCTGACCTTTCCTTTGCGGTTGGCTTTATTGCTTGGTTGATGTAAAACGCACATGAAAGTAATTGGAAATCAACTAAAAGAATACTTCATTATGTTCGAGGTATAGTTCAATTTAGGATTCATTGCATGCAGAAGCATCTCCTCTATTAGTTGATTTCACTGATTTTGATTGGGCTGGTGACCCTGAATATCAGAAGTCTACTGCAGGTTATGTGTTCACTCTTGTTTTAGGACCTATTACATGGGCTTGCAAGAAACAAAGTGCCATTTCTCTTTCTTCAGCAGAAGCAGAGTATCGTGGTGCCGTAGAAGCTAGTAAGGAAGCACTGTGGTTTCGTCAGATCCTGTCAGAGTTTGGCTTTCATCAGCAACATCCGACTACACTTTAGTGTGATAATCAAAGTGCCATTCAACTATGCAAAGATCCAGTCCAACATCAATGCAACAAACACATTGAACTGCACATGAAATTCATTAGAAAGCTCATTCACGACCATGTTCTTGAAGTGCAATTTTGTTCAACAAATGATCAAGTTGCAAACATCTTTACAAAGGCTCTCACAGAGGCGAAGTTTACTAAACTTCGATTTATGGTTGGAGTTCAGGAAGTTGTCACTAAGGGGGATAGGCTCTAATGCCTCCTTCCTTCTCCTATTGTGTCATATTTGTACATCCTTCAATCCTATCCCAAGTTGTTCTTAAGGGGGGATGCTAGGATATTCCGAGACATAGGAAATAAATTAATTAAAATACATATACATATTTAATTTTAATTAATAAATTAATTAAAATACATATACATATTTAATTTTAATTAATAAATAAACATGGATATGTATTTTAATTTTAATTAATAAATTAATTAGAATTAAAATAATCTTAATTAATAAATTAATTAGAATTAAAATAATATTAATTAATAAATTAATTAGAAATAAAATAATTAAAATAATAATTCATCACACATAATAACTAAAGGGTTAATTAATAAATAAACATGGACATGTATTTTAATTTTAATTAATAAATTAATTAAAATTAAAATAATTTGAATTAACTAAAGGATTAATTAACATAACTAGAGTAGGGATATGTATTTTAATTTTAATTTATAAATTAATTAAAATTAAAATAATTAAAATAATAATTCATTAGAATAGAGCAACGCATCCTAAGACAAATTAAAAAATTAAAACATAAACAAATAGGATCATAACAATTAAAATTAATAATTAATTAAAATAATAAAATAAATATAAGCATAACCCATATATATATGTATTTTAATTTTAATTATAAACTAATTAAAATACATATACATATTTAATTTTAATTAATAAATAAACATGAATATGTATTTTAATTTGAATTAATACATTAATTAAAATAAAAATAATTAAAAGAAATAATTAATTAAAAATAAATATAATTAAATTACTTAAAGTAAATATAATTAAAATAGATAGAATAAAACATGAAATAATTAGTACTAATAAAATTAAGATAATGAAATATCACAATAATACAATTAAATAGAACAATTAAAAATAATTTAAATATCTGTTGGCTAAGCATCTCATGCATCTCTATATATTTGACAAATAAGACCAGTCTTTAAATTAATTCTTTCACATCCTGAAGATGCACCACCGTTGCTGGTTTGAAACGTCGATCTAAAAAGAAATTAATTGCGATGGATCCGGAAGAAAATCTACAACATAGGAAATAGTTAAGTATAACTTGGTCTAGTGTAGAGTTAGGTAGAGTGTGTTTCTTTACTATGTACTTTTGTAACTTACAATCTGACGGTCACGATATGTAGTGATCCGACTGTTCATTCTCTCCTCGGTATTACCAACACTTGATCTGTGGTTTAACACCCGATTAGTCCATGGTCTCTATTTAAAGAGCATGGAGGGTCATTTGTAGGGTAACCGTTCATGAGAGAAGCTTATGTAAATTTTCATTCTTTTATTAATAAATTGCCTGAAGTGGCTGCGTTGGCTCAGGGCGTTGGCTCAACCATTGAATGTTTCCCTCTTTGAGGGTTTTAACCACGTCAACAATACTAGTGTATTGATCTGTGATCTGTTTGTGAGCGGTGTCCTTTGGTGTTCTGTCTGAGGAACTTACCCTATAAATTCCTACAATATAGTCGTTGTATGATATGCTCCCTCTATTTAACATGCATCCATGATCTAGTTCTTCAACTTGTCGTGATGATGAACCACACTTGTTGGTTCGAAACATGTTGACAAATGAATGATGATGTGATTTTCGCTGAAAACCCCTCTCAATAAACTTGATATGGATCACAGAAGCCTAAATTGAACAATTTGGAAAGTTATTTTATTTTTGCTTATTTGGTTAATTTTGTGAGATGAATAACGAGGTTGTGGCATAAAAGTGGCAATTTGTAAAAGGGTATTTTAAAATGGGCAATTTGTAGAACACTTAATTTACTATAGGGTTATGAATGGTTTTGAAGCATCACAACCAAGGCTTCGTAGTGAACATTCTTAAAAACATGAGAAGTCTTGAAGTTGTGCTTTGATGATTAGATTCTTTATTATAAGTTGTAAAATCTGGTTGCAATGGTTTTGGAAATAAGGCAAGAACATTTGCTGAACTAGTATTGACAATAGTGACAATCGTGAGAATTATAACAATATTGTGACAATGTTATGACAAGAGTAGAGACAATACATCAGTGTTATTCACAGTAGTAACTGAGCAACGTATTCAATGTGATCCATATTGTTTTTCAATATTTTATCATTAGGTTGGTAGGGTGATGTACAAAGAAAACCAAAGAATTCTCCAGGTTGGAGCTTGAGAACATATTTAATATTTAGGGTGGTAGGGTGGTGCAAAGTGGAGATTGTAGTCTCCTTCAGGTTGGAGCCTGAGAACACTTCAAGGTGGTATGGTGGTGTTAGGACAAGTTGGAGCTTGCAGGGTGTTGGAACATCATTCAGTTAGAGTTGATAAAACCAGGGTGTTGGAGCATTTTTTTAGTTGGAGCTGATAAACTAGGGTGCTGGAGCATCCTTTTAGTTGGAGCTAGTAAACCAAGGGGTTGGAGCCTCCTTCCAGTTGAAGTTGGTAAACCAGGGTGTTGGCACATCCTTTTAGTTGGAGTTGAAAAATCAAGGGGTTGGAGCCTCCTTCTAGTTGTTGTTTTTTATTCTAGGCTAAGACTAAACTAAGTACCCACGGGGAATTGAACCAGTGACCTATCGCAAGGAGTGCCTTAACAGCGCACCCATTCACCGTCAATCCAAAGCCCCGTGGGCTCCTTCTAGTTGTTGTTGGATAATATTGGGAGCTGAGATTTCTTGTTGATGTAATCTTAAAGATTCATATAGAAATTGTTTGATGGTTTTTCTCCTGGAAATGTTTCCACCTAAAAAAACTCTCGTGCACTATCTTTGATGTTATGCATTGTCGAATAATTTTGTTAATTGTTTAATGTCAACATTTTATAACTAATATTGTTAAAAAATGCCCAATATTGATTCACACCCTCTATTAGTCTTGGTGAATATTCCAACACATGTTTGGATATGAGGTTGCCTGTGACAACCCTCTTTTCTTTCCTTGCCAATTTTCCTTCCAATCTTTTCTTGGTGTGTCCATATAGAGGTAGTTTCCAAGGTCTTTGGTGTGCCCAACATGTCCATGGTTTTCCTTGCCAATGGGCCATAATGTTTCAAAAATTACTCTTCTATCCATTAATCATTACCTCCTATCCATCCATGTTGAGCCATGATCACCAAGTTGATCATGCAATAGAGGTGCTTGAAGCCATTCAAGCTAGGGCCTTTCAATCAACTTCTTGGGTCAAGGCTCTATTATTTTCTTGATTGTTCACTTATTTTTTTGATCTGTAATTCACTTGGTAGCAAACCACCTTGTCAAATTTATTTCCAAGGAGGGGAGTTCTTTGAGTTGCCCAGGTTAGAGATGGGTAAGAAGGGATGCATGGAAATTGGAGAGATTTAATGATGGTTATAGAGTCCTCAATGATGACAACTTTGCACCAGTGAGAATACTCAAAGTCTAATTACTTAGTAGGTAACGATGAATTATACCTTGTTATTAGTATATGATTAGCTCTCCACAAGAACCTTAGCTTCATTTGTTGTTCAAGATGGTAGATGAACAACCACCCCTACCCTTGCCACCCTAGACAATTAATGCATTTATGTAATGGTTGTGAATGTTGATAGTTATTTTTATAATATCTTTTCCATGATACTTAAGTTTATGATATACCCTTTTTTGCTAGAGAAAAAATCACATTTATTTATTTATTTTAGAGCATAATTAAAAACAAATTCTTCAATTACACTTGACATAGTACATCTAAGAAGGATTCTAAAATCCTATGAGTAGCCTATTTATGGTTGTTAACATCTCCACATTCTTTGAATATGTTCATGAAAAAAACACACAACTATATTTTTCTAATTTTTTTACAACAATGTATCAAAATATATGTCATCTATGACAAAGCACTATTACAGGACATAATCAAATTAATAGACCGTTTGTTACTACATCAATAGGTTATAAATTTGTTTTAACTTCAAACTGATATACAAAATCTATGGATTTAAATATGTAAATCAAAGTGTCCCTTTGGAGATCATCTTGAAACTTAAGGAGTATAGGTTCTTCAGGTAACAACTAATTTTTTTTCCTTTGATAAGGATTTTGCATCATGGTTCAACTCCTCGAAGATATGTAGTATTGTAAGTGTAGAAAAAAGGACCAACACTTATTCATATGTGGTTGATCTGTAAACTATCATGGATATTCCATTTGAACAATTTATCACAATAGATCTGATGAAAATACTAAAATTGTTACTACGAAGGTTCATTTTCTTTAGATCTTAAATTCCTAAATTTTTTTTTTTTGCTTAAATGCTAAAATAGCTGAAATGTGAAAAATAGATAATATAAAAATACATAGATACACACCATCCACAAATAAACACCATATTTTACTCGAGGAAACCATTGATGGAGAAATCCCATCTAGAAGGTGGGGTCACTTTGTTGTCTTTTCTCTAGCATACAAATATGTAGATACAAAGAAAGAGGCGCTCCTTACGAAATTATTCGAGACTTGTGGCTTATTAGGTTGCTATAGAATGTTCTCCCTGATTCTTTTCTCTAACTTCCCACTCCAAGTTTCTTTTCTCAACTATGGAACAAATATAATAAAATAGAATGGAATCCCTTTTCCTCCTAGGCACTTGGTATTTAACATTACTCAACATCCTTTTAAGGGTAAAGTTTTGACCTCAATTAGAGTTATGGTTTTGGACCTTCTAGAATATTCTTGAAATTACAGATGTGGCTTCCCCATATGTAATGTCCCTTCCTAAATTATTTTGGAACAAGATTTATTTCTACATTTTGGGGGCCAATTTTGGTGAACACGGGGCCCATTTGATTTTTGATAGAAGACTTGGGAGTTAGAGGCAATTTAATGTTATTTTATTTTGTTTTTTTAATGATATGTGGGGACCACCCACATAAGAAATACACACTCCCTAAGCCAATGATTCGAAATGCATGAGAGGGAAGAAAAGGTGGGAAGAAAGACTCCACAAAAGTTATAAAAGGAAGACAACACACTTCATTTGGCATTCTTGGCTTATCGAATTTGATTTTGTTGCTTGAGTTGTTTAGTTGGTCACTTCTTGTTTAAAAAGAGTTTGCCAAGAGGATAACTCACCCTTTCTTGCGAGGACTTCGAGTGCCACCCTAGAGAGGTTAATCCATTATCATCCAAAGGATATTTGTAGAGATATTTCCAGCATTTGTATTCAATTCGCCCCAACAATGCGTATTTCTGGAGGACGCAGTAGTGGATCTAGTGTGGCCATTGCAACATTCTTTCGAAGGGCTATCTCTGGGAGAAATTAGGAGAAGAAGGCTCAATAGATTTGTTGGCTATTAGGTGATTTTGAGGGCTGGAAGTGACAATAATATTTAGGAGTCATTTTGTGGACTCTGTGGCTAGCGCAAAAGAGAGAAAATAGGCATACATGGGAGATAGAGTTTTAGCCATTAGGGCTATTGCTTACTGGGAGAAATAAGGGAAGTATTGGTGGAGTTGATTTATGCATTTCAAGAGTGTCTAGGGAGGATTTTGCTGGTGGTTTGACAGACAACGTGCTTCAACAACTATTGGAAAGCGTAGGGATTTTGGGGGTCGATTTTGGAAGGTGAAAACTAGGCCAAAATATTTCTAGTTTTTTCTAGGTTTTTGGTAAGGACATCAAATCTGATTTTGCAGATTTTTTTGAGCACCGAAGGTGGGGTTTTCAGCCATATCTTTGTAGCAGATAATGCATAATTGCTCGGCGTAGGGCCATTTGGGGGTCGATTTTGGAAGGTCAAACTAGGCCAAACCATTTTTGGGTTTTTCTCGGTTTTGTCAAAGACCTCAAATATATTTTTGTAGAATTTTCTGAGCACTGGAGGTGGGGGTTTCAACCATATCTTTGGAGCAGACAATGTAGAATTGCTAGGGATTGCACAATGCAGCGGTTGTTCAATTGATTGTAGGTTCGAGTAGTCATTGCTTCACCTGGGCTTTGATTCGCTCACCTTTGGGGAAAGCCCCAATGCATTCCTTCCATATTTTGTACTATTGCATCAGTGTATAATAAAATGACTCAACTGCTTCCATATTTCTAATTGTTATGGGCGTGTTCTAATTGTTTTTAAATTTCTGTAGTGAAGAAATTTCATTTTCTTGCATATCGTTGTTTTTCCTATTTTGGAACATTACAATGGCATCATAGCATGATCTTGGCCTAGCTGTGGGTAACCAATAAGATCATGGAAGATTCGGGTATGTAGGCATAATAACGGGTGAAACTATAGACAAACCCATGACTCAAGAGAAATTCAATGTGCAGAAATTTTGGGGTGGTATCCATTGGGACAATGAGAGGTTGGCCTAGTTGAGGAGGGTGACAGACCAAACCCATCCTCATTCTTACAACAAAGACACTAGAGGTACACAAACCATGGGGGTGTAACCATCTACCGCATGTAGGGTAAATCGATAGACTCGGGATACCAGATCTCCTTGAAAGGAGCATAAAGGACATGAACAGTTAGAGGGTGAGACTAGGACGCACTTCTACTGGTGGAGACTTGGATTTAGATATGAGGAGTCTGAGGAGGATATTGAGCATGAGGCAGAGGACACATGGGAGTGTGAGGAGCATATTGATATACCCAGTGTGACACATGAGCCACCATTGTTGGAGGCCTCTTTGATAGCACTAATTTACACCTTGGGGGAGAAAGTAGAGCATACACCCATAGGGTCGTCCATTGACGAGGTGCTAGGAGACACATACATGTCCACCATTGAGGAGGTGACATCCGTTGTTGAGGTATCCATTGATGAGTTGTCCAAGGTCGTGACCAATTTTTTAGGTGATAACATCACATGATAGGATGATGAGGTGCCAAGAGACATCACCACCCTTGATGAGGAGCCGATAGGTACAGAGGCACCCAAATCTATGACATAGTTGCGGGATGAAAATCACCTACAACGACATGGGGAGCACATAGAGGGGTGTGAGCTAGTCATGGAGGGGTAGTTTGTGACTCATGTTGAGCCCATGGTGGAGGAGGACGAGAAATATTCTTTGGGGCCAACCACTGACTTAGAGAAGATAGATGCACAAACCGTCAATAGAGTTGCAATACTTCGAGATAGTAGCTCTCTCTGGGCTTATATAGGTGGGGCCTGAAACTTTGCTAGACTACCTTTGCACCACAGAGAGACATGCAGAGACTCCCCAACAAAATTTATGTGTTGACCAGGATGGTGAGTTGAGGTGACATGAGTTGCAAAGGGTGCAACACTCACACGATGGAGGGTTTGTTCTATGTGATGGAGTTTGTGCATTCGATCCCTCTCTTGGGTTTGGATGGCGACAGATTATGATTTTGTACCCATTGGAGTGGGCTAGAATCATGGAGATGGTCATAGTTTGGAGTGAAACTCAGTGGGGGTTCTTAGACATCGAGGGTACTGGAGGCCCAGGTTGGCATTGGGATCTAGGCGGGGATTCCTATCCGATATCAAAAATGTGGGATGGCTATGACATTGATGAGGTAGTCAATCTAGTTCCTGAGCGCATGCATTCCTTATGGGAGTTCCAATCGGCGCTAGTGGCCAGGTGGTTTGTGAGAAGACTCCATTGGTTGTTCTGGCATGTTGGTTGTGCATGGGGGTGCAGGATCATGGGGGTGCAAGATAATTAACATTCTCTGGCAGGAGCTGGTTGGAGGAGGTGGCATGGGTAGGCCATCAGACCGGATGTTATATGGAGACGATGTTATCCCATTGAGGTTTAGGACTCAGGGGTCACAATGGATTGAAACAACAAAGATATCCGCTCTAGCAGGAGTGGAGTTAGGGTGCCCAGGTCTACCAGGATGGATGAGGGGACATGGTGCTTGTCATGGTGGGGTCACTAGCAGAGTGGCAAACACTTTGGCACATGCAAGATACCATATGTTATAAGGTGGTATGACAATAGGTAGTGGTACACAAGATTTCATAGAGTCAGATTGTAGCGTCTAGTGTTATATAGAGGGATGTGACCTGATGCATACAAACCCAATTCTAGGCCATAACACCTAGTGATGTGTAGGGATATGCAATGAGGAGCAGTGCCTTGCAGAGGAGCATGGAGATGCATGGTGGCATACCAAAACATGTAGGTTTACACTGTGGAGTAGGAGGAGTGACTCACATTGCATTGAGGACGTGCGGGGAGTGACAGGTGCAGTGACACAAGCATGACACAAGATGTTATAAGATGGTATAGCTGTAGCTGGGGGTATCTAGTGGTGTACATGAGCAGGTTGCAACATACAGTGGCATCTCTAGGAGTGTGGTGGTACTTGCTTGTATGCAGTGACACATGATGCAGCGCAATGGTCTCTTGGAGAGTTGCCTTCAGGGAGACTTATGGACAGGGACAATAGGTGTACCATTGGATGCAACTAACCAACGATCATCGAGGACATTGTTGAGCACCTGGGGACACCATGTTTAGTGGAGGCATGGCCTTGAAGGGGTTATCAGCAGATCCGAAGTGGAGAGAGGGTCATCCATAGGATTACTCTTGAGCATTCCGACAAACTCTAAATCATACTCTTTGGGACATACCCACCCATCATCCTCCAGTGTTGCTTATAGTTGCAGAGGGTTTGGATGTTGCCCTTTGACACTCTCCATTTAGGAAATAGGGCATGGGAGGCTCACCCTAGGCAGTTGGATGAGACACCGCGTATCATGGACCGAGAGAAGACTCTCAAGTTGAGACACTTGGTAGGTGCACGAGTTGACGATTACAGGCTTAGGGATGAAACGGTTGATTATCGAGGTAGCATATGTTCCACCCCTAGGCTCACACTTGGTCAATTGATTGTAGCTCTAGGTAGTCATTTATTCACCTAGGCTTTGCTCCGCTTGCCTTTGAGGCAAGCCCAGGTGCATTCCTTCCATATTTTGTACTCTTGCACCAGTTTATAATAAAATGGCTCATCTACTTCCATATTTCTGATTGTTATGGGTGTTTTCTAATTGTTTTTAAATTTATGTAGTGAAGAATTGTTATTTTCTTTCATATCACTGTTTTTTCTATTTTGGAACATTACACCATATGTGTGAGTAATGGGGGATGAAATGACATTCTCTCGTGCCATGGTAGGTCAATTTGTTGGGGGCATGAATTTTGCATACGAGCTTTGATTGATTGTTTTTTGTGCCATTGGAAAGGTATTTGAGTGTAACTAGTGTCAAGGGGATCTCGCGTAGGAAATGAAAGTTTCAAACCCCAAAAAAGTTATTTGATGCCTCAAAATGGCTCTGGAAGGTTTCAAATCCCAAATTTTGAAACTGAGACCTATCATTAAAATGACCCTACAAGCTAATTCCTCCAATTTTTTCCACTTTGAAAGCATTAGGATAGATGAAAAATACTATAATTATATAATCTAGATCAATTGCCAAAGGAAATAAATAGAGTACATGAATATTTTGTTCACTATTCATTCAATTTTTCACCAACATGGAGTCTCCATATACCTATAGCGAAAGTATTTTTTTCAATAACTAGTTTTATAAGTGTCCTTAATGCAACCAATTTTGCAAAATTACTTGTTCCTATATTCAAAATTTAATTTTAAATAATGAGTGTCCCATGTATAAAATATTAGGCCTATTCCACAATTTTGATCTTGTTATTAACAAGCTCCATTGAAGAATCATTTGTAGTTCCTACTCTAATTAATCAAAAGTTCACCAACTTGCCTAGGAATTCTCACTTTGTTTTCCACCCTACAATACTTTTATAAAGAAGCAATATCAACAAATATCTAAAAGGTTTGTAAAGATCAAAGCATTTTTTGCAAGCTGGATCCCCCTATAGACTAAGAAAGGCATAAATCTAAATTCTTTCAATTATTGTTTGTAGAATCAAGAATGTAAGCATTGTACAATTATTATTCCTTGCCAAATATTACTCACTTTCAACTAGTTCAACATCATTCCAAACCTAAAGTGAGTATGAACAATGAACAAATAGGTGTGTGTTAGTCTCATATTCTTTCATTCAAAATATAGAAATTCTAGGGCCTTCTATATTTTTTCTAACGATTCACATGTTAACACCTTATTATTCATGCTAACAACAAAAATACCTTGTTTGTTTTTTGATCTTTGAGCTTTCAAATTTTAGACCACCACTAGTGAACTTCTAGATTCTCAACAACCATGAAAACTTGGTAACTCAATACTATAACACACAATATTTGGACAATTAGAGAGTACATAAATAATCATGTTGCTATCATAGTTAATTCCCTATTTTTCTAAGGACAAAGTGATCACTCAACCATTTGGTGCTACATGTGGCTCTAATAGTCGAGGAGCAAGATGACAAAAACAAATTAAGAATTTGGATGGATTTCCCATGAAGTGTTGTTTACCAAGTGCAATTGAAGTGATGATTAATGTTATGCCATTACTTTTGATAATTTTAATCCCACTTCTTCACCCTAATGAACATTGCCCGATGCAATGAGTGTTAAGTGGATTGTTTAATAACAAGAGAAATTGATCATTTTTTCTAATGCTCACGGGATATGGGTCATATATTATTGACTTACTCTATGCAAATATTCCTAAAATTGGTATTTCATATGTTGGACCACAGAATCCCCTCAAGTGCTTAAATAAAGAGTCAAGGGAGCTTTAAAATAACAATTCATAAGGCATAAAACCATTGAGATTGGTAGCTTGGGAGGTACTCCAAACCCTAGGCTATAAGGGTTGTGGAGGAATTGGAACCATAAGGTCACTTGTGGGCTAAGAATCCAAGGTCTGAGATTTGCACCCAAAATTGTGGGTGTGAATCCACAAGTACTTTTGGACATTTGACCCTTGGAGATGAAACACCCCCCTTAAAGGGGAGTAAGGGGCAACTTCAAGCACCAAGAGAGGAGGTCTACAAATTGAGATATAAATTTTTGTATGTTTCAAACGGGATTGTGGCACAAAGAACAAGTCGACTAGGCTTAGAGTGTGACCCAAGGGCTAATCATTGGCACCCAAGAGAAGCATATAAAAGGGGGTGACATTGAGGCTCAAAAATAAAAACCCAAGTGCAACACATCAAGATCTTTACGATTTAGTCGCAAATGTGAATGGATCCCATCGAAGGTGAAAAGGAGTTTGGTTGGTGACTTTTATAGGTTATTTGGAGGGCTGAGTTATATGGGTAGTAGGCCGAGGCTAGAGGAGGGAGATATGGGCATATCTTGTGCATAAATAAGGTGTGTTTCTTCATCTGGTTGGGCCACAAAATTTTGTGTAATTTCAAGTGGGTTGTTTCTCTATTTGAGAGGGTTGAGATGCCTAAGAGGTGTCTTAATGACAAACCAAATTCATATAAGTGACAACACATATGTTTGGAAGAGAACATAAGGCTTAAGGAAGGGCTTGTAACAATGTTTTAGGGCCGACGTGTGCCATAACTAGGTTTTTTAGAACTCAAAGAAATTGCACAAGTGCTAAGGACAAGTGGAGCAGTAAACAAGGTATGTTTATCTCCTATAGTTGATGTGTTGCTAGAGGATAGAAAGTCCAGATTGGACATATTGTGAAGGGAATCTTAAGGCTGTTTGGGAGGACAACAAGTAGGTGTATTTATATCCCTACATCAGTTTCCAAGAAGGACTTTAAAAATTGTAAGGAGGGTGAGTTTGGAGGCATAGTGGTTGATCCATTGAAGGAATAAGTGGCAACCTAATTGGGCTAGTTAATCAACCCTAAGTTGATAGCTGGAGAAGGAAATTTGACAGTCATAGTGGGAAACCCTCCATGCCCAAAGTTTGTTTTCATTGGAGTAGTGTGGGAAGACAATAAAGGGAATAAGTCCATGAGAGTTGTATTCTTGAAGGACTAAGGAGGAGCTAGTGGGAAATAAGTCCCAAAGTGTTGACTTCTAGAAGGACTAAGGAGTATCAAGTGGGTAGTTGATGAAGACCCTATGTGTTGAGTCATTGATGGACGAATTATCAACTACATAGAAAATTGGAGTTGTGTTCAATGACCTAATGGAACAAGACTATTGATAGAGGCAGTGATCTAGATTGGGAGCAGAAGGACCAACAAATGTGTTCAGGGTACAACCAAGAGGAGCTATGATGGTGCAATGCATCAACTAAACGACCAATGTATCTTTGTTAGGGCAGTGTGGTTGTCATAGTTGTTGAAAACAAGCCCTAGTTTTATTCTTTTATTCGTGGATGTATGAGGATCATTATCCCTAGTACGGGAGCCTAGATAGTTGTATTACAATTTGTTAATATAACAAAATTATGTTATTGAAAATTGTAAAAAGTTATATATTTTGTGCATGTGTTGATTTACTACTGTTTATATTCCAATGTGAAAAGTAGTTTGTTGTGGCATTTGGATTGGAAATGTCATAAATTTTAAGGCCCTAACCTAGATTCTTTAGTGTCGTGGAAAAACAACAAAAACTTGGCAAAGTTTTCCAAATGGGTTAACATACAATGTGAGATTGATAAGGTGAAGAAGCCATGATTGACCATTCTTGAGCTAAAAAAATCTTGGATTTAGAGATGAAAAGTTATAGTTATCAAGCATGAGCCCCAAAAGTGATGACTAGAGTTATGTGATTCATTTTGTTAGCTCAAATCCCACTTCTTCACCTCTATGAACATCAATTGATGTAATGGCTACTAAGTGGATTACCAAATATCACGAGAAATTGGTAATTATGACAAATTTTCATGGGATATAACCCATGCTTTCATAATTTTATGTAGATAATCCAAACAATAATCTTATAATGTCTAAGGAAAACAAGGTGATATTTTCCAAGACAAACAAGCAAGCGAAATGCGCTTAAGAATAAAATATTTCAACTCAATAATAGAGTTCAGGCTTCTGTGATCCATATCAATTAAGAGAGAGATTTTTCGGCGAAAATCACATGGAAAATCATTTGTCGACGCGTTTCGAACCAAGGAGTGTGGTTCATCATCAGGACAAGTTGAAGAAACAGATCCAGCTAAGCAAGTTAAATAGGTAGAACAGAGACTCCTGACCAACGGCTAGTTTGACTCAAAGACCAGGGTCAAAAATATTTTAGGACCAAAATATAAATTGAAGGGTATTTATTTTACATAAGTTCAATAAAAATGATTAGAAATTAGTTAAATAAAGGACCCTAAAAACAATATAAATATAAACTAATATTATTTAAAATACCATTAAAATTAGGAATAATAATAAATAGATGAATAAAAGAACTAACAAAGGTCAAAAAGGGGGGGGGAGGTTAGTTAGGAAAATTAGTTAAAAATATTCAAAATAAAACAAGAAAATAGATAAATGAACAATAAATTGAAAATTAAAAATTAAAAACTAAGAAACGTGAGGATAGATTAGTTAGGAAATTATTTAAAAATACTAAAATAAACCAAATAAATAGATAATAGAAATGAAAAAGTGAATAAATAAATAAACTAGTTGTAGGAAAACACATAAAAATAATAATACTAATAATAATAATAAAATAGTAAATAAAATAATAAAAATAATAAAAAACAAATCAAAACAAAGGACCTAAAAGTCTATAAATACTATAAAAATTATCGAAAAAGTTAATGGAAGAAAACCAACGAAGATGGAAAAAATAAGACAAAAATGGCAATCATGAAACGAATAAATAATAAGAATAAAATAAAAAGGTTAGTTAGGAAAATAAGTTAAAAAGACTTTAGAAAATAAATTAATAGAACGAATAAATAGATAAAACAAGTGAATAGATAAATACAACAAGTAAATAGATAAATGAAAATAGGTTAGTTTGGAATTTAATTAAAATATTAAAATAAAACAAATAAATAGATAATAGAAAAATTAAAATATAAATGAGAAAATATAAATAAATAAACTAGTTATTGCGAAAAAATAATAAAATAGTAAATAAAATGATAAAAATCAAATCAACACAAAGGACCTAAATGCCTATAAATATTATAAAAATTAACGGAAGAAAACCAACGAGGTTGGAAAAATAAGGACATAATAGGAACAAAATAAAGGTTAGTTAGAAAAATAATTTAAAAAGGCTTAGAAAATAAAATGTCCGAACGAATAAAAAGTAAAACAAAGACCAAACAAATAGTCTAAAAAATATAATAGGGAGGTAAGTTAAAAAGTAATAACAGAACAAATAAATAAACTAAGAAAATTAATAAAAATTAGTTCAAAAGACTCAAAAAACAAAGGTAATAATAGACTGAATCAATAAAAATAAATCCATGAAACAAAAAGGTTAATGCTAGATAAATAAAAATAATGATAAAAAGTAAATAAATAAAAATAATAAAACGAAAAACCTGAAGAAGAGGGCGGACACCAACTATGAAGAGAGAGTAGGGACCCAACATCTACTAACTTTCCAGCCATCGTCTCTATTAAGATTGCAAGGCCTTTTTTCAATTTCAAGGGCTTCCCTAAATTTACGATGATGGAAATGCGAAACCCTAGCAATAACACTAGCCTCTTCAATGCAAACATGATGATTGGTTTTCTCAGCATGTTCAGCTAAAGCCGAGGATTTGGCTCTCTATGCTTAAGGTCCGCAACGTGCTCGCTAATCCTTTGATTAATGGAGCGACCCGTCTCTCCAATATAGGGGGCCCCACAGGAACAAGGGATCAAGTAAACCCCTTTCATATCCTTAGGGTCGATAGGATCCTTTACAGACCTTAGGGACCCACGAATGGTGTTCAGGGGCCTGAAGGACACAGGGATACTATGCTTACGGAGAATCCTTCCAATCCTATCAGTAGTCCCTTGAACATACGGAAGCAGGACACCTGGAATTCGTTCCTTCGGTCCCCTTTTATTCAGAGAATTCTTGGAAGCCTTAAGAAAAGCCCTCTGACCCAAGTATCTTCATGCCAATTCCCACCATTTCCCAGCTCAAAAGATGGGTGTCCTCAATACCCTTGCTACTCGGGCCCTAAGAATCTCCGACAATAAGAGCTTTGAGAGTGAAAAATCCCATCTGCTTGATGTCTTTGTTGAGAATGGCTATAGTAGATACTTGGGTCAGAGGGCTTTTCTTAAGGCTTCCAAGAATTCTCTGAATAAAAGGGAACCGAAGGAACGAATTCCAGGTGTCCTGCTTCCGTATGTTCAAGGGACTACTGATAGGATTGGAAGGATTCTCCGTAAGCATAGTATCCCTGTGTCCTTCAGGCCCCTGAACACCATTCGTGGGTCCCTAAGGTCTGTAAAGGATCCTATCGACCCTAAGGATATGAAAGGGGTTTACTTGATCCCTTGTTCCTGTGGGACCCCCTATATTGGAGAGACTGGTCGCTCCATTAATCAAAGGATTAGCGAGCACGTTGCGGACCTTAAGCATAGGAGAGCCAAATCCTCCGCTTTAGCTGAACATGCTGAGAAAACCAATCATCATGTTTGCATTGAAGAGGCTAGTGTTATTGCTAGGGTTTCGCATTTCCATCATCGTAAATTTAGGGAAGCGCTTGAAATTGAAAAAAGGCCTTGCAATCTTAATAGAGACGATGGCTGGAAAGTTAGTAGATGTTGGGTCCCTGCTCTCTCTTCATAGTTGGTGTCCGCCCTCTTCTTTAGGTTTTTCGTTTTATTATTTTTATTTATTTACTTTTTATCATTATTTTTATTTATCTAGCATTAACCTTTTTGTTTCATGGATTTACTTTTATTGATTCAGTCTATTATTACCTTTGTTTTTTGAGTCTTTTGAACTAATTTTTATTAATTTTCTTAGTTTATTTATTTGTTATGTTATTACTTTTTAACTTACCTCCCTCTTATATTTTTAGACTATTTGTTTGGTCTTTATTTTACTTTTTATTCGTTCGGTCATTTTATTTTCTAAGCCTTTTTAAATTATTTTTCTAACTAACCTTTATTTTGTTCCTATTATGTCCTTATTTTTCCAACCTCGTTGGTTTTCTTCCGTTAATTTTTATAATATTTATAGGCTTTTAGGTCCTTTGTGTTGATTTGATTTTTATCATTTTATTTACTATTTTATTATTTTTTCGCAATAACTAGTTTATTTATTTATATTTTCTCATTTATATTTTAATTTTTCTATTATCTATTTATTTGTTTTATTTTAATATTTTAATTAAATTCCGAACTAACCTATCCTCGTTTTAACCTGGCTTTTTCATTTATCTATTTACTTGTTGTATTTATCTATTCACTTGTTTTATCTATTTATTCGTTCTATTAATTTATTTTCTAGAGTCTTTTTAACTTATTTTCCTAACTCACCTTTTTATTTTATTCTTATTATTTTTCTAGAGTCTTTTTAACTTATTTTCCTAACTCACCTTTTTATTTTATTCTTATTATTTATTCGTTTTATGATTACCATTTTTGTCTTATTTTTTCCATCCTCGTTGGTTTTCTTCCATTAACTTTTTCGATAATTTTTATAGTATTTATAGACTTTTAGGTCCTTTGCTTTGATTTGTTTTTTATTATCTTTATTATTTTATTTACCATTTTATTATTATTATTAGTATTATTATTTTTATGTGTTTCACTACAACTAGTTTATTTATTTATTCACTTTTTCATTTCTATTATCTATTTATTTGGTTTATTTTAGTATTTTTAAATAATTTCCTAACTAATCTATCCTCACTTTTCTTAGTTTTTAATTTTTAATTTTCAATTTATTGTTCATTTATCTATTTTCTTGTTTTATTTTGAATATTTTTAACTAATTTTCCTAACTAACCTCCCCCCCTTTTTGACCTTTGTTAGTTCTTTTATTCATCTATTTATTATTATTCCTAATTTTAATATTATTTTAAATAATATTAGTTTATATTTATATTGTTTTTAGGGTCCTTTATTTAACTAATTTCTAATAATTTTTATTGAACTTATGTAAAATAAATACCCTTCAATTTATATTTTGGTCCTAAAACATTTTTGACCCTGGTCTTTGAGTCAAACTAGCCGTTGGTCAGGAGTCTCTGTTCTGCCTATTTAACTTGCTTAGCTGGATCTGTTTCTTCAACTTGTCTTGATGATGAACCACACTTGTTGGTTCGAAACGGGTCGACAAATGATTTTCCATGTGATTTTCGCCAAAAAATCTCTCTCTTAATATTTCAACTCAATTCCAAATAAATTTAATATAATCCAAAACTTAATCTTATTTCAAGTCAATTACAATTGAAGTTTAAGATAATACAAAACATGATCTTATAATTCATAAGGAAAACAAAATGATACTTTCTAAGGCCAACGATAAAAAGTAAAATTACTTAAGAATAAAACATTTAGACTCAATTACAAATGAAAACTAAGATTATACAATGTTTAAAAAATGATTACATTAAAACATAATAAATTAAATTATAAATAGTTTATTGAAAAAAATAACAATATGAAAATTAACACACATAAATAATCATTAACTCCACTACAAGTAAATCACATTTTACATAAGGAAAATTCTTTACAAAACTTGTAAAATTAATATAAAACTAAAAAAAATTATTTTTAATATTTTCAAATTTATTTTTATTTTATAATTTATGAATTTAATAAACATTATTAATCAAAGCCTTTTGTTTTTAGAAAATTAAAAAAGTGGTTCATTACTATGGTAAAAGAAGTTGATATCATTTATATAAATCCATAACATTGAAATTTGAGATGTCAAGAACCTCCTATATAAAATATAGTAAAGCAACGCGAACTTAAAGGAAACTCTTTATTTACTACAGTAAAGCAATTCAAACCTCTTGAAATAAGATGACACATAATCATTAAAATGTCTAGAGAGATAGAAAGAGAAAATAGTAACTATAAATGACATAATCATTGAATATTGAGTGTGTTTAAGAGAGAAATAAGATGATACATAATTATTAAAGTTTTTTTTGGTGTGAGAGAGAATATGCCACATCATCAAGTAAAAGGTAAAATGACATAAGCATTGAATATTGAGTGTGTTTAAGAGAGAAATAAGATGATATATAATTATTAAAGTTTTTTTTGGTGAGAGAGAATATGGCACATCATCAAGTAAAAGGTCACGAGTTCAAGTTTTTAGGTGGATTTCTTTTGAAGGTTGAGTGTATGCAATAGAGAAAGAAGAAATTTTGAGTGTGTGTGAGAGAAAGAAGATGAGACATAATTATTGAATGCTTTTTTTGAAACAGAAGAAGACACATAATCAAGCAAGGGATTATGAGATCAAATTTTTAGGTTGTTTGGTTATGTGTATATGATTGAGTCTTACTTTATGTTGGTTGATTTTCTTTATGGATTTGATTGTGTCTCAATTGATGTTTCTATTGGGTTAGGTTGTCAAAACTACAACCAATTGGTTTAACCTAGGTACCATCCTTGAAATGAGGGGAAATGCTTGGAGGGTTTTCTTGGGATGTGCATTCTATTACACACACACACAAACATTCTCATCTATTCATTCTCAAGAACAAGGGTGGAAGCCATTGCATCAAGTGCATAATGTAATGTCTTCCACCCTTTTTCCTCCCAACCACTTGAGATAAACTGATTTAACTTTATATATATGTTTAAGGACTTAAAACTTCTATTATTTCCAAAAAAATTACAATTAATTAGTAAGTACATAATACATTTAATAACATTTCAACACATCTTCAAATAAAACTATAAGTACGAAAATAAATTTATTTCTTGTGAATATTATAATTAATTTAATTTTTATATAAAAGAGATGTCGATAATGCTTACTTAAATTTATATGAATATTTTATTTGTTATTAAGATATGATCACTTGTGTCTTAGTATTTTTATTTTTATTTTTTTACTATCAATTTTCTGAATTAGCACATGAAGAATTTAAATATATGAAAAATGACAATTATTAATATCCTCATGTATTGTGTTATTTTTATTTTTTAAGTCCCTATAATACTAGGTTAGTCCCCATATTGTTATTGTTGTGCCCCATAGAAGCTCACTATTTTTGTTATTGTGACTTTACATTCTTATTGTTATGTAGGCCTTAACAATATTTTGACCCTTTAGACTCCTATATATACCAAGGAAGTATTGTCATTTGAATCATCCAAGAATTGTTCATTTATGTGATGTAAAAGGAGGTTTCCCACTCAAAGTAGCTTATTATCAAGTCGTTGATCTATATTTTCTTATGGTTTTGTGTTATTTTGATATGAATACATAACATTTGATATCCGAGCTCTTGATCCTAGGATTTTGCTTCTTCAAATGGGCCATCGTGGAATTTTCGCTATAGTTTTTTTGTGAAGCTTCAGACCTTAATTTTCTATATTTTTGGAGATACAATCCAACAAAGTTAGGGTTTTTGTATCCTCTAGAATTTAGTCTCAAACAATTGTCCTAGGAAAAATCATCATAAATTTCTCTTCAAACATCCGATATGAATTCTGTAAAAAGTGATTGAAAGTGCACGAACTATAATTTTTCAGGCATGGGTTTCAGGTATGAAGATTGAAAAAATGACCCATGGTATCCCATACAAGTTCACACTACTGAACCATTCCATAATCAAGTCATTGTGGGAGATTTTGGCATAACTTTAACTTGAAGAATCCAATCTCGATTTGACTTGTGGAATTGGAAAGAAGACATAGAGAGCTACCTAAGAACATAATTTCATACCTTGTGAGGCCGAAATCACAAAGACTCAACAATTTCAAGGTCAATTAGATATACAAGCTCAAAATTAAACTCTTAAAGGCTCACAGAAATCTCTAATGTGACACATTAAGAATATGAATAAATGCAAGATGATATATGAAAATTACAGGAACAAGTGCAACATTTTTCATTCTCACAAAGAACAACCAAAAACGAATTGGAAGCGATGATGAATGATAAGATGTATGGTTTAGAAACAAAAATAAATGGGGACATGGAAGGTTTGAAGGATGATTTAAAAGAAAAAATGGAAGGTTTGAAGGATGATTTAAAAGAAAAAATGGAAAGTTTGAAGGATGATGTAAAAACAAAAATGGAAGGTTTGACAAAATTACTACAATAAATTCTTCCTAATGGTGATAAGGCATTCCATCAAACTCATGATGAGAACAAAAGGAATGTGAATCATGATTTTAGAGACTCCAACTTTGGGTTAAAGACCCACCACATTTCAAAGATCGATATGAGGAAGTTTGATGGCAAGGACCAAGTAACATGGATATTATGGATGGAGTAGTTCTTTAACCTATACAATGTGCAACAAACATAAAAGGTATGCATTGATTCTTTATATTTATAGCCCAATTAGTTTGTGTGGTATCAATGGCTTTGTTCTCATAAATCTCTTGTCACTTGGACAATTTTTATGGAGGAATTGATAACACATTATGAAGATACAAAGAACAATACCTACTTAGACAATTGATAAATCCCAAACAAAAGGGTTCAATTGTGGAGCACAATGAGGACTTTCAAAGATTGATTATCAAGGTAACTAGTATTCTAGAGGAACATCTGAATGGTGTCTTCATAGGTACTTTAAAGGATAACATACAACATGAGGTTCACGTTTGCGAACCTAAGTCATTGGATAATACATTCATGGTGGCAAGAAATGTTGTAAGAAAATTTATGGCAATAAGGAGGTCTACCACTGACAACTATAAAGATGGATGTGTTTCTGCTCCTAGCCCCCCACAACCTACAAGGTTGACACCACAACAATTGGAGGAAAAAGAGGAAAAATAATTTGTTACAATTTTTATAACAAATACATTAAAGGTCATAAGTGTGTTGAGAAGAAATCATTTTACATAGATTGTGAAGAGGAGGAAGAAAAGGAACAAGAAACATCAAAATAAGAAGATATACATTGGGTACCAACTCTAAGGGTTGAAAAATAATAAATAAATTTGACTATATCTTGTAATGAATTGGAAGGAATTACCACTCAAACTCTCAAGATAGAAGGATATGTCAAGAAGATAAAGGTAATAGTGCTAATTGATTAATGTAGTACTAATAATTTTATTCATTGTAAGCTAGGAAAGCATTTGAATTGCTTTCTATATCCAACACTAGAGTGCCAAGTGATTGTTGCAAATGGAGAAGCTATAAATTTCTCAAGAAAGTTCCATAATATCAATCTCACCATGGGGGAAGTCCAATGTTTTCTATTTTGCAATGTTCCAAACTAGGGAAAATAGTGCTATGCAAAGAAAATAATAAAAACAACACCAGAAATTGAAACATTTAGTGCAAACCCATAAAAAGTCTAGGAATATCCAACAGTTGAGCCATTTTATTATAATCTGGGGGAGAGGTACAATAATGTGGAAGTGGTGCACCTAGGCTTGCCTAAATGGCAAGCATGGTCAACCCCAGGTGGTAATATGTCAAGCCCAGATGGCACAATAATTGCTGCAATGATGCCTCGCGCTGCCCCTCTGAAACTATGTTGTCTGCTATAAGGATGCTGCTGGAAACCCCACCTCCAATGCTTAGAAAATTACAGAAAATTAATCCAAACCTCTCCACCAAATACCAAAAATAACCCACGAAGGAATTGGCCAAATTTTGACCTCAGAAATTTGGCCCAAATTCCCTTAGCTCCTCTAACTGCTGGCTGATTTGGGACCCCTTTTTGACCCCTTGTATCTGCCCAGAAAATTCTATACAATTAGGAATGTGATCCTTGCCCAAAGCCCAAAAAACCAGAAAGGGTTTCCCTTGGTTCCAACCTTCAAAATTTGTCTCTTCATAGCTTGGTCCTCTCCAATTTCGACTTATGTTGTTGTGACTGATCCTGCCAATCTCTTCTCTCCCAACTCCAACAATCCTCCTCAAATGGCCCTACAAGTGACCTCCTACTTCTATCGGCCAGCTCCAACTCTAGAATTCCTTCCTCCAACTCCCACGTGAGCCCAATTATGGCTCTCTGTGTAGGCCCAGGTGACTGTAAATCGAATTGCTCCAATGTAGCAACCTCCTGCTCTAAAAATCTCCCGGAAGGTTGATCCTCCATTGTAACTTCAATGCCAAAAGTCCCCTGACAGTTGCTTCCCGGATGAACCCACAAGAAACACCTGCGTGTTCCCCTTCTGCGTCCTCCACTGAACACGCACCCTCCTTATTCATTCGAACTTTCCTCTAAGATGGTGCTTATTTACTCATGTGGGTGGCCCCCACGCTATGCCAGAAAAACATTTCGGCCCCTTTTTCCTTCCTAAGTCTTTTCCAAAAATCACATGGGTCCAATGGCCTCCGAAATTGTCAGAATTGTACAATAAATAAACTTGTAACAGTTTAATTTCGGAAGGGACATTACAATCCTCCCCTCCCAAATGTTGTGTGTCCCTAAGCAACTTCAATACCAGATGCTCACGTATGTGTTTACCCTCCCTGGTGGCATCCTCATCCGGCAAGTTCCTCCAATGGACCAAAAATCGCTTTTCCTTTAGCAATTCCTGAACAAGCACCTCCTCTATCTGCTAATCACCCCTATCACCATTAGTAATACGGAGTCCCAAATGTGCCACCGAGTCATCCTAGGTCCCTGCACTGTCCTGACATGAAATAATCCCTTAATACCAGGATCTGAATCCATCGTGTCCCACTTGAATCTCCCCTCGCTCCACTCACTATCATGTTTGGCATAAATACCAGAAGTCCCCCACACCATCGGTGACTCGATAAGGCCTAAAGGAAGACTTGAGTGACCTATGTTGCATCTAGCTGACCCCTAATGGTCACTAAGCTATCTAGTACTGTGATGTATGGGTCCCTTGATAACCATAGAAGGGTGCCACCATGTTGTCGTTGCACCACTCTAACTCTAGCAGACTGCCCAACGTGCGTACACTGTATATTCCTCCCCTGTAACTCGATGGTGGAATACCGATAAAGGCGAGAAACATCCTGCCCCGACATTTCCATGACACCAAAGTCTACCCATCTAGATCCAACTCTAAACTGGTGCAGCCACAAAGAAATCTTGCCTCTCCCTCCAATGAAGGTTTGCCTCGCCCTCCGATGAAGGTCACTATGTACCCCCATGTGCCAATCCCAGAGTGAACTAGACCACTCTCTGCCATGACTCCGACCATCATGTGATAGAGTGATATACTAATCAACGAATCCCTACATCCCCTAGTTGGACCTATTGCAACATAGCTCTGACAACTACAAGAATCCATCCATGCCTCATCTCTAGTCCCTGCATGTGATCAATATATAGGCTCCATATATCGTGGGCTAATATGATGCATGCTAATCTTCCCTGTGCCTAACACTATGTAGTACTGATGATCACTGGAAGCCATGTGTGCTAAAGAGATACCCCTTGAATGCAACCAAAAGATGGGTATCCGATACTCGTAATCGACTTAGGTTATGTGGATCCCTCCTGTACTTTCCAACCATCTCCCCTGGGTCTGCCATCCGCCCTCTCGAAAATGTGCCGATATAAGGTATGGAGCCCAGATACATACTGGGAAACTACCTCAGCCGTACTCAATATCCTCTGCTCATGCTTGGTCCTGACATGCCCTAAGAAAAGAGTGACACATGTCTCACTCGGGACTAGTTCCCTAAATGTAGGTTCGGTGATGAATGATATGCTACCCCTGCATATGATCACCTCATCCCCCAACCTATGGTTGTCAATTGACGCACTAACCCAATGAAATGGCTGAAAAGTCTGCCCCCCTAGTGCATTGAGTGTCACCTAAATATCTCGACTGAGCTCCTCATCCCCCGCTGCTCATGCCCAGAGTGCAGAAAGTCGAAAACAAAATCGACTGCACCCATGAGGGATGTAGAATATGGTCAAGCATGTGAGTCCCCGCGAATACCATCAAGTATCATTCATTTGTGTCCCCATCGATCCTGGGTGAACTATGCCTAAAGGCATGCCCGATGTTTCCATCCAAGGGTCTCTCTGGAGGCAACACTACAAGACCTCGTTGTGCAGTACTATACACCCCTGCATATCACCAATCATCCCTGTACTCTTGGACATGCCATTGTACACTGTAGCCTACCCATATACACTGTTGGATACCCTCGGATATGATTATGCCATCTTGTACCATCCTGGGTCTCGCCTGTGTCACTGTACCTATCACTCCCCACATGTACTCAATGTGGTTTGAGGTACTCCCACTCCACAGCGAAGTCCAACATAATGCGACACACCCCCATGCATTTTCATTCCCATCTGCATACCACTGCTCCATGCTAGATTCTCCTACCCATCCCTAAATGAGACGGCCTAAAGCCGTGTCCATATGCATTGGCCCGCATCCAACCCGAATCATCGCCTCCCTTGTTGCATCACCATGCTCTCCGATGAGGGTACCTCCCCTCCAAGTCCTCCCTAAGGGACCTAAGAAGTGAATCTCCCTAGGTGTCAGCAACGATGACACCACTTCTCTGCTCCTTTGTGTCTCACACACATGTGAAGAATCCCCAACTCCATACAAGGCACTGTATGGTGGCCTACCAATGCCACCTCCTCTGACAAACTCTTGCTAGAATATGTTGATCATCCTGAGACCCCGTGTACAATTGTCATAGTAAGGCAACCCAAGGAGTTTTCCCAAAAACTGGTTGTCCACTGGTGCTGAACGAAACTCTTCTAGCAGAGATGCACACTCGAATGCTAGGTCAACTATACCCTCTAGGTCGTAGTCAATTGGTATACCTGGGAAATGATAGGTGGTCACTCCCAGATCCAAATGCTAGTCGGGGCTTCCAACATCCCTAGTGCCTGGAAACTCCTGCTGAGCTCCACCTAGGTTCACTACCATCTCCATAGCCCACTCCATTGGGCACCAACTCAAAATCTCTCGCCACCCAACCCCAAGAGGGGGATCGAATGCACAAACTCCTACACATAGAAAAACCCCAACATGCGGGTGCTTCACCTTATGCATCTCAGGTCGTCTCATCTCGCTATCTTGGTCAATACATAAAATCTGACTAGGTAGCTCTGTCTCTCTCTGTCCAATAGGCCAAGGTAACATAACAATGCTGCCAGGCCCGTCCATGTATGCCCGAAGTGGGATGCTCTCACACTCCAACGTGCACTCTAGCTGCACCAGTAGGGAATCCAAATGCACCCCAACGTGAGTCAATTTGGCCGTCGACTTGGCATAAACCACTCTCATGCCCTCCAGCTCCTCGTTCTACTACATAATAGCCTCATGCACTAATGAAGCCTTCCTTTTTAATGCTAGAATGTCGGCCTAAAACTGGTGGAACTACCATGGGAATCTATCACCTGTAAACTCGATCACAGCTCTAGATACCTCAACAAATGTTGGCATCTCGTCCATGGGTGGCTCCTCCTCAATAGATGGCTCTATGTGTGTAGGATTTATCTTCTCCACCAAGGTGTCAACTGGGGCTATCAAAGAGGTCTCTAATAAAGGTGACTCATGTGCCACATCGGGTATATCGGTGTGCTCCTCACCATCCTATGGGCTATCAGCATCATGCTCAACCTCCTCCTCCGGCTTTTGATATCTTAAGCCAGGTCTCCACCAGCAAAAGTGCCCCCTGGTCTCACCCTCTAACTCTCTCTGTCCTGCCTGCTCCCTTTCAGGAGATTTGGTGCCCTGATCTGGTTGAATTTCCCCACATGATGTAGATGGTTGCACCCCCACGACCTACACACCTCTCATGTCTCTACTGTAAGGGTGAGGATGGGTTTGGTCTGTAACCCTCCTCAATTGGGCCAACCTCTAATCGTCCCAATGAATTCTATCCCAAAATTTTTGCATATTGGGTTTCCCTTGAGCCATGGGTTTGTCACTAGTTTCCCTCGTTACTCTGTCCTCATACCCAAAGATTCCATGATCTTTTGGCTAGTTTCCCACAACTAAGCTAGGATCATGCTTTGATACCACTGTAATGTTCCAAACTAGGTAAAATAGTGTTATGCAAAGCAAATAATAAAAACAACACCATAAAATTGAAATATTTAGTGCACACCCATAAAAAGTCCAGGAATATCCAACAATTGAGCCATTTTATTATAATCTAGGAGAAAAGTAGAATAATGTGGAAGTGGTGCACCTGGGCTTGCCTCAATGGCAAGTGTGGTCAACCCCAGGTGGTAATATGTCAAGCCTAGATGGCACAATAACTGTTGCAATGATACCTTACGTTGCCCCTATGAAACTATGATGTCTGCTGCTGGAAACCCCACCTCCAATGCTCATAAAATTATGTAAAATTAATCTTGGACTCTCCACCAAATACCCAGAATAAACCACAAAGGAATTGGCCAAATGTTGACCTCAGAATTTTGGCCCAAATTCCCTTAGCTCCTCTAAATACTGGTTGAGTTGGGATCCCTGTTTGACCCCTTAGATCTACCTAGAAAATTATATAAAATCAAGAGTGTGATCCTTGCCCAAAACCTAGAAAGGGTTTCCCTTGGTTCCAACCTTCAAAATTTGACCTTTCACAGCTTGGCTCTCCTCTAATTTTGAATTCTGTTGTTGTGACTGATCTTGTCAATCTCTGCTCTCCAAACTCCAACAATCCTCCTCAAATGGCCGTCCAAGTGAACTCCTACTTCTCCCGGATAGCTCCATCTCTATAATTCTTTCCTCTAACTCCCACGTGAGCCCATTGATGGATCTATGCACAGGCCCAGGTGACTGTAAATCGAACAAATCCAATGTAGCAACCTCATACTCCAAAACTCTCCCGGAAGGTTGATCCTCCACTATAACTTCAATGCCCAAAGTCCCCCGATAGTTGCTACCTAGATGAACCCACAAGAAACACCTGTGTGTTCCCCTTCTGCATCCTCCTGAAACACACAATGACTGAGACAAATGTTGAATGGTATGACTGTGAAACTCCACCGACTCTCCTCTAAGGTAGTATGAATTTCCCTCCTAGTGCGGCACTCGAAGTCCACTGAAGCAAGGGTTGATATCTCCACTCGGAGACACTCGTGTGCTAAAAAACATAGTAAACCGACTAAGCAGCTTGAGCAACTAAGTTTGAGTTCAATATGTCAAAATATATGAAATGAGGCCGAGCCTCTTCTATTTATAATTCGTGGGCCTCTTTTCCCATGTGTTCCCCCTCCAACTAGAAATTCAACTTTCCCTCCTTGGTCATTCGAACTTCCCTCTAAGGTGGTGCTTATTTACTCATGTGGGTGGCCCCCACACTATGGCAATAAAACATTTCGACCCCTTTTTCCTTCCTAAGTCTTTTCCAAAAATCACATGGGTCCCATGGCCTCCAAAATTATCATAATTGTAGAATAAATAAAGTTGTAACAATTTAATTTCGGAAGGGACATTACATATTCCAATGGATGGTGTTGATGTTGTATTAGGCATCCAATGGTTGCAATATCTAGAGACAATAACTTTTATTTGTCAAGAACTTTTCTTGAAATTTTTATGGAAAGGAAAGGAAATTGAATTAAGGGGTGTTACAGAGAAATATGGGAAGATAACCAGCTTTAATGACATGACAAATATTTTGAAATAGGAACAATGAAGGGTAATTGCACAACATCGAAGCCATCCATTTATTAAGGTCTTCGAAGAGTCTTTGACAATGATCGTTCCAAGGTATTTGAGATTCCCAAAGGTATCCCACATATTCATAATCATGGTCATGCTATTCACTTGACTCTAGGAAGTGTTCCTCCAAACATCAGGAGTGAAATTGAACATATGGTTGAAAAAATGCTAGAAGCAGATATAATTAAACCTATCCAAATTTCTTTCTCTTCTCTAGTAATATTGTTGCACAAGAAGGATGGATCATACCATATGTGTCCGAATTATAGAGAGCTCAATAAGCTCACTATTAAAGATACATTTCCCATTCCTGTCATTGATGAATTGTTGGATGAACTACTTGGAGAAATTTACTTCACCAAGCTGGATCTTTGTTCAGGATATCATCAAATTAGAATAAATACATAAGACATTACGAAAAAGACATTCGGAACTCATGAAGGCCATTATGAAGTTTTGGTCATACCTTTTGGCCTTACTATTTCAGCTTCCGCATTTCAAGGTTTGATGAATTCCACTTTCAAACCTCTCCTTAGAAAATTTCTGTTGGTATTATTTGATGATATACTAATCTACAAGACGTCTTGGAAAGACCATGTTCAACATGTTTATAGGGTGCTCAAACTATTGGAGGAGAAACATTTGTTTTCAAAACCCTCCAAATTTTTCTTAGGGCTACAAGAAGTGGAATATTTGGGTCATATTGTATCTCATGAGCATGTTAAGGTAGACCCTAACAAAATTAAATCGATAAAGGAATGGAAAATCCCCACAACCTTAAGGCATATTCAATTATTTCTCGGGTTGACAGGGTATTATCACATGTTTCTTAAGAATTATGGGAAAATAACACCACCACTGAAGAAAGATGCATTTTTTTTGGATTCCAAAAATAGCTAAGGCCTTAAACATCCTAAAGAGGCAACGTGTTGAGCTCCAATCTTAGCTACACAAGACTTGACAAAACCCTTTATTGTGGAATTTGATGCCTTAGGAAATGACATTGGTGTTGTTTTAATGCAAGAAGGAAGACCCATTTCTTTTGAAAGTCATCCAATCAAGGGAAATAGTATACACAAACCTATTTATGAGAAGGAAATGTTGGAAATACTACATGTCCTGAAGCAATGACACCCTTAATTAATGGGAGACATTTCAAGGTAAAAGCAAATCATGGTAGTGTTAAATACTTCTTGGATCAAATATTATCTTCAGAAGAGTAGAAAAAATGGGTCACACAGATGTTGGGTTATGACTTTGAAATCATCTACAAAAAAGGAAGCAAAATGTTGTTGCAGTTGCACTCTCAAGAAGGGATGAGGATGTGGAGGCATTATTCTGTGCCATTTCTATTATCTAACTTGATAGGATAACATAAGAAATGGATGAATGGAATAATGATGAAGAGGTGTGGAATCTCATTCAAAAGTTGCAGTAAGATCTTAGTGCACCTAATACATTTATTTGGAAAAATGATTCAATGTGGTATAAAGGTTGCTTATATCTATGTAAGAAATCCCAACTTAAATAAAAAGGTTATTTTGGAATTGCACAACTCTCCTATAGGAAGACACGCATGATTTAAAAAGAAATTAACATAGGGTCAAGAAGAATTTTTTTGGTATGACCTTAAATTAGATATTCAAAAGTTTGTGGTAGAAATTTTGGTTTTCCAAAACAATAAAGTTTAAACAATTACAACCCCAAATATTATACAACCATTATCCATTCCAAGTTAGCATTAGGAGGAGGTCCCAATGGAGTTTATCATAGGTCTACACAGGTCCAAAGGAAAGCGTTTCATCATGTTGGTAGTTGATAGACTTACCAAGTATGCATAATTTTTTGCACTATCTCATCCTTTCAGAGCGAGTACATTCACTACTGCATTTGTGGAAACAATTCAAAAGCTACATGAAAATATCTCATCCTTTCAGAGCGAGTACATTCACTACTGCATTTGTGGAAACAATTCAAAAGCTACATGAAAATCAAAAGATTATTTTAAGTGATAGAAATACCATTTTTGCTGGAAATTTCTGGACAAATTTATTTTCTTTTCTTGGTACTCAATTAACTCATATCTCATCTTATCATCCTCAATCTAATGGACAAACTGAGATATTGAACAATTGTTTGGAAGGATATATTCATTTATTTGTATCTAATAAACAAACATTGTTATCTCTGACCGAATGGTGGTATAACACTTGCTTTCATATCGCAGCAAAAATTACCCCATTTATGGTTCTTTACAGATATCATCCACCGTCCATCACATCATCTTTAAGAGACAATTCTAGGGTTCAATAAATGGAATATCACATCGAACATTAAGAACAAGTTCTCCAACTCTTAAGGGATAACCTGACTCAGGTGCAAGATCGAATGAAACAACATGAAAATCAACATCACAGTGAAAGAACTTTTGACATGGGTGATTGGGTATTTTTTCGGATACAACCATACAAACAAATGTGCCTCAAGCAAGCTAAGAAGGATAATAAAATATCACCCAAGTAATATGACCCTTACAAGGTGTTGCAAAATATTGATACTATGACATACAAATTAGAGCTACCTACATCTTCGCGAGTACACCCAATTTTTCATGTTTCATGCTTAAAAAAGGTTATTGGTGACAAGCTCCCAGTTCAAACTATATTTCCAGAACTTGACGAGGAATAAAAAATCATATTGAAGCTTGAAGCAATCAAGGAAACAAGAATCCAAAATCTATAGAATCAATTGATTTAAGAATATTTCATTAAGTGGAGGAACTTACTTGTTGAAGATTCCACATGGGAAGATGAGTATTTTATACAGAAGCATCCATAACTACTCAAGTGTTGAGGACAACACTTTTTTGAAGGAGAGGGGCATGTTAGGTCCCCATAATACTATTCTAGCGTATTGTTATTGTTGTTCCCTTACATTATTATTGTTATGCGGGCCCTAATTATGTTTTGACCCTTTAAACTCCTGTATATACCAAAGAGATCTTGTCATTTGAATAATCCAAGAACCATTCATTTATGTGATGTAAAAGGAGGTTTCCCCCTCGAAGTGGCTTATTATCAAGTCATTGATCTATATTTTCTTATGTTTCTGCATTATTTTGATTTAGATACATAACATATTTAAATGTAACATTTTATTAATCTAGTTTTATTTTAATCATCATTTTAATTTTTTTGTTAATTTAAACATTTCTAGTTTGGTTGTTATATATTATTATTATTTTTGTCATTTGTATTCAAATTTGGTCATTAATTTTAGAAGTTTATTTAGACATTTGTTTAGATGTTTTTACATATAATTGTTTAGATATTGATTTGGAAGTTTATTAAACATTGTATTTGGCTATTAATAACCAAAATGTGGAATTTAGGTTTTTTGATGGTCACTACTACACAAAAATACCGTTGGTAGTTGGAAACCACTTTATTACTGCCAATTCATAAATTTTGGCTAAAATAATTGCAAAAATATTTTAGTTTGGTTTTAAACATGTGTTGATTTGGATAAGATTTAAAAAAAAAATGATGCAATGAATTAGCACAAATAAATTTAATAAAATTGAAATCAATATTGAGATAAAATGGAATATATTTTCTTATAAAATGTCATTGGATATAGATCTTAATGCAAGCTAGGATGTATAACATGAAAGCCAAAACAATGTTATAATATCAAATTCGATACGAAAACACAAAGAAGAAATGAAAGACAAAATTAAACACTATAAGATGAAAATATACCACCATTCTATTAAGACTAGCCAACAAGAAATTACCTAATACAATTTTTTTTCTTCTTTCACATGAGTATTATGAAAAATTATATCACCCCATAAAAAAGAAGAAGTATATAGACATCTTTAAAGAGACAATAAATTTTCACTATTGATAAACTCTCATTAACAAACACATATTGAAAATAAAGTACACAACTACTAGCAAATAATTGACACATATTAATGAATAAGTGAACAACTAACAATGTTCTAGCCCATTAGAAGAGTTATAATACCTAACAAACTTCTATTGCATCAGAAAAGCGATAATACTTACCAAGACTTGTTATGAAGTGTTGTGTAACCATTAATAAGACACTAAACTAGTAGTTAAGTGAACGAAAATTGATTACCATTAAAATTGATTATGAAACAAATCTTGGTCGTCTTTATAGAATAAGCGATTAGAAAATGACAATCTTAGTAAGTTGTGAATACTAGTCATATAAATTGACCATAGCCAAAATAATTTAGATTTCTAGGGAGAACTTTCCACATGATAGTCATGACTACAACTAGAGGTGATAATCTTAAGGAGTTGGGAAGATTGGTCATTGAAGATAAACCAAAATAGTTTAGATTGTAGTGAAAACTTACCACAAGATAATCATAGCCACAATTATGTTATTTTTTATTGGGGGAAATCAATATCCAAATCACTTGTAATAATGATGAGTCAACAAAGGAAATGGTAGGTTCAAACAACATCGTAGGGGATATACTATAAAGGAATCATGTTAAAGCTAATGGCAATAAACACCATTGAACTAAGTAATACTGATGAATTAGCAAAGGGAATGGTAGGTTCAAACAACAATGTAGGGGACACACTAGAAATATATGTTAAACTAATGTTGTTGAAAAATGTGCAACAAGAAATGTTAAATTTAGAATGTGCTAAAAATAGAAGTTTGGCCAGTGAGGTCATTGGCCACATTGGGTGAGAGGTGAAACTGCTAAAAACAGAATGTTCTAAAAATTGCATTTCTGGGTCCCTTCATATTTTTAGCAGTCCCTGGTCTAGCTATAGGAAGTAAAAACGAATTTTGTCTTAACAGCAGTTTTAGAATGTGCTAAAAATAGACTTTCTAAAAATACCATGTCTAAAAATAGAAGTTTGGCCAGTGAGGTCATTGGCCACATTGGGTGAGAGGTGAAATTGCTAAAAACAGAATGTTCTAAAAATTGCATTTCTGGGTCCCTTCATATTTTTAGCAGTCCCTGGTCTAGCTATAGGAAGTAAAAACGAATTTTGTCTTAACAACAGTTTAAAATATTAATTAATTAATCTCCATGAGTTAATTAATTATGGAAAATTAAACTTGAAGTCTTTGTGAGATCATGCAATTATTTTCTCCCTTGATTTAGGAATTTATCCCTTGATTAAAGGAGATAAGGTTCAGTTCTATAATGAGAGAATCAGTTGACTTAGTTTAACTTAGTCAAGTCCAGTTATATTATTTTAACAAGTTGTTAAAATAATGAAATATAATTTGTTAATTCTTGCATGCATGTGACAACTATTATTTCAGATAATTGAGCATTCCCTCATGGATAACTGATGCATGTCAGTTCAGACAGAGACCCAGTTGAGATCAGATGAGGGACAATGTACTATCAGATGCTTGGATATTTCTAGTAAGTATTCCTTGCATGGAGAAGGATCTATTTCCAAGAGAAATACTTAATATAGGAGATTGGAGGACTTGTGGCCCATATATGGAGGCCTAGGTAGTCTATGATCTTCATCTTCTTATTACAGAGAGAGCAGGATAGCTATTGAGCTGATTCTTTTTGTATGTTGTTGAGGATCTCCACTTGATTGATAATACATGGTTGGGGTTTTATGCTGGTGATTTCCCCTAGATATACCTTGTGTTATGTGTGATTATTTCTCTTGATCAGTTATGCATGTTTCTACTTGATGTTGCTCATGAATTCGATTATGCTTCTGCTTAATGTTTTGTAGAAGTAGAACAAGTATTATGCTTTAGGACATTGCATATATCAGTTTTTTATACAGGTGAAATTTCTACATGGTATCGGAGCTAGCTGATTTGTAGAAAAATTCTACATGGTATCAGAGCACAGGTGATCAAGAAACAATAGTATACTAGCAGGAGAAATTCAAAGTTTATTATTCGGGATATATATCTCAAGTTCTTATCACATCTATTTCATCGATGGTGTTCTATGGTTTGAGGCTTGAGTATGCCCTTGATGGCAGCTCAAACCATATAGCTTGGAAGGATCGCATGGAGGCAGTTTTGGAAGATAATGTCCTTAAGGATTTCATTGATCAAGAAATCCCTAAGCCTACTGACAAGACTGAGCAGGTGGAATGGAGGAAGTGTGTGGCTAGAGCTAGGAGAATTCTCTTGGAGGGAGTACGAGATCACATTATCTCGAGCCTCCATGGGAAGGAGACTCCGCATGCAATGTGGAAAACATTGAAAGATTTATACCAGAATAGCAGTGATCAGAGGAAGCTGGCACTGAAGGACAAACTTCGAAAGATCAAGTGTGAAAGGGATGAGACGATCTCTATGTATCTGACCAAGCTCATCACATGCAGGGATGAGCTTGCAAGTGTAGGGGTCATGACATCGGATGAGGATATGGTGAGTCTAGCACTCCTTGGCCTTCCTAAGAGCTAGCATAGCTACCGGGACTTGATGAATGGAAGGGAGAAATTTCCAGATTAGGAACGACTATGGTCGGATTTGATGCAGGAGGAGATCAGACGGAGCACCAGAGACAATTCTTCATCCATGCATGATGAGGAGAACTATGCCTTGGCGAGGAAGGCGAAGAAGGGGAAGGAGAAGGTTTCTCTTTCTGAATCCATTTCTTCTAATGATGGGAAGAAGGTTGACAAATCGAAAGTGCAATGCTTTCGTTGTCATGAGGTGGGCCATTATACTGCAAATTGTCCATGGAGGAAATCCAAGAAGGGATTCGGGGAAGGATTTGAAGGTGAGGCACTTGCTTCATAGTTTGAGTTGGATTTCACACTCTTCGCATGCATGGTTTCATCCATGGTGGGAATTGGTTGGTTTCTTGACAGTGGAGCTTCTTTTCACATGACTGGTGACAAGAGTTTGTTTAGTACTTTGGAGGAGAAAGATCTCCAGATACTCATAGCGATGGGTAATGATGACAAGTATAGTGTCTCAGGTGTAGGCAAGGGTAATTTTCAGAGGGAGCATGGAGCTTGCCTTACCTTGACCGATGTCAAGCATGTACTAGGACTGAAGAGAAACTTGGTGTCGATCGCGATACTAGAAGACAGAGGTTATGATGTAGTCTTCAGTAAGGGAAAAGTTTTCCTTAGACACATCATCACTAGACATGTGAAGCAGATTGGTTCACGGGTCGAGAACCTGTATGCTCTTGAGGTTCAAGATGCATGCAAAGCCTTGAGGAGCAAGGCAACTGATGGAGACTTGGTGGTTGAGAGGGAGGGTATATTTCCTCTCAACATGCAGAGTCAGAAAAAGTCTTAGACGATTGTGGAGGAGCCACGATTGGTGCAGCAGCTTCAGGAGGTTATGGAGCAGCCACAACAGGGGAAGATGAGAGGAGATCGGGTAGAGACATATACTCATGCAGAGACCTCCAGTAGGGGGAAACTTTGAGCCAGGTGCGCTGAGGGATCACATGCAGCCATACCTCCAAGTAGGAGGTGGGGCGGTATAGAGTGATCGTTCCAAGGAGGAGGGGTGGGATCCTTGAGGTACCCAAACTCTTGGATAAGACCTTGCTATAGGAGCCCCAATATGGATTAGCAGGAACTAACTTATTGGGTAGAGACAAATGTGGATGGAGTGGTAGAGAGAGAGACAATGCAGTGAATCCCAGGACAACGCATAGCTAGTAGGCTACAACAATGTGAGAGGCACAAGTGTTTTTCACAATGCTAGGTAGCACAGAGAGGTGTGTAATGGTGTGAGATGCATGGAGATGTCGCAATAGCGCAGATGTCAGAGAGGGAGCACTTGTCAGCAGCAGGTAGAGCTTTAGCATCAGAGTATGTTCCTAGCCCAACGCAGTGGACAGTTGGGAGTGTTTTTGTTCCAAGTGTTGTTGGAGCAAGTGGACTGGATAGATGTGTTACATGCAGAACATTCCAGAGTTACAGGATCGGGTTCGAGAGAAAGCCTTTCTTGTTGATAGGGAGCGTTGAAAAATGTGCAACAAGAAATGTTAAATTTAGAATGTGCTAAAAATAGACCTTCTAAAAATAGCATGTCTTAAAATAGAAGTTTGGCCAGTGAGGTCATTGGCCACATTGGGTGAGAGGTGAAACTGCTAAAAATAGAATGTTCTAAAAATAGCATTTCTGGGTCCCTTCCTATTTTTAGCAGTCCTTGGTCTAACTATAGGAAGTAAAAACGAATTTGGTCTTAACAACAGTTGAAAATATTAACTAATTAATCCCCATGAGTTAATTAATTATGGAAAATTAAACTTGAAGTCTTTGTGAGATCATGCAATTATTTTCTCCCTTGATTTAGGAATTTATCCCTTGATTAAAGGAGATAAGGTTCAGTTCTATAATGAGAGAATCAGTTGACTTAGTTTAACTTATTCAAGTCCAATTAGATTATTTTAACAAGTTGTTAAAATAATGAAATATAATTTGTTAATGCTTGCATGCATGTGACAACTATTATTTCAGATATCTGAGCATTCCCTCATGGATAACTGATGCATGTCAGTTCAGACAAAGACCCAGTTGAGATCAGATGAGGGACAGTGTACTATCAGATGCTTGGATATTTCTAGTAAGTATTCCTTGCATGGAGAAGGATCTATTTCCAAGAGAAATACTTAATATAGGAGATTGGAGGACTTGTGGCCTATATATTGAGGCCTAGGTAGTCTATGATCTTCATCTTCTGATTACAGAGGGAGCAGGATAGCTATTGAGCTTATTATTTTTGTATGTTGTTGAGGATCTCCACTTGATTGATAATACATGGTTGGGGTTTTATGCTGGTGCTTTCCCCTGGATATACCTTGTGTTATGTGTGATTATTTCTCTTGATCAGTTATGCATGTTTCTACTTGATGTTGCTCATGAATTCGATTATGCTTCCACTTAATGTTTTGTAGAAGTAGAACAAGTATTATGCTTTAGGACATTGCATATATCAGTTTGTTCTACAGGTGAAATTTCTACAAATGTTATCACGCACCATTGAGTTGATAATAACCACGATAAGGATTGAATTTTAAACATTCTCTTTGAAAATGAAACACATGAGTGAGCGACATAACCATGATCTTGTCATAATACACTAGAGATGTAAAACACTACATAAAACATAATTATGAAAGCTTCCCCTTTCCACGATGATGGCTCAACACCTTGCACCTCGATAGTCCTTATCCCCATCATCAACTTCTTGTGGGTTCATTTCTTACTTTAATAGATATAGATTGTAGTCTAAGTATATAGAACTAAAAACTATTTTTTGTCCTTTAAATGGAGGTAAACAAGTATTGGGAGGTTGGGGTGAGAAGCATTAGTAGGGGCAATGCACCAACTATCTAAGATCAAAATAATGTAAAGCGAGGAGAAATTTTTATTTTGTTTCTAAATAGTTGGACATAAAACTAATGAAGGCAACTAGGGGTAAACTAAGGGTAGACTCCCTCATGAGCTAATCCACAAGGGCCTCAAAAAAATTATTGAGTTGTTAATCAAGATAATACTTTGCTACTAAGGAACTAGTACAATCTTATAAAAAGTGGTCCAACCTTACTAGTATATTGTACAACCTTATGGGAAAGGAATTGGTACAACTTGAATGGATATAGGGATTAGAAGATAGACGTAACAATTTCCCAAGTGTATGGCTGAGCAAGGAAGTTAGTGCTCTCTCTATTTTGTTTTGTGATCAAACCAATATTTTGATTGACCAAACCAACCTTATGTGACAATTTACAAAGGAGCCCTGCCAACCTTTCTTAATTTCCAATTTAGTGATAGGTTAGAGGAATAACTAGTTTCATCTATGTTATCTATTTGTCCAATTAGTCTAGTCCCATATCCAATTCCATCTCCCTCTATTCCTACATCGATTGTTGTTGGTAGTAACTAGGATTGGAGAAGCATTAGAGCAAGAATTTTGGAGCCAATTTTTTTTTCCCCTTGTTGTTTAAGTGATAATTGCTTATAAGGTTGGATTCTTACAAACAACCTTTTGCTTTCTTCAAACATTATTCCTGATCTATGTTGGTCTTGTTTTTTAATTTTATTATGAGTTGTAGCTAAATTTTCTTTTAATATTTTGATGATCTTTTGCTCTTCGTCGTGATGATTCTTTACTTCCTGGATCTTAGTGTCAATTAGTGCAAATTCCTTCCATTTTGGTGGTTCATAACCATATAAGGCTTGGAAAGGAGTCATTTTGGAGGATGTGTGGTAGGTAGAATTATACCACCATTTAGATAAATGCAACCATTGGAATCACTTGTTCTTCTTGTATGTCACAAAAGAATGAAAGTAAGTTTCCAAACATTTATTAACTATTTATGGTTTTCCATCTGTTTGCGGATGGTAAGTTAAACTCATATTAAGGGATGTTTTTGTTTGTTTGCAAAATTCTTTCCAAAACTTTCCCTTAATTTTTGGATCCCTATCACTCACAATGGCCTTTGAAAAACCATGTAATTTATCATTTATTCTATAGAAAACATCAAAAATTTGTTTTGTTGAATCCTTTTTTCCGATTGCCATAAAATGTGCATATTTAGTTAATTTATCGATCACAACAAACATATTTTCTTTCCCATCAAATATGGCTAATCCTTCAATGAAATCCATTGGTATATCTTCCCATTTCTGGTTAGGAATGTATAAGAGGTGAAGTAACCTAGGTGTCATGATATTCTCAATTTTATTTCTTTGACATATGTCACATTCAATGACAAACTTTTGAATATTTTTACTCATCCCCTTTCGATAAAAGGATTGCCGTGTATTATAGTATGTTTTAAAAAATTCAACATGTCCCATTATTAGGGAACTATGTAACTCCATTAAGACTATCCTTTTAAACTTTGAGGACAAAATTAGGTAAATTCTATTCTTGTAGCATAAAATGTCATTTTTCCATGCAAATTTTGGATTTTGGTCCAAATTGTTGATTATGGAATAGGATTCAGGATGCTTGGCATATTCAACTCGAATTTCATCGTACCAGTCGAGAATCACCACTATTGTTGGACATGTTGTTATTTCATCATGCTTTTTTGAAATGCATCAACAACTACATTGTCTTTCCCTTTTTATGTAATATTTCCATATCAAAGGTGGAATTTTTTCCCATCCATTTCTATTGTTTTGTTGATAATGTTTTTGTTGTAATAAGAATTGAAGATTGTTGCGATCCATGCATATTGAGAATTTACTCCCTAAAATGCATATATAATGGCCAACATCTATTTATCATATGTAGATTTTAGGATTTCCTTCTTGTTGAGTTTTCAACTCTCAAAAGCTATTGGATGGTCATTTTGCATTAACACTAGACAAATCCCAACTCATGAAGCATCACATTCTACCATGAATGGTTTTATGAAATTTGGTATGGCTAACATGTGTAGATGACATAACTTTTTCCAATGTTTCAAAACACTCTTATGCTTGGTTACTCCATTGGAAATATTTTTTTTTCAACAAGTTAGATAGTGGTTTTGTTAACTGAGCATAATTCTTGTTGAACCTTCTATAATAATCTATTAATCCTAGGAATACTCTTAGATTTGATAAGTTATTTTGCCTTTGCCACTCCATTATTGCTTTGATTTTATTAGGATCCATATTAAATCATTCCTGGGATATGACATGGCCAAGGTATTCAACTTCCTCCTTACCAAAAGTACATTTCGACATCATTGCACCTTCTAGGAGAGAAAGTACTTGCTCGAACTGCTGAAGATGTTCCTTCCATGTCTTGTTGTAGATAAGAATGTCATAAAAGAAGAATAATATGAACTTTATTAGATAGGGTTTAAAGAGCTCATTTATGGTTTCTTGGAAGGTGGCAGGGGCATCGGTTAACTCAAATGACAACAGATTAATTTGTAATGATTTTTGAGAGTTATGAAAGTAGTCTTTGCCACATCTTCTATCCTTACACAAATTTGATAATATCATGATCTTATATCTAATTTTGAGAAATATTTTGCTACGTGGAGCTCGTGCAACATTTCATCTATAAATGGGATAAGACACTTCCTTTTTTATATTTATCTTGTTTAAGCCTCGATAATCTACGCATAGTCTAAAAGATCCATATCAACACAACTGGTGTTGCATATGGGCTCCTACTTGTTATAATAAATCCACACCTGAATAGGTATTGAATTAATCTTTGTATTTTGGTTTTATGCTGGTGAGGCTATCAATATGGTTCGGTATTAACCGATTCTGAGTCTAGTTTAACTTCAATTATGTGTTCTATCCTTCTTTACAGAGGTAGCTTCATAGATAAGTCTTGGAATACCTTGTCATATTTTTGGATTAGTTCTTCAATATTTGGATGTTCATAATACATTATTTTTGGTGCTTTTGTCTCTATTTGATGGCATTGTGTGATGTAGGATGGTGCCCCCTTTCTAATTAGTTTTGTCATTTGCTGAGAAGATGAAATTTAAGTTGATGGAGGCTGGAATTCGAACAATTTGTAATTTCTTCCTTCCCATTTGAATTTGATAAATTGTTTCTAGTGATTTGCAGAATAGATCCTTAGAGTTTACAGTTGTTGAATTCTTAATACATTGTCTACTCCTCCCAAGGGCATAGTGTAGAACTTGGATTCTAATTCCTAATATTCTAATTGTAGCTTGACCTTGTGTCATTTACCAACTCAATCAATTTGTTTTTCATGTTCTACCATTATTCTCATGTACGCGACTAGAAATATGAATATATTTAGTCATTTTGTGACATTTATATATATGAAGTTATGAGTACTTATTGTGCCTAGGAGTATGGTGACTTTTTCCTTTCTTACATGAACTCTTAGTTTTAAAGTTTAAGGTTGCACTATTCCTGTTATCACAGAAAGTGATATCTTGGCCATGGTCTCCTCATATTCTGTATTTGGAATTTTATTTTCTTCCTTATATTTTTTTCTAAGTCATTGTTAGATGCATTAGATTATTTCATGAATTCACATGTATATAGTTTTTTTTGTTGCATCTATGTTTGGGTGTCCAATTGTCTCCACAATACTTACATTTGTTGACCCATTTTTTGTCTATGCTCTATTGTTGGTTCTCTTATTCCATTAAGGTCAAAGTTGTATGTTTGTTAGACTTCTTCGTGGGGTATTTTTTTGACCTTTTGTTTGTGTATTTGTTTGATTTTTCTGGATTTGTAAAAGACGACTTGTCGAACTTGTTCTTTTGTTTGATAAATTTTGCTACATGCTTGACATCTTCAATTGTTTGAGGCTTCCACAACTTTATTTCCTACAAATATAATCTTTTAGTCCACAAATGTACATTTTTAGCAATTTCTCATATGTGAGTTCATTTTGTCTAGTCACTAAAACTTCCCATTCATGTGTATAGTTGTTTATGTTTCCCTTTTGTGTGAGATATACAAATTTGTTGTACAAATCACGTCTTCTTTGTCATGAAACATTTTTAATAACATTGTCATGAAAATTTTCCACTGGAAGGAACAAACGTCACACTTTTTTTGTCCACCATAGGAAATAGTTGAAATTTTATGTTTCTAGATTGTTCGAAGCTATCATTATATTTTTTCTTTCACATCACAAGGGGTTTGATTAAAAAATCCTTTCCATTTTGTTGACCCAGACAACTATTCTTCTATGGTCCTTACCTTCATACTTCAATAATTCATTCTTAATTTTTTGATGATTTTTATTTGGAATTCTTGTGTAATATTAACCATCTAAAAAAATATTTCATGTGGTTTTTGATGGTCTTGTTCACTTGTATTTTGTGGAGTCATAGGTATCAACCTTTGATAGACTAAGGGTTGTGCTATTGATGCATCTACCTTCTAAATTATTGATTAATTTTTTCTCCATGGTAGTGAAGTGTCTTGGTAGTTTCATCCTTGTCATCAGTCCTTGGATAATGCAGAGACAACAAAAAATGGGGAGTTTTGGAGACAACTTTGCACTTGAATAGTGTGTTGGTGGATGCATACAGACAACATTAGCGACATAAATGTTATGGAACACAACAACGGAAATGAATGTGGCAACAAGGAAAACAATGGGTTGAAATATACATAAAGAAATTGGTGGTATCTATGCTTGACCCAACATGTAAGAAGAAACGTGGCTCTGATACCAACATAAGAAACAAACAATCATGTTTGTATATGAAGACATAAATATATCATATATAAATGTAATTACTAAAATTTTTATTAATAGGATGATTGAATAATACAATAAACCCTTGTGACAGTTTACTTATAACATTGAATGGTCATGAGGTGAAAAGGTACGTGCCCCTTAAATTTTCATTTAATTTAATTTAATTAATTATTATTTATACTTATAATTTCATTTATAATAGTGAAGTAATGAAATGAACAAAATTCTTTTATTTAATACAAATATAAAATGGATAGTACGTTAAAAATTCATAATTAATAAATATAATTGAATAATGAATTATATGATTATTACTATGACCTAATGACAATTTAGATACATATTGATAGATCATGTCCTTTCATTAGGTCACATATCACTCCATTAATAGTTGTTTATTGTGTGTGTTTGTGTGCACATGTGTGTCCATAATATTTTTTCCATTTTAGAAATGTTTTGTCCTCAAAGAATATTTATGGAAAGACTTATCTCTTGTTTTGACTTGCAATATGGTCTCATGGTTATCTATTCTTGTAGATGTAATAGTTGACAGTACAAGATGATATGATCTTCTAAGAGATGACCGAAATTATCAAATTATAAAAAGGTTTAACCTCTCTAATTCAATTCTTGTGAAACATTACACTTAAAAAATTTCAAAGATGGACTTTTATTACGAGAAACAAGTGTACTGGCATCGATATTCTACAAAATATATTCAATTGTCTTTGTTTAGAGTGGTGTTAATATATTGTTTCATTAAAGTATGACTATTGTGATTAGGATGTTGAAAATATGTCATTGTAAGATTATTTTTTCTTATCACTCTTGTAGTGTTTTCTAGATTCACTTTTGGTATTATATCTTCTTATATACCTATGTCACTTTTTTTATCACTGAATTTATATTTGTAAATACACTTGGATTTTCCATTGTTTGTACTTGAACATTTGAAGATATCCATACACCAATTTGATTTGCATCTTTCTGAGTTGTGATGTTGGTTAGACTTGTATTCGTTCCTTTCTCCTTAATATACTATCCTAACTTGTTTTGTAACAAGCTTCTTAATTATGCGTTGCCTTTAATTATGAACTCTTAGATGTATAAGTTCTTCATCAATTTTTGACTTATCAACTTTATTTTAAGGTCTAAATTCGGTAGAAAATCCACGAAATTATGATATGCTAATATGAAAGACACTTTCTTTTTATATAAACACATAATTTCTTTACAAAATTTGCAGTGGAATAGAACAAAACTAAATGCAAAATTCACACAAGAGAACACAATAGTTTTTCTTGGGAACCCAACAAGGAAAAACCTTGCTTGCTTGAGAATTTTATTGAACAATGAGCAATAGATATCTTACAAATAAATTTGCTTCAAAAGAGAATAAAAATTGATCTCTCAACCTTGAACAAGGCTTGAAACAACCTTGCAAGATCCCTGATCCTTCCTCTGATTTTTATGTGCACTAGTACCCTTATTAAATAGGAAAAACCCCTATTTCTATGCACATTTCTTATAGGAATTTCTTTCCTCTCCCATAATTCACACAAGAAGGCTTTCCACCTTTCTCTCACAAGCTCACAAAATTATGATACAAGAGTTCCTTCATTCCTCCTATTTAAGGAATTTGAATGGCTAAAATTAGTGATTTTTTCTAATTAAGGAAGATGCTTTTATGATTTATTGAGTTAGCATGAGTTAACTACTCATAACTCGTCCTATTTCAATTCAACCACTTGAAACTCAATCACTTATTCTTTTCCTCAATTAACTCACACTAGAGGCCAAAAAAATCGACCGTCAACTTCAACACATCAGTTAACTACATCCTAACTCGTCCTAATTTTAGGGACACTCTTAAATTTTAGGAACTCAAGCATGCATAAGAAGGAACTCAATTTCAACTCCTTAAATTAAGGCACACGTCAAGGAATCAATTTCTCGTTACATTTTCAACACTCCCTCTTAGCGAGGAAGGGATTCTATACAACTCCCAACTTATCTATGTGATTAACAAAACTACTTATTATCAATGCCTTGGTCAAGATGTATGTTGTTTCTCTCCTGTTGGAATGTATGATAGCTTCACTATCCCTTTTTACACACAATCTTTAAGATGGTGATACCATATCTCGATATGTTCTGAGCAATCATGAAACACTATGTTCTCACAGAGCTTAGTGCAACTATAATTATAACAATGTATCATGGTAGGCGCCATCCTCTATTTGAAAATTCCCACAAGCAACTTCCTCATCCAAATAGCCTCATATGTTGTTGAGTTAGCAACCATGTACTTGACCTCGACTGAACTAAGTACAACTAATCCCTTCTTCCTGCTATACCAAGAAACAACCGCTGGCCCAATGCCGAAGATGCCAACTAAAGTACTCTTCCTATCTATGGAGCACCCTACCCAATCTACATTTTTGAATCCCTCAAGCCTCACTCCATCAAAATGTCTATACCACAATCCATAATATGTTGTGCCTCTGAGATATCTCAACACATGCTTTGTAGCAACCTAATGCACTCTAGTCAGTTCGACCATGAACTGACTTAGCTAGTTGAATGCAAAGCAAATATCAGGTCATGTGTTGGCCAAGTACATCAATGATCCAATGATCTGCCTATATACTATAGGATCAACTCGCTATAATCTACTATCATCCACCTTCCTCCAGTTTGTGACTAGATGTGTTCCCATGGGCCTGTAATCCTGCATATGAAATCTATCGGGAATCTCTGTAGTTTACTTCCCTTGTCCCATGAAGATTTCACCATCACCCTGCTAAACCTCCAAGCCAAGCAAATAATGTGTAAGCCCCATATCCTTCATCTTAAACTCCCTTGCATTGGTCCTCATAATCCTGGATCAAGTTCTCATCTCCAGTTAATATAAGGTCATCAACATAGAGAACTAAAATGAGCGGAAGCCCTCAAACCATGATGTAATATAGGTTTTCATTCACCTCACTCTTAGTGAAGCCCAATCCTCTAAGGTAGTTTTCAATCTGAGTGTACCATGCTCTCAGAGCCTGCTTGAGCCCATAAAGAGATCACTTCAGATTGAACACATGTGTGTCTTTGTTGAACTACTCAAAACCCTCTATCTTCTCCATATAGATGTCCTCCTCAACCACCCCCTTGAGGAATGTTTTCTTCACATCCATCTTGTTGATCCTCCACCCCATCTCTGCTGCAAGTGCCAAAATAGTCCTGATGGATGAATATCATGCCACGCGTGAAAAAATCTCATCATAGTTTATGCCTTCAATCTGTGAGAAGCCCTTGGTCATAAACCTAGCCTTATACTTCTCCACACTCCAATCCGCTCATTGCTTCGCCTTGTACACCCATCTCGATCCAACTATTGATTTCCCTTCAGGTTGTGGCACAATCTCCCAGGCATCATTCTTCATGAAATAGGAATGCTCCTTCACCATGGAATATTACCAAACTTGCTGAGAAGATGCCTCCTTATAAGAAGAAGGCTCAGTGCCCACCATCTTTGTCATCAATTCCATATAACTTCTGTACCTCTGTGGCTGTTTACTCTTCTTGAACATGGTGCTAGGAGCCTCAACCTGCTTTTGAGCCTCCTAAATAACCCTCTCGACCCACTTGGCCTTCTTCCTCGCTATGGTGGGTGGCTCTGTCTGATCTGTATGCTCTTGGCCTAAACTCTCCTCGTCATCCTACTTCAAATCCTACTGTGGCTGTGGTTGTGGCTGTGGATGGGTCTGTGGTTGACTCTAAGGTATTGGTTGTGACTCCTGCTTAGGAGTGAGTAGCTCCTCCCTAGGTTCCACAAATTTCTCACGCTCTAAGGAAACTCTCAGATATTTATCCTCCTAGAATCTCACATCTCACTTGAGAATTGTCTTCCCGAGTGACCCTAGAAGATACACTCTGTATGCCTGAGTTGTCTCACTATATCCCACAAAAATTCCCTTTTTGTAATAGAAATTCCCTTTATTTACATAATTTTTATAATATTTATGTAATATAGATAACTCAAGCATACCGAGCGAGACAACTCTGGCATACAAAGTGAATCAATACTAAAGAAATATTATAAAAATTTTGTAAATAAAATGAAATTCACTCCAAAAACATATAACAAGACCATTCACATCCACAAGAAAAAACACAACTAATCGTCACATGTAGACACTTGGATTTTAGGTGAAAAACCCCCCTCCAGGGGAAAAACCACCGAATTGTTTGTTGCTTCTTCTTATTATCTATTGCTTCAAAATATTCTCATTTACATTACATCATCTAGCCACCACTAGCAATGAAGCACCCGCTCTTTGTCTGAAATGAGAAATGTTGGCCACAACCAACTTGGAGCACCTGCTCTTTGTCTGAAATGAGAAATGTTGGCCACAACCAACTTGGAGCACCCACTCCTACAATAGACAATCAACATGCACTTAGCTTGAAGCCCTTACTCCAATTACAAACAATTATGTAAACAAGACAATATGATTCAAAACCGAAAAATACCGCTACATAAACAAAGATAGCATCAAATAAGAACACTCCTGCAACCACAATTCCATAGTCCAAATGAGAGAACAAATCTTCAACGCACACTTCCTTCAAAATGATGTTAAATCTCTGCACAAAACTCTGAAACACTTTTGATGATTAGTTTCTAAAACACAATGCAATACTGAAGCTCTGAACTCTCTACTATAATCACTGGTTTATGCACATTCTCTCCATACACACTCACTCACTCACACTACAAGATAACCAACCAAATGAGAAAATTTTCTTCTCATATTTATAATTTTTGGAGATGGTTAAGTCAATAAATTCTTTGGATGATGGAGCTCACCCCAAAAACCTTTTCACATGCTTCAAATTTGATTGAGATAGGCTTCTTGACCTAATTAAGCCACTTACTCCACTAACCATTTGATGTTTTTAAATTTTGTTCACATTCTAGAGGCACCACGACATATTTCAACCTTTTTCTAAAAAATGATGAACATGAACATTTCCAAATACAAAATAAGACCAAATGTGTTCGTGAAATTCGAAGAAAATTTTGAGTTTTCTTTCAACTGCAAGGACAAACCTATGAAAATTTGGTTGCAACTTGATTTGAAATCACCCCTAGGTGACCTCAGGAAATTAATGAAGGTATTACAGACTCATGTGCTGGTGTGTGTGTCTATATTATCTTAGGCAACAGATCGATAAGATTGCAAAATAAATAGACACTGGAAAACAATAAGAGAAACACAACAAGAAAATGCAAAAAACAACAATTTAATAAGGAGTTCACCCAATCCTCCAGGGCTACGTCTCCTGGTCTAGCTTTCAGTGGTGGCCTTTTTTTATTTTTTCTTTGAGTAGAGGTTTTACAATGAGGAGCTCAATTTGAGTCTCCTGCAATAGATGATGTTGAGTAGGGTGGTACTTAGATTCCCCAAGCCACTAGAGTACACAGACTCCCCCTTACCAAGTCTCGACCTCAACTGGTCTTAATGGGATGAGTCCAATTTGGTACTCAGCTCCCGACAAATATCCTCACAGGGATTGCTTGAACATCTCAAGCCTTCTCGGTTTTGTCTGCTCGATGCTGCCTTAGCTCTGTAGGTGAGCTTGACTTCTCTGTTCTTTGCTTCTTGCTTCACTCTCTATTCTGTCTCCTCTATCTCCCTATCTGTTTGTGGCTTAAAACCAATCCGTCCCTTAACTGTTTGCTTCCTCTTCCGGCCCTTCGGATCGCCTGCCTCAGTCCACTTAGAATTCCCTGCTTTTGTGTCATCGCCACTGTGTAACGTTTCACAGAGATGTGGCCACTTGTCCCTTCACTAACTGAGTGCCAGCTCTTCCTCGAACGGTCCGTTACTGAGAGGGGGGGTGAATCAGTATTATCTAATCAATAAAACCTTTTCATTTTCATACTCAAATTCATATACGCCACTTCAGTTAAGTATACCCACGTATATACGCGACTATGTCTATTGCAACTAGCGTATAACCATTAAACTCATGATTCAGTTATGTGATCTTCAATGGGTGCATCAGAACATTATTAGACATATTAACAGTCAACAGATAGATCAACACACATAAGCAAAACACATGAACACCATGATATAAGGTGGAAACCCAATGTGGGTGAAAACCACCTGCTGCAATTCGTTTCTATCTTCCTTTATTAAGAAACTTCTTTTACAATGTACTGGTGCAGTCCTTTACCAGTACGCAGGCTACAACCTGCAGAAGGTTACAACCTTCTCTCGTTCTCCAGACTCTCCTGGAAGGGAGCTCCAACCCCCTTTGCTCTTGTACTAGATAAGATACTAGTACGTAGGCGCTGGCCTACAATCTTCTCTCCTCCAGGTACCACGTTTCATACATTTTCAGACTGGATACTCCTGAAGCACAACACATAATCTGAAGGCCACGTTTCATCCAATTTTCATATTGGACCCATAAATATCATTGAAGCACAAAACAATCAATACTAACATCATCAATCTCTGAATCTCTGAAACACTGAAACTCTGTCAACAACAAAGTCACCAGAACACAAAGCAGACAACAGAACTCTGCAACAACAATTAGAACCAACTGTACCATCAAAATTATGCATCAGAGTGCATACGCTACTTGGAAGTGCCGAACCTGCGTGTATACACAACTTCATCAAGATGAACCAGCGTATATGTCATTAATCACTTATTCATAACTTTGTCGCACTTCCTGACTTCAGACATAACCAGATCATGACATATACAAGGATAATATATGCGTTAGCATCCAGCTCTAGTCCATCAGATCTCATAAATATGAGTCATTATGATCCTGATCCGATATTAGTTCTCATCCATCAATACTGAAGCTAAACACAAACATCCAAACAAGATATGCAGAATACTGACACCTTTAAACTGTCATCAGAACCCTTCAACAACCAGAACCACCTGTAACTTCAAATATCATAGCTCAAAAGGTATACGCTACTACAATGAACTCAACTTGCGTACATATGCGCTTACACCAAATCCAACCCGCGTACAGATCTATAAATATTCAATCATGACTTGCAACGATTTCAAACTTAAGTTATACCCAGTTCAGATTATTACAAGCGTCAGTATACAGATCTAGAATAAACATAATCAATCATATAGAGATAGTCCATATCAAACCATTTGATCCCGATCTATCCTTAGATCTTGTTCTCCATCCACTAGTGAGATCCCTCCTTAGCTCAGATTAAGCAATGCATCATCAACCCATAACCTGCATACTAGATCTTATACTTCTTTAGATATTCAAGACTTTTTCGATGCCCTTGCCTAATGATCTTCTTCTCCTTTTATAGTCTTAGGCCTTGCTCAATACCATGGTCCAAAACCATAATAAATCAATACCAAGGGCCCAATACTTGGGATCAACACACTTGTCGAGATACCACGGTCCAAAACCATAGGTTCAAATACCGAGGACTAACTACCACGGACCAAAAGTAAGCTTTCCGACATGTATGCGCTTTTCCGTGCATGAAACTGTGTGTATACCCTACTTGGTATATAACGACCCTGCGTATACGCGACTTGGTATATAGTGAACCTGCGTGTATACCCTACTTGGTATATAGTGAACCTGCGTATATACTCTTCTTTCTTCATTCTTTGTAGTTTGATCATCAATTCTTTGCTACTGACCTGCTGCACTCTAATCTGTCATCTGTGTGATTTGCCATCAAGGACAACACTTGTCTCATAATGCCAACAATCTCCCCCTTTGGACTTGATGGCAAAGCTAACTTGTCACACTTAGAACTATCATCTGATTCCTTTGAGCTGTCCTCCATCAGTCACATCTGATATCTCTTCTGAAGATTCATCCAGTTATAAATAAGTGAGATGTTCTTCTATGAGTGGGTTGACATCAAGTACAACACATGCATCATAATGCCAACAATCTCTCCCTCTGGACTTGATGGCAACAACACCAAATCACTCTCCCCCTTTGACATCAAGGGCAAAGGGCGGACCAAGATATTCTCTTCCTTTGCTGAACATTCCGCTGTCCATACTCCCCCTGAGTATCTGTTGAATTCTCTCAATGAGCTCCCCCTTTGTATATGCCAAGGTGTACCAATCTGTCCATGCTCCCCCTCAGTACATGCCGAGTCTCTGTACTGCTAAAGTGTGTTGTTCATGCTCTTCCTGACTGTAGGCAAGATCTGCAAAAAGGTGCTCTTTAAGAAGAACCATGACTTATACATCTTAAAAGACCTTCCTATCACCAAAAGACTCAATACATACATCCATTTCCCAACCAAGTGGGGATATACTAGAATTGACTCATCCACCCAACCAAGTGGGAATACATCAAAAGTTTACACATGATAAAACAAGAACATTACATCTTCATCCCAGGCATAGTGGGGAAACCAATATAGGCCGTTACATGACCTTGACACCATGAAAGAGATACCACAAAAGAGATATATGACATAGAGACGAAATATCTAGAGCAAGACTTATGAAAGTCACCAATAACTACTATTAGCAGCATCTGACAATCACTGTATATATCAGAAACCATGTTCTCCTTCTGTTCTTCTTTCTGTAGCTGATCCACCTGAACCAAAACAACTTGAGTACTTGAACCAAAAGCTTCTAAGGTAATGTCAACAATGCATTATTAGAAGATTATCTGCTCCCCCTGAACCTGTGCCAGATGGACTCTGACAGACCCATATCAGACTCTCTGCAACCAGAGTCTGTCCCTGTTGATTTCCTTCAAAACTCCATATATGCGTCTGCACCTGCATAAATCGGCGTATGTACGCAGATACCCCTCATCCAACTCGCGTACACTAATTTCCATATCAACAACCTATAAATGTCCTGTAACAAGGTATGTCTGAACATAGATGTCAACTCATCCTTTTAAAACATCATCATGAAATCATTCACATTATATCATATGTGAAACCACCATAGCCATTTCATCAACATCAAGCTCTACATGATCCAAGTATCATTACTTGGGAACATCTGCATCAATCAACATATGTAAGTATCAACCTATCATCATATAGATACGAACTCATCATCATGTCTCCAACAAAGCGACTTTGAGTAGTCATCCATGTATCAGCACTATGTATCTTGAGCTCAAGCTCTTTTGACAAAACTTCTTGATATCATAAACAGCAACAATCCTTATCCACATGAGTGCCTACATCATAACTATATGATATTTATGCATATGACAACAGCAGTATATGAGTGACTCATCATCAAGTGAGGAAGATGTGTATTCAAGCTTTGTACTTCTCCTTATCCTTATGAAGATCACCATGTAAGCACCATATATGCATCATCAAAGAATCAACCATAAATCTGATCTGAACATCTACTATGTAACTTCAAGAATCATATGAGAGTTTATCATAGACAACTCACAACCACATCATAGCAAGATATATCATTTAGCCATATAAGTATCATCACCAAGGACAATTAATCCATAATGCCAACAAAGCATTATTAAAGGCATATGCTCCCCCTCAACCTGAGCCATCTATTTACTGATAGATCTGATCATGCATATATTAGTAATAAGCATCAAGACATCATCATCAAGTTAGGATCAAACCCTTCTAAACATCTTACAAGTATCAAGATATTTCCACACATCCTCAGCAGACTGTAAATATTATCAAACAGAGAAAATAATGGACTGAAACATAACAAATCCTTTTCCTGAACCTGTCCCTACTGCATTTCTTCAGATAATCATATACGCGACTGTGCAGCATCCAACTCGCGTATATACGCGACTTCCCTTTATGGAACTTGCGTATGAGATTCAGGACACTGAAGTTTTATACTTTCAGCTCCCTCTGAGTCTGTTATGTCTGTGTTGTGCTGTGTCTGAGTACATTGTGTTGTGCCACATCTTTCTGACTGTACTTCCTTCTTCTTCCATATCTTCAAGTGTGATGTTGTTTTCTCCTTTTGGTGTGATGTCCGTGCTTTGTTCCTGCATTCCTTTGCTATATGTCCAAGCTTGTTACATGCATAACATCTTACATGTTTCATATTTCTCCTGTAGCAATCAGCAGCTTTGTGACCAAACACATTGCAAGCAAAGCAATATCCATTAAAATACCTTGAATGTGATGATCTTTCTACATGATGGTCTTGAACCCTTCTTTTTCCACATCTAGCTGCAACATGTCCAAGATTATGACATACATAACATTCAACATTATTCATAGGAGGAGTAAAATATTTTCTTTGAGGAGTCTCTTTCCTTGATTTTTGATGGGGTTGACCTTTCATCTCCTTGTTAATCATTTTGGATTTCTCTTTAGAATTCCTTGCCTCGCCTTGTGAACTAGATTCACCTTCAACAGATTCATGAAAACCAAGACCAGTCTTGATAGCAGGAGACCTTTGACTACTAAGAATATCATCTGAGGCTTTAGTACTATCTTGAAATCGTAATAGTTTATCCTTTTCTTCTAATTTACCTTTCAAGATATTTACCTCAACTTGAAGTTGTTCTTCCTTTTCCAGAAATTGTTTCTTCATGTATTCTTCAGCATTTCTTTCCTCTTCCATTTGTTGCTTTAGTTTGAGAATCTCCTTTTCTTGTTCTTCATTCACATCCTGCTGCATTTGATGAATTCTGAAGGCACATTCCAGTTGAGATTTTAAGCTGATAACTTTGTTTTCCTGTTTTTCAATAGCTTGGAGTAGATCTTTATTTTGCTTCTTTGTTTCTTCAAGTTCTTCCTTTAGCGAGAGGGTCGTAGCTTCAAGACTTTCATAATAACTGGATCGACCTCTAAGCTCCTTGATTGTTGTGTTCTTTTCAATGACTTCATTTCTTAGAGATGTTACTTCATCCTGTAACTTTTGATATTTGTCCTTGAATAACTCTCGTTGAGTCTTAACAGCTTCTTTGAAGGCACCATCCCTTATGTTCAAAAGTTCTTCTTGAGTTCTAATTTTGTTTGTTAGTCTTTTAAATTCTGCCTCTATTTGATATCTTTCTTCTTCACCCATCAGAGAAAATTCAGTTGTTTCGCTATCACTTTCATCTTTTCCAAATGGATAGATAGCTGGAACATTAGAGGATAGTAAATTCATACCTGATAGCTCATCTTCATTCTGAAATGATTCTGAATCCGATTCTGAATCTGAAGAGCTTCTTATACCTAGTCCCCAATCGATTCTCCCACTGTCATAGTTCTTCTGAGATGTCTTCTTCTTCTTAGGTGCTTTCTTCTTAAGCTTCTTCCCCATAGTTCCACGGATCTCCTTCAAGTGATCAAGCTTCTACCAAAGTACCTGCTCTGATACCAATTGTTGGAAATAATACTGAGAGGGGGCTTGAATTAGTATTATCTAATCCATAAAACTTTTTCATTTTCATACTCAGATTCATATACGCCACTTCAGTTAAGTATACCCGCGTATATACGCGACTATGTCTATTGCAACTAGCATATAACCATTAAACTCATGATTCAGTTATGTGATATTCAATGGGTGCATCAGAACATTATTAGACATATTAATAGTCAACAAATAGATCAACACACATAAGAAACACACATGAACACCATGATATAAGGTTGAAACCCAATGTGGGTGAAAACCACCTGCTGCAATTCGTTTCTATCTTCCTTTATTAAGAAACTTCTTTTACAATGTACTGGTGCAGTTCTTTACCAGTACGCAGGCTACAACCTGTAGAAGGTTACAACCTTCTCTCGTTCTCCAGACTCTCTTGGAAGGGAGCTCCAACCCCCTTTGCTCTTTTACTAGCTAAGATACTAGTACGTAGGTGCTGGCCTACAATCTTCTCTCCTCCAGGTACCACGTTTCATACATTTTAAGACTGGATACTCTTGAAGCACAACACATAATCTGAAGGCCACGTTTCATCCAATTTTCATACTGGACCCATAAATATCATTAAAGCACAAAACAATCAATACTAGCATCATCAATCTTTGAATCTCTGAAACATTGAAACTCTCTCAACAACACAGTCACCAGAACACAAAGCAGACAACAGAACTTTGCAACAATAATCAGAATCAACTGTACCATCAAAATTATGCATCAGAGTGCATACGCTACTTGGAAGTGCCGAACCTGCGTGTATACACAACTTCATCAAGATGAACCAGCGTATATGTCATTAATCACTTATTCATAACTTTGATGCACTTCCTGACTTCAGACATAACCAGATCATGACATATACAAGGATAATATATGCGTTAGCACCCGGATCTAGTCCATCAGATCTCATAAATATGAGTCATTATGATCCTGATCCAATATTAGTTCTCATCCATCAATACTGAAGCTAAACACAAACAACCAAACAAGATATGCAGAATACTGACACCTTTAAACTGTCATCATAACCCTTCAACAGCCAGGACCACCTGTAACTTCAAATATCATAGCTCAAAAGGTATACGCTACTACAATGAACTCAACCTGTGTACATACGCGCTTACACCAAATCCAACCTGCGTACAGATCTATAAATATTCAATCATGACTTGCAGCGATTTCAAACTTAAGTTATACCCAGTTCAGATTATTACAAGCATCAGTATACAGATCTAGAATAAACATAATCAATCATATAGATATAGTTCATATCAAACCATTTGATCCCGATCTATCCTTAGATCTTGTTCTCCATCCACTAGTGAGATCCCTCCTTAGCTCAGATTAAGCAATGCATCATCAACCCATAACCTGCATAATGGATCTCATACTTCTTCAGATATTCAAGAATTTTTCAATGCCCTTGCCTAATGATCTTCTTCTCCTTTTATAGTCTTAGGCCTTGCTCAATACCATGGTCCAAAACCATAATAAATCAATACCAAGGGCCCAATACTTGGGATCAACACACTTGTTGAGATACCACGGTCCAAAACCATAGGTTCAAATACCAAGGACTAACTAACATGGACCAAAAGTAAGCTTTCCGCCATGTACGTGCTTTTCCGTGCATGAAAGTGTGTGTATACCCTACTTGGTATATAGCGACCCTGCGTATACGCGACTTGGTATTTAGTGAACTTGCGTGTATACCCTACTTGGTATATAGTGAATTTGCTTATATACTCTTCTTTCTTCATTCTTTGTAGTCTGATCATCAATTCTTTGCTACTGACCTGCTGCACTCTAATCTGTCATCTGTGTGATTTTCCATCAAGGACAATACTTGTCTCATAATTCCAACATTCCAGCCCTTCGGATCGCCTGCCTCAGTCCACTTGGAATTCCCTGCTTTTGTGTCATCGCCACTGTGTAACGTTTCACAGAGATGTGGCCACTTGTCCCTTCACGAACTGAGTGCCAGCTCTTCCTCGAACGGTCCGTTACTTTGGTTATTCCGTGAAATGATTCATCCGCAAGCTCAGCGTCAAATCAGACTTCAAACTTTTATATGCATCAACTTATTCTTCCACCAAATCCAGTCTCCCATCGGATGCAATCTCCGCCATTTGATCTAGGGCCTCCAGATCCTACGATCATCGCTTTTATTGCACGGGTGACTTACTCGACTGTTAGCCCGTGATGAGAGCGGTTTTCTCTCTCATCCGCTAGACACGCGTCATTCAATGTATGGAATCACTGGGTCCTCTGACAAACCCGCTTACCGCTCAAAATGCCTCTGATATTCCGTCAGTTTTGGAGCGCGGGACCTGCTTGTCATTTTAGCGCTTTTCCCATGGTTTCCTAGTTTCCCTTGTGACCGTGCGCTCAGGGCCTTTCCTTCTCGAGGGGTTTTGTCCTGCGATGCGTGATTAGTGCTTTGCGCTGATCGCGCATTAGAAATAGCCTCCGTTTCTGGGTTTGAGCCTCCCAACTGCCATTTTTGTGCCATGCACAGTCCCCATGGGCCAACAGTCAGTGCGCTTTGACCGAAGGTCCTCGTTGCTCCATGTTGGCTGTAAATTACCATTATTTAGAGGTTATTTCCTGATAGCTCATTGTTTACAAGATTTTGAAGTCTGTCATAATTTGAAACAGTCATAGAACTCTGATAATTTTCAAGGATCCAATTTGGATCACGACCTTCCCACTGAGAAAGCTTTTGGACCACCAAAAGTTGGTTTTCAAGCATCAACTAAGTGAGGATACAACTTTCTCACCTATCTAGTCTCTATCCATTTTTCACTGCTCGTCTTTGAACCCTTGAATCCAATTCTGAGGTACTCAACATCTCCCCTGCACATCGTTCTCACCTTCTTGTCCAGAACTATGTCTTCCTGCAATTCATTAAGATATTCAGGTAGCAGGTCATCAATAGAAGGCAATTGACTCTGCTCTTCGGGATCCTCAATTAGTGAAGGTTCAAATAATCTCAAGCTATCTACATTTACAACTGAGTAGATGTGCATGTAAGCTGGTAGATCAAGGCGAAAAGCATTCTCACCAATCTTCTCAAGTATCTTGAAAGGTCCATACCTGATAGGCTTTAGCTTTTTACCTTCCCCTTGCATCCTATCCTTGCTGATATACAGCCATACCTGATCACAACTTGGAAACTATGCTCCATCCAATGCTTGTCATGCCTTGCCTTGTATTTGACCTGGCTCTTTTCCAGCTGTTCCTGTACTGCATGGTGGATCTCTTGGATTTGTTCAATGAACCTAGTTGATCTATCCACATTGCTATGTACCTCAACTGTTGTGTCCTTACCAAAGACAAAATCCAAGGGAGACCTTGGTGTGAAACCGAAACAGGTCTCAAAATGAGATCTCTGTGTAGAAGAATGTTTGGATCGGTTGTAAGCGTGCTGCACATAACACAAATGTTCATCCCAAAGCTTAGGATGCTTACTGCAATATCCCCTGAGTAACTGGATCACTGTCTTGTTGACTACTTCTGTCTGGCCATCGATTTGTGGATGGAAAGTTGTGTTTTTCTTCAATTTGGTGTCCATCAGTTCCCACAGACTTAACCAAAACTTTCCCATGAATCGGGTGTCTCGATCAGATATAATGGAAGTGGGTAATCCAAAATGAACCCATACATGTTGAAAGAATAGTTTTGCAGTTTATTCAGATGTAATCTATTTATTACAAGGTATCAAAATACACATTTTGCTGAACCTATCCACAACAACACACAGATAATCATGACCTTTCCTAGATTTAGGTAGTCCTCCAACAAAATCCATAGAAACACTTTCCGAAGGATGAGAAGGAACTGGTAATGGAGTGTACAAGCCTAGTTTTCTATTGATGGGCTTGCTTTTAGCACACATAGTACACCCTCTTACATATCTAGAAACTGTCTCGTTCATTTTTGGCCAATAACAAAATCTTTGCAGTTGTGCAACTGTTTTACTTACCCCAAAGTAACCTGATATTAGAGAAGTGTGTGCTTCTCGAATTATATTTACTCTTTCAGTTTGTGGAATGCATAGCTTCCCACAACGATATAGGAGTCGGTCCTTAACATGATAATCCAATTCTTCTACTTGTTTGCCTTGACTTAAAGTTGCATATACATCTTTAAAGTCTATATCTTGAGCATATTGTTCAATGTAGCTATGATGTAACACTGAATTATGCTTAAGTATAGAGGATGCATTTATAATGGGTCTAGATAACATATCTGCAACTTTATTATGTATGCATTTTTATATATAATGACTAAATGAAACTGTTGTAGGAAACCCATCCATCTATAGTGTCTTGATTGCTGCAACTTAGTTTGGGAGTGTAGATATTGAAGTGGTTGATGATCAGTATGTATAACTGTTCCTTTTCCCATTAAGTAATGTTTCCACTTTTTCACACTCTGTACTAATGCATACAATTCTTTATCATATGTGGGATAGTTAACTACTACAGAATTAAATGTCTCAGAATGATAACATATGGGTCTACTGTGCTATGTCAACACTGCTCCCATGGCATAGTCATTGGCATCCGTTTGGATCTCAAAGGTTCTTTGAAGATCAGGCAGTGCTAGTACTGGTGATGTACTAATCTTTTCTTTCAAGGTGTTGAAGGCTTTCTGTTGTTTGCCTCCCCACTAGAACACTTTGTTCAATCCTGTTGAAGCATGTAAGGGAGCTACAATTAAGGAAAAGTTATAAATGAACTTTCTCCAATATTGTGATGCTCCTAAGAAGCTCCTAACTTCTGTCGCAGATTTGGGTTTAGGCCAGTTTACAATGACTGCCACCTTAGAGGGATCTATCTTCAATTCACCACCCCCTACTATATGTCCCAAATAATTCAAAGATGTTTTTCCAAATTCACATTTTGAGAGTTTAACATAAAGTTTTTCTCTTTTCAAAACATGTAGTGTCTGATTAACATGCTTTAAATGTTCTTCCCATGTTTTGCTAAATATCAGAATGTCATCCAGATATACAATAACAAAATCATCAAGAAAAGTTCTGAGTACATCATTCATTATTCTCATGAAAGTAGTAGGAGCATTAGTTAAGACAAAAGGCACAACCAACCACTCATACAATCCTTGCTTTGTTTTGAAAGCAGTCTTCCATGCATCTTGTTCTGCAACTCTGACCTGATGATATCCACTATGCAAGTCTACCTTGGAAAAATAAACAACGTCTTTCAATTGATCAAATAGATCATCTATGCGAGGAAGGGGATAACGATTTTTGATTGTTATCTTATTCAGTGCTCGCTAATCAATGCACATTCTCCATGAGCCATCTTTCTTTCTCACCAAAACGATTCGAGATCCACATGGTGATGTGCTAGGTCTGATGAACCCTTTCTCGAGAAACCCCTACACCTGCTTCTTGATTTCTGCATTCTCTAAAGTGGACAACCTGTACATACCAATGTTAGGCAATGGAGCATCTTGGGGAAAATTAGTTTCATGCACTATTTCCTTTTTGGGTGGCAGACCTTTAGGTTCTTGAAACAAGATATCATACTCTGAAACAACTTTTTCTAAATTAGCTTGCTGTTTAGCATCACAACCCTCAAATACATTGGTTTTATCAGGTTTCTTTTCCTTTACAACCATCAGTAAAAATTGTTTGCATGAATTTATCATTCGTTTCATCTGCCCTGAGTTTATGAAAGTATAATTATTCTCAAGCTTATGAGCTCTTACAAAGTATTCGATTCCATCTTTAACGAGTAGATACTTGTTATCAGCTCTATAGAAAATAGCTTTTCTGTCATACAAGTAAGGACTTCATAAAACAATTCCACATATATCCAAAGGAATTATGTCTAACTCAACCTCATCTACAAACGCTGACCCAAAAGAAAACTTGATTTTGCATTGTCAGTCACTTGTAGTTGTGCTTTATCATTTAACCATGATAATGGGTATGGTTTCTTGTGAGGTGTAGTCAGTAATCCCAACTTCTTTACAATTGCTTTAGAAATTAAATTTACTTGTGAACCACTATCAAACAAAGTATCATCTTTTGATGTTTGGAAATAACTCGAATATGGAAAAGCTCATGTCTTTTCTCTCATTTTCTTCATCAATAGTAGATTGTGTAGAATTACTAGTAGATGCTTCAGAATCCTTACCTTTTATACTTGTGGTTGTAATGGTTGTTTCATCTCCTGAGTCCGACCCCAAATATTTCTGAATAGTTGCAGCAGTCTTCTTCTTCTTGCCCTCGAACTTCTTAGGTCTCAGCTTCGAATGCAGAATCTAACAGTGCTCATCATCATGCCCATCCTTCTTATAGTGAGTGCATGAAGAATTGCTTTTCTGTGCAGTGTTGGCCTTCCTTGATTTCCATTTCTGTTTTCTTTTCTCCTTATTCTTGCTTGCAGTGGGTTGGGATGATCCCCCAACTTTTGGGTTTCCATTCTTTCCTCTAGCTTCTAGATGTGTAGCTTGAACAGATACCTCATCTATACTAGTGGGATTAAACATGAGGATAGTGTGCCTCATGTAGCTATGTAGACCATCCATGTACTTCAATAGAGTCTTAGGTGAGTCTAATGAGATTCCTAGAATCAATGCTCTCTTCCTAAATTCTTGGGTGTAACCTTGTACACTTTTCCCTTTCAGTTGTCGAAGAATTTGCCAGCTCATCATGGCTAGCTGCATGTCGGCCAGTGGATAGAACTGCTTTTTGATTGCAGAAACAAATTCACTCCAGACAGAAATAGTCTTACCATGTCTCTTCATGTCGGCTTGGGTCCTGCCTTCCCACTAAACCAAGGCAGTGCCTCCAACGCGTACGCTGGCCATCTGAATCTTGCTCTTATCTGAATCAATACTCTGCACTCTGCAATAAACATCAATTTGTCTAATCCAATTGTCCAACTTTTTTGCATTCAACTCTCCATCATATATTGGTAAATCAAATTTAACATCTAGTTTAATCAAAGATGTCTTATTTTTATGTTCAGGGCTATTAGGAGGTGTGAGAAAGCTTTCTTATTTCCCTTTTCCTTTTGAGTGGTCATGGACGAGAGACTCTTCTTCTCCTTTATCTTGTTTGGAGCCTGATGAATCTTCATCTTTATGTTTTCTAATGTCCTTATACATTTCCTCTACCATGGACCTTATGGCCAGGAAACTATCTATAAATTGAGGGTCTGGCCCCACAAAACCTTCCTCCGACATTGTCTTCTAAGGATAGACTCTTCCAATTTCAGGATTAGTTTCGACCAACTCTCCTTTTCCTAATTTGAGCTTTGATCTAGTTAACATTCAACAGCTAAATCCAGCACAAGCTTGTCTAACCTTAACAACCCTCGCCTCTAATACCACTTGATTTGAAATCACCCATAGGTGACCTCAGGAAATTAATGAAGGTATTACAGACTCATGTTCTGGTGTGTGTGTGTCTATATTATCTTAGGTAACAGATCGATAAGATTGCAAAATAAACAGACACTGGAAAGCAGTAAGAGAAACAAAGCAAGCAAATGCAAGACACAACAATTTAATAAGGAGTTCACCCAATCCTCCTGGGCTATGTCTCCTGGTCTAGCTTTCAGTGGTGGCCATTTTTATTGTGTCTTTGAGCAGAGTTTTTACAATGAGGAGCTCAATTTGAGTCTCCTGCAATAGATGATGCTTAGTAGGGTGGTACTTGGATTCCCCAAGCCACTAGAGTACACAGACTCCCCCTTACCAAGTCTCGACCTCAACTGGTCTTAATGGGATGAGTCCAATTTGGTACTCAGTTCCTGACAGATATCCTCATAGGGATTGCTTGAACCTCTCAAGCCTTCTCAGTTCTATCTGCTCGATGCTGCCTTAGCTCTGCAGGTCAGCTCGACTTCTCTATTCTCTGCTTCTTGCTTCACTCTCTATTCTGTCTCCTTTGTCTCCCTGTCTGTTCGTGGCTTAAAGCCAATCCGTCCCTTGACTGTTCGCTTCCTCTTCTAGCCCTTCGGATTGCCTACCTCTGTCCACTTGGAATTCCCTGCTTTTGTGTCATTGCCACTGTGTAACATTTCACGGAGAGCTGGCCACTTGTCCCTTCACGAACTGTGTGCCAGCTCTTCCTCGAACGGTTCGTTACTTCGGTTATTCCACAAAATGATTCATCTGCCAGCTCAGCGGTCAAATCGGACTTCAAACCTTTATATGCCTCAGCTTATTCTTCTGCCAAATCTGGTCTCCCATCAGGTGCAATCTCCGCCGTTTGATCTGGGGCCTCTAGATCCTACGGTCATCGCTTTTATCGCACGAGTGACTTTCTCAACCGTTAGCCCGCGATGAGAGCGGTTTTCTCTCTCATCTGCCGGACACACATCATTCAATGTATGGAATCGTTGGGTCCTTTGACAAACCCGCTTACTGCCCAAAATGCCTCCGATATTCCGCTGGTTTTGGAGCGCGAGACCCGCCTGTCGTTTTAGTGCTTTTCCCATGGTTTCCTAGTTTCCCTTGTGACCGTGCGCTCGGGGCCTTTCCTTCTCGAGGGGTTTTATCCTGTGATGCGCGATTAGTGCATCTGAAACAACCTCCATTTCTGGGTTTGAGCCTCCCAGCTGCCATTTTTGCTCCATGCACAGTCCCCATGGGCCAACAGTCAGCGTGCTTTGACCAAAGGTCCTTGTTGCTCCGTGCTGGCTGCAAATTACCATTATTCAAAGGTTATTTCCTGATAGCTCACTGTTTACAATATTTTGAAGTCTGCCATAATTTGTTTCAATCATAGAACTCTAATAATTTTCAAGGATCTCATTCGGATCACAACTGCACTCAAAGAACTATCACCAAGCAGTTGGAGCCTTTCAAACACACACATAAGCCATCATCCATGCGGCTGGGGCAAAGCATGTTGTAAAAAAATATATATTGCCCTCAAACTTGAAATAGAGCTTCAGGGGTTTGACATGACTTGTAAAAAATCCTTCCAAGCCCATCTTGACATCATGAAAGTATGATGAAACCATCTACATGACTCAACAAGACTTAACACACAACATCAACTTGACCTCTATCAAAGTTGTAGCTCCACTTCAGATGAGGCCTTGTTACATCATGACACTTCTTCTACATACCTTTTGAGACTATGACAACATTTTACACCATCGTTATAGCCTTCAAAAAGTATACAACAGACTCAAGATGATACATAGTGACTCATGAGTACATGACTTACAACATGTGACATCAATGGAAACACACACATGCCAACAATCTCCCCCTTTGCCAATGACGTTAACCTGTAGTTTATGAATATAATTATTACATTTACATACAACAATTTGAAGTTGAGCATATACACAACTCACTCTCTCTCCCCCTTTGACATCAACGGAAAGTGATTCTTCATGGAAAAAGAAAATACATAAAAAAAATGTGATGCATATCCAATGATGAAGTACCTCCCCTAAGCTGATGAATACTCTCCCCCTAATTATATTTGAGACCACACCATCCTGAAGAAGTAATATACTTGAAGAAAAAAACCATCTTGAAATGAGAAAGAATAAGAAAAAGAATTCATAATGTTTAGTAAGGCATGAAAATAAACAACCATCACCCATTCTCTAAATTTTGCAGCTGAAGGTGCTCCTAGTGGCAACCATATGATAGTAACTAACTCCATGAAAAAATCTTCAATGCCTTTGAAAAGGCACAACACCCATATTCTCTCTAAGATACTTTGATTCAGAAATGAAAATTCCTTTATCATCTTGAATAACTTGCAAACCAAGGAAGAAAGTTATCTCACCCAACATTGACATCTCAAATTCCTTTTACATTTCTTGTGAAAATTTGTGGCCCATCTCGAGCCAAATTGTTCCCAAAGATAATATCATCTACATACACAACAATTATTAGAAAATGAACGCCTTCAAATTTGATATATAAATTGTTATCCATGGATCCCTTTTTGAAGCCTTTCTGTTGTAGATGTTTATCTAGCTTTGTATACCATGCCCTTGGAGCTTGTTTCAAGCCATAAAGGGCCTTTTTCAACTTTCACACTTGATTCTCATCATCACCCAATAAAAAACCTTCAGGTTTTTCTATATAAACTTCCTCTTCTAGATCACCATTCAAGAAATTTGATTTAACATCCATTTGATAAACTTTAATTTTCTTGTAGCATGCAAAGGCCAAGAATATTCTTATTGCATCTAATCTAGCTACAGGTGCAAAAGTTTCATCAAAGTCAATACCTTATATCTGAGTATATCCTTTGGACACAAGTCTTTCTTTGTTTCTTACCACCTTGCTGCCTTCATTTAGCTTGTTCTTGAACACTCACTTGGTTCCAATGATGCTTTTTTCCTTTGGCCTTGGCACAAGATCCCATGTATTTTTCTTCTCAATATGATCTAACTCTTCATTCATTTCCTTGACCCAATTTTGATCTTATCTAGCCTCATTGAAGTATTTGGGTTTTATTGAAACAATAATGCAAAATGTGCCTGATTGAAGCTATCCAACAACTTCCTTCTTGTTTTCACTCCAAACTCTTTGTTCCCAAGAATTTGAATTTTTGGGTGCTTCTTTTAGATGTGACTTGGTGGAGCCTTCTTTGTAGTGTAGGCCCTCCTTCCTCCTTGTAAAAAATTTCTTGGTCCTCATATTCTACGAAATCATGATCAACTACAACATATTTGGAATCATTGCATTTAGGCAAAGCTTCATCAACAACAATACCAATACCTTTAATTATATTTTTGGTTCTCTTTTTGTAGCATTTGTATTCTTTGCTCTTGAAATAATAGCCAAGGAATATGCCCTAATCAACTCTTGGTTCAAATTTTCCAAGCTTGTCTTCAGTCCTCTTGATGTAGCACTTGCTCCCAAATACTTTGAAGTGGTCAACTTTGTTGGTATTCCTTTCAACAACTTATATGGATTTTTGTCATTATTAGGCCTAAGGAGGACTCTATTGGCCAAATATACTACTGTTTTAGATGATTCTCCCTAAAAATTATCTGACACACCTAACATAGCTCGTGCCCTTTCTTGGACCCAACCTATTTTTCTTCTCTACTACACCATTTTGCTATGGTGTTCTAACTATGGAGTATTGCCTCTTGATCCCATGCTTCTCACAAAAATTATCAAATTCCTTGGACATGTACTCACCTCCTCTATCAAATCTACACTTTATCTTCAAATAAACTTCATTTTCCAAAAGTGCCTCAAAATACTTAAATTTATTGAAAGCCTCAGATTTTTCCTTCATGAGCATATTCTAGGTGGCTCTAATGAAGTCATCAACAAATAATATGAAATATCTCTCTCCTCTTGGACTTTGCTTCCTTGTAGGACCACATACATCTATATGCATTAGCTCCAATGGTCTAGTTGTAGAGAACTCCTTGGATTTGAACTACACTCTTGTTTGTTTCCCAAATTGGCATGGATTGCATATTGTGCTATTAGGTTTAGCCAACCTTGGTAATCCTCTAACTGCTCCAACCTTGCTAATTTTGATTAGATTATCAAAATTAACATGACCCAATATTCTATGACATAACCAATATTCTTCTATTTGGCTCATGCAACAACTGTGCCTAGTGTCATAAAAAATATGCACGTTGTCGTCACTTCTAATGGCCTTTGCCGCCAAATTTCATAATTTTTCGTTTTTGATCTCACACTCTTTAAATTTGAATGTCACCTCATGCCCATTATCACACATCTAACTCACACTAAGGAGATTGTGTTTCAATCCATCAACATAGAGCACATTTTGAGCTTTGGTCTTCTTATCCAATCTAATTGTTCCTTTGCCTTTGATGGGTACTATTGTATCATTTCCAAAACTAACATTACCTTTCTTGTACTCCTTTAGCTGCAAGAATTTTCTTTTATCACCGGTCATGTGTTTGGAGCATCCACTATGAATAAACCACTACTCATGTTGATCATGACCTATCAAAGAAAGCTCACAATTTTCAGAATTTTCAACCTTCTTCTTCCATCTTCTCACAAATTTCTACTAATTAGATTTCTCTTATGTGTGCTGCATGAAGGAGTTTGGAAATCTATATCCGCACTCACTAGATTTGTGACCAAAGTTATTGCATTTGAAACACTTGATCCCATTCATTAGTGGAGAAAAAGAATTATTTCCATTAGCATGCAAACTATTTGGTCCTTGAGCAACTCTTGATCTATCAACATTTCTTCTAGAAAACATCTTCAATCTACAATTTATTGTCTTGTATCCAAAATTGTGACATGCAAAACAATAACTATAAAATAGAGTAAGATACCTGACCTTTTTTTGCCATGGAGGAGTGGAATTTGAGGATCTTGCATGCTTCACTTGCTGATTTTCTGTTGATTTGATTTCAACTCAATTATCTTGCACACCCTTGTCGGTTATTGCAATAATTGTTTTATTTTCCTTTCCTTTTAAGGCATTTGGATTACTAGTACTTGGTTGGACTTTGACATTTTTTAGAGGAGGCTTGAAGCCCAAACCAATTTTGTCTTTCGACGACCTTTGCATGTTAAGAATATCTTGTAAGGTTTCAAATCCCTTGATAAATTTCTGATTTAGCCATGCTTTAGATTATGCATTTGATAGGTTAGCCCTTAATGCAACAATTTATTCCTCAAGTTTGTGACAATTTTCCTTCCATTCTTCTAGCTGATAAGTAAGCACATTTTATTTCATTTTTTCCTCTTCCAATTCTCTCTTTAGACATGCGATGTCCTCTTTCATGGGTGTGTGCAATTTGAGCTCCACCAATATTTTGCTTCAAGGGTTTTTCACTTTCCAACTCGACCATATTGTTTTGCCAAGTCACAATCTGTTGCAATAAATTTTCCTTGAATTTCTCAAGCTCATCTAATTGGGTCTTTAAAAAATTGTCAGCCAAAGAAGGCTTATTCTCCTTTAGTTTGCATAGTTCTTCCTTCAACAATTTGTTTTTGTTTGTAGCCTTGCTTAGCTCATCAAGTGCAATAATGAGTTCATCTTCATAATTAATCTCTCCATCATCAATATATGATTCATCTTTAGACTTAAAATCCATAAGAACACATTCATTGTACCCTTATTCGGATGAAGATTTCTCACTACTTTCTTTCGAAGTACCACTTTCTTCTTTGGAGTAATAATTCTTCTTTTGGGCTTTACCTTTTCAAAATTTCTGAGAATTATCCTTGCTTTTCATCAACTTCTTCTCCTCACTTTCACCTCTTTTATGTGGACACTTTACATCAAAATGTCCAACTTCTCCACATTCGAAACACTTGAAAGGAAGCTTCCTTTATATTTTCGAGAACCTCTCTTTAATTTTATGGAAAACTAAGAAAATTCTTCATCAGATTCACTGCTAGAATAATCTTCCTATTCCTTGATTTTCTTTGGAAGTTTCTTGAGCTTCATGGTGATATCCTTGACCTTTTTGGGGGCCTTAAATGCTGCTTCACTAGGCTCATATTCCTCTTCTACAATGCACATCTCATAAGTTGTAATAATTCCAAGCAATTGCTCCATAGTGAGAGTGCTGAAGTCAATCATCTCCTCAATAGCAGAAACCTTAGGGTTAAATCTTGCTGGTAAAGACCTCAAGATTTTCTGAATATTGAATTCATCTTCAATTTTTCATTTATGCTCTTGATCAGATTGGTCATTGTTTCAACCCTTCAAAAATACTCTCCAATAGTTTTAGCGTCCCTCATTCTCAAACTCTCAAACCTCATCCTATAGGTTTGGAGCTTCACTTTCCTCACTTTCTTTTCTTTCTTATCACCTTCATAGCTATTTGCATGTTTGTCCCAAATTTATTTAGCTGATTTACAATGCATGATTTTTATCAGCTCATTCCCACTAAGCCCTACCAAAATAGCATTTATGGCCTTGGCATTGTTTCGAAAGATATTCTTTCCATCAGGGTCTAACGGAAGGACATCAAGAACAACATACTCAGACACCACAGTAGAATAAACATCAACACCTAAACTCATGAGGTGCCCATGCATTCTCATATTCCATAGATTGTAGTTCTCACCATCAAAGACTGGAAGTTTCACATGCACAAGAAAAAACACAACCAATAATCACATGTAGACACTTGGATTTTAGGTGAAAAAACCCCCCTCCAAGGAAAAAAACCAACAAAATGTTTGTTGCTTTTTCTTATTATCTATTGCTTCAAAATATTATCATTTACATTACATCCGCTAGCCACCACTAGCAATGAAGCACCCACTCCTTGACTAAAATGAGAAATGTTGGCCACAACCAACTTGGAGCACCCACTCCTACAATAGACAATCAACATGTACTTAGCTTGAAGCTCCTACTCCAAGTACAAACACTTCTGTAAACAAGACAATATGATTCAAAACTGGGAAACATCATTGCATAAACAAAGATAACATCAAATAAGAACACTCTTGCAACCACAATTCTGCACTCCAAATGAGAGAACAAATCTCTAACACATACTTCCTTCAATTGATCTTCAATCTTTGCACACAACTTCGAAACATTGTTGATGATTAATTTCTAAAGCACATTACAATACTAAAGCTATGAACTCTCTAATACAATCACTACTTTGTGCACATTCTCTCCATGCACACTCACTCACTCACACTACAAGAGAACCAACCAAATGAGCAATTTTTCTTCTCATGTTTATAATTTATGGAGATGGTTAAGTCAATAAATTCTTCATACGATGGAGCTCGGCCCAAAAATCTTTTCACATGCTTCAGATTTGATTAAGATAAGCTTCTTGACCCAATAAAACTACTTACTCCACTTACCATTTGATGTTTTCAACTTTAATCACCTTATAGAGGCACCACAACATATTTGGACCTTTTTTTAAAAATTATGACCATGATCATCGCCAAATACAAAATAAGACCAAATGTGCGCGCAAAATCCGAAGAAAATTTTGAGTTGCCTTTCAACCACAGAGAAAAACCTATGAAATTTTGGTTGTAACCGCACTCAAAGAAATTTCACAGAGAAGTTGGAGCCTTTTAGCCTCACACATAAGCCATCATACACACAGTTAGGGCAGAGCATGATGTAAAAAAAAATATTGTCCTCAAGCTTGCAACAGAGCTTCAGGGGGTTGATATGACTTGTAAAACATCATTCCAAGCCCATCTTGACATCATGAAACCATCTACATGACTCAACAAGACTCAACACACAACATCAACTTGACCTCTATCAAAGTTGTAGCTCAGCTTTAGATGAGGCCTTGTTACATCATGACACTTCTTCTACAAACCTTCTAAGACTATGACAACATTTTACACATCATGACAACCTTCAACAAGTATACAACAGACTCAAGATGATACACACTGACTCATGAGTACATGACCTATAATAAGTGGCATCAATGGAAACACACATATGCCAACACTTTTTTGCTATGGGATCCAACCACTTCTTTCTATCCTTGGACACATGACAGTAGACCTTTGTGCCAAAGATCCAGAAGTGTGAAATATTAGGCTTCTGGCCTATGAAAGCCTCCTTTGGTGTAACTCGTCCAAGCACCCTGTGTTGACTCCTGTTCTGCAGAAATATTGTAGTGTTGCACGCTTCTACCCACAAGAACATAGGAAATCCCTGATCATGCAACATAGCCCTGACCGCTCCAACAATACTCCTGTTATTCCTCTCATCCACCCCATTCTGTTGAGGGTTATGAGGTGCTACCAATTCTCTCCTAATGCCTCCCTTTGCACAAAACTCCTTGAAGGCATTGTAGATATATTCTCCACCATTGTCACTTCTCACTACCTTGATTTTCTTCCCGGTCTACTTCTCTACCAAGGCCTTAAACTCCATGAACCTGTCTAAGACCTCATCTTTCTTTTTCATAAAATAAATCCAAGTTTTCCGAGAAAAATCATAAATTGAAGAAACATAATACCTATGTCTCATCAGTGATGGAGAAGAAAAGGGCCCACACACATCTGAATACACCAACTCCAAAATCCCTTTGGCTTTGTTGTCCTGACCATGGAAGGAAGACTTGGCATATTTTCCTAGCATGCACCACTTGCACACTCCACTCTTGTCAAGGTTTCCTGCTGGTAATCCTATGACAATCTTCTAAAGAATATTTAGCGCCCCATGATGCAAGTGTCCCATGTGGCTATGTCAAATTTCACCGACATTTGCACATATTTCCTTGTTGTTCAAGGCTACATCTGTCTCTACCTTCAACTTGTAGGGATTCTTCACCCTCATACCTATCTACTTCATTGTCGCTGAAGCTAGATGCTCAAGGTAAGCCTTACCTCTACTAAAGATGACATCATATCCTTTATCCTCAAGGATAGCTACTGAAACTAGGTTCTTCTTTAGCCCTGGAACATAGAGAACATATTTCAAATGAAGAGAATTACCTGAATCCCTCTCAAAGCTGACAGTACCAACTCCCTTGGTAGCATACTTGCCATTATCTCCAAGCTCAATATCACCCACAAATCCTAGTCATATGGAAAGAGGCTCCTGAATCAATATACCATGTGATGCTCTCTATTGAGCTTTCCATGAAAGCTATCAATGAGAAATCCTTCTCAAACTAAGAGGCAAACCCATCTACTTCATATGATATAACTACATGCTCCTTATTCAACCCCTTCTTCTTCCTATTAGGACACTTAGAAGCATAATGCCCAAAATCATGGCAACGGAAGCACTTGATCTTGCTTTGATCCTCCTTCTTGCCATTCTTCTAACTATTCTCACACTTCCCTTTGCCTTTCTTTCCTTTGGCTTTACCTACAAGAGCAAGATACTCTTCTTCCTTCTCAACATTGGAACCCTTGCCACTACTGCTAGAAGCCTCAACTAGACCGAGCCTTAGCTCCTCCTAAGCAACCCACAGGCGTTCCCAATCTGAAAACTTATCTCGTCCAATAATCCATTGAAAAAAAGTAGCCTACTCTTTGGTAAACTCGTTTATAACAACATGTACTAGCTCTCCATCCACCAGATTCTCTCCCACAATTTCTAGCTCATCACAAACTCCTTGAATTCTGGTGAGATAGGAGGTTATGTTCTCACCCTTATGCATCTTGATTGTTCTTAGCTTCTCCTTGAGAATCATCTTCTAATTCTCGAAAGGGTCTTGATAGAGCTTGACTAAGGCATCCCATTGTTGGAGAATGTAACTAAGTTTGGTCTTCATAACTTGTACCATTATGTAGTCTATGTAAAAAGAAAAATAACAAAAAAAGAAAAAATATTATTATTAATTTTCTAGACAAGAATGTTCTTCATGCTTCTAGGTTTTTGAGTCAAAGAGCCAAATTCCTATTTGGACCTATTGTAAAAGAGAAAGAAAAAGAATATTCAAATATGTAATTTTGGTTCAAAACCCCTCTAGGTACCAAGTTGGCCTACATATCAAGTCGACCTTGCCCCAGTGGACATGTCTATTCACACCACACTGAACTATACAAATAGAGGGAATATGGAACTCATTTTTACACACACACTTGGATGGATTGGTTTGAAATATTGCAGAGAGGATGAGCAAAGAAGAGGAGGGTTGAAGTTTGAAAGAAGGATTTCTTATTGAGCTGAAATGTGAGGAAAGTTCTGCCTTGGGACATCTTTGGTTGCTCATCTCTTGATGATAACTTTGTTGTGTAGAGAGGAAGTCTAGACTTGGCATCTAGAGGGTTGGTTATGGGTCTTAGATATCTCAATTTTGATCTGATTCTATAAGAAGAGAAAAATTTATGGGTTTTCCCCTTGGAGGGGTTTTTCCTTGGCTTGGAGCTTACATCTTGTGTCCACTATTTTCTTGTGATATTCATGTTTATATTTTGGTAATTGTTTGATGAAAGAAACAAAATAAATTAATAAGAAACCAACAAAATTCACAAACAATTACTAAATAAAGAGAAATCTAATATTAAGTTGAAAGCCTCTCGATTTCTCAACACCCACATCTCTTTAGCAATATATTTACCTGCAACATTAGGGATTGCATGATCTCGAAGTCCATCTAGCGTCATCCTCTTGGCCTTGGCCATCTACCTTTGGAAAAGCCTTAACTCATTTGGATTTGAAGGTTCTACAACACCTTTCTCTGCATAATCCTTTAGGCAAACTCATCCAACAAGAACATTATGCACACTTTCTAAACACCAAAATTTGTAGCGCCATCAAGTCTATTATTCTCTCTCAATCCTACTCCTCCGTGTGTCATATTTAAACCTTCAAAGTTGTGTGCTAGTCAATTTTTGTTCACAACTCTGATACCATGCAGAAAATCCAAGAAATTTTGATTTGCTAATATGGACGATCTGAAAGAAAATTTATTTTCATATAAACACATAATTTCTCTATGAGATTTGTAAAGAAATAGAACATAAATAAATGCACAATTCACACAAGAGAACACAACAATTTTTCTAGGGAACCTAATTGGGAAAACCCTCGCTTGACAATTTTATTGAAGAATGAGCAATAGATCTCTTACAAATAAACTTGCTTCAACAAAGAATACAAACTGATCTCTCAATCTTGAACTAGGCTTGTTTTGTGATCCAAAATCGATCCTAGAACCCTCTAAGTCTTCATAAGATCAAAAACTATCGCGAAGGAAGAACCTTCACCAAAGACGGATTACACTATCGGGAGAGAAAAACATGAAAAACAGTGAAATACAGAACCTATCGGAGGTCAAAAGAATGATGCAAAGGAGCCGTCGGATCTGGCCGATCAACCTTCCAGATCTGATCGGCATATTGCAATTAGCGATGGCAGGCGGAGTCTATCAGAGGCGGCTTTATGGGAAGTGCAATAGCAATCAGTGCGATTAAACGAGGACCGTCGATCAAGCGCGCAGATCAACGGTCCAGATTCAACCGCGCTATCGCATTGCTAATATATATATATATATATATATATATATATAGATATATATATATATATATATATATATATATATATATATATATATAAGGACTTAACCGCGGCCCGAAGGATCAGCAATATGCGATTGCGATATCGCAATATCGCATCGCAGCATTATAAGGGGTGATGCCAAAGAGGCCAATGACCATGCGATGCGCTGATAGCCGATAAGGCTGATCGGCGTAATCGGCGATCGGAAGCCAAAGGAATTATGCGACATGCGATATGATCGGACCCGAAAGGGTTATGAATGCGATATTATAACATTTCAAGTCTGATATGGAGCATTTTTGCGGGTTTTCTTTGTATTTGGGATTTTTCATAATAAACCCAAATACAAAGGAAAACCATGACCAAGCAACTTGCGATAGCAATTTAAAGGCAGACCCAATGGAATCTAAGGCGGAATTGATAATATTTCAAGTCCGATAAACGACAGTTTGTGGATTTTCCCGTGTTTTTGTGTGTTTCTCTATGTAAGCAGAGAATGACTATTTTGGGGATTTCAAAGGCGCCGATGGTCCCTTCCATTGCAAAACAAGTGGCCACCATCCCTGAAAACATTTAGCAATGATTGCTTAATGCTTAGAGGGGATTTGAGTGGACAGAGGCTGGGAGCCAGAGAGCCTAGAAGAGGAAACGAACAGACAGCACCGAATGCCATATAATGACAGAGACAGAGGAGGCAGTGCTGAGACAGAGAGAAAATAGAGACAAAGCAAGAGAGAGAGTCTGTGTACTCAAAAAGACTTGGGGGATCCAAGTAAAGCCCTGTTGTTTTATTCCTGTTGTGTTGAGAATCAATTTGAGCTCACATTTGTAAAAACTATGCTCTTGAATACATAATAGAGAGGCCACCACTGAAAGCTGGACCAGGAAATGTAGCCCAAGAGTTTTGGGTGAACTCCTTGATTATTTGTTGTGTTATGCGTGTTTGTATATTATATTTTTTTAACTACTTCATTGTCTATATTATTCACAATATTTTCGATCCGTTGCACTAAGTAATATAGGCAAATCCTGCACATGAGTCTATAATACCTTAATATTAGTCTAAGATCACATTTTCAGATCAAGTGGTATCAGATCTTTAGGTTTGCTAAGGTTAGACAAGCTTGTGCTGGATTCTTGAATGCTAACTAGGTCAAAGCTCAAACTAGGAGAGGGAAAACTTGTTGAGGCTAATCCAAAGATTGGAAGAGTCTATCCTCAGAGGAGAATGGCAGAAGAAATTCCATTGGAGTCAGAATCTCAGTTCATGGATAGTTTCATGGCCATGCGAGCCATGGTGGAAGAGATGTATCGAGAATTTAAGAAGGGTCGTGGTGAAAGCACTTCAACACCCAAACAAGGCAAAGGAGCAGAGGAACCTCTTCTAGTTGCCCACCCAGAAGGCAAAGGGAAAGGGGAAGAGCCTCCACCATCACCTCCATCTAGCCCTGAACAAAAAAGGAAGAAAACTTCTTTGATTAAATTAGATGTAAAGTTTGATTTGCCAATTTATGATGGAGAATTAAATGTAGAAAAGCTAGATAACTGGATTAGACAGATTGATGTATATTGCAGGGTGCAGAACATTGATTCAGAAAGGAGAAAGATTCAGTTGGCTAGCCTTCGCCTTGGAGGAACTGCACTAGTGTGGTGGGAAGGCAAGACACAAGCTGATTTGAAGAAGCATGGTAAAATTCTTTCTACCTAGAATGAATTTGTTTCTGCCATTAAAAAACAGTTCTATCCTCTAGCTTATATGCAGCAAGCAATGATGAGTTGGCAAACTCTTCGCCAATTAAAGGGCCAAAGTGTACAAAGTTATACCCAGGAATTTATAAAAATAGCTTTAACTCTAGGCATTTCTCTAGACTCACGTGAAACTTGTAGAATTTTTCTACAAATCAGATAGCTCTGATACCATGTAGAAATTTCACCTGTAGAACAACCGATTTATGCAATGTCCTAAAGCATAATACTTGTTCTACTTCTACAAAATATTAAGCAGAAGCATAATCGAAATCATGAGCAACATCAAGTAGAAACATGCATAACTGATCAAGAGAATTAATCACACATAACACAAGATATATCCAGGGGAAAACGTCAACATAAAACCCCAACCATGTATTATCAATCAAGTGGAAATCCTCTTCACAATACAAGAAGAATTAGCTCTCAAGCTATTCAGTTCTTAATGAACTATGAAGATATGAAGATATGTCTCATGAACCACCCAAGCCCTGTTTATATAGGCTTTCCCTATGGTCCTTACGTAGTTTGCTTAGGAAATAATAGCAAAAGCACATGCTATTAATTCCAACATACCAAAAACAAGACTTGATCAACTCATCATCACCTATCAAAATCAAATCATCAACATAAAGTACAATAATCAATAGCTTACCATCTACAATGATGTGGTAGAGGTTCACATCTGCTTCACTCTTGGTGAAGCCCAACCCAGTGAAATAGCTGTCGATCTTGGTATAACAAGCACGGGGTGCTTGCTTCAGCCCATACAATGATTGCTTGAGTCAACACACATGTGACTCACGATTGAAGGTCTCAAATCCTTCGAGTTGCTCAATGTATGTTGGGTTGTGTTATATTCTTTCCACATAGTTAATAGGGGGTTTGAAGGGCACCCGTAACCCAACTTTTTGGGGTCCGGAGCAGCGCCCCGGAAAATTTTGGTTTTGGACCATATGTTAGGTTGGGTGGACCCACCTATGGTTTTGTACATGATTTTCGCACATGTTTTTTGGACGCGATGGTTTTCGGTCCATGGTATTGGATACTTCGGCATGTATAAATATGTATTGTAACATTAAAAGGAACATAATGAAAAATCAAGCTGGTAGTCCCGGTTTTGGGATCCAGGGAAAAATATTTGTGCATATGTGTTTTATGGGTTATGCTCTCGCATTGTTTATTTTCTTTGTTTAAGAATTCGTATGCAGGTAATTTCTGTACAGGGTTAAAACCTACATTTGGTATCAGAGCTGTTTTGGCTTCAAGGGGACGCCTTTGTTGCTGAGGGGTTTCGCTCGGGCCTGTGGTAGACCTTGTTCAGTGGGAGATCTGTGAGATCGATTCTGGTGGTGAAAGAAGATGGCGAGCAATGGAAAGATAGAGATTGAGAAGTTCAATGGTCAGAATTTTGAGTTGTGGAAACTCAAGATGGAGGATCTATTGGTGGATAAAGATCAGTGGATTGCGGTAGATCCGGGTACTAAACCATCGGGAGTGACCGATGAAGAATGGAAGAAGTTGGATTGGAAGGCAAAGAGCACAATACGATTGTGTGTCTCGGATTCAGTATTGTTGAATGTATCAGGGGAAGCTACAGCAAAGGCTTTGTGGGTCAAGTTAGGGACTTTGTACCAATCTAAGTCTCTGGTGAATAAACTGTTCCTGCGGAAAAAGCTGTATAACCTGAGGATGAAAGATGGAGACTCAGTGACAGAGCATCTGAATGCGTTTAATACTGTGGTAAGTCAGTTATTATCTGTTGATATTAAAATTTCATATGAAGACAAGTGCATCAGTCTGTTGTGTTCTCTACCAGATTCGTGGGATAGTCTGGTTATTGCAATAGGTAGCAATGCAACTGCTTTGCAGTTTGATGAAATAGTCTCATCCTTGCTGACGGAGGAGATGAGACAGAAAAATATGGACAACCAGAATGGTGATGCCTTGTCTGTACGAGGACGGTCCCAGAATAGAAACAAAAATAAGTCATCGAGTGGGAGATCTAAATCTCCAGGAAAACCTACAAAGGTGGTGTGTTGGAAATGCGGAAAGGAAGGGCACTTCAGAAGGGATTGTAAATCTAAAGCTCCTGATAAAGGAAAGGGATCTGATGATGCTCCTTCTGCAGAGGTGAAAACCACCTCAGATGAAGGTGGGGATGTGTACTTGGCTTCTTCAAGTACACATGTAGATCATGAGGCATGGTTGATTGACTCAGGTGCATCCTTTCACTTCACTCCCCATAAAGAGTGGTTCTGCGAGTATGAGAAATACGATGGTGGTGATGTCTTCTTAGGAGATGATAGGAAGGCTAGAATCATTGGTCGGGGAAAAGTAAAGTTGAAGTTGCAAGGTGGAAGGGTTAGAACACTTCCGGGTGTTCTACATATTCCTGCATTGGCCAGAAATCTGATTTCTGTAAGCAAGTTGGATGATGCAGGTGTAAAGACGGTGTTCGAGAAAGATACCTGCAAGATGGTTCGAGGAGCACTGATATTAATGCGGGGAGTTCGGATTGGAACTCTATACAAGCTGCAAGGTAGCATTGTTGTTGATGGGTGCAATAGTTCTATGGTTCCTGAAAATGGAGTAGAGAATCTAGTGGTCTCTGGAGAGAAGACCATGTTGTGGCATCAAAGGCTTGGACATATTGGAGAGAAGGGCCTTCGAATACTTCATGGTAAAGGTATGGTAGAAGGTATGAATAACAGCTCTCTGGATTTTGATTTCTATGAAAATTGTGTATATGGGAAGCAGAATCGGGTGAGTTTCCCCTCTGGTGGTAAGAGGACAAAACAGATATTAGAGCTTGTGCACAGTGATGTGTTTGGACCTGTGAAGGTTCCATCACTGGGTAAGTCTGTGTACTATGTATCATTCATAGATGACTTCTCAAGGAATACATGGATATATTTTCTTAAGAAGAAATCTGAAGTATTTGACATGTTTAAAGAATTTAAGTCTCTGGTGGAAAATCAGACAGAGAAGAAGATAAAGGTGCTGAGGACAGATAATGGTGGAGAATTTTGTAGCAAGGAATTTGAAGAATTTTGTAAGAAGTGTGGTATAGCACGACAGAAGACTACTCCATATACACCTCAGCAAAATGGAGTCGCAAAAAGAATGAACAAGACGTTGATGGAAAGGGCAAGAAGCATGCTCAGTGGTGCCAGGTTAGGACAAGAATTCTGGGCAGAGGCGGTGGATACTGCATGTTACCTGATCAACAGATCAACTTCATCAGCGTTGGAGGATAAGACTCCACAAGAAGTATGGATTGGTAAGAAACCCTCTCTTTCACATCTAAGGGTATTTGGATGTGATGCATATGTACATGTTCCAAAGGAGAAACGAACCAAGTTGGATAGTAAATCTGAAAAGTGCATCTTTATTGGGTATAAGGATGGTTTAAAGGGTTATAAGCTTTGGAACCCAGTCACACGGAAGGTTGTGTACAGTCGAGATGTGTTGTTCAGAGAGGTAAAAAATTTTATTCAACATGAAGTCCAACCAAAGGAACCTGAGAAGATAGAGTTTGAGCCAAAGGAGGAAGAATCAGACTCTGCAGCAGAGGAGGAATCAGAAGATGAAGAGCCACAAACTCTGGCTGTGAGAAGATCAGTTCGAGAAAGAAGGCAGCCAGAAAGGTATAGTCCATCTGCTTTCAGTTCAAATTTTGCTTTGTCTATTACTGATAATGATCCCAGAACTGTGAAGGAAGCAGTGGATTCAGAGGATGGAAAACTCTGGAAAGAGGCCATGGTCGATGAAATGGCATCTTTGCACAAAAATGAGGCTTGGGATCTGGTGGAGTTGCCGGCTGGAAGGAAACCCATTGGCAGCAAGTGGGTGTTCAAGAAGAAGACAAATGCAGAAGGAAAGGTGGAGAAATACAAAGCTCGGTTGGTAGCAAAAGGTTATTCCCAGGTGCCGAGAATTGATTTTGGTGATATTTTTTCTCCTGTTGCCAAGGTAACTTCTATTAGATTACTTTTATCTATTACTGCTGCTTTTGATTTTGAGGTAGAACATATGGATGTGAAGACATCATTTCTTCACGGGGATTTGGAAGAGGAAATCTAAATGAAGCAACCTAAAGGCTTTGCGGTGAAGGGTAAGAAAGAACTAGTATGCAAGTTAAAGAAGTCTCTATATGGGTTAAAACAGTCACCAAGGATGTGGTATCAGAAATTTGATACATTTATATGGGGACTTGGCTTCACCAGAAACAAAGCAGATCATTGTGTGTATTTTAAATTAATTGGTGACCGTATTATTTATCTGGTCTTGTATGTGGATGATTGTTGCTGGTTGGAAATGACAAAGAAATTATCTAGGATTTGAAGACCCAATTGTCCTCCAAATTCGACATGAAAGATCTTGGTGCTGCAAACTATATTTTGGGCATGGAAATTAAAAGAGATCGGTCAAAGAGGAAGCTCTGGTTAAACCAGAGGAAGTATGTCGAGACAATACTCCAGAGGTTTAATATGCAGGATAGTAAACCGGTGAAGGTTCCTATTCCTGTAGGTGTGAGGTTATCTGCTGAACAGTGTCCCAAGACACAAGAAGAGGAAGAGGACATGTCCCGTGTTCCATATGCAAGTGCAGTGGGTAGCCTAATGTATGCAATGGTCTGTACTAGACCAGACATTGCACATGCAGTGGGATTATTGAGCAGGTTTATGTCAAAACCTGGGAAGGAGCACTGGACAGCAGTGAAGTGGGTTTTCAGGTATTTGAGTGGCACTAGTGATTATGGTTTGTGCTACCAAGGAAGACCAGGATTGGACAGAGTGTTGGATATTCATGGCTTTGTTGATGCAGACTGGGCTGGAGATCTGGATCAGAGAAGATCTACAAGTGGGTATGTGTTTAACCTATTTGGAGGTGCAGTCAGTTGGATGAGTAAGAAACAACCTGTAGTGGCACTATCAACTACAGAGGCAGAATACATGGCAGCCACTCATGCAAGCAAGGAAGCAGTTTGGTTGCAGAGATTGTGTTCAAGTATGGGGTTAGTACAGGGAGCTATAAGAATAGACTGTGACAGCCAAAGTGCAATTTTCTTGGCAAAGAACCCTGCTTATCATTCAAAGACAAAGCACATTGATGTTCAGTATCACTTTGTGAGGGATATGATAGAAGACAGAAAGGTGTTGCTGGTAAAGGTGGACACTTTGAAGAATACTGCAGATGCATTGACAAAATCTGTGAGCTCTGAGAAGTTCTCTTGGTATAGAGAAGCAATGGGAATCTCAGGGCTGAAAAAATGACTAAGCTCTCCTGTGGCCCCCTGTCGAAAGAAAACAACAAGTGGGAGATTGTTGGGTTGTGTTATATTCTTTCCACATAGTTAATAGGGGGTTTGAAGGGCACCCGTAACCCCAATTTATGGGGTCCGGGGCAGCGCCACGGAAAATTTTGGTTTTGGACCATATGTTAGGTTGGGCGGACCCACCTATGGTTTTGTGCATGATTTTCGCACATGTTTTTTGGACGCGATGGTTTTCGGTCCATGGTATTGGATGCTTCGGCATGTATAAATATGTATTGTAGCATTGAAAGGAACATAATGAAAAATCAAGCTGGTAGTCCCGGTTTTGGGATCCAGGGAAAAATCTCTGTGCATATGTGTTTTATGGGTTATGCTCTCGCATTGTTTATTTTCTTTGTTTAAGAATTCGTATGCAGGTAATTTCTGTACAGGGTTAAAACCTACAATGTATACCTCTTCCTCAATCTCCCCATTGAGGAAAGTTGTCTTCACATCCATCTGATAGATCTTCCAACCCATCTGTGTTGATAGTGCTAGAATCGATATGATCGATGAGTACCTTGCAACAGGAGAAAAGGTCTCATCATAGTCAATCCCCTCAACCTGTGAGAAACCACGGGCAACAAATCTTGCCTTATGTTTCTCAATACTGCCATTAGCTGCCTGCTTTACCTTGTAAAGCCATCGGGAAGTAACCACTGACTTGTACCCTAGTCTAGGAACAACATCCCATACACTGTTCCTCATGATAGAATCATATTCCTCTACCATTGCATCCATCCAAACTGGCTGCTGCACTGCCTCCTCAAAAGAAGAAGGCTTGGTCGCTACACACTTCCCAACCAGGGCCATGTAGCCAGTGTATCTATTGGGAGATCTCCTCTGTCTGCGATGAGAGGATGGCTGCCCCACATTCTCTCTCGCATCCTACATCAATCTGTTAGCTTCCCGAGAGCGTTTCCGCCCCTCTCTGGAAGACTCTCCAGTAGTGGTGATTTCCACCACTGGAATCTCTACATGCGGCTGCTCCGCATCATTAGGAGGCTCCTCCTCCTTAGGAACTAATAGTTCCTCATCATCACCATGCAACTTGAGCTCCCTCTCAAGTGACTCTTGCATGGCTCGCTGCTCATCAAACTTCAGATCCCTGCGCACTACTGTCCTCTAACTAGCATGCAGAAACACCTGATAGTTGCGAGGGGTATCCATATTCCCCACAAGTATTCCCAACTTAGTTGTTGGGTCTAGCTTATTCCAAGCATATTTGGTCACATGACAGTAAACTGGTGATCCAAAGATACAGAAGTGACTCACATCTGGCCGCTTCCTTGAAAAAGCCTCTATAGGTGTCTTCATCCCCAAAATACGATGAGGACTTCTGTTCTGAAGATACACTGTTGTATTGCATGCCTCAGCCCACAGATGAAGTGGTAGGCTTTGGTCATGCAGCATCGCTCGAGCTGCTCCCACAATAGATCTGTTCTTCCTTTCGGCCACCCCATTCTGTTGTGGGTTATGAGGTGTCGTGAGTTCCCGTTTAATTCCTTCTGAAGCACAGAAGTCTTTAAACTGCTGGGAAACATACTCTCCACCATTATCACTCCGCAAGGCCTTTATCTTCCTCCCTGATTCTTTCTCTGCCAAAGCTTTGAACTCACAAAACTTCAAGAAGGTTTGATCCTTCTTTTGCATGAAGTAGATCCAACATCTACGAGAAAAATCATCTATAAAAATAACAAAGTACCTTTGCTTCGCGGTGGAGGCTGTAGAGAAGGGCCCACATACATCTGAATGAACTCGATCCAGAACTGCTCCTGCTCTACCATCCCGATCATGAAAGGAAGCCTTCGCATACTTACCCAGAGTACAACCTTTGCATGTGCTTGTCTGCTCCAGTTTGCACTTGGGTAATCCGGTAGAAATTTGTTGCATGATCTTCAAGGCCCCATGATGCAAGTGGCCCAGTCTTCTATGCCATAACTTGCCAATATCTTGGCCATGCACCTCTTCTGCCTTGGAACTGAGAGCAGCACAATCTTCTACCTGTAACTTGTAGAGATTCTTAATTCGAATCCCAATCTGTTTGGTTTGTCCAGTGCCGATATGCCTTAGGAAAACCTTTCCCAAACTAAAGACTACATCATAGCCTTTATCCTCAAGCATAGCAATAGACACAAGATTCTTTTTCAGCCCTGGTACATACATAACATTAGAAAGAGTGAGGGGAGAACCATGCTCCCTCTGAAACATAACTGTACCTCTACCCGAGACACAGTACTTTCCGTCATCGCCCATCTTGATCTGTATCTGGAGATCCTTCTTCTCCAAAGCGCTGAAAAGATTCTTGTCACCTGACATGTGGAAAGGAGCTCCACTGTCCAAATACCAAACACATCCCATGCTAAATGAAACCATGCACGCAATAAGCGAGAAATCGAAATCCATCTCAAACTGTGAAGCTAGTGCATCACTATCAAATTCCTTGGAGGAACCTTTCTTCTTGGACTTCCTCTTTGGGCAATTATTAGCATAATGACCCAACTCATGACAATGAAAGCATCTCATTTTTGGCTTGTCAAACTTCTTCCCTCCTTGAGAAGACTTGGAATGAGATGCCTTCCCTTTCCCTTTCTTAGCTTTAGAAGCTAAAGCCAAGTTCTCTTCATCATCATGTTTTGATGAAGAAGCTCCATCCCTGGTGCTCCATCTGATCTCCTCCTGCATCAAATCCGACCATAGTCATTCCCAATCTAGCAGTTTGTCCATTCCATTCAGTGATTCTTGGTTGCTATGCCAGCTCTTAGGAAGGCCAAGGAGTGCTAGACTCACCATATCCTCATCTGTTGTAGTGACTCCTATGCTTGCAAGCAAATCTCTATAGGTGGTGAGCTTGTTCAAGAATGTAGAAATAGAGTCACCTTTCTCACACTTGATCTTTCGAAGCTTGTCCTTCAATGCCAACTTCCTTTGATCACTATTATTCTGATATAAATCTTTCAATGTTTTCCACATTGCAAACGGAGACTCCTTCCCATGGAGGCTTGAGACTATGTGATCTCAAACACCCTCCAAGAGAATTCTCCTAGCTCTAGCCACACACTTACCCCATTCCACCAGTTCAGTCTTGTCAGTAGGCTTAGGGACTTCTTGATTAATGAAATCCTTAAGACCATTATCTTCCAAAACTACCTCCATGCGATCCTTCCAAGCTATATAGTTTGAGCTGCCATCAAGGGCATACTCAAGCCTCAAACCATTGAATTCCATTGATGAAATAGATGTGATAAGAACTTGAGATCTATATCAAGAATAAGAAACTTCGAATTCCTCCTGCTAGTATACTGTTCTTGCTTGATCACCTGTGCTCCGATACCATGTAGAATTTTTCTACAAATCAGATAGCTCCGATACCATGTAGAAATTTCACCTGTAGAACAAACCGATATATGCAATGTCCTAAAGCATAATACTTGTTCTACTTTTACAAAACATTAAGCGGAAGGATAATCGAAATCATGAGAAACATCAAGTAAAAATATGCATAACTGATCAAGAGAATTAATCACACATGACACAAGATATATCCAGGGGAAAGCACTAGCATAAAACCCCAACCATGTATTATCAATCAAGTGGAAATCCTCTTCACAATACAAGAAGAATTAGCTCTCAAGCTATTCAATTCTCAATTAACTATGAAGATATGAATATGTGTCTCATGAACCACCCAAGCCCTATTTATATAGGCTTTCCCTATGGTCCTTACGTAGTTTGCTTAGGAAATAATAGCAAAAGCACATGCTATTAATTCCAACATACCAAAAACAACCAATGGTCCAACTACGTATTCCTTGAGAACACTAGTTCCTCAACCATGCAAAAACTACTTACTAGAAATAGTTAAGCATCTGATAGTACATTGTCCCACATCTGATCTCAAATGCGTCTCTGATAGAATTGACATGCAACAGTTATCCATGAGTGAATCCTCAGTTATCTAAAATAATAGTTGTCACATGCATGCAAGCATTAACAAACTATATTTTATTATTTTAACAACTTGTTAAAATAATCTAACTGGACTTGACTAGTTAGAACTAAGTCAACTGATTCTCTCATTATAGAACTCATGCTTATTCCGTCAATCAGTGGAGGAAACTCATGTGCATGCTCGCAAAGACTTCAAATTCGAATTTCCTTAATTAATTAACTCAACTGAATTAATTAATTAATATTTCAAACTGCTATTAAGACCAAAATTAATTTTACTTCCTATAGATAGACTAAACAGGAAGGGACCCGGAAATGCTATTTTTAGAACTTTATATTTTTAGTAGTTTCACCTCTCACCCAATATGGCCAATGACCTCACTGGCCAAACTGCTATTTTTAGACACGCTATTTTTAGCACATTCTAAATTTAGCATTTCTTGTTGAACAACATTTAGGTGGTCTGCATAGCTATTTGAAGCACACCATTCTCATGTTTAATCCCACTAGCCTAGATGATGTATCAGTTCAGGCTACACATCTAGAAGCTAGAGGCAAGAATGTGAACCTAGAGATTGGGGGATCATCAAAACCCTTTGCAAGCAAGAACAAGGAAAAGAAGAAGCTGAAATGGAAGGAGAGGAAGACAAACGTTGTACAGAAGGACAAACCTTCATGCACTCACTGCAAGAAGGATGGACATGATGATGAACACTACTGGTCTTTGCATCCAGAGCTGAAACCTAAGAAGTTTGGTGGTAAGAAGAAGAAGATTGTTGTTGCTATTCAGAAAGACTTGGGGTCAGACTCAGGTGATGAAACAACAGTCACAGCCACAGGTATAAAAGGTAAAAATTATGAAGCATCTACAAGTAATTTTGCACAATCTATTGATAATGAAGATAATGAGAGGAAAAGGCATGAGCTTTTTCATATTAGAGTTATTTCCAAGTACCAAAAGATTGATACTTTATTTGATAATGGATCACAAGTAAACTTGATTTCTGAAACAATTGTAAAGAAGTTGGGCTTACTAACAACACCTCACAAGAAGCCATATCCATTAGGTTGGGTATGTGATAAAGAAAAGCTACAAGTGACTAGACAATGTAAACTTAGGTTTTCTATTGGGTCAACATTTGTAGATGAGGTTGAGTTAGATATAGTTCCCTTGGATATATGTGGTATTGTTTTAGGAAGTTCTTAGTTGTATGATAGAAAAGCCATATTCTATAGAGCTGAAAATAAGTATCAACTCACTAAAGATGGAATAGAATATATTGGAAGAGCTCATAAAATCAAAAATAACTATTCTCTCATAAACTCAGGGCAGATGAAAAGGATTGTAAATTCGTGCAAGCAATTTTTACTGATGGTTGTAAAGGAAAAGAACCCTGATAAAACCAATGTATTTGAAGGTTGTGATGTTAAACAGAAAGCTAATTTAGTTAAAGTTGTTTCAGAATATGATATCCTATTTCAAGAACCTAAAAGCCTGCCACCCAAAAGGGAAATAGTACATGATATTCATTTGCAGCAAGATGCTCCATTGCCTACCATCGGAATGTACAGGTTATCTGCTTTAGAGAATGCAGAGATCAAGAAGCAGGTACATGAGCTGCTCGATAAAGGGTCCGTAAGACCAAGCACATCACCATGTGGATCTCTAATCGTGTTGGTGAGAAAGAAAGATGGTTCGTGGAGGATGTGCATTGATTACAGAGCACTGAATAAAATAACAATCAAGAATCGTTATCATCTTCTCACATTGATGATCTATTAGATCAGCGGAAAGATGCAGTTTACTTTTCCAAGTTGGACTTGCGTAGTGGCTATCATCAGGTCAGAGTAGCAAAACAAGATGCATGGAAGACTGCTTTCAAAACAAAGCAAGGGTTGTATGAATGGTTGGTTATGCCTTTTGGCTTAACTAATGCTCCCACCACTTTCAAGAGAGTTATGAATGATGTACTCAGACCTTTATTGATGATTTTGTAATTGTATATTTAGATGGCACTCTTGTTTTCAGTAAAACATGGGAAGAACATTTGAAGCATGTAAAGCAGACTTTAGATGTTTTGAAAAGAGAAAATATCTATGTGAAGTTGTCAAAATGTGAATTCGGCAAAACATATTTAAATTATTTGGGTCATATTGTAGGGGGTGGTGAATTGAAGATAGATCCCTCTAAGGTTGAAGTCATTGTGAACTGGCCTAAACCTAAATCTGCTACAGAAGTTAGGAGTTTCCTAGGAGCAGCACAATATTGGAGAAAGTTTATTGCTAACTTTTCCTTGATTGCAGCTCCCTTACATGCTTTAACAGGATTGAACAAGGTGTTTCAGTGGGGAGGCAAACAGCAGAAAGCCTTCGACACCTTAAAAGAAAAAATTAGTACAACACCAGTACTAGCACTGCCAGATCTTCAACGACCATTTGAGATTGAAACAGATGCCAGTGACTATGCCATGGGAGCAGTGTTGATGCAACACGGTAAACCCATATGCTATCATTATGAGACATTTAATTCTGCAATAGTTAATTATCCCACATATGATAAGGAATCGTATGCATTAGTACAAAATGTGAAAAAGTGGAAACATTACCTAATGGGCAAAGAAACAATTATACATACAGATCATCAACCACTTCAATATTTTCACTCACGAACTAAATTTCAGCAATCAAGACACTATAGGTGGATGGGTTTTCTACATCAGTTTCATCTTGTCATCAGATATAAGAAGGGCATACACAATAAGGTTGCAGATATGTTATCCAAACCAATCATAAATGCATCTACTATACTTAAGCATAACTCAGTAATACATGAAAGATACATTGAACAATATGCTCAAGATGTAGATTTTAAAGATATATATATATATACAATTTTAAATCATGGCAAATAAGTAGAAGAATTGGATTATTATGTTAAGGACCAACTCTTGTATCATTTTTGAAATTTATGCATTCCAAAAACTGAAAGAGTTAACATAATCTGAGAAGCACACACTTCTCTTATACCAGGTCATTTTGGTGTAAGTAAAATAGTTGCACAACTGCAAAGGTTCTATTATTGGCCAAGAATGCATGAAATAGTTTCTAGATATATTAAAGGGTGTACTATGTGTGCTAAAAGCAAGCCCAGTAATAGAAAATTAGGCTTATACACTCCACTTCCAGTTCATGCTCATCCTTGGGAAAGTGTTTCCATGGACTTTGTTGGGGGATTGCCAAAATCTAGAAAAGGTCATGATTATTTATATGTTATTGTGGACAGGTTCAACAAAATGTGTATTTTAAGACCTTGTAACAAGCAGATTACAGCTGAACAAACATCGAAGTTATTCTTTCAGCATGTATGGGTTCATTTTGGGTTACCCATTTCCATTGTATCTGATCCAGATTCTCGATTTGTTGGGAAGTTTTGGTCAAGTCTATGGGAATTGATGGACACTAGATTGAAGAAGATCACACTATTTCATCCACAAACAGATGGCCAAACAGAGGTGGTCAACAGGACAGTGATCCAGTTGCTTAGAGGCTATTGCAACAAGCATCCCAAGCTTTGGGATGAACATTTGTGTTATGTACAACATGCTTACCACTGTGCCAAGCACTCTTCTACTCAGAGATCTCCTTTCGAGACCTGTTTTGGTTTTACACCAAAGTCTCCCTTGAATTTTGTCTTTGGTAAAGACATAACAGTTGATGGACACAGTGATGTGGACAAAGCAACCAAGTTCATTGAACAAATCCAAGAAATTCACTAGGTAGTGCAGGAACAACTGGAAAGAAGCCAGGCCAAGTACAAGGAAAGGCATGACAAGTATCAAATTGAGCATAGCTTCCAAGTTGGTGATCAAGTCTGGTTGTACATCAGCAAAGACAGAATGCAAGGTGAAGGTAAGAAGCTTAAGCCAATAAGGTATGGGCCTTTCAAGATACTTGAGAAAATTGGTGAAAACACTTTTCGCTTTAATTTTCCAGCTTATATGCATATCTATTCAGTTGTTGATGCAGAGAACTTGAGGTTGTATGAACCTTCATTGATTGAAGATCCTGAAGAGCAAAGTCAGTTGCCTTCTATTGATGATTTGTTGCTTGAATATCTCAATGAGTTGCAGGAAGACATAGTTCTGGACAGGAAGGTGAGAACTACGCGCAGAGGGGATGTTGAGTAACTGAGAATCGGACTCAAAGGTTCAAAACCAAACAGTGTACGATGGATAGAGATTGGACAAGTGAGGAAGCTGTATCCTCAATTTATCGATGCTTAAAAACCAACTTTTGGTGGTCCAAAAGCTTTTTCAGTGGGAAGGCGTGACCCAAAATGGATCCTAAAACCCTCTAAGTCTTCATAAGATAAAAAAACTATCATGAAGGAAGAACCTTCACCAAAGGCGAATTACACTATCGGGAGAGAAAAACATGAAAAACAGTGAAAAACAAAGCTTATCGGAGGTCAAAAGAACGATGCACAGGAGCCATCGGATCTGGCCGATTCACGGTCCAGATTCAACCGCGATATCACATCGCTAATATATATATATATATATAAGGACTTAACCGCGGCCAGAAGGATCAGCGATATGCGATTGCGATATCGCAATATTGCATCGCAACATTTGTTTAGTCAATTTAACGTCTTAAATTGCTCTACATAAATTATCAATCTGGGTATCGTAAACTGATGAAGTGTGGTGCACTATATGTGCTTAGTTAACCTCTTTCTTACTTCGTTGTTTTATAAAGTTATAATGTTCAACTCTTCCTAACCTTTTGCTTTCAACATATAGTACTATGTTAAGCATGATTAGAAATAAGTCCAAAAAGTAATCAAGCTCTAAGGTGACAAGTAAGAAAAACCACTTTAAAGACCAGTTATAATGTTCAACTCTTCCTAACTCCCTGCTTCAACATATAGTACTATGTTAAACACGATTAAGAAGTAGTTAGAAATAAGTCTAGAAAGTAATCAAACTTTAAACTTGCAAAGAAAGAGCTTGAAAGGAATAACTTGAAATGAAACTGAAAGCAAAGCATAAAAACCACTTTCTAATGGCACTAGACACCATTCATGCTGCTGCAAATAAAAGAAATAAGAAAATCACTTCAAGGACTGATGATAATGGTTATCTCTTCCTAACTCCCTGCTTCTACCACATAGTACTGTGTAAAACACGATTAGGAAGTAGCTAAAGACAAATCCAAGAAATGATAAAAACTCTAAATGACAAATTATAACACTACTATGCCTTTTCCATCATACTGCTTCCTACATACATGATTATGTGTAACAAGTGGAAAAAGAATTAGTGCTACAAGCCAAGACTACTTCAAAACAAGCTGCAATTCATTAGTATTCGGTTCTCTTAAAGATAAATAATTCATGATAAAGAGACCATAAATTAGTTAGCATACAACTTGTAAAACTAAACTAAAAGTAAGCTAGAAAATCAAAGTAAAGGCAACAACTTTGAATCTGTCAACTGAAAATACCATCAGATATAAAGCAAATACAACAAAGACACACAATCCCGGAAGAAAATAAAATGCAGTAATTCAAACTGTACAAGGCAGGGGCCCCCTTCTACCTATGAAATCAAAGCAAAATTAAACACACTTGCATAAATTAAAATTGCATGAATGAAAATCTAATCTACCTTACATTCTACAAAGCAATATTTACAAAATGAAATCTAATCTACTTACATCCTAATATGCTCCATGACATCTACTTCACATCTCCTTCCATGTTGAGAACATCAAAGCTTTATTCAATTTCTTCAAAAGTGAAAAGTACAACAAAGCTCTCCAAAGCTTTCAAAAGCCATGGGACTAACAAACTAAAAGGACTAAGAAAAGACTAAAGGAAAGACCAAAGAGAGACTAACTAATGAAGGAGAGAGACCTCCTATTTATACAAAAAGATGAGAGCCATCTCATTAATGATAATCCATGAATCTCTCCCTCTACCTCTAGAGTCCTAATCAAAATAGGAACTGATAAGACACATGTCTTTTAGAGTTACAATACAATTAGGAGATGTGACACATATCCTCATGATCTCATGATTCTTTCCAACCAAATTCGAATTTGGCCTTAGAGTGCCACATAAGGGCCTTCTAGAAGTCTCCTTTCAACCTACACATGTCAACAAACTCAACCCATTTGTTAGGTATAAGCATATGCACATTATTTTCTAATGTTTAACCACAAATTCACTTAAAAGGCTTAGAAATAATAAATATTGGAAAAACATAAAGGTAGCCCAATGATAATGAAAGTGGGATGAATGTGGTGACATAGTAGTGAAATGGAGGTGAAATGGAGGTGATATAATGGACATAATAGTGAAAGTGTAATGGAAATGAATGACATTTTCAAGACTCAACATACCCCCCAACTGAAGCTATTGCATGTCCTCATGCAACATATATTACATTGACTCTTTTGATCCTTGAGCTTTGGCTTAACTTTGCATGATATCATTTGATAACTTCATATTTCTACAAAGTGTTTTACTTGAATTGCAACATGGTTGGTTCTTGTGTTACAACCATTTTTTTTTGTTGCTTTCTATTTTGATCTTTGAACTTTGCATAATGATATTTTGATTATTGTTGCAAAGTATATCTTTATTGGATTGCATGATGGTTGGTTCTTGTGTGACAACCATGATTTTGTTTGTATCCAATTTATCCTTTAAGCACTTTTCCAAAAGCCATTGTATGCTCATAATAGCAATGTAATAATTAATATATGTTGGAAGTATGTGAGCTCTTGAATATGTTATGGACATGTAAAGATATGAATATGAATGTATTCCCCCCCCCCAACTGATGGTATTGGCAATTTTATGCAATGAGGAAGAGAAATGTTTTTCCAACAATTATCATTCTAGCTTTTTATGGAATTCTATGGTTAAAAGTTAGAAAATGCCGTACCTTTACTTACCCTTTGGAATGGATGAGTTGTATGTGTGGTGGCTGAAAACTTCTGATCATATTCTTCTTCAAGTGGTTGAACAAGAGGAGTCATGGATAGAGAGATAAGATGGCTTTTTATTGCTTCTACTAAAACTTGCTGAATCTGCTCCAAAATGCTGAAAATAATAGTCTTCATGTCTTCAAAACTCATTGGCACAATTCCTACTATGTGAAAAGATGTTCTGATGTCGAACATAGTAGGAAATTGTTGGCTTAGTGGCCATTAATGGATGCCGCTAGTCAACACGAGATCTCTCACCATTGATGACAATGAGAGTCAAGATGCCCAAACACATCTTGCTAGGTAGGAATGAATTTGCTGATGTCGAGTCACTTAGAAGATCTAACGAACAAGGGACATTAATGTATTCCCATTGTTTGTCAGCATGAGGACTTGCCATTAAGGCATGCAAGTCTCAAGGTGTTTTTACAAAGAACTTAGACTCAAAGGACTATGGACTCAATAATTTGCATTGAAGCAGGGCTTATTTGCGGAATGAAAATGACAAGGAATGGAAAGTGAAAATGGAAAATGGCAATGGAGAACAGAAATGACAATGGGCAATAAGCATGTGAATGAGCCTTTTGCTTTTATTGGTGGGTTATGAATGGACAAAAAGAGATGGAAAGTGTATGTGAATGAAAATGGAAAATATGGAGTGGAATGAGGTGAATGGTTTATTATGAAGTATGGATGTGATGGAGACAATAGTATCTGAAGGTTTTTCAAGTGTTTGGATCTGATTTTGCATCAGCTTATTTCCTCTTTGTTGTTGATCATCCTCTTATGAAACAAATTGGTCTCTTAGAGAGACACCATTCTCTTGTAGTCATTTGTCCTTCCTCCTGGAACCTGCAAAAAAACTAATACTTCTTCTGCAATGGAATGTAAGATTATCAAAGGAGAGAGGTGGCCAATCTCTCTAGTTATGATATTTACACACAAAACTAAGAATTTGTATTAATGAAACAAGTTCTCAGAGGAAAAATCAAAAGAATTTATACCTGCTTTGGAATTAGTGTCTCAAGATGATGTTGCTTCTTTTCAGCAATTTATTTCATTACTTGCCATTTCAAACTCTAATGATATATTTCTCATTGTATAGATCTTGTTAAGATCTTTCCAATGGTACTTAAATCATCAAAATCTGATTTTGTATGAGAAAGATAGGCTGATTTGAACAATGAGGTTTTTCTAGCTGCGGAATTGGAGAACAGCTCTGTAACTAAAAATCTTGAATAAAAAGTTAGCCATTCATCCTTCATTATCAGTCCAAAATTAATCAATACCTTCAGAAAGGTGAGAAAATAACTTGTTCATTTCATTGATTCAAAATTATTATTATTTTCTTGACATGCAGCGACTTAGTGTGGCGACTCAATGTGGCGACTTTGTGATAATACCCAATTTGACTTCCCTTTGACCGAGGTCTTTTTCATCAAATTTGACCGAATGAATAGGACACCATCCATGTACTGACATTTCCCTAGCGACCCATGTGACTTGTTTTGCCTGATGACACCTGCAACCTAGAGTTTAACAAAACAGCTACGGAATGACTAAATAGCTGCGGAATCGCTAAATGGCTGCGGAAAGTGCAGAGTGTAGAAAGTGCTGTGAAATGGAGTGGCTTGAAACAGAGTGTAGTAATTACAACAAAAACCTCAGATCATATCAGGGGATCATATGACAAAAAGTCCATAGCAAAATTATTTTGATCCTTTGGAGTCCAAATCTTAATGTTTTTTTTTTTTTTTATTGTGACATGAATTTCTTGTATGGGAGCAACAGCAGAGTATATCCATGCAGCACTCGCAGGTTTTGTAACAGCAAAATCAGCAGCACATGGTGAAGAGGCAGGCAACCTTTCTCCTCATGGTGCTTCTGAACATGTTCATAGTAAGTCATTTCCTGAGCACTTGGTGGAGCATACATTTTCACTCCTAAATCACAATAAATGCAAAATGCAATAAAAAAATTGACGCAAGTGGTGTATACTGATCCGGATTCTATTTTCTTGCTTCCCATAATCAAGATTAGTGAGTCAAAAGTTAGGCTACTAAATTTTGAAACAGGTATGTGGTTTCACTAAGTATTCGAATATGTTGATATGCAAAATTTCGTACTAAAAGAAACACTTACCTGTTTGAAAGTAAATCAAGATCTTGAGCAAATTGTAACTGAGGAACCCTATCTCTGTACCCTTTTATCAGTCATGCCAGTGTGTAATTAGGCTTTCGCATTGAGTGTTTGTTGTTCTGTTGATAGGAAAGGGACGCGTATTTTTTTTTTTTCTGGAAATCACAACAACCGTCAATTATCTCTAGAGTAGATTTTTAGGACGAGTAATCTGAAATGTGAGGGAATCCTTCATTTCCCTGAGTTCTTCAAACATGATTTTTTTCCCAACATTTAACCGACAGCGTCTTCATGAGATTTAATGGCAGAGAGTCGTGTTCAATTGGAACACGTCTCTAAACAGGTTCGAATTGAATAAGATGGAAGGCGTGTAAAGGTGTATAATTGGTTTTAGATGCCAGCATATGATTGATCCCAATTAGAATTCCTTTCCTCAGACACGCGGAGTCGAATCACACATTTAAACTATCAGTTAATCAATTCAACTTCAGTTTTTTTTCACGCGGCAGCAAGAAAGAGGCTCCAAAGAACCGAACATTTCTCCCAGACCGCCACGAATTTCCTTAAACGGTTTCTGGGTTTTCTAATTAACCCACCTAGGGAAAAAACCCATGTTTTAATTTTTTTAAATTCGTCTCTGTTTGGGAGAATCGAAGGTGTGAAGTTTGACGTTTTTTCTGTTGTTACGTTTTTTCCTGAGTTAACAATTTTTACTGCTCTGTCTTTCATGAATTTGCATTCGGCCTGTATGGAGTCACAGAAGGCTTCCCTGAATACCCACAGCTCAAAAGATAGGATTACGCTCAAGTATCACATCAACAGCTTCTCTTCTCACAGTTTCATCCATCACAGTATTTCCCAGATGCGAAGTATTCACAATACAATTTCAGGCAGCGGGAATTTTTGCAATTGCACTGTCTTGATTTCTTTGGAGTTCCTTCCTTTGAATTAGTTAGTGGTCCTGAGAACGACCCTCTTGGAGATCCTTGCTTTATAGACTAAGGCTGTTGCGGTGTACGCAGGGCTGTGTCCGGACGGATTTCCTTGAAGGGAGGTATATCCTCTGGGCGTTGTGCAGCATCATAGGTAGGAATTTCGATGTCCAAAAGGAAGATATTTTCACAGGGGAATCCACCTACAGTTTTGTTCCAGAGAAGGGCAACAAATCTTATGTATTTGTGAAGGGGATTGAGATTGTATCTATTCCTGACCTGATCAACATGACGCAGCCAATGCTTGCTGGACTGAATGTACCATACAATATTGACTCAAGCATCACATTGGAGACCATGATTAGATTGAATGTAGGAGGACAATCAGTTGAAGATTCAGATCTCAGTAGAACTTGGTATGATGATACACCATGGCAGAGACACTTAATACCCCTTTGAAGCATGACACTAGATTTTTCTAAAAAAAAAAAAAAAAAGTCCTTGCTTCAATCTAAATTTTTTTTTCATATATACAGTGCAATTTTCTTCTTTTTTTTTTTTTTTTTTTTAATTTTATGTTGCATGTTTATTTCAGGCCAAAGCTTGATCAAGGAGGCAGATTTTTTTTTTTTTGAAGCCACAATGAAAACTAGGAATGGAGATAGCCATAGATTGTTTTTCTTTTTCTTTTCTGAAATTGTAAAATTTTATAAAAATGATTAATGATTTTCAATTTCAGGCAGCAAATACTTCAAGAAAAACATGCTAAAAACATGACTTTGACTGAGGTCCTAGGCTGGTTTTTCATCGATCTGAGCTGGGTGACTAGGATAGGATCCATGTCGGGACAATTCTGGAGATGCCCATGTGGTCGGTTTTTTCATTAGATGCCTATAACCTGCTAAACCTTGAAACAGCTGCGGGATTGTTAAACAGCTGCGGAATTGTCAGCTAGCTGCAGAATCAGAGAATTTCTGCAGCTAAGTTGCAAAACCTTATTTGAACAGGATACAGTGTTTTGAAGACCACTACAAAGCATAACCAGACAATTTTGGACAAATTGAACCTATCAAAGCACTTGAGTTTCATTTTTTTATCATCATTTTTTTTATTGCATCAATTGAAATGTTGAAGTTATTTTGTCTCCTATTTTTTTTTTTTTTTTTTTTTTTTTTTTAACAATTCTTTTTCTGATCCTCCAGATCACACAAAGTGCAGGAGGAGAGCATACTCAAGAATTGTTAATTTTTTTTTTCATATGTAAGAAATAAGGTCTCCTAATTACACTTCCCTGGCAACGGCGCCAAAATGTTTAGTCAATTTAACGTCTTAAATTGCTCTACATAAATTATCAATCCGGGTATCGTAAACTGATGAAGTGTGGTGCACTATATGTGCTTAGTTAACCTCTTTCTTACTTCGTTGTTTTATAAAGTTATAATGTTCAACTCTTCCTAACCTTCTGCTTTCAACATATAGTACTATGTTAAGCATGATTAGAAATAAGTCCAAAAAGTAATCAAGCTCTAAGGTGACAAGTAAGAAAAACCACTTTAAAGACCAGTTATAATGTTCAACTCTTCCTAACTCCCTGCTTCAACATATAGTACTATGTTAAACACGATTAAGAAGTAGTTAGAAATAAGTCTAGAAAGTAATCAAACTTTAAACTTGCAAAGAAAGAGCTTGAAAGGAATAACTTGAAATGAAACTGAAATCAAAGCATAAAAACCACTTTCTAATGGCACTAGACACCATTCATGCTGCTGCAAATAAAAGAAATAAGAAAATCACTTCAAGGACTGATGATAATGGTTATCTCTTCCTAACTCCCTGCTTCTACTACATAGTACTGTGTAAAACACGATTAGGAAGTAGCTAAAGACAAATCCAAGAAATGATAAAAACTCTAAATGACAAATTATAACACTACTATGCCTTTTCCATCATACTGCTTCCTACATACATGATTATGTGTAACAAGTGGAAAAAGAATTAGTGCTACAAGCCAAGACTACTTCAAAACAAGCTGCAATTCATTAGTATTCGGTTCTCTTAAAGATAAATAATTCATGATAAAGAGACCATAAATTAGTTAGCATACAACTTGTAAAACTAAACTAAAAGTAAGCTAGAAAATCAAAGTAAAGGCAGCAACTTTGAATCTGTCAACTGAAAATACCATCAGATATAAAGCAAATACAACAAAGACACACAATCCCGGGAGAAAATAAAATGCAGTAATTCAAACTGTACAAGGCAGGGGCCCCCTTCTACCTATGAAATCAAAGCAAAATTAAACACACTTGCATAAATTAAAATTGCATGAATGAAAATCTAATCTACCTTACATTCTACAAAGCAATATTTACAAAATGAAATCTAATCTACTTACATCCTAATATGCTCCATGACATCTACTTCACATCTCCTTCCATGTTGAGAACATCAAAGCTTTATTCAATTTCTTCAAAAGTGCAAAGTACAACAAAGCTCTCCAAAGCTTTCAAAAGCCATGGGACTAACAAACTAAAAGGACTAAGAAAAGACTAAAGGAAAGACCAAAGAGAGACTAACTAATGAAGGAGAGAGACCTCCTATTTATACAAAAAGATGAGAGCCATCTCATTAATGATAATCCATGAATCTCTCCCTCTACCTCTAGAGTCCTAATCAAAATAGGAACTGATAAGACACATGTCTTTTAGAGTTACAATACAATTAGGAGATGTGACACATATTCTCATGATCTCATGATTCTTTCCAACCAAATTCGAATTTGGCCTTAGAGTGCCACATAAGGGCCTTCTAGAAGTCTCCTTTCAACCTACACATGTCAACAAACTCAACCCATTTGTTAGGTATAAGCATATGCACATTATTTTCTAATGTTTAACCACAAATTCACTTAAAAAGCTTACAAATAATAAATATTGGAAAAACATAAAGGTAGCCCAATGATAATGAAAGTGGGATGAATGTGGTGACATAGTAGTGAAATGGAGGTGAAATGGAGGTGATATAATGGACATAATAGTGAAAGTGTAATGGAAATGAATGACATTTTCAAGACTCAACAACATTATAAGGGGTGATGCCAAAGAGGCTAGCAATCATGTGATGCACCAATAGCTGATAAGGTCGATCAGTGCAATCGGCGATCGGAAGCCAAAGAAATTATGCAACATGCGATATGACCGGACCCGAAAGGGTTATGAATGTGATATTATAACATTTCAAGTCCGATATGGAGCATTTTTGCGAGTTTTCTTTGTATTTGGGATTTTTCATAATAAACCCAAATACAAAGGAAAACCATGACTAAGTGACTTGCAATAGAAATTTAAAGGTGGACCCGATGGAATCTAGGGCGGAATTGATAATATTTCAGGTTCGATAAACGACAATTTGGTGGATTTTCCCATGTTTTTGTGTGTTTCTTTGTGTAAGCAGAGAACAATTATTTTGGGGATTTCAAAGGCATCGATGGTCCCTTCCATTGCAAAACAAGTGGCCACCATCCCTGAAGACGTTTACCAATGATTGCTTAACGCTCAGAGGGGATTTGAGTAGATAGAGGCCATGAGCCAAAGAGCCCAGAAGAGGAAACAAACAGACAGCGTCGAATGGCTTAAAAGCCACAGAATGACAAAGACAGAGGAGGCATTGCTAAGATAGATAGAAAACAGAGACAAAGAGTGAGAGGGAGAGTCTGTGTACTCAAAAAGACTTGGGGATCCAAGTAAAGCCCTGTTGTTTTATTCCTGTTGTGTTGATACTCAATTTGAGCTCACATTTGTAAAAAATCTGCTCTTGAAGACATAATAGAGAGGCCACCACTTAAAGCTAGACCAGTAGACGTAGCCCAAGAGTTTTGGGTGAACTCCTTGGTTATTTGTTGTGTTATGTGTGTTTGTCTATTATGTTTCTTTAACTGCTTCATTGTCTATATTATTCACAATCTTTTCGATCTATTGCACTAAGTACTATAGGCAAATCCTGCACATGAGTCTGTAATACCTTAATATTAGTCTAAGATCACATTTTCAGATCAAGCCTCAGAAATCTATGGCAACAACAAGGGGGATAACCACCCAGTCCAGACCTTAGAGCAGCTCCTTTTCCGTGTGGGATAGTGGCTTTGACTGGGTATGATGAGACTAATTTCCCAATGTTTTGGGTTTATATGATTTGTGGGATTTTTTCTGATGATCCACAAAAGAATAACTGGAAATTAACACAACTTTATTCTAAGATGCAAAACTTTGAACTAAATCTATTTTAATCTAACCCGAGGTATTGTTGGTTTTATGCGATATAAAAAGATGTCTATGTAATCTATGATGATATAGATCAATCGTAGACTATATAGAGTTAATATATTGTAAGATAATTCCTTTGAAAAAAATAGTTAATCAAAAGAATTGTGAAAAACATATCACATATTCTAATGATCACATATAAAACAGACCATTCTCTATTCTGATATCGTACAATAGTGCAACTGATACTTCAAACAGAGATGATAGATTTCATACATAATTCATGAAAGATAAACTTATCACTAATATTAGAACAAGGATTTAGCAAACATGATAATAGTACCAGATGTGTGTCGTTCTATTCATTTGACCAATAACAATAGGCCACAATCAATCTTCTACCAATGAGTATCTCAAAGAATACAATAGTGCATCAACAGTGATTAACAAAAATGATATTTGATTGAAAAGACCATGTTCCATGATTCCATCAAGGCATCTACAAATTTACGATAGCACATTCTTTGTAAATGTTCTTAATAAAATTCTTGACCCTTCTCTAAATGCATGAGAAGGGTTTAAATACTGTTATTAATTAACTAAAAATAACTTATACAAAATATCTATGAGGAGGTTTCAAACAACCTTCCTCATTCCTAGTATCCAACTTTCCAAAAATAAAATTACCCAGAAATGACTCAGTTCTTCATTGATTAATCACCGCTACCAGCGTTGCCTCTTAGCTCACAAATGTCGGACATTGGCCTGACTTGTGGTGGCATCCCGAATTGTGTTCTCCACTGCCCTACAAATATAGCATCATGTAAAGGTGGCAGCATCCTTGTACTAAATCCAAGGAGCAATTCAAGGTCATGATCTGACTATGTGGTTTGACCAAAAGTTGCCATACTGCCTCCTAGTCGGTTTTTGATAGCCCCTCAATTATTTCTTTCTGTAGCTAACTCTTATTCTTCCAATTCTCGTCTAATGCTTTAATATCAAGAAGTGTTTTTGGATCACTGTCCTTTATGAGGTTGGATGTCTGCAACATGTGATTTATTGTTTTGATAATGCTTTTTGAAATACCCGATGCTCTGTCTATTGCTAGTTTGGCATGTTTCACATGTGAGTCCAAATCAGTGAATAGAATATCCTATAAGTCTTTCATTGATCTTCAGGAGACTCGACCTTTTCCCTTTATCTGAATCCTGCCATTCAATATAATCAAAGATCTTAGAATTGAGTTCATTAAACTCAATTCTTTGATCAATAATGATGTTTGTTAATTGTTCACTAGTATTCAGATGTGGAATGATATTTGATATATGTTGGAGGAAGAGCTGCTTTTCCTTTGACAGTAAAGTATTCAATGTTAAAGCCTCATTAATGAATTCCTCTACAGTGGGAATATCCTTATACTTTGCTAGGTCAATATTTAACTCCTAGATTTGTTTGTTTTTAGCAGATAAGTCATTTTCATGACCTATTCTCAATACTTCCATATCCTACTGTAGCTTATGCAGCTGCTCCTTAGCTTGATGGTTCACGCTAGCTCTTTCTTCATCTCACTATCGATGTAATAGTGTGATCTAGTCGTCCTTTTCTTTAGTCAAAACAGAGACTTCGGTTGCTTTGTCGATTGTTGTTGTAGCATAGGCTCCGGAAAATTGAGATAGCCGAGTCAAATGTTCGATCGGATTTATTTATGTGTCCTTCCATAAGACATCCATAAATTCATGTTCTGAAGGAGTTTCGGTTCTCCTCCTCTTCCTCTACCTTTTTACAACAGCTTTATGAAGAGGGTTGTTAAAGACATCTAGAGGAGGAATATCCATTACATTCAAGACAATTTCAGTAGTTGGATATGCAGGAATTACCTTTGTATCTTGGAAACTTGTTTTTGGACCTTCAGTGGTCATTACTGATACCTTAGGGGTATCCTGTATTTTGTCATTGAATGCATCCCACAACTTTTCTAATTCATTTGTTTTTGCTTCCTGATATTGTGACGTGCCTGGCTTATTCTGCTTCTGGGACTTGGTTTCAACTCTATGATCAGTAATCCAAAATTCTTGTGGAAGGTATTCGAATCTATGTTCTCTAAAATCCTGGAGTCTTCTTAATTTCTTTGGATTCAAATTTGTCTTGGCCGCATTCAGAATCTGCTCAAAGTTCTTGGCTGATTCTATTAAATCTTCAAACTCGTCTATTGTATGAGTTACAGGTATGATCTTAACTGAAAGGGTGAATTTGTTTGCTACTTGTTGTGTATCAAAAGATGGTAGAACGGGGAGCTTTAATAGCTGCATATTCTGATACTCTTTATATGCATGACCATAATTAACAAGGGTAAATGACCCACACTGAAGGGGAAAATTTGTCCATAGGGATTTCTTCATTTCCTTCAATGTTTTTGTGAGGCCATTTCCTACTGTTTGGTATGCTACTTCCCTTGCCAATAGTTTATCCGATACATACATAGGGAGGACATGTGGGAAAGCTTGGCTACCAAATATCCTGATATAAGAGAAGGATTCTTCAAGAAAATACCTTCCGATTTCTTGGAGGTCTGTGATAGCTTCTTTTGTGAATCTCGGACATCTTCTGTTGAAAACTAACTGATGTAAGGGGAGAACAACTCCATGGCATAATTGGTGAAAATGTGGAATAAAATCTTGTTCCCACATTTGCTTATAACTTAGGAAGATAGGAGTAGGATCATTGGTAGTCCATTTCCAACCCATGGTTGGAAAATGAGTGCAGAAACAAATAGCATCAAAGACATATGCAGACATGAAGAATTGGGGAACTACTCTAGAGGAGGTAGCCCTAGTTTGGCGATATTCAGTAATCGCTTTGGCAAAATTCTCAAACATAATGGTTGCCCAATTCATAATGTGAGAATTAACACAAGCATCAATTAAAGGAACCCAATTGATCGAGAACTTAGAATTATCAGGGAGACCATACAACCTACATAGCATAGAGGCTGCAAAATTATAAGGGTTGGCTAAAGAAGCAATGGGGTACATACCCGCTTTATCTTGTTTGAATTTATTGTCTCTTCTCCTCCATTCTTGTATCATTTGAAATGGGTCTTCATTTTCCTTTACAAACTTTGCAACAAATTGTTTGTCGTAAATGTCCTGGGCATCAGGTAGCTTGTACATTTGTTGTAAATCTTCGGCTCTGAAAGAACCCAAGACTGTGTTTTTAGTTGTCTTGATAAGTCTGTCTTCCACTTTTGTATTCTCTACTACCCATCTTATCATATCTGTGTATGGCAAGAGCCTAGCCCTTGCTATTATTCGGTGAAGGAAAGAGCACGCAGCGTCTCTGAACTGCACTCCTTACGGTTTTGTGCTGTGAGTGGTTGGTCGAATGTATGTTACTTCAAGGTTTTTATTCTCTAGCATAGTATAGATAGTCTACCATGAAATGGTGCCTCCATCTGCAGTGCATACTGTATTTATAAAAATGGACAGCATATCTGTGATTTCGGTTTCTGCAATAGATTTCTTGGTATGCTTCTGCGTCACCTTTCGAATGGACATCACTTGTGGAGTTCCTATTAAAACCAACAACAATTAATTGTTGTGTAAAATAAAAGATTTGATGAAATCATTGAACTTTGTAAGAAAATATCTGGGAGCGAGTTCAACATTAATCAACCATAACGAACACCATGATTACATGCATAGGGATGATAACCGTATTAAATCATTCTGATCTAACTTGTGTCCAACTTAAAAACACTATTAAACATCTGTCAAATCCAGCATATCAAAAATTTAAGCTATAATGTGAATGAAACTTTGTTTGATGGATCTTGTGATATGTGATATGCGATATCGCAAAATCGCAAGATCGCAATATCAGGATATCGCAATATCAGAGTTTTAATAGGTAACAATTAAGCTCTTGCCATAATATCCTCCAATGTGCGATATGCGATCGGGATGTCGCATGCAAAGTTCAATCACAAGTCGCATATCAGTATTTTTGAATGTGCTTAACTTTTCTACTAAGGAATTATGTGATTTTATGATTTGCGATGAGGACTTTAATATGTTTTTAGATTCAAAAAGGGCTCTTTGAAAAGCAACAATTTTCTGAGAGTTGGCATTTTATTCAAAAAAAAGGGGGGAAAAATTCAATTTTTAAAAGGGGCCCTATTTCTATTATATATAATAAAAATGGGGGGGTTGTTGCATAGCACAACATCTTGAAACAACCTTGCAAGATCCTTGATCCTTCCTCCTATTTTTATGCGCATTATTAACCCCTATTGAATAGGAAAAACACATATTTCTGGTACAATTCCTAGAGGAATTTCTTTCCCCTCCAATAATTCACGCAAGAATGTTTCACACCTTTCTCTCACAAGCTCACAAAATTATGATACAAGAGTGCCTTCGTTCCTCCTATTTAATGCAATTCAAATGGCTAAAATTAATGATTTTTTCTAATTAAGGAAGATGCTTTTGTGAATTATTGAGTTAGCATGAGTTAACTACTCATGCAACTCATCCTATTTCATGTCAACCACTAGAAACTCAATCACTTGTCCTTTTCCTCAATCAACTCACACTAGAAGACCAAAAAACTATATCTTCAACTTCAACACATTAGCTAACTGCATACTAACTCGCCCCAATTTTTAGGGATACTCCTAAATCTTAGGAACTCGAGCATTCACAATAAGGAACTCGAATTTGAATCCTTGAAGTAAGGCACAAATCAAGGAATCAATTTCTCGCTACATTTTCAACAAATTCTTTGGTGTCTCATCCTTTAACCTTTTCACTTGTTAAGCAACGTTTGATGAAGGTTTCTTAAGTGAAAATTTTCTTAGTCTTTTGTGGATATTTTATTTTCAATATATTGATTCTCTTATTCCTTTTGAACCCATTAGCTTTTGTTCTTCGACTTCTTGATTTGTGAAGTAGCTTTTGACTATGATCTTTTAGGTAAAAAAATTTCATATTTTTGCAGTGTTCGTTATAAAATTTCTTCTTCAGATCTTGATTTTTGATTGTTTTCTTGGTAATCCTCTAATTATTATTGTAGGTACTTTATGATTATTATATATCCAATGCCTTTTAATAAATATATACAAGTATAAGAATCAAGGTCAATGTAACACATGACCTAACAAAAAGACGTCTTAATGTTTTGTGAGAATCAGATTGACTCTTTCACATCAACCTCTTTGGAGTCGATGTGCTCATTTGAAGTTGACATAAGAGAGCCCAACAATGTAGGGCAATAATAACATTATTGGATTAAGAGTTATTTTGAACAGTTTTACCCATCCATCTTAGAAATCATTGTTAACTTAGACACTTGGTTGGATGGAAACTAGAGTGGCTAGTTATGCTGTCGTCAATAATAATAGCTTAATTTTGATTTTGATAATGGTGATGAGAAATCCATAGGACACCACATCAAGATAGTTGTGGTCAATAATAACTTAATGTTGATTTTGATAATGAAGGTGAAATCTTGATTTTTGAATTTTTTTCTTGTTGATCCTCTAATTCTTATTATACGTACTTTATGATTATTATATATAAGAAACAAGGTCAATGTAACACATGACCTAAAGAAGGGACATGTCTTAGTATTTTGCGAGAATCAGATTGACTCTTGCACATCAACTCCAAAGACGCTGATGCACTCATTTGAAGTTGAAATAGGAGAGTCCAAAAATGTATGGGCAATAATAACCTTATTGGATTAAGAGTTCTTTTGAACCACTTTTATCCACCTATTTTAGGAATCATTGTTACCTTAGACACTAGGATGGAAACTAGAGTGGCTAGTTATGTTGTGGTCAACTAATAATAGCTTAATTTTGATTTTGATAATGGTGATGAGAAATCCATATGACACTGCACCAAGTAACATAGTTGTGGTCAATAATAACTTAATGTTGATTTTGATAATGGTGGTATAAAATCCATAGAACACTAAGGAAATATTATATACACCAAGATATAGTTGTGGAAATAATACCTAATGTTGATTTTGATAATGGCGGTGACAAATCCATAGAACACTAAGGAACTGCATACATCTGTAGATTTGCAATGCCAAAACACCATTTGATGGTATATATACCATTAGATGTACAACAAAACATCTATCAACGTATATCCCAATATATCCGCCATTAAAATATGGAATGCCCAGTGGGTATTTCTCACCATCGATATTTGGTCACTGTCGACTAAGTAATGATAATGACTTGCAAATTTTGATGTTGAATTGCATATATGGATTGCTTCGTGAAGTCTTGTAGAGTTGGCGCTATGCCTTCCAAATATTCTGAGGATTACATTTTTTTTTCTCTTCAATTTGAAGTTGCTTGACTTAGGCCTCAAGTCAAACTGAATCAAAATCTTCGAGTTGATTTACATATAACCCTGTTGTTGATCTCAACCTAACTCAAAGATGGATCAATTCTCAAGTTGAGTTAAAAAAAAAACAACAAAGTTCGGCAAAATCCAGCACTAAATCTATTTAAATTGTGACCTGCACCTCATGATCCAAGTGAAGAGATCCCACATCCATTTTATACATTCCCCAATCGCCAAATGGATTTAGAGAGTAGATACTGTATTCAAATAATATGGAGAATAAATACTGTGTTCAAATAATAAGGAGGGCAATGAATCTCCAAATCAATATCCAATCAATCAAGAAAGCAATGAAAGATAATTTTGAATTCTGAATATGTTAAAATTGACAACTAGGGCCAAACTCCATGTGGGTCATCTTATTTATGGCAGCTGATATTTTTCTTGAATCCCTCTCATCGAGAGGTGTAGGATTGATCTAAAGATCATTTGATTCCGATAGGTATTTATGAAGATATGAATTTATTTGATTATGGACAAGTTGTCAAGTCGGCCAGTAACTTATGTAAACTTAAAAGCCCAACAGTCATGTCTATTCAACCTCTACGTTTTAGTATAAATAGAAGAGGACTTGAAGTCATTTGTCACACACACACACACTCACTCTTATGATCTCACTTCATCCTGTTTTGGGTTTGACGAAGATGAGAGCTAGAGGGAGTGCCCTAGGGTAACCACTACCCTAGATAACATGCCCTAGATCTAAACACAGTCATGGGAGAATAAGCTCTACATTCCTCAAAAAGCCGAAACTGTCAGAATTGCCGGAAAAGCTGGAACTGCCGAAAGAGCCGAAATTGCCGGAAAAGCCGAAACTGTCAGAAATGCCTGAAAAGCCAGAACTGCGAGAAACGCTGAAACTGCCAGAAAAACCGGAAAAGCCGGAACTGTCAGAACTGCCGGAAAAGCCGGAACTGTGGGACTGTGAAAACTGTCGGGAACAACCAGCACTGCCGGGAATAGCCGGAACTGCCAGAACTGCCGGGAACTGCCGAAACAGCTGAAGCATCTATCTCCGAAAGAGAGCAGCATGCAAGGGACAGCTAACTAACATTGGGACAGTGGTATGGTAATTAGCGGCAAATACACCAAGCATGCAATGTTATAGCTAGCATGCAAGGGACAACTAGCATGCAACAAGAAGCATGGTAAGGACAACAAGCATGCTAGGGACAACTAGCATGCAAGGTGCAGCCAACACATAGGTCAGGATGGCAACATGGTGCAACAATTGCACATAATGCAGTACAATGATGGGTACAGTCATGATTAATGAAGTGTGATGAGATGCAGCATAGTGATGATGGGTGTAGCATGGTGCAGCGCGGTGAGGTGCAGCATGATGACGAAATGCAACACAACGATAGGTGGAGTCACCTTGGAGAATTAGTTGAAGCAGCGTGTCTTCAACTAATCTCATGTATCATCTTCTTAGAGATGATCTATGCTCTTATCTAGATAAGTCAAAGTGTTGACTTTTGTTGTAAACGTACTATCTCTCTCTCTCTCTCTCTCTGCTGAACTATTGAAGAACATATAAGAAGAATTGATCAAGGGTTTCCCCACATTGCGGTTTGTCCCTGGCTAGCACCCCATTTTGTGTCCTCATCTTGGCGTGTTTTTTGCGATTTATATTTATGTTCTATCTACAATTTACTTTAATGCTGATGTGATTAGTAATCTAGAAAAGATATTGAGCTAACTGTGAAAATTGAAATAAATTACTTTAGCATAGAACATACCTAAAATTAACATGGTATCAGAGCTAAGGTGAAGACAATGCCCAAGCAAGAGTGAGAGCAATCACCGAACACAGTTCGGAAAGGAAAAAAGGATCAGTGGATTCCTCATCCCTCTTAAAATTCACCAAGGGTGAAGTCAAAACAGAGAATATTATCAGAATGGCGCAGCGAAATATGGCCTACCTAAAGATCACTTCATTGGAAGACCGGATCTCAGGGTGGAAGGAAAGGTAGATAACTAGTTCGACCATTATGCAGAGTGTCCAAATGGCAGGGACACATCACTTGATGATGATAACAATCATTCCAGGGACATCTTCAATGATGAAAGGAATGACAGGTAATGCAGGTCACCAAGGAAATAGTCGAATCTTCATAGAAAGCAAGGAACCCGACGTATGAAGAATCAAATGTTGTTTCTGATAAGATAAAGAAGCTTTATCTTGTATTGGCCCTTTCCTTCAGATTCTTTGGGAATCTGGCTTAGAGATTGTAGTGCTTCAAGGCACTTCATCGGATAGATGGATGCACTCTCTAATTTGGTAGAGATGGAAACAATCATGGGATTATACTTGGAGTCGATGCCACCTATCTCGAAAAGGGTGTAGGGAATGTTAACTCTCAATTGAATAAGGGTAACTCGATTCATTTACAGAATCTTTTTTATGTACCTGATCGCAAGAAGAACCTAGTGTCCATCTCGGAAATGGAAGTCAAAGGTTTCAGGGTGGCATTCATCGCTGGAAAGATACGTGTTAAAAAATATAATTTTCTAAGATGCTTTTTCTCATGGGTTCAGGGTTGGCAATTTGTATCAAGTTGCAGGATGGTCCATTGGGGATCATGTCAATTGACATATCGCATCTATAACACCGAAGGTCTACCTATGGGGCCCTACCTAATGTGAGTCAAATGGTGATAGGGATGTCTAAATTCAAGTAGAACATGAAGGTACATGTCTGAGATGTACTGAAGGAAAATCTTATAAGGGGACCATTCCCCTCATACAGCAGGTCCACAGGTTTGGAACAACCCGAGGAGTTTGAGATTCATGATCGAGAATCTCATGTATACAGGTGGAAGAAAGCCCTCTATGGCTTGAAGCAAAACACCCCGGGCATAGTATGAGAGGATTGATAGCTGTCTGATGAAGCTGAGATTCACTAGGAGTGAAACCGATCCAAACCATTACCCGAAGGTTGTGGATGATAGACCTCTCATACCGACACCTTATGAGGACGACAAGTGCAGACTCTTAACTTTCAGAAGTTATATGGTAGTGATGTTAGACCAGATTTGGGAAATGCCTCTGAGTTTCATAAACTCATTCGTGTTGATGTTCTTGGTGAACTTCTATCCAGACATATGTTTTGCAGTTAGTATGGTGAGCTCATATTTGGTTGAGCCTCACTGGATTGGTGCTAAGAATCTTCTGAGATATCTTCGGGGCACAATCTCTCATGGATTGAGATACACTGCCGGAAATATGAAATTGCATGATTATTCGAATGCTAACTGGGCAGGCAGTGTGGAGGATCACTAGAGCACTTCTCAGTGTTGGTTCTCTTTGGATTCTGCTTCGATATCATGGATGAGCAAGATGCAGAAGTCGGTTGCTATAAGCACCGCTAAGACTGAATACATAGTTGAGTATGATCTCGTGTGAAGCTGCATGGTTGCAGAAGCTCTTAATTGAGTTGTTTGTACACATCATGAATACCACTGTGATTCTCTGTAACAACCAGAGGGGGGATTCGATTATTGAGGAATCCCGTATTCGATGATTGCTATAGACATTAGATATTGCCTTATCTGCGATATGGTAAGTCGATGAGCGAGGAGGCTCCATCGCATTGAGACTGAGGTACAGGTCGCAGACATTTTGTCAAAGCCTCGGGAAAAGGTCAAATCTGTGACTTTCCCGAACGACTTGGAGTCGTTGAGAGACCTTCTTATAAGGGTCCTGCATGTTGCATGCTTTGAGCTCTAGGAGCTCTAGGGGGCTTGGGGTACTTACTGGAGCAACATACGACCACAGGGCGACTCACCCTCCCCTGGTGATGCGCTATGAACAAGATGATTAGTTCTTCTGTGGGCCGGGATGATTAGTTCTCCGGTGGGCCGGGATGATTAGTTCTCCCATGGCAACTATGGAACATGATGATTAGTTCTCCTATGGGCCAGGATGATTTGTTCTCCGTGGCAACTGTGGATCAGGATGATTAGTTCTCCTGTGGGCTAGGATGATTTGTTCTCCGTGGCGACTATGGAATGGGATGATTAGTTCTCCTGTGGGCCTAGATGATTTGTTCTCTGTGGCAACTATGGAAGTTCTCCTGTGGGCCAGGATGATTTGTTCTCCGTGGCGACTGTGGAACAGGATGATTAGTTCTCCATGGCATCCACTGACAGAATGATTCGTCTCCTGTGGACAGGATGATAGTTCTCCTGTCGAGGCATCCTACCCATGCAGTTTGGGACTCATGGGAAGTACCTCTCATCTGATCAATGAGCAAGGAAATGAGGATAGGGACCATAGTGGTACTATCGATGGACGCATCGTTGTATCTATCGTACTCCCTATGCTAGGATGACCTCCATAGATCTGGGATCAATGAAACTGATCTGGGATCAGTATGAGTGGTTTAAGACATTCTCTTGTGACATTGATCTAGGATCAATGAAACTGATCTGGGATCAGTATGAGTGGTTTGAGACACTCTTTTGTGATACTAATCTGGGATCAATAAAACTAACTTCGGGTCAGTAAGAGTGATGTAACACACTCTCTTCAGATGAAATTGACTTCGGGTCAATAGAGAATGGTATGAGACATTCTCGATCAATTCTTCTTCTTCATGGTTCAGCAAAGCAGAGCTCAGTAGAGCAAAGCAGTGCAGGGCATTGATGGCAGAGATAGTACAGTCGGACATATGGATCAACGGATGGAGTTCTCCCTAGTTGAGAGGGAGTGTTAAAATTGGCAACTAGGGCCAAACTCCATGTGGGTCATCTTATTTATGGCAGTTGATATTTTTCTTGGATCCCTCTCATCGAGAGGTGTAGGATTGATCTAAAGATCATCCGATTCCAATAAGTATTTATGAAAATATGAATTTATTTTGATTATGGACAAATTGTCAAGTCCGCCAGCAACTTATGTAGGCTCAGAAGCCCAACAGTCATTTCTATTCAACCTCTACGTTTTAGCATAAATAGAAGAGGACTTCAAGTCATTTGTCACACACACACACACTCTTGTGATCTCACTTCACCCTATTTTGGGTTTGATGAAGATGAGAGCTAGAGGTAGTGCCCTAGGGTATACGCTGCCCTAGATAACATGCCCTAGATCTAAATGCAGTGATTGGAAAATAAACTCTACGTTGCTCAAAAAGTCGGAAAAGCCGAAAAAGCAGAACTGCCGGAAAAGCCGGAACTACCAAAAAAGCCAAAAAAGCCGGAATTGCCGAAAAAGCCAGAACTGCCAGAAAAGCCAAAAAAGCCAAAACTGCCAAAAAAGCCAAAACTGCCAGAAAAGCCGGAAGAGCCGAAAAAGTCAGAACTACCAAAAAAGTCAGAACTGCCGGAAAAGCTGGAACTGCAGGAAAAGCCAGAATTGCCGGAAAAGCCAAAAAAGCCAGAACTATCAGAAAAGCCGGAAAAACCGGAACTGCCAGAAAAGACAAAAAAGCCAGAAAAGCCATAATTGTTGGAAAAGCCGAAAAATCTGGAACTGCCGGGACTGCCGCCAGAACTGCCAGAACTGACGGGAATAGCCGGAACTGCTGGAACTATGAGGAACTGCTGAAACAGCCGAAGCATCTATCTCCAAAGGAGAGCAGCATGCAAGGGACAGCTAACTAACTTGGGGCAGTTGTATGGTACTTAGTAGCAAATACACCAAGCATGCAATGTTACAACTAGCATGCAAGGGACAACTAGCATGCAACAACAAGCATGCTAGGGACAACAAGCATGCAAGGTGCGGACAACACATAGGTCAGGATGGCAACATGTTGCACATAATGCAGTATAGTGATGGGTACAGTGATGATTAATGAAGCGTGATGAGATGCAGTATAGTGATGATGGGTGCAGCATGGTGCAGCGCGGTGAGGTGCAACATGATGACGAAATGCAGCACAACGATAGGTGAAGGAGTCACCTTGGAGAATTACTTGAAGTAGTATGTCTTCAACTGATCTCATGTATCATCTTATCATCTTCTTAGAGATGATCTATGCTCTTATCTAGATAAGTCAAAGTGTTGACTTCTGTTGTAAACGTACTATCTCTCTCTCTCTGTTGAACTATTGAAGAACATATAAGAAGAATTGATCAAGGGTTTCCCCACATTGGGGTTTGTCCCTGGCTAGCGCCACATCTTTTGTCCTCTTCTCTTGGTTTGTCTTCTACGATTTATATTTATGTTCTATCTGTAGTTTACTTTAACGCTGATGTGATTGCTAATCTGGAAAAGGTATTGAGTTAACTGTGAAAATTGAAATAAATTGCTCTAGCATAGAACATACCTAAAATTAACAGAATAACTAAAAGACAAAACAAAAATCATATCATGTAAAGAAGAGGTGATGAATTTGCAGAACGTATTATATCTCCTTCAAATATCCAATCAGGAAAAGGTGATACAATTTTTTTTTTTAATAAGGTGATATTATTTTTTTCTTTATTAAAGATAGCAGAGGAGTTGCACCTAAAAGAACATACTTTCCTGGGCTTAGGTGCCTATTGAGGTGTATCTATTCAGCAAAAAATTGCTACCACAAACTGACCAATGAACCATGCCTTGTTACATAGAGCATTTTTTTTCCTTTATTACATAAAATTAAGTTCAAACTCCAAACTATAAAACAGAAAACATTTGATAAACTAGCTTTCTAATATGGTCAAGTTCACATCTGCAGGTGGCAACACAATTGGCAAAAAAATATGTTGGCAAGCCCTTGTATATCAACACAATTGGCAAAAAAAAAAACATGTTGCAAGCCCTTGTATATCCAAGTGATTGGAAATTAAATCCCGCCCAAAAAAAAGTCAAAACTCATCTCTTAAAGATCCCTAAGCTTTGTCTGACTACTAAGATCCTTAACCATTTACTTCCCTAAGCACAGTCACACCAATTCCTACTAAACATATGCTTGATTTGTTTAGACAGTTCCATTCTTAAAGTGTTAGATTTGAGATCATTAAATACATCTAAAGAAATGCCAACATTATATTTACATACATTGCTTCCTCTCCGTAGGAGGATATAGATAATCTGTAAACTATTCATGTCTCAAACTACAATTTTGTTTTGCAAAAGAAGACATCGTTTACCGCAGAATCTAGTTTGGAATAAACCAATCGAAGTCTTTCTATTTTTGTGCATTATTTTTTGGTGATCAGTTTTGGCAATAGGAAGAACATGTTCACAGCAAAGTAAAAAGTTGCCATTAACATTTAATAGGTGAACTAGCAATCAAAAATAACTTTAATGGCAGAAGCCAGAAAAAGTAAAACATGCAATTTATCTGTTCTTGCTCGAGAAAGCCTGCTTATCCATTCTTTTAAATTTCTCGTCCGCCCCAGAGACATATCGAACTGAAAAGTTTCCATTGCATTCATAGATGAATTGGCAATAACTTCAATGGCAGAAGCCCCAAAAAGTAAAACATGAAATTTATCTGTTCTAAAAACCCTGCTTATCCGTTTCTCTAAATTTCTTCTGCCCAAGGACATGCTTACAATATGCCCTACAATCCAGTGGGCTGCTTTCAAGGATAACCCAAAATCTTCTTCCAAAGAAAGAACCCTGAAAAAGTAACCTTTGAAGTCATTTAAAGAAATCTCTATGGAAGGAAATGCCTCACAGAAAAAATATACAAAACCCAAACTAATCACTCAAAGAATCTATTAAGAAGCAACCAAAATAATTTTCAAAATGGCTTTCAGGTTCTGAAACAAAACATGATATGACATCTCTTAATGTAATAACCCCCAACAACTCATCTTGCCCATTGACTAGATAAATTCTGTGAATGCACTTTTCTGCTATCACTTCTATCAAGTCAGCAAGAGGTGTGTCATATTTGCATGTAACGGGGGGCATCATGACAGAGGACCCCGTTGTCGAAACAATGGTTCTCAGGAAGTCTACAACGGTCAACTGCATGTAAATCACGAAGCAGAGTTATGTTTATAATGATATCATTGGCAGAAACAAAATCTTGACAAGCTACACATTTATTTGCTCTGTGAAATTCATGCAGACGTATTGAGAAGATTGGCCATTACCCGAACTTCGTAAAAAGTTCTCTGTTCAAAAGCAAGAACCGAATGTCCCTCATGCTTATATTTCCGATAATCTTGTCTCTTTGACCTTCAACAACTGGAAGACCCCCTATCTGTTTTTCACGCATGAGTTTGAATGCTTCTAAGACCAGTTCATTACCATCAATGCTAATGACCTGAAAATACAGAGTGCATATACTCTGAACTACACTTAAATAAATGTATTGATGAAATCATATTTAAGAAAGCATGAATCATGCTCATCCTCCTCATAATATTATAGGGAAAAATATACAACAGTGGGGCATACATGTTGGAAGTTTTTTCCTTTTATTAGTCAACAGGAGATAAAAGCTTATATTTCCGATAATCTTATCTCTTTGACCTTCAACAACTGGAAGACCCCCTATCTGTTTTTCACGCATGAGTTTGAATGCTTCTAAGACCAGTTCATTACCATCAATGCTAATGACCTGAAAATACAGAGTGTATATAATCTGAACTACACTTAAATAAATGTATTGATGAGATGCATATTTAAGAAAGCATGAATCATTATCATCCTCATAATATTATAGGGAAAAAATATACAACAGTCGGGCATACATGTTTGAAGTTTTTTTCCTTTTATTAGTCAACAGGAGATAAAAACAGGAAACCAAATTTTTAATAGGTAAGGAAAACAAGGCAAAGAGAGAAATGGAATAAAATAATAAATACCTCCTCTGGAGACATGAAAGGAAGCCCCACATCAGGGACAGATCTTAACTTTCAGAAGTTATATGGTAGTGATGTCAGACCAGATTTGGGAAATGCCTCGGAGTTTCATAAACTCATTCGTGTTGATGTTCTTGGTGAACTTCTGTCCAAACATATGTTTTGCAGTTAGTATGGTGAGCTCATATTTGGTTGAGCCTCACTGGATTGGTGCTAAGAATCTTCTGAGATATCTTCGGGGCACAATCTCTCATGGATTGAGATACACTGCCAGAAATATGAAATTGCATGATTATTCGAATGCTAACTGGGCAGGCAGTTTGGAGGATCACTAGAGCACTTCTCAGTGTTGGTTCTCTTTGGATTCTGCTTCGATATCATGGATGAGCAGGATGCAGAAGTCTGTTGCTATAAGCACCGCCAAGACCGAATACTATGAGTATGATCTCGCGTGAAGCTGCATGGTTGCAGAAGCTCTTAATTGAGTTGTTTGTACACATGATGAATACCACTGTGATTCTCTGTAACAACCAGAGGGGGGATTCGATTATTGAGGAATCCCGTATTCGATGATTGCTATAGACATTAGATATTGCCTTATCTGCAATATGGTAAGTCGATGAGCGAGGAGGCTCCATCGCATTGAGACTGACGTACAGGTCGCAGAGATTTTGTCAAAGCCTCGGGGAAAGGTCAAATCTGTGACTTTCCCGAACGACTTGGAGTCATTGAGAGACCTTCTTATAAGGGTCCTGCATGTTGCATGCATTGAGCTCTGGGAGCTCCATGGGGCTTGGGGTACTTACTGGAGCAACATACGACCACAGGGCGACTCACCCTCCCCTGGTGGTGCGCTATGAACAAGATGATTAGTTCTTCTATGGGCCGGGATGATTAGTTCTCCCATGGCAACTGTGGAACATGATGATTAGTTCTCCTATGGGCCAAGATGATTTGTTCTACGTGGCAACTGTGGAACAGGATGATTAGTTCTCCTGTGGGCCAGGATGATTTGTTCTCCGTAGCGACTATGGAATGGGATGATTAGTTCTCCTGTGGGCCAAGATGATTTGTTCTCCGTGGCAACTATGGAAGTTCTCTTGTGGGCCAGGATGATTTGTTCTACATGGCGACTGTGGAACAGGATGATTAGTTCTCCATGGCATCCACTGACAGAATGATTCGTCTCCCGTGGACAGAATGATTAGTTCTCCTGTCGAGGCATCCTACCCATGCAGTCTGGGACTCGTCATCTAATCAATGAGCAAGGAAATGAGAATAGGGACCATAGTAGTACTATCGATGGACGCATCGTTGTATCTACCATACTCCCTATGCTAGGATGACCTCCATTGATCTGGGATCAATGAAACTGATCTGGAATCAGTATGAGTGGTTTAAGACATTTTCTTGTGACATTGATCTAGGATCAATGAAACTGATCTGGGATCAGTATGAGTGGTTTGAGACACTCTTTTGTGATACTAATCTGGCATCAACAAAACTAACTTCGAGTCAGTAAGAGTGATGTAACACACTCTCTTTAGATGAAATTGACTTCGGGTCAATAGAGAATGGTATGAGACATTCTCAATCAATTCTTCTTCTTCATGGTTCAGCAAAGCAGAGCTCAGTAGAGCAGAGCAGAGCAAAGCAATGCAGAGCAAAGCAGTGTAGGGCATTGATGGCAGAGATAGTACAGTCGGACATATGGATCAACGGATGGAGTTCTCCCTATAGTTGAGAGGGAGTGTTAAAATTGGCAACTAGGGCCAAACTCCATGTGGGTCATCTTATTTATGGCAGCTGATATTTTTCTTGGATCCCTCTCATCGAGAGGTGTAGGATTGATCTAAAGATCATCTGATTCCAATAAGTATTTATGAATTTATTTTGATTATGGACAAATTGTCAAGTCGGCCAGCAACTTATGTAGGCTCAGAAGCCCAACAGTCATGTCTATTCAACCTGTACGTTTTAGCATAAATAGAAGAGGACTTGAAGTCATTTGTCACACACACACTCACTCTTGTGATCTCACTTCACCCTATTTTGGGTTTGATGAAGATGAGAGCTAGAGGGAGTGCCCTAGGATATACGCTGCCCTAGATCTAAATGCAGTGATGGGAAAATAAACTCTACGTTGCTCAAAAAGTCAGAAAAGCCGAAAATGTCGGAACTGCAGGAAAAGCCGGAACTACCAAAAAAGCCGAAATTGTCGGAAAAGCCAGAACTGTCAAAAAAGCCAGAAAAGCCAAAACTACCAGAAAAGCCGGAACTGTCGGAAAAGCCGGAAGAGCCGAAAAAGTCAGAACTGCCAAAAAAGTCGGAACTGCAGGAAAAGCTGGAACTGCAGGAAAAGCAAGAATTGCCGGAAAAGCCGGAAAAGCCAGAACTATCAGAAAATCCAGAAAAACTGGAACTGCCAGAAAAGACGAAAAAGCCGGAAAAGCCAGAATTGCCGGAAAAGCCGGAAAATCCAGAACTGCCGGGACTGCCGCCGGAACTGACGGGAATAGCCGGAACTGCCAGAATTATCGGGAATTGCCGAAACAGCCGAAGCATCTATCTCCGAAAGAGAGCAGCATGCAAGGGACAGCTAACTAACTTGGGGCAGTTGTATGGTACTTAGTAGCAAATGCCAAATACACCAAACATGCAATGTTACAACTAGCATGCAAGGGACAACTAGCATGCAACAACAAGCATGGTAAGGACAACAAGCATGCTAGGGACAACAAGCATAGGTCAGGATGGCAACATGTTGCAGCAATTGCACATAATGCAGTACAGTGATGGGTACAGTGATGATTAATGAAGCTGATGAGATGCAGTATAGTGATGATGGGTGCAGCATGGTGCAGCGCGGTGAGGTGCAACATGATGACGAAATGCAGCACAGCGATAGGTGAAGGAGTCACCTTGGAGAATTAGTTGAAGTAGCATGTCTTCAACTGATCTCATGTATCATCTTCTTAGAGATGAGCTATGCTCTTATCTAGATAAGTCAAAGTGTTGACTTCTATTGTAAATGTACTATCTCTCTCTCTGCGGAACTATTGAAGAACATATAAGAAGAATTGATCAAGGGTTTCCCCACATTGGGGTTTGTCCCTGGCTAGCGCCACATCTTTTGTCCTCTTCTCTTGGTTTGTCTTCTACGATTTATATTTATGTTCTATCTACAGTTTACTTTAACGCTGATGTGATTGCTAATCTGGAAAAAGGTATTGAGTTAACTGTGAAAATTGAAATAAATTGCTCTAGCATAGAACATACCTAAAATTAACAGAATAACTAAAAGACAAAACAAAAATCATATCATGTAAAGAAGAGGTGATGAATTTGCAAAACGTATTATATCTCCTTCAAATATCCAATCAAGAAAAGGTGATACAATTTTTCTTTTTTTAATAAGGTGATATTATTTTTTTCTTTATTAAAGATACCAGAGGAGTTGCACCTAAAAGAACATACTTTCCTGGGCTTAGGTGACTATTGAGGCGTATCTATTCAGCAAAAAATTGCTACCACAAACTGACCAATGAACCATGCCTTGTTACACGGAGCATGTTTTTCCTTTATTACATAAAATTATGTTCAAACTCCAAACTATAAAATAGAAAACATTTGATAAACTAGCTTTCTAATATGGTCAAGTTCACATCTGCAGGTGGCAACACAATTGGCAAAAAAATATGTTGGCAAGCCCTTGTATATCAACACAATTGGCAAAAAAAAAACATGTTGCAAGCCCTTGTATATCCAAGTGATCGGAAATTAAATCCCGCCCAAAAAAAAGTCAAAACTCATCTCTTAAAGATCCCTAAGCTTTGTCTGACTACTAAGATCCTTAACCATTTACTTCCCTAAGCACAGTCACACCAATTCCTACTAAACATGTGCTTGATTTGTTTAGACAGTTCCATTCTTAAAGTGTTAGATTTGAGATCATTAAATACATCTAAAGAAATGCCAACATTATATTTACATACATTGCTTCCTCTCCGTAGGAGGATATAGATAATCTGTAAACTATTCATGTCTCAAACTACAATTTTGTTTTGCAAAAGAAGACATCGTTTACCGCAGAATCTATTTTGGAATAAACCAATCGAAGTCTTTCTATTTTTGTGCATTATTTTTTGGTGATCAGTTTTGGCAATAGGAAGAACATGTCCACAGCAAAGTAAAAAGTTGCCATTAACATTTAATAGGTGAACTAGCAATCAAAAATAACTTTAATGGCAGAAGCCAGAAAAAGTAAAACATGCAATTTATCTGTTCTTGCTCGAGAAAGCCTGCTTATCCATTCTTTTAAATTTCTCGTCCGCCCCAGAGACATATCGAACTGAAAAGTTGCCATTGCATTCATAGATGAATTGGCAATAACTTCAATGGCAGAAGCCCCAAAAAGTAAAACATGAAATTTATCTGTTCTAAAAACCCTGCTTATCCGTTTCTCTAAATTTCTTCTGCCCGAGGACATGCTTACAATATGCCCTACAATCCAGTGGGCTGCTTTCAAGGATAACCCAAAATCTTCTTCCAAAGAAAGAACCCTGAAAAAGTAACCTTTGAAGTCATTTAAAGAAATCTCTATGGAAGGAAATGCCTCACAGAAAAAATATACAAAACCCAAACTAATCACTCAAAGAATCTATTAAGAAGCAGCCAAAATAATTTTCAAAATGGCTTTCAGGTTCTGAAACAAAACATGATATGACATCTCTTAATGTAATAACCCCCAACAACTCATCTTGCCCATTGACTAGATAAATTCTGTGAATGCACTTTTCTGCTATCACTTCTATCAAGTCAGCAAGAGGTGTGTCATATTTGCATGTAACGGGGGGCATCATGACAGAGGACCCCGTTGTCGAAACAATAGTTCTCAGGAAGTCTACAACGGTCAACTGCCTGTAAATCACGAAGCAGAGTTATGTTTATAATGATATCATTGGCAGAAACAAAATCTTGACAAGCTACACATTTATTTGCTCTGTGAAATTCATGCAGACGTATTGAGAAGATTGGCCATTACCCAAACTTCGTAAAAAGTTCTCTGTTCAAAAGCAAGAACCGAATGTCCCTCATGCTTATATTTCCGATAATCTTGTCTCTTTGACCTTCAACAACTGGAAGACCCCCTATCTGTTTTTCACGCATGAGTTTGAATGCTTCTAAGACCAGTTCATTACCATCAATGCTAATGACCTGAAAATACAGAGTGCATATAATCTGAACTACACTTAAATAAATGTATTGATGAGATCATATTTAAGAAAGCATGAATCATGATCATCCTCCTCATAATATTATAGGGAAAAATATACAACAGTCGGGCATACATGTTGGAAGTTTTTTCCTTTTATTAGTCAACAGGAGATAAAAGCTTATATTTCCGATAATCTTATCTCTTTGACCTTCAACAACTGGAAGACCCCCTATCTGTTTTTCACGCATGAGTTTGAATGCTTCTAAGACCAGTTCATTACCAACAATGCTAATGACCTGAAAATACAGAGTGCATATAATCTGAACTACACTTAAATAAATGTATTGATGAGATGCATATTTAAGAAAGCATGAATCATTATCATCCTCATCATAATATTATAGGGAAAAAATATACAACAGTCGGGCACACATGTTTGAAGTTTTTTCCTTTTATTAGTCAACAGGAGATAAAAGCTTATATTTCCGATAATCTTATCTCTTTGACCTTCAACAACTGGAAGACCCCCTATCTGTTTTTCACGCATGAGTTTGAATGCTTCTAAGACCAGTTCATTACCATCAATGCTAATTACCTGAAAATACAGAGTGCATATAATCTGAACGACACTTAAATAAATGTATTGATGAGATGCATATTTAAGAAAGCATGAATCATGATCATCCTCCTCATAATATTATAGGGAAAAAATATACAACAGTCGGGCATACATGTTTGAAGTTTTTTTCCTTTTATTAGTCAACAGGAGATAAAAACAGGAAACCAAATTTTTAATAGGTAAGGAAAACAAGGCAAAGAGAGAAATGGAATAAAATAATAAATACCTCCTCTGGAGACATGAAAGGAAGCCCCACATCAGAGACAGATTTTACCGTAATGACATCAAACCAATCTCTACCCTTGCATTGTAGCAATCCTCTTACCACTGCTGACTGAGTAATCACATTTTCAACATATGGCTTATCCATTTCAATAACTGGCACACTTCTTAAATGATATTTCGAGAGAAGCAGCAACACAGTCAACATAGAATCATTTGGTTGCACAGGGAGGAATGGCATCCATCTGAAGGATTTAATGATTTTTCCTACCTACAGAAGCAAGCCAAAAATGTTCTTAGGGAATGCATCAACATTGCAAAGTTTATCACTTAATAAATCAGGTGAGGAGAACTGCAACCAGAAAGTCATAACCTTGCAAATCCAAAGTTGGCATGGTATTAAAAATTACTAAAAAAAAATTTAAAATTTGAGAATTTTACAGGTGGTCGTACACATACTCCTCCCGGTTAGACTAAGCTTCTTATGTGGAGTACCTTGCAGAGAAGCCTCCCATAATTACGGGCTTAATCTGCTAGTCTTACAAATTGCACACTACAAAGGTGAAAACTCACAAATCCATATGCAAAATTAAAATAACTAAAATTCAAACGTTGGGAATGTAATAGGATTTTCATATTCCTACTGGTTATAGTAAATTTATTATGTGGAAGCTTCCTACAACTTCAGCCTTAACCTGTTACGCATTTTGAATATTTGTACATGTTAACACAGACAATCAAGAGCCACGATAACTGGGGCTATTGATTCCACCAGAATTGTGGAGGATTTGCACCTTGCTCTAACCCCAATAGCCTGCTTGCAAGGATGGGCCAGCCAACAAGGGGCAGACATGTCTCTAGGATATTTGAACCTTGGCGGGGAATAACAATACCCCACTTCACCACCCATATCTGTAGGGGATTTGAAACTTGAACTTTGGTGGAGGAATAACAAGACCCTGCTTCACCAACTGACCAGGCCGTCATTTACAAAACACATACCTTTGACATTGATAAATGACGTTGAGAAGTTTGAATAAAAAACAAGCTTTTTCTGTACATTGCTTCCTCTTTAATGATTGCTTATGCGATAAAATACTTTTCAAATACATGTCTAGTTACATACAGTGAACCAGCTACCAATAATTGCCATATTTTATATTTACAATTAAAAAACTTAAATCGTGTTTTGGTGATAATTTATATTATTTTGTTATGATATTCACTTTTTATGTTGATGAAAGAGTTGGTCTTTATAATATATACAAATATTTAGGCATAATTTTCAAAATCTGGCCCTTCTTCATAGGAGACATGTTGCCATCTTCCTCTCCTCCTATTGTATTTGTCAACATTTTAATGTTGGAATCTATTAAGCTTTGGTGTATTTTCCAATGTTCCACCAAGAATCCGGGAAGGGGGACGCAGGTGCAGGTAGATGCACAAGGGGAACACGTGGGAGTACCCTCAAATTTTAGGAAAATTTAGGGGGACGGAGAGACATCTCGGCATATAATTCTTTTATATATATATATTCAATAATGAAAGCAGAAATATATTGATCCATACATAATTGGATTAAATAATGAAATACATTGATCCATGTTCATCATTCTATAATTTATATTGATTTAAATATTAAATTTATCAATCATCATTCTAGAATGCAAATTGATTTAAAATTAAAATTCATCATTTATCATTCTAGAATTTAATTAGTACTAAGCAAAATAGAGTATAGTAGATCCCAATGTTATCGGAATTGAATAAGTAACCGAACCGAAAAATCCTCTGAACAAAAACTAGTTGACCAAAAACACCTATAATATTCAAATTTTAAAGAAAAACATATATATTCATGTGCATCCATATGAATCCAAACCATTTATACACAAATAAGCAAAAGTTCTCATTTATATAGCATGTAGGGTGCACATACCCAAAATGGAACCAAGTGCAATCCATCTTTGAACTGAAAATACATCAACAAATAGGCTCTAGATGGCCTCTAGCATCTAAAAAAATCATGCTACAACAAATCAAAATCATCACCCTTGATTGGGATCTTCATAATCAATATCACCCTCTAAACATTAAAATAAGATAGAAAAAACGTAGCATGTCAAGTCAAGATTTTGTTTGAGTGATGGGTACATTTTTAGTAAGGTCATGATAGAGGAGTTTGACAACCAATGCCACTAACATCAAGGTACATAGAGGGTTTGGTGCTCTTGATTAAATATTAGTTCCATAGCCTCGTGCATAACAAAATCCAATGGAAACGTTGCAATCCCCCCGATCCTGAAATCCTAAAAAACTATTAAGTTTGCTGGATTTTGAGTGAAATCTAAAATTCTACTTTTTCCATATAAAATCCAATGAGGTTGAAACCACTCTCAAACATCCCGACTCCCGAGTCATTTCATGGCATTGTTAAAAATTTAAGTAAAATGATGAAAATGAAAGATAAAGGAGAATGTCGCTTTTACTTTAAGAATTTAACATTACCTTGAATTACATATAGCAATAATAAGGCCATAGGCTTGAATATTAGGCTTTCCCATCCAAAAGTTCTCAAAACTCAAAAGGGGTGCTACTGGGTGTCCCCCTTCAAAAGGGGTTCTTCTGGGCATCCCCCTTTCGACAGGGTGCATCCAAAACCACCCGTTTTGGGGGGTGCGTCCCCCACATTGGGAAAATGTTTCCCCCTACGTATGTGGGTAAATGTTTCTAGGTGTCCCCCCGCTCCGGGTGTGTGGGAACCGTGGGGTGCGTGCACCCTGTTGACTACTACGTGTCAACGACCCATAGCAGTACACCCCCTTTTTCGCAAAAAGGATAGTGCCTGATCGATGTGTTCTTGCCATCCAGCTATCATCATCAGCGTGAGGATCATCTTATAATGTAAACCTAGTCTACATGTGTATAATGTAAATAATCTCAGCAGATCAGTGTCATGTATGTAATCACCTAGGTAAACCTACTTTTCTGGTGACGATCTACATTCCGAGAGGCTTTTTGTCTCACTGATCCATTCTCGGATGGTCGGTAGATTTTTCCTTCAGCCTTACCCCAAAGCCGGAATGGATTTTGTCACTGAGATCTTAGGGGAATCCTAGTGTTCTAGATCAAGTCTATGTAAAAGTGATTTGGGAATAATCCTAACTATTTGGTTAAGTTATTTTATTACAAATTGCTTGATCTGCTAGATTATATTTGTGTCGTAGAATTGGGTACTCTGTGAGGGTCCTTTGTAAATGGGTTTTTCCCCTTGAAATGTAAAAAATGTAAAAAATCATGATGTAAAGTCTCTTGAGGGTTAAAAAATAATTCATCCCCGCATAGGTTAATTAATTAAATTTTCTGGCCAAAATTAATTAAAATTCTAAGCTAGAAATTTGATTAATTCTAGGTCCCAAGTGAATTTAAATTTTCCAAAGGCAAAATTTGTGGGTCCTTTAAAAAATTAAATTTTAAGAGGTCTAGGGACTAAGGTTAATTGATTATTTTGCTAAATTTTATGCCTTTGATCCCTGGAGTTAAGTCAAAGTCAAAATTTTGAGAAAATTAATTCAAAAATTTAATTTTTGAATTAATTAAAATACAATTAATTGAAAAATTCAAAATTTCCTAATATTTAAAATTTCGACGGATGAAATTAAAGGAAATTTTGATCCTCATCAATAGTCGAGATTGTTTTGACAAAGATCACTCGAACTAGCCGTTGGAAGATTTATCTTTAAATAGGAGGTCATTTGTCAGTCACTGTCATCCGATCTCTGAATCATGTACTAAGCTCTCAAGCTCTCTTGTATACTTTTTTGAATTAATGCAAGTCTTTAGGGTTTCAACATGCTGTGGTGTTCCTCTTCATGAATTTATGGTAACATTGTTTAATTTCTGCTTAATATTATGTGACTATCAATCAATAGCTCTCTTAGAATAATCTGAATACAGGTATCTTATTCAGTTTGTTGGATCTAGGGTAACATTTTTAATTTTGATTGATGTAGCAGGTATCTCTATTTCTTCATAATTTTATTGTTGTTCTATATTTCTACTTGATTTGATGGTTGATCTAGTGTTTGCAGAAGGTCTCTCAGGTTCTCAATGAGCGTTTGGGGATAGTCTTCGGTTGGACCAGCCAACTCTCAACACATATTTTCTGAAGAGCTTGCATATAAGCTTCAGGATTTACTTAACGATAATCTTTTTTCTGCAGGGTATTTTTGGGGTACTACCTCTCTAAAATTTCAAAATCTTTTAAATATTTTGTGGAAATTTTGATAGATCTGGCTATTAAGAGCCTTAGATTATTAGATCTAGGAGTGGAGTTGGACTCATACTCCTCAGATCTGATAGATCTGTAAATTATTTGTATAGATCTGCTATTTACTTTTGTAGATCTAAAATTTTGTAACATAATTTTGAATTTTAACACTTGGGTTTTTGGGATTTTCTCTATTTTTGTACATATTGGGTATTGGGTTTTTCTCTTTTCAGTTGTGCAGAAATAAATCTAAGAAATCAACCAAGAAAATCTTCAGATCTGAGCTAGATCTAGACCCTGGAAAGAAAGTTCTGGACTCAAAGATTGTTTGCAGGAATAGATCTGAGAAATCAGCCAAGTAAATCTTCAAATTTGAGCTAGATCTAGACTCTGGAGGGCAAGCTCTGGGCTCAAAAATTGTTTGCAGGAATAGATCTGAGAAATCAACCAAGTAAATCTTCAGATTTGAGATTTTTCAAGCAGATCTGGGGGTTTTGAGACAAATCTAGGCCCTGGAGGGCAATATCTTATCCCAAATCTTTTTACAAGGCCAGTCATTAAAGATTTTACAATAAATCTGAAGATCTAAAGCAAAATAATTTTTTCAAAACAAGGGTTTCAAATTTTGGGGCTCTTAAGCCCAGATCTATCTTCTCCTAGCCCAAGCTATTTCTATTGGGCCTAGTGCTAACTCTCATTGGCCCTAGATTCCCTTGCTCCATTTCTGATTTGAATATTTAATTTTCTGAAGCTAATCATTGGTGGGTTTTGCAAAAAAATTGGTAAAAATTTGTGTTGTAGATATTGAAATTTTTCGTTTGCAACTTGGGCAAGTGATCTTCAAGGCCTAGGACCTAAGGGTTTGATCTCTAAACCATCTTTTTCTTCATTGTTTGCTACAACAGTCATATACCTTTCTAATAGTGGTGAAAAACGCATCTATGTGGTTTGAAATTAACTAAAAAATTGCTAAATACATTAATAAGTCATTTATGTTTGATGTGTATTAAGAATTTGGTCTAAATCTCCATTTTGGGTCACTGTTATCTCTGAATAATTCTGTTTCTGAAGTCTGAAATATAATAGTGGAAAAATTTCATTTGGGTTAGCCTAAAATCAGTTCCTAAGTTGTCTAATACATTAAGGAATTAATTTCTTGAGTTGGGCATTCAATATTAGACTTATTTCATGTTTTAATTGCTGGCTGTAATAAGTATATTAGATCTGATATAATTCCAGAAATCACATCCCAACATGCTGAAATTTTTTTATAATTCATGTGGGTAAGTTTGGAAAATTTTCGGTAAATTTTTTGCATAAAGATATCATTGATAGCTTACTGTTTTCATTGTCATATTTCTATTGTCATAAAGTGTTTCTTACTGCTGTCCTAAAAATTAATTTATGAAAATTACGCACTCTGTCATGGAATTGTGATAAAATGCATATCCTTTGTTTCATAAACAGAGTATTTTTTGAGCATCTGTTGACATTGATATCGAATTGCAAAGTTGCTTTTGTTCTTTTTGAGCTAAATTGTATCAATAAGATTTGAAATAAGCTGGTGTTTTAACTATAGTATCTTCAAGAGTTTATTTTCTAAGCCTTCATATAAAAAAAGCGAGCATTTCATTTGGGTAATTGAGGGCTTTTGCAGCATAAGTGTTTTCCCATTCTCGAGTCTAACTTCATCTCATCTTACGGTGCATTTGCATATAAGTTAACTTTGCATAGATAAAATTTACTTCCAAGCATAAGCTTGGTCGATAAACAGATAGATCTCCATCCGTCTTTTCTTGAGAAGCATGTTTTAATAATACTTAAAATGGTGACCTTGTAGTCGTCAGAGCCACAGTTCTCTGCAGTGCCGAAAGCACCAGGTATGTTAAAAGTTCAGGAGAGGTATCGCTAATCACACCTTAGTGTGATTCTCTTGATCTTCTCTCTGCCAATTACTACGAAATCAGGCTCAACCAGTGTTACTTGGGAGTGGGAGCGAAAGCGGGGAGCGGGAGCGACATTTTCAAAAGCTCCCGGTTTGAGAGCGAATCCCGAAGCGATTTTTATGTAATATATATATTTTTTATATTTTGATACATATATGTCAACAAAAACATGTAGAATGATGAATTAGATAGAAAAAACATAAAAATACATAGATTGATCATTGAACCATATAACATCAATCATCAAGAAGTTATAATCTTCATCAACCACGTCCACAATTGAGTCTCGTGAATCATGATTCATCAATCTTAAAGTTTCAACAGTCAACTTCAAGCTTTCAAAATTGAAAATTCAATATATAACATTTATCATCATTGATCACCAAAAAGTTCTACTTGTAAGCTAAGTTTAACCATTACAAGAAATAATATCTAACTGTTAACAACTTAACATGAAATGAAATGTTATAAAATGAATTATGAAATGAAAATAAACAACTTTCGTGAAGCATCATATTCATAATTCAGAATCATTACCAATGAATTATAATTGCCAACTTCAAACTTCAAACTTTCATTGTCACAGTCATATATTGTTTACAAAAAATATCATTATGATATGAAAGAGTCAAGACTCAAGACTCAACAGTTATGAAAACTAATAGAAACTAGAAAAGACAAATAAACTCTAAATCTATTATCTACCACTGCATGTGGCCCTTGCCACGAGAGTCTAATGTATGAGTAGGTCGTGGTGGTTTTCTAGGAGTCTCTCGCACAGACCAATGACCAAAACTAGAAGGCACATGTCCTCCACGTGAGGGTGTAGATGGAGGTGGCGACAGCAAAGGAACAAGACTCTGAACTCGAGCACTGCTACTGGATGGTGGAGGTGGCATGGTTGCTGCTTCATCTTCCTCCCTTATAAGTTCCTATTCCAGTTCTTCAAGATGTATAGTGCCATCCTCCAAATTGTCATCCTTTGGGTGGTTGTCCCAAATTTATATGTTGGATCCTCATAAGCCCGATCACAGTAATGACTCAACAACCTCAAGTTGTAGTGCACATAAACCAAGCTTTCTGCCTGATTTCCATTGAGTCTGTTTCCTTTCACATTATGTATGAAGCTGTAGGTGCTCCAACACCTCTCTGCAGAAGAAGTATCTACAACCTGTGATGGAACTTTTTTTGCCAATTTTGGCAATAGTCCATGGCCGCCATATGTTTCCTACCATGTGAGAGCATCAAATCTGTCTCTGACTTCCATTGCATGGAACGTACCAAACAGACCAGTGTTACTGAAATACCTGCCTATTTCAAGGCGCACACTAGCACATTCCTCCTTGTCAGGTATCAACTTTTCTAATGCTTCCAAATATCCTTTAGTTACCTCTTCATCTATATGGGGTTTGGTCCTAACACCACCCCCTGGTGCAGGTTGGCCCAACCAAGATGTAGAGTAGTATTTTGGTGTAAGGATATACACCAAGCAATGTAGTGGAAGATTAAGTTTATTCCACCCGTACACACACAAAATCGTGAATCAGTTTGTACAAGTCGGGATCATTGTTATGAACAATATCTTTTATTTGCCCCAACATGGTATCCATCTGCTCATACACCTCGCCAATCACTGGTTTATCTGTATTTGCAAACCGAATCATGTGATAAATGGGCTTGGTGAAACCCAATACTTGCCTCACACGTGCCCAAAATATGCCATCAAGAGCGGCCTCCTCCACCAATTCAAAACCTCGCCTGTCAGCTGCATTTGTAGCCCTTTCCTTTAATACCTGCTAGTGTGGACTTGATACCATGCTAGCCAATGACTCTCTTACCTTCAAAAGACGCCTGAAGGTGAGGTAATAGCTACCAAATCTAGTCCTCGCAATCTTCAACAACTGTAATCTTGAGTGACTGCGGAAAAGGCCATGGGTATTGCTATGATTTGTAATCATTTTTGTTCTTAACAACATCATGCATCAAAAGGTTCAATGTGTGAACCAAACACTCAAACCAAAATATGTTGGGGTATTTATCCTCAATAATTGCTCCCGCTGCCTTACAATTAGGAGCATTATCAGTGATGACTTGGATGACATTGTATGGCCCAATACGGTCAATTGTTTCAAGTAATGCTTCTGCAATGTTGATGGCGGTCTTGAACTTGTCTAAGTAATCATATGTTGAAAGAAAGATGGCACCACTAACAGACACAGCAAGAACACTTATCAATGGCTTGCCTTTTACATTTGTCCATCCCTCAGATACAATGGACACCCCATGGTCAGTCCAAGAACTTGTCATTCTATTCAAAGAATGTGATATCTTTGCTTTTTCATGATCAAGTCCAACGGTTCTTGCCTTGTCATACCCAGGGCTTTTGTATCCTTTAGGGGCATCATTTATGGTAGAAAGCATTTCATGCCAATAACGTGAGCGAAGAACATTGAATGGTATCCCACATGCATAGAGAAACCTGTAAACTTTTGAATCTACATCATCTCTACACCCTTCATCAAGGAAATCTGATATGGTTCTACGCCTTAAAGCTGGTGACCCTATGCCTCCATATCCACTGCCTTGGGAGGATGCTGAAGGAGTTCTTTGTGCTTGTGATTGTGAGATTGGTTTAAAGAAACCCCTTGATTTTTTAGATTTGTATTGGGCTTCCTCCTTTGCCCTTATGTATTTGGCTCTATCTGCTGCTGACACACCTACACAAGTTTTGATTCCTATTTGTTTATCTCCATCCCATGGCATTTTCCCGCAGAGGTGTTTTTTGGCACGGGTGTATGAACCTGTGTAATTATTGTTGCAATGGGGGCAATGAAATTTAGTGGTTCCACCCCCTTTCCCTGCTTCAGGCTTGTTAATATATTTCCACAATGGGGTCTGGTCTTGTTTAATTTTTTCAGCTGTTGAATCATGTTCACCCTCCTCTAGCTCCTCGTCACCGGGATTTTCATCAAATTCACTTTGTCCCACTTCTTCATCCACTTCTTCATTTTGAACAATTTGAACTTTGAACCCTCCTTTTCCTACTCTCCGACACCATAATAACCAAAAAAAGAACCAAGAAGAAGAAAATGCCAAGAAATATAACCATGATGTTTGAAATTTGTAGTTTTTAATCTACAAAATTTAGTAAAATGGAATGGGAATGGGAATGGCCCAATGGGAAATCGAAATAGAGAAAAATTTATTTATTTATTTAGAAATTAGGAGTAAATTAATAAACATTAAAAAAAATTGCTAACCTACCTCAAATCCGTCCAAGACTCCTTGCTCCTTGCTCCTTGGCACCTTGCCAAGAAATATAACCATGATGTTTGAAATTTGTAGTTTTGAATCTGCAAAATTTAATAAAATGGAATGGGAATGGGAATGGCCCAATGGGAAATCGAAATAGAGAAAAAATTATTTATTTATTTAGAAATTAGGAGTAAATTAATAAACATTAAAAAAAAATTGCTAACCTACCTCAAATCCGTCCAAGACTCCTTGCTCCTTGCTCCTTGGCACCTTGCTCTCTCAGTCTCACTCAAGTCAATGATTCATAAAAGCCCTCCCCCTCTCATTATATATAAAAAAAAAATCAATTTTTTAAACCACGCGTTTTTTTCCCCGCATTCGCTCCCGGCCTCTGCACGCATCGCTCTAGGAGCGAAAATTATAACCTGGGAGCGATCGCTCCCTGACCGCTCCTGGGCTATAAATTTCGCTCCCGAAGTCGCTCTCGGATCTGGCAGGGAGCGCAAATTTTTTTAACTGAAGAGATTTCGGGAGCATGCTCCCGACCCCCTCCCAAGTCGCTCCCACCCGGAGCGCGGATTAGGAGCGGGATCGAGGGGGGGAGGGGCGCTCCCCAGCAACATTGTGCTCAACGTAGAAAGGATTGAAGGATTCACATTTAAATGGGCATTTAACTAAAATTAACCAAGATTCTTGCATCTCACATTAGTTTTAGGATCTGTATTTCATATAAAATAGTCATTCATCCAAGCAGCAGTTGCTAATCAATTACTTGGCCTTAATTTTCCTAGCAAGATCGTTGACTCCATAAGGCACTGGTATCAATCGCTTAAAATCTAATCAAATCCTATAAGTCTTGTTAAATCTTAATCAAGTACTTGATCGCCTCACTGTGTCTCCCGAACTGGTTGGTTCCCAACTAGTTCTTCTTCATTCCACTTTTCCATAGGGTCTACCCCCCTTAAGCCTACTGTAGGGAGACAGCTTAAATGAAGAGATTGGGGATCAGGGTGACAGCCCCCGATCTGAGTCGTTGTCACGGTGCCTAGGCATTCTATGCGACAACATTTTTTGGCATCTTTGCCGGGGACATTTTATTCTCGGCGTTTCAATGACATTTCCTCATCATTCTTCTCATTTCTCATCTTTTCATTTTAGCCGGCAACGACAACATTTTTTGGCGCCGTTGTCGGGGATATTTTATTCTCGGTGCTTCAACGACATTTTATCTTCATTCTCCTCATATCATCTTTATCATTTTTACCGGCAACGCCAACATTTTTTGGCATCGTTGCCAAGGACATTTTATGCTCGGTGCTTCAATGACATTTCCTCATAATTCTTCTCATTTCTCATCTTTTCATTTCAGTCGACAACAACAACATTTTTTGGCGTTGTTGTCGGGGACAGAGTTTTTCTGTCCCTGGTTTCTCGACATCGTTTTAATCATCTCATATTTTGTCATCTATTCATTAAACTATCAAGCGGCACAACATTTCCTGGCATCCTTTGATCTTTTCATCACCTTGCCTTTCGTCATCTCATTAATCATTTCATCTGCGCTTTTAGCACCTGAACATTTCGGTTCGTTTCTTGTTTGGGTGGCGACTCCACTTCTCCCATTTATTATTTCTCAGACAAGAAGCCCTCCCTTATTTCCGGTTGTTTGTTGCCTTTTGGATCCTAGAGTTAGATTCATGCTCAAGTGGCGACTCCACTTCTTTCATTTCTTACAAGAATTTCTACTAGAAGCTTGCTTCTAGTTGATCTCTGGATTTTCTAGAGCAGAGGTCTCTCTCTATCATCCATTTGGTCCCTCATTAATCCTTCCGGCAATTCATCATGGATGATTCGTTTACCCAGTGTCATTTCATTGATTTTCTCCATGATATTCTGGAAGTGGCCATTCATAAATTGTCTTTGTTCTTAGGTGGTGATTTAGTCGTTGTTAGAAAGCATCTATGCAAGTTTACTCATAACAGTGTTACTTGGGAGCGGGAACAAAAACAGGAGCGGGAGTGACATTTGCAAAAGCTCCCGGTTTGGGAGCGAATTCCGGAGCGATTTTTATATAATACATATATATTTTTTATATTTTGATACATATATGTCAACAAAAACATGTAGAATGATGAATTAGATATAAAAAACATAAAAATACATAGATTGATCATTGAACCATATAACATCAATCATCTAGAAGTTATAATCTTCATCAACCACGTCCACAATTGAGTCTCGTGAATCATGATTCATCAATCTTAAAGTTTCAACTTCAAGCTTTCAAAATTGAAAATTCAATATATAACATTTATCATCATTGATCACCAAAGTTGTACTTGTAAGCTAAGTTTAACCATTACAAGAAATAATATCTAACTGTTAACAACTTAACATGAAATGAAATGTTATAAAATGAATTATGAAATGAAATGAAACCACATTCACGAAGCATCATATTCATAATTCAGAATCATTACCAATGAGTTATAATTGCCAACTTCAAACTTCAAACTTTCATTGTCACAGTCATATATTGTTTACAAAAAATATCATTATGATATGAAAGAGTCAAGACTCAAGACTCAACAGTTATGAAAACTAATAGAAACTAGAAAAGACAAGTAAACTGTAAATCTATTATCTACTACTGCACGTGGCCCTTGCCACAAGAGTCTAATGTATGAGCAGGTCGTTGTGGTCTTCTAGGAGTCTCCCACACAGACTGACGACCAGAACTATAAGGCACATGCCCTCCACGTGAGGGTGTAGATGGAGGTGGCGACAGCAAAGGAACAAGACTTGGAACTCGAGCACTGCTACTAGATGGTGGAGGTGGCATGGTTGCTGCTTCATCTTCCTCCCTTATAAGTTCCTCTTCCAGTTCTTCAAGATGTATTGTGCCATCCTCCAAATTGTCATCCTCTGGGTGGTTGTCCCAAATTTTATATGTTGGATTCTCATAAGCCCGATCACAGTAATGACTCAACAACCTCAAGTTGTAGTGCACATAAACCAAGCTTTCTGCCCAATTTTCATTGAGTCTGTTTCTTTTCACATTATGTATGAAGTTGTAGGTGCTCCAACACATCTCTGCAGAAGAAGTATTTACAACCTGTGATATAATATTTTTTCCAATTTTGGCAAAAGTCCACGGCCACCATATGTTTCCCACCATGTGAGAGCATCAAATCTGTCTCTGTCTTCCATTGCATGGAAGGTACCAAACAAACCAGTGTTACTGAAGTATCTGTCTATTTCAAAGCGCACACTAGCACATTCCTCCCTGTCAAGTATCAACTTTTCTAATGCTTCCAAATATCCTTTAGATACCTCTTCATCTATATGGGGTTTGGTCCTAACCCCACCCCCTGGTGCAGGTTGGCCCAACCAAGATGTAGAGTAGTATTTTGGTGTAAGGATATATGCCAAGCAATGTAGTGGAAGATTAAGTTTATTCCGTCATACACACACAAAATCGTGAATCAGTTTGTACAAGTCGGGATCATTGTTATGAACAATATCTTTTATTTGCCCCAACATGGTATCCATCTGCTCATACACCTCGCCAATCACTGGTTTATCTGTATCTGCAAACCGAATCATGTGATAAATGGGCTTGGTGAAATCCAATACTTGCCTCACACGTGCCCAAAACATACCATCAAGAGTGGCCCCCTCCACCAGTTCAAAACCTCGCTTGTCAACTGCATTTGTAGCCCTTTCCTTTAATACCTGCCAGTGTGGACTTGATACCATGCTAGCCAGTGACTCTCTTACCTTCAAGAGGCGCCTGAAGGTGAAGTAATAGCTACCAAATCTAGTCCTCGCAATCTTCAACAACTCCAATCTTGAGTGACTACGGAAAAGGCCATGGGTATTGCTATGATTTGTAATAAATATTATGATTTGTAATAAATATTATGATTTGTTTGCCTTTCTTGTACAAATCACCAATCCATTTGTATTGTTCATTTTTGTTCTTAACAACATCATGCATCAAAAGGTTCAATGTGTGAACCAAACACCCAAACCAAAATATGTTGGGGTATTTATCCTCAATAATAGCTCCTGCTGCCTTACATTTAGGAGCATTATCAGTGATGACTTGGATGACATTGTATGGCCCAATACGGTCAATTGTTTCAAGTAATGCTTCTGCAATGTTGATGGCAGTCTTGAACTTGTCTGAGTAATCATATGCTGAAAGAAAGATGGCACCACTAACAGACACAGCAAGAACACTTATCAATGGCTTGCCTTTTACGTTTGTCCATCCATTAGATACAATGGACACCCCATGGTCAGTCCAAGAATTTGTCATTCTATTCAAAGAATGTGATATCTTTGCTTTTTCATGATCAATTCCAACGGTTTTTGCCTTGTCATACCCAGGGCTCTTGTATCCTTTAGGGGCATCATTTATGGTAGAAACCATTTCGTGCCAATAAGGTGAGCGAAGAACATTGAATGGTATCCCACATGCATAGAGAAACCTTTAAACTTTTGAATCCACATCATTCCTACACCCTTCTTCAAGGAAATTTGATATGGTTCTACGCCTTAAAGCTGGTGACCCTGTGCCTCCATTCCACTGCCTTGGGAGGATGCTGAAGGAATTCTTTGTGCTTGTGATTGTGAGCTTGGTTCAAAGAAACCCCTTGATTTTTTAGATTTGTCTTGGGCTTCCTCCCCTTCCCTTATGTATGTGGCTCTATCTGCTGCTGACACACCTGCACAAGTTTTGATTCCTATTTGTTCTCCATCCCATGGCATTTTACTGCAGAGGTGTTTTCTGGTCGCGTGTAAGAACCTATGTAATTATTGTTGCAATGGGGGCAATGAAATTTAGTGGTTCCACCCCCTTTCCTAGCTTCAGGGCTGTTAACATATTTCCACAATGGGGTTTGGTCTTGTTTAATTTTTCCAGCTGCTGAATCATGTTCAACCTCCTCCAGCCCCTCCTCACCGGGGTTTTCATCAAATCCACTTTGTCCCCCTTCTTCATCCCCTTCTTCATTTTGAACAGTTTGAACCCTACTTTTCCTACTCTCCAGCACCATAATAACAAGAAAAGGAACCAAGAAGAAGAAAATGCCAAGAAATATAACCATGATGTTTGAAATTTGTAGTTTTGAATCTGCAAAATTTAATAAAATGGAAAGGGAATGGGAATGGCCCAATGAGAAGCCGATATAGAGAAAAATTTATTTATTTATTTAGAAATTAGGAGTAAATTAATAAACATTAAAAAAAAATTGCTAACCTACCTCAGATCTATCCAAGACTCCTAGCTCCTTGCTCCTTGGCACCTTGCTCTCTCAGTCTCACTCAAGTCACAATGATTGATAAAAGCCCTCCCTCCTTCATTATATAAAAAAAAACGATTTTTTAAACCGTGCGTCGCTCCCTGACCGCGAAATTTATAGCCCGAGAGCGATCGGGAGCAATCGCTCCTTGACCACTTCCGGGCTATAAATTTCGCTCCCGGAGCGACGGGAGCGATGCTCCCGAAGTCGCTCCCGGATTTGGCAGGGAGCGCAAATTTTTTTATCGGGAGTGCACTCCCGAGTCACTCCCACCCGGAGCGCAGATTGGGAGCGGGATCGGGGGGGTGGGGGGCTCCCCCACAACACTAACTCATACAATACTCAGATATTGTCGATCTCCCCAATATGATCATGAAGATGTCAAGATGCGTCTATTTGCCTTTTCTTTAGAGGGTGATGCTTTGAATTGGTTTAATAATTGTCCTGAAGATTCTTTCGCTTCTTTACAAGACATCGTCAATGCTTTTAAAGATAGATATGGTTATCAAGATAGCTCGCCTTATGCCCCTAAAATTATGCAACATAATGAAAGTGATCTTGTGAAGGATCCAACTATCGATGAAATATTTCAAGACAATTCTCCATATCAGAATGTGTCATCCACTTGTACCATTGTAGATCAAATCCATGATAGTGGGAAAAAGGGGACAAGTTGTCAAATCAGCGTCAACAATGAAAGGGAAAATAATAAGCAAATTATAGAAGAACTAAAGTAGTTGGTTAGAGACATGCAGTTTAGTCAAACGCAGCTGGTAAAAAATATGGAGCTTAATCAAGAAAAATGTGTAACCGATTATGTCAGGAATATGAGAACTTTATACACGACATGCAAAGTCAACATGCTAAGGAAATGGAAACCATGAAAGCTAATCATCACAAGGAAATTAATTCTATGCAAAACAAGTTATTAGCCCTAGAGGAAAATATGACGATCATGGAATTCAATCATTCAAATCACGTGATTGCCATGGAAACAAGTTATCAAGAAGAAATAAGTTCGATTCAGAATAGATTGTCAACTATGGATGAAAAAATGACCATGATGAGATTTGATTATAATAATCAGTTAGCTATCATACAAGCAAATCATGAGAAAGAGATAAACTCTATGCAACATTGCTTGATGACCATAAAAGTAGATAATGACAAAGCAATAAAAGATATGGAAGCTAGTCAGATATGTCTTCAAAATAAGTTATTGAGCATGGAGGAAGACCATGCCAAGGAAGTCAGTGCTATGAAGGTTGAACACTCTAACCAGATGGATGCCATAACAATACAGGTACAGAAACTTTAGCATCAGTGAGAGGATGAAAGAAACAAGGAAACGTCAACAGATCATAAGCCTCTCTATCTGCTGCAGCAAGCTCCATCTTATTATGAGGTCCTTTGTTCCATTGAAAAGTGGCTAACTAAAGGTGACCTGGATAAAATGGAAATTAACAATTAGGTTGATGCTCACACGGTTAATCCACCAGTGATAGAAGATCAAATTATAACTCATGACACCTATGAGACTGATCCATCATTCTTGACAGAACAGATGCAAAATGAAGAGAGACATGTCATGCATATTTTACATACTTCATCTGAGAGTTTTGAAACAAAATGTTCCACATCGTCAGTGATACAACCTGCCACAAAGAAAAAGCGCAAGAGAAAGAGAATGAGAAAGCGATTTGATGCATTAGATGGCCACGAGCAGCTTGATTTTCAAATAGGAAAAAGTCCTATTGTATGCAGGATTGGACATGGCACATCCGAGAAACAGCCAACGAACTTGCTTGAAAGTAGGCAAATGCTCAGTGTGCACTATATTGAACGCATCTGATGCCATTGGGCATCTTTGTATTGTATTTCTAACTTTATGCCCTGTTATTTCAGTGTTTCATTTTGTAGTTAGATTTGGTTTTTCATGTTGTTAGAATAGTTAATAAATGAAGAGCTTATATCTTCCTGTGCTTAACGTTATATGATGATTTTTGGATGGACACTACTTATGTTTTGTTGTGTGTTGCGTGGATGCAGATTCTGGATTCTCACATTCCTCCAGTGCAGCAGCGTGTCCCTAAGTAGAGCCAGATGTTGACCACTACAAGTCAATGACCCATAGCAGTACATCACCTTTTTCGCAAAAGAGATAGCGCCTGATTGATGTGTTCTTGCCATCCGACTATCATCATCAGCTTGAGGATCATCTTATAATGTAAACTCAATCTGCATGTGTATAATGTAAATAATCTCAGCAGATCCGTGTCGTGTATGTAATCACCTAGGTAAACCTACTTTTCTAGTGACGATCTACATTCCGGGAGGTTTTTTGTCTCACCGATCCATTCTCGGATGGTCAACAGAATTTTCCTTCAGCCTTACCCCAAAGCCGGAATGGATTTTGCCACTAGGATCTTACGGGACTCCTAGTCTTCTAGATCGAGTTTATGTAAGAGTGATTTGGGAATAATCCTAACTATTTGGTTAGGTTATTTTATTACAAATTGCTTGATCTGCTAAATTATATTTGTGTTGCAGAATTGGGTACTCTGTGAGGGTCCTTTGTAAATGGATTTTTCCCCTTGAGATGTAAAAAATATAAAAAATCATGATGTAAAGTGTCTTGAGGATTAGAAGAATAATTTATCCCCTCGTAAGTTAATTAATTAAATTTTTTGGCCAAAATTAATTAAAATCCTAAGCCATAAATTTGATTAGTTTTAAGTCCTAAGTGAATTTAAATTTTCCAATGGAAAAATTCGTGGGTCCTTTAAAAAATTAAATTTTAAGAGGTCCAGGGACTAAGGTTAATTGATTATTTTGCTAAATTTTATGCCTTTGGTCCCTAGAGTTAAGTCAAAGTCAAAATTTTGAGGAAATTAATTCAAAACTTTAATTTTTGAATTAATTAAAATACGTTTAATTGAAAATTTCTAAATTTCCTCAATATTTAAAATTTCGACGGATGAGATTAAAAGAAATTTTGATCCTCATCAATGGTCAAGATTGCTTTGGCAAGGATCACTCGAACTAGTCGTTGGAGGATTTATCTTTAAATAGGAAGTCATTTGTCAATCAGTGTCATCTGATCTCTGAATCATGTACTAAGCTCTCTTGTATGCTTCTTTGAATTAATGCAAGTCTTTGGGGTTTCAACATGCTATAGTGTTCCTCTTCATGAATTTATGGTAACATTGATTTAGTTTCTGCTTAATATTATGTGAAAACTATCAATCAATAGCTATCTTAGAATATTCTAAATACAGGTACCTTATTCAGTTTGTTGGATCTAGGGTAAAATTTTTAATTTTGATTGATGTAGCAGGTATCTCTATTTCTTCATAATTTTATTGTTGTTCTATATCTCTACTTGATTTGATGGTTAATCTAGTGTTTGCAGAAGATCTCTCAGGTTCTCATTGAGCGTTCGGGGATAGTCTTCGATTAGACCAGCGAACTCTCAACACATATTTTCTAAAGAGCCTACTTCATATAAGCCTCGGGATTTATCTAACGATAATCTTTTTTCTACAGGGTGTTTTTGGGCTAGTACCTCTCTAAAATTTCAAAAAAATTTAAATATTTTGTGGAAATTTTGATACATCTAGCTATTAAAAGCCTTAGATTAACAGATCTGGGAGCGGAGTTGGACTCATACTCCTCAGATCTGATAGATCTGTAAATTATTTGTATAGATTTGTTATTTACTTGTGTAGATCTGAAATTTTTTAACATAATTTTGAATTTTAACACTTGCGTTTTGGGGATTTTCTCTATTTTTGTACATATTGGGTATTGGGTTTTTTTCTTTTCACTTGTGCAGAAATAGATCTAAGAAATCAACCAAGAAAATCTTCATATCTGAACTAGATCTAGACCCTGAGGGAAAGATCTAGGCTCAAAGATTGTTTGCAGGAATAGATCTAAGAAATCAGCCAAAAATAATTTCAGATTTAAGTTAGATCTAGAGCCTGGAGGGCAAGATCCGGGCTCAAAGATTGTTTGCAAGAATAGATCTGAGAAATTAGCCAATTAAATCTTCAGATCTGAGCTAGATATAGACCCTGGAGGGCAGGATCTGAGCTCAAAGATTGTTTGCAGGAATAGATCTGAAAAATCAACCAAGTAAATCTTCAAATCTGAGACTTTTCAAGCAGATCTGGGGGTTTTGAGACAAATCTAGGCCCTGGAGGGCAATATCTTATCCCAAATCTTTTTACAAGGCCAGTCATTAAAGATTTTGCAATAAATCTGAAGATTTGAAGCAAATAATTTTTTTCAGAACAAGGGTTTCAAGTTTTGGGGCTCCTAAGTCCAGATCTGCCTTCTCATAGCCCAAGCTAATTCTATTGGGCCTAGTGCTAGCTCTCATTGGCCCTAGATTCCCTTGCTCCATTTCTTATTTGAATATTTAATTTTCTGAAGCTGATCATTGGTGGGTTTTGCAGAAAATTTGGTAAAAATTTGTGTTTCAGATATTGAAATTTTTTTTTGCAATTTGGGCAAGTGATCTTCAAGGCCTAAGGCCTAAGGGTTTGATATCTAAACCATCTTTTTCCTCATTGTTTGCTACAACAGTCATATACCTTTCTAATAGTGGTGAAAAACACATCTAAGTGGTTTGAAATTAACTAAAAAATTGCTAAATACATTAATAAGTCATTTATGTTTGATGTGTATCAAGAATTTGGCCTCGATCTGCATTTTGGGTCACTGTTATCTTTGAATAATTCTGTTTCTGAACCCTAAAATATAACAGTGGAAAAATTTCATGTGGGTTAGCCTAAAATCGGTTCCTAAGTTGTCTAATACATTAAGGAATTAATTTCTTGAGCTGGGCATTCATCATTAGGCGTATTTCATGTTTTAATTGCTGGCTGTAATAAGTATATCAGATCTGATATAATTCCATAACTCACATCACAACAAGCTAAAAAAATTTTACAATTCATGTGGGTAAGTTTGGAAAAATTTCAGTAAATTTTTGGCATAAAGATATTATTGATAGCTTACTGTTTCATTGTCATATTGCTGTTGTCATAAAGTTTTTCTTACTGTTGTCCTAAAAATTAATTTTTGAAAATTACGCACTCTGTCATGGAATTGTGATAAAATGCATATCCTTTGTTTCATAAACTGAGTATTTTTTGAGCATCTGTTGACATTGATATCGAATTGCAAAGTTGTTTTTGTTTTCTTTGAGCTAAATTGTATCAAGAAGATTTGAAATAAGCTGGTGTTTTAACCATAGTATCTTCAAGAGTTTATTTTCTAAGTCTTCATCTAAAAAAAGGCGAGCATTTCATTTGGGTAATTGAGAGTTTTTGTGGCATAAGTGTTTTCCCAATCTCGAGTCTAACTTCATCTCATCTTCTGGTGCATTTGCATATAAGTTAACTTTGCATAGATAAAATTTACTTCCAAGCATAAGCTTGGTCGATAGACAGATAGATCTACATCCTTCTTTTCTTGAGAAGCATGTTTTAATAATACTTAAAACAGTGACCTTGCAGTTGTCAGAGCCACAGTTTTCTGCAGCGCCAGAGGCACTGAGTATGTTAGAATTTCAGGAGAAGTATCATTAATCACACCTTAGTGTGCTTCTCTTGATCTTCTCTCTACCAATTACTACGAAATCAGGCTCAACACAGAAAGGATTGAAGGGTTCACATTTAAATGGACATTTAACTAAAATTATCCAAAATTCTTGCATCTCAAATTAGTTTTAGGATCTGCATTTTATATAAAATAGTCATTCATCCAAGCAGCAGTTGCTAATCGATTACTCGATAAGACACTGATATCAATCGTTTAAAATCTAATCAAATCCTATAAGTCTTGCTAAATCTTAATCAAGTACTTGATTGCTTCACTATGTCTCCCGAACTGGTTGGTTCCCAACTAGTTCTTTTTCATTCCACTTTTCCATAGGGTCTACCCCCCTTAGCCTACTGTAGGGAGACATCTTAAACAGAGAGATTGGGGATCAGGGTGACAGCCCCCGATCTGAGTTGTTGTCGCGGTACCTAGACATTCTGTGCAACAACACACCCCACGCTAGGGGACGCGTCCCCGTGGAACACTGGTATTTTCATCCCAACCGAATTGAGTTTCCCATCATGTTGATTTCTTCTGCATCTTTCTAAACGTAATGATATTAGAATGAAGAAAGCTAAACATTCTACGTTTTCCACATTTTCAAGTTTGTCATCATTAGAATCCAGGTAGGCAGTCTTTGCCCACTGCAATTTTGGATTGATGGGATCATTGTTTTTCATGCAAAGTAATCTTATGTTTATCCCATGGGTAAGTGACCCATTTGAAAAGCACGTTGCTATAAGATTCATTGGTGTACAATTATCTTGCATCATTGTCTAGATTTGGAGAAACACTGGGTGGAGCAGATCTATTGGTTTTCGGTTAAACCCTTAGACTCCTCTATCATTGTGCTATCCAAATCTTTGTGGATCTAACAATTATCTTTCAAATGTGTAGAAAATATATTGTTTATCAGATCTTCGATACTTGGGGACATTCTCGGTTGAATTAACCAACTATTCAAACATAGAAGTTGAAGAACCCATAGTGGGTTACTTGAAGACTTATCTTTCGAAATTAGAAAATGGGTTTTCCTTACCATTTTCTATTTAAAGATCTTTTACTTGTAAATTTGTGAATAAATATGGTGTATATATTTCCATCTATTTGTAAATACTTGTTGGGTTTTCTCTACAAATCTTGAGGGCATCGATTTTAGGCTTGGATTTATTGTATATAGTTTCTGCAAGCTTGATCCAACCGAAATTTTGAGGAAAATAGTTTTCTGAAGTTAGGTCAGCCTTGAGGGCAGCAAAGGTTTTCAAGGAGCCGTCTAGCCTTTTCTTGCGGCCACTAGGGTTTGGAGGCCTATTTTTCCTTCCAAATTGAATTTTCTCCAAGGGCTTTCCTCCATAATATTTTTGCAAATTTTTTTGAAGGGTTTCGCATGGGGTTTTGGCCATTCGCTCTTCAGATCTGATCTTCTAGGGTAGTTGCTATCCTTAGGGCTTGCCTTGGCACCTTGTCAGGGTTTGCTTGTGGCGCATATATATTTTGGAGACCTTTTCTTGAGGGTTGCAAGCATTTCTAGGCCTCTTTCTCTAGGCCGCAAGCCCTCTAGGGCCTTAAATTCTTTTTGTATTTTATTTTTGTGCTAACCCTTGTCTTTTGCAGGAGTTTTCAACGAAATTTTGGAGGGTTTCTCCATAAATTTTTGGCATAAGAATTCATTTCCAAATGCTCTTATCACTTGTAAATATTTTTTATAGGGAAGCCACATATTTTTGAGACCTATTTCTTCAAGGCCAAGGAGCCTTTTCCTTGATTGAAACGAAGGGCTTATTGATAGTGGTGGGCCAAAAATTTGACATAATTTGAGCCTTGATCTTTGAGGAAATCACCATAACTTTTTTTTTAAATTTAAATAAATATTTTATTAAATTTCTGCGTTGGTTGTTTGGTTTTGGAGGCTATCTTCTTCAAAGCCGTGAGCTCTTTTGTGATTGGTAACTTCTTTTGTTGAAGGCCTAGTGCCCTTGGAGGGTTGGATCAGCTTGTTTGAAGTGTTTGGAGTCATAATTGGTAGTTGATCTGGTTCATCTTTGTATCTTAAGGAGATTGGGTTGTGAAGTGCTCTCATCATTGTAATCGTCCTTGAGATTGAAGTCCTTTCCCTTTGTGAAAATGACTTCTTCTCTTGTAATATAATAATAAGATCTTCTTGAGGGAGCTTGGGATCTCAATCCCATGGTATCCCGCCTCCTTATTTAAGAGGGAGGCATCCTCTTTTCCTTTCCTCTTAATCTTTAGATCTAGCTTACTAACATTTTGCTCTTGTTTTGCTAGTTTCATTGTTATCATAGTCTAGATCTCATCCTTAAGTTGCATTCATTAATTGGCTATTTGATCTTATTGCACTTGAAATAGTTCCTTGTCTTTGTTCATTTGCAATTGAAGATTTAAAGTAGTCTCTTTGATCTCTTGTTAGCAATCTCATTTGTCATCTCTCACTTGTGCTTTCATTATATATCTTTACTTGTTTCCATTGTCTAATATAAGTAAAGAACATTTTAAGAAGCATTTCTCCTTAAAGGCATTGTGAGATATTGCTCTAACATCTAATCTAATTGCATTCTATTTTTTCATTGAGTAATATTTAATTTGTTTCATTGGTCATTGTTGTAAGCTAATAACCTTGTACCTCAAGTGATTATCATAAATCTTGGTTATAAGTTCCTTTTATTGAAACATTATTACACTTGCATTTGCATCTTAAATCCAAATTTGCATTCTTAAAATTTACTTCCAAGCACAAGCTTGGTCGATAGAAGGATAGGACAACCTTCTTCCTATCTAACTTGAAAAGCTTGACCCTTAAACAAAGGTTAAAATGAATGACCTTGCAATTCTCTTATGACGGAGTCCTTTGTAGGAACGAAGACACTTGGTTTGCTAGAACTCCTGGGTAGGTATTGTTAACAAGGCCTTAACCTCCTTCCCCAATAGTTCTCCCAACAACCTTGTTCTAAGGACTTGTTTCGATAATTGAGAAGGCCTTCACCGTAGAATAGGTATATAATTAAAACTAACCAAGATCTTGCATCTCACATAGATAGATCTTGCATCATCACTTTGCATCTCAATTGATCATTGTAATTGGTATTCTGAGCTCATCTTTCACTTGCAAATATTACATTGTCATACTTGTCATTTTCAAGTCTATTATTTCTTGAATATCATTTTTACTTGAAGTACAAGTTTTATTTATATTACAAGCTTATATACCCATTTGTCTTAATCTTTTGATTTCTCTTACTAACCTTGTCTCGCAGCATTTCATGTCTTGCAACTTGAGATATAGTTTATATTGTTCAAGTACTCTAGTTTGTATTTGAGCATATTGGTCTCTCACTCTCTATCTCATTTAAGTGTCATATTGATTTATCTATCTTTTAACAATGATCTTGATCAATAATAATAAATTCACTTGCCAATTAACTTTAAATCAAGTTGCCTACAAGAGTACTTGTCTTGCCCTTAGTCTCCTAGAACTTGTTGTTCCAACAAGTTTTCCTCTTTCATTCACCCTTAGGGACTACCCTCCATAGCTTGTTATTGGTTTGGGGTAGCATCACATGTGCTCTAGCCATGAAAATTGGTGGAGAGGCTAAAGCACATGAGATCTCCAAGACCCAAAAATGGTTTGGGCAGATTCTACCCAGTTCAGGAGATATTAAAATATTAATATTTTTAATGGAGTTCCTAAGTCTAAATTTAGGAAAAATAAAATATTAATGAGTATTAATATAAACCAGGTTAGAAGGTTTCAAAAGTCATGGATCAAACCAAATCTAATATTAGTCGTTGATTAGAGATTTAACCTCGGTCATTGAAGGACCAACGAGAAAAATATAAGAGGAGGCTTGAGGGTCAGTTGGAGAATACACCAGAGTGATCAGTCATTCGATTTGCTAGAGCGGGGTTGCTAAGTAAAGTCGAATCAGTGATCAGCAACGAGGGGCATTGAGTACTAGACAAAGAGGCAGAGATAGTGTCGAGAGACCGGTGTAGAGGCAGAGAGCGAGAAGCAGCAGCCAAAGCAGGTTACGCAGAGCCCAACAGAGACAACACAGAGGCCAGAGGGCCTTTGTCATCCACGCAGAAGGCAATAGGAGTGACGCAGAGAGTCGCAGAGGCTGTGCAGTGCCTCAGAACGCTGACGCGGAGGGTTCTAAGGCTGACGCAGAGCAACAGGAGGTTGACGCAGTGCTTCAGAGTTGTTGGAGAGGGTTTCGTGGGACAGGTTTTCTGAATACCTGTTTCCGAATAGAGAAGTATTACTGCGAGTTGATTTTCTCTATTGGGTGAACCTGTTTGACACCCAATTGTACTCAAGGAAATACTGCATAATAATAAACCCTCAGAGTAGCTGCACCGGTTTTCCCGCATTGGGTTTTCCAGGGACATTTGTCCAAAAATAACGGTGTCACTTGTGTGTTTGTTTTCTTTCAACTAATGATCTATAGATGTTGAGATTGTATTGTGTTTATTTCGTTATTTATATGTTTTAAATAACTTATTCGAATTTAACAAGTAGAAGAAATAAACCAGAAGAATACAGACTAAATTTCTAACGGATAGACCTGGAAATTTCAACACTTGTCTAGGAGAGAGCTTAAACAAAGTGAGTAGGGGATAGGTGACAACCCCTATGAGTGTTGCGCCTTAGGAGTACACTTTGGGTGACAACAAGTCCTACTCTTATGCATAGTTCAGGTAAGTGATTGATGCATAGCTCTTTCAGGCCTCTTATTTGGTAAGGAAGGCAACTTATGTTGGACACCTTCTTGAAATGGATTCAAGAACTTCGACTACCCTTACTACAACTGGATTGTGTGCAATGTCAACGTCTAACATCTGCAATTCGATCAATCAAAATTATTCTTGATAAAATTTAGGCAAAAAATGCCAGCTTCCCTCTCCCTTGTTTTGAAGAGGGGGGGGGGGGCAATTTGTAGTGTTTAGACTATGGCTAATATGAATCTGTTGGCATACCAATTTGGAATCAGTTTGTCCACGATTTTGTGCCACAAAACTTGACCACCTTTGTAATTTATAGAATTACTATCATTTATATTAATTTCCTTGAGTAGTGCCGTGCATTTACAGCCTCAGTAAATATGTCATCCCTGTGAAGCTAATAAACTAAATTGAAAAAAATTGTCTATAACCTATTATCTATCATAAACCCAAGCAGGTCCTTAAATGCCCCAAGGGAGGCTTTCCAAAGCCTCTCAATGCGCAAATGAAGAACTTCACAGTAACAAATTTGCGAGAAGAAAATAGGCTATAACAAAGTGTGAACCTCATTCATGCTGTGAAAAATTCTAAATAGAAATCAAACTACAGTGATTAATATTATTTCTTCTACTTATTAACTCAGAAATACGTTATTCACAGTGTTTCTACAGCAAATATCGAAACAAATTCTACTGCAGACTTCACAATTAAAATACTGCGGAAAGTGAATGCAAAGAAAAATATTAGCACAAAAATAACCATGATGACAGTTATTTTTGGACAATTGTCCCCGGAAAAATCCAATGTGGGAAAACTGGTGCAACAGATGAGGGTTTCTTTATTATTTTTCAGCAAAAGTCTCGTACAAGATACAACCAACAGAATAGAAGAGGAATTTCTGTGAGAAATTTTATAGACACTTCTCGACGAATTTCTGATCCAGGAGAGGACCTACTGCCCCCTCTGCGTCACAGCCTTTGCGTTGTCCTCCCTCTGCTCTGTGTCTTCTGCTCCTGACCTCCAGATTGATGTTGATATCCTCTCTCTCTCCTCACTTGCAACTCTCCCTCGAATTCGATTTTCTCTTGTCGAACTTCGACCAGTGAGAAAATCGATCTTACTCAGGTAACTGAGTATTTGCCTCTGGTGTATTTTCCAAATGCCCCTCGATTTCCTTACAATCTTCCAGTTGAGAACCAACGGCCTAGATTAGATTCTAATCAATGGCTCAGATCATTTGGACTTGATCTTCGTCTTCTTCTAGAAGTTACACCCATAGATTAATACCCATTAATTATTTTAATTTCTTAAGTTTATACTTAGGGTCTTGTTGTCGCACAGAATGTCTAGGCACTGCGACCTGTGCGACAACGGCTCAGATCGGGGGTTGTCACCCTAATCCCCAATCTCTTCATTTAAGTTGTCTCCCTACAGCAGGCTAAGGGGGGTGGACCCTACGAAAATGGAATAAAGGAGAACTAGTTGGAAACCAACCAGTGCGGGAGACACAATGAAGCGACCAAGCACTTGATTTAGATTTAGAAACATTTTTAGGATTTGATTAAATTTTAAGCAAATGATGCCAGTGCCTTATGGAGTTAACTATCTTGCTAGGAAATTTAGGACCAAGTAATTGATTTGCAACTGCTGCTTGGATGAATGACTATCTTATATGAAGTGTAGATCTTAAAGCTAATATGAGATGTAAGAATCTTGGTTAATTTTAGTTAAATGTCTATCTAAGTTTTAACCCTTCGATCCTTTCTATATTGAACCTGATTTCGTAGTAATTGGCAGAAAGAAGATAAGGTGAAGCACACTAAGGTGTGATTAACGATACCTCTCCTGAAAATCTAACATACCCAGTGCCTCCGGCGCTGCAGAGAGTTGTGGCTCTGACGACTGCAAGGTCACTATTTTAAGTACTATTAAAAGCAAGCTTCTCAAGCAAAGATGGATGGATACCTATCTCTTTATCAACCAAGCTTATGCTTGGAAGTAAATTTTAATTATGCAGAACTAACTTAATATGCAAACGCACGAGATGATTAGAAGATGAGATGAAGTTAGATTCAAGGATGAAAAGTGTTTATGCTACGATCTGATTCAGAGTTATATATCAAAGCCCTTAATTGTCAAAATGAATGTTCACTTCACTAGACAAAGATTGAAAGATAAACTTCTTAGCAATATCATAATTAGACCACAAACTTACTTCAAATCTTCTAGATTCTTTCAAATGCAATTATAGCTCAAAGAGAACAAAAGCGTTTTCACAAATTAATATTAGATGCTCGAAAAATACTCGATTTATTAAAACAAAAAATATGCATTTTATCACAATTCCATGACAGAGTACTTAATTTTCAGAAATTAGTTTTTAGAACAGCAGTAAGAAAAACTTTATGACAGTAGCAATATGACAATGAAAACAATAAGCTATCAATGATATCTTTATGCCAAAAATTTACCAAAAAGTTTCCAAACTTGCCCACATGAGTTATCAAAAATTTTCGGCTTGTTATGATGTGATTTCTAGAATTATACTTATTACAGCCAGCAATTAAAACATGAAATAAGTCTAATGATGAATGCCCGACTCAAAAAATTAATTCCTTAATGTATTAGACAACTTAAGAACTGATTCTAGGCTAACCCACATGAAATTTTGCCACTATTATATTTCAGACTTCAAAAACATAATTATTCAGAGATAATAGTCACCCAAAATATAGATCTAGGCCAAATTTTTTATACACATCAAACATAAATGACTTATTAATGCATTTAGCATTTTTTTTTTATTTTATTTCAAACCAGTTAGATGTGTTTTTCACCACAATTAGAAAGGTATATAACTGTTGTAGCAAATAGTGAGGAAAAAAATAATTTAGAGATCAAACTCTTAGGCCCTGGGCTTTGAAGATCACTTGCCCAAGTCGTCCAAAAAATTTAAATACCTGAAACACAAATTTTTACCAAATTTCTGCAAAAACCCATCAATGATTAGCTTCAGAAAATCAAATATTGAAATCAGAAATGGAGTCGCCCAAAAAATTTAAATACCTGAAACACAAATTTTTACCAAATTTCTGCAAAAACCCATCAATGATTAGCTTCAAAAAATCAAATATTGAAATCAGAAATGGAGCAAGGGGAATCTAGGGCCAATAAGAGCTAGCACTAGGCCCAATAAAACTAGTGTTGGGCTAAGAGAAGGCAGATCTGGGCTTAGGAGCCCCAAAACTTGAAACCCTTGTTCTGAAAAAATTATTTTGCTTCAGATCTTCAGATTTATTGCAAAATCTTTAATGGTTGGCCCTACAAAAATATTTGAGACAAGATATTGCCCTCCAGGGCCTAGATCTATCTCAAAACCCCCAGATCTGCTTGAAAAAATTTCAGATCTGAAGATTTACTTGGTTGATTTCCCAAATCTATTCCTGCAAACAATCTTTGAGCGCAGATCTTGCCCTCCAAGGTCTAGATCTAGCTCAGATCTAAAGATTTTCTTGGTCGATTTCTCAGACCTATTCCTGCACAAGTGAAAAGAGAAAAACCCAATACCCACTATGTACAAAAATAGAGAAAATCCCAAAAACCCAAGTGTTAAAATTCAAAATTATGTTAAAAAATTTCAAATCTACACAAGTAAATAACAAATCTATACAAATAATTTACAGATCTATCAAATCTAAGAAGTATGAGTCCAATTCCGCTCCTATATCTTATAATTTAAGGCTCATAATAACCATATCTATCCATTTTTCCACAAAATATTGAAAAGATTTTGAAATTTTAGAGAGGTACTAGCCCAAAAACACCCTGCAGAACAAAAAAAAAATCGTTAGATAAGTCCTGGGGCTTATATGAAGTAGGCTCTTCAAAAAATATGTGTTGAGAGTTGGCTGGTCCAACCGAGAACTATTCCCAAATGCTCAATGAGAACCTGAGAGATCTTCTGCAAACACTAGATCAACAATCAAATCAAGTAGAGAAATAAAACAATAATAAAATTATGAAGAAATAGAGATACTTGCTACTTTAATCAAAATTAAAAATGTTACCCTAGATCCAACAAACTGAATAAGATACCTGTATTCAGATTATTCTAAGAGAGCTATTGATTGATAGTTTTCACATTATAGATGTGACACATCTGGAATTGCTGCGGCTCGGTTGAATACGATAGCTAGGGTTCCTGCAAACCACAGCGCCGCCGACACAAAGAACTCCATCGAAGGGGCAGCGATGGCAGGGAATCCCCGCATGAAAATGCGTGGTAGAACAAACGATCTGACTTCACCGTCAAGGATCTGGCTTGCCACTGCAAATGATCGGCCCTCGGTGACAGATCAAGCTTCCTCCAGGTCTCGGACGAGCTCCCAACATTTGTTCCTGGGGTTCTCACACAATACGCCGATTTCTTTTAATCCAACAGGGCAAGGCACGATCGGAGCAGCCCACCACCGCCTAGATCTGCAATCAAAAACGCAGTATCAACCCGAATCTGAGCCATTAACTCAGCACAAGGACACAAAGGAAGCGATCTGGCCGGAAGCAACCACGGGTGAAGGAGGCAAACAGAAGGGGGCACCTCTACAACCGATTGGGACAAGGAGGGGAGGCACAGTCCTGATGCCTGAGAACTTTCCTGTGCATGACGGCTTAGATCTGATACCAGAATTAATGCGGCCGCATCTGGAGCCATTATGGATGCAGCTGGGGGAAAAAAGAAAGCCCTTACACGCGGAAGGTAGACATACAAACCCTAGAACCAACATCGACACGCCAGATCCGGAGAACAAACATGCAAATCGAGGCTTGGTTAGGGTTGATCCGACAGATCTGAAACAAATATTCATCAGATCGGTAGAAGGCAGATACTACTGTGTACAAATCAAGGAAGGGATGGATGTTCTGGAGTTAAAAAAGCAGATCCAGAACAAACTGGGAATCCCGGTAACATGTCAAAATCTTTTATTCTCAGGACACTGCATGCAGGACCATCACACGCTCCAGCACTATGGAGTGGTTAAAGATTCAACCATCATCCTCAATCTGAGACTACGAGGCGGCTGCAAGGGAACCAGCTCAAAGAATTCAGGCTCTTTCCGTGATGCAGTCAAAGGAAAAGAACCAATGCAACACAGATCTGCACCCACATCAGAGCTTCCAGGGCCATACATAGTGGAACAGAGGCCAGAATCACCTATGATTACAGTATCATTGCCGGAGGTAACAGATCTATACACAGATTTAACTCAAAATGTTGTTATATGCAGATTTAACGGTTATTGGCCCAAAGCCGATGCATTGCATCAATGGGTATATGCTTCATGGACACCCAAATGTGAAATATATCTATGCCCCAAAGGATTCTTCATAGTCAGATTTAGCACAGAACTGGAACGGGATAATGCCATTAATCAGGGGCCTTGGTTTTGGGGCAATGCTGGCCTCTTTATCACCCCCTGGTTCCCAGAATTTGATGCCAATACCATGGTAGTATCGACGATGCCAGTTTGGGTGAGGCTACATAACCTCCCACTGCATTTCTGGCATTGAAAAGCATTAACGGCCATTGGGAATTCCTTAGGGAAACACCTTAAAATAGATGAGGACAGAGCCAACCGGGGCATTTTCACATATGCCAGAATATGTGTAGAGGTGGATCTAAGTCAAGGACTCCCAGATCACGTCACATTGAATTTTAATAATTCACTGTGGACACAGCCACTTGATTACGAGAACACGGCATTCAGATGCCGAGGCTGCCTGCAGACAGGGCACCTTCAATATGCATGCCCACTGTCTAGTAAGGAGCTCAAAGGGAACAAGAAACAACAGAAAAAACCAAAAGGCTGGCAGAACACCGAACCACTGGAGGAGGAGGCACTGAACACGGATCCCTTGGACGAACAGAGCAAGCAGGAAAAAATTCAGGAGGAGAACACCGAAGGACCCAAATTGGAACCAAATAACTTGGGACGGCAGCAAGAATTACAGCTGGAAATAAGCGGGGCCAAACGAGCACATAGCTCCGAAGGATCAGACTCAGATAAAGAACAACTGGTGTACACAGAGGAAAACCAACTTGCCATAATTGTCCCCACTCCAAATGTTGGAGTCTGGCGTAAAGTAGAGAAGAAAAAAGGCAGGAAAACATAGGTCCGTAGCTTTTCTATTATTTCTGTTGTATTCCTGTCATTACAGGAACAATTTTTGCTCCTTTTTGTGGTTTTATTTCTGTTATGCTGCCTGTTTTTACAGGTACAGCCATATGCATATGCTACAGCATCTACAAAATGTAATTTTATCAATATGAATAAAATTACGATTTTTTCCTAGGGGAAAAAAAAAGATAGTTTTCACATTATATTAAGCAGAAATTAAAACAATGTTACCATAAATTCACGAAGAGGAACACCATTGCAAGTTGAAACCCCGAAGACTCTTGCATTAAATTCAAAAAAGTATCCTAGAAGGCTTTAGAGCTTAGTACACGATCAAAAGATTGTATGGATCAACTGACAAATGACCTCATATTTAAATATAAATCTTCCACGGCTAGTTCAAGTGATCCTCGTTGATGAGGATCAAAATTCCTTTTAATCTCATCCATCGAAATTTTAAATTCTTGAGAAAATTCGAATTTTCCAATTAAATGCATTTTAATTAACTCAAAAATAAAAAATTTGAGTTCATTTCCTCAAAAATTTGACTTTGACTTACCCCCAATGACTAAAAGCTTAAAATTTAGCAAAATAATTAATTTACCTTAATCCTGGGACGTTTTAAATTTTTATTTTTAAGGACCGACGAATTTTGCTTTTAGAGAATTTAAGTTTACATAGGACCTAGAATTAATTACATTTCTGGCTTAGGACTTTAATTAATTTTTTGGCCAGAAAATTTAATTAATTAACCTATGAGGGGATAAATTATTCTTTCCAACCCCCAAGACACTTTAGATCATATTTTTCATATTTTTACATCATAAGGAGGAAAACCAATTTGAAAAAGACCCCCACAGACTACCCATTTATGCGACACAAATATAATTTAGCAGACCAAGCAATTTGTAATAAAATAACCTAATCAAATAGTAATGACTATTCCCAAATCACTTTTACATAGACTCGATCAATAACACTAGGACTCGTTTAATATCCCATTGACAAAATCCATTCCGACTTTGGGGTTAAGGCTAAAGGAAATCTCTGCCAACCATTCGAGAATGGATCAGTGAGACAAAAAACCTCCCAGAATGTAAATCATCACCAGAAAAGCAGGTTTACCTAGGCAATTACATACACAACACGGATCTGTTGAGATTATTTACATTATACACATGTAGAATGGGTTTACATTATAACACGATGATCAAGCTGATGATTATAGCTAAACGGCATGGACACATCGATCAGGTGCTATCCCTTTTGCGAAAAAAGGGGGTGTACTGCTATGGGTCATTGACACGTAGTGGTCGACAAGTCCCATTAAAAATAGTTAATTATTTTAATAAAACTGTCTCCGGCTGGAATTTCCCAGAACGATTTCTGGGTATTGTGGAATACATATGTCTAAGCCCCCCTGCAAAATTTGAAACTTAGGGCACATCTGATGCTACCAAAAATCAACACTCCCTCTTAGCGAGGAATGTGCTTTAGCAATGCGACCTGTCGAAGCATCATCTTGTTCTGTAACATCTCCTTCTGCGTCGCTGATGTCTGACATCAGTGCCTACCAACTACTGCGCAAATGTTGCATCTGTACTGTTGTTGACCCTGCCACTGCCAACACTACATCTGTATTGCAACTCTCTCTCATTCCCTGCCACTATAATTGAGAAATTACCTGTTTTTGCTAATGAAACGGATTCTCGACCATACCCATCTGCTCTCTGAATTGAATGAACTTAGCTCTTCCTAGAGCCTTTGTGAGTACTTTTGCTACCTGATCTCCTGTGGGGACATACTGCAGTTGTACTGCCCCACATTGACGGTTGAACACAGTCTCTGATAAAGTGACATTTGATATCAATGTGTTTCCACTGATCATGAAATATTGGATTCTCAAAGAGTTTGATACAACTCTGATTATCGTAGTAAATCTTGGTTGCTTCCATCATTTTTCTGAGCAAACTCACAAGCAGTTTTCCAAGCCATATAGCTTCACACATAGTTGTGCTAGCTGCATATATTCATCTTCTCCTTCCTGCTGCACCAAGAGATCATTCCTGATCCAACACTGAAGCAGTACCCAGAGGTACTTTTTTGGTATACTAAACTACCTACCCAATCGCGTCTATGAATCCATTCAATCTTACGTCATCCCCTCGGAAGTATTTCAACCCATATCCGACTGTTCCACACAAATACCTCAAAATGTGCCTAGCTTTTGCCCAATGCACCCTTTTCAGTTCCACCATGAACTGACTAAGGGTGTTGATAGTGAAGCAAATGTCTAGCCTAGTGTTGACCAAATACATGAGCGACCCAATGAGTTGTCTGTACAAGGTGGGGTCCACCTTCTTGTCTCCTAATGCATCTATTTTCTTCTAGTTGGTGATCATGGGAGTAGTCATGGGTCGACAATCCTAAGAAAGATCTCCCCATTCTTCTGCCAAACTTTCAACCCTAGAAAATAATGCATCAACCCCATATCCTTCATGTCGAATTTTTCTTCAAGATTCTTCTTGCAATCCTGTATGAGCCTAGATGGCCTTGTTAAAAACAAGTCATCTACATATAATAATAGAATAAGTGGCTCATTCTCTACCATTATATAGTAGAGATTGGAATCAGCATCACTCTTGACGAATCCCAATTGTGGCAAGTAACTATGAATCCAACCATACCATGCTCTGGGAGCCTGCTTGATCCCATACAGAGGTATCTTTAATCTGCACACAAGTTCTCTTTTCATGTGTTCGAAGCCTTCGAGTTGTTCTATTTACACCTCTCCTCTTCTTCTATCACCCCATTCAGAAATGTGGTCTTGACATCCATCTGGTGAATCTCCCATCCCATTTGAGCTGCTAGGGATATAACGGATCTGATAGAGGTATATCGGGCTACTGGGGCCAAGGTTTCTTCATAGTCTATTCCTTCTTTTTGTGTATACCCTTTTGCCACAAACCTACCCTTGTACCTCTCTATACTGCCATCTATAGCATGCTTGATCTTGTAGATCCACCTTGATCCTACAACTGATCTATCCTTTGGTCTAGGTACTACTTCCGAGACATCATTCGTCATGATAGAACTATACTCCTCTACCATGGCATCCACCCAAACTTGGTGTTGAACAACTTCCTGAAAGCTAGAGGGTTCTTCAACCTGTGCTACCAAGGCCTGGTATCTGTCAAGTTGTCTACGCTGCCTCTTCTCGGTTCTAAGAGCTCCAACAAACTCGCCTGCGTCCCTCAGCGTGTGTCGTACATCCCTGCTAGTTCTACCACTCGTGGTGGGAGGCTCAATCAACTCCTCCTCTTGGTCTTATCGTTCCCCATCTGCTGAGAACTATCTAGATTTCCTTCTTCTAAGGAAATGTTGGCACGGGTCATTGTACTCGATCTAGGTGTTTGTTTTCTTGCCTGTCCTCATTACTGCCCTAGTTGTTGCTGGACTAATGGAACATCTATTGACTGACCTTCTATTGGCATCTCTTGAGATTTCCTGAAGGCTCTATCCTCCATGAACTTCGCATCCCGTCTCACTACAATCTTCCTGCTGCTAGGAATGTAGATTCTATATGCCTTTGAGGTCTCGCTATATCCTACAAGGTACCCCTTTTCTGCAGTTTGATCCAGTTTACTACGCTTTTCATCTGGAATGTGACAATATGCCACGCTTCCAAATATCTTGAGATGACTTACTTCCGACTTCTTCCCTTTGAAGACACCTTTGGGCGTTCTCTTCCCCAACACTTTGTGAGGAGTTCTATTCTAGATATATATTGTTGTGTTGCAAGCCTCTGCCCATAAGAATCTAGGCAAGTCTTGATCATACAACATAGCTTTTGTTGCCCCGACAATAGTTCTATTTTTCCGCTCTGCTACTCCATTCTGCTCCAGATTATATGGAGTTGTCCATTCTCTTTTGATGCCCTCCTTTGCGCAGAAATTTTTGAAGTCTTTGTCCATATATTCTCCACCATTATCTGAATGAAATACCTTAATCTTTTTCCTTGTCATGTTTTCAACAAGAGCCTTAAACTCTCTGAATGGATCAAAGACCTCATCCTTGGTATTTAAGAAATAGATCCAGGTTTTTCTAGAGTGATCATAAATAAAGGTGACGAAGTATTCACCACCACTAAGAGCTCTTATGGACATTAGACCACAGATATCTGAGTGTATCAATCCCAATACACATTTTGCTCTATTGTTGCTTCTGGAAAAAGTTTCTTTAGTGTACTTCCCTAGTACGCATCCTCCACATAAATCATCATGCTCAATACTAAGGACTGGAACTCCTATAACAGTCTCTCTGAGCATCCTCAATGCTCCATGATGTAAGTGTCCCATTTGCCTATGCCATAATTCATTCAGTTCATTTTCACCATTATGACTGTTGCACCAGTGCCATTGGAGACTCGATCTACAACCTATACAGTTTGTTGTTTCGAGCTCCAAAGTGTCTCTTCTTCTTCCAGCTTGGATGTTTGACGTATACTTTCTTTTCAATGAAGAATACATCGTATCCCTTGTTCTGTAACTGGCCTTGTCCTGTAACCAATGTTCCACGGGCACGCGTCCCCCAGGGTCGAGTGCGCGCACCCCTCGCACCCGGGATGGGGGGACATCTGGGGAAACGTTTCCCCACGTCCCCCTTCTAGGGAGATGCGAGGAGACGTAGGGGGGGCATTTCCCTAGTGTGAGGGACGCGACTCCCCAAAAGTGGGACGCCTGGGCGTCCCCCCTCAAAATGGGCTATGCGTCCCCCCTTAAATTTGCTTGTAAACAATGATTTATGACAGGGGAAACATAGTATTTGACCATATTTCCCTACTAATGCTATGCTATTCATGGTAATGTTAAATTCTTAAAGTAAAAGTGACATTCTCCTTTATCTTTCATTTTCATCCTTTTACTTAAATTTTTAACATTACCATGAAATGACTCGGGATGTTTGAGAGTGGTTATGACCTCATTGGATTTCATATGGAGAAAGTAGAATTTTAGATCTCACTCAAAATCCAGCAGACTTGACAGTTTTTCAGGAATTCAGGATTCGATGGAGTGCAATGGTTCCATTGCATTTTGTCATGTACAAGGGTATGGAATTGGTATTTAATCAAGAGTACCAAGCCCTTTGTGTACTTTCAAGTGACTTTTAGACTCATCACTCCATTGTTTTTGAGTTTTAATTATATCAATTTACTATTCTAGTCTTTAGATCAATTTTTCAGGAATTCAAGATTCGATGGAGTGCAATGTTTCCATTGCATTTTGTCATGTACAAGGGTATGGAATTAGTATTTAATCAAGAACACCAAGCCCTCTGTGTACTTTAGAGTGACTTTTAGACTCATCACTCCATTGTTTTTGAGCTTTAGTTATATCAATTTACTATTCCAGTCTTTAGATTTCAGTGTCTATTATAGTCTATTTTGCTTAGTACTAATTAGATTTTAGAATGATAAATGATGAATTTTAATTTTAAATCAATTTAGAATCTAAAATGATGAATGATGAATTTAATTGTTAAATCAATGTAGATTCGAGAATGGTGAATAATGAATACTGAATATGGATCAGAGTATTTCATTATTGAATCTCATGGTTTATGGATGAATCATGTATGTATTAGTAAGGATGATGAGTATGGATCAATGTATTTCATTATTTAATTCAATTATGTATGTATCATTCTATTTATGCTTTCATCATTGAATATGAATTTGAAATATATATATATATTAAAAAGGAAAAAAAATTATATACCCCGACGTCCCCCGTGCCCCCTAAATTTCCCTAAAATTTGAGGGTACTCCCACACGTCCCCCTTGTACGTCTCCTCACACCCACGTCTCCCCGTCCCGGAGACTTAGTGGAACATTGCCTGTAACTGGGACACTGAAATCAGATTCATTCCTAACCGTGCACATGCAGAACGTTGGCGGCTCGAATGTTGGTTCTTGTGTCCGTTTGAAATGCTATAGTGCCTCTCCCTACTGGAGTACACTTCGTTTTGTTTCCCACAGTAATTTGGAAGTCCATTTGTTCTCCTTGATAGCTCGAGAAATATTCTCTTACTCCAGTCATATGGGCTGAAGCCCCGCTATCAATGTACCAAACATCAACGTGATGCTGAACTTGCTAAGCATGCAGATTCTTCTCCTAATCTGGAAGATAAATCAGAGACATCTTGAGTTTCCATCTTTGTGTTATTTTTCTAACGATCTTTGATGCTATCCTGCCCTAGCAACTGTTACAGGAAAAATTGCATCTTCTCCTGAAGACTGCTCTGCACTGAAGTTTCTTCATTGCTACCTTTATCACTAGCAATCTTCAAATTTTGAAACCTTCCTCTCTGTCGACTCTCTCAGAGAGAGATTTCTCATGAGAATTTTGCCCTCCTAGGCTGGACTGCCCAATTCTTCTGGGATTCGATTTTCTGCCCATGCAGTAGTTTCGAACTCCCTCCTCTTGAACGTTGGATTTTCCAATCTGCACTCTTGCTTGACCTTGCTTTGGTACCATGCGAAAATTTCTAACTAGAAATCCAATTGTAGTGATTAATATTATCTCTTCTACTTATTAACTCATAAATAAGTTATTCATAGTGTTTCTACAACAAATATCGAAATAAATTCTACTGCAACCTTCATAATTAAAACACTACGGAAAGTGAATGCACAAAAAAATACTAGCACAAATATAACCACAATGACAATTATTTTTGGACAATTATCCCTAGAAAAACCCAATGTGGGAAAACCAGTGCAGCAGATGAGGGTTTCTTTATTATTCTTCAGCAAAAATCTCATGTATAAGATACAACCAGCAGAATAGAAGAGGAATTTTTGTGAGAAATTTTACAGACACTTCTCGATGAGTTTCTGATCCAGGAGAGGACCTGTTGCCCCCTCTGCGTCTCACTGCGTCAGCCCCTGCATGAGAACTACGCAGTCCCAATGTCACACTGCCTCTATGTTGTCCCTCCTCTGCGTCACAGGCTCTCCGTTGTCCTCCCTCTGCTCTGCGTCTTCTACTTGTGACCTCCAGATTGATGTTGATACCCTCTCTCTCTCCTTCTCACCTGCAACTATCCCTCTGATTAGATTTTCTCTTTCCGAACTTAGACCAGTGAGAAAATCGATCTTACTCGGGTAACTGAGTATCTGCCTCTGGTGTATTTTCCAAATGCCCCTCGATGTCCTTCTTATAATCTTCCAATTGAGAACCAATGACCCAGATTAGATTCTAATCAATGGCTCAAATCATTTGGATTCGATCTTCGTCTTTTTCTAGAAGTTACACCCACAGTTTAGATTAATACCCATTAATTATTTTAATTTCCTAAGTTTAGACTTAGGGTCCCATTAAAAATAATCAATTATTTTAATAAAACCGTCTCCGAATGGAATTTCCCAAACGATTTTTGGATATTGTGGAATACATGTCTAAGCCTCCCTACAAAAATTCAGACTTAGTGCACATTGGATGCTACCAGAAATCAACACATGCTTCATCCTTATCCTTTGGCACAGGATTTAAGGAGTTAGTTAACACCTTGCACACATTTTGAAGTGACTAATGATGGTTTGACTTGGTCAGAAGCCACCCATTTGCACATATTTTGAAGAGATCTCATGGATTTTATGAAGACCCATTTACACAAGTGTTAAGGGTGTACTCCTCTCTCTTCAAGAGCACATTCATGGATGAATAATATATCGAGGTTGTTAACTAGAGAAAGGCACTCCTTCCTAGAGCACAATTGTTGAAGGGAGTTAATGTTTTATTGGTAAAAAATGCTTCTAAACGAGCTAACAAATGAAGATTCTTGGCATTTGCATGCTTATCTAGAAGAACACCTTCATCCTTGTTGAGAATTCAATAGGGCAGTAAGTATGTTAATTCTCTTACATTGATAACTATTTGTGTTACCTTTTTACTTATTAGCTTTGTTCTTTGTTATTATAGTGTGCTATACATCAAACAACTACCAAAACAATAGGAACAATGACATAGTTTATAGGTTGCAAGCCAGGGCCAAAACCCCTCCTCTTGAGGGGAAAACCCGTAAATCTCTTTTCTTCTTATAGATTCTTCAATTGACGAATACCATGACCTAGTGACTTAGACAAAGACCCTCCAAGATCAAGACCAACTCAGCCTCCTGCTGTAGTGACTTCGACCTCCCACTATAGATCTGAAATTCTGTCTCACGACAATTGTTGTTGCTCCTCCTAGAGACTTCGATCTCCCTCGAATAGTCTTTTCTTCCTCTTCGCTTGCCTTCCCTTGATACTTAGGGCTAATGAGATGCCCTAAGTGATCTTTGCTTGCCTTTCCTTCTTTCTTTCCTTCAAGATCAAACTAGAGATAGACCCAACGCAGAAACCCTAATTTTGACTTTCATAAGAGAGATAGATCTAGCCCAAACACTTCAACTTCTTCGACTTTCGCTTCTTCATACCCTCTTCTTCGACTTCTTCTCTTCCTCTTCTTCGCATAGAAAGAGATGAGTGAGTGTGTAGAATGGAGGAGTTCCTCTCTATATATAGGCTCTTCTAAGGGTGGACGTGGCTCTTCATGTAGGCCAACTTGACAGCTCCTTAGGCCGACTTGATCTTGGAGGTATTTCGACACTTTAAAGACAACATAAATTTTCTTTACAAGATACAATGTGCCCATAGGATCTTCAATATATGAAGATGACTCTTAAACCTAGGACAAACCCTAGAAGCACTCCATGGATACTTGACCTATAAAATAAAAGAACTTGAGCATGAAACCCATGCTCCAATAATAATAATAATTTCTTTTCATTTTATTATTTACAAGAGTACATTTCATACTTATGAAGACTGAACCTAGTTACACATTTTTCAACACTCCCTATTAACTAGGGAGGTATTCATAATATTGCCCCAAAATTTGCAGGGAGGCTTGGACACAAATATTCCAAAGAACCTAGAAAGCGTTTTGGGAAATTCCACCCATAAGTGATTTTATTAAAATAATTAATATTTTTAATAGGGTTCCTAAACCTAAACTTAAGAAACTTATAGGAAAAACCACGGATAAATCCAAAATGATTTGAGCCTTTGATTAAGATGTAATCTAGGTCGTTGGTTGTCCAACAAGAAGATATAAGAAGGGGCTTGAGGGTCATTTGGAAAATACACAGAGAGATAGAGAAAAATCGATTTTCTGAAGTGAAAAGTTCTGAGGAGGAAAAATCGATTGAGGAAATCTCTTGCAATTGAGGGGCAGGGATACCAGCTTCCGAAGTGAGAGATTCTCAGCCGGAGATACATCAGCAGAGAGAGGCAGTGAATGATCCATAAGCCTTGATGCAGGGCCAGAAGGACCATAAAAACTAGCGTAGAGGGAGAGAGAGGAGTTTGAAATCTGCAGAGGTATTCGATTTTCAGAGGTCAGGAGCCGAAGTGTGAGACCGAGAGGCAGAAATCGAATTTCCTAGGCAGCAAATCGACCATCCAGAGAGGTGACAGAGCACCCAGAGAGCTTGACGTTGGGCTGATGCTGACACTACGCAGAGGCAGCCAGAAAAGCCGAGGGGGCAGTCAGTTTGCGGCTGGATCAACCAGGATTTCTCAGTGATTATGTGAGGTAAAACTCACAAAGCTTCTGCCAGTATTTCTCTCTGTAACTGAATAACCAGAGAGATATTCATAGATGTATTCAGAATTTGCTACTACTTAATAATAATAAACCCTCAGAACTGTTGCACTGGTTTTCCCAATTTGGGTTTTTCCGGGACTTTTGTCCAAAAATAATTGTCCTGTGTTTCAGAATCATATTTAATTGGTGTAGGCTGCTTCAGTAATTTACTTCAATGTTTCATGAAGAAATCTGTAATAAGCTTGTAATGTAATTTACAATCTAGGTGAAGTAATTCAGTTGGTTGCAGTAGGATTCTTGAGATAGTTAGATTCTAGGAATTTTCACATGGTATCAGAGGTGTTGATGAGAAACAGGGAAGAGCAGATCTAGCACTGAAGCAAAGGCCAACTTGCTGCAGCAAGCAGCAGTTCAAATTCCCTGAGGGATTGCACAATTCTAGCCATGAGCGCTACATTTTCGTGGGTGTCTCTCTCTGAGTGAGCCAATAGAGAGGTAAGATACAGATCGAAATCTTGCCAATGCAGAGGGAGCTACGCAGAGCTAGAGGGACACAATTTTCTGCACGCCGAGTGCTGGGCAGAAAAGTCGTCAAAGGGAAGAAGCAGATCGCATAGTGAGGGAATAGTTCCTCAATGATTTTTTGCCGAGGAAATCAACATTTCTCAATTGCTAAGTAGTAGAGGAGCAAAAACTTATTAGCTCAATCAGGGAGTGCATAAGTCAGCCTAGGAGCTATGCAATGGGGAGAAAGAGGGGGTTGTTCGACAGTTTTCGGTGGATATGGCAACCAGTGACTTGAGGGATCAGGACAGGTTCGACGGGGCTTCCAACTACACCATCTGGAAGGCTAGGATGACTTTCCTTCTAGATGAGCATGCCCTCAAGACTTATGTTGATAATGTGGTAGTTGTCCTAGCGGATGCAAATCCGTTAAAGAAGTACAGAGCTGAGATGGCTAAGGTGAAGATGATGATCCTAGATGGAGTCAAGGATCACGTGGTGTGCCACGTTTCAAGCAAAGGGACCGCTAAGGAGATGTTGGATGCCTTGGCCAAATTGTATCAGGAATCTTCTGAGCAGCAGAAGATGTACTTAGAACAGAAGTTGAGATCTACTTAGAGATGTAGAAGGGAGATTGTGTAGATCCGTTCCTCATGAAACTGAAGGAGAACCGTGATGAGTTGTTGGCTGCGGGACATACACCTCAGGATTTGGAGTTAGTGAGACTAACTCTAAATTCTATCTCGGATGATTGGAAAATCTTTGTCCAGAGTATCCTGGGCAGAGCAACATTGCCAAATTGGGACGAGATCTGGGCAACTCTGAAACAAGAAGCGCTGAGGAGAGACCTTCTTAAGGTCAAACTTGACGAGAGCAGTAGCAGTAGTGGGTCAAAGCCCAAAGTGGAGGAAGAGGATAACGCAGCCCTTGCATCGACGGGAAAACAGTGGCAACAGAGACGTAAGAAGGACGTCTCCAAGGTGAAATGTTTAAGATGATTAAGCCAAAACAATCTGATTCATTGATTAAGATGTAATATAGGTCGTTGGTTGTCCAATAGGAACATATAAGAAGGGGCTTGAGGGTCATTTGGAAAATACATAGAGAGATAGAGAAAAATCGATTTTCTGAAGTGAGAAGTTCTCAGGAGGAAAAATCGATTGAGGGAATCTCTTGCAGTTGAGGGGCAGGGATAACAGCTTCCGAAGAGAGAGATTCTCAGTCGGAGATACATCAATAGAGAGAGGCAGTGAGTGATCCAGAAGCCTTGACACAGAGGTTGACACGGGACCAGAAGGGCCACGCAGAACCAACGCAGAGGGAGAGAGAGGAGTCTGAAATCTGTAGAGGATTTGGATTTTCAAAAGTCGGGCGTTGGGGTGTGAGACTGGGAGGCAGAAACCGAATTTCCTGGGCAGCAGATCAACCAGCCAAAGAAGTGACACAGCACCCAGAGAGCTTGATGTTGGGCTGACGTAGACACTGCGCAAAGGCAACCAAAAAAGCCGAGGGGGCAGTCAATTTGGGGCTGGATCAGCCAGGATTTCTCAGTGATTATGTGAGGTAAAACTCACAAACCTTCTGCCAGTATTTCTCTCTGTAATTGAATAACATGAGAGGTATTCAGAATTTGCTACTGCTTAATAATAATAAACCCTCAGAATTGTTGCACCAGTTTTTCCGCACTAGGTTTTCCCAGGGAATTTTGTCCAAAAATAATTGTGTCCTATGTGTTTCTATTTTCCTCAATGTGGAAAAAGTCGAAGTCAGGATTAATTCGGCAAGGGTCCAAAAGTTGAAAAATTCGGCAAAGTCGGGAGTTTTTTGAAAAAGTCAGCAAAAAGTCGGCAAAATTAAAAAAACACAAAATTATTCATTTTTTTTTTTTAACATCTAGAGCATCCACAATATCAAATAAATGCATTTCCACATAAACATGCAAAGAAAGCTAATATATAATATGTATATGAAGTATAGTGCTACATCACATATCAAAATAGTGAATCAACTCCTGAATTTTGATGCCTGTCTGAGTCTCAACTCTCAAGATTCAAAATATCAACAAAAAATATAATAAATGTATATCATGAGTCATCTAAAAGTCATCAAGTAATCAGTCACTGAGATCCTCTTCCCCTTTTACGGGAATAGGGAATGGCTTTGCCATTTCCTCTAGAGGAAGAAGACCCTGCCCCTGGGGATACAAAATCAAATGGACTCAATTGTCCTCTAGAAGCCGATGGAAGAGGTGGCCTCTGTGCTATGCTACTGCTGCTGCCCATCCTAGATGGTGTCACCTCCTCCTCAGCATCCTCATCCAGCTTTTCTACTACCTCCTGACCCTAATGTTGCTCCTCCTCCTCTATCTCTGGCTCTCCCTCCTCTGCAACTGCTACATCCTCTAGATCCATACCTAACCAATCCGGGATCGAGTCCATGATCGGCCTCTCAATCTCGACTCTCCATGAAGAGGTGGTATCAATATTGTCCAACGAAATGGCTTCCACATCAGTAGGTTTCTGAAGTTGTCTCACCCACAATCGAAGATTGTAGCAGATGTAGACCATGTCATTGAGGCGTTGGGACTCCAATCTGTATTAGAGTCATAGATTGTAAATTAGTACTTAGAAAATTTAAATATTAAAATTAATCAAATGAATTCAAAAAATTTAATTTGAAATATTTTTACCTGTTGTGCTTTTTGGAGTGTATTTTGTCAAATACACTCCAATAGCGCTCACACCCAGAGGAATTGCATGTTTGGCTGAGCACTCGAATGGCAAGCTTTTGGAGATGGGGTACTCTGGCACCATAGCTTGTCCACCAAGCATCTACAAGTTAAAAGAAAAATGAGAAACATAAAAAAAAAAACATTGAAATTCTAAACTTGAAAGTTTGAAACACATTGAAGCTTACCTGGCATTTTGGTCGTCCTATTCTTAATAGCCATGTTAAAACCAAATGTGCCACCTCCCATCCTATAGACCTCCATTTCTTTAGAAATCTCCTCACGTTCTTGCTCAGATGACACCATCCTCTCGACACAAGTGAAGAATCCATCCATCACCTCGGCATCAAATCTGAAACCACAAGCGTAAGAAAATGCAGGGTTGAGGTAGACACCTGCAGCATGAATGGGGCGATGGAGGGTATTGTTCCATCGCTGATCAATCACTCTCCATATGACCTGTTGTTTCTCTAACCCCTCGTCTCCCTTATCTGCATAATAAGCACGAATGGCTTCTTTGGCCCTATCCATGGCCTCATACAAGTAGCCCATTGTGGGCTTGTCTCCATCAACCAACCGAAGAACCCTTACCAAAGGTTCTGAAATGGAATACACCTCTTCTACTCTTGCCCAAAAGCTTTGATCATATGAAACTAGTCTACATATGCCCTCTCCCTCCGATTTGTGGCTAATAGATAAAGAACGCCAATCCGCTGAGAGAAACATGCTCTTCACATTCCACATAGAATTCAACAGAGACTAAAGAGATATGTAAGTAGTGGCAAATTGTGTAATGGCAGGACACACCAACTCTTTGTTGTTGGTGAATCTTCTCATCAAGCTAAGCATAGATGCATGATTATATATAAATTTTGTTATGCTCTTGGATGATTCAACAATATCCCTCACAGTAGGAATCTTACCTATATCCTCCAACATCAAGTCAATGCAATGAGCAGCACAAGGTGTCCAAAACAAGTTAGGATACCTCTCCATAAGCATCTTGCTAGCTGCAACATAATTTGCAGCGTTGTCCATTATGACTTGGACAACATTGCTTGAGCCTACTTCCTGAATGAAGATGTCCAACAACTCACATATTGTACGTGCATCTTTGATGTGTGCAGATGCATCAACAAATTTCATAAACATTGTCCCCTTGGGACAACTAACCAAGAAGTTAAGAAGGGTCCTACCCTTCTGGTCAGTCCAACCATCTGACATGACTGTGCATCCAGTGTGTTCCCATGATGCCCTAAACTCTGCCAATCTAGCAGTGCAATCAGTCTTTTCATCTTGAAGAAGAGGCCCTCTCAATTCTACAAAGGTGGGGGCTTTGTACCCCATGCCAACAACAGCAACAGCATCAAACATAGGCTGGTAGAATGGGTTTGTCTTGGCAATGTTGAAAGGAACATCACTCCATAGAAGACACTTACTGACCAACCTGTCAGCTTCTGCCTTTTCCTTTTTTGTCGTTGATGATTTGATCCCAGGTTGTGAACCAGCTGTTGTTCTAGGAACAAAAAAATATGAGATAGAAGGATGAGTACCCATGGGTGAGGAAGGTGATGCTGCTGTAGAAGCACTACCACTCTCAATTCCCCCCACTCTTAAGCCCCCAACAAGTTGGTTTTTTAGTGCTGCCCCGATATCTTTTCCGTCCTCTTTATCCATCAATGATTGAATGGCCCGTCGAATGATTTCTGGAGTTGTATTTGTGCAAAGTTCAACATTTTGCCTCGAAATTTGCCCCAAATGGAATTTTAATCTGTTGATGCCTCCTGACATATGCTTGCCACACAACTTCCAAGTCAAATACATTCTATTGACCCCCCTAGTTTCAGATGTAGTATCAGGATCACCAAACTCCCACGTAGCATCCAAAATCCTTGGCATTTTGTTTTAAACTTTGAGCTTGAATTTAAAGTTTAAACCTGGGCACAAAAAAAAATTGAAACAAATTAAATTGCTTCAGCCTTCAAATCAACAAAATATAATTTGTATTGCACTCAGAATTTAGAAACAAATTAGTAAATTTAACATAAAACAAATTTGTAGTACATAAAACTTTTATCATTGATTCATTTATGATTATGAAATAATAAATATAGAGTCTGGACTCTGCAGATCTTAGAGTCTATAATTCTAATATAATATATAATAATAATATAGCCTGCAAATGTTGTCTTCAACAAATTTCATCTCTACCATTATCTCTACATTATAGCAGTGAACAAATACATTCAGTGCCTATCCATGAATCTTGACATCGTCCTGGGGCTTGTCAATCTCCTATTTGAAAATTTTATCTTCAAAGATCTTGAATTACCCCTGCACTAGAAGGTTGAGTGACTGATTCTTTTTCCATCAGACTGAGGTTATGATGTGAATGCCCAACACTGCGAGTCAACCCTTGACTTCTAGTAAATTCTTTAATTTTTGCAATGAAAGGTGCCAGATTTACTTTAAACATTGAATAAATTGGGATCCCCTTACACCATATTGACCATCCTCAACTTGGAAACTACCAATAAGAGAAAAACATACTTCTGTTCTCAGCTGAGTCTAAACTATTGACAGTACTATGTAGCAATTTGGGGTTCGTTGCTTATCTTGTGCAGTCCTTCGCATTAAATTCTGAAGAAGACCAAGACTTTTACATACATCTGAGCTTATATATTTGCACATTACTGAACAACGAAGATATCTGAAGATAGGGTTTGGGTTTTTAATTTTTATTTACATTCAGAAGTTTGGGATTCATTGGTTACTACAGTTGATTTGGTCCTGTTTCTTGACATCAAAATACAATGAAATTTTGTCATAAATGACATACCTCACAAGACTTTTAATTCTCTGCGGATTGGACAACGGAAAAAAACGGGCATCATTGATTCATTACATTGTGGTCTGGAGTCAGTAGGCCAAGAAAGAAGCTCAGACTCTGTAGCTGTTAGCACTGAGCAGGAATTAAGGCAGTGAATCTGGTTCATTTTACATAATTTTTAACAGCGTTTAACTGTTTAACATTTACAGGAAATCTGAAACATTAATGATTAACATTAACCTTGGTCCTTGACTGAAACATTAACTGTTTAACTGTCATACCTTGCCGGCTCCTCTCCACGCAATGGCAAAGTTGCAAACGGAAGTTGGAACGTAACCCTCGATTCTCCACAGCAGCCAAAACAGTGAAAACGCACAGCGAAAATGAACCAAAATCACCCTTTGCGGCATTTTATCCACGCATAAAAAATGGAAGCCGATTTTTTCCATCGACTCCCGATTAAATCAGGATTATTTCGATAAAATCGCGATTTTTTTGTTTACGAAAAAATCGCCAAAAAGTCGCGCGATTTAATCCTTTTGCCCAAAAAATCATGATTTTAGGAATAAATCGTGATTTTTTCAAGACATTTTCCACACTAATTTTCCTTGCTCGGTTTCTATGTTTCAGGAATCAGAATCATATTTAATTCGTGTAGGCTACTTCAGTAATTTACTTCAATGTTTCACGAAGAAATCTCAAATAAGCTTGTAATGTACAATCTAGGTGAAGTAGATTCAGTGGGTTGTAGTAGGATTCTTGAGATTGTTGGATTCTAGGAATTTTGACATGGTATCAGAGGTGTTGATGAGAAACAGGGAAGAGCAGATCTAACACTAAAGCGAGGGCCAACTTACTGCAGTAAGCAGCAGTTCGAATCCCCTGAGGGATTGCACAGTCCTAGCCAGGAGGGCTATAATTTCGTGGGTGTCTCTCTTTGAGTGAGCTAACAGAGAGGTAAGACTGCCAAATCGAAATCTTGCCAAGGTAGTGGGAGCTACGCAGAGCCATGCAGATCTAGAGGGACGCAGTTTTTTGCAAGCCGAGTCCTGGGCAGAAAAGTTGTCAGAAGGAAGAAGCAGATCACATAGTGAGGGGATACTTCCTCAGTGATTTCTTGCCGAGGAAATCAACATTTCTGAATTGTTGAGCAGCAGAAGAGGAGCATCTTACCAGTTCCATCAGGGAGTGCATAAGTCAGCCTAGGAGCTACACAGTAGGGAGAAAGAGGGAGTTGTTTGATGGCTTGAGGGACCAGGACAGGTTGGACGGGGCTTCCAACTATACCATCTGGAAGGCTAGGATGACTTTCCTTTTAGATGAGCATGCCCTCAAGAATTATGTTGATAATGTGGTAGTTGTCCCAGCGAATGCAAATCCACTGAAGATGTACAAAGCTGAGATGGCTAAGACGAAGAGGATGATCTTGGATGGAGTCAAGGATCACGTGGTGTGCCACGTTGCAAGCAAAGGGACTGCCAAGGAGATGTGGGATGCCTTGGCCACATTGTATCAAGGATCTTCTGAGCAGCGAAAGATTTACTTAGAGCAAAAGTTGGGATCTGCTCAGATGCAAAAGGGGATAAAGTGTGGATCCGTTCCTCACGAAACTGAAGGAGACCCATGATGAGCTGTCAGCTGCGGGACATACACCTCAAGATTCAGAGTTAGTGAGATTCGAGAATGGCTCTAAATTCCGTCTTGGATGATTGGAAAATCTTTGTCCAGAGTATCCTGGGCAGAAAAGCATTGCCAAATTGGGACGAGATGTGGGCAGCTCTGAAGCAAGAAGAGCTGAGAAGAGACCTGCTCAAGGTCAAACTTGGCGGGAGCAGCAGTAGCAGTGGAAGCCCAAAGTGGAGGAAAAGGATAATGCAGCGTTGCATCAAAGAGACAGCCAGGGCAACAAAGACATAAGAAGGACATCTCCAAGGTGAAACGTTTTAGATGTGGCAAGATGGGCCACTATGCATTCCAGTGTCCTTTGAAGAAAAAGGACAAGGATGAGAAGCATGATCCTAAGGCTGCAGCTGCAAAGATTAAACAAGAGGAGGAGTTCGCCATGATAGCCAAGATACTTCTAGGAGGGAGGTGGGCTGATATAGAATTGTAGTTCGATAGAGCTACAGATGGGCAAGATCCTTGAGGAGCCCACCTTGTAATATCCCTTTTAGGAATATTCCTGAAACCCCAGCAAAACTCCAGCCAAATAAGTACAAATGATATAATAACCGGGAAGCTCAAAATGATAAATAATAGTGGTGCAGCATACAATAATGTAAACATGAAATATAAGCAGATACTCAAGAATGCAGCGAGAAATGCTAAGCCATTTTATTATACTGAGTAATAGAATGAGTACAGGAGGTGATCAGAAAGATGGCACCTCGACTTGCACAAGGCAAGTGAAGAAATACACTCAGAATAGCAAAGGAATGGAATCTCTCAGAACTGCGTGGACGCTGCTGGAGAATTGTGGTGTTGCTGCTGCTGCTAGAACTCAAATGAGGATTTGGGGTTGTTCCCCTCCTCAGTAAATGCTGAAACTCTGGAATCAGACTCTACTCAAGAAACCCAGAAAAACCCAGAAAGATTTCCTGGAATAGCCGACCCCTGAAAATCACCCCCCGGGGTTCTGCACTGCCACTGAATGAAACCCTCCAGAAATCTGCCTGAAACCTCTGCCAAAACTCTCCAATATGCAAGGGCTGATCCCCTGCTCAATCTCCCAGCACAAATCCTACTAAAAACCTTCAATCCAGAACTACTGCCAGAAAGAACTGCGTTATCCCTCTCAATACTGCGCAGTCCTCCAAGGTGCTCCATCCTCCTGCCAAAGTGCTGATGAAACTACTGCTGAAATGCTAATGGAAATACCTTGCCCGAGCAGGCACTTGAAGTCCCCCAGGGCTAAGGGTGAAATCACCGAACGGAGACACTCAATACACTAAACAGTGCTGCAGACTATCTAAATAGCCACCGTGCTCTAAGTCGAAGTGACTATCTCAAATACTCATAACTGAATGCCAAAATGAGGAAGCTCCTCTTTCCTTTATAGCCTTTGCCTCTCTCAATCCCAAGGCCCACCTTCTCTAGCATGATTCCCCTCTTGCCACGTGTTCCTTCCCTTCTGCACAGTCCCTCCAAGTGTCTACGTGGGCTCCATCTCTGCGTCCCCTTTTGGCCCCCTTGGCTCCCGTTTAAGTCACAACATGGTGCTACTAGGAAGTGACTTTTATTCTAAGATTGAGTCATGTCCCCTTTTCCTCACCTTTTTATTCATAAATAACTATAGAAGGCAAAAATAAGCAAAATCGAATATTCCAATTAGCCATGGCTAATTAGGAATATTACAGTCTCCCCCGGCAAAATGTTGCTTGTCCTCAAGCAACTAAAGTGATGGATGCTGCAAGATTTTCTCACTCTCCCAAGTGGCATCCTCATCCGGCAAATTCTTCCACCTCACCAAGAATTCCCGAACCGTCCTACTCCGCAACTGCCTCTCCCTGGTATCAATAATAGCCTCTAGCTGCAACACCAAATGCCCCTCATCATCCATGGGTGGTAGCTCATCTATCACTGTCACCTGCTGCCCCAATGCCTTCTTCAGGCATGATACATGAAAAACGTTATGAATCTTGCTGCCTTGGGGCAGCTCCAACTCATATGCAACCTGTCCAATCTTGCATATCACCCTGTATGGCCCATAAAAGCGGGGCTTGAGCTTCTCAACCCCCTTCTGCTTCAGTGACGACTGTCAGTATGGCTGTAATCGTAGGTAGACCATGTCCCCTACCTCAAACTGTCTCTCCACCCGACCCCTGTCAGCGTACAACTTCTGCTGGTTCTGCTGTAGCCATGTTATCCTTGAGAGCTCGGAGGATATCCTGACTCTCTTGGATCCAAATCTTGGCTCTCGGAGCCTTGCTATCACCAAACATCATGTCAACAAAAGATAAAGGATGATACCCATACAAAGCATAGAATGGTGACATACCAATGGACATGTGATGTGTAGTGTTGTAGCAGTACTCCCCTAGATGCAGCCACTTCAGCCATGCCCTCTGCTGCCCACTGACATAGTTACGCAAGTAGCCCTCCAGCCACTTGTTAACTATCTCTGTCTATCCGTCTGTCTGTGGGTGATAACTGGTACTCGGTGTCAACTCCGTCCCCACTAGCCGAAAAAGCTCCTGCCAAAACCCGCCCATGAAACGGCTGTCCCTGTCACTGACGATGGTCTTAGGAAGACCATGTAGCCTGAAGACCTCTCTGAAGAACAGCTCGGCCACCTGTGCTGCTGTGTAGTGTGCGGATATGGCAAAGAAATGTGCGTACTTCGTCAGTCGGTCAACGACGACAAAGATACAATCCTTGCCCTGTACCATGGGCAACCCTGTGATGAAGTCCATCGAAATACTCTCCCATTTCCCCTCTGGAATGGGAAGAGGCTGCAATAAACCCGCGGGATGGCTCATCTCCCCCTTGTTCCTCTGGCAAATGTCGCACTCCCGGATATGTTGGAGTACGTCCTCCTTGAGGCCCTTCCATGAGAACCTCTCTCTGATGGCCCTGTAGGTTTTGGTAAACCCCTGATGGCCGGCCAATGGTGAATCATGTGATGCTTGGAGTATCTTCTTCTTGAGCTGAGATCCCTCAGTCAAGAAGATCCGATCCCTGTAGTAGATGATCTCATCGACCACCCTGTACCTGTCATCCGCCACCTACCCATCCAAAACTTCACATGCGAACTTATCCTTGGAGTACTCAACTAAAAGTCGAGCCCTCCAGTCTGTGTCCAAGCTCATAAGAGACAACGTGGTTGGTCTACGCGAAAGAGCATCTGCTACCACGTTATTCTTACCCTTGACATACTCAATGTCAAAGTCATATGCTTGGATCTTGCTGATCCACTTCTACTGCCTCTCCTGTAGCTACTTCTGCTCCAAAAAGAATCTGAGGCTGTTGTGATCAGTCCTCACCCGGAACCTATTACCCACTAAATACTGCCGGAATTTGGCCAATGCATGCATGATGGCCAACATCTCCTTATCGTATATAGAATACAACCTCTCGTGCAGAAGGAGCTTCCGGCTCTCATAGGCTATAGGGTGACCTCCCTGCATCAATATTGTGTCAATCCCCTCTCCCGACACGTCACACTCCAAAACAAATGGCTGCGTGAAATCTGGCAATGCAATCACTGGGCAGCTGCTCATAACCTCCTTAAGCATGTCAAAGGCTTGTTGCGCTGTGTCCGTCCAACTGAAAGCCCCCTTACTCGTCAAATCTGTCAGGGGTGCAGCAAGCTGTGAGAAACTCTTGACAAACTTACGGTAGTAAGTACAAATGCCAATGAATCCCCGAAGTTCTGTCACGTTCCTCGGCTCCGGCCACTCTCTAATGGCACTGATCTTCTCCTCGTGGACTCTCACTCCGTCCACCCCTATGATGTGCCCCAAATACAACATCTCTGTCAACCCAAACTCACATTTGGAGAGTTTGGCACAAAACTGCTGCTCCTACAAGATATGCAACATTGTCTCAATGTGCTGGAGATGCTCCTCGCAAGTCCTGCTGTAAATGAGAATGTCATCGAAGAATACCAACACAAACTTCCTCAAGTGACTGCAGAAGATGTGATTCATGCAGGACTAAAATGTGGCGGGGGCGTTGGTTAGCCCAAAGAGCATCACCAAGAACTCAAAGTGCCCATAGTGACACCTGAAGGCGGTCTTGGGAATGTCCTGCTCCCTCACACGAATCTGATGGTACCCAGATCTCAAATCAATCTTTGAGAAGAACCGTGCTCCTCTCAACTTATCCATCAACTCATCGATCCTAAGTATGGGGTATCTGTTCTTCAGTGTCTTCTTATTCAAGGCCCTATAGTCAATGCACATGCTCAATGTGCCGTCCTTCTTCTTCACCAACACCACGGAAGAAGCGAAAGGACTCGTGCTTGGCCGAATGTGCCCAAGAGCCAACAACTCCTGAATGGGCCGCTCAATCTCATCCCGATAGGCCTTGGGATGCCTATAGGGGGTAGTGATCATTGCCTGTATACCCTGCTCAAGCTCAATGGTGTGCTCAAACCCTCAGTCCAGTGGCTATCCTAGCGGAATCTCCCCAAACACTATGGCATAACGGTCAAGGACGGACTGTACCTCTGGATGTACTGTCTGCCCTATAGTCCCTGCCTCTGATGCACGCAGCTCCACTGCCCACTCTACATCGCCCTTCCAGAACACTGCCTCCATCCGATGAGCCGAAACAGTCTGAGGCAAATATGTGTGAGGTCCTCGTATCTTCTCATGCCTCCCTGTCTTTTCATCATCCCACTCCATCTCTAGGGTCTACCAATCCGTCGTGACCTTCCCTAGAGTGATGAGCCACTAAACACCCAGTATCATGTTGGTGTTCGGAATATCGACCACGAAAAAGTGGTCAGTCAATGTGTAGGTGCCCATCGTCACTGATAACTCTGGAACATAATGAGCACACATCATGATCTGATCTCCTGGGACCAACACTGAAAACCCATCGAAGCTCTCTGTCTGTATACATCTCCGCTCAACCATCTGTGCATCGATGAAGTTGTGGGTTGCCCCACTGTCAACCAAAACTGATACTCGTTGGCCATGTACTGTCCCCCATACGCGTAGCGTCAGATACTTGGGAACTCCTCGCAATGCTGCAAGGGCCCCTCTGGTAGGTGCAAAAGATGCACCACCTGCTGCTGGTGGTGGAGGTGGCAAAGGTCCCTGCACGACATGACTATCTCCTGCCTCCACATCATCCTCATCATCCTCATCATCCTCTTCCCCACTGCTCTTGGAGAAGACCTCAATAAAATGTGCTTTGCCAGCAACACATCTATGTCCTGGTGCCCACGGCTCCTGACAGGTGAAGCATAACCCCTTCTTCTTCAACTCCCTCCTGGCATCATCGTCAATCTATACTCGTCCTGGATTCCCCTTTGGAGGTGGAATCCTCACATCCTTCCCCTTAGACTGGAAAGTCTATCTCTGGGGGTAAGGTGTTCGGGTCCTGGGTAAGACATCCTGTAAGTCCTGGGTCCTGCTAATAGCGTCCTGGAGTGTGGCTGGTCTAGTGGATCGGACTAAACCCCGAAGTGGCTCTGCTAACCCCTCAACATACATATAGATCCTCCGTGTCGTGGATAGATCTGGCACCATCACTGAGACCCTCAAGAAATCTACAATGTAGGTCTCTGGGCTCCTTGTCTGTTTGAGCCTCGTCAACTCAACAAAATGTTGCTCTGGATCCCTCCGATCAAATCGCTCCATCAATCTCCTGGTGAACTCGGCATATGTCGTCACTGTGGAGTGTCCGAGTGTAACCATCCCATGAAACCACCAATCCTGAGCCTCACCATCCAAATGCAATGTTGCCACCTTGATGGCCTCTGTCTCCGACATCTGGTTAAGCTGGAAATAAATGTCCAGCTTCTCCACCCACGACTTTGCCGAATTGTTTGATGAACCATCAAACGTAGGCAAGTGGAATCTACTAGCTTCACGGTGGGTGTCACCATCATGGTAATGCCGATACCCTCTGTGATGGTCACGAGGTCTACTATCCCGCTGGAGCTGAATGAAGTCTCTGAATGAGAGGGCTTCCCTGAACTCTTGCCCATAGGCCTGGTACTCTACAAAATAATCGCCCATATGACCGGGCTCTGCCTCTTGCGGGACTCTGGCCCCCGTGTCTGCTCCTAAGAAAGTGGGCATGGTAGAGCGTGTAGGGGCATGTGAGGCCACCTGCTGGGTAGTATCACGCTGCTCTGACAAATGGTGGGATGCACCCGATCCCTCACCAGCCTAGAAAACCCGTGGGCTCTCACGCTGTCTAGCCTCTACTGCTGTGAATCTCTGCCCCATCACCTCAATCTACCTCGACAAATCCTGCACTGATTTGAGGAGCATATCCGCAAATCTCTTCCCGTCCTGGTCTGCCATCTGCTCTGCGTCCACCGCAGGTTCTTCCTGTTCTGCGTCCACCACAAGTTCCTCCTGTTCTGCGTCCACCACAGTGACACAGTCTCCCTCCCCGTAGGTATTCTCCAACCTACGTCCGGTGTCCCTGTATCTCCTACCTCTGTAACAAATGTAGGGTTTTTCCCCTGGTGTCATAGATTGCTAGCTTCACAAGTTGAGCCAGATCTATGCTCTGATATCACTATAATATCCCTTTTAGGAATATTCCTCAAACCCCAGCAAAACTCCAACCAAATACGTACAAATGATATAATAACCGGGAAGCTCAAAATGATAAAAATAACAGTCGTGCAGCATATAATAATGTAAACATGAAATATAAGCAGATACTCAAGAATGCATCGAGAAATGCTAAGCCATTTTATTATATTGAGTAATAGAATGAGTACAGGAGGTGATCAGAAATATGGCACCTTGACTTGCACAAGGCAAGTGAAGAAATACACTCAAAATAACAAAGGAATGGCCTCTCTCAGAACTGCGTGGAAGCTGCTGGAGAACTGTCGTGCTGCTACTGCTGCTGGAAATCAAATGAGGATTTGGGGTTGTTTCCCTCCTCAGAAAATGCTGAAACTCTGGAATCGAACTCTACTCAAGAAACCCAGAAAAACTCAGAAAGCTTTCCTGGAATAGCTGAACCCCAAAAATCACCCCCTTGGGGTTCTGCACAGTCCCTCAATGCTCTGCACTGCCATTGAATGAAACCCTCCAGAAATCTGCCTAAAACCTCTGCCAAAACTCTCCAATATGCAAGGGTTGATCCCCTACTCAATCTCCCAGCACAAATCCTACTACAAACCCTCAATCCAGAACTACTGCCAAAAAGAACTGCGTCATCCCTCTCATTGCTACGCAGTCCTCCAAGGTGATCAATCCTCCTGCCAAAATGCTGATGAATCTACTGCTGAAATGCTAATGGAAATACCTTGCCCAAGCAGGCACTCGAAGTCCCATGGGCTAAGGGTGAGATCTCCGAACGAAGACACTCAATGCACTAAACAGTGCTGCAGACTAGCTAAACAACCAGCGTGCTCTAAGTCAAAGTGACTATCTCAAATGCTCATAACTGAATGCCAAAATGAGGAAGCTCCTCTCTCCTTTATAGCCTTTGCCTCTCTCAATCCCAAGGCCCACCTTCTCCAGCATAATTCCCCTCTTGCCACGTGTTCCTTCCCTTCTGCGCAGTCCCTCCAAGTGTCTGCGTGGGCTCCATCTCTGCGTCCCCTTTTGGCCCCCTTGGCTCCCCTTTAAGTCACAACGTGGTGCTACTAGGAAGTGACTTTTATTCTAAGAGTGAGTCATGTCCCCTTTTCCTCACCTTTTTATTCATAAATAACTATAGAAGGCAAAAATAAGCAAAATCGAATATTCCAATTAGCCATGGCTAATTAGGAATATTACACACCTCTTGGATCGTCACCTTGCTACGGGAGCCCATGATGAGGAGTAGCAAGATGGTGGAGTTTCACTTGGTGCCATGGAGTGTTGATTCAACAGATACAGTGATTAGGAGAGCCAAAGACTGAGCAGAGAGGCAACAGTGCGAGGAGGCACAGTGCAGAGCTTCAGCAACGTAGTGGCTTCAGAGGGAGCATGGGACTAGCAACAGTCAGGATTTCAGCGCCGAGGAGTATCCACTGGATACTTGTCCACTTTTGGGTGTTTTCAGTTGCTTCTCTCAACAACGGAGTTGTAGTACGGATGCAATGTTAGCAGTGGCAGTGCTAGCTGCATAACAGATGCAACGTTTGAGAGGGAGCTGGAGTACAAATGTAGTACTGGCAGTGGCAGTGTCAAAGGCAGCGGTACAGTAGCAGCAACAACGCAATGGTTGGTGGAAAATACGTCAGACATCAACAGCGCAGATACGAGGCTTCAGAGTTAGAGGAGTATGCAGAGAGGTAGGGTATTGCTAGAGCACATTCCTCGCTAAGAGGGAGTGTTGATTTGGGGTAGCATCGGATGTGCTCTAAGCCTCAAATTTTGCAGAGAGGCTTGGGCACAAGTATTCCAAAGAACCCAGAAGGCGTTTTGGGAAATTCCACCAAGAAGAAGAGGGAGCAACAACATTTTCCTTGTGGAGCAGATCTTCAGCTGGGACGCAGTGATTTTGCAGCAGTTTGCTAGTGCAAAATGGTGTCAGGAGGAAGAAAGAGCACACATTGAGGGAATTCTTTCCTTAGGGAACTTCTAGTCCAGAAGTTTGATTTTTCACTACAGAGCAGCAGTAGTTGTGAGCAGATTTGCCCACTCCACAAGGAAGTGCGTAGAGCCAGTTAGTGTTGAATTTTCTAAGTCTATCCATTAGAAAATTAATCTGTATTCTGCTAGTTTATTTCTTCTACTTGTTTAAATTCAAACAAGTTATTTAATACGTTTAAATACCAAAATAAACACAATACATTTACAACATCTATAGATCATCAACTGAAAGAAAACAAGCACACAAGTGACACCATTATATTTGGACCAATGTCCCCGGAAAAACCCAATGCAAGAAAATCGATGTAGCTATTCTGAGGGTTATATTATTATGCAGTCTACTTGAGTACAATTGGGTGCCTAACCGGCTCCCCCGATAGAGAAAAATACACGACAACAATACCTCTATATCTGGAAACAGGGATTCAGAAAACTTGTCCCATGAAACCCTCTCCGGCACAACTAAAGCTCAGCGCTGGCCCTTCTAACCTCTACGTCAGCCTCCTGCTAACCTGCGTCAACCCCAAGACCCTGTGTGTCAACCCCATGACCCTCTGCGTCAGCCCTCTGAGGCACTGCGCAACCTCTGGGAGCCTCTGCGTCACTCCCTCTGCCCTCTGCGTGGATGACGCAATCTCTCTAGGCTTTGTGTTGCCTCTGCTGGGCTCTGCGTACCCTGGACTAATTACTGCTCTCGCTCTCTCTGCTTTTGTGCTGGTCTCCCAATATTGTCCCCGCCTCTTTGCCTCGTACTCACTGCCCCTCGTTGTTGATCACTAATTCAACTTTGCTTAGCAACCCTGCTCTAGCAAAATGAATCACTAATCACTCTAGTGTGTTCTCCAACTGACCCTCAAGCTCCTTATACTTTTCTCGTTAGTCCATCAACGGCCGAGATTAAATCTCTAATCAACGGCTAAGATTAGATTTGGCCTGATCCATGACTTTTGGAACCTTCTAACCCAATTTTATATTAATACCCATTAATATTTTATTTTTCCTAAGTTTAGACGTAGGAACTCCATTAAAAATATTAATTATTTTAATATCTCCCAAACTAGGTACAATCTGTCCAAACCATTTCTGGGTCTTGGAGATCTCATGTGCTTTAGCCTCTCCACCAATTTTCGTGGCTAGAGCACATCCGATGCTACCCCAAATCAACAGTCAACAATTGCACAGAGGAGAAGAGGAGTTCGACTTTTCGTAGAGATGGCATCAGCAGGGCTAAGAGATCAGGATCGGTTGGACGAAGCCTCCAACTATGTGATTTGGAAGGCAAAATTTTCTATCTTCTAGATGAATACGATCTCAAAACCTACATCGATAGCATGGTAGTTGTACCCACAGATGCAAATCCATTGAAGGCCTACAAGGAGATGGCAAAAGCAAAGAAGCTGACTCTCGATGGGGTTCAAGATCACGTGGTGTCTCACATAGTTGGCAAAGATATTGCCCGACAGATGTGGGAAGCTCTTGCTACGCTATACGACGAATCTTCCAACCAATGGAAGATGTATCTTGAGGAGAAGATGAGATGCACAAGGATGTAGAAAAGGGAGCGCATAGACCCCTTCCTCACTAGGATTCAGGATGTCCCAGACCAGTTGTCCACAGTTGGGTCAACGACCCAACCTACAGAATTGGTGTGGTTAGCTCTAAACAGCGTTTTCGAAGACTAGCAAGTTTTCGTCCAGAGTATTTTGGGCAGAGACAAGTTGCCAGAGTGGGATCGAATGTGGGATGATCTACAACAGGAGGAGATGAGGTGAGATTTGGTGAAGAGCACCATCAGTGGCAACAACAACAGTAGTGTGACGAAGCAAGTGAAAGAAGAGGAGAATGTGGCCCTCGCATCAAAGGGGCAGCAAGAGCAATGCAGGAGGAAGAAGGTACTTTCCAAGGTCAAATGCTTCAGATGTGGTGAGCTTGGCCACTACAACACTCAATGTCCTCTGAAAAAGAAGGACAAAGAGGCGAAGTAGGATCAGCAGGTTACATCAGCAGAAATCGACAATCTGTCCTCCAGATTTGAGGAAGAGTCTGCCATGATCACCGATATACCTCCAGGAGTGAGGTGGGGTGATTTGGTTTTGTAGCCCCAAAGAGGTGGGGTGGATTCTTGAGGAGGTCCACCTCATGAATCATAACCTTGCTACAAAAGCCCAGAGTATTTCAGTAACAAGATGGATCAGTGGAAGATGGTGCAGTCAGATGCCAGAGTGGTAGATGCAGTGGCTAGTAGTGGTCAGACACTGGGCAGCGCAATGCAAAGTTGGCAGCAGTGTAGTTGGCACAGAGCAGTGTTAGCAGCAGCGCAAAGGCTTCAGTGACAACGCAGAGACTAGCAGCAGTCAGAGACTCAAGAGACAGATGCATCATACTGATCATAGTTGATTTAGTATTTTGGATGCTTTTCAGTTGCCGTTGTTGCAGTAGCAGATGGAAAGGGAGTTACAGTGCAAATGCGATGTTCGCAATTGTTCAGCAGGGCCAGCAGCAGCATAGATGCAGCATATATCAGAGTTGCACAGTAGTTGGTGGGCAACAGCAGTCAAGCATCAGCGTCGTGACATGAGGTGGTGCAGAGACAGGGTGTTGCTTCAGTGGGTTGCAGCGTTAGAACACATTCTTCTCTAAGAGGGAGTGTTATTTTTTGTAGCATCGGATGTTTTCTAGCCACAAAATTTGGTGGAGAGGCTAGAATACATGTATTCTCCAAAACCCGGAAATCGTTTCTGGAAATTCCACCTAGAGACGACTTAATTAAAATAATTAATCGTTTTTTAATGTTCCTAAGTCTAAACTTAGGAAATCTGATTAATTAAAGGGTATTAATTAATTCATGGTGAGAATCTTCTAGAAAAAGACACGGATTGAGTTCTAGCTAATCTTAGCCATCGATTAAGTTTTAATCATGGTCGTTGGTGTCTCAACAAGATATAATAAGAATAAACTCAATGGCATATGGAGAATACACAGACTAGACACCAACAGTTCGATTTCACTGGCAGATCAAATTCAAGAGTAGCAGTGCTGAGTTACCAGAGAGCAAGCTAGTGAGCTCGAAGCAGTGAGAGAGGGGCCGGGATAGTAAGGTTGGCGGAAGTTTTTCCAGTTCTGATGAGTGCACTGCAGACAAGGAGTAAGTGCCACAGAGAGGCAGCGCAGATCCATGCAGAGTCAACGCAGTGCTTCAGAGGGGATTATGTATTTTGCTAGGGAGAAGCAGTGATTTAGTGCCAAAAGTCGGATAGAGAGTCCAGAGGCCAGGAGCATCCATCTTCCAAAAGCAGTTGATCAGATAGCGAGAGGGAAAGCAATTCTGAGTTGTGGGACGCAGTACTGCGTAGGCTGACACAGTGACTACATAGAGGCAATAGAGAGCAACTCAATTTGAGCCAAGGTTAGTGTCGAATCCCCTTTGGGAGTGAGATTTTTCTCACTAGATTTATTATCAGACATTTCTTTGTATGGATTGCTAGATTTGAGCATCTGTAGTGTTGTACTCATATTTATTACTACATAATATTGAAACCCTTAACAGTTGCACCGGTTTTCCCGAGTTGAATTTACTTTGTGAAGGCTGCAGTGTATATGTTTCGATATTTGTCGTAGGAGACTGCAAATATTTTGTTTAATTCATTTAACAAATAGAAGAAATATTACCAGTTGTTGCACTAGGATTCAGGGTTAGCCGAATTTTCACATTCCTTCTCTGTTCCCCCTACCCCTGATTGCGACCCTTTGATGCGAGGGCCACATTCTCCTCCTCCTTCACCACCTTCAATCCGCTACTACTACTGCCACTGATGGAGCTCTTTAATAGAGCTCGCCTCAACTCCTCCTGCTACAAGTCTGACCACATCCTGTCCCATTCTGGTAGCTTGTCTCTGCCCAATATACTTTGGACAAAAACTTGCCACTCCTCAGAGACACTGTTCAGTGCCAATCTCACTAGCTCTGTTGGTTGAGGTGTTGCCCCAACAGCTGTAAGCTAGTCTCGGACTCCTGAATCCTGGTGAGGAAAGGATCCTAAGCCTTCCCCCTTCTGCATCCTAATGCATCTCAGCTTTTCTTCTAGGAACACCTTTCGCTGCTCGGAAGTGCCCTGATATAGCGTGGAGAGAGCATCCACCTCTCCTTGGCAGTATCCTTGCTAGCTATGTGTGAGACTATATGGTCCCGGACTCTATCTAGGATCAACCGCTTCACCCGTGCCATCTCCTTCTTGTATTCCTTCAGCTAATCCGCATCCTTGGGAACTACCACAACACTGTCTATGTAGAGCTTCAGGCCATATTCATCCAATAGGAAGGACATTCTGGCCTTCCAGATGACATAGTTGGAGGAACCCTCCAACCTATCCTGATCTCTAAGCCTTGTTGTGGCCATCTCAAAAACTATCGAAAACCCCCTCTTTCCTTCTGCTTGGCTGTTGCTCTGCTACTCGCACTCCATTTTTGAATGCGCAGATCTACTAACTGTTATTGCTAATCTGCCTGGAAAAATCAAACTTCTGAGACTCGAAGTTCCCTGAGAAAAAATATCCCTCTATTGTATGTGCTTTTCTCTTCCACCCAACGTTGATTCTACTACAGCAAAACCCTCTTCGTCCAACCAAGAAATCTGCTCAGCGAAAAACTGAGTTGTTTTTGCTCCCTCTGCCTGTTGAAATCACTATTCTAGGAAATTCGAACTTTTTCTGCCTCCTGCAACTGAAAATTGAATTCTTCCCAGGAATTCGTATTACCTGGCTAGGCACTGAGCAGCACTATAAAATTTCAGCATGTTGCTCCCTCTGAACAGCAAAATTTTCCTCTTCGCTTTTGAGCTTCCCGGTTAATCACTCAAGCTTTGATACCATGTGAAAAATTCATCTATCACAACAACTAGAAATTATTTTCCTAATTGTTAATTTATTAACAATTTATTTGCAGTTTGCTAGGTAAATACCAAATAATTTACACTATGATTTTCACAAATAAAATATTGCGGAAATAATAGCACTAGAAACTAAGAAAAAACTAGCGCACACGATAAAAATGACACCGTTATTTTTGGACAATTGTCCCCGAAAAAACCCAATGTGGGAAATCCGGTGCAGCAACTGAGGGTTTTATTATTAAGCAGCAGTGAAAATCTGAGTACAATCTGGATGCACAAACTAACAATCCACTATAGGAGAAACTGGCCACAAAAATTAGTGAGACAAATTTTATCTCACCCGTCACTGATCCAACTCCAAAGCTGGCTTTGAATGGGCTCCACGAAACCCCTGCATTAGCCTCTGCGTCAAGCCAACATACCCACTGGTACGCTCTACCTGGAACTGCAACTGATCAAGCCATTTGTCCAATCAAGCCTCTTAGAATGACTCGTTGGTCCCTTCCGAAAAACTTCCCGACCTCCAGCAACTAAATCAACTCTTTGTCTGGCCAAATCAAACTGCTACCTCTGAAGGTTCTGCACATCCTCACTGAGGAAACTTGGCCCTCCTGTAGCTGACTCTCTGAATTTGGAAAATCTAATCCGGACACATTGTCCCTGCCTCTCACTCACTGCTTCGATTTTTGGCTCTCCAGCAATTCACTGTTGCTACTCTAGAAATCGATCTGCCAAGGAAATCGAACTTTTGGTGTTATGGTGTGTCTTCTCCAAGTGCCCATCGACTTCCTCTTATATCCCACTATTGGAGCACCAACGACCAAGATTAAAACTTAATCAATGACTAGGATCATCTTGGAGTCGATTTGTGTGAGTTTCCGAAATATTTGCACCTTGACCACTTAATTAATTCTGATTAATTAACCATATTCCCTAAGTTTAGACTTCGGAAATATTTAAAAACTGGTTAATAATGTAATTAAGCCATCTCTAGATGGAATTTCCAAAAACAATTTCTCAGTTTTGGAGATCTCATGTATTCTAGGCTAGAATTTCTAGCCTCTCCACCAAATTTCGTGGCTAGAACACATTTGATGTTACAAAAACTAGCAATAGTAGCTTCATAAATTCACACATGTGAGATAATTAGGGAAGAAAAATAATATTTTGACCTTCGCTCTCTCTCTCTACTTCCTTAGAACATTGTTCTTCTTTCTTGACTTCTTTGCTGGTATTTTCTCTCTTCTTTAGCACAAAAATCGAACTTGTTTTTGATGATCCAAAAAGGACGAATTGCGTTGTATTTATATACATCTAGGAGGTTGAATGGGTCCCTTCCAAGGCCGACTTGGTCCACAACCTTAGAGAAACACTAGTATCTAATCTAAGTCACCAAGGATTGCTAGGATTCTCATGAACTCTTCGTACAAGCACATGGATCATGCCCTCTACAGTGAGCACATGTCCCTAAGTTGGACCCAGATGTTACCCATCGAAGTGGGTGACCACTATGAGAATTTTTTCCCCTCTTTAGTTCAGCTTGCTAGCCAAAAACCCTATGATGATCAACAGATAGCTAGCCTCAAAGGCCCTCCAGGTCAACGCTTTATGACATCTAGCTTACTTATCAAATGAAGGTGGGCCATCTATTATAAGTTACATTAACCAATTTTGTGATCAAGTGCTTTCATTTAATGTTTAAGGGAATTCTAGTATGAATCACAGGTCGAATTGGATGATACACAACTTTTCGTTGTATTCTTGTTCCCATGCTTCACCTTGGTGGTTATCCCCTATCCATAGTCTAGTGTGACCTTCCTTGAGGCCTTTCTTTCCAGTGTCTAGGAGGGGCACAAATAGGAGCCATCGATTGATGTTGTGTGTCCATGGTAATCCATACTTGACATTTTCCATGTTTTTGTTGTCTTCATAGCCCATTTTTGGGTTGATTTCTAGCTGTGACCAATATAGGTTCCTTGTTTTCCTCATCTTTGAGTAGGGGCCCGAAAACTTTGCCCTACGAGGTTGATGCAGTAGAAAAAAAGGAAAGAGAATGAGCCATAATGATAAAATGGAAAAGATTGGCTGGGATATAATAAAGTGTGAGGACATATTCCTAGCCTAAGCTCTACCCCCCTCATTAGACCTCACCCAATTACTGCCTAATGCATGAGCAATTAAAATGAAACAAACTTTAAATATCCCAACTCCAATGGACGATAATTGATGCACAAATAAAAGCTTGTAACCCACGTTGTGCAAGAAAAAGAAAAGCATTGAAGAAAAAGGTGCACAAGAGGGACGTAAAAATAGGTCGAGTAAAGGCATAACTCAAGTCTCACAATTGCTCCCTTCTCACATTATAATACTCAAGGATGTTGGAATTTCATAACTGGTACAAAGATGATGGCATCCTCCGTGAAGTAACCCCAAACCATGCCAATAACCACTTGCACCTACTAATAGATGTGTCGACCTAGGAAGTATTCCTCCCCTTCAGGTTAAAAGCACCTAATAGGTATTTTGGATAACCCTCCCATATCTAAGCATGGTAACTTATATACAAACCCTAAGCTAGAGAGACATTTGAAAATGATGCATGTGTGAAGTACTTTGGTGCCTTTTGCATTAGATATGGCCCACAATGATACTTTTATGGTTACTTTTCCTATGATGATGATCTCACTTGATTTTGAGAGTATGTTTCAAATGTTTTCTCTTAGGTATAGTTTCCATCCCTTAAAGGATTGATTGATACTACTCTAGCACTTTAGAAAAAAAGTTTAGCACCACGTAATGACTTTTTAGGGCACCAAAGCTAGGACATTTAGGTATAGTTTCCATCCCTTAAAGGATTGATTGAGACTGCTCTAGCACTTTAGAAAGAAAGTTTAGCACCACGTAATGGCTTTTTAGGGCACCATAGCTAGGACGTTAACCACTTTGTGAGGGGCATTGACCTTGGGATCTATCCAACATATGTTGCACACTAATGCTAGGACGTTGCCTACAAAAATGTACTACAAAGACCACAGGATTCCCCCATGCTAGCATTGTACCTTCTTAGATGGATGTTGCCTTGTTTCTAAATTAGTTTGATGATGATGATGACTTGAGATCCCTCTGGAAGGGATTGTACAACTCACTAGATGATGGTTTCATGCCTTAGCCTTGTGATATCACCGTCATGAGGCTTGTAGTGATGACGTGGGCTTGGTTGATGGTGGCATGTTGATGAGGACAGTGTTGTTTGATGGAGTGGACACCTTGTTGATGAGGAGATGGCTTTTGAGTGAGAGCACTCTTTGGACCCATCCTTGCACATTTTCATAGAGATCTTCACCTCTGGAGAATACCATCAGCCTTGGATAACCTTTTGCTCACACATGTGGGATAAAAGAATGCTTTTTGTTATGTTTTATCATTAAGATCTTTTACTTCGGCTTGTGACCGACTTAACTTATAATCATTCAAGGTATTATTTTTAGGGCTTTTAGTCAAATTTTTTCCCTTTTGCTCACACATGTGAATGCTTTTTGTTATAATTTATCATTGAGATAGCTATCTTTTACTTCGGCTTATGACTGACTTAACTTGTAATCACACAAGGTATTATTTTTAGGGATTTTAATTAATTTTTGCCCTAAACTGACTTGGTGTCCTTTAATAACTAAAGGGAAGTTGATTTAGGAGGATCAATGTCACACACACTCATTTTACTCATCTAGAGAGAGTGCGCACACATCTTCTTGTCTCTTGGATGCAATGGAGCACTAAGGTAGTGAATTGTCTTGGCAGAGATATTATTGCTTGGAGGGATTTTTCTGGGATTGATGAAGTGATTCTATGGTGAAATTGAGCTATTTTACTAAGTAGCTTCTTCCATTTTGCAAATGTTGTAGAGTCAAGGTTCCTATGAAGTTTTCATTTTGAAATATTGAATCTTTATAGTTCTATCATCTCCTTTGTAAAATTTGTCAGTGTGTCACCCAAGTATCCATCAAGAAAACTTAATATAACATTCCTTGAACTTAAATCTCCAATTAATTGAAAGCCACCTGGGTTAGATCGAGAGGTTTTCTCTCTCTTAACTCACTCCAATTAAGGTCTTCCAACATTAACCTCTCCCTTTTTGAATCCATATATTCAAGATTGATAAAGGCACTAGTCTTTTATGTGTCAACCTTTAAAATAAAATAATAATAAAAATCCTTTTTTTATGTTTCATGAAGTGAACTAGGTTCAGGTTACAGCAAAATGTGCATTAAATAACATAAAATACTCTAAACCTCATAGTCCTAGGGCTAGGACTTGCATCTTCTAAATTGAAAAAGGAAAAATATCATTTTTATGCATTTTTTAGCCACCAGTTTAGGGCTGACGTCTAGGGTTTTAGTAGCTGTTTATGTATTTTCAGCCATCAAAAAAGTGTCGTTGCCTTTTTCTTTGTTTACTCGTTAAGTAGCCTTTGATTATTTATTGTTTATCATTAATTTACATTGTTTTTCTATTGTTGTCATGAAGTTTGCATGGTGTAAATTTTGCTTATTATAAACTCTAATTTATAAAAGCAATCATGAGATTAAAGGTAGCATGTGTTTGGAATCTATTTGAGCATCTCCAGGACTATCTTAGCCCTCCAGACTTAGCCATAGGTTCTTTGAATTTGTTACCTCATCTCACACAGAGCCCCACCTTATTAAATTTTTTTTTTCTCGGTAAAAAGACTAATCTATTAAATATGTACAGAGTTCAAAATTACATCAGGTGAAACCAGTATGCTTTTGCCCTCGCAGGGGCACCAGACAGAGACCAAGACTGAGACTGACAGAAACCAAGACATAGTCCAACACTGTAAGCCCGCGCAGGGGCAGTAAACTGAAATACCAAGGCTGACCATGGACATAGGCCCGCGCAGGGGCATTAGACAAAAAGGGTGCCTACCAATCCCTCCCGCGCAGGGGAGACGGCTCTTGCCCACAACAGTAGCACAAAATACATAACAGCTATAACAACCCAGAAAACGCCAACTGAACACATAACAAAACAGAAAACGATAACTGAACCTTGAGCGACCTGGCGAAGCTTGAGCTCTGGCGCCGTCATTCGTCCGGTTCGTCCGGTTGCTCTTCCACAATTGGGCACCACCCATAGTATTCCCGCTCAGCTTCAGTTGGAGAGGTCGCTGCCTCTTCCCCAATTTCCGCCCTTGGAGCATTCTGGGTATGCTTGGCTTTTTCCGGGTCTGTAGCCGGGACCTTTGCTTCCTGCTCCATCTCAGCTGTCGGAGCCTGCTCTGCTTCCCCTGGGTTGTCTTGCGTCCTTTGCCCCTGAACATCCATGGGGTCGTCATCATCTGGAGGATTCTCGATAAACAGAATGGAAACATGCGCGCTGATTCTTGGGTTATTCGGTGAGCTGGTGAAATTGAAGATGGTGGAACCAAAAGCTGGCAAGGTGGCCGAGCCTGAAGCCCCTGTATCCATGAATTGGCCGGAGTGAAGGGAGGTGGCTCCAATGGAGCTGGCAAGGTTGCAGTGGCAACAATGACCAGCACTGTCCCTTTCAGGTCTGCGCGAGCCCCCTCCTCTGGATGAGCCTCGACGGCTGAGCATACGTTGTCGAGGTCTCACCATTGTGGGATGAGAATTCCAGCAAATTACCAGATGAACCAGACTATCAGCAACCTGAGCCAACCTCGTGATGGACCCTTCCGTCTGAGAAGGGACCGCAACAACGACAAAGAGGCCAGCCAACTGCATAATGACCAACATTCCCTGCTCAATCCCTGCTTTATTCTCAGCGTCCTCACCTACCCTGCTCGGGATCCCATCCGCCATTACTCCTGCCTTACGCTGGGTCGAATACACTCTCCGGGCATTAACTGTCCCAGGTCCCCTCGCCTTAAACCTTCCTTGTCCTTTCCAGCTGCTCGCTCGGGGTGCCACGTGATGGCTGAGGGGCGGCATGCGTCCAGCCCCCGACTCCCGTCCCATCTCCCTAATCACCCGCATCCGTGGCCCACCTTATTAAATATTATCCTAGTGTGTCTATCTAGTAAAATCCTTGAAGGGTATTTAGCTTAAGAATTCTTGGGTTACTTGATTTCCGAGATCTATTGGGGAAGCCTCTCTTGTGGGGATAACATCTATCCACAAAAATAACAACAGAACAACTACCAAGGTGATAGTGGTGGTTGATCCCATTGTTTCCCATAACTTAGAGTGCCTAGCAATGTCACAAGGTTCGCCAAACATCAACATTGAAGTTCAAAATTTCGCAAATCTCAACCAAAATTTAAGGTTTGTCTTTGATTCAGCTTTGGTTCAGTTCTAATTCCGCATTGATTTCCTCCATCCATTCCTTGCACATTTGATAAAAGAAGCTTAGCTGTCCTTTTTTTTCAAGGGAGTTCCAAGAGACAACCACTTTTTAAGGGATGCCTCCACACCATCCAATCTCCCCAACCCTTAAGAATTGAGGGAAAACAAATTAGGACCCAATGGATATGTTGCTGAGGAACATAGGCCCTAGCAAGTTTTGAGGAAAATATACCTTTTAATGTGCTATTTTTATTGTCCAGCATTCAACATATGAAGCTAATTCCCTCGATAATGTCTGTATCTAGCAAGCATGTCGCTTGGAGTTCCTCTTTCAATCCTACTATAGTAAAGTGGTAGCACCTCATTTTCCACAAAAGTTAAAATCTCCCATCAGAACTATTATCTCCATATGGTTGTTATAAATGAAACTTATTATATGAATAAAACTCCACATAAAATATCACTCTCAAGAATTCCACCTTTGTAAGTCTTTAAAAACAAATGTGCAAAGCAGTGCCAAAATATTTGAGAGGATTATGCCCTTATATAGGTTGACGTACACCAATGTGTAACATGGGAATGCACTAGTAACAACAGAAAAACAGAACATAAGAGCTTTTAGAAGATGATATATGAATCTATGATTGTTTTTCCTTATGATAATGTTAATTACTGTTAATTTTAGCTACGTTATATGCTAAAGCAATTTATTTAATTTCTTTTCCATATAGCAATCACATCAGCATAAAGTAAACTGCAGATAGAACATAAATATAAATCGCAGAAGGCATACCAAGACAAGAGGACACAAGATGTGGCGCTAGCCAGGGACAAACCCCACAATGTGTGGGGAAACCCTTGATCAATTCTTCTTTTATGTTCTTCAAAGTTCAGCAGAGAAAGAGAGAGAGAGAGATAGTACATTTACAACAGAAGTCAACACTTTGACTTATCTAGATCTAGCATAGATCATTTCGTATAACGATGAGATCAGTTGAAGCAGACTGATTCTCCAAGGTGACTCCTTCAACTATCATCGTGTGGCATCTCATCCATTTGCTGCACCACCGCATATGGCACCATGTTGTACTAATCATGATTATCATCATGCTATCCATGCTACCCATGATCTCTTACATCATTCTGCTGTCCAATGCTCATATCATCATGCTGCCCTTACTATCCTTCTGTATATCAGCCTTAGCTGCTTGCTATGGCTTGCAGCCTAGCAAAGTAGCTAGGCTATCCTCCACGCAGTCCCATTATTTGCTTATCACTGTCTCAGCGTTCTTCATAACCATGTTGGACAACAGTTATGACTGAAGCAGATTATATATACCTGACACAATGAAGCGTATATATGACTGTGTCTAGATGACTGTGTTCCATACCGCGTATGATCCCATGACTGTGTATGACTGCGTGGTATATTATATGAATGCCCAGCGTATATACATAATGCCCAGCGTATATTTCCAGCGTATATACATAATGCCCAGCGTATATATTCAGCATATATACATAATGCCCAGTGTATATATCCAGCGTATATACATAATGCGTTGTATGGACTGCTTATAGCGTGGTTCCATATTCATATGTCTGTGTATAAATGAACGTGAACAGCTTATAGATATATAGCATGAACAGCGTTTGATATATGAACAGCATTTGCATACATATGATTCCATGCACAGCGTATAGGTCTCACCATGAACAGGCCTATGCTATCTGCGGCATTTTCATCACGTTGACTGCTGCTTCAATCTAGACATTGCCAGGACTGTGTTTCACCATAATGCCACAGCGTTCACCATGACTGTGTTTCACCATAATGCCACTGCGTTCACCATAACTGCATTTCACCATAATGCCATGGCTGCCCAGATTACACGCTGCCTGTTGTTCTACGCTGCCAGATCTGTAAGGCAACGTAGGTTTCTTCTTGGACTGCGTTATGAGATCTTGAGCCTTCCTGTTGCTGCGTATTTAGTGACAGCTTCTAGGGTTTCTTCCATAGCAGTGTTTAGATCTAGATCATTATGCTACTGCGGCTAGGGCATCATAGCAAATACTCTTAGTGTTTTCTCCTTCTCCAAAAACCCAGACGTGGAGAAGAGATCACATGAAGAGTGTCCAAATGACTTCAAATCCTCTTCTATTTATACCAAAACGTATAGGTTGAATAGACATGACGTTTGGGCTTCTTGAGCCTACATAAGTTGCTGGTTGGCTAGATAATAAATCCATAATCAAAATAAATTCATATCTCCATAAACACTTATCAGAATCGGATGATCTTTAGATCAATCGTACACCTCTCGACGAGAGAGATCCAATAAAAATATTAGCTGCCATAAATAAGCTGACCCACCTGGAGTTTGGCCCTAGTTGCCAATTTTACAATTACATAATCTTGAAGTTGCAAGTCTAAATATACAAGGTAGAGATGTATCATTTACAAGATAATGTGGATAAACTACATAAGGGAGGCATCGGAGACACAAAGCACTAAAGAAAGATCACAACAGTGCTTGGAATGACACATTGCATTGACAATCTTCCCCATATGTAAAGAGTATACCTTTTACACTGGAGGACAGATGTCTGCCTTTCCTAGTCCATTAATTATGTCATATGCACATTCTCTGGAAATAGCACTCCACCCACATGCATGCATTCATTGTCTCAATGTGCCCATTTAGATTTGCATCCTCCAGAATTTTTATTCTACAGAAGTCTTTCTCTTGTGTTTTCAAAAGCTTAATTCATAGTTGCAAATGAACCTACAGCATTGTAACAAGATTACATACTATGTGTCAAAAAAATCTTAAAAAATATTTTGTTTTTATATAATGCAGAGAAAAATATGCCCAGTTTCACAATCATAGAGTAACAATAATAGTAGACTTTTGAGATGATATACTTACCGTGGTGGACTTGAATGGTTCTTCTTGAAAGATGACCTTGTAAAAGTCCTCACCTAGATAATCTGCAGCAGTCAGAGCATCCTTTCCTGCACCTTTATTGGCAGCGACTCCACCTGCAACAGCTGCACCAAGAGCAGCAATTGTTAATCCAGCAACTGCAACAGGACCAGTCGCACCCAATGCAACTGCTCCCACAGCACTAATGGCCCCCACACCCATCCCTGCTGCAGCTGCCGAACCTGTTGCCAAAGCAACTGCTGCAAGCTCTGCATTCTCCAGGACCCACAGTATAATTGCTGAATAATCCACCAAACCAAGGTATCTGTTGGACCAGTTTATAGTATCATCTGCATTTGGATTTCTTACAGGAGCAGAAAAAATATTGTGCTCTGAAAGTATTTTTACTGCATCTACAATAGTTGTATCTGCTGAAATTTCAATTACTGCAAAAAAGAAGTAATGACAAAATACATACAAAATTAAAAGGTGTAGTTCAGATTATACATGGAATAAAAGATAATCTTTGCAACCTATGATCTAATATTTTCTCCAACAAAAAAGTCAAACAGGAAATAACAACTTAGGTATATATCTCAAGAACAAAACAACTTGTACATGATATATAGTTCATGTGTGTAGTGATGCAGTGTACTTAAAAGAAAAGAATTTTCATCTAGTGAAAAAGAGGTTGTTCAAGTCAAACAAGATAGCTCACTCCTGATGAAATTACATGCATAGCCCCACTTCTGTTGTGCAGATTTACCTCTTTTCACAAAATGGACATTTCAGCACTGTTACCACAAAATCTAGCAGGCCTTCGAGAGGGAAACCCTACAAGACAAGAGCTAGACTAAGTGCTAACAATGGGGTAGAGGCCCAATGTCACCTCACAGCCAAAACCAAGGTTACTTGGGAGCAGGAGTGGGGAGTGACATTTTCAAAAGCTCCCGGGTTGGGAGCGAATTTTTATATAATATATATTTTTATATATTTTGATGCATATATGTCAACAAAAGCATGTAGAATGATGAATTAAATATAAAAAGCATAAAAACATGGATTAAACCATATAACATCAATCATCTAGAAGTTATAATCTTCATCAACCACGTCCACAAGTTACAAGTTCTCATTTATATAGCATGTAAGGGTGCACATAACCAAAATAGCATTGAGTGCAATCCATCTCTAAACCAAAAATACATCAACAAATAGGCTCTAGATGGCCTCTAGCATCCAAAAAATCATGTTACAACAAATAGCTACATTTCATCAAAATCGGTGTCTATCTTGGGATCTTTGTTATTAATATCACCCTCTAAGAAATTAACATAAAATAGTAAAAATGTAGCATGTCAAGTCAACATTTTGTTTGAGTGATGGGTACATTTTTGGTAGGGTCATGATAAAGGAGTTCAACAACCAATGTCACTAACATCAAGGTATATAGAGGGCATGGTGGTCTTGATTAAATATGAGTCCCATTCCCTAGTACATGACAAAATCCAATGGAAATATTGCTATGTTGCACTGGTTTTGGGGCCAGGGGAACGGCAGGGACAGGGGAACGAGTCCCCGGAATGGCTAGAGCGCACCCCCAAATTTTCAGGGACGGGGGTTGGTGACGGCTATATATATATATATATATATATGCAGAATTCAATATTGACATTTGTAGTTGTTTCAAGCTAGTATTATGCACAACCTTTACACTTGGCCAATTAAAATCTCAAACAATTTGACAAGGGGTTGAGTGACATTCCATTATTGGCCACTAGATATGATCTTTATGTTGATTTTTGGTAGCATTGGATGTGCTCTAAGTCTCAAATTTTGCAGGGAGGCTTGGGCACATGTATTCCAAAGAACCCAAAAAGTGTTTTGGAGAATTCCGCCCAGAGACAGTTTCATTAAAATAATTAATTATTTTTAATGGGTCCCTAAGTATAAACTTAAGAAATTAAAATAATTAATGGGTATTAATGTAACTGCGAGTGTAACTTCTAGAAGAAGACAGGGATCAAGCAGAAATGATTTTAGCCATTGATTAGCTTCTAATCTGAGCCATTGAATGTCAACGAGAAGATTATTTAAGGAAGCTTGAGGGTCATTTGGAAGACACACAAAGCGTTGATCAGTCAGATCAAATTGCTAAAGCTAGAGGCAACACAGTGATTTCGTAGTGATCACGTAGAGAGGGGCAGAGAGAGTTTTTGCTAGAGGATCTTCTCTGGAGCCAAGAATACTCAGTAGAGAAGCAAAGAAACACACAGAGGAGGCAGTGCAGTTGTCAGAGAGGGTGACGCAGAGCCAAGAAGGGCTCACACAGGACCCACGCAGAGGTCTGAAATTTTCTAAGGCGGCTGACATTCTGAGCCGGGAGGGCTGGACTCAGCTCTTGAGAGAAAATCGATTCCTAGCAAAGGTGATGCAGTGCCTTAGAGGCTGACGCAGGCCCACGCAGGGGCAGCGCAAAAGTAGCCAAGGAACTTGTTGGTTCAGCGGCCGGATCAGCCGGGATTTGCAATGTAGAGTGAGGTAATCTCATTGATTTCTTCTACCGAGTGATATTCTTTGTACTGGATTGCCAGCAAGGCATTCAAAGATTGTATTCAAAGATAACTTCAGCTTAATAATAAAAACCCTCAGATCTGTTGCATCAATTTTCCGGCATTGAGTTTTTCCGGGGATGTTTGTCCAAAAACAACTGTGTCATTTGTGTTGTATCTTTCTCTTGTTCAGTTTCTTGTTTCGGCATATTATTTTAAATGGTGTAGGCTGCAGTGTGTGTATTTCAATGTTTGTTGTAGACTGCAAATAACTTGTTCATGTAAATTAACAAGTAGGAGAAATATTATCAGTTGCTGTAGTAGGGATTTCGGTTTAAGAAATTTTCACACTTTAGCTTTTAGGAAACATAAGTGTAACTACTTTAAATTTGTAATAAGGTCCATGAACAATCTATCAAGGAGGATTGTCTTTATATTAGTTTTTTTGTTAATGATGACTATGATGACTATGTTAACAACAAAAGGAATTCTCTTTTCAATAGGTTTGCAAACTTTTATAGATGTGTTGAAAACCACTATAAAATAATTTAGTTTTCTAATGATATTAAATTCATATTTCAAATTAATAAGGGGAATGAATAGGAATTTATTTAAATATTTAGTACTCAATCCAATTCACAACTATCTGATTGTTTTCACAAAGCTTTGGGTTGGGACGATGGAAGCATTGAACTTGAATGAGTCCTCGAAACCCACATACAATATGTAAAAGCTAAGATGATCCTAAGAAAGAACAAGAAAAATAACCACAAGGATCATCCTTTTAAACTGTTGTATTTTTTGTTTTCTTAGCATGGAGGGCGCTTTTAGTAATTTTACCATTGAAAATCCAATATCTAAATCACTAGAAATCCAAAATGAACCCATCATACAAAACCCATGTTTTGAGCTGCAACTTGTACAAAAAATTTAGATTCAATGTATTCCAAAAAAAATGAATGGGAAAAATGTTGGAAATAATACTGAGAGGGGGGGTGAATCAGTATTATCAGATTAATCAAACTTTTCAAATGCCCAAAACATATACGCTACTTCAGTTAAGTGAACCAGCGTGTACACGCTACTGTGACGAAGTAAAACAGCGTATAAGCAGAAAACTCACAATTTAGTTGGCTTATTCTTCAATTAAGTGCATCAGGACATTATTCATCATATTAACAGTAAACATGTGCAGTATAACAGAACAGATAAAAAGCCACACACATGAACACCAAGATATAAGGTGGAAACCCAATGTGGGTGAAAACCACCTGCTGCAAGTTGTCTCTATCTTTCTTAATATGAAACTTCAGTTTACAATCTTTTGTACTGGTGCAGCCTTATACCAGTACGCAGGCTACAACCTGCAGAAGGCTTCAACCTTCTCTCGTTCTCCAAACTTCCTTGGAAGGGAGCTCCAACCCCCTTTTTCTTTTGTACTAGCCAAAATACTAGTACGTAGGTGCTGACCTACAATCTTCCTTCTTCCAGGTATCACTTTTCATACATTTTCAGACTTGGATATTCCTGAAGCACAACATTACAATCTGAAGACCACAATTCATTCAATTTTCACAACAGATCATTGAAGCATAAAACAACCAACTTTGAATCACTGAACCACTGAACCCTGTCAATCACCAGTTACCAGAACACAGAGCAGACTACAGAACTCTGTAATAACAGTCAGATCCCACTGTAAACCCAAATCAAGCTTCAAAAGATATACGCTACTTTAATGAGCAGAAACCGCGTATACACGCGCTTTTACCGAAGCCAACCTGCGTACAGATCTAAAAATAAACTTTCTCAACTTGCAGCTGTACCAGATATTAGTTAGACTCAGAACGTAACATTGCGACAATATGCAGATCTAGAAATACGCATAATCAACCATAACATGATAGTGCATTTCAAACCATTTGATCCCGATCTCTCCTTAGATCTAGTTCTCCATCAACCGATGAGATCTCTCCTTAGCTCAGATCAACCAACTCAGAACCTGCATATCAGATCTCTTTCTCTCTTAGATATTCATGCCTTGTCGAAAGATGATCTTTGCCTAATGATCTTCTTCTCCTTATATAGCCTTAGGCCTTTCTCAATACCAAGAGCCAAAACCATAGTAACACAATACCATCAACTTTAAAACTAGGGATCGACACGCCCGTCGAGACATAATGGTCCGAAATCATAGGCACAACTTCCAAGGTCTAACCACCATGAACCAAAGGAACCTTTCCACATACACGCGCTTTTTCTGAATCTAACTTGCGTGTACACGCGACTTGGGCTTAACGAAAGAGCGTGTATGAGCTTTCTTGCCATGCTGTACTGAGATCTGTCTTCTGATTGAGTTGCCATCACCTGTACTAACCTTTGAGCACCTGTACCATCCACTGAGTGAGTTGCCATCAAGGACAACACTTGAACCATAATGCCAACAAAAAATGATCATATTGTTCAATCATCAATGTCCATGATTGTCAAAATTGAAGCTCTGTGCTTGGATTATCCCTAAAACCTTCCAAAAACATCTCTAAAATATGCCTAAAAAACCCTTGAAATCTACCAAAAACATCCCTGAAATCTGTTCGGAACGTCTTAGGGACAGCCAGCAAGTCCCCAGTGGAGTCCCCAACAATTTGGGGACATTTCCTAAGGGTCCAAAAGTCCCCAGAACGTGTGGACGAAGGTTACATGATTATTTTTGGGGGGGATGGATCCCCGTGCAACATAGAAATATTGCAATTCCCCAATCCTGGAATCTTGAAAAACTTATAAGTCTGCTGGATTTTCAGTGAGATCTAAAATTCTACTCTCTCCATATGAAATCCAATGAGGTAGAAACCACTCTCAAACATCCTAAGTTAATTCATGGTAATGTTAAAAATTGAAGTAAAAGTATGAAAATGTCACTTTTACTTTAAGAATTTAACATTACCATGAATTGCATATCAATACTAGAGCCATAGGCTTAAATATTATGTTGCCCTACTCAAAACCTCTTGTTTCTTTGAAAAAAATTGTGTTTGGAACATCTTTGTAACAAAAAAATTGTGAAAACCCAGGGAGTGAATTTTTTTTCAGGAGCATGCTCCTGATTCACTCCTGCTCAGAGCGCACTCTAGGAGTGATTTGAGGGGGGGCGCTCTCCCCTGAAACCATGGGCCAAAACCCCCTCCTCTTTATGGACTTTCACCAATGGAAGGAGTTCTGGTAGGAAGGAGATCACGTAAAATAGATATGCTAGGTATAAGGGACATGTGAAAATTTCTGAATCTACACATCATAAATCCTAATGTAATCTCTGGTTTATCATCTCCTACTTGTTTTTACATTCAACAAGTTATTTAATTATTTAAACAGTGATGAAGAACATTACTGCAGACTACACTGAGATACAGATCATAAACTGAAATAGATACGAGACAAACACACAAGGGACACCGTTATTTTTGGACAAATGTCCCCAGAAAAACCTAATGCGAGAAAACCAGTGCAAGAGCTTTGAGGGTTTTATATTATTATGCAGTAAAACTGAACAATGTTGCGAACATCGCGATCAGTATTATATCGACGAGGGGAAAAATTGGAACAATCGAGAAAAAATTGGTAAAAATCGGGAAAAAATCGGCAAATACAAAAATATTCATTTTTTTCAATTTTTTTAATATCTAAAGCATTTACAACATAAAATAAATACATTGACACATAAATATGATAAAAAAACTAATATATAAGATGTGTAATATCATTTCTAGTGCTACATCACACATAACAGTGGATCATGTCCTGAATAGTGAATCCTAACTCCTGAGTCCCAACTCAGCCTCAAAATATCAACAAAAAATATAATAATGTATCTCATATCATGAGTCATAATGTCATATACAATGAAATGAACCAAATAACTAGTACCATTGATTTCCTCTGCCCTTCTTGCGAGAAAATGCAAAAACTTTCCCTCTAGATGTAGATGTCAGTGGAGTTGGCAGTGGACTCTATTGTGCTCTAGAAGCTGGAGAACTAGGAGCTACAGGAGGTAGATCATGTTCTCTGCTGGTGACAGGGGTAGCCTAGGTAGGTGGTTTCATCTACTCCTCCTCCTCCTCCTCCTCCCCTTCTACCCCCTCCACTACCTCATGCTCTAACCAATCATCGACAGACTCCATGAGAGGCCTCTCAGCCTCAACCCTCCATGCAACAGCGGCGTCAATCCCATCCAATGAGATGGCCTCCATATCAAGTGTCCTCTCAAGTTGCCTCACCCACAATTGAAGATTGTAGTAGACATAGACCATGTCATTAAATCGTTGGGACTCCAACTTATACAAAGGTCATATAATAATTATAAAAAAAATATTTTTAATGAATTCAAAATATTAATTGAAAATTTGGAATATTTTAAGTTTTAAGTTTAATATGTTACGCTTCTTGGTATGTATTTTTTCAAATACACTCCAGTTGCGCTCGCATTCTGAGGAGCTACATGTTTGGCTAAGGATTCGAATGGCAAGCTTTCATAGATAGAGTACTCTAGCACCATAGCTTCTCCACCATGCATCTACAACAAAATTACAAATAAGATAAACATAAGAAAAAAATGAAATTTGAAAGTTGAAGCAAAATAAGAAGTTATGAACTTAACGAGACAATCAAATTTGAAACAAACTAAAAAATACCTGGAATTTTAGTCTTCTTATCAACCACAGCCATTTCAAAGCTAAATGTGCCACCTGCCATCCTGTATATATCCATTTCTTTGGAGATTTTTGCACGTTCTGCTAGAGATAGCACCATCCTCTGAACACAGGTGAAGAATCCATCTATGACCTCAGCATCAAATAAGAACCCACAGGGGTAAGAAAATGCGGGCTTAGGTAGATCCTGGCAGCATGAATGGGATGATGGAGTGTGTTGTTCCATCGTTCATCAATCACTGCCCATAGGAAGAGTTGTTTCTAAAACCCCTCATCTCCCTTATCATCATAGTAGGTTTGAATGGATTCTTTGGCCCTGTCCATGGCCTCATACAAGTAGCCCATTGCAGGTTTGTCACCATCAACTAATCAAAGAACCTTTACCAAAGGTACAGTAATGTTGCACACCTCTTGCACTCCCGCCCAGAAGCTTTCCTGGTATAAAACTAATCTGCATATGGCCTCTCCCTCTGGTTTCTAGCTAAATGCCAAAGCACGCCACTAATCTGAAAGAAACATTCTCTTCATCCCACATAGAATTCAAGAGGGATTGAAAAGATATGAAACTAGTAGCAGACCGTGTAATGGCAGAGCGCACCAACTCCTTGTTGTTGGTGAATGTTCTCATCAAATGAAGCACAGATGCATGATTATATATAAATTTTGTAATGTTTTTTATGAGTCAACAATATCTTTGACAAAAGGAATTTTTCCTATGTTCTCCAACATCAAATCAATGCAATGTGCGGCACAAGGTATCCAAAATAAAGTAGGATGCCTCTCCATAAGCATCTTGCCAGCAACAACATAATTTGCAGCATTGTCTGTTATGACATGGACAACATGTTCTTGACCCACCTCCAAAATAAACACATCTAGCAAATCACATAATAATTTTGCATCTTTGATATGTGCAGATGCATCAACATATTTCATAAACATTGTCCCTTTGGGACAATTAACCAAAAAGTTTATAAGGCTTCTCCCCTTTTGATCAGTCCAACCATCTGACATCACAGTGCATCATGTGTGTGCCCATGATGCCCTAAACTCCTCCAATATTTTGGTGCAGTCAACCTTTTCATCTTGAAGAATGCGGTCTCTAAAGTCATCATAAGAAGGGACTTTGTACCTTGGGCCAACAATTGCAATAACATCAACAACAGGCTGGAAAAATGGATTATTCCTTGCAACGCTGAAAGGAATATCACTCCAAAGAAGAAACTTGCCCAACAACTTGTCAGCGTCTTCTTTCTCCTTTTTTTAAGTATTGAAGAGATAGATGGTTGTGAACCAGCCGTGGTTCTAGAAACAAAATATGATGAGGCAACTATAGAATTGGTTGTAGATATTGATGTTGAAGTAGAACCAGTGCCACTCTCATATTCACCTCTTAACACTCTATTCCCCACTAGTTGACTCCTCAGAGTTGACTTGGACTGTTTGGTTTGCTCTATTTCTTCCAATGATCTAAGGGCTCTTTGGATGATTTCTGGATTTGTATTGGTGCAAGGCCCTACCTCATGTCCAGGGATTTGTGCAAGGTGATACTTCAATCTATACACCCCCCGTCATATGATGCCCACACAACTTGCAAGACAAGTTTGATCTGTCAAACCCTCCATCAGGTTCACCAAATTCCCACAGAGGGTCCAATTTCCTTGGCATGTTTGTAACTTGGTTGAACTCTTGAGTTTTAATGTAAGATGAAGTTTGAAGTTGAACCTAGGGCACAAGAAGAATTGCAAGTTAAAAAAATAAAAATAAAATTTACATACAACACATTGAATTTTTGACAACAACAAAAAAAAACCTCAACTCAATGCAACAATAATAGAAAAAATGCACATTCAAACCCAAACAAAAATGATGCAAAAAAATAGAGCACAAGAAGAAATTAAACTAATAAATCTAACAATCAAGTTTTTGCATTTTTGACCAAAATGAACCCTCTCCACTCTATGCAACAAAAATGAAAAAAAAAAAAACACAATCAAATCCACTCAAAAATCATTGATAATCAATGGGTTATAGAAACCCAAGAAAAACAAGAAAAATTCAAAAAAAAATGGCCAAATTTGGTGCCCATACCCGGATGCCACACTTTGCTGAAAAAATTGGTCCAAACTCAAATTTGTCTTGCTTGGGATGCTAAAACCTTTTATTTTTCTCCTCCTCTGCCCTTGTAATCGACTTCCTCTCCTCATCATCTCTCAAACAAACCCGCTGTCTGAAAAAAATGACAAACAAAAACCCAAAAATCGCTTTAAAAATGCGTTGTTCAGAGCACCCACAATTTTTTCGCATCGGATCGCACTTTTTTCAAAAAAATCGCGATTTTTTGAAAAAAAAAGATCAACAAAAACATCGGCGAAATCGTCCAGGCAAAAAAATCACGATTTTTTCAAGAAAAATCGCTATTTAATCGCGATGTTCACAACACTGGTTCTGAATACAACTCTGGATGCCCTCTCGACTATCCAGTTACAGAGATAAAATATACTGGCAAAAACTGAGATTATCTCACTTCAGCCGGCAAAATCCCTTCGATTCGGCAACTGCACTGACTATCCCCGCTACAATTGTGTTGCCCCTTCGCAATAGCTGAGTGGGCTTGTGTGGAGCACTCTGACACTCTGCGTCAACTCTTTGTTGCCTCCTCTACCTCCTGGAGCTCTGACGTCAGCCTTCTCGGTTGATCCTGTTGCTCCCCAGCTGAATTCGGACTTCTGCAGGAGGGCAGCTCTTCCCTTGCACTAGCATTGTGTCAAGAAATCCGTGGGCCCTCTTGGTCCAGCGTTAGCCTCCCTTGGTCTACGTTGCCTCCTCTGATGTATCTCTACCTCTCTCTGCTGAGTATTCGGAGTCCCGGAGAAGATCCTCCAACCCCAACTATCCCTCTGCTACAACTCAGATCACCTGTTCGACTTTCTCAGCAAACCTCGCCCCAGAAAAATCGAATTGACTAATCAATATGGTGTATCTCCAACTGACCCTCAAGCCTCCTCTTATACTTTATACTTTTCCTGTTGATGAATCAACAGCCAAGATTAAGTCTCTAATCAATAGCTAAGATTAAAACAAACTCGATCCTCGTCATTTAGAAGCTTCTCACCCATATTTTTATTAATACACATTAATATTTTTATTTTCCTAGGTTTAGACTTAGGAACCCTATTAAAAATATTAATTATTTTAATAACTCCTAATCCGGATGGAATTTCTCCAAACGATTTATGGGTCTTGGAGACCTCATGTGTTCTAGCCCCTCCACAAAATTTTGGAGCTAGAGCACATCCGATGCTACCCAAAATCAACACTCCTTCTTAGCAAGGAATGTGCTCTAGCAATACTTCCCAACATAAGTATCACACTGATCCACAGCATTGGTCCTATGTGTTGTTGATGCTTGGCCTGCTACCCTTCATCCACTGTGTTGACCACTACGTGTCAACTACCCATAGTAGTACACCCCATTTTTTTCGCAAAAGGGATAGCGCTTGATCGACGTGTCTATGCCATTCGAATATCATCTTCAGCGCGATCATAATATGTTGTAAACCTAGTCTACATGTGTAAATTGTAGATAATCTTAGCAGATCTGTATCATGTATGTAATTGCCTAGGTGAACCTAATTTTCTAGTGATGATCTACATTCCGGAAGGTTTTTTGTTTCACCGATCCATCATTGGCAGAGTTTTCCTTCAGCCTAACCCCAAAGCCAAAATGGATTTTGTCATTAGAATCTTAGGGGAGTCCTAGTATGTTTCGAGTCTATGTAAAAGTAATTTGGAAATAATCCTAATTATTTGATTAGGTTATTACAAATTGCTTGATCTGTTAGATTATATTTGTGTCGCAGAACTGAGTAGTCTATGAGGACCTATGTCAAATAGGTTTTCCCCCTTGAGATGTAAAATTGTAAAGGTCATGATGTAAAGCGTCTTGAGGGTTATAAAATGTTTTATCCCCTCAATAGTCCTAGGTCCTAGGTGTTTTTTCCAAAGGCTAAGCTTGAGGATCCAGTAAAAATAATAAAAAATATAAATAATAAAATTAAAAAATAAAATAAAATAAATAAATAATTGAAAATATCTAATAAAATAATAATAAGTCAAAGTTTTGAGGAAATAAATGAAGATTTTAATTTTTTAATATATTTAAAATTTCAACAGATGAGATTAAAAGAGATTTCGATCCTCATCGATGGTCGAGATCATTTTGACATGGATCACTCGAACTAGCCGTTGGGAAAAATTCCTTTAAATAGGGTGTCAGGGGTCATTTGAGATGGGTTCGATCTTAGAGTCGTGTGCTAAAGAAAGCTCTCTTGTAGTCATTTTTCATGTGCAATAAAGAAAGACTTTGGGGTTGAAATCTTGCTGGTGTTACTCTTCTGGAAATGTTACAAGATGTTTTATTTATGTGCATGATTTTAATTTCAGCCATTGATAATAGCTTTATGAAGAGTGATTTTAAACACAGGTATCTTGTTTAGTCGCTAGGGTTTGAATGATAGTTAAATTTATGAATATGATGGCAAGTATCTCCATTAGATTTGGATTTTAGTATTGTTTTCTCCCTCTTTGTTAATGGTTGAAGTAAGCTGTGCAGGAAAATCTAGATTTCGAAGTTTACCGGGCATTCGGGGAAGTTCTTGGTTGAACCAGCCAACTCCCGGATTGCATTTTCTGAAGAGCCCAGCTAGTTTTGATCCTGGGCTTATCATTAGAATTTTTGTTGCGGATGCATGAAGGGTTTTCTGAAGCACCTCACATTAAATTTAAAATTCTGAAAATATTTCTGTGGCATATTGACAAATCTGGCTAGTTAGAGCCTCTAAACTGTGAATACTGTAATTATTTAGATGGTTTTAGTGTTTTTTATTTTGTTTCTTGCACATTTTACTTCTGGGTGTTCGGTTTTTGCAAGTTGCAAGTCGGAAGAAAACATTTTGTCTGAAGCCAGATCTAGGCCCTGGAGGGTAAGATCTGGCCTCAGGATCAGCTCCGACAGGAATATTTACTCCAGATCTGGAAATTTCTTGTGGGGTTTTTATAAAGGAAATCTGAAGCGAAAAGATTCAAATTTTCTTTTTTAAGGTTTCTAAAGAATCAAGGGGTTTTCCAGGCTATTTATTTGCTGCCTGAGATTTTATTTTACAGGAAAAAAATTTGAAATTTTTTTTAAAGAAAAAAATCAGGCTGCGGGACTACTTCCTCACTTCCATGCAGCCTTTTCCTTTGGCAGCCTTTCTCCCCTCTGCGTATTCATATCCAAGCCCCATTCTCCTTCACCGCTGCCATACCTCCTTCAAAACCTGCGTATTGTCCTTACACCCCCACATCGCATTCCACTGCTGCCTTTTCCCCTTCACCATCTAGCTACACACCCACAGCCATCTGCGTGTATCCACGCTGCCCGCCAACATTCTGGCCATCCGCGTGACTGCTCCATCAGACCTGAGCTCCTCACGCTGCCAGGCCTGCGATATTTCCACGCTCCCTTCATCGTCCTCACCTGCAATCGCTGCCACTACCCACGTCCTTTCACTCCTCGGACCTGCGGATTTCCTCCACTCCGACAACAAACCCTTGCACAGCTTCTCCTCACGCAGCTCCCTCTCTCCCTGCATCCATTCTTCAGCTCCCACCATATCACGTTGTTGTCATTGCAGCTCCACGCTGCCTCAAATCTATGGCTCTTTCCTCGAGTCTAAGCAGCTTGTTCGTCGTCCCATCGCTCAGCTTCTCCATCCTCAATCGGAACCACGCTAACCTGCAGACTCATCAAAGCTGCCATCGCATTTCTGCTCCTGGCCGTCACCTGCACACAACAATACAAATAAAATAAAAATGATTCTATGTGTGGGTAGGTTTTAGATTAGTTTTTTTTTCTTTATTTTGATTTCTTTTTTGTTAGTTTCAGGTTAGCGTATTATTATTTTTTGTATGTATTAATATATAAAAGGTTTGAAAATAAAAAAAATCAATTTTCATTTTTTTTTAGATTAGGTGTTAGTTTCAAGTTTAGTTTTGTTTTATTTTTTAATAAATCAAAAAATCTCATATAAAAAAATATAAAAATAAAAAAATTCATAAAAGGTTTTTTTAAAAAACGTTCCTTATTATTTTTTTTTAGAATCTTAGTTTAGAATAGATTTTAACTTTATTTAGATTTTAGTTCTTCTATTTTGATTTTTTTAAATTTAGAATTTTAAAAAATAAAAAAGTTAAAAAGGGTTAGTCTTTAGGTTATATTTAATTTAGATTTAAGTTTAGATTAGATTTTAATTTTATTAGGATTTTAGTTTTGTTTTATTTTTAAACTTAAAATTTTGTAAAAATATAAAAATATATAAAAAATTAAAATTTTTTGAAAAGATTAACTAAAAATCGAAAATTCTTTTTGGTGTCTTTTGTGGTATTTATGTTCCACTTCTCTATAGTTAAATGCGCTTAAATGTTTATTTAAAGATTAGCTATTGAAAAGTGGTGAATCATTTTGTGGGCTGGTTAGCATTTGAATTTCATGGTTGAGTAATGAATTTTGATCTTTTGAAATTTAATTGCTAGAACATTGCGCATCTCTTGAATATTTTGCATCTAGTGAAATTAATCGTTGTTTGGATTATATAATGCTCGTGACATGTTTGATATTTTGTAAAGATTTTCAAGCAATCATTAAATTACTCCATAAGCAGCAGCAGCTAATTAAGTACTTGGTTTTCATTAACTCCATAAGGCACTGGTCTTAAGCATTTAAAGATCTAATCAAATTCTAAATCGATCAAATGCTTGTTTCCCCCTGCTGTGTCTCCCAAGCCAGCTGGTTCCCAGTTGGTCTTCCTTTATCCCATAAGGTCTACCCCCCTTAGCCTGCTACAGGGAGACGACTTAAACGGAGAGATCGAGGATCAGGGTGACAGCCCCCGGTCTGAGCGTTGTCACGCTGCCTAGACAATCTGTGCGACAACACACTGCACTATTGCATCCTGTACTACTACCCATGACATTGCCACTGTCACTACTGCATTTGTACTACAGCTCCCTCTCAAAATGTTGCATCATGCTACCCATAGCACTGCCACTGCTAACTGCTACACTGCAACTCAATTGTTGAGAAGTAAGCAACTGAAAAAACCACCCAAGAGCTGACATACTAGGCAGTTTGGATTCCTCGTGATGTTGAAGCTACCTCTATTGCTAATCTGTGTTGACCCTCTGCTGCTACTGCATTGTTGCAATCTGCTCTGTGCCTCCCGCACTCCTGCAACCACCACTACGCTGCTTTAGACTCTGGCACTCTAGACTCTGCCACTATTGCTCCATCATCCCTCACACCAACTGACTCACATCATTTTGCTACTGCCATTAAGGGCTCCCGTAGTCTAATGTGATCCAAGAGTTTGGGCACCTCAAGGATCCTGCCCTAGTGTAGTCCTCTTGACTACGATGTCGCCCCACCTCTTCGCTAGAGGTGCATGAGCACTCATGGCGTAATCGTCATCCTCACCTTCCTTGTCAGCTTTCGCTGGAGCAGCCTTCGAGTTAAAAGCCTCCTCCTTGCCCTTCTTCCGGGGGCACTAAGTGGCAAAATGTCCAAGTTCCCCACACTTGAAGTATCTAACCTTGGATATATCCTTTTTGTTGCCCTCGTTGTCCCAATGATGCGAGAGTTGCATTCTCCTCCTCCTCCTCCTTGACCTAGGCTCCTCTACCGCTACTCCCTGCCTTGGTCAGCCCCCTGATCTCTTCCTATCGAAGAGCTGCCCACATCTCCCAACTACGGAGAGAAGCTCTGCCCAAGATACTCTGGACAAATGTCTCCTAGTCTTCGGTGACTGCATTCAGGGCAGTCCTGACCATGAATGTTGAAGTTTCTAAGTCTAACAGTTAGAAACCCTCCATGACTTTCTGATTTATTCCTTCTTACTTGCCTTGATTAATTAACAAGTTATTTACCATGTAAATACTGAAAATAAACACAAGTACATGCTCAACACATTACAGATCATCAACTTAAGGAAACAAAAACAAGCACACAAATGACACCGTTATTTTTGGACTAATGACCCCGGAAAAACCCAATGCGGGAAACCCAGTGCAGCTATCTAAGGGTTTTATTTATTAAGCAGTTTCAAAATACAATCTGGGTGCCAAATCTGGCTCACCCAACAGAGAAAAATCTCGGCAGTTCCGGCTTCTGCCCTCTGCGTCAGCTTTCCCGGCTGTTCGGGCAGTTCCCGACAGTTTCGGCTATTCCCGGCAGTTCCGACTGTTCCCGGCAGTTCCGGCTTCTACCCTCTGCGTCAACTTTCCCAGTTGTTCCAGTAGTTCCCGACAATTTCGGCTGTTCCCAGCAGTTCCGGCTTCTCTCCTTTGCGTCAGCTTTCTCAGCTACTCCAACAGTTCCCGACAATTTCGGTTGTTCCTGGCAATTCCGACTTCTGCCCTCTACGTCAGCTTTCTCGGTTGTTCCGGCTGCTACCCTTGCGTCAGCTTTCCCAGCAATTCCGGCTATTCTGGCAATTCCCGGCAATTCCAGTTTCTGCCCTCTGTGTCATCTTTCCCGGTTGTTGCGCTGATCCTCCCGGCACTATCTCTACTTCTCTGCTTCTGTATTCACTGCCCCTCAGCTACAACTCCTGATCACTCTCTCAACTTTCTTAGCAAACCCAGCCCCAGAAAGTTGAAAACTTGATCTCTTGGAGTGTTCTCTAAGTGACCCTCAAGCCTCCTCTTATACTTTTCTCGTTGACAGATCAACAGCCGAGATTAAGTCCCTAATCAACGGCTAAGATTAGATCTGGCTTGATCCACGACTTTTGGACCATTCTAACACATTTTTATATTAATTCACATTAATATTTTAATTTCCCTAAGTTTAGACTTAGGGACTCCATTAAAAATATTAATTATTTTAATATCTCTCAAACTGTTTAGAATCTTCCCAAACCCTTTCTGGGTATTGGAGATCTCATGTGCCTTAGCCTCTCAACCAAATTTCATGGCTAGAGCACATCGATGCTACACCAAATCAACACTCCCTCTTAGCGAGGATTATGCTCTAGCAATACTCCTCAATGAGTATTACTCTGATTATCCGACATCAGTCCCTGATGCTAGGCTTGTTGCTCATCATCTGCACTGTTGTATCTCGTACTACCACCCATGGCTCTGCCACTGCCACTGCTGCATCTGTACAACATCTCCCTCTGCATCCATGCTACTGCCCATGGCCCTGGCGCTGCCACTGTTGCGTCTGCACTGCATCCCCTCTCATCATGATGCATTGTGTTACCCATAGCACCGCCACTGCTAACTGTTGCACTGCAACTCGGTTACTGAGAAGTAAGTAACTTATCTCCCAACTCTGACATCTCTGTCAGGCTAGAGACACTCCCAATGTTGAAGCTCCCTTTGTCACTGACAAGTGCTCCCTCTCTGACCTCTGCGTTGCTGCAACAACTCCCTACATCTCGCACCGTTGCACACCTCTTTGTGCCATCCTGAACTGGTGCAACACTCCCGTGCCTCTCGCACTGTTGCAGCCTGCTAGCCTCGCGCAGTCCTAGGAATCTTGCACTCTAGCTCCCTCTGTCGCTCCAGCCTCATCCGTCTCTACTGACATCTGCCAGTACTGCTGCTCCTCATTAGGGCTCTCGTAGCAAGGTCTAACCCAAGAGGTTGGGTACCTCGAGGATCCTGCCCCTCATCGCCTGTAGTCAGTCTAACTACAGCTCGATGTCTCCCCACTTTCGCTCAAGTGGTGTGTGAGCACTCATGGCACAGTCATCATTTGTCTCCTCTGTCGACTCCTCCGAGTTTCTCTACTTCCCGCCTAGAAGTTCTCGGTTTGATTCCTGCTGAGTCTCTCTACTTCCCATCTAGAAGTTTTCGGTTCGACTCCTGTTGAGTCTCTACTTCCCGGCTGGAAGTTCTCAGTTTGACTCTTGGTGAGTCTCTCTACTTCCTGTCTAGAAGTTCTCAGCTCAATTCCTGCCGAGTCTCTCTACTTCCTGTCTGGAAGTTCTCTTCTGGACTCCCTCTAAGTCCCGATTTCCCTCCTGGAAATCCTTCTGCCCATGTCGAGATGCCCCCTACTCTAATCATATGTGCAGTCGCACCGTTGATCCGAATTTCTCGGCTAGAAACCTTCGGTAGCAACTCTCTCCTCCTTGCCCTTACCCTGTTAGGTATTGTTCTGACAACAGTACCCCACTAGCTCCACTCGGCAACTTACCCACGGCCTCCTAAACCCCAACGGCCTGAAGGTGACAGCTCCTAGGCTCTGCACAGCCCTGGCACCGCAAACTAGCTTCCTCAACCAACTACGTCAGCCCTCCTGGCCTCTACGTGAGTGATCTGGAATTTATCCAAGACAAAGAATTAAAGGTATTACAGACTCGTGCATAGATGTGCCTATGTTACTTTATGCAATGGATCGATAAGTTTGTGAAATACATAGACACTGAGACAGTTAGAGAAAACATAACAGGAAAACATATAGACACAACAAGTTTAATAAGGAGTTCACCCAATACTCCTGAGCTATGTCTCCTGGTCCAGCGTTCAGTGGTGGCCTCTCTATTATGTTTTCAAAGCAGAGTTTTTACAACAGTGAGCTCAATTTGAATCTCACTCAACAGATATGAATCAATAGGACTGGAGTACACGGACTCTCCTTATTGAAGCTTGACCTCTACTAGTCACAATAGTATGAGCCCAATCTGAGACTCATACATGACAGGCCTATGCCAAGGAGCTCGCTTGAACCTCTCAAGCTTTCTCTGGCTCTGTCTGGCTCAATGCTGTCTTCAGGTCAACTCGGCTTCTTCTCCCCGTTCTCTGCTCTTAGCTTCTGCGTCTAACTAACTCTCCTCTGTGTTTTTTGCTTATGTTAATTCCTGGCTTTAAAACCAGTCTGCTTTCTGTCAGATCGTTTCCGCTTCCCGGCATTATGGTTCTTTTGCCGCTATCCGTTTTAATTCCTCTGTTCTGCGTCATCATCACTATGTAACGCTTCACGAGGAGGTGGCCATCTATTTTGCAACGAGTGAGTGTGTCAGGTTCCTTGGACTCATTTGAACTCATTTGAACGGCCATTATTTCCGTTTGCTCCAAGATTGCCCGCGAAACACGAATCTTTTGCCAACTCATCGTCCACGTCGGACTTCAAATCCCATGTAATCTTGCTTTATAACCTTGTCAAATCTAGTCATTTATCGGGCACACCTCCGCCGTTGATCTGGGCCCCCCCAAATCCTACGGTCATCGTTTATATCGGGCGAGTAAGTAGCATGATGTTTACCCGTCCGATGTGAGCGGTTTTCTCTCTCTTCCGCCAGACGCGTGTCACTCAATGTGTGGCATCAGGCGAGACTCGGTTGAAACTGCTTACCGCCTCGAGGCCTTCCGATATCCTGCCAGTTTTGTGGAATCCCACTCTACGGAACCGAATTAATTACTTTTCCGCATTTCATAATCATTTCGGGTTCGGGCGCTCGGGGCTTTCCTTCATTGAGGGGGACGCCCATCGCGTATCAGAAGCTACCCCCGTTTCTTGAATTAGCCTCTGGTTTTGCCAATTTGCACCAGCGCGCGTTACCATGGGCCAACAGTCTGCGCGCTCAACTGAGGGTCCTCGTTGCTCCACGCTGATCACAAATTGCAACTGTCACGAGGGTTCCTTCTGATAGCTTGATCTTTCTAAGACTTGAATCTTTTGGCATAACTTGAAAGAGTTTATGAAAACTTAGAGAGTGTTTAGGATCCAATTCAGATCACGACCTTCCCAATGAAAAATCTTTTGGACCACCAAAAGTTGGTTTTTAAGCATCCATCAAGTGAGGGTACTGATTTCTCGCTTGCCCAATTTCTATCCATTTCGCACTGCTTGGTTTTGAACCTTTGAGTCCAATCCTGAGGTACTCAATATCCTCTCGGCGCATAGTTCTCACCTTCCAGTCCAGAACTGTATCTTCCTGTAATTCGTTAAGATATTCAAGCAACAGATCATCAATAGAAGGCAATTGACTCTACTCTTCAGGATCTTCAATCAATGAAGGTTCAAATAGTGTCAAGTTTTCGGCATTAACAATTGAGTAGATGTGCATGTAAGCTGGTAAATCAAGGCGAAAAACATTCTCACCAATTTTCTCAAGTATCTTGAAAGGTCCACACCTTATTGGCTTCAACTTCTTACCTTCACCTTGCATTCTGTCTTTGCTGATATACAGCCAGACTTGATCACCAACTTGGAAACTATGCTCCATCTTGATGCTTATCATGCCTTGCCTTGTACTTGGCTTGGCTCTTTTCCAGTTGTTCCTATACTGCTTGGTGAATCTCTTGGATTTGTTCGATGAACTTGGTTGCCTTGTCCACATCACTGTGTCCATCAACCGCTATGTCTTTACCAAAGACAAAATCCAAGGGAGACCTTGGTGTGAAACCAAAACAGGTCTCAAAAGGAGATCTCTGTGTAGAAGAATGTTTAGCTCGGTTGTAAGCATGCTGCACATAACATAAATGTTCATCCCAAAGCTTGGGATGCTTGCTGCAATAGCCTCTAAGCAACTGGATCACTGTCCTATTGACCACTTCTGTTTGGCCATTTGTTTGCGGATGAAAAGCTATGCTCTTTTTTAGTATAGTGTCCATCAATTCCCACAAACTCGACCAAAATTTCCCAACAAATCGAGTATCTCGATCAGATATAATGGAAGTGGGTAATCCAAAATGAACCCATACATGCTGAAAGAACAACTTTGCAGTTTGTTCAGCTGTAATCTGTTTGTTACAAGGTATTAAAATACACATTTTGTTGAACCTATCCACAACAACATATAAATATTCATGACCTTTCCTAGATTTAGGTAGTCCCCCAACAAAGTCCATGGAAACACTTTCCCAAGGATGAGAAGGAACTGGCAGTGGAGTGTACATGCCTAGTTTTCTATTATTGGGCTTGCTTTGAGCACACATGGTACACCCTCTTGCATATCTAGAAACTGTCTCATTCATTTTTGGCCAATAACAAAATCTTTGCAGTTGTGCAGCTGTTATACTTACACCAAAGTGACCTGATATTAAAGAAGTGTGTGCTTCACGAATTATCTTTACTCTTTCAATTTGTGGAATGCATAACTTTCCAAAATGATACAAGAGTTGGTCCTTAACATGATAATCCAATTCTTCTACTTGTTTGCCATGACTTAAAGTTGTATATACATCTTTAAAATCTATATCTTGAGCATATTGTTTAATGTAGCTTTCATGCAATACTAAATTATGCTCAAGTATAGTAGATGCATTTATGATTAGTCTAGACAACATATCTGCAACTTTATTGTGTATGCCCATGAAACTGTTGTAATAAACCTATCCATCTATAGTGTCTTGAGTGCTGCAACTTAGTTTGGGAGTGTAAATATTGAATTGGTTGATGATCAGTATGTATAACTGTCTCTTTGCCCATTCAATAATGTTTCCACTTTTTCACACTCTATACTAATGCATACAATTCTTTATCATATGTGGGATAGTTAACTACTGCAGAATTATATGTCTCAGAGTGATAACATATGGATTTACCATGTTGCATCAACACTGCTCCCATGGCATAGTCACTGGCATCCGTTTCAATCTCAAATGGTCTTTGAAGATCGGGCAGTGCTAGTACTGGTGTTGTACTAATCTTTTCTTTTAAGGTGTCGAAGACTTTCCGCTATTTGCCTCCCCACTAAAACACCTTGTTCAATCCTGTTAAAACATGTAAGGGAGCTGCAATTAAAGAAAAGTTAGAAATAAACTTTCTCCAATACTGTTCTGCTCCTAAGAAGCTTCTAACTTCTGTAGCAGATTTGGGTTTAGGCCAATTTACGATGACTGCAACCTTAGAGGGATCTATCTTCAATTCACCACCCCCTACAATATGACCCAAATAATTCAAAGATGTTTTGCCATATTCACATTTTGAGAGTTTAACATAAAGATTCTCTTTTCAAAACATCTAGAGTCTGTTTGACATGCTTTAAATGTTCTTCCCATGTTTTACTAAATATAAAAATGTCATCCAAATATACAATGACAAAATCATCAAGAAAAGGTCTAAGTACATCATTCATTACTCTCATGAAATTGGCAGAAGCATTAGTTAAGCCAAAAGGCATAACCAACCACTCATACAATCCCTGCTTTGTTTTGAAAGCAGTCTTCCATGCATCTTGCTCTGCAACTCTGACCTAATGATATCCACTATGCAAGTCCAACTTGGAAAAATAAACAGCTTCTTTCAACTGATCTAATAGATCATCTATGCGAGGGAGAGGATAACGATTTTTTATCGTTATTTTATTCAGTGATCGGTAATCAATGCACATACTCCATGAGCCATCTTTCTTTCTCACCAAGACAATTGGAGACCCACATGGTGATGTGCTAGGTCTGATGAACCCCTTCTCGAGCATCTCCTGTACCTGCTTCTTGATTTCTGCATTCTCTAAAGCGGACAACATGTACATTCCGATGTTAGGTAATGGAGCATCTTGCTGCAAATTAATATCATGTACTATTTCCTTTATGGGTGGCAGACCTTTAGGTTCTTGAAATAGTATCTCATATTCTGAAATAACTTTTTCTAAATTAGCTTGCTGTTTAGCATCACAACCCTCAAATACATTGGTTTTATCAAGTTTCTTTTCCTTTACAACCACCAATAACAATTGTTTGCATGAATTTACAATTCTTTTCATCTGCCCTGAGTTTACGAGAGTATTCTTATTCTTGAGTTTATGAGCTCTTACAATATATTCGATTCCATCTTTAACGAGTTGATACTTGTTCTTAGCGCTATAGAAAATAGCTTTCCTATCATACAAGTAAGGACTTCCTAAAACAATTCCACATATATCCAAAGGAACTATATCTAACTCAACCTCATCTACAAATGCTGACCCAAAAGAAAACCTAAGTTTATATTGTCTAGTCACTTGTAGCTGTGCTTTGTCACATAACCAACCTAATGGATATGGCTATTTGTGAGGTGTGGTTAGTAATCCCAACTTCTTTACAATTGCTTCAGAAATTAAATTTAGTTGTAAGCCACTATCAAACAAAGTATCAATCTTTTGATGCTTGGAAATAACTCGAATATGAAAAAGCTCATTTCTTTTCCTCTCATTTTCTTCATTATTAATAGATTGTGCAGAATTACTAGTAGATGCTTCAGAAATTTTACCTTTTATACCTGTGGTTGTGATTGTTGTTTCATCTCCTGAGTCTGACTCCAAATCCTTTTGAATAGCTGCAGTAGTCTTCTTCTTCTTGCCCTCGAACTTCTTGGGTCTCAGCTCCGGATGCAGAATCCAGCAGTGTTCATCATCATGCCCATCCCTATTACAATGAGTGCATGAAGACTTGGTCTTTTGTACAGTATTTGCCTTCTTCTCTTTCCATTTCTATTTTCTCTTTTCCTTGCTTTTGCTTGCAGTGGGTTTTGATGATCCCCCAACTTCTAGGTTCACATTCTTGCCTCTAGCCTCTAGATGTGTAGCCTGAGCAAATACCTCATTTATGTTAGTGGGATTAAACATGAGTATAGCGTGCCTTAAGTAGCTATGTAGACCACCTATATACTTCAGTAGAGTTTCAGGTGAGTCTAAAGAAATTTCTAGAATCAAAGCTCTTTTCCTAAATTCTTGAGTGTAACTTTGTACACTTTGCCTTTTTAATTGGTGAAGCGTTTGCCAACTCATCATGGCTTGCTGCATATAGGCTAGTGGATAGAATTTCTTTTTAATTGCAGAAACAAATTCACTCCAGACAAAAAGAATTTTACCATGCTTCTTCATGTCAGCTTGTGTCCCACCTTCCCACCATACCAAAGCAGTGCCTCCAAGGCGTAGGCTGGCCAGCTGAATCTTACTCTTGTCTGAATCGATGCTCTGCACTCTGCAATAAACATCAATCTGTCTAATCCAATTATCCAGCTTTTCTGCATTCAACTCTCCATCATATATTGGCAAATCAAATTTAACATCTAATTTAATCAAAGATGTTTTCTTTTTGTTTTCAGGGCTACTAGGAGGTGTGGGAAGTTTTTCTTCTTTCCCTTTGCCTTTAGAGTGGTCATGGAGGAGAGATTCTTCTACTCCTTTATCTTGTTTGGAGTTTGATGGATCTCCTTCTCTACCTTTCTTAAATTCTCTATACATTTCCTCTACCATGGCTTTCATGGTCATGAAACCATCCATGAATTGGGAGTCTGATTCCAAGGGGTTTTCTTCTAATATTTTCCTCTTAGGGTAGACTCTTTCAATTTCCAGGTTAGCTTCAACCAATTCTTCTTCTCCTAATTTAAGCTTTGATCTAGTTAGCATTCAACAATAAAATCCAGCACAAGCTTGTCTAACCTTAGTAACCTAGAGCTCTGATACCACTTGATCTGGAATTTATCCAGGACAAAGAATTAAAGGTATTACAGACTCATGTGCATGGATGTGCCTATGTTACTTTATGCAATGGATCGATAAGATTGCGAAATACATAGACACTGAAGCAGTTAGAGAAAACATAACAAGCAAACATATAAACACAACAAGTTTAATAAGGAGTTCACCCAATGCTCCTGAGCTACGTCTCCTGGTCCAACGTTCAGTGGTGGCCTCTCTATTATGTTTTCAAAACAGGGTTTTTACAACAATGAGCTCAATTTGAGTCTCACTCAACAGATATGAATCAATAAGACTGGAGTACACAGACTCTCCTCATTGAAGCTTGACCTCTACTGGTCACAGTAGTATGAGCCCAATCTGAGACTCATACATGACAGGCCTGTGCCAAGGAGCTTGCTTGAACCTCTCAAGCTTTCTCTGGCTCTGTCTGGCTCAATGCTGCCTTCAGGTCAACTCGGCTTCTTTTCTCTGTTCTCTGCTCTTAGCTTCTGCGTCTAACTAACTCTCCTCTATGTGTTTTTTGCTTCTGTCAGTTCATGGCTTTAAAGCCAGTCTGCTTTCTGTCGGTTCGTTTCCGCTTCCTGGCGTTCTGGTTCTTCTGTCGCTGTCCATTTGAATTCCCCTGTTCTGCATCATCATCACTGTGTAACGCTTCACAGGGAGGTGGCCACCTATTCTGCAACGGGTGAGTGTGTCAGGTTCCTTGGACCCATTTGAACGGTCGTTATTTCCGTTTGCTCCAAGATTGCCCACGAAACACGAATCTTTTGCCAACTCATCGTCCACGTCGGACTTCAAATCCCATGTAATCTTGCTTTATAACCTTGTCAAATCCGGTCATTTATCGGGACGTGCCTCCGCCGTTGATCTGGGCCCCCCAAATCCTACAGTCGTCGTTCATATCGGGCGGGTAAGTAGCATGACGTTTACCCGTCCAATGTGAGCAGTTTTCTCTCTCTTCCGCTGGACGCGTGTCACTCAATGTGTGGCATCGGGCGGGACTCGGTTGAAACTGCTTACCACCTCGAGGCCTTCCGATATCTTGTCGGTTTTGTGGAATCCCACTCTATGGAACCGAATTAATTACTTTTCCGCATTTCATAGTCATTTCGGGTCCGGGCACTCGGGGCTTTCCTTCACTGAGGGGGACGCCCTGCAATACGCGATTAGCACTTTAGCGCTAATCGCGTATCAAAAACTACCCCCGTTTCTTGAATTAGCCTCTGGTTTTGCCAATTTGCACCAGCGCGCGTTACCATGGGCCAACGGTCTACGTGCTCAACCGAGGGTCCTCGTTGCTCTGCACTGATCACAAATTGCAACTGTCACGAGGATTCCTTCTGATAGCTTGATCTTTCTAAGACTTGAATCTTTTGGCATAACTTGAAAGAGTTTATGAAAACTTAGAGAGTATTTAGGATCCAATTCGTATCAGTGAGCCTGTCTTTGCCTCCCTCAGCCTCTGCGCAGCCTCTTCTTGGCCCGAACTTGATGACACAGACACTGCATCACCCCTTCCTTGCTGTTTTGCTGCTAAGAACAGCTTTTGTCACTCGGGACAGTTGTTTTCTGCTGATAATGCTCTGCTCAGCTAATGTCCTCAGTTCTCTTGTGATCTGCAACTACCCTCTAATACCATGTTGAAGATTCTAAGTCTAACAGTTAGAAACCCTCCACGTACTTTCTGATTTATTCCTTCCTACTTGTTTAGATTAATTAACAAGTTATTTACCATGTAAATACTGAAAATAAACACAAGTACATGCTTAACACATTACAAATCATCAACTGAAGGAAACAGAAACAAGCACACAAATGACACCGTTATTTTTGGACTAATGTCCCCGGAAAAACCCAATGCAGGAAAACCGGTGCAGCTATATGAGGGTTTGATTTATTAAGCAGTTTCAGAATACAATCTGGGTGCCAAATCCGGCTCACCCAACAAAGAAAAATCTCGACAGTTTCGGCTTCTGCCCTCTGCGTCAGCTTTCTCAATTGTTCCGGCAGTTCTGCTTGTTCCCGGCAGTTTCAGCTTCTGCCCTCTGTGTCAACTTTCCCGGCTGTTCTGACTGTTCCCGGCAGTTCCAACTTCTGCCCTCTGCGTCAGCTTTCCCAGTTGTTTCGACAATTCCCAGTAGTTCCGACTATTCCCGGCAGTTCCGGCTTCTACCCTCTGCGTCAGTTTTCCCGACTGTTCCGGCAATTCCAGCTGTTCCCGACAGTTCCGGCTTCTGCCCTCTGCGTCAGCTTTAATCCTCCCAGCACTATCTCTGCCTCTCTGCTTCTGTATTCACTGCCCCTCAACTGCAACTCCTTATCACTCTCTCAACTTTCTCAGCAAACCCAGCCCCAGAAAGTCGAAATCTTGATCTCTTGGTGTGTTCTCCATGTGACCCTCAAGCCTCCTCTTATACTTTTCTCGTTGACAGATCAACGATCGAGATTAAGTCCCTAATCAACGACTAAGATTAGATCTGGCTTGATCCATGACTTTTGGACCATTCTAACACAGTTTTATATTAATTCACATTAATATTTTAATTTCCCTAAGTTTAGACTTAGGGACTCCATTAAAAATATTAATTATTTTAATATCTCTCAAACTGTTTAGAATCTGCCCAAACATTTTCTGGGTATTGTAGATCTCATGTGCCTTAGCCTCTTCACCAAATTTCATGGCTAGAGCACATCTGATGCTACCCCAAATCAACAATGAACTCAAGATCTGGTGTAGACCCCACGGAAGTCAGCTAGTCTTGAATCCCTTGCAACCTGAGGAGGAAGGGATCGATCTCTTCTCCTTTCTGCATCTCGTACTGTCTCAACTGACTCTCTAATAGCATCTTCCATTGAACGGAAGTCCCCTGGTACAAGGTGGTTAACACCTCCCACATCTCCCTTGTTGTTTCCTTCTCAGCAATGTGTGGGACCACATGATCTTTGACCCCGTCTAGAATCATGCACTTGGCCTTCGCTTGGGCCTCCTCGTACTTCTTTAGTGGATCAGCGTCGACCAGAACAACAACTACCTTCAAGGCATAGTCCTTGATGCTATGTTTGTCTAGCACTGCCAGGATCCTGGCCTTCCAGAGGACAAAATTGGATGCTCCATCTAATCTGTCCTAATCCCTCCATCCATTGACTGCCATCTCTACTCAAAAAATAAGACTAGTTCTCTTCTCCCTCTCTTGCTGCTAATCCAGCAAGACTTGAATCTGGGTTTCTTTGGTGCTAGAAATCCTCTAAGGAACAAGCTCCTCTAGACTCCCTCTAAGTCCTGATTTCCTTCATGGAAATCCTCCCGCCAAATTTCAAATCACTCCTCTCCAATCCTCCTTTGCTGCTGCAACCCGGATCTAGATTTCTAGCCAAAAAAATCTGTCAAGGAAGTGACTCCCTCTTCCTCGGCTTTGTCTCCATAGACACTATTCTGCACCAATAGCAACAACGCCACTGATCGAATCTGCACTGCTCCTACTGCCCCGACAGTTGAAGAATCTGAGCTCCTTTGGCTCTGCGCAATCATTGGGTGAGCTAGATCAACTTCTCCTGGCCACTGCGTCATTACTTCTTGGTCCAGAAAGATGACGTGGCTCTGCGTGAACCTGATCTGCCCCTCTGCTTCTGCGTTGGCCTAGATAGCTAACGCAGGTACTGTGTGGGCTCCTCCCAGTGACTGCGTCACCCTCACCTGGCTCAGAACGCTGACGCAGGCACTGTGTGAGCCTCTGCGTCACCTCTTTTGCACTGCGTCACTCTCCCTTTGCGTCTCTGGCTCTGGAATAGCACTGTCACTCAGGACAACTGCCTCTCTGTAGCAGATTTGCTGGATCTCTCGGCTGATGGCTTCAATATCCTATGATCTGCAATGCTCTGATACCATGTGAAAATTTCTGAATCTACACATCAAAAATCTTATTGCAATCTCTAGTATATCATCTCCTACTTGTTTTTACATTCAACAAGTTATTAAATTATTTAAACAGTGATGAAAAACACTACTGCAGACTACACAGATATAGAGATCATAAACTGAAATAGATATGAGACAAACACACAAGGGACACTATTATTTTTGGACAAAAATCCCCGGAAAAACCCAATGCGGGAAAACCGATGCAGCAGCTCTGAGGGTTTTCTTATTAAGCAGTAATTCTGAGGGCAGAAACCTAACTGAGATTATCTCACTTCACTCGGCAAAATCCCTCTAATCTGACAATTGGACTGACTATCCCCGGCTACAAATATGTTGCCCCTTCACAATAGTTGCGTGGAACACTCTAAGTGTCAACTCTACGTTGCCTCCTCTACCTCCTGGAGCTTTGACGTCAGCCTTCTTGGCTGATCCTGCTGCTCCCCCACTGAATTCGAACTTCTGTAGGAGGGAAGCTCTTCCCCTGCGTCAAGCAATGTGTGGGCCCTCCTAGCCCAGCGTCGGCCTCCCTTGGTCTACGTTGCCTCCTCTGGTGTATCTCTACCTCTCTCTGCTGAGTATTCAGGGTCCTGGAGAAGATCCTCCAACCCCAACTATCCTTACCCCTCTACTGCAAATCATATCACCTGTTCGACTTTCTCAGGACTTTCTCAGCGAACCTTGCCCAGAAAAGTCGAACTGACTCATCAACATGGTGTATCTCCAACTGACCCTCAAGCCTCCTCTTATACTTTTCCTGTTGATGAATCAACAGCCGAGATTAAGTCCCTAATCAATAGCTAAGATTAAAACACACTTAGAAGCTTCTCACCCATATTTTTATTAATACCCATTAATATTTTTATTTTCCTAAGTTTAGACTTAGGAACCCCATTAAAAATATTAATTATTTTAATAACTCCTCATCCGGGTGGAATTTCTCCAAACGATTTCTGGGTCTTAGAGATCTCATGTGTTCTAGCCCCTCCACGAAATTTCGAAACTAGAACACATCCGATGCTACCCAAAATCAACAAGACAAAGTGATCAAGACGAAACTCATTCAAGAGAGAGACTCAATAATGGTTCAAGGCTTCAAAGAAGCAAAACACTCTCAAATAAAAGCCCTAGAAAAGGAGGCTCGAGACCTAGGGTCCTGTTATTTTCAATGGTGATAGGTATTCACAAGGTCGAGGCCCAACAAAAATGGCTTTTTCTTATATACTTCAACAAGTACTAAGCTCATACAACCTTCAAGGAAGTCCTCAAGTTAAGGGGAAAAGAACTACGGTTTCCCTCTTGGAGCAACCCCTAGGGAAAGAGATTTTATGGATGAGATTTGAGTGGATGTCCACCAAACTTGGAGAATAGGTATCCTAGTGTAATGTTCTGAATGGAAAAATACAATAGATACCAGAAGCAAAGAACTAGCTACATCTATAGAATTCAGAAATGCACAACCATACACATTAAATACTAAAATATAAGCAAACATTCTGAGCCATTATATTAATATGGGTAAATCTGAGTACAAAAAAATGAGAGTAGAGGAACTTGGGCTTGCTAGTGCAATCTATGACAAGAACCCAGGTGTGAATACAATGCTCAAATGTTGGAAAGATTCCCGAGGAAGACTGCGCATACCCAAAAGAATTGTTAGATGTTGCTGGAAAGAAACTAGAGAAACTGCTTTGTAAATGTTTGGAATGAGATGAAACTGGGTGAGCGACCTCTTCACAAGAGCTCTAGAAAAATCTAGAAATATCTCATGAACCCAATAACCGCCTGCAAAATAACTGGAATTCAGGCCAACAATAGTTGATCCTCCAATGAGCAACTCGAACTGCCTCTGCACCCCAGGAGTGTGCAAAACTGAGTGAATACCTACAATAAAGCTTTGTGGAAATCCTGAATTGGACTCCCCAAATTGCCTCACTAGGGAGACACTCAAAGTTCTCCGAAATGAGCGTGGAATTTCGGCTCGGAATTTCCTTGTGCTGAATAACACGGGTTGTCTTCGCTAAGAAGCTCAAGAGAACTAATTGTTCAATTATCAAATGACCAAAGATACCAAATGGAGGCCTCCAAGCTCTATTTATAATTGTTGGCCTTCTCTCCCTTGGTGGTCTCCACCTCCCACTAAATTTGCACCCCTTCCTCTCTCTCTTTCTCTCTTCTCACCAGTGCGAATTGCCTCTTGGGTCGAATTTTCTCTCCTTGTGGTCCCCACTCTCCACTAATGTTGTATTTTTCTTTTTCCTCATAAGTCCTAATGCCGAAAATGTCTCCCTTTTGCAAAAATTGTCTCCAATGCAGAAAATAAAAATTGGGGATATTACAGTCCTCCCCACCAAAAATTGTTTATCCTCAAGCAATGCCTGAACAAGCACCCCTCTATCAATTGACCCAAACAGACGCTGCAAACAATAAAAGGGTCCCAAATGTGCCATTGAGTCATCCTTGTCTCTAGCATTATCCTTCTATGAGGGAGTCCCTCGATACAAGGATGCCAAGCCGTCCTAATCAACGTGAAGCACCTTTTGCTCCAACCTCCACTCATTACCAACTTGGTAGAGACACCCACGGCCTCTTACATGTCATCAGTAAGTGTGAAAATTTCAAAACTGAAATCCTATTGTAGCAACCGGAATTAATTCTTCTAATTGTTAATTAATTTAACTATTTATTTGCTACGGAAAATACCAAATTAATCACACTGCAACCTTCACAAATAAAACTGCAGAAATAAATAGTGTTGGAAACTCAGAAAATACTAGCACACAGTAAAAATGACACCATTATTTTTGGACAAAAGTCTCCAGAAAAAACCCAACTTGGGAAAACTGATGCAGCAACTGAGGGTTTTATAATTATGCAACAATGAGAAATTCTTAGTACAATCTAGATGCTGAAATCTGGCAATCCTGCAGAGAAAATACTAGAAAAAATACTAAAGGGATATCACCCTCACTCCGGGCAATTCCAACACTGGACTGCCTCTGAAAAGCAAGTTGTCCAGCTGGACCTATGCAAGCTCTACGGCAACCTAATGCTGCCTGCTGCAAGCACTACTCGAACTGACTGCTAGTCTAGTCGTCCTGCCAGGTACAACAGCTGCCCAAACTGACTGCTAGTCTAGCCGTCCTGCTTGTTGTTGGCTGGGAAAACGTCTCTCCAGCACTCTGGAACCTCTACCTGGCCTCAAGAACTGAAAATGTCTTCCTTCCCAGCAAATTAAACTACCTTCTTGAGGCTCTGCGCTACCTCTGCGTAGCCTCCTAGAAAATATCGGCCTCTCTGCAAATGCACTCGCTAGATTTGGAAAACTTCCTCCACCCTCACTGTGCTTGCCCCTCACTGTGTCTGCTGCCTCCTGAAGCTCAAACTATCCAGCAACTAACTGTTGCTACTCTGGTGAATCGAATTCTCCAAGTGTCTCTGATGTATTCTCCATCACCACATCAATCCCTTCTTATATCTTCATGTTGGGACTCCAACGACCAAGATTAAATCTTAATCGATGGCTCAGATCATTTCTGGATCGATCTGTGCAAGTTTCTAGAGAATTCTCATCTTGACTTAATTAATTTTGATCACTTAACTAGTTTTCCTAAGTTTAGACTTAGGAAACATTAAAAAATTGGTTAATATTCTAATTAAGTCATTTCTAAGTAGAATTTCCATAAACGATTAATGGGTTTTGGAAATCTAATGCATTCTAGCCTCTCCACAAAATTTCGTGTCTAGAACACATCTAATGCTATAGAAACTAACACTCCCTCTTAGCGAGGATTGTGTTCTCTTTAGTGTTGCGCATCCTACCAGAACACCCTATCTTTGTATCTCCTCATGTCACGTTGTTGATGTCTGGCCATACTGCCCACCAACATCTGCACAACTCTGATGTTGCATTTGTGTTGTTGCTGACACTGCATCTGCACTGCAACTCCCTCTCATCTGTTGTTGTTGCAACTACAACTAAGAAGCATCCAAAATGCTGAAGCAATTGTGTTCAGTATGATGCATTTGTCTCCCAACTCTCAGACTTCTACCAACATCTGCACTGTCACTGAAGAATCTGCGCTCCTACTAACTCTGCTACTAAGCCACTTACTCTGCTACCAGCATTGCACTGCGCTCCTTAGCATCTGACTGCTACTAGTCTACAACTGTCACTCTGGTATTGACTGCATCAATTGCCATTGATCCATCTTCCTACTGAATACTATGGGCCCCCGTAGTCAGGTAATGACACATGAGGTGGACTCCTCAAAGACCCTCTCCAATCTCTGTAGCTCTCTGGGGCTACAACTCCAAATCACCCCACCTCCCTCCTGGAGGTATGGCTGCCAACATCACGAAGTCTTCCTCCAACCTGGAGGACAGACTATTTATCTCAACTTGTACTGCCTCCTAGTCCTACTTCTCCTGTTTGTCCTTCCTGAGAGGACACTGGGCACTGTAGTGGCCAAACTCGCCACACTTGAAGCATTTGACCTTAGAGAGGTCCCTCTTCTTCTTCTTCTTCTTCTTCTGCTCCCCTTGCCCCTGATTGCGACCCTTTGATGCAAGGACCACATTCTCCGCCTCCTTCACACTCTTCGATCGATTGCTATTGCTACCACTAATGGTGCTCTTTAAGAGAGATCCCCTCAACTCCTCCTGTTGTAAGTCAGCCCACATTTTGTCCCATCCTGGTAGCATGTCTCTACCTAATATACTTTGGACAAAGACTTGCCAATCCTCCAAGACACTGTTTAGTGCCAACTGTATTAGCTCTAAAGGTTGAGGTGCTGCCCCAACAGCTGCAAGCTAGTTTCAGACCTCCTGAATCCTGGTGAGAAAAGGATCTATGCCTTTGTTGATTTGTGGTAGCATCAGATGTGCGCTAGCCATGAAAATTGGTGGAGAGGCTAAGGCACATAAGATCTCCAAGGCCCAGAAATGGTTTGGGGAAATTCCACTCGATTGGAGAAATTAAAATAATTAATATTTTTAATGGGGTTCCTAACTCTAAACTTAGGAAAATTAAAATATTAATGGGTATTCATATAAAACTGGGCGAAAATGTTCTAAATGACATGTGGATCAAAGCCAAATCTAATCTTAGCCATTGATTAGGGACTTAATCTCGGCCATTGAAGACTCAACAGCAAAAGTATAAGAGGAGGCTTGAGGATCAGTTGGAGATACACCAAGTTCATCAGTCAGTTTGATTTTCTGGAGCAGGGTTTGATGAGAGAAACGAACCAGTGATCTGTTGCAGCGAGGCGCAGTTCGGCACGAGGCCGAGAATACATAGCAGAGAGGCAGAGATAGTGCCAGATAGACAGCGCAAAGCCTGGGAAGGTTGACATAGAGGCAGCTGGGAGCTACGTAGAGGCTGAAGAGGACAACGTGGGTGACGCCGAGGGTCTGAGGGCTGATGCAGATACTTCAGTAGCTGCGTAAAGGCTAGCAGAATTGAGGCAGGGCCAAGAGGCAGCGCGGGGAGATTTCCGTGGGGCAAACTAAGTGTTGGTTTGCTGTGAAGGGTGACGCAATCACTACAGAGTGACACAGAGTGGTAGAGAAGCTTGGAGCAACTTTCGCTGTCCAACTAAAGAGCTGCCATTGTTGCTGTGGGATCGTGTTAAAATTGGCAACTAGGGTCAAGCTCCATGTGGGTCATCTTATTTATGGCAGCTGATATTTTTCTTCGATCCCTCTCATCGAGAGGTGTAGGATTGATCTAAAGATCATCCGATTCTGATAAGTATTCATGGAATTATGAATTTATTTGTGTTATAAGACAATTCGTCACGGTCGACCAGCAACCAAATAAACCCCAAATGTGCTCAACATTTTAGTATAAAAGGAGATGACTTGAGAGTCATTTCTCACACACACTTCTATCTTGATTTCTCTCCACTTGTCTTAGGTTTTTAGTGGAAGAGAAATCTAGGAGTGGAACCCTAGACATCTTGAGGATTGAGGCTACCCTAGCCGCAGTCAAGAAGAAGAACGTTGCCCTAATCTAGAGGACGCAATCAAGTGAGAAGCCCTAACGCTACAAGGAGGACAGCCCTAGTAGCCACGCAGTCTAGAAGAAGAAATACGATGCCTAAGCACTAACGCTATCAAGAAGAAGCCCTAGCTTATACGTTGGCCTCTACGCAACGCCCTAGACAGCGTGAAGAGCTGTGTGGATAGCGGAGCCTTAGCCGCAGTATGAAGGGTCAAAGGGACAGTGTGGAGGCTGCCCTAGACAGCGTCGAGGGTTGTGGTGACTGCGTGGTGAGAAAGAGCAGTTTTGAGGGTAAGTTAAAGGTTGTTCCTAGTGCGTATTGCTGGGAAGATTAGGCCGAGGAACAACAGGGCAGACTAGTCCGAGGAACAGCAAGTGTGGAGGTCAAGGAGCAGCGTGGCAGTTCTGGAAGAGAAGTCAAGTTGTTGTAGGTGCAATGGATCTATTTTAGGGCTTCACAAGTATTGTTTAAGGGTTGGATTGAAGGGATGTAAGGCCGCAAAGCTTAAGGACAGATTGACGTTGTTTTAGGGCAGTGTGGTGAAGGTTTGGAGGGAGGCTAAAAGCTATAGCAACCACTGTGTGAGGCCATAGCCAACAACTAGATAACGGGCTGTAGGGTGATGCCCAAACCAGTGATGCAATGCAGTAGTGCAGCGTCATGGACAGTAGTATGGCAAGGCTATTAGACAGCAGCAAAGGTATGCTAAGGCAAAGAGCATGGACAGTAGTATGGCAAAGGCTATTAGACAGCAGCAAAGGTATGCTAAGGCAAAGAGCATGGACAGCATGGCAAGCAAGCAAACATGGAATGGCCATGTCACTAACAGTGGAACAACATTATGCTAAATAAGACAGCTGGCAACATGGTGTTGCTAACTAGTGCAGCAAAGTAAATGGGACAGCAAGGTGACTAGTGCAGCAAAGATGCATGTGACAGCAAGCTACACAGTGCTGCAAAATTGCATGGGACAACAAGCAAACTTGGAATGAACAATGGGACAGTTGTATGCCACATAGGACAGCAGTGACTAGCATGGTACAGCAATGGATAGTAGTGCAGCATCAAGTGCAGTAGTATGAAGTGTACAGCATGGTCATGAGGTCCAGCATTGTGATGATGGTTGCAGCATGGTGCAGCACAGTGAGGTGCAGCATGGTGACGAGATGCAGCGAATGTCTGCGACTTTGTCTGCATGCATCCTACATGTTTGGACGCGGCTTACCCATTTTGATGAATGAATGTACAATCGGGTAACAAAGATAGGTGATGGAGTCACCTTGGAGAATCAATTGAAGCAGCATGTCTTCAACTGATCTCATGTATCATCTTCTTAAGAAATGATCTATGCTCTTATCTAGATAAGTCAAAGTGTTGACTTATGTTGTAAATGTAATCTCTCTCTCTCTCTCTCTCTCTCTCTCTCTCTCTCTCTCTGCTGAACTATTGAAGAACATATAAGAAGAATTGATCAAGGGTTTCCCCACATTGGGGTTTGTCCCTGGCTAGTGCCACATCTTGTGTCCTCTTGTCTTGGTTCGTCTTCCACGATTTATGTTTATGTTCTATCTGTAGTTTACTTTAATGCTGATGTGATTGCTAATCTGGAAAAGATATTGAGCTAACTGTGAAAATTGAAATAAATTGCTCTAAGCATAGAATATACCTAAAATTAGCATGGTATCAGAGCTGAGGTGAAAACAAAGCCCAAGCAAGAGTGAAAGAGAAATCACCAAAGGCAGTTGGGAAAGGACAAAAGGATCAATGGATTCATCATCCCTCTTCAAATTCACCGAGGGTGAAGTCGAAGCAAAGAATATTATCAGAATGGCGCAGCAGAAGTTTCTGATGACCTACCTAAAAGATCACTTCAATGGAAAGTCAAGAGACTAGATATAAGGGTGAAAGGAAAGGCAGGTGCCTTGGTTGCAATAAGTTCAGCCATTATGCGAAGGAGTGTCTGAATGGCAAGGACACATCACTTGATGATGATAACAATCATTCCAGGGACATCTTCAATGATCAGAGAATGACAGGTAATGCAGGTCATCAAGGAAATGGCTGACTCTTCACAAAAAGCAAGGAACCCCATGTATGAAGAATCAAATGTTGTTTCTGATAAGATAAAGAAGCGTTATCTTGTATTGGCCCTCTCCTTCAGACTCTTTGGGAATCTGGCTTATTGTAGTGCTTCTAGGCACTTCATTGGATAGAAGGGTGCACTCTCTAATTTGGTAGAGATGGAAACAATCGTGGGATTATACTTGGAGTCGATGCCACCTATCCCAGAAAGGGTGTAGGGAATGTTACCCCTCAATTAAATGAGGGTAAATCGATTCATTTACAAGAATCTCTTTTATGTACCTAATCGCAAGAAGAACATGGTGTCCATTTCGGCAATGGAAGTCAAAGGTTTCAGGGTGGCATTCATCGATGGAAAGGTACGTGTTTGAAAATAGAATTTTCAAAGATACTTTTACTCATGGGTTCAGGGTTGGAAATTTGTATCAAGTTGCAGGATGGTCCATTGGAGATCATGTCAATTGACATATCTCATCTATAACAACGGAGTTCTACTTATGGGGCCCTACTCGAAGTGAGCCAGATGGTGACAAGAATGCCTGAATTCAAGAAGAGCATGAAGGTACATGTCCGAGATGTACCGAAGGAAAATATTACAAGGGGACCATTCCCCTCATGTAGCAGGTCCACAGGTTTGGAACAACCCGAGGGGTTTGAGATTCATGATCGAGAATCTCATATGTGCAAGTGGAAGAAAGCCCTCTATGGCTTGAAGCAAAAACACCCTAGGCTTAGTATGAGAGGATTGATAGTTGTTTGATAAAGCTGAGATTCACTAGGAGTGAAGCCGATCCAAACCATTGCTCGAAGGTTGTGGGTAATAGACCTCTCATACTGGCACTTTCTGAGGATGACCTATTTCTGACAGGTGCAGACCCTCTCATGTGCAGAAGTAAGAGGGAGTTGGATTCCGGATGTGGAATGATAAACTGCAAGCTCGTGACTACCTCGAGGACCTTAACTTTCAGAAGTTATATGGTAGTGATGATGGACCTAATTTGGGAAGTGCCTCTAAGTTTCATAAACTCATTCGCGTTGATGTTCTTGGTGAACTTTTGTCCGGACATATGTTTGCAGTTAGCATGAGGAGCTTATATATGGTTGAGCCTCACTCGATTGGTGCCAAGAATCTTTTGAGATATCTTCGGGGCACAATCTCTCATGGATAAAGATACACTACCAGAAATGTGACGCTGCATGATTATTCAAATGCTGACTGGACAGGCAGTGTGGAGCATCGCAAGAGCACTTCTGTGTGTTGGTGCTCTTTAGATTTTGCTTCGATATCATGGATGAGCAAGAAGCAAAAGTCGATTGCTATAAGCACCGCTGAAACCAAATACATAGCTACGAGTATGATCTCGATTCTCGTGTGAAGCTGCCTGGTTGTAGAAGCTCTTAAGCAGCTATTTGTACACATGACGGATACCACCATGATCCTCTATGTCAACCAGGGGGGATTCGATTATTGAGGAATCAGGTATTATATGATTGCTCCAACAGATAGACATCAGATACTACCTTATCTAGGATATGGTACATCGATGAGCGAGGAGGCTCCATCGCATTGAGACTGATGTACAGGTCGCAGACATTTTGTCAAAGCCCCGGGAAAAGGTCAAATTTGTGACTTTCCCGAACGACTTGGAGTCGTTGAGAGACCCTCTTATAAGGGTCTTGCATGTTGCATGCATTGAGCTCTGGGAGCTCCGGGGGGCTTGAGGTACTTATTGGAGCAACCAGCGACCATAGGGTGACTCACCCTCCCATAATGGTGCATTGTTTACAGGGTGAATGGCTCAGCCTTCCCCTATGATACCCCGAGGCGACTTAGGGACATGTTGAATGGTTCTCCTATCAGGGCATCCTACCCAGTGCAGTCTGGGACTCATGGGAAGTACCTCTCATCTGGCCAATGAGTAGGGAAATGGAGTTAGGGACCATAGTAGTACTATCGATGGACACATCGATGTATCTACCATACTCCCTATGCTAGGATGACCTCCATTGATCTAGGATCAATGTAACTGATCTGGGATCAGTATGAGTGGTTTGAGACACTCTCTTGTGATATCGATTTGGGATCAATAAAACTGACTTCGAATCAGTAGAGAATGGTATAAGATATTCTCGATCAATTCTTCTTCTTCATGGTTCAACAGAGCAGAGCAGAGAAGTGCAAGGCACTGATGGAAGAGATAGTATAGTCAGACAGATGGATCAGCAGATGGAGTTCTCCCTAGTTGAGAGGGAGTGTTAAAATTGGCAACTAGGGTCAAAGTCCATGTGGGTCATCTTATTTATGGCAGCTAATATTTTTCTTGGATCCCTCTCATCGAGAGGTGTAGGATTGATTTAAAGATCATCCGATTCCGATAAGTATTCATGGAGTTACGAATTTATTTGTGTTATAAGACAATTCGTCACGGTCGGCTAGCAACCAAATAAACCCCACATGTGCTCAACGTTTTAGTATAAAAGGAGATGACTTGAGAGTCATTTCTCACACACACTTCTATCTTGATTTCTCTCCACTTGTCTTGGGATTTTAGTGGAAGAGAAATCTAGGAGTGGAAGCCCTAGACATCTTGAGGATTGAGGTTGCCCTAGCCATAGTTAAGAAGAAGATCGTTGTCGTAATCTAGAGGACGCAGTCAAGTGAGAAGCCCTAACACTACAAGGAGGACAGCGCTAGTATCTACGCAGTCTAGAAGAAGAAATACGCTACCTAAGCACGAACGATATCAAGAAGAAGCCCTAGCCTATACGTTGGCCTCTATGCAGCCAAGAAAGACGCTGCCCTAGACAGCGTGAAGAGCTGTGTGGACAGCAGAGCCTTAGCCGCAGTATGAAAGGTCAAAGGGACAGTGTGGAGGCTACCCTAGATAACGTGAAGGGTTGTGGCGACTACGTGGTGAGAAAGAGCAGTTTTGAGGATAAGTTAAAGGTTGTTCCTAGTGCATATTGTTGGGCAGATTAGGCCGACGAACAACAAGGCAGACTAGGCCTAGGAACAGCAAGTGTGGAGGCCGAGGAGTAGCGTGGTAGTTTTGGAAGAGAAGCTGAGTTGTTGTAGATGCAACGGATCTGTTGTAGGGCTTCACAAGTATTTTTTAAGGGCTTGATTGAAGCGTTGTAAGGCCACAAATCTTAAGGACAGATTGACGTTGTTTTAGGGCAGTGTGGTGAAGGTTTGGAGGGAGGCTAAGAGCTACAGCAACTGTTGTGTGAGGCCATAGCCAACAACTAGATAAAGGGTTGTAGGGTGATGCCCGAACCAATGATGCAGTGCAGTAGTGCAGCGTCATGGACAGTAGTATGGCAAGGCTATTAGACAGCAGCAAAGGTATGCTAAGGCAAAGAGCATGGACAACATGGCAAGCAAGCAAACATGGAATGGCCATGTCACTAACAGTGGGACAACATTATGCTAAATAGGATAGCTGGCTACATGGTGCTGCTAACTAGTGCAACAAAGTAAATGGGACAGCAAGGTGACTAGTGCAGCCAAGATGCATGGGACAACAGGCTACACAGTGGCGCAAAATTGCATTGGGCAACAAGCAAACTTGGAATGAATAGTGGGATAGTTGTATGCCACATAGGACAGCAGTGACTAGCATGGTACAGCAATGGACAGCAGTGCAGCATCAGGTGCAGCAGTATGAAGTGTACAGCGTGGTCATGAGGTCCAACATTGTGATGATGGGTGCAACATGGTGCAGCACAGTGAGGTGCAACATGATGACGAGATGCAGCACAAAGATAGGTGAAGGAGTCACCTTGGAGAATCAGTTGAAACAGCATGTCTTCAACGGATCTCATGTATCATTTCTTAAGAGATAATCTATGCTTTCCCCACATATAAGAAGAATTGATCAAGGGTTTCCCCACATTGGGGTTTGTCCCTGGCTAGCGCCACATCTTGTGTCCTCTTGTCTTGGTTTGTCTTCTGCGATTTATGTTTATGTTCTATCTGCAATTTACTTTAATGTTGATGTGATTGCTAATCTGGACAAGATATTGAGCTAACTGTGAAAATTGAAATAAATTGCTCTAAGCATAGAACATACCTAAAATTAACAGATCGTTCATCCGGTGATTGATCAGCCGGAATATCTGTCTCCGAGGAGAGGTACTACTGTCGAGAGCATTCTCTGTTGGGTGAGCCATTTCTGGCACCCTAGTTGTATTCAAACCCTGCATAATAATAAAACCCTCATATCTGTTGCACCGGTTTTCCCACATTAGGTTTTTCCGAGGACGATTGTCCAAAAATAACGGTGTCCCTTGTGTGTTTGTCTCAATTATTTCAGTTGTTGATCTGTATATGAGTTACGGCTGCATTTGTGTTTAGTTTAGTATTTATATTTATAAATAATTTGTTAATGGAATAAACAAGTAGGAGAAATTAAACCAGATAGTGCAGCAGGGATTTCTAACCTGTCAGACTTAGAAATTTCAACAGCCTTCCCCCTTCTACATCGTGATGCATCTCAACTTTTCTTCCAGGAACATCTTTCGTTGCTTGGAAGTACCTTGGTATAGCATGGAGAGAGCATCCCACATCTCTTTGGTCATTCCCTTAGCCGCTATATGTGAGACAATATGATCTCGGACTCCATCCAAGATCAACCGCTTCGCCCTTTCCATCTCCTTCCTGTATTCTTTGAGTTGATCCACATCCTAGGCAACTGCCACCACATTATCTATGTAGGCTTTCAGGCCAATATTCATCTAGAAGTAAGGACATCCTAGGCTTCCAAATAACATAGTTGGAAGCTCCATCCAACCTATCCTAATCTCTAAGCCCTGTTGGGGCCATCTATGAATCTGTCGAAAACTCCCTCTTTCCCTTGGCTTGGTTATTGCTCTGCTACTCGCACCCATCTGGAATGAGCAAATCTACTAGCTGCTACTGCCACTGCTTGGAAAAATCAAACTTCTAAGACTCGAAGTTCCTTGAGAGAGATTTTCCCTCTGTTGTGTGTGCTTTTCTCTTCCACCCGACGCTAGTATTGTTGCTGCAAAACCCTCTGCATCCAACCAAGGAATCTGCTCAGCGAAAAACTAAGCTATTGCTGCTTCTTGTGCCTATTGGAATCACTCAATCTAGAAAGTCGAATTTTTCTGCCACTCTGCACTAAAAAATCAAACTTCCCCATGCAATTTGGCCTGTTTGGTAATGGATTGCGCTACCTCTAAAATTTTCAGCCTGTTGCTCCCTCTGGAGCGGTGAAATTCATTCCTCCGCTTCTGAGAATTATTAAGATTATTTTCACTGATCTTTCATTATTTATAAAAAGCTTTCCTTTAAATAAATTATTTAACTAATTAAAATGATTTTAATTGAACTTTTAAAATTCCCCACTGATCACTCACTCTTTGATACCATGTGAAAATTTAAAACTGAAATCCTATTGCAGCAGCTGGAATTAATTCTTCTAATTATTAATTAATTTAACAATTTATATGCTACGGCAAATACAAAATTAATCACACTGCAAACTTCACAAATAAAACTGCGAAAACAAATAGCATTGGAAACTGAGAAAATACTAGCACTGACAATAAAAAAGACACTATTATTTTTAGACAAAAGTCCCCGGAAAAACCCAACTTTGGGAAACAGATGCAACAGCTGAGGGTTTTATTATTATGCAGCAGTGAAAATTCTAAGTACAATCTAGATGCCGAAATCTAACAATCCTACAAAGAAAATACTAGCAAAAAAATACTAGAGGGATATTACCCTCACTCGGGGCAATTCTAGCACTGGACTGCCTCTGAAAAGCAAGTCGTCCAACTGGGCCTACGCAATCTCTACGTCAACCTGATGATGCATACTGCAACTGCTACTTGAACTGACTGCTAGTCTAGCCATACTGCCTGCTACTGACTGCGAAAACGTCTCTCCGACAATTTGGAACCTCTGCTTGGCCTCAAAAACTGAAAACATCTTCCTTCCCAGCAAATTGAACTACCTTCTTGAAGCTCTGCGTAGCCTCCTGGAGAAATCTCGACCTCTCTACAAATGCACTCGTTGAAACTGGAAAACTTCCTCCAGCCTCACTGTCCCTTCCCCTCACCATGTCTACTTCCTCCTAAAGCTCTAACTTTCCGGCAACTGACTGCTGCTACTCTGGAAAATCAAATTCTCCAAGTGTCTCTGATTCCATCACCACATCGATCCCTTCTTATATCTTCCTGTTGGGACTCCAACGGCCAAGATTAAATCTTAATCGATGGCTCATATCATTTCTGGATCGATTCGTGTGAGTTTCTAGAGAATTCTCACCTTGACTTAATTAATTCTGATTAATTAACTAGTTTTCTTAAGTTTAGACTTAGGAAACATTAAAAAATTGGTTAATAATCTAATTAAGTCATTTCTAGGTGGAATTTCCAGAAACGATTTCTAGGTTTTGGAGATCTCATGTATTCTAGCCTCTCCACCAAATTTCGTGGCTAGAACACATCCGAAGCTACATAAACTAATAGTAAGTAGAGCATCATGATAATATAAAATCCTGACCATCTCCTCGTGTTGCTTCTCTATTGAGTTATCCATCTCATGTACTCTAAGGGTGGACTCCTGAAGATACAAACAGAATCCTATGGAGATGAATCCTCACCCACATGGGCTTCCCCTGATCTCCTCTTGCTGACCATCACTCCATGTTGGTGAAGTCCCTGTTACCCACCACCTGTGGGTAGTATGCACAAGAGAAATTGTTTCTCCTAGATGGTCCTCAGTCGACAGCCAGCAACACCTTGCAGCCACTAGATAGCTCGATCTGTTGAAGTTTCTAAGTCTACCAGTTAGAAACCCTCCATGCACTGTATTGATTTATTCCTACCTACTTGTTCTATTACTTAACAAGTTATTTACAATGTAAATATTGAAAATAAACACTAGTGCAAGCTCAACATATTACATAGCATAAACTGAAGGAAACAGAAACAAGCACACAAAATGACACCGTTATTTTTGGACCAATGTCCCCAGAAAAAACCAATGCGAGAAAATCGGTGCAGTTATCTAAGGGTTTTCTTATTAAGCAATTCCAGAGTACAATCTAGGTGCCAAATCCAGCTTACCCAACAGAGAATGCCCTTGGCAGTAGTACCTCTCAATCTGAGAAAAATGTCCGAGCTGAAACCTCGAATAAACCCTCCGGTAGCTCCTCAGCTCCAATCTGCCCCAGAAGCCCTAACGTCTACCTTTCTGGACTGCGTCAGCCTCTCTTTGCCCTGCGTTGGCCCTACATCACCCTGAATGGGCCTGCGTCAACCTCAGGAGGCCCTGCATCAGCTTTCTGGCCCTCTGCGTCAGCAACGCTGGCCTCTCTGAAGCACCGCACATCTCCTCGCTGCCTCTGCGTGGCCCTACGTGAGCCCTGGCTACTACTGCGTCACTCTCTCTGGCTCCTACGTTGATCTCCCAGCATTATCTCTGCCTCTCTGTACTCAATGCCCCTCAGCTGCAACTCTAATCACTGATTCTATCTCTCTTAGCAAACCCCGCTCTAGAGAATAGAATGACTGATCATCTGGTGTACTCTCCAAGTGAACCTCAAGCCCCCTCTTATACTTTTTTCATTGACATATCAACGGTTGAGATTAAGGCCGTAATCAATGTCTAAGATTAGATCTGGCTTGATCCATGTCTTTTGGACCATCTAACACAGTTTTATATTAATCCACATTAATATTTTAATTTCCCTAGGTTTAGACTTAGGGACTCCATTAAAAATATTAATTATTTTAATATCTCCTAAACTATTTAGAATCTGCCCAAACTCTTTTTGGGTATTGGGGATCTCATGTGCCCCAACCTCTCCACCAAATTTCGTGGCTAGAGCACATCCGATGCTACCACAAATCATCACTCCCTCTTAGCGAGGACTGTGCCCTAGCAATACTCCTCACTGAGTATTACTCTGATCATCCGGCATCGGTCCCTGTGTTGATGCTAGGCCTGCTGCCCACCATTTGCACTATCGTATCCCATACTGCTGCCCATGGTTCTCCCACTGCCACTGCTGCATTTGTACGACAATTCCCTCTGCATCCGTGTTGCTGCTAGTCCTTTCTCCCAACACTGCATCCGCACTGCAACTCCTCTCATCATGCTGCCCACTGCTGCACTGCAACTCAGTTACTGAAAAGTAAATAACTGATCTCCCAACTCTGACCTCTCCGTTGGGCTAGAGACCCTCCTGATGTTGAAGCTCCCTCTGCCGCTGACAAGTGCTCCCTCTCTAACCTCTGCGCTGCTGCAACAACTACCTGCATCTCATACAGTTGCACCTCTCTCTGTGCCATCCTGCACTGGTGCAACACTCCCGTGCCTCTCGCACTGCTATAGCATGCTACCCTCACAGTGCCTCGGGACTCCTGCATTGTAGCTCTCTCTGCAGCTTCATCCGCATCTGTCTCTAACCACATCAACCAGTCCTTCTACTCCTCTTCAGGGCTCCCGTAGCAAGGTCTAATCCAAGAGGTTGGGTAACTCAAGGATCCTGCCCCTCATCACCTGTAGTCCGCCTGACTACATTTGATGTCTCCCCACTTCCGATCAAGTGGTGTGTGTGCACTCATGGCACAGTCATCGTCTGTCTCCACTTCCTTCTCTGCCCTTGCCGGCACTGCCTTAGTCTCGAAAGACTCTCCCTTATTCTTTTTCCTTGGACACTGGGTCGCATAATGACCCAACTCCCCACAGTGGAAGCACTTGATCTTGGATCTCCTCCTCCTTCCGCTTTTCTTGCTTTCCCTCCAATGTTAGGGCAACATCTTCCTCCTCTTCCTTTTTGACTCTAATCCCCTTAGTGCTGCTTCCCGCCTTTGACTGCCGTCTAATCTCTTCTTCGTGAAGAGTCGCCCACATCTCATCCCGAGGTGGAAGTATCCCTCTACCGAGTATACTCTGGACAAATACCTCACAGTCTTCTCAGGTTGCATTCAGGGTTGTCCTCACCATCAATTCCTGATCCGGCGTGGCTTCTATGGCAGTCAACTGATCTCGGATTTCATTCAGTCCTCCAAGGAAGGCGTCAATCAATTCTCCCTTCTTCCTCTGATATGACCTCAACTGATTTTAAAGTAACATTCTTCTCTGAACAAAAGTATGCTAGTACAATTTCTTTAGGGCCTCCCACACACATCTCATTTGTCGTTTCCTTCTCGACAATATGTGGTACTACGGTCCTTGACCCCGTCAAGGATGATGCTCTTGGCCCTTGCCATTGCCTCCTCGTACTTATCGTTCTCCGTTGGGTCGACTAGGATAGCTATCGTCTTCAAGGCGAAGTGCTTGACACGATTTCTGTCAAGTACAGATAAGATTCTGGCCTTCCAGACTACGAAGTTTGATGCTCCATCCAGCCTGTCCTGGTCTCTTACTCTATGTGGTGCCATAATGCTCTTCTACTTCCCTCCTGGAAGTTCTCAATCTGACTCCCTCTGAGTCTCGATTTTCCTCCTGGAAATCCTTCTGTCGATATCGAGATGCCCCCTACTCTGATCGTCTATGCAACTACACCATTGATCCGCATTTCTCAGCTAGAAACCCTCGGTAGCAACTCCCTCCTCTTGGCCTTTGCTTGTCAGGTATTGTTTTGACTACAGTACCTCACCATCTCCACTCTGCAACTTTCCCACAGCCTCTTAAACCCCAGCAACTTGAAGGTGAGAGCTCCTAGGCTCAGCGCAATCCCGGCACCAGCAACCCGACCTCCTCAGCTAACTGCATCAACCCTCCTAGCTTCGGCATGGCTCTGCGTGACTCTCCCTTTGCCTCCCTTAGCCTCTGCACTGCCTCGTCCTAGGTCACCCTTGATCACGCAGGCACTGCGTCACCCTTCCCTTCTTGCTGCTCTGCTAGAAACAGCTTTTGTCACTCGGAACAGCTGTTATTGCTCCGCTTAGCTGATGTCCTCAGTTCTCTTGTGATCTGCAACCACACTCTGATACATTGTTGAAGTTTCTAAGTCTACCAGTTAGAAACCCTCCATGCACTTTATTGATTTATTCCTACCTACTTGTTCTGTTACTTAACAATATATTTACAATGTAAATACTAAAAATAAACACTAGTGCATGCTCAACATATTACAGATCATCAACTAAAGGAAACAGAAACAAGCACACAAAATGACATCGTTATTTTTGGACCAATGTCCCAGGAAAAAACCAATGCAGGAAAATCGTTGCAGCTATCTGAGGGTATTCTTATTAAGCAATTTCAAAGCACGATCTGGATGCCAAATCCGGCTTACCCAACAGAGAATGCCCTTGGCAGTAGTACCTGTCAGTCTAAGACAAATGTCCCGGGTGAGACCTCAGATAAACCCTCTGGCAGCTCCTCAACTCCAATATGCCCCAGAAGCCCCAACATCTGCCTTTTTGGACTACGTCAGCCTCTCTCTGCCCAACATTGGCCCTGCGTCAACCTGAATGGGCCTGCATCAGCCTCAAGAGGCCCTGCGTCAGTCTTCTGGCCCTCTACGTCAGCAACACTGACCTCTCTGAAGCACTGCGCATCTCCTCGCTGCCTATGTGTGGCCCTGCGTGAGCCCTAGCTACTACTGCGTCACTCTCTCTGGCTCCTGCGCTGATCTCCCGGCACTATCTCTGCCTCTCTGTCTCTTTGTACTCAATGCCCCTCAGCTGCAACTCTGATCACTGATTCTATCTCTCTTAGCAAACCCCGCTCTAGAGAATAGAATGACTGATCATCTGGTGTACTCTCCAAGTGACCCTCAAGCCCCCTCTTATACTTTTCTCGTTGACATATCAACGGCCGAGATTAAGTCCCTAATCAATGGCTAAAATTAGATCTAGCTTGATCCATGTCTTTTGGACCATTCTAACCAAGTTTTATATTAATCCACATTAATATTTTAATTTCCCTAAGTTTAGACTTAGGGACTCTATTAAAAATATTAATTATTTTAATATCTCCTAAACTGTTTAGAATCTGCCCAAACCCTTTCTGGGTATAGGAGATCTCACGTGCCCCGTCCTCTCCACCAAATTTCGTGGCTAGAGCACATCTGATGCTACCACAAATCAACACGATCTGCCATTATCTCTGCCAGCTGAGCCAACTATGTGGTCCCTTGACCATCTGTTATGATTGTATGTTTGAAGGTGGTTCTCCCGACCCCAAAGGTATGGCTTTTCATTGGTATAGTTGAGTAATATTCCTTGTGATGGCCACTTTTGGGCATGGATTGGTGGGGGATTCGGCGAAAAGACTAGGTCTGTATTCTTGTCTCCACTACCCGATTTCGTGGTTAGCCTTGTATTCTAGTCCCGTGGAATCTCCCTTACTGACCATTAGCTTTAGAGTTGGCACTACTTGGGAAATACTAATTTTGGTTGCGAAGTCCCGCCTTCCGACATCAAGTACATCACTGCCTTCCACTCATTTTAATCCCATTCATCATTTTTTCCATCCGGGTCAACATGTGTCCACTGGGTCCACATAGGGTTAGCCTCCCCCTCCCCTTGTCCACACCTTGGGTCAGGAACGATGCCCAAGAGGTTGATGCAGCTAAAAAGAAAAGAAAAGGCATGATTTGGCCACTCTCAACAGGAAATGTACCACAAAATGCAAAAGATGACACGGAGATACAAATTTAGCATGTGGACAAAAGCCAAACATGAGCTCTACCCCTTATTTATAGTCATCACCTTGGTTCCTACAGGTCCTAGATGAGCCCCCTCCACATTGCAGAACCCATGATTGTCCCAACCCCTACTGGGCAATGAAATGTCGAAGGTGGTACCTACTACTACATCCTACACATCATGTTGTCATACCCTAGAGCCCCGAGCAGTTATGAAGAAAAATCAATCAAAGGCAAAAGGCATATGAAGAAGCGTGGAAAAACAAAGGTCGGGGTAACTCATGTACCATGATTTTCTCCCTCCTACATCAATATACCCAAGTGTGGGCTTCCCTCATCATAGCCACCCTTTGTACCATGACATGTGGCTTGAAGCATTCCCCTGATCCCCATTATGTACCCGCACTATATTGTTAGTTATTTCATAGTTTTAAAACTCCGACTCCGACTCCGACTCGACCGAGGATCGACTCTGACTCCGACTCCGAAACGGTAATGACTCGGCCGGCTCGATTTCAGTGACTCGGTCGTTGTAAAAAATACATTAAATATTTATTTTTTTATAAAAAACATAATTTTAAAGATTTTAAACGTAATTTTAAAGATTTTCATTCATGTTTCCAAACACACAGCATTATAATATAGATGGAAGACAACATATGATCAAAGTAGGCTCATGAACCAATCCATTATATCAAAATGGTACCCAATGGCAATACATAGTCAACTGTCATACATGATCAAAGACTCAAAACAAAAAACACATAACCAAGGAGGCTAGAAATGGCCTCTACAACAAAAGTAAACTGTGACCAGACCCCAGTACTAGTACTACAGTTACTGGCTAGTAGCTACTGCCAGAGGAGCCAAGATCATGTCGATCAATCTCTGGATCATCATCAGAGTTAGACCGGGGGCCCCATGGCTCATCATCATCATCATCATCTCCAACTGCAGCTGTAGAAGTGGTACCACTAGCAGGCTGTGCAACTGCAGCAGATGCAAGCTGAGATAGAGTAGATATGTGGTTGCGCTTCTGTCGTGGCTAAGTAGAGGAAGCACCTACAACTAAAGTCCTTGCTGGCTGTGAGACTGAGGCTGGTGGATTGGGATCTGCATTCAACTGAACAGCATGTTCAAGTTCAACTGATGTCTCGATATCTAAATCTAAATCAAGATCCTCATCAGGATCAAACTCTGCTGGACGACTCTCCACTACCCAATCTGATGTTGGATCAATGTCTTCTAACACAATGGGATCTGAATCAGTTCTTTTGTTCAACAAATGGTTTCGTCTGAGCCGAAGGTTGTATTGGACATAAACTAGATCATTTAACCGTTTTTGATCCAAACGGTTTCTCTTCTTTGTGTTACTTGGGAGGAGGAGCGAAAACGGGAGCGACATTTTTAGAAGCTCCTGGTTTGGGAGCGAATCCCAGAGGAGTTCGACAACCAATGTCACTAACATCAAGGTACATAGAGGGATTGGTGCTCTTGATTAAATACGAGTTCCATACCCTAATACATGACAAAATTCAATGGAAACATTGCAATCCTCCAATCCTGAAATCCTGAAAAACTGATAGGTCTGCTGGATTTTGAATGAAATCTAAAATTCTATTTTCTACTTTTACTTTAAGAATTTAACATTACCATGAAATTTGAATAGCATATCAATAGTAGAGAGCATTTGAGTGTGTTAAATAGGGTTTGAGAGGGGGGAATGGACCCCAAATAACATTTAGCTAATTCATAAAACACCTTGAAGTCCAAACCAATCAGCAAACCCCTTAAAATTTCATTAAAATAATGTTAAATCGCTGTTTTAGTGGGTTACGGGCCGCTGTTTGTGACTCGGCCGAGTCAGTACGGGAAACGGCCGAGTTGGCCGAGTCAGCCATGACTCGGCCGAGTCATGGCTGACTCGGCCAACCGAGCCGTTTTTTGTACCGAGTCACTCCGGAGGGCAATGGAACGGACCAACTCGGCCGTTTCCGTTTCGAAACGACCGTTTTTTAAAACTATGGTTTTTTGGTAGCATCGGATGTGCTCTAGCCATGAAAATTGGTAAAGAGGCTAAGGCACATGAGTTCTAAAGAACCCAAAAATCGTTTGGTGAAATTCCACCCAAATTGTATTTTATTAAAATAATTAATATTTTTAATGGGGTTCCTAAGTCTAAATTTAGGAAAATTAAAGTATTAATGGGTATTAATCAAAATATGGGTGAGAATGCTCTGGAAAGCGAATCACGTCAAGTTTTTAATCTTAGCCGTTGATTAGAGACTTAATCTCGGTCGTTGAAGTCTGTTAATTTTAGGTATGATCTATGCTTAGTGCAATTTACTTCAATTTTTCCATATTAGCCCAATGACAATATTCAGATTGGCAATCACATCAGCATGAGAGTAAAGTGCAGATAGAACATAAACATGAATCGTAGAAAACAAGCCAAGACAACAAGACACAAGATGTGGCGCCAGCTAGGGACAAACCCCAACATGGAGAAACCCTTGATCAATTCTTTTTATATTCTTCAATAGTTCAGCAGAGAGAGATAATACATATACATCAGAAGTCAACACTTTGACTTGTCAAAAAAAGAGCAGAGATCTTCACCATTAAGATGACATAATGAGGTTGCAAATCTGAGGACACGGACTGCAGTTCTAAACTCGGGTGAAGGCAAACATTCTTCCAAGGTGATTTCATCACCATGCTGCATCCATCAACATGTTGCATCCAACCATGCTGCATCTCATCACCATGCTAGCTGACTAATCCTCAACACAGTAATAGTAACTCATGACAGTAGCCCTGTCCATTTCATATTACAGCAGCATCATATAGCCCTTAAAACAAGTCTGAGTCAACCTTTCCAGAGGACTGTTTCATCCTATATAAGTCCTCAAACAGTTTAGACAAGGCCCAGTTACTTCAGCCTTCAACAGCAAGATGCATCAGCACAAACTCTGCTCTTGTACTTGCTGCCATACTGAAAATCCGGGACTGGTTAGGGCATCAACCTCAGTCCCTAACAGTTCATCAAAACTTGCCCGGGATAACTTCAGGTGTCCTTCAATGGAATGCTGCCCTCCATGCTGCTCAAGTAGGGTTCAATATGCAATCCTCAATACTCTATACTATCAGCAAACTAGGCTTTTCTAGAGCATCAGTACATCTAGAAAAGTCTCTTCTTTTTGTCATGCTGTCTCTTGTAAATATGATTCACCTTAATGCTACCCCGGCTACCTCTGCTGCTTGCTATGGCTTACAGCCTAGCAAAGCAGCTGGCTGAAACAATGGTCTCATCTAACAGGTCCAAATAGATATAAACCTATGCATAGAAACAGTCTTTATTATAACGCAACAACTCATGCTTCTTCCACATTGTTAGCAGGTTTCTTCTAGCTCGGATAGGACTCCTTAGATCTTCTTTTGCAACAGCTTAGGGTCTCTCCTTAGCTGCAAATAAGGACTTGCTCTTAGCTGTGGAACAGGCCTCCTTTTTAATTGCGGCGAGATCTTAGATAGACTGCAGCTAGGGCTTGCTAGTGACAGCGGATAGAGCTCCCTTTTATAACTGCAGCCAGACCTCTCTCTTACCAACGGCTGAGTTTCTTCCTTACTGCGGCTAGCAGTGTATAGAAGACTGTGATTAGGGCTCTCCATGGCAGCGTATAAGAGCTGTGTATAGGACTCCTCCAAGACTGTGATTAGGGTTTTCCTTAGCTGCATATAGAAGCCTCCTCCATGATTGCATTGAGGTTTTTCTTTCATGACTGCTAGGGCAGTGTTAGGGCTTCATTAGGGCAGTGTTAGAGCTTCTCCATTAGGGCAGCGTAAAGCGTAGGGCACTCCCTCTAAATCTATCCTTCATCAAAACCCAAGACAAAAATGAAGAGAGATCACAAGAATGTGTATGAAAATGACTTGCAAGCCACCTCTTTTTTATAGTAAAACGTTGAGGATAGATGGGGGTAATTTGGTTGCTGGCCGACCTTGACGAATTGTCACATAACACAAATAAATTCATATCTCCATGAATACATGTCGGAATCGGATGATCTTTAGATCAATCCTACACCTCTCGACAAGAGGAATCCAAGAAAAATATCAGCTACCATAAATAAGAAGACCCACATGGAGTTTGGCCCTAGTTGCCAATTTTAACAAAGTCTCAACGAGAAAAGTATAAGGAGGCTTGGGGTTCATTTAGAAACACACACCGAGAGAACGAATTGATCTAGAGTTCAAAATTTTTGGGGCTGGGAAGCTGAGAAATTCGAACTAAGTGATCATTCTGCAACAGAGGGGCAGGGATAGTTCAAGAATACTGAGCAGAGGGGTGGAGAGCCACTAGTGGAGGCAGCGCAGCACCCAGAGGGACTAACGCTAGGCCAGTCTGGGCCCACGCAAGCCTGACGCTGAACCAAGGAGAGTGAGAGCAGGGGAGAAGCTGCCCTCACGTAGAAATTCAGAATTTTGTCGGGAAGCTACCAGAACAGCCAGGGAAGGTTGACGCAGAAGCTCCAGAAGGCAAAAGAGACAGCACAGAGATGTCGCAGAGCCTATAAGGCTAACGCAGGGCCAGCGCAGAGATAGTTGAGGGTTTGTCAGTTCTGCTGCCGGATCAGCCGAAAACTCCCGGGTGAAGTGAGGATCACCTTTCTAAAATGATATTTGTCTAGAAGATTTGTCAAAAGCCTTTTTAACCTTAGCCTGATTCTTGTAGCTTTGATCAAATGCCTTTCTTCTGCTTTCATCTAACTCCACAATCTTATCAATTCTGCTTTGGACTGCATTTTTATCTGAAGTAAAATTTTGAAGCAATTGGTAAACATGGAGTTTTAAATGTACTTGTAAAGTAACATCAAGGCCATATACCAGCTCAAAAGGACTTTTCCCTTCAAAACTCCTTTGTAATCCTGTTTGCCCACAATGCATACTTTATTTTACTATCCCATGCTTTCGTGTTACCTCCTACTACCTTTTTGATGATGGTCATTAAGTTCTTGCCACTAGATTCTGCAAGACCATTTTCTTGGAGATAGTAATTTGAAGAATGGGATAAGATAATGCCATACTTAAAGCAAAAAGATTGAAATCCTGTTGAGCTAAAGGCTTTGGCATTATCGGTTGTGATTTTTGCAGGTACTCCAAACCTTGTTATAATTTTGTCTTCTAGGAAATCCATCACAACCTTTTCAATAGCATGCTTTGTAGGAATGGTTTCCATCCACTTCATGAAATAATCCATTGCAGTCAATATCCAAATGTAGCCATTACTATAATTTTCTTTAAATTGTCCAATAAAATCAAGACCCCGGTGCTAGAAAGGAGCTTCTACCACCACTGGTTGTAAAGGTAACGAGGCCAATTTTTGTTTCCCAGTGAATAATTGACAAGGATGACAACCCCTAACATATTTGTGAACATCTGCAAAGATAGTAGGCCAATAGTAACCAGCTCTAAGGTTCTTGTGGGTTGTTGTTTTTGCTGCATAATGTCCCCCACAAAATCCTACATGGAATTTTGTTATAAGCTTCTTGGCCTCTACTTCAGCAACACATCTAAGGATGAGGTCGTCTGGATTCCTCCAACCCAATCCGTCTTGGATGATGCAATAGGAAGCCCTTAACCTTAATGCCCTCCTTTAATGACCAACTAGATGCCCTGGGCAAGTAAGGTTTTGTAAATAAAAGATGATGTTCCCATACGAGTCCAATTGTTGTAACCTTTGGAGCTCCATAGAAATTGTTGGTTTTGATCAAGCATTGTGGCAAACCAATCCCAAGGCTTTTTCATTTCCCTTTGTGAGCATTTGAGCCAAGCCTTGACCTTTGATTAGCTTGGTGGGTCTTATTTCCAAGTCATACTCTTGTATCTTCGTGACCCACCTACCCCTGGCACCTAAGCAATTTGTCTGTGTCAAAATATATTTTACTGTTGAATGTGGGACAAAAGCTATAATCTTTGAGTACCCCACATATACCTTGAAATGCTGAAGTGATTTTACTAATGCATAGACTTGCTTTTCCATGATATGATATTTCAATTCTGAACTATGCAATGCCTTGTTCATAAATGCAATTGGCTGCTCTTCATCGTCAACACTTTTCTAAAGTAGGAAACCTACAATGGTTTCTTCAAATGCAAAGGAAAACACAAGGAAATCTTTGGAATAATGTGGAAAAACTAGCACAAGGGTCTTTGTAATTGAACCCTTAATTGTTGAAGTTTCTAAGCTTACTTAGAAACCCTCCATGCACTTTATCTGATTTATTCCTACCTACTTGTTATTTTCCTTAACAAGTTATTTACAATGTAAATACTGAAAATAAACACTAGTGCATGCTCAACATATTACAGATCAACAACTAAAAGAAACAGAAACAAACACACCATATGACACCATTATTTTTGGACTAATGTCCTCGGAAAAACCCAATGTGGGAAAATCGGTGCAGCTATCTGAGGGTTTTCTTATTAAGCAATATCAGAGTACAATCTGGGTGCTGAAACTGGCCTACCCAACAGAGAATTTCCTTGGCAGTAATACCTCTCAGTTTCTAACAAATCTACTGGCTGAAACCCCGGATAATCCTTCTAGCAGCTACTCAGCACCAATCTGCCCCAGAAACTCTAGCATCAGCCTCTCTCTGGACTGCATCAACCCCTCTCTGCCTCACGCTGGCCCGGCATCACCTCGGATGGGTCTACGTCAGCCCTGGGAGGCCCTACACCAGCCCTCTGGCCCTCTGCGTCAACGACACTGGCCTATCTAAGGCTCTGCGTAGCTCCCGACTGCCTCTGCGTGGCCTTGTGTGAGCCCTGGCTGGCTCTACGTCACTGTCCTTGGCTACTGCGTTGCTCTCCCGACACTATCTTTGCCTCTTTGTCTCTCTGTACTCAAATGCCCCTCAGCTGCATCTCCTAATCACTAATTCTATCTCTCTTAGCAAACCCCGATCTAGAGAATAGAATGACTGATCACTCTGGTGTATTCTCCAAATGACTCTCAAGCCTCCTCTTATACTTTCCCTGTTGACATCTCAACGGCCGAGATTAAGTCCCTAATCAACGGCTAAGATTAGATCTGGCTTGATCCACATCTTTTGGACCATTCTAACACAGATTCATATTAATACACATTAATATTTTATTTTCCCTAAGTTTAGACTTAGGGAATCCATTAAAAATATTAATTATTTTAATATCTCCTGATCTGTTTAGAATCTGCCCAAACCATTTCTGGGTATTGGATATCTCATGTGCCTTAGCCTCTTCACCAATTTTCGTGGCTAGAGCACATCCGATGCTACCCCAAATCAACATTAATGTCTTTAAAGGCTTTCTTCCCCTAGTCACCTCATTCAAATCTAGCATCTTTCTTTAGGAGAGCATGGATAGGCTTTACCATTTCTGCAAAATTAGGAATAAAATCTTTTGATAAAGTTAATCTTGCCAAGCAAGGCTTGGAGAACCTTTATATTATGAGGGAGAGGAATCTTTTCTATAGCTTCTACTGTTTCTGGATCGATCATCACCCCATCCTTCGATATTATGTGACCCAACAATTTTCCTTCAGTTACTCCAAATATTGATTTTGTTGGGTTCAAAGAGATGCCATATTCACAACATCTATCAAAAATCTGCCTCAGATGATTTATGTATGTTGACCCATCCTTTGAGAAAACTGTCAAATCATCTTGGTATATTTCAATGATCTTGCCAATCAAACCTTTGAAGGCATAGTCCATATCCCTTTGAAATGTAGCCCCAGCATTTGACAATCCGAAAGGCATCCTCAAATATTTGAAGGTCCCCCATGGCGTGGTCAATGTAGTCTTATGATAATCCTCATTTTTAACCATGACTCGATTATATCCTAGGAACCCGTCTAAAAATGACATCATCCTAAATCCTGTGACCCTTTGAAGCAAAGTTTCCATATTTGGCAAAGGGTAATTATCTTTTTTGCATGCCAAGTTTAAATTCCTGAAATAAACACATAGTCTGATGGATCCATTCTTCTTTCTAACAATCACCAAGTTTGAGCACCATGTAGAGTGTCTAGTTTGGGCTATGATCCCTGTTGTTAACATCTTTTGGAGCTCCTTTTGCACCAAAGGAGCTAGCTTAGGATTAATTTGTCTTAACTTCTGCCTAAAAGGCTTGGCACTTTCATCCTTGAGAGGTATGGTGTGTTGGATCACATCTTCTCTATAAGCCTTTAGCTCATCATATGTAAAAGCCATCACATCTCTATACTCTTTTAGCAAATTCACCAATTGATTCCTCTCTTCCTCAGTTGTTCCTTTTCCAATCTTTACCATTTTCGGATCCTGAATTGTCCCAATATTTACTTCAATATGAGCGCCAGGTTCCATCCTATTTTCATTTCTCTTCTTTTGACCATCATGCCTATCAAAGAGTTGCTCTAGAGCAACGATTCCTCTAGGGGTGGGGTTTATCCTGTCATTTTCACATTCTACATACTCACACCCTTCCTCTTTGTAGCTAGCTTGAAAATATAAAAACTCATTCATATTGAACCTTATGATTTGTCTTTTATCACTAAAAAATTGCCAATGATCCAGATTATCTGGTACTGATGGTCTAAAATTAATCCTCATTTTCATTTGGTCTTTAATTAATTCTTCTTGAAGCTGAATTCTTGAAGCATCCACTAAACAATCTGCCTATTTATTTTCATCTCTAGGAATTTCTATCAAATCCAATGCATTAAAATACTCCATAGTGTCCCATGTAGCATTCCTATATCTTTTCAACCTTTCACTTTTGCAAGCAAATTTGTTCTTAACCTGGAGGATAATCAAATTTGAATCTCCTTTAATGCGAAAGAACTTAGTTCCCATATCCTTTGCCAACTCTAGGCCCAATAAAAGGGCCGCATATTCTCCTATGTTGTTAGATCATAGATGCTTCAAACTCAAGCCTATAAGAAAAGTAGGACTTCTCTCCTAAAGGAGAAGTGAAAACCACAACACCTTTACCAAACTTAGAGCAAGATCCATCAAAATGCATGTACCAAACCTTGTTAACATTGATTTCCTTATCTTCATCATTCATGGGTATCATGAAATTTGATAATACTGCATAGTTTCCAATTTCATCTGATCCATACACAACTTCATTGTTTGGCTCCTTAGGATTTTCCACATGAAATTTCCTTTCCAGTTCTCTGTCTAATCTAACCATGGCGCCATCAATGTTGGGTATGGTGGCATATGACAGGTCCATCTGAATGTTGCCACCCAATTCTGCAACCCACTTCCTTGATAGAAGCATTCCCCATGCATCTGGCACATCAATCTGTGAAAATCTGGAAATTCCAAATCCTACTGCAACAACTGACAATATTTCTTCTATTTGTTAATTTAGAGAAACAAATTATTTGCACTTGTCTACGGCAAATATCAAAATACATACATTGCAGTGTTCACATATTAACACAAATAAACACATTAACACAGTTATTTTTGGACAATTGTCCCTGGAAAAACCCAATGTGGGAAAACCGGTGCAGCAGATGAGGGTTTCTTTTATTATTCTTCAGCAAAATCTCACGTACAATCTAGGAATAGAAGAAGAATCACTAAGAGAAAATTTTACAAACAAATTTCTCCGCTCCACAGTGAGTTTCTGACTCCTGAGAGGACCTGTTGCCCTCATGCTAGCCACACTGCGCCACCCTCTGCGCAGTGACAGCGTTGTCCCTGTGTCATTGCCTCCGCGCTGGTGATCTGTGTCCCTCTTCTGCGCTGCCTCTTCTTGCCATTTCCAGCGCCCTCAATTATTGTTGATACCTTCTCTCTCTGACCTGCAACTCTCCCTCTTATTCGATTCTCTTGCCAAACTTCAACCAATGAGAAAATCGATCTACTTGGGCAACTGAGTATCTGCCTGGTGTGTCTTCCCAATGGCCATCGAAGTCCTTCTTATAATCTTCTAGTTGAGTAATCAACAGCGCAGATTAGATTCTAATCAACGACTCAGATCATATTGACTCAATCTCCATCTTCTTCTAGAAGATTCACACCCAGTTTCATTGATACCCTTTAATTATTTTAATTCCCTAAGTTTAGACTTAGGCACCCATTAAAATAATTAATTATTTTAATCAAACTGTCTACAAGTGGAATTTCCCAAAACGATCATTGGGTATTCTGGAATACATGTGTCCTAGCCTCCCTGCAAATTTAGAGGCTTAGAGCACATCTGATGCTACCAGAAATCAACACTCCCTCTTAGCGAGGAATGTGCTCTATAATGCAACCTGCTGAAGCATCACTCTGTAACATCTCCCTTTGCATTGCTAATGTCTGACATCACTACCCACCAACTACTGCGCAAATGTTGCATCTGTGTTGTTGTTGACTTTGTTGAACTGCTACCTACACTGCATCTGCATTGCAACTCCCTCTCATCTGCTGCTGCTGCAACTAAGAAACCATATGTTTCTGCTACTGAAATGGGTTCTCTACCAATCCCATCCGCTCCCCGAACTGGATAAACTTAGCTCTTCCTAGAGCTTTTGTGAGTATGTTTTCTACCTGATCTCCTGTGGGGAGATACTATAGATGTATTGTAGCTATCATCCAGTCATAAAATGATAGAGTCATTGTCATGCAATGAAGTCATGTTACACTTCGTAAAAGGTCAATCTTGTCTACGCAAAGTATCCTCCAAGACCTTGTCACCTATCCTCTTCAAGTCGGCCTACAATGATGGTATAACATGCTAGAAGAAATCGGCCTAACTTCTTGTAATCATGTCGGCCTAAAGGACATGAAATGAAGTGTATATATAGCCACACTCGGCCTCACTTGAAGGCAAGAAACTCGACTTGCATTTGATAAAGAGAAGTGCAAAGAAAGTGTTGATTTTGGGTAGCATTGGATGTGCTCTAGCCACAAAATTTGGTGGAGAGGTTAGGGCACATGAGATCGCCAATACCCAGAAGGGGTTTGGGCAGATTCTAAGCAAATCAGGAGATATTAAAATAATTAATATTTTTAATGGAGTCCCTAAGTCTAAACATAGGGAAAATAAAATATTAATGTGTATTAATATGAATCTATGTTAGAGTGGTCGAAAAGACATGGATCAAGCCAAATCTAATCTTAGCCATTGATTAGGGACTTAATCTCGGTCGTTGAGATGTCAACAGGAAAAGTATAAGAGGAGGCTTGAGGGTCACTTGGAGAGCACACCAGATGATCAGTCATTCTATTCTCTAGAGCGGGGTTTGCTAAGAGAGATAGAATCAGTGATCGGGAGAGCAGCTGAGGGGCATTGAGTACAGAGAAACAGAGAAGGCAGAGATTTTGCCAGGAGAGCAGCGCAGCAGCCAAGGAGGGTGACGCAAAGGCAACAAGGGCTCACGCAGAGGCAGCCAAGTGCTGCGCAAGCACCAGAGGGACCAGTGCAGCTGACGCAGAGGTTCCTAGAGCTGACGCAGGGCCTCTTGGGGCGCAGCTGACGCAGAGGCTCCCAGAGCTGACGCAGGGCCTCCTAGGGCTGACGCAGGCCTAGAAAGGCTGACGCAGGGCTAGCATGAGACAAAGAGGGGCTGACACAGTCCAAATTGGGCAAACGATGGGGTTGCAGGAGCAATTTTGTGCTGAAGAACTGCCGGAAGGATTTTCCGAGGTTTCAGCGAGGGGATTTCTCTCAAACTGTGAGGTATCGTTGCTAAGGAAATTCTCTGTTGGGTGGGCCAGTTTCGGCACCCAAATTGTACTCTAATATTGCTTGATAAGAAAACCCTCAGATAGCTGCAACAGTTTTCCCGCATTGGGTTTTTTCGGGGACATTGGTCCAAAAATAATGGTGTCATGTGGTGTGTTTGTTCTTGTTTCTTTTAGTTGCTAGTCTGTAATATGTTGAGCATGTACTGGTGTTTATTTTTAGTATTTACTTTGTAAATAACTTGTTTAAGAAAAATAACAAGTAGGTAGGAATAAATCAGAAAAAGTGCATGAACAGTTTCTAAACTAAGTAAACCTAGAAACTTCAACATGGTATCAGAGCGTGATTGCAGATCATAAGACGACTAAAAGACATCAGTTGAGCAGAGCAATAGCAGCAGAAAAACAGTTGTCCCGAGGTGACAAAAGTTGTTTCTAGCAGCACAGAAGCCAAGGAAGTGTGACGCACAGCCAGCCAGAGCCACGCAGAAGAAGCCAGGAACTGCGCAAAGCCTCAGAGAGGCCAACGTTGCTGACGCAGAGGGCCAGAGGGCTGACGCAGACCCATCCGAGGTGACGCAGAGCCAGCGTGGGGCAAAGAGGGGCTGACACAGTTCACAGAGAGGCAGTTGCTGGGGTCTAGATGGTTGTAGGAATATTGCATAATGGAGTGGGTGAGGTATTGTAGTCAGAACAGTACCTGACAGAGCTCGGCCAGAGGAGTTGTTACCGAGGGTTTCTAGCCGAGGAACCCATATCAGCAATGCAGTTGCACAAGACGATCAGAGTAGGGGGCATCTCAACAAGTGGCAGAAGGATTTCCAGGAGGGAAATCAGGACTCAGAGGGAGTCCAGAAGAGAACTTCCAGACGGGAAGTAGAGACTCAGAGGAGTCGAACAAAGAACTTCCAGGAGGGAAGTAGAGGAGTGTCATGGCACTACACGGGGTAAGAGACCAAGATAGATTGGACGGAGCATCGAACTTCGTAGTTTGGAAGGCCAGAATCTTATCAGTGCTTGACAGGAATCGTGTCAAGAACTTTGCCTTGAACGTTATAGTTATCCCAGTTGACCCAAATGAGAATGACAAGTACGAAGAGGCAATGGCAAGGACCAAGTGCATTATCCTTGACGAGGTCAAGGATCATGTGGTACCACATATAGCCAAGAAGGAAACGGCAGTTGAGATGTGGGAGGCTCTCAAGAACCTATACCAGCATACTTTTGTGCAGAGAAGAATGCTGCTCGAGAACCAGATGAGGTTGTATCAGATGAAGAAGGGTCAATCGGTTGACACCTTCCTCGAAGGACTGAATGAGATCCGAGACCAGTTGACTGCTATAGGAGCAACACCAGATCAAGAGCTTATGGTGAGGACAGCCCTGAATGTTGTCTCAGAAGATTGGGAAGTATTTGTCCAGAGTATTCTGGGCAGAGGAACTCTCCTACCTTGGTACGAGATGTGGGCAGCTCTTCGCCAGGAAGAGATCAGAAGGCAGTCAAAGACAGGTAGCAGCAGCAAAGGGATCAAAGTTCAGCAGGAGGAGGAGGATGTGGCCCTAGCATCTGAGGGAAAGCAAGAGAAGCAGAAGAAGAAAGATCTCTCCAACATCAAGTGCTTCCACTGTGGGGAGATGGGTCATTATGCGACCCAATGCCCAAGGAAGAAGAGTAAGGGAAAGTCTTCCGAGACTAAGGCAATGCCAGCACGGGCAGAGAAGGATGTTTTAACAGACGAAGAATGTGCCATGAGTGCACACATGCCACTTGAGCGGAAGTGGGGAGACATCAAGCTATAGTCAAGCGGACTACAGGCGATGAGGGGCAGGATCCTTGAGGTACCCAACCTCATGGATTAGAACTTGCTACGGGAGCCCCGACGAGGAGTAGCAGGACAGATGCGGATGGAGCGACAGAGAGAGCTACAATGCAGGAGTTCCAAGACAGCGCAGAGCTAGCACACTACATCAGTGCGAAAGGCACAGGAGTGTTGCACCAGTGCAGGACGGCACAGAGCGGTGTGCAACGATGCGAGATGCAAGAGAGTTGTTGCAGCAGCGCAGAGGTTAGACAGGGAGCACTTGTCAGCAGCAGAGGGAGCTTCAGCATCAGTGGGTGTTTCTAGCCCAACAAGGAGCTCAGTTGGGAGATCAGTGACTTACTTCTCAAAAACTGAGTTGCAGTGCAGCAGTGGGCAGCACGATGCAGCTTGATGAGAGGAGGTGCAGTGCAAATGAAGTGTTAGGAGAAAGGACGAGCAGCAGCACAGATGCAGAGGGAGTTGTCGTACAGATGCAGCAGTGGTAGTGGCAGAACCATGGGCAGCAATACAGGAGGCAGCAGTGCAGAGGATGTTGGGCAGGAAGGCCTAGCATCAGCACAGGTACCGATGCCGGATGATCAAAGTAATACTCAGTGAGGAGTATTGCTAGAGCACAGTCCTCGCTAAGAGGGAGTGTTGATTTGGGGTAGCATCGGATGTGCTCTAGCCACGAAATTTGGTGGAGAGGTTAGGGCACATGAGATCTCCAATACCCAGAAGGGGTTTGGGCAGATTCTAAACAAATAAGAAGATATTACAAATAATCAATATTTTTAATGGAGTCCCTAAGTCTAAACTTAGGGAAAATAAAATATTAATCTGTATTAATATGAATCTGTGTTAGAGTGGTCCAAAAGACATGGATCAAGCCAAATCTAATCTTTAGCTGTTGATTAGGGACTTAATCTTGGCCGTTGAGATGTCAACAGGAAAAGTATAAGAGGAGGGTTGAGAGTCATTTGGAGAGCACACCAGATGATCAGTCATTCTATTCTCTAGAGCGAGGTTTGCTAAGAAAGATAGAATCAGTGATCGAGAGAACAACTGAGGGGCATTGAGTACAGAGAAATAGAGAAGGTAGAGATTGTGTCGGGAGAGCAGCGTAGTAGACAAGGAGGGTGATGCAGAGCCAACAAGAGCTCACACAAAGCCAGCCAAGTGTTGCGCAGAGCACTAGAGGGGCCAACGCAGCAGAGGCTCCCAGAGCTGACACAGGGCCTCCTAGGGCTGACGCAGGGCCAGCGTGAGACAGAGAGGGGCTGATGCAGTTCAGATTGGGCAGACGCTGGGGTTGCAAGAGCAGTTTTGTGTTGAAGACCTGCCGGAAGGATTTTCCAAGGTTTCAGCCAGGAGATTTCTCTCAAACTATGAGGTATAGCTGCTAAGGAAATTCTCTGTTAGGTAGGCCAGTTTCAACACCCAGATTGTACTCTGATATTGCTTAATAATAAAACCCTCAGATAGTTGCACTGGTTTTCCCGCATTGGGTTTTTCCAGGGACATTGGTCCAAAAATAATGGTGTCATGTGGTGTGTTTGTTCTTGTTTCTTTTAGTTGTTGATTTGTAATATGTTGAGCATGCACTGGTGTTTATTTTCAATATTTACTTTGTAAATAACTTGTTAAATAAAAATAACAAGTAGGTAGGAATAAATCAGAAAAAGTGCATTAAGTGTTTCTAAACTAAGTAAACTTAGAAACTTCAACAGAAAGAGGCTACAAAAAAGAGAGTGAAGGAGGCTTCTTTTGGGGCAGCGAAGGAGGTTTATTCTGGGGCGGCGAAGGAGGGTTCTTCTAGGTCAACGAAGGAGGATTCTTCTGGGCATAGCAAAGAAGAGATTCTTTCGGGTATGGCAAAGAAGACTTTATTCTGGGGACAGTGAAGGAGAGGTTTCTTCTGGGCAAGCGAAGGAAAGTTTCTTCTAGGGAAACAAAGAAAGGATTATTTTCGGTGACCGAGATATAGATCTAGAGACCGAGTTTCTCTAGAGGAAACCAATGAAAGGCTAGAGACCGAGATTCTCTAGGGAAGCCAAGAAGGAGTAGTGTGAAGGATAGAGATCAAGTTTCTCTAGAAGGAGACGAGGAGAACAATTCAAGATCAAGAGGAAAGTCGAGAAAGAGAAAACGCAGAACATCAAGGTTAGTGACAAGGTTCTTGGGAGGACACTAGAGTCAAGGGTTTGTGTCATGGTCTTGGTACTCATCAATTGAAGATCTAGAAGACTAATTTTGATTGGGTTTTCCTCTCAAAAGGTGAGAGGTTTTGGCCCTGGCTGAGAAGCCTACATACTATGTCACTTGTCTTTTATTGCGTATATTGGTAATTGCCTTGATGAAGAGAACACAATAATAACATAACGAAGAAAAGACTATAAGCTATGAAGTAAAAGTACATCACAAATAATTATCAAGCAGAGAAATCTTTTAACTATTCATGCCCTAGATTTTTCAACCGTCACATGGTATTTAATTGATCTAAAGCAAGTAGTTGACTTTGTTAGTTTTTGGTAGCATCGGAAGTGCTCTAGCCTTGAAAATTGGTGGGGAGGCTAAGGCACATGAGTTCTAAAGAACCCAGAAACCGTTTGGTGAAATTCCACCCGGATTGTATTTTATTAAAATAATTAATATTTTTAATGGGGATCCTAAGTCTAAACTTAGGAAAATTAAAATATTAATGGGTATTAATTAAAATATAGGTGAGAATGATCTAGAAGGCAGATCAAGTCATGTTTTAATCTTAGCCGTTGATTAGAGACTTAACCTCAGTCGTTGAAGACTCAACAGGAAAAGTATAAAATGGAGGCTTGGGATTCATTTGGAAACACACACATACAAAGAGAATTGATCTAGAGTTTGATTTCTGGAGCTAGGAAGCTGAGAAATTCGAACTAAGTGATCATTCAACAGCAGAGGGGCAGTGAGAATCTGAGAGAAGGACTATCCGGAGAACACTGACAGACAGGCAGAGAGAGCTTGCAGAGAGGCAGCGGAGTAGCTGGGAGAGTCGATGTTGGGCCAGTTTGGGCCCACGCAGTCCTGACGCAAAGCCAAAAGGGCCAGCGCAGAGGGGAAAGTTGCCTATCACACAGAAGCCAGAACTGTAGGGCACTGCCGGAACTGTCAAGATAGTTGACGCAGAGGGCAGAAGAGCTGACGCAAAACCTAAAAGGCTGACGCATGGCCAGCGCAAAAGTAGTTGGGGTTAGCCAGTCTTGTTGTCGGATCAGCCGGAATTCTATAGGGAGAAGTGAGGTAAAACTCACTCAGATTTTCCACCACTATTTTCTCTGTAAAGATTTGCTAAATGAGCATCCTAGATTTGTATTTAGATATTTCTCCTGCATAACAATAAACCCTCAGAACTGCTGCACCGGTTTTCCCGCATTGGGTTTTTCCGAGGACTATTGTGTCCAAAAATAAGTGTGTCCTATGTATCTTGTTCTTTGCTCTATTCTCTGTTTCATCAAATCAAATATTTAATTAGTGTAGGCTGCAGAAGTAATTTGCTTCAGTGTTCAGAAGAATAACTTGATGAATGTAATTTAAAAATCAAGTAGGTGAAGTAGATTCAAATTTGCTGCAGTAGGGGTTCCTTAAGTGTAGAAATTTTCACATGGTATCGGAGCATTGATTTTGAAACAAGAAGAGCAGATCCAGTGCTAAGCAGTGAGGTCAAAAGCTGCACTTGGCAACAATTCGAATCCCCTTGAAGGGATTGCACAGTCCTTGTTGGGAAGCAGATCCGAGGATATCTCTCTCTGAGTGAGACAACAGAGAGGTACGATTTTCAATTCGGGAGTTTGCAAAAGCAGAGGGAGTGACGTAGAGCCTCAACGCAGTGCTTGAAGAGCACAGTTTCTACTAGGGCAGAAATCCCCTAGAAAAGAACAAACACACATAGAAGGGGAATTTTCTCCTCAGAGAACTTTTCGCAAGAAAGTTCGAATTTCTCACTTGCTAAGCAGTGTTAAGCAGTGAATAGAAGAGTCAGTTCGACAGTTGGGTGAGATGGCATCACATGGGCTCAAAGATTAGGATAGGTTGGACGGAGCCTCCAACTATATCATATGGAAGACCAAAATCTTAGCCGTTCTGGAGGAATATGATCTTGAGGCCTACATCAAAAGTGTTGTAGTTGTTCCTACTGACAACGATCAAAAGAAGAAGTACAAAGCCGAGCAGGGGAAGGAAAAGAAGCTCATTCTCGATGGAGTTCGAGATCATGTGGTCTCACACTTGCAGGGCAAGGATACAGCCCAAGAGATGTGGGAAGCCTTGTCTTTTCTGTATGAAGGCTCTTTTGAACAACGGAAGATATACCTAGAGCAAAAGTTGCAGTGGACCTTGATGCAGAAAGGAGAAGGGGTGAACCTCTATCTTCAGCGTCTTCAGGACACTATAGACCAACTTGCTGCAGTGGGTCCACTCCTTAGCGAACCGCAATGGTGAGGGTAGCCCTGAACGAAGTCTCGGATGAATGGAAAGTGTTTGTCCAAAGCATATTGGGCAGAGAAAAACTACATTCATGGGAGGAGATGTGGGCGGCTCTTCAACAAGAGGAAATAAGGAGGGACCTAGTGAAGGTCAACCTCAATGGCAACAGTGGGATTGGCACAAAGACAAAGGAGGAGGAAAACGCATCTCTAGCATCGAAGGGACAGTAGAAACAGAAGCGAAAGAAGGACATTTCGAAAGTGAAATGTTTCAGATGTGGCGAGATGGGTCACTTTGCATCTCAGTGTCCTTTGAAGCAAAAGGATAAGGACGAGAAGCATGATCCATGAGTCGCAAAGAGAGACGAGGATGAGTTTGCCATGAGTGCCCATACATCTCCAGGAGGGAGATGAGACGATATTGAGCTGTAGTCGGGAGGACTACATATGGGCGGGATCCATAAGGAGTCCACCTCTTGGAACAATTCCTTGCTACGAGAGCCCAAGATTCAGCAGTAGCGAGATGGACTTAGTGTCAAATCATATGATGCAGTGGACTATTTGGAGGACAGATGCAGTAGCTTGGGACCAGAGACTAATCGACGTAGAACAAGGTTGGCAGCAATGCAGTTGGCACAGTGCGGAAGTCAGCAGCAATGCAAAAGATTCAGAGGGTCAACAGCAGTCAGATTCCAACATTCATTGTATTATGTTGAATACAGTTAAGTTCAACTAATTTTGGATGTTTTTCAGTTGCTTCTCTCAACAACTGAGTTGCGGTACAGATGCAGTGTTAGCAGTAGCAGTGCTAATAGGATAGCAGATGCAGCGTTTGAGAGGGAGTTGTAGTATAGATGCAGCAGTGGCAGTGGTAGTGTCATGGGCAACAGTACAGTAGCAGCAGCAACATAGTGTTGGTGGCAACAGCAGTGCAGAAAGGAGGTGCTTCAGAAACAGAGCAGCATGCAGGTGGACATTGTTACTAGATCACTTTCCTCGCGAAGAGGGAGTGTTAGTTTTTGGTAGCATCGGAAGTGCTCTAGCCTTGAAAATTGGTGGAGAGGCTAAGGCACATGAGTTCTAAATAACCCAGAAACTGTTTTGTGAAATTCCACCCGAATTGTGTTTTATTAAAATACTTAATATTTTTAATGGGGTTCCTAATTCTAAACTTAGGAAAGTTAAAATATTAATGGGTATTAATCAAAATATGGGTGAGAATGATCTAGAAAGCAGATCAAGTCATGTTTTAATCTTAGTCGTTGATTAGAGACTTAATCTCGGTTGTTGAAGACTCAACAAGAAAAGTATAAAATGGAGGCTTGGGTTCATTTGGAAACACACACAGAGAAAATTGATCTAGAGTTCGACTTTTGGGGCTAGGAAGTTGAGAAATTCCAACTAAGCGATCATTCAGTAGCAAAGGGGCAATGAGAATCCGGAAGGACTTTCCAGAGAATATTGACAAAGAGGTAGAGAGAGCTTGCAGAGAGGCATTGCAATAGCCGCAAGAGCTAATGTTGGGCCAGTCTGGGCCCACGTAGTCCTGACGCAGAGCCAGAAGGGCCAACGCAGAGGGGAAAGTTGTCTGTCACGCAGAAGCCAGAACTGTCAGGAACTGCCAGAACTACTAAGATAGCTAATGCCGAGGGAAAAAGAGCTGATGCAGGGCTGACGCAAGGCCAGTGCAAAAGTAGTCGGGGTTAGCCAATCTTGTTGCCGGATCAACCGGAATTCTGCCGGGTGAAGTGAGGTAAAACTCACTTAGATTTTCCGCCAGTATTTTCTCTGTCAAGGACTGTTAGATGAGCATCCTGGATTTGTATTCAAATATTTCTCCCGCATAATAATAAACCCTTCGAACTGCTGCACCGGTTTTCCTGCATTGGGTTTTTCCGGGGACTATTGTGTCCAAAAATAAGTGTGTCCTATGTATCTTGTTCTTTGCTCTGTTTTCCATGTCATGAGATCAAATATTTAATTATTGTAGGTTGCAGAAGTAATTTGCTTTAGTATTCAGAAGAATAACTTGATGAATGTAATTTAAAAATCAAGTAGGTGAAGTATATTCAAATTTGCTACAGTAGGGGTTCCTTCAGTGTAGGAATTTTCATAGACTCCATAAGGCACTGGTCCCATAAATAATTCAATCTAATCTCGTAACTTGCTAAAATCAACCAAGTGGCTAGATCATTCAATCGTGTCTCCCGGACTTGTTGGTTGCCAATAAGTCTTGCATTTCCATCTTCGATAGGGACTACTGCCCATAGCATATTGTTGGGAGACAACTAGAACGGAGAGGTCGGGGATCAGAGTGACAACCCTTGACCTGAGTCATTATCACACCATGCTTGTAAAATCTGAGCGACGACATTACGTTGGCAGATTGAGCTACCCAGTTAGAGTGATTCAACAAGGGAGAGAGTTTGATCCCCAAAGAGAGCATAAGAGAGAGGGAGAAGCGGATAATTTGGAGGACGATTTCCAGAGAGGTTACAAGCAGTTTCCCAGTGTCATAGAGGCAGGAAAAGGGAGGCCAAAATCATTATGCAGAAAGGTCGAGCAGCCAAAAACCCTAATGCGACTTGCCGAAGAGAGATCGTTTCAATTGCTAGAGGCCGAGAGGTCACACAGAAAGCAAAGAGAATCATTTCTAGAGGCAGAGGAAGGTTGGACGACTCAGTTAGAGCTGATTAGCAGGTAGTGTGAATTATCCAGGCCATGCGGTGTGAATTCCAAGCAAAGCAAGTTGCCAGTGAGAGGGTTCGAGCAGGCCAAAGGGAGGTCGAATTGTTTATAGAAAGGAGAAAATTTCTCCTATTGATTTTGTCAAATTATTTCCGGAGGATAACCAGTTGAGCATCTAGTTATATTGATTTTCAAATTGTTGCATAATTAAATAAACCCTCATGTGATGCATAGGTTTATACGTTAGTCCAAAAATATTGGTGTCTTTTTTATTGTGTGAGAACCTATTTCTCAGTTCCTGATTTTATTTTCTGTAACATATTTTTATGGTGAAGATTGCAATTGTGAATTATGCGCTTCTTGTCGTAAACAATTAAACTGCTAATAGTTACGAGAATAACATCCAGTAATTGCAATCAAGGAAATTTCACAGAGGGTAGATTCAGTGGTTGGAGACCTGATCAGCTTCCTGGAGGCAGAGGGAGGCAGGACGGTTCACTGTGAGTCATTTTTCAGGCAGTGTGAGTTATCCAGAGCCAGCAATGCGAGTTCCAGGCTGCAGTGCGAGTAGCCAGTGTGGGGTTCGAGCAGGCCAGAGGAGGTCGAGTTGATTAGCAGAGGAGATCCTTGATCTCCAAACTATTTTGCCTTTATATTTCCGGAGGATTGTCAGTTGGGCATCCAGTTGTAATAATTTCCAAATTGCTGCATAATAAAATAAACCCTCATATGTTGCACTGGTTTTCCCTTCAGGTTTTTGCAAGGACGTTTAGTCCAAAAATATTGGTGTCTATTTATGTGTGTGCATCTATTTCTTAGTTCCTGATTTTATATTCCGCAACGTATTTTAATTGTGAGGAATGCATTAGTGATTTATTCATTATTTGTCGTAAACAAATAAAGTGCTAATCAGTTAGAAGAATAAGCTCCAGTTGTTGCATTTAAGAATATTTCACATCTTCCATGAATAATGGGGCTGACATGTCACCCTCTCAAATTATGGTGGTCAATCACGATAGGTCAACTTTTGGGAGGCATAACTTTTGCATCAAAACTACGAGTGATGTAATTCTTGCACCATTGGAAAGGTCTTCAAGTGTAGAATAGCATCACAAGGTGCAGCCCCCATAAACAAATCATTTAAAGATTCAAACTAGCCCCGGAAGGTTTCAGACCCCAATACTCCAAATTGGGTCACAAAAACTTGGAGGACAAGACACCAAAGGAAGCATTCACTGACATAAAGCCAAAGGTGAGTCATTTCCACATCTTGAGTTGTCCAATTTGTAGCCATTTAGTGATAGGGAAGAGGACCAAGTTGGAGCCCTCCAGTAGGGAAGGGTTTATTTGTAGGTTAAGTGAGGCTTCAAAAGCATACAAGGTCATTAGCCATCATAAGAACATTAGCCATCTAGGCTTGAAATTTCTACACTTATCAATGTAATTTTGATTTCAATGGTGAGGTAATGAGAGGGTTTCATAAATGTCTTTAAAGTGTGGTACCTTTTGCAAATGAATACATAATCATTAATAGGGAGATGGAGTTGTATAGGAATGCAACTGGACTATTTGGCTTTGATATTGTTGTCAAAGAAAAAATACTTTAATGCCATGTAAGCAACTTTAACACTGAATTTTAGATGTTTCATTTGTTTTGCCACTTATGTTTGTGTTTTTGTTGAAATTGGCAACTAGGGCCAAACTCCATGTGGGTCTACTTATTTATGGCATCTGATATTTTTCTTGGATTCCTCTCGTCGAGAGGTGGAGGATTGATCTAAAGATCATCTGATTCCGACATGTATTTATGGAGATATGAATTTATTTGTGTTATGGGACAATTCGTCAAGGTCGGCCAGTGACCAAATTGCCCCCATCTATCCTCAACGTTTTACTATAAAAAGAGGTGGCTTGCAAATCATTTGACACACCTCTTGTTATCTCTTCCTCTCCACTTGTCTTTGGGTTTTAGTGGGAAGAGAGATCTTAAGATGATGCGCTGCCCCAAGTGGAGAAACTTAACTCTGTCATGGAGAAGGCTCTACGCTGTCATGGAAAATCTTAACGCTGTCATGGAGAGGCCTAACACTGTCGTAGGAGATGACCTTAACACAGTCATAAAGGAGGCTTTCATAGCACATTCCATGTGCCCTAAATGCAGACCCTAAGACGCTGCCATTATATGTCCTAAACGAAGTCATCTAGACGCAGAGTTCGGAGGGTCATATTATGCCCTAGCTGCAGGGAATAGGAGGGCTATTGACTGTATAAAGGAGGACTAAAGACAGGCCCTAACGCTGTCATAGAAGTGAACCTAAACGCTATCATGGAGATAGCCCTATCACAGTCATAGAAGAAGGCTTAATGTAAGCATGAATAAAAGCACCCATATGCAGTTCTAAGGAGAGGTCTACTCACTGTTACAAGAGACTCTCAAACGCAGCAAGAGGAAGACCCAGATCCGCACCACAGGTTAGTCTCATGGCAGAAGGACGCAAGGAGGTATGTGCTTGTATCATTCTCGGCACACCTGTAAATTAAAGACGTAGTCAAGATAGTCTTCAAATGGACGGAGCAGAAAAGAGGCACTGTACTAATATGAATGACGTAGTCACAATTTCTGTGATATCAATTATCTCACAGTATATGGATCTGCCCCCCTGCTATATTAATATGTATATCAGTGATATCACAACAGGTCTCGGTATATATACATATGTGTATCTGTGCTCCTTCATGGTTTGTGTGCAATGAGAGGAAATAGTATCACATGCATTGGTGATGTTTTGAAGTCACTCTCTTCAGCATTGCTATGTGCTAGGCCGCAGACCATAGCACCATAGCTAAGACTACCTTGGAGCTGCTGTCTTAGGATTGTTTGGAGTTTGTTTAGATCAGCCATTCAGCACAGTGTTGGGTGCAGCTTGGTGTTGGGTGCAGCATGGTGACAATTAATGCAGCACACTGTTGCATGCAGCATGGTTAATGCAGCAGACTGTTGGGTGCAGCATAGTGCAGCATGAATGTTGCAGCATGGTGTAATGAACTGCAGCACAGTGATGGGTACAGCATGGTGATGGAATCACCTGTGTTCAGATCAGCTATTTCATGTGTTATCTTCTTAGTGAAGATTTCTGCTCTTATTTTGTCAAGTCAAAATGTTGACTTCTGATGTATATGTGCTATCTCTCTCTCTGCTGAACTATTGAAGAACATAAGAAGAATTGATCAAGGGTTTCCCCACATTGGGGTTTGTCCCTGGCAGGTGCCACATCTTGTGTCCTCGTCTTGGCTTGTCTTCTACAATTTATGTTTATGTTCTATCTGCATTTTACTATCATGCTAAATGTGATTGCTAATCTGGAATTGATATTGAGCTAATATGGAAAGTTGAAGTAAATTTGCTCTCAGCATAGAACATGCCTAAAAATTAACAGTTTTACTAGATTAAAATGTAGCTCAAGTCTTTTCTCTTTTTTTATTATTTGTAGTGGAGAAATTAACTAGGAAAAGCACCAAATTTACTAAAATTTGTCGTTATGGTGCTTAGCCAAATTTGTATCACTTCAAGATCCAAGAACAATTGCAATGCATTTGAATGATTACACACAAAGAAGCACAATAGGTTGGCAATAATTATTTTTCCAACTTATGACCCTAACTTTTGTTATGACACTTGGGAGTCAAGACTCATTAAATTTATTATGACCCTCTTACCTGTAGGTTATCAAGTATCAACACTTGGCCAATCTGGTTTATGTCCACAGCAATCTCCAATTGAGTGTGAAACCAGTTAAGCACCTCCTTGGTATGGGATGCTATTTCCATAGAAAACATTGTCACCTTGAGTGAGTGAGGATAGAGTCTAAGAGACCTATTGTGGGGGAACCAGCCTCATGGTCAGAGCTAGAGGAGGAGGGACCTAAGCATCTGCGTGGGACAACAAAGGATATGGATGACGCACCCCCATTAGTGAACAGCAGTTAGTCCAACAAGAGGACATTCAGACTAAAGAGGCTTATGAGGCAGCCTCATCACCAGCCTCTACACAGATTCATACTCAACCAACCACCAGTGGTTGTCAGAATGATGCTGCAGGGTCTTCTAGTGGTATCTATAAAAGGAAAAGGAATAGATAGCTAGCTGCTAGATTGATATTTGTAGATGTCTGTTCATGATGAGATACATTTTATATATATTTGATGCCATTTTGTATTGGTTAGTCAGTTTTGTGTCCATCGGGATTCAAATATTGAATAGGATATAATCATTTGGCAAACTATACGTCTTATATATTAGTGTGTTTTTCATCTTTATGTGGCAAAATAATTATTTTATGTTGCTGTTTGTTTATATTAAGCAACCAAATCATGAACCTTAGCAATAGGCACAGGAATTTCACGAAAGTTCAAGTGAGCTACACTATTGAAATGAACTCTTCTTAAGAAAGTTCACAACATTGGTCATGGGAACATAGAAGCTTGCTGTCCTCAACACCAAATCTGAAGTAATAATGCAAACAACTGGCTTAAAATTATTTATCACATTAATGAAATTAAGGTAAATACGGAAGAGAAACAAGAGACAGAAAGACTACTTTGCCACACCGGTCAGAGATGATTATTCTTTGAAAACAAAAAATAAACTTCAGTTAAATTTGTTACCTTTCCCTCCTGGAACTTCAGGAAAGGTAGACACTGGAATATTTGCAAATGCTTTGTTCAAGGCTTCTTGCAAGCCATTTGGTAGTCTTTTCCTTGCTTGAACAGTGTCAAAATACTCATCAAAACTTGGCATTGATCTTTTCTGTAAATCAGCAGCTGCCATATCTGAATACGAGAGAAAAACTCAATAATGAATATCTTAGCAGTTAACTGAAAAAAGCGAAAACTGGAAAGTTTTCAGCTGCTAACAATAATTATAATTCAGTTAATTTATGAATCTGCTAGCATCTTTAAATAATAACCATGAACTGATATTTTCCTATTACATGATTCATCCAACAATTCCAAGAAACAACAGCTTATGTAAACAAAGATGATATGACTTTGCACTATGTACTTTACTGTTACCCACCAAAATGGTTAACCCCCTAGGACAAAACTTTCCTCCTATTTTGGACAGACAGCCAGCCAACCAGCAGCCCTACACATTAGCTTGATGATGATGTTATTCCAGTTCCCCCACCATCTCCACCAGTCACTACACCTCTCACCATCCAGCATTCCTCTTGGATGAAGTTGGGCTACCACTCAACAAGTACTATGATCATTTAGCAATCGGGTGCTTTTCCAGTTTACTTAATGTTTTGGGCATTTAGTATTGATAAAAGAGTGATCTAGATGATCGACCGATCTTGAGTGTAAATTTTTTCTCTCACCTTGCCAAGGGGTTTGATCTTTAGCCCTAGTCCAGTGAGACCTCGCTTGAGGCCTTAGAGTTATAACAGGGGCACTACTTGGACAACCTGGATTGAAGTAGCATGTTCATTCTCCCTTTACCATACATAACACTTTCCACATCACATTATTAGCCCTTGATACACTTCTCCATTCTTTGAGTCCAACTTGTCATTGGTTCATTGGGATTTGGCACTCCTTTATCCACATACTTGAGTGGGGCCAGAAAAGATTGCCCTGGAGGTTGAAGCTAAAAGAATGGAAGAGCATAATATGGCCACAATGAAAGAAAAAGAAAATCAAAATGCAAAAGATGGCTAGGACATAATTTAACACGTGGGCAAAAGCCTACTCTACCCTCCTCATTAGCCATCACCCAGTTTTCAATTAATTGCTATTAATTAATCGATTTCCCTAAGTTAGGCATTTTTTTAATTATCGATCAATTAATTTAATTGAGCCATCTCTAGGTGCAATTTCCAGAAACGATTTCTGGGTTTTGGAAAACTCTTGTGTTTTAGCCTCTCCACAAACTTTTGAGGCTATAACACCATCCGATGCTACAAAAACTAACACACCCTCTTAGTGAGGAAGGTGTTCTCTCTCTAGTGTTGCACAATCTGCCACAACACCCTATCTCTGCAACATCCTCCATACACGCTGATGTCTGACAATTGCAATTGCTTGCCACTCTCCACCAACCATTGCACTAACTCTGATTCATCTGCCACAAATTGTAGTTAAACCATGTTGCATCTGTGTTGCTCCTGATATTGCATTGTACAACTTGTATTGTTACCAACTCTACATCTGCACTGCAACCCAACTAACACTCACTCTCAACTTTTATTGCTACTACTACAACTAAGAAGCATCTGAAATATTTTGTCCCTACTACTAAAACGTGTTCTCCACTATACCCATTTGTTCTATGAAATAGGCGAACTTGGCTCTTCCTAGAGCTTTTGTGAGTATATCTACACACTGCTCTTCTGTGGGAACATACTATAGTTGGACCGCTCCATGCCGCACACAATCTCTGATGAAATGACATTGAATATCTATGTGTTTCGACCTATCATGAAACACTGGAATTTCATAGAGCTTAATATAACTCTGATTATCATAGTAGACACTACTCGCCTCCATCCTCAGCCTGAACAAGCTCACCAGCAACTTCCAAAACCATAAAGCTTCGCACATGGTTGTGCTACACTGCTAGCTACCATATACTCTGCCTCTGTAGAGCTCAATGTCACTGACTTCTGCTTCCTATTGCACCAAGAAAACATCCCTGATCCAACGCTGAAGCAGTACCCAAAGGTACTTTTCCTGTCCACTAAACTGCCTGCCCAATTTGCATCTGTGAATCCACATAGTCTGGCGTCATCCCCTCGTGTATATTTCAACCCATACTCTATTGTGTCGCGCAAATACCTCAAAATATGCCTCGTTGTTGTCCATTGCACTCTCTTTGGCTCAACCATTAATTGACTAAGAGTGTTGACAGCAAAGCAGATATCTGACCTAGCGTTAAGTTTTAACTAGATACATGAGAGAACCAATGAGTTCTCTATACAAGGTGGGGTCAACATCCTTGTCATCTAATGAATCTATCTTCTTCCAGTTGGTGATCATGGGCATAGACATGGGTCTACAATCCTGGATTCTAAACCTCTTCAAATATCTCCCTTGACCAAGGAAGATCTCCTCGTCCTTCTACCACACTTCCAATCCTAGGAAATAGTGCATCAACACCAAGTTCTTCATATCAAACTTTGTTGCCAGGTTCCTTTTGTAGTCCTTTATGAGCCCTGATGACCCTATCAAGAAGAGGTCATCCACATACATAACTAGGATAAGTGGCTCATCCTCTACCATCAAGTAGTAAAGGTTGGGATCTGCGTCACTCTTGACAAATCCCATTTGCTGCAAGTAGTTGTCAATCCAACCATACCATGCCCTGGGAGCTTGCTTGAGCCTATATAGTGTCTCAGAGCCCTCTAGTTGTTCTATGTACATCTCTTCCTCTATCACCCCGTTCAAGAATGTCATCTTGACGTCCATCGAGTGAATCTTCCACCTCATCTGAGGTGCTAGGGATATAACTGACTGGATAGAAGTGTATCTGGCAACTGGAGCAAAGGTCTCCTTGTAATTTATCCCTTATTTTTGTGCATATCCCTTTGCCAGACCCCTTTGCCATGAACGTAGCCTTACTTATCCATGCTACCATCAGCAACGTACTTGTTCTTGTAGATCCATCGAGAACCTACAATTGACCTGTCCTCAGGGCCCGACACCACCTCCCAAACATCATTCGTCATGATAGAACTGTACTCTTCTACCATGGCATCTATCCACATTTGATGTTGTGCGGCCTCTTGATAGTTGGAAGGTTCTTCAACCTGAGCTACCAATGCTTGGTATCTTTCAGGTTGTATGCGCTCTCTTTTGCTTTTCCAAGGAGCTTCAGTACACTCCTCTACATCTCTCAATGTCTGATGAACTTCCCTGCTGGCTCGACCACTACTGGTGGGAGGGTCAACCAACTCCTCATCCTGCCTCTATTTCTCCATCTGTTGTGAACTCACTGGATCCCCTACACCTGAGGAAATGATAGTACTGGTGATTGTACTAGGTCCCTGTGATTGTCCTACTGGCAGCCCCACTCGCTGTCGCTGTGGCTGTGCTTGTTGTTGGACCAATGGAGCTTTTGTTGGCTCATTCTGATCACCTGTTGGCATCTCAAGAGACTTCTTGAAGACTTTGTCCTCCATGAACTTGACGTCCTGTCTCATTACAATCTTCCTGCTGCTATAAACATAGATCTTTTATGCCTTTGAGCTTCTGTTACACCCAACGAGGAACCTTTTTTTTGCAGTCAGATCCAATTTGGTGTGCTTCTCATTTGGCACATGGCAGTAAGCTATGCTAATAAAGATAAGTGACTTACCTCGGGATTCTTTCCTGAGAAGACCTCCTGTGGCATTATCTTCACCAATTCCTTGTGAAGAACCATGTTCTAGATATACACCGTTGTGTTACATGCCTCAGTCCATAGAAATTTGGGCAAAACCTAGTCATATAACATCGCTTTTGCTGCCCCACCTATAGATATGTTATTCCGCTCTCTTCGTACTAGTTCTCTCCCTATAGTAGGCTATGGGGGATAGTCCCTATGAAATGCGAGGATGAAAGACTTGTCGGGAACTGACAAGTTCAGAAGACAACTGAATGGCCTAGCAACTTGGTTAATGATGATTAGCAAGTTAATTATTAACACAATTTAATTAGATTATTTGAGAAATCAGTGCCTTATGGAGTCAAATCACTTGCACAACATAAATTAGTTACCAAGTTACCAGATGCACACTATCTTATATGATATCTGACACTTAGAACTAAGTGAAATGCAAACTCTTGGTTAACTCCCCTGAGTTCTAATCACTCGAATGCCTTTGGCACTACGGAGACTGTGGCTCTTACGACTGCAAGTTCACAATGTTAACCACAAGTGAGCATCTAAACTTCACAAGCTGGGTGTGAAAGGTGGTCCTATCATCTTTCAACTAAGCTTATGCCTGGAGGTAAATTAATTAATGCACTACTACTCCTAGAATGCAAATGAAAACTGAGTGATTAGCTTTAGGTGAGATCATTAAATGTTTTAAGTACTTTGAGACAAATTGTCTAAATAATAATATTAGATTTAGAGCAATAAAGGAAAATACTTAACAATTACAAGGATAATCTTCACCAAAAGCAGTGCTCAATGAACTCTGTAATTACCAATTAGGTTACCTAATGACAAGTAGAGTGTAGGACAATTCAAGATTAGAAATCTCACAATGGACAATTACTTGATCAAATAACAATAAATGTAAAATGCACAAGTCCAATGATCACAGCAGTAAGAGAAGCAGCCCAATCAAATTACTTTGCCAACAATAAGACCATTACCAAAGATGCAAGGGATGCTAAGAGTGAATGCCCAACAAGTTTAGGTGCCACTGTTATGCCTTTTATGCCACTGTAAAAATGTATCTTGAGGCTATAATGAAACAGTGATGAGAAAAGAAAGGTTGAGGAGGCAAACCACTAGGCCTTATGGCCTTTGTTGGTGACCAACTTGACTTTTAGGGATCCTCCAATGAGTATGTCCACCTGCAACCACAAATGTTAACTCAAAAGCACTTGGAACACCTACAAAACAAAGTGCCAGTCCAAAATACCAATGCTTATGATCAACAGGAGACAAGGAGGGATAGACTAGGGCTAGGAAAGGGTAGCGATGAGGATAGGAGGCCTGGATAAGGCCTCAACCTAGGGTTCAAGGCATAATAAGGCCATTGATCACAGAAAAAAGGCCTTGTAGGCCAACGACACTTAGAAATAAGCCTCCTAGAGGCTACTACAAGGGAGAGAAACCCCTTTAGAGCTCACGATAAGTGAAAAAGGGCTCGACCAAGGGTTCTAAGGGCTACAAATCAAGGGATCAAGGCCTAGAACACCTGCGATAGCAAGGGAAGAGGCCTATAGGCCTGCAGCACACCAAAAAGGAGAAGGAGAGGGGTTGTCGAGAGGGCAAACAACTTGTTTAGGTCCGTGGTGGCTAGGAGGAGGCCCAATTAGGCTTGTCGCAAGAGGAGAGAGCCCTCGGCTAGGCCTTAGAGACCTCAAAAAAATTTCAGACCCCTACAAAAACACAAGGAGAGTTAGGAGAGCAAAAAATTTATAAAAACCTCAAAATTTACCTTGTAGGGCCTGCGTTGAGCTGTGCACTGACCTTCTAGGCCCTTGGGAGGCTAGATCTAGGCCTCTAGGGCTTGTATCAACCTTTCTATTTTGAACAAATTGGACAAATAGGCTAGACGACTACTCTTAGAGGTGAGAAACCCCTAAAACCCTAGCCCTAGGGCTAGTTCCTTCAACCAAATTCGAATTTCCTTTGAGAACTTGAGAATTCACTTGTACAAATGAAGAGAAAATTTCCCAAAACCCCAAAAATTATTTATTAAACTTCAAAAATAAACAAGGGTTAGATTTAGTTACAAGCATTCACAACATTTACAAAATTTAAATGTTTGCTCTTATTAGCGGATTATATCTTTATAGCATAAAATAAGAAAAATAAAATTTTGAGATTTTAGAGTAGATAATATAGATGAATAATTCTGAAAAATTATTGGCCAAAACCCTCCTGCAAAATCATTCGTCAAAATGAAAGCCCAGAGCTCAAACAAGGTCGATCCTTCCCCACTGTTTGTGAACTTGGAGTCCAAGGGCTGTTGATTTTGGGTAGCATCGGATGTGCTCTAGCTCCGAAATTTTTTGAAGGGGCTAGAATACATGAGATCTCCAAGACCTAGAAATCATTTGGAAAAATTCCACCCGAATTGTGAGTTATTAAAATAATTAATATTTTTAATGGGGTTCCTAAGTCTAAACTTAGGAAAATAAAAATATTAATGGGTATTAATAAAAATATGGGTAAGAAGCTTCTAAGAGACGAGGATCAAGTATGTTTTATCTTAGTCATTGGTTAGAGACTTAATCTCGGTCGTTGAATCATTAACAGGAAAAGTATAAGAGAAGACTTGAGAGTCATTTGGAGACACACTAGGCAAATACTCAGTAACCCGAGGGAAATCAATTCTCAAGGAGGAGTTCGATTTCAGAGGGCGAGTTGCAAGGTGAAGGAAGAGGAGGGCATCAGCATCAGTTAGAGATTGAGGAGGAGGTGATGTAGAGCATCAGAGGGACAGCGCAGAGGGAAGATCAGAGAAACAGTGCAACAAGGGACGTAGTCCTCACGCAAGCCTCACGCAAAAGTGACGCAGAGGTGACGTTGTGAAGGTTGAAGGGTCTCTGAGGTGTCAGGACTCGGAATTTCTCCAGAGCAAGGGGAAAAATTGTCTCAGGTGTTTCTCTCAGAGGTGTCTCTATATTCTGTAAATCGTTACTTGTAAAGAGATTGTTGCTAAAGAATAATAAATAAACCCTCATCTGCTGCACCGGTTTTCCCGCATTGGTTTTTTCCAAGGACAATTGTCTAAAAATAACTGTGTTTATGTGATTGATTCTTGTGTTTGTATTTCACTATTATTTTCTCTATGCTATTATATGACAACTGCAGTAGAATTTATTTTGATGTTTACTGAAGGGTTTTGTAAATAACTTATTTAAGTAGGAGAAATAAATCAGTTACTACAGTATAATTTCGTGTTAGAAATTTTCACATGGTATCAAAGCAGAGATCGAGCAACAAGATTAGAGAATTTGCAATGAGTCGGGAGCATGATGCTAGGGCAACAACTCAAAAGGACTCATGCAGTTCTCCCGGGAAAGAGGAAAGCACGAATAATATGGATCACGACTATTCTATGTTAACTTCCAGACTGGAAGAAAAAGTCGCTTGCTTATCAAGCTCTGCTTCATTTGAGGTTTGGTATATTGACAATGTAGCCTCTGCGCACATGACTGGAATACGAGAATGTTTTTCAAGCTATCAGGAAGAACAGATGAACTTCCAAATCACCATGGGAAACAAGTCAAAATGTACCCCCGTAGGGAGAGGTACTATAGTGTTTCAAACAGAAGCAGGGGATCGGCGTCAAGCAACCAATGTGCTGCATGTGCCAGGATTGGGGGTGAACTTATTCTCTATATCTCAGTTACAAAACAAGGGCTATGATGTTTTCTTCATTGGGAAAAAAGTACATGTCAAACATCCGAGTTGGAAAAAGAAGGCCCAAATTCGAGTCAGAAGTAACAAGTTGTATAAATTATAGCTAGAAACTCCAATGGCACTGATAGGCAGCAGTGGGGAAAAAAATTTGAATGAACTATGGCACAAGAGGATGGGACATTTGCACCATGGGGCTCTAAGAATTCTCAGAAGAACCGTCACGGGAGTTCCAAGTACCAAACGAGACAATGTTGCAGAGGGTGCACACTAGGCAAGTACGCCAAAGCAGCTTATTCCAGAAGTAACAATAGGGCTAACAGTGTTCTGGGATTGATACACTCAGATATCTGTGGACCTATGTCCACAAAATCTCTTAATGGTGCCGAATACTTCGTCACCTTCATTGATTGCCATTCAAGGAAGACTCAGATCTACTTTTTAAAAACCAAGGGTGAGGTTTTTTATCTATTCAAAGATTTTAAGGCTATGGTTGAGAATCTGACAAGAAAGAGGATAAAAGTGTTGCGCTCAGACAATGGTGGAGAATACATTGATAAGGACTTCACTAATTTCTGCGCAAGGGAAGGCATCAAAAGAGAATGGATAGCTCCTTATAATCCGGAGCAGAATGGAGTAGAAGAGAGGAAGAATAGGACTATTGTTGAAGCAGCAAGGGCGATGTTGTATGATTAGGATATGCCCAAATTTGTATGGGCAAAAGCATGCAGCACAGCAGTGTATGTCCAAAACAGGGCTCCTTACAGGGAATTAGGTGAGCCACTACTCCGGAGAGTGTATTCACCGATAAGAAGCTTGAGGTGAGCCATTTCAGAATATTTGGGAGTTTGGCATATTGCCATATACCTGAAGAAAAGAGGAATAAATTGGATCAAATTGCAGAAAAAGGATATCTAGTGGGATAGAGCGAGATATAGAGTCTATCTTCCAGGAAATAGGAAGATCGTACTTCAACGGGATGTAAAGTTCATGGAGCACAGAGCTTTCAGGAAATCCCGAGAAATACCTTACGAAGAGCAGTCAAAGGATGATCCATTGGTCCAACCACTTCGACCAGCAGAAACCAGCACCGGTATTTCTCCTAAAGACAAAATTCTAGAGGTATCACAACAGGTGGAGTCTCAGGAAGACGAGGAGCAAATAGATCTACACACTACCAATGGAAGAAGGAGCCAGGAACTTCGACAAATACTACGGGATGCAGAGGATTTCATTGGAGCTCCTAAGAATGAGAGAAGGGAGCGTAGACAGCCAAATAGGTACTAAGCCTTGGTGGCTCAGGTTGGATAACCCTCTAGTTTTCAGGAGGTCATTCAACATCAAGTATGGGCTATGGTGGAGGAATATTGTTCCATAATGGTAAATGATGTCTGGCAAGGGGTGCCTAAGCCTCAAGACAGGTCAGTTGTAGGTTCGAGATGGATCTACAAGCTCAAATATGTTGCAGATGGCAGTGTGGAAAAATGCAAAGCCAGGTTCGTGGCTAAGGGGTATGCTCTGAAAGAAGGGATAGACTACGAAGAAACCTTCGCCCTAGTAGCCAGGTATACTTCTATTAAATCTATGATATCCCTTGCATCACTAATGGGGTTCGAGATTCACTAGATGGACGTCAAGACTGCGTTCTTGAACGAGGTGATAGAAGAAGAAGTATACATTGAATAGCCAGAGGGTTTTGTGACACATGAGAAGAAATCTCATGTATGCAGGTTGAAGAGAGCCTTGTATGGGCTTAAACAGGCACCTAGAGCATGGTACGTCGAATTGATGGTTACTTACAGAAGATGGGATTCGTTAAGAGTGACGCAGATCCCAACCTCTACTATCTAATTGTAGAGAATGAGCCTCTAATTCTGGTGTTATATGTGAATGATCTTTTTCTAACAGGTTCATCCAGACTCATCAAAGATTGCAAGGAAAACCTAGCTATAGAATTTGACATGAAGGATTTGGGGCGGATAAATTAGTTTCTGGGGTTGGAAGTTTGACAGCAGAAGGATGGAATTTTCCTTGGACGAGGGAGATATGCTACAAAAAATCTGAAAAGGTTCAAAATGCAGGACTGTAGACCAACGGCTACTCCAATGATTACCAACTGGAAGAAGATTGATGCATCTAAAGATAAAGAAGTCGATTCCACTTTGTACAAGCAGCTCATAGGGTCCCTGATGTATCTAGTCAATACTAGGCCAGACATTTGTTACGATGTCAACACCCTCAGTCAGTTCATGGTGGAACCAAAGAGGGCGCACTGGGCAGCAGCCAAAAATGTTCTCAGATATATACGAGGAACAGTCGAGCATGGACTAATGTACACCCGAGGCAATGACATTAGGCTAAGTGGGTTCACTGACACAGATTGGGCTGGAAGTTCAGTAGATCAGAAAAGTACCACTGGGTACCGTTTCAACATTGGATCAAGAATGACCTCCTAGTGTAGTAGGAAACAGAAATTCGTAGCTCTGAGCTCAACTGAAGCTGAATATATGGCAGCTAGCACAACATCGTATGGCTTAGGAAGTTGCTTGTGAATCTATTCAGGAGAAGGATGGAAGCGACCAATATTTTGTGATAAACAGAGTTGCATCAAGCTCTCTGAGAATCTATTTTTTCATGATCGGTCGAAGCACATTGACATCAGGTGTCACTTTATCAGACACTGTGTCCAACAAGGGGCGGTACAATTATGGTACACCCTGACAAGAGAACAAGTGGCAAACGTTCTCACCAAGGCTCTAGGAAGAACAAAATTTGTTTATTTCAGGGTGAAGATGGGGATGATTGAGAATCCGTTTCAGTAGCAGAAACAGATAATACAGGGAGTTGCAGTGCAGTAGTTAGCAGTGGCAGTGCTATGGGCAACATGATGCAGCTTATTCAAAGGGAGTTGCAGTACAGATGTAGTAGTGACAGTGGCAGTGTCATGGGCAGCAGTGCATGTTGCAACGGCGCAGTAGATGAGGGGTAGCAGGCCGGGCATCAACAACGTGGAAGATCGATGCCATGGATCAATGTGATACTTCTATTGGGAAGTATTACTAGAGCACATTCCTCGCTAAGAGGGAGTGTTGATTTTGGGTAGCATCGGATGTGCTCTATCTCCAAAATTTTGTGAAGGGGCTAGAATACATGAGATCTCCAAGACCCAAAAATCGTTTGTAGAAATTCTACCCGAATTGTGAGTTATTAAAATAATTAATATTTTTAATGGGGTTCCTAAGTCTAAACTTAAAAAAATAAAAATATTAATGGGTATTAATAAAAATATGGGTGAGAAGCTTCTAAGAGATGAGGATCAAGTCTGTTTTAATCTTAGCCATTGATTAGGGACTTAATCCTGGTCGTTGAATCATCAACAGGAAAAGTACAAGAGAAGACTTGAGAATCATTTGGAGACACACCGAGCAAATACTCAGTAACCCGAGGGAAATCAATTCTCGAGGAGGAGGAGTTCGATTTCAGAGGGAGAGTTGCAAGGTGAAGGAAGAGGATGGCATCAACATCAGTCAAACACTGAGGAGGAGGTGACGCAGAGCATCAGAGGGAAGATCAGAGAGACAGCACAGCAAGGGACGCAGTCCTCACGCAGGCCTCCTGCAAAAGTGACGCAAAGGTGATGTAGTGAAGGCTGAAGGGTCTCCGGGGTGTCAGAATTTCTCCAGAGCAAGGGCAAAAATTGTCTCAGGTGTTTCTCTCAGAGGTGTCTCTATATTCTGTAAATCGTTCCTTGTAAAGAGATTGTTGCTGAAGAATAATAAATAAACCCTCATCTGTTGCATCGGTTTTCCCACATTGGGTTTTTCCAGGGACAATTGTCCAAAAATAATTGTGTTGATGTGATTGATTCTTGTGCTTGTATTTCACTGTTATTTTCTCTATGCTCTTATGTGACAACTGCAGTAGAATTTATTTTGATGTTTACTGAAGGGTTTTGTAAATAACTTATTTAAGTAGGAGAAATAAATCAATTACTGCAGTAGAATTTCGTGTTAGAAATTTTCACAAGGGCTAGTGTACCTGACACTTGTAGATCTCTATTTAATCTTGAAAATAATCGTTAGATCATGAGGTGAATTAGATCACCTAAGGCAAGATAATTGTACCAATAGAATGTTCTTATCACCAACAAATGAAATAACAATTATGAATTTTAGCACAATATAGAGCATGAAATAACAAAATACTAGCACATACCACAGATCAATAGATAGAAGAACACCATGAATTGAAACCCCAAAGTCTTTCTATTATGCGCAAAATAATCCCACATTCCCAACAGAGCAAAGCTCAATACATCAATTGAAAATTACTTCATCCAAAGATGGAAAATAAGAGCTTGATAGCTTCCTTATATAGAGAAAACCCTCCAAGTGGAAAATAATGGCTAGTTGGCTTGATCCTCGTCAAAATAATCTCATCCGTTGAAAATAACTTTATCTTCTTTTAATCTCCACCGTCGATTTTTTTTTAAGGAAAAATTCAAATTTCTCTTGAAAACCATTTTTTACTAATCCAAAAATTAATATTTTGTATTAATATCCTCAAAAAATTGACTTTAAGTCTTTAACTTAACCACCAATGTCCAAGGGGTCAAATTTTCTTAAAAAATCTATTTGTCTCCTTGTGGTGGACCTCCAAAAATTAATTCCTTTTTGACCCACGAAGTTTTTATTATTTTCCACTTGGAGAGAATTTAATTACTCTCAAATTATTTTTTGACTCAAAATTAATTGATTTTTTGGCATAGGGTTTTTAATTAAAAAAGCCAGAAAGAATTAGTAATTGACCCTAGAGGGGATTAATTATTTTTCCACCCTCAAATATTTTAGCCATAGTGTCTAACTATGAGTAACCATGCACTAAAATGTTTTTTACATCAAATTACTACAATATCAGCCCTTATAAGGGGAAAACACATTTAGACAACCCTCAAGACATTACCCAATAAGTGAAAAATCGATGACCCAATTACTACTACAGCAAATTGATGATATTTCTCCTATTTGTTAATTACTTGAACAAACTACTTTTAACTTTCTACAGCAAATATCGAAATACATACACTGTAGCCTACACAATAAATACTGCGGAAACTAAATACAGCATTGGAGAGAAATAAACACACACATCTACTCAGTTGTTTTTGGACAATGTCCCCAAAAAAACCCAATACGGGAAAACCGGTGCAGCAACTGAGGGTTTTAATTATTATGCAGTAGTAAATCTGAGTACAAATCGTTGGATTCCCAAACTAGCTATCTGATACAGAGAATAACTGGCAAAAAGTTAGTGAGAAAAATCTCACACTGATCTGGGAGATCCAACAATGATCAAGGGTTGGCTGACTGGCCCCACGCTGCCTTTGCGCAGCTTCTGCGTTAATCCTACGCATCTTCTGCATCACAACTGCTAGGCTCTGCATCACCTCCTTTGCCGATCTCCTGTTGTCTGGAAATTCGAAACACCCCAGCTTCTGGCACTAAATCCCGACTCTCCCAGTTTTATTTCGAACTCCCTCTGAAGCTCTGAACTGCTCTAAGCTTTCTCTGCTTTGCACTCTTCGAATCTGGAAAACTCTCCTCCGGACTGATATCCCTGCCCCTCACTGCAAGAAGATCAATCGATCTCACTCTGGAAACTCAACGCTATTACTCTTAAGAAATTCGATCTTTGATCTCTCACTCAATGTGTTCTCCAAGTTCCCATTGAACTCCTTATAATCTCTCATTGGAGCCCCAACAGCCAAGATTAAAACATAATCAAGGGCTGAGATTAACTGGGAGTTGATCCTCGCCTTCTTCTAGAAGATTCACACCTGATTTAATTAATACCCTTTAATTAACCAGATTTCCTAGGTTTAGACTAAGAAAATCATTTTAAAAAGTTAATTATTTCAATTAAACAATCTCTATTTGGAATTTTCCGAAACGATTTCTGGGTATTGGAGAATGCATGTGTCTTAGCCTCTCTGCAAAATCTCGAGGCAAGATCATATTTGATGCTACAGAAATCAACACTCCCTCTTAGCGAGGAATGTGCTCTAGTGTTGCAACCCACTGAAGCATCACTTTGTCTCTGCACCATCTCTTGTTGCATTGCTAATGTCTAGCTCTACTGCCCACCAACTATTGCGCAACTCTTATATGAGTTGCATCTGTGTTGCTGCTGACCCTGTTGAATTGTTGTCAACTACTACATCTGCACTGCAACCCTCTCTTCATCTGTTGCTGCAACTGCAGCATCTGCAATGGAAAAGCATCCAAAATACTGAACCAACTATGTTTAGTATGATGCATCCATCGTCCGAGTTCTGACTGCTACTAGCCTTTGTATTGTCACTGAAGCCACTGCGCTACTGCTGACTCTGCACTGCTGCCAAGTCTGCTCTGCGCTACTCAATATCTAACCACTACTGGCCACTGCATCTGTCACTCTGGCACCTGACTACACCAACTGCGAATGGCCCATCCTGCTATTGCTGACTATGGGCTCCCATAGCAAGGTCTTGATCCAAGAGGTGGACTCCTCAAGGATCCTGCCCATCTTGTAGCTCTTTGGGGCTACAATTCTAGATCACCCCACCTCACCCCTTGAGGCATCTCGGTAATCATGGCAAACTCTTACTCCAGTCTAGAGGACAGTGTGTCGATCTCAGCAGATGCAGCTTGTTGATCCTGCTTCTCCTCCTTGTCCTTCTTTCTGAGAGGATACTTAGTGATGTAGTGGCCCAGCTAGCCACACCTGAAGCACTTGATCTTCGAAATGTCCTTCTTTCTTTTGCATTGCTCCTATTGCCCCTTTGATGCAAGGGCCACACCCTCCTCTTCCTTCATCTGCTTCATCCCACTACTGCTACCGCAACTAATGGTGGCCTTCACCAAATCACGCCTCATCTCCTCCTACTGCAAATCAGCCCATACACGTTCCCAATCTGGCAGTTTTTCTCTACCCAGGATACTCTGGACAAAAAATTGCCAATCTTCAGAAACGTTATTCAGCGCCAATCATACAAACTCTAAGGGTTAGGGTGTTGACCCTACTAAAGCCCATTGATCCCGGACATCTTGAAGCCTCATAAGGAAGGGGTCCACTCGCTCCCCTTCTGCATCCTCGTGCATCTCAATTTCTCCTCTAAGTACATCTTCCATTGCTCGGAAAATCCTTCGTATAGCGTAGCTAAGGCTTCCCACATCTGTCGGGCAGTATCCTTGCCAACTATATGGGATACTACATGATCTCGAACCCCGTCAAGAATGATCCTCTTAGTCTTCACCATCTCAATCTTGTACTTCTGAGCGGATTTGCATCGGCAGGTACAGCTACCACACTATCGACATAATCTTGAGATCATGCTCATCTAGAAGGCAGGAGATCCTAACCTTCCAGATCACGTAGTTGAGGCTCCGTCCAACTGATCTTGATCTCTCAATCCAGCGGATGCCATCTCTCGTGAAAAATTTGAACCGCTCCCTCTTCTCCTTTGCGCAGCTGCTACCCAGTTATCCGCACTCTCTTCTAGAGTGAGAAATCCCGCACACATCTATTATTGCTCTGCTAGAAAAATTCGAACTTCTTGCCTAGAAGTCCTCTAAGGAAGAAATTCCCTCTGTATGTGCTATTCTCTCCTTTTGACCCTATTTTTCCAGCAACTGCTGCCAAATAACTATGTCCTAGTTGAAGATTTGCTTTGCAAGGAAAAATATGTTGCTTCCTTCTGCCTTTGGAAAGCTTCGATCTTGACAATCGAATTTCTTTTTCGACTCACTCAGAGAAATCGATCTCACTCAAAACATCGACCTCCTTGGCCCAAGGACTATGCTACCTTTGGGGTTTCGAACTGCTGCCAAGGCCAGATTTCGAACCTCCTTTTTCTGTTATGCTCAGAACTCACCGCATTTATGATCTGTGCTTTGACACCATGTGAAAAATTGGTGACCCGATTCCTACTACAGCAAACTGATGATATTTCTCCTATTAATTACTTGCAGTTTTCTACAACGAATATCGAAATACATACACTGCAGCCTGCACAAAATAAATCGGAAACTAGATACAACACTAGAGAGATATAAACACACACATCTACACAGTTGCTTTTGGTCAATGTCCCTGGAAAAACACAATACAATAAAACCGGAGCAGCAACTGAGGGTTTTAATTATTATGTAGTAGTAAATCTAAGTACAAATCATTGGATGCCCAAACTGTCTATCTGACACAGAAAATAACTAGCAAAAATTTAGTGAGAAAAATCTCACGCTGACCCGAGAGATCTGACACTGATTAGGGGCTGGCTAACTAACCCCACGCTGCCTCTGTGCAGCGTCTGCGTCAATCCTTCTATTGGGCTCTACGTCACAACTGTTGGGCTCTGCATCATCTCCTCTGTTGATCTCCTGCTATCTGGAAATTTGACCTTCTAGCCCTCCGATCTCACACCCCGACTTCTAGCACTGGATCTTGACTCTCCCAGCTGGATTTCGAACTCCCTCTAAAGCTCAACATTGCCTCTACATGGCACTGCGCTGCCTCTCTGAACTTCTCTAAGCCTTCTCTTCTTTGCACTCTCTGGATCTGGAAAACTCTCCTCCGGACTACTATCCCTGCCCCTCACTGCAAGAAGATCACTCGATCTCACTCCAGCAACTCAACGTTGCTACTCTTGAGAAATTCAATCTCTGATCTCTCACTCGATGTGTTCTCCAAGTGCCCATCGAACTCCTTATAATCTCTCGTTGGAGCTCCAACGGCCAAGATTAAAACATAATCAAGGGCTAAGATTAACTGGGAGTTGATCCTCGTCTTCTTCTAGAAGATTCACACTTGATTTAATTAATACCTTTTAGTTAACTAGATTTTAAAAAGTTAATTATTTTAATTAAACCATCTCTAGGTGGAATTTTCCCAAACAATTTTTGGGTATTGGAGAATGCATGTGTCTTAGCCTCTCTGCAAAATCTCGAGGCAAGAGCACATCCGATGCTACATAAATCAACACAATTTTGCGACACAGTATGATCTAGTATGAAACCGAGTGTGTATATAATAAAATAATTCAGCCATGGTGTCTAACTATGAGTAACCATGCACTAAAATTATTCCTAAACACGCTTTTACATAGACTCGGTAAACAATATGACTCACCCAAGACCTTGTCAACGAATTCAACCCTAGATTTGGGGTTATAACTGTAAGAAAAACTTTGTCGATTGTCTGTGTTTACAAACACACGTAATTCGGGGATGTTAAAAAACTTCCTAAAATGAAATCCTTTGACAAAATCATAGGCTTACCTAAGTGTTGTTATATGACTCAACGGCCATACTAGAATCATTTACAATAATTTTGCAGAAATTGGGTTTACAATGATACAACTGGAAGTTGTCATGACATTGATTTAAAAAAATTTCCTGCTTTGTACTCTACTTCTTGGACTGTTGACAAAGTGTGGTCAACATTTGGCTCTACTTGGGGATACTTTGTTTTGTTTGAAGGAATGTGAGAATCCAAAATCATGTATCCAAGAAAACAATGTAACATCAAATAGATATCCGCTCAATGTCAAAATCATCATGTATACATCATCAAATATATAAAACATCTGCTAGAATAGAAAACCTATTCTAACATATGAAATACAAAAACATAAAACTTAAAAACATGAAAGGAAAAACTAACTAATGACAGAAGTGAAATCCTATCTAAGAGAGTAAGGTTAGAGACACAATGTAGAGGAGCCCCATGGCATCAGTTATCATCCTTATGGCTCAATCTGGAGAACCTGTCTACTCTCAAGTGAATCCATAGGCTGCTTATCAGACGTTCCCTACTAAATTATGATTCTTTTTGGTTGATGAAGGATCTCATCATTACATCACATATCTTTATCAAATTTGATCCTTTTCCTTTTCTTGTTTGTGAAATGAGATGAAAAGGAATCTTGGACAAGCTAGAAAAACTTCGTTACCACTACATTGTATTTTGAAGGACACCGTTGTGCTTAAACCTCTTCATTGTCTGGCCTCTTTGGATTCTCAACATGATACCTCCTTTCTACTTCCCTGTATAACCTGACCATTGTGGAAATTTCTAACATGAAATTCTACTGCAGTAACTGATTTATTTCTCCTACTTATTTTCCACAGTAAGTTATTTACAAAACCCTTCAATAAACATCGAAGTAAATTCTACTGCAGTTGTCACATAATAGCATAGACAAAAAAACAATGAAATACAATCACAAGAATCAATCACATCAACACAGTTGTTTTTGGACAATAGTCCCCAAAAAAACGCAATGCGGGAAAACCGGTGCAACATATGAGGGTTTATTTATTATTCTTCAGCAACAATCTCTTTACAAGGAATGATTTGCAGAACATAGAGAAACCTTTGTGAAAACACCTGAGATAATTTTCCTCCAACCACTGGAGAAATTTTGACACTCAAGAGACCCTCCAGCCTTCACTGCGTCATCTCTGCGTGAGGACTATGTCCTTTGTTTTGTTACCTCTGTGAGTTGTCCCTCTGCGTTGTCCTTCTGATGCATTGCGTCCCCTCCTCCTCAGTCTTCCACTGATGTTGATACCCTCCTCTTCCGTCACCCTGCAACTCTCCCTCTGAAATCGAACTCTTACTTCTTGAGAATCGACTTCCCTCGGGTTACTAAGTATTTGCCCGTTGTGTCTCCAAATGACTCTCAAGTCTTCATTTATACTTTTCCAATTGAGATATCAATGGTCGTGATCTAATCTCTAATCAACGGCTAAGATTAAATTAGACTTGATCCTCGTCTCTTATTAGCTTCTCGCCCATATTTACATTAATTCACTTTAATTATTTTAATTTCCTAAGTTTTAACCTAGGCACCATTAAAAATAATTAATTATTTGAATAACATGCACCCCAGGTGGAATTTCTCCAAACGATTTCTGGGTCTTGGAGATCTCATGTGTTCTAGCCCCTCCAGAAAATTTCGGAGCTAGAGCACATCGAATGCTACCCAAAAATCAACATCCATGCCACCAGTTGTCACAGCAATAGTAGCATATGATAAGTCTAACTAAATACATCCTCCAAGATCAGCTACAAACTTTCTTGACAATAGCATTCCCCATACATCAAGTATGTCTATGACAGCAATGTCCATGGTGATTATTCTATATGGGTAATTGGCCAAAGCTACTTGCAAATCCATGATAACACCCAGTACTTCAATCTTCTTTGAATCCATAAAGCAAATATTATGATAAGGCCTAGAAATCTTTAAGTTCAATTGGTCCATGACTTTCTTAGTCATGACATTAGTTGAGGCCCCAGAATCTAACATACAGTTATGAAGCAAGCGATCATTAACTTCTAAGGTCAAGAAGAAAAGGTTGATCATCTTCATTTGTCATGTAGAAATTTAAATCTTTTAACTTAATTTCCTCATCTTTATGGTACACATCAAGATTGTCTTGTTGAGATATGCCCAAGGCTTTAAAAAATGCAGCTGAGATGGGATTTTTAGAAGCTCTGAGGCTAGGACAGAGACTTTAGCATTGTTTATCCATGCAACCCAATCAATTTTTACTCTTGATTGATAAGTTTTAGAGGCAACCTAGTGCTTGTTTTGGTTTCGATCTTTACTTTTCTTTTGATAAGTATAACCCTTGCTTCTGGCAATCTCTAAAATCTGCTCTTGAGATAGTCTTTCACCATATATCTATGTAATAGGATCCACCTCATCACTGAAATTATTGATGGTGAAAGATGAAGAGATCATTTTCTTACAACGATCATCCTTTGGAGGATTCTGATTAATATTATTTATCTGCTGACTTGCTCCCTCATCTAAAATCCTTCTAGCAATGGCACACGAACTTTCGTCTTGAAAACTTTCACATGGTCTACAAAATGGCACAAGCTGATCAACAACATTGGTAGATTCTAGAGGATTAGGAGGTCTTTGCCCATTTAGAGGATTCCTTTTCGGCCATGCATTATTATTACCCCTATTATTACTATTCTTGGGTTACACATTTTGAGCTTGATTCCTTTCCATTTGGATTAGCCTAGCCCGCATGGCATTCATCTCTCTAACATGCTCAAATTTCATTTCCTTAATAAGTTGAGTTAATTCTTTAACTGGGCCATGCTCTACTTCTTTTCCCTTAGCTTTAACCGGACCTCTTTCAAAACCAAGAATCTCAGACTTTCATGATGCTTTCTTATCTTTTTCCAACTCCTCAACTAAGGGTTGAGCATCAACTAAATTGTTTGGCTTAGATTGTCTCAAATCATAAGAAGTATTAACCACAAATGCACAAGATATTGCTCTAACAAAGATTTATTAGTTGGCTTATAGTCTTGATGCATTTCCCTAACAATGCCATTGAACCTTTTATTGAATTGGTAGATTCCAAAGGATTAGGAAGTCTTTGCTCATTTGGAGGGTTCATTTTTGGCCATGCATTATTATTACCCGTGTTATTATTATTCCTAGGTTGCACATTTTGAGCTTTATTCCTTTCCAATTGGATTATCCTAGCCTGCATGGCATTCATCTCTCTAGCATGCTCAATCTTCATTTCCTTAATAGGTTGAGTTAAAGTCATGCTCTACTTCTTTAACTTCTTTTCCCTTAGCTTTAACCAAACATCTTTAAAAACCAGGAATTTCAGATTTTCCTGTTGCTTTCTTATATTTTTCCAACTCCTCAGCTAAGGCTTGAGCATCAACTAAATTGTTTGGCTTAGATTGTCTCAACTCATAAGAAGTATCAAGCACAAATGCATCAAGGTACTGCTCTAACAAAGATTTATTAGTTGGCTTATAGTCTTAATGCATTTCTCTGACAATGCTATTGAACCTTTTATTGAATTCTTTAACTGTCTCATTTTCATTCTTCTCAATGTTGTTGATAGCTTTAAGCAAATATCTTCCCTCTCTCTTATCCCCATATTTATCTTTAAATGCATTGATGATGGCTTGCAGAGAATCGAAAGAATTATCAAGCTTATCCAAGAACCATTGCAATGCATCATCTTCTAGAGAAAGAACAAAGAGACTCATCTTGACATCTTCATGATTATATGTAGCTCCTTGAGCATGTTTTACCAGAAAGGCAGTGAATTTTTTGAGATGGGCATTTGCATCAATCACATTATTCCCCTGAAACATAGGTATCTTATCCAAACTAGAATCTAGAAGATCATGAGGATATCCCTGAATATTGGCAAAGTTGCAAGGTGCGAAAAGATCCATGATGTCCTGCTTGACGGGATTAAGGAAAAGCAAGTGGATATGTAATGTTCCTTTTTCTGGTATTCCTTATGGCATGGATAGGATGGACTTTTCAGACTTGGGGGTAGATAGGTCACAGGAGCAGGTTGGCATCCTCAGCGGACCTAAGGGCTTTTGGAGGGGTTTTGAGGAGTTTTTATGAGGTATGATGGCATTTGCTTGGTATATTCCATCATCTACACAGTTTGCCTTTCGTTCCGTGGCATTTCGACAACTTTCAAAAAAAACCGAGTTATTAATGGACCTGACTCAATTAATTACACTTAAGGTGGCATTTCGGGAGGAATACTTGACAGAACACCTTAGTATAATAGCTCATTGGAACCGGAACGAGAAGATCTACCGGACAGGGTGGTTAGAAATGATTTCCAGCGACATAAGGCGCAATGATGGCCAATTTAACCTTTTCCTATTGATTTCTCGTAGCATCGGATGTGCGCTAAATCTCAAAATTTGCAGGGAGGCTTAAATACATGCATTCTCCAATACCCAGAAATCGTTTTGGGAAATTCCACTCGGAGGCAATTTTATTAAAATAATTAATTGTTTTTAATGGGACCCTAAGTTTAAACTTAGGAAATTAAAATAATTAAAGGGTATTAATCAATGTTGCAGTAATCTTTATCGAGATATTATTTGGCGAGGGGAAAAATTCGGAAAAAATCGTAAAAATCAAAGAAAAAAATCGGTAAAAATCGAGAAAAAATCGTAACATACAAAAATATTCATTTTTTTCAAATTTTTTAATATCTAAAGCATCTACAACATAAAATAAATACATTGACACATAAATATGATGAAAGGACTAACATATAAGATGTGTAATATCATTTCTAGTGCTGCATCACACATAACAGTGAATCATGTCCTGACTCCTGAGTCCCAACTCAGCCTCAAAATATCAACAAAAAATATAATAATGTATCTCATATCATGAGCCATAATGTCATATACAATGAAATGAACCCAATAACTAAAGTCCAATACTATTGATTTCCTCTGCCCCTCTAGATGTAGATGCCGGTGGAGTTGGCAGTGGACTCTGCTTTGCTCTAGAAGCTGAAGAACTAGGAGCTACAAGAGGTAGACCACGTCCTCTACTAGTGACAGGGGTAGCCTGGGTAGGTTGTGTCACCTCCTCCTCCTGTTGCTCCTCCTCATCAAAAAATCGGAGAATATTAAAAAAAAAAATATCCGAGGATTTTTTCCCAAAAAATTGTGATTTTTTCAAGTTATCGTGATTTTTTGTGAAAAAAAAAAAAAATTAGCGTAAAAATCGGGCAATAATATCGCGATTTTCGCAACACTGGTATTAATCTAACTATAGGTGAAACTTTTAGAAGAAGACAAGAATCATGCCAAAATGATCTAAGCCATTGATTAGAAGTGAATCTGGGTCTTTGGTTGTCCAACAAAAAGTTATAAGAAGAGGCTTGAGGGGCACTTGGAGAACACATCGAACGAAGATCAAAAGATTTTTTGAAGCAGAGCAGCTGTCGGAGAGAATTTCGAAGTGATCTTTTGCCGTGAAGGGCAGGGATAATAGCCGATGAGGAGTTTTTCCTGGGCCGGAGAGTACAAGGCAGAGAGGACAGAATGACGTCTAGAGAGAGGTTGACGTTGGCCCACGCAGTGGCAGCGCAAAGCCTAGAGAGAGATCGAATTCTTGCTGAGGAAATCGAGTTTCAGAAGCTGGGAGACGGGTTGTGAGACCAAGAGGCTGTAAATCGAAGTTCATGGTCAGCAAAGGGTCCAAGGAGCGCAGTCCCAAGCAGAGGTGATGCAGAGACTGCGTGGGGTTGACGTAGTTCTATGCAGAAGCTGACGCAAAAGGGACGCAGAGCCTCTATTCCAGCGAGATCAGAGTCGGATCCTTCCAGTGACAGGGTAAGAGCATCTCACTACTTGTTTTGTCCAGTTTCTCTCTGTATTGGACAGCCAGTTGGGCATCCAATGAATTCTACTCATAATTACTACTGCTTAATAACAAAATCCTGAGAGGTTGCACCGGTTTTCCCACACTAGGTTTTTTCTAGGGACATTTGTCCAAAAATAGTTGTGTAGACGTGTTGTATCTATTTCCTGTTCAGTTTTTTGTTTCCGCTTATAAATTTAAATGGTGTAGTCTGCAGTGTATGTATTTCATGTTTTTCGTAGAAAACTGCAAATAACTTATTCATCTAAATTAACAAGTAGGAGTAATATTATCAGTTGTTGCAGTAGGAATTTGGGCATCCAAATTTCCACATTTCCCACATTAAAAAAATATTTTAATTGAAATAAAGGAGGGAAAAGGGCTCCATGATTAAAATAATCAAAAAATAGGAGGTTCTAGAGGGGTCCATCAAATTTATAAAAGAGGAGGAGGAGGCCATTAAAGGACATCTTGGATTGATATTTCTTCTTGTATGTGAGGTTGAGAACTCGGTTCTCTACTTCAGCAGTAGCCCCAGGCCGGAAACCCTCGGGTGTGCCAGTAGATGTTGGACGAAAACCCAACCCTCTTGAGGATATTTCACTCAGAGATCTCATAGTGCTTCATTGGAGTTTTGGAGGGAGTATTTTTTTTGTAGCCGGTTGCAGTAGTCTTCTCACTGGGCCATCTACATCATTACCAGAGACATTTATCAGTTGGGGCAGAGATCTTTTTCTGGGTTTTGCTCCGCTTGCTTAGCAAGTTCAGGTTCCACTATTCATTCATGTCGATGTATTCTTTTCAATGGATTAATAAAATGGCTCAGTGATTTTATTGGCATCTATTTATGTATCAATTTGATGGATGTGTGTTGATTTACAATTATTTTGTTGTTCAAGTTCATTTTTGGTATCTATTATTAAAATTTCCATAAGGAATATTATAGTGGTATCAGAGCCTTGGTCTTGGCTCACCCTGTGGAGTTGCAGCGATTATGGTCCGACAAAATGCCCAACAAATTGTTGTCCCATGAGCAAATTGTTTGATGCATAATAATCATTCTACAAATTGAACCCGTTGTGAAAAGTCGTCAAAGAGCCAAGAATTAAAAATCTCATGAACCAAGTTTGACGTCTATTGGGCCCCAAATATGTTATCATATTGGCTATCCAAACCTTTCATTTACGAGCCATATTCATACCCTTACAACATATTTGTAACTATCATATTACCAACTTTCCCTAAATGCATTCATTTTACCTTGTGGTTAATTATTAATGATTTCTTGTATTTTTAATGATTAAATGAGTTTTTAATATGGTTTTATCAATGACGGTTTACTAATGTGGTTATGTGGCCAAGGAGCATGTTCCACTATGAAAATTTCTATCTCTGTATCAGTTCAACAGTTCGGTACTTAATTCTGCACTTGCACGAATGGAGGAAAAAAATTCAAAATTATAAAATATGTTTTTATTTTCTCTAGCATGGTAAATTGGGTGTCACAACCAAAAAATATGTAACAATTTTAAACTTCCATGTTCTACCTCGATTTCCGTGCATATGATGGCAAATCTCAAGAATCTGGAAAATGGGTTTTTGCACAACCTAACAATTTACTTGTATCTCAAACCGTTTCCCAAAATTCAATACGGTTTGAAAGTTACAGCTGGTTCTTTGAAGCAGTTTTGTACAAAATTTCTGCAAAACCCAGATTGGAAAAAAATCTAAACAGTCATCTTTGGGCGCGATTTCCGAGGCCATGGAATTGAATCAGGAAATTCCAAGAGAGATTTTTGTTTCAAATATAACAAGTTAGGCTCCATAGAAACATCTCCCAAAAATACATCATGGTCGAGAAGATATGGTTGGTTATTTAACACCAATTTGTATAAAATTACACAAAAATCAGAGTTATGAGATTTTCCTCTAAAGTTGTAAATTCGTTTTCTGAGTTTAGGGGATTGGATCTTATCCTTCCTCAATGGATTTGTGTATAACTAAGGTCTCAAATGACAAAGATCAGGAGGAGTTTGTTCATTATTGTAAAAGAGGAGATCAATGATTAGTTTTTGGAGAGACTTAAAGAATTGATTTGTAACAGATTTTTGAAATGAATAAAGAATTGATGGTTGCTGAATTGTGGTACATCTTCTTAGCTTGATCTAAGATTTTCTTAGCAGCACTAACCTCCTGGGAAGGGCCCCTCAATGTGGGTAAGTGTTGCTATGTTTCATGTGTTTTGTAGATTAGTCTTACATCTAGCAATTTAGTTTTATTTTGCAATGAATTTATGTTAGATAAAACTTAGATCTATTCACTTTCATGCTTTCAATTTAGTGTTTAGTACTTCTCTTTAGGTTTAAGAAGTGAATTCCATTGATTGCATAGTTTATTTGATGTTTCTTTCAATTTTCACTGGATTTGTATTTTACATAGTATTAGTATTAGATTTGTTTGTTTTTGCTTATAGTTGTCGGCATTTACTTTTATACAATTTACTTTTCTGCAGTGTGTTTAATGAGTTTTTATCACTATAGGATTAAAACCACTGAAGTCTCAAGACCTAATAAGCTACATATATACAACCACATGAAAATTGTTAATGAAAGATTGTGGTTCAAAACCTGATAAGCATTAGAGTCCCATAGTCCAGTGACAAGTGATAATCCTATTGAAATTTCTAAGTCTGACATATCAAAAATCCCTACTACATTATCTGGTTTATTATCTCCTACTTGTTCTTTCCATTAACAAGTTATTTATAAATATAAATACCGAAATAAACACAAATGTAGCCTCAACAAATATACAGATCAACTACTGAAATCACTAAGACAATCACACAAGGGACACCGTTATTTTTGAACAATCGTCCCTGGAAAAAACCCAATGTAGGAAAACCGGTGCAGTAGATATGAGGGTTTTATTATTATGCAGTTTTCTGAATACAACTAGGGTGCCCGAAATGGCTCACCCTTCAAAGAATTTCCTTGGCAGAAGTACCTCTCCTTGGAGACAGATATTCCAACTAATCAACAACCGGATGATTGATCCCACAACAACTTCGACAGTTCCTTAGCTGGACAGCAAAAGTTGCTCCAAGCTTCTCTCTGGAACTGTGTCACCCTCTTCTTCTCTGCGTCTGCCTCTCAGCTCCCAGTCTACCCCACGAAAGTTTCTCAACGCTGCCTCTTCAGCCCAGCATCAACTCTGCTAGCCTCTGTTGCTTCTGTATCAGCCTCTTGGCCCTCTGCATTAGCCTCTTGGCCCCATGCGTCTTCTGCATTGGCCTCCTCAGCCTCTGCGTCAGCCCTGGCTGCCTCTTTGTTAGCCTTCCAAGCTCTGCGCTATCTCTCTGGCACTTTCTCTACCTCTCTGATATGTATTCTCAGCCTTCTGCCAAACTTCCCTTTGCTGCAACAAATCACTAATTTGATTTCTCAGCAAACCCTGCCCCAAAAAATCGAATTCTTGATCAACTTGGTGTATCTCCAACCGACCCTCAAGCCTCCTCTTATACTTTTCCTGTTGACGATTCAACGGCTGAGATTAAGTCCCTAATCAATGACTAAGATTAGATTTGGCTTAATCCTCGTCATTTAGAACTTTCACACCCATTTTATATTAATACACATTAATATTTTAATTTTCCTAAGTTTATACTTAGGAACCCCATTAAAAATATCAATTATTTTAATATCTCTCCATCCGGGTGGAATTTCCCAAAACGATTTTTGGGTCTTGGAGATCTCATGTGCCTTATCGTATCTACCAATTTTCATGGCTAGAGCACATCCGATGCTACCACAAATCAACACTCTCTTTTAGCAAGGAATGTGCTCTAGTAATGCTCCACCACTGAAACATCGCACTGATCCTCCGCACCGATAACTGTGTTGATGCTTGACCTGCTACCTCGCATCCTCTGCACTACTGCTCCCAGTATTGTTGCCCATGGGCCATGACACTACCACTGCTACATCTGTAATGCAGCTCCCTCTAAACATGTTGCCCATGTTGCCCTTAGCACTGCCACTGCTAATTGTTGCACTACAACTCAGTTACCGAGAAGTAGGTAACTAACTTCTTCCAAATACTGACATTCCAGTCAGTCTGGAAGCCTCGTGATGTTGAAGTTGTCTCTACTGCTATCCTGTGCTCCCTCTATTGCCACTGCGTTGCTGCATACAACTCTGTGCCTCTCGCACTGTTGTAACATCCACTGCGCTGCCTCAGAATTCTGCACCCAAGCACTGCCTTGCTGCTCCACTACACTTTGCTCCACCTGACACCTGTCTTCATGCTACTATCGTTAAGGGCTCCCGTAGCCGGATGTGATCCGAGAGTTTAGGCACCTCAAGGATCCTGCCCCTAGTATGTAGTCCTCTTGACTACAACTAGATGTCTCCCCACCTCTTCTCTAGAGGTACATGAGCACTCATGGCACAATAGTCATCAGTCTCGGCCTCTTTCTCCACCTTACCTGGAGCTACCTTTCAATCAGAAGCCTCTCCCTTGTTTTTCTTCCTAGGACACTAGGATGCATAATGTCTCAACTCCCCACAATGGAAGCACTTAACCTTGGAGATGTCCTTCTTCTTCCTCTTCCCTTGTTGTCCCGCAGATGCTAGACCCACATCCTCCTCCTCCTCTTTCTTGATTCAACCTCCCTTGCCACTACTCCCCGCCTTGGTCATCCTCTTAATCTCTTCTTGGCAAATAGTTGCCCACATCTCCTCGCAACTGGGAAGAGTAGCCCTGTGCAAAATACTTTGGACAAATGTCTCCCACTCCTCAGAGACTACATTCAGGGCAGTCCTAACCATAAACTCTGGATCTGGTGTAGAACCCACGGAAGTAAGTTGGTTGCGAATCTCCTGCAATCTAAGAAGGAACGGATCTATCTGCTCTCCCTTCTGCATCTAATATGACCGCAGTTGATTCTCCAATAGCATCTTCCGCTACACTCATTTTGGATTCATTCTTACACCTTGCAATCAAAATTACTTGATTGTTCACTCTGCTATTTAGCTAAGTCAACTGGTTGTTTATCCACGAATCTCTCGAGCAGGAGATTCAACCTCTGCTTCGGGGGACCATCCATGCCCGCCCTAGAGAGGCAGTTCCATAAGTATTTCAGGAGTTCCAGGAGTGCGTTACAGCCCTACCATTCAACCACAACAGGGAGTGCGTATTTCTGGCTAGCTGGAAAATACGCAAGGGGAGTTTGGAGCTATCAATGATCAAGCATTTGTCGGGAGAGGATTGGGAGAGCAACAAAGGGTCAGCCTTTCTTGCGAGTTTGGAGCCAGCAGAGCCAGCGTCCCAGCAATCTGATTTACAGTTACCTGGGCCTACGTAGAGAGCCATCACTGGGCTCACGTGGGAGTTGGAGGAAGGAATTGTAGAGCTGGAGATGGCCAGGAGAAGTAGGAGATCACTTGAAGGGCCATTTGAGGAGGACTATTGGAGTTGGGAGAGCAGAGATTGACATGATTAGTCACAACAACAAAATTCGAAATTGAAGGAGGGCCAAGCTGTGAAGGGTCAATTTTTGAAGCTTGGAACCAAGGGAAACCCTTTTTGGGTTTTTCTGGGTTTTGAGCAAGGATCACTCCTAAATTTATAGGATTTTTTGGGCAAATCTAAGGGGTCAAACAAGGTTCCCAACTCAGCGAGCAGCTAGAGGAGCTAAGGTGAATTTGGGCCAAAGTTCTGAGGTCAACATTTGGCCAATTCCTTCGTGGGTTTTTCTGGTTTAGGCCAAGGAGAAAGGAGCTGAAATCTCATAATTTTCTGAACACAGGAAGCAGTGATTCCAGCCCTTCGAAGTCAGCAGACAGAGCAGTTTTTTGGGGCAGCGCACTTCAATTTGGTGCAGCAGTTGTAACAGCATTCAATTCAGCATTTGTTCACCTGGGTTTTGTCATGCTTGTCCATTGAGACAAGCCCAAGTGCACCATTCTATTTTACTATTGTATTTGCTCCTGAAGAAGTAATAAAATGACTCAGTAGTTCTATATTTCCAGTGTTTCCATGGGTGCTTAATGTATATTTCGTTTTTCTGATTGTTGGATTGTTTGCATGCTTTGTATATCACTTACATTCTTGTTTAGGAACATTACAATTACAATGGTATCAAAGCATCAATCTTGACTCAGCCTGCGGGTTTTTCTATTTTCAGCGTTAGGTATTATTGAAGGGCTTTTGCCAGAGGAGTCAAAAACCTTGTGCCTACAGCAAAATGAGAATTTGTCTAAATGAGCTCGACAAATTTTCATATTGAGTGTGCAACGAATCCTCTCACAAATTGTCGCTGAAATAATACAAATTCTACAAATTGGCCCGACCGAATTCATTTAAGTCATGGCTGTCTCATTTTCCAAATCGAGGGCAAGAAGCCGTCAATCAAATTATTTCAACGTTGAACATCAACATGATCTATTGCGGGACGCGATGGAGTCAATTCATAACTCAATGAAGTTATGCATTTAATGGCCAAAATATCAAGGGGGTCATATTGCATTTTAAAAAGTCCAAGGCCGAAGTTTTTTTGTGAGGGTTATGAAATAATTTTGAAGAGCGGCCTTATCAAAAAGTCAAAGTTGCACATGAAATTCGAAGGGCCAAATGCCCATCTCGCAGGTGAAGGACAAAATCAATTTTAAACAAAGTCGAATCCTTCAGTGTGGCTCGATTAGTGGTGATTTCATCATTGTTTGCAGAAGAGCGACGTCCAGTTCGAGCAACTAAGCCGCTGGAGGGAAAATTTGTGAACGTATTGGTGGATCGCATCACGATTGCTCCCTTAAGTTGGCATCGGCTTGAACCAAGAGGGAGGGAATGACACTGACAGGCTTGTCGACCGAGTGGAGCAACCAAGACACCTGTTCAAAATCAATTCTCTACGAATTCATGGACTCTGTAAAAATAAAAATAAAAAGATTCTCCGCCGAAATTCCTCTTTAAATCTCGGCGTCAAACCTCCATTGTGATATTATCACGACAAGTTGAAATTCCAGGCTATGTATTTTGATTGGGCAGATCGTGGTTGCATTTGACATGCATGGAATTTTGTTGAACGCGTGGGTAGAAACTATCTCATATTGATGCGATTAAGCAATCATACGTGAATTCACGCAGAGTGAGGTTCGATCCTCACTAAAGCTATGAACAGTGGACCGAGTTGTCGATTGCATGCTAAAACAAAAAAATTGCAAATAACACAAACCGATCATGCGTGGAGTCATGTTATTGGCACTTAGCTGCCTGAACGTGGTGAGTCGGGATCGATGCAGAAGTATTGAAAATGTGAGTCAATTTGGACAATCGTGGAGTCAATCCATAAAACACATAAATGGTGACTGCGTAGTGCGAGGTCTCGTGGTTGTTGTGCGGAGCTAGCAAAGTAGTGTGTTGCTCAACAGCTGGTGTGATCTGCAATTGATTGGAGTGCGCGTTGAACAAGACAGAGTCTGTAATCTCCAGTCAGCCTGTTGGGCAGTGGTGCGCACATGAGATGATGCCTGAAGTGCGTACCTTCATAGAGTGGCCACGATTACAATACATGTATGCTCTATGCATCCACGTGTGGTACAGGAGTATGAGTAGCAGCTGATTGTTCCCATGTAGGCAAGAGATCAGGGAGAAAATGAGCGATTGATGATTCAACATAGAGAGCACATAGAGGAGCATGAGTCATGTCGAGTCATTAACATCAAGCTAGATTCATATGATGAGCAGTCCATGGGTCCTAGGAGCGACATTCAGGATAATGTGTCATCAGTGATGAGTCAGCATAATCAGCATATGATGCAGTGTGAGTCAGCTGAGGAGGATGAGGCGCAAAGTATGCGTGATGAGCCTTTTTAGGAGAGCCAGTTGGAGGTTCATATTGAACCTGTGATGATGAAGGATGAGCAGCCACCCTTGGGGTCAGTCATTGATGAGGAGCAGACAAATGTACAAACAGCTGGCAGGGAGAAGATGTTCGGTGACACTCGTCCACATGGGATGCCGGAGTATGACAGGACAGTTTGGCAGGAGATTGATGGATTGGAGGAGCGTGGAGTTTCCTATCAAGCGAGGGAGATGGCAATGCATCCATCTTTGGGTCTACCCATTGATGAGTTGCAAACAAGTGTAGTGGCAGTTAGTCGAGCTGCAACATTTTCAGGCGACAGCCCTCTCAAGGAGTACATAGACAGGGCTTGCAGCAAAGTTTGGCTACTTGTACCCATTAAAGGGAGAGAGTTAGGACTTTCTTGATGGATATTGCTGACCAACCAGATAGGGCAGCATGACTTGAGAATGGACCAACATTAGCAGAGTAGACTTGTTCCATACACAGGAGTCCATGACTTAGAATGGCGAGAGATCATGAGTTGGTACCCTATTGATGGAGTATCATTCTTAGTCGGGCGCAGTGTACTGCAGGAGCCCTTAGAGGTGGGGGATATTACATGCTCCAGTCGGCAGCAGAACTCATTAGTATCTCAGCGCAGCATCAGTATGGTGAGACCGAGCTTGGGGTATGCCAAGGATTGGAATGGAGAGAGGTGATGAGCTAATACACAGTTGGTGGGGCAGCATTCACAACCGAAGCTATAGCACAGCAGGAGCCATGGAGCATTAACGCTCCTTGGTGGCATTGGGATCCAGGTGGATCTACTAGCAACAAGTTGAGTCAAAGATGGACATTGGATCCAGGTATTGGAGGATCCGGTCATGTTTCGATAGCTTGGAGATGTGACGTGGACCAGTGGTTCGTATGGGATCTGGGCATTCGGTCTCAGTGGCGTTGGGACACCAAATTGGTCCACAGATTTGGATTGCGTGAGGGCAAGCAATATTGGGGCGAGAGAACTATCATGTCCCCATTTTTATTCTTCTTCATAGTACAGCCAGGGTGGATTTCCAAGACAACGCTGGCAGGTCAGTGGAGTAGGTTTATGTCGTCAGGGGTCCCGATGGAGTTTTGAGGAGTTTTATGGGATTTGATGGCATTCGCTTGGCATATTCCATCATCAGCACAATTTTCCTTTCGTTCCGTTGCATTCTGACAACTTTCAAAAATCAACATTATTATTGGGCATAACTTAATTAATTATGCTCGAGGTGGCATTCCAGGGAGATTAATTGATGGAACACCTCAATGTAATAGCTCATTGGAACCAGAACGAGAAGATCTACATGATGGGACTTTTGGATGTGAGTTTCAGTGACCTGAGGAGACATGGTGGCCAATTTACCCTTTTCCCGCATTAAAAAGAATATTTTAATTAAAATAAAAGAGGGAAAAGTGCTCCATGATTAAAATAATAATAAAATAGAAGGTTCTAGAGGGGTCCATCAGATCTATAAAAGAGGAGGAGGAGGCCATTGGAGGACATCTTGGAGTTGATATTGTTTCTTGTATGAGAGGTTGAGAACGTGGTTCTCTACTCCATTGGTAGCCCCAGGACGAAAACCCTCAGGTGATTTAGAGAGATTGGGCAAGCACCCATCTCCCCTTGGTGGATTCATTCAGAATCCACAGGTGTAGTGATTGTTTTTCTGTTTCAGTTTGGAGACTGGAGGGTCATTCCCAGCTATTGTATTGGCATCTATCTATATATAATAAAGTTGGATTTTGGTTGCTGCATTTCTCATTGTTCCTCATGTTGTGATTTTTAATGAGATTTTATGCAATTTATAGATTTATGGTTTGGCTTTTACATGGCAATCTTCTCATAAATGCATAATAGTTTTATATGAAGAGCTTCTTCCAAAAATTTCTGATTTGGGACATTACATCTATATACTTGTAATTTGGCCATTTTTACCTTCTGATCTTCCTCATGAATATTTTCGAAGTTAACCCACATATCTTTAGCTGTCTGACATGCATTACTTGAATAAATTCAAACTCACATAATTCGCTCAAAAGTGCATTCATAGCTTTTGCATTAGCTATAAATTCCAGTTTGGCATGTTTGTTACTAGTTGTTTCCTTTAGTTCTACATACCCTACCATCACAGCAACCCAGACTTCTACTCCAAGAGACATTAAATATGTCTTCATTCTTATTTTCCAGAAGGCATAGTTTGTACCAATAAACAGGGGGGCTTTATTTGTTAAGCATCCTTCCTGACGAGCCATTCTACTAACTTAGGACATCCTTCTAGTTGTTAAACTGAAAATGAAGGAACTTGCTCTGGTAACAATTTATATTTATGTTTTGAAATCATGGGGGGCTGAATCAGTAATTTTAAACTTCAATTTTTTCTCAACTTAAATTTCTTCTTATGCAGCTAATGATTTATGTATATACTCAATTATTCGTGGTTTGCTTTTGCAATTACCAGAGAGAAAATTGCATATATACTTATTCAGAATTCAAGAGCATTCACACAATATTCAAGAAACAACAAATAGAGACACCAGATATAATTGGAAACCCATAAGAGAGAAAACCACGAATTGTTTTGGTTGAAAGTGATGTGAAGGCAAACTCTTACTTCCTCATTACATCAGATTTTTGTAGGCTCCAACTCACAAAAGGCTCCTACCTCAAAGGAAAACTCCAATTCCCACAAATTTTTTGTTGGCTACAACCCACAGGAGGCTTCTACTTGTTCTTTATAAAACTACAACTTGAAAAGAGACTGCCATCTCTCAATCACAATACCAAGTCAAGTATTCTAGTTATACCTAATATTAATTTCTGCTATCAAGTCTGTTGCACATCTTCTTTGCTTCTCTTCTTCAATTCTATTCCTCTTTTGTAGTTGCTCATGAACCCTCTCATAGAAGTTGCTTAACACCAAAAAAAATATCATTTTCCATACAACAATGTATATTTTATAAGGATGGCTTATTGGTTGTTTGTATTCTCTACAGCAATATGAAATGAGGCATTGTCTCTTGGTCTTCTAAAATTGTTCATTACCTGTCTCTTCATTTTCAAATCTGAAAAACTGAATTTGTAATATAAAATAGAGCTGAAATAATAAAGCTCAACAGTAACGGTTGCAAGAGACAAATCAGATTTGTATTGGCTACATTTTCCAAACTTGTACCATACAATTTTCTTGTTTAAGGGAAGCATATGTTTTCCAGTGTGTGTCTCAATATATCATGTCTCATTTTTTTAGCAATGACAACCAATCAACAATGTTCAGCCTTCACATTAATTATCATAGCCTTTGCACTTCACATCACGTTCAACCTTTGCATTCCAATCAATTTTGTAACAATGGCATTCAACATAAATTAATGTTAACACAATCAACACCAATCATTCATGACCATTTGACATCAAAGCCAACATTACCAACAGATGTGTATTTTCTTCAATGTTTAATATGAAGTTGAGAGGTGGATTTATTGTTCAATTTGATACACAAAAAGATCTGAAGTATGTCCTAAATGACGGGCCATAGTTTTGGGGCAAAGTTGGGCTCTTTATTACTCTATGGTTCCCAAATTTTGATGCAACAAATATGGTGGTTTCAACAATGTCGATGAGACTACCCAATCTTCCTCTTCCTTTCTGGCACCTTCAATTCCTAGAGGATATTGGAAATACTCTGGGAAAATTCAAAAAGATGGGCCGTGACAAAACAGAAAAAGGTATTTTCACTTTCGCCAAGATACGTGTAAAGATCGACCTCAACAAAGGTCTACCTAATCGCATCCAACTAAAACATAAAAACTTTTAGTGGACCCAAGTGTTATATTACGAGAACACGGCATTTAGATGTCGAATTTATTTTCAAACAAGACACTTGCAGAACACATGCTTGCGAGAAAAAAAGATCCCTAAACAGAAAAAGAGGCAGGCCCATACGCCAAAGGATGGTAGGTATCTAACCCTCAACTTTCCAAAGAACAAGAAGAAGAGACCATGGAGAACAATCCAAATATGGATGCACAGGCACAACATGGTAACCCAGATGGAGGTGTTGTGGATCAACCAAGAACCATGACCCACATCTAGAAGGGTATTGAAGTAGTAGAGATAGAAGCATCAAAGTAGCGGAAAGAGAAAACACACAACAAAAAGGACATCGGGGGTATAAAGAGAACTCATGTCTCTGTACTCAGACAAAGAAATCCCTTTGTGGCAGCTAGAAATGAATTGGAAATGGTAATAGTTGATCCCAAACATGGGGTTTGGAAAAAGGTTCAGAAAAAGAAAGGCAAAAAGGAGAAGTTAAGTGATTTTTATCACACTTAACCTTGGCATAATTTATGTAAATTTTTACAATTTTCTTTTTATTGTTCATCAATCGAAACGCTGATATGACCGAACTAGCTAGTTTCATACAATGCAACCAAGGACTCCATAAACAAAATTTATAAATAAAAAACAATAATTTATGAGTGGGACAGTCTAATATTCAACCCTAGGGCCTTACTAATGATATGTACTTAATGGAAATGTTAAATTTTAAAAGTAAAAGGATGAAAATGAAAGTTGTTTTTACTTAAAATTTTAACATTACAAATAATTGTTTCAGGACGTTTGAGTGGCTACAACCTTATTGGATTTCATATGGAGAAAGTAAAATTTTAGATCCCACTCAAAACCTAAGAGACTTATCAGTTTTTAGAATTTCAAGATTGGGGAGGATTGCAACGTTTTCACTAGATTCAATCGTGTACGAGGGTATGGAACTAGCATTTAATCAAGAGCATCAAGCCCTCTACTTACCTTCATGTTCGTTGCATTGATTGTTGAACTACTTTGTCATGACCCTAGTAAAAATGTACCCATCACTCTAACAAAATTTCGATTTGACATGTTAAGCTTTTTCTATCTTATTTTAATGTTTAGAGAGTGATATTGATGATGAGGATCCCAAGATAGGCAATGATTTTGATGAAACATAAGTATTTGTTGTAGCATGAATTTTTTTGGAAACTGGAGGCCATCTAGAGCCTCTTTTTTGATGTATTTTTGGTTCAAAGATGCATTGCACTCAGTGTTATTTTGGTTATATGTACCCTTGCTATATATATGAGAAGCTTTGCATATTTGTATAATGGTTTGGATTCATATGGATGAACATGAATATATATGTGATTCAGAATAGATCATTATATTATCTTTCATCCATATTGATGCTTTCAAAGTGGGAAAAGCAAAGGAATTAGCTCATAGGACCATTTTTACTAGCAGGTCCCAGTTTGGCATACCAGGATCTGAAACCTTCTGAAAGTAGTTTGAGGCATCAAACAACGTCTATTTGGAGGGTAAAACTTTGTCACATAGCAATCACAGCCCCTAACACTATTCTACATACATATACCTTTCCAACAGCGCAAGAATTGCCTCAATTGGAGTCCACATGCAAAATTTATGCCACCCAAAAGTTGACCTTCCTGTTTTGACCACCATGATTTGAAAGGATGGCACATCAACCCCCATTATTCATGGAGAGGAGTCAATATTGTATTCTAGTTAAGAGTTAAAGGAGTCAAACCTAACCACTAGTAGGCTACCGAGATGTGTTATAATTGAGCCACCATGAGGAAAAGGGGTTCCATTCTGTTCGAGGTGCATTTTGTCCATAAATGAGTAGAGTGGTCGAGAGTGGATAGGGAGAGAGAAAACAGAGAGTTTGTGCATTGTAGCAACCTCACATTCCAGATGCGTTTTCTCCCGAAAGGTTCCCTAGGTTATATCTTGTGTCAATTGTGGTTTGTAAGTTTTATTTCAATCTTTATTTTCTACATATTTTAGCTTTGCATGCATAAGCATAAAATAGTAATTAATGAATCCAGAAATATAAGAAGAGATAAACCCTCATAGTGTAGATTTCAAATTTTAAGTATAACTTCATCAAATCTATTGTGACGAACTTTGTAATGGAATATCCACAACATTTTACACATCATATTGTTATCAGAGCAGATTTCCTTGGGTATATTGTAGGGAGTTGCAAGGGATCTAGATCATCTAAGCCGAAAGTCATAAAACCCTAGCCATGGTTGAAAAATCTATCAATAACCCTCAAGAGCCCGTAGAGAAGAGGTTTGTGCGGCTGGAGTCGCAAATATAAACCATAAAGTGAGCCTCCTCATTGCAACCATCACCAATAAACTCGGGCTATTTAGACAAGATGGAGGTTCTAACGCGTAGATCATATTGGAGAGGAAATAGGTAGATTGGGAAGAAGAAGAGAGGGAGTTTAAGAAAGAACCCAAAAATGATCAATCTAGTTCTAGTGACATGAATCATTCATGGTCCCTATTTAAAATAAAAGCGAAGGTCAAAATCAATCCATATCATGGTGAGATTGACACTCTGAAGCTAATCACTAGTTGCACCAATTAGAAGTTTATTTTAGTGTTCATCATATAGAGAAAGAACAAAAGATTCCATTAGTTGGATTGAAATTAGACGACCATGCCTTGACCTTGAGGGAAAACCACACAGAGACCTTGAGGTTGGAGGGAGATCCCCCAGTGACTAGGTGGAATGATTTCAAAATACTCATAAGGTCACAATCTTACCCTATCAGGTATTTAGAGAGCCAGTGGATCTAGTGGCATTACTTCAAGCAGAGACAAGGGCAGAGTGTACTACACCATAGAATTTAGAAAAATGGCCATAATGTTGGGTATCTCTCCAAAGAACCCAGATGTATTCCTCAAGTATCTAGGGGGTCGACACAGCGATTTGTGCAAGCAAGTGATGTTGTTCAAGCCCAAATTAGTGGACGAGACTTGTGTACGGGTACCTAGAGAACATAGGTCAAAAGAAAGGGCAATCAAGTGGGTCAAAGCAGAAAGAGCACCTGGAAGTTTCCAAGGATGGGAAGAAGCACTGGAAAGGGGAAAAGGACAAAAAGACAGCAGCCATAGCACACTAGTGCAAAGATCCCAACAACCACTGCAACCACTGTAATATTGACAGTAATATAGAGGAGAAGTGTTGGAAGCTGCATCCAGAGCTCAACCCAAAGAATAAAAAGAAACATACTAAGAAGAAAAACATGGCCATAGATTCAAGTAATCAGGTGGAAAGCAACTTGGACATGGATGAGAAGATTGTTTGTACACCAATGCAAAAGAAGGTGAATCTTAGTGGCCTTCAGCAATAAGAAGAGCACAAAAAGACCGAACGCTTCCATGTAAAGATACAAACCAAGAAGACAAATATTAATGCCTTGTTCGACTCAGGATCACAAAAAAAAAATCTCATTACAGCAGATCTAGTCAACAAATTGGGATTGGAAGTTCGTGTTCAACCAAGCCCATATCCATTGGGATGGGTAGAGAAGGATGCAAAAATATAGGTAATGTAAAATCATTTGTTATCAGTGTTGATTTTATTGATGAAGTAGAACTAGATGTTGTTCCCCTTAATGTATGTGGTGGCGTTTGGAAGTCCCTCTATGTGTTGGAAAATGTAACTATGTTCGTCTTCATTAATGTACTTGAATCATCATGTAATGTACATGTCAAAAGAATAAAGGAAATATTTTTATTATTATTATTGTGACTTATTAAAGCATGGGTTTCATGCTTAGGTCACCCTGTTTTAGGTCAAAGTCCCCATTGAGGATTTCTAGGATTTATTCCGAGTCAATAGAGTCATTATACTTTTAAAGAGACCCTTGTCTGGTTTTTGAATCATGTAAAAAGGTTAAGTATTGAGTCAAATATGATTTATGTAACCTCCACACCATGTTGGCCTAAAAGAAGATCAAGTAGGCCTAAGGACCCTATTAGACCTCACATGGAACCTATAAATACAAGCACATCGAATTCATTTGAAGCATCATTCTCTCACACAAGTTCGAAATCTCTTGTAGCTGGGAAAAAGTGTGAAGTTCTCTTGTAGTTGGGAAAGAGTGCGAAGTCTGTTGCTGGGAAGCCGAAGTGAATGCGAGTTTGGTTTTCATTGTTGCCAGAAGCTGCTGACTAGTCGAAGTTGCTGGAAGGGGTCGAAGATCTGGAAGGCTAACTTGGTGTGGAGGGAAAGTCTGGTCTTGGTCTAGGGTGAAGAGTCTCAAAGAATACTATTGAAAAGAAGAATTATCTTGATTGGGTTTTCCCCTCAAGGGGGATTTTGCCCTAGCATGTGCCTATATCTTGTGTCTCTTGTTTTGTGATCTTCATACACACATTGTTGAATTTTCTAAGTCTATCCATTAGAAAATTAATCTGTATTTTGTTGGTTTATTTCTTCTACTTGTTTAAATTCGAACAAGTTATTTAACACATTTAAATATTGAAATAAACACAATACAGTCACAACATCTACAGATCATCAACTGAAAGAAAACAAGCACACAAGTGACACCGTTATTTTTGGACAAATGTCCCTGAAAAACCCAATGTAGGAAAACAGGTGCAATTATTCAGAGGGTTATATTATTATGCAATTTATCTGAGTACAACTGCGTGCCTAACCGGCTCACTCGACAAAGAAAAATACACGACAGCAATACCTCTATATTCGGAAACAGGTATTCAGAAAACTTGTCCCACGAAACCCTCTCCGACACAATTGAAGCTTAGCGCTAGCCCTTCTGGCCTCTGTGTCAGCCCCAGGACCCTCTGCGTCAGCCCTCTAAGGCATTACGCAACCTCTGGGACCCTCTGCGTCACTCCAGTAGCCTCTGCGCGGATGACGCAATCCCTCTGGCCCTTTGTGCTCTCTGTTGGGCTCTATGTAGCTTGGACTGGCTGTTGCTCTCGCTCTCTCTGCTTCTGTGCTGGTCTCCCAGTATTGTCTCTACCTCTCTACCTCGTACTCACTGCCTGTCGCTGTTGATCACTGATTCAACTTTGCTTAGCAACCCCGCTCTAGCAAAATGAATGATTGATCACTCTGGTGTGTTCTCCAACTGACCCTCAAGCCTCCTCTTCTACTTTTCATGTTGGTCCTTCAACGGTCGAGATTAAATCTCCAATCAACGAATAAGATTAGATTTGGCTTGATCCATGAGTTTTGGAACCTTCTAACCCAGTTTTATATTAATACCCATTAATATTTTATTTTTCCTAAATTTAGACTTAGAAACTCCATTAAAAATATTAATTATTTTAATATCTCCCAAATCGGGTACAATCTGTCCAAACCATTTCTGGGTCTTGGAGATCTCATGTTCTTTAGCCTCTCCACCAATTTTCATGGCTAGAGCACATCCGATGCTACCCCAAATCAACACTCCCTCTTAGCGAGGATTGTGCTATAGTAATACTCCTCACTGAGTATCACCCTAATTATCTAGCATCGATCCTGTGCTAATGCTAGGCCTCCTTGCCCAACATCCTCTACACTGCTGCATCCTATACTATTGCCCATGGCCCTGCCACTACCACTGTTGCATCCATACGGCAGCTCCCTCTGCATCCGCGTTGTTGCTGGTCCATACTCCGAACACTGCATTTGCACTGCATCCCCCTCTCATCATGTTGCATCGTGCTACTACATACTGCTACTGCACTACAACTCAGTGACTGAGAAGTAAGTAACTAATCCACCCAACTTTCGACATCCCTGTCAGGCTAGAAACACTCCCGATGTTGAAGCTTCCTTTGTCACTCACAAGTGCTCCCTCTACTGACCTCTGCTCTACTGCAACAACTCCTTGCATCTCGCACCGTTGCGCACCTCTCTGTGCCATCCTACACTGGTGCAACACTCTCATGCCTCTTGCACTATTGCAACCTGCTAGCCTCGCGATGCCCGGGGAATTCTGCACTGTAGCACTCTTTGTCGCTTCATCCGCATCCATCTCTACCGACATCCGCCAGTCCTGCTACTCCTCTTCAGGGCTCCCATAGCAAGGTATAATCCAAGAGGTTGGGTACCTCAAGGATCCTACCCCTCATCGCCTTAGTCCTCCTAACTACAGCTCAATGTCTCCCCACTTCTTCTTAAGTGGCACATGAGCACTCATGGAACAATCGTCATCCTCCTCGACTTCTTTCTTCGCCCTCGCTAGCGTTGCCTTCGAATCAGAAGCCTCTCCCTTACTCTTCTTCCTCAGACCCTGGTTCACATAGTGACCCAATTCCCCACAATGGAAGCACTTGACCTTGGAGAGGTCCTTCTTCTTCCCCTTCTCCTGCTTTCCCGTAGATGCCAAAGCCGCATCCTCCTCCTCCTCCTTCAACCTGACCCCTTTGTCGCTACTCCCCACCTTGGTCAGCCGTCTGATCTCTTCTTGACGAAGAGTCATCCACAGTTCTTCCCAATCCGGAAGACTCGTCCTAACCAATATGCTCTGGACAAATATCTCCCAATCCTCGAAGACTGCGTTAAGTGCGGTCCTCACCATTAATTCCTCATCCGGCTTGGCCCCTATGGAGTTAGCTGGTCACGAATCTCCTTCAACCGACCGAGGAAGACATCTATCTGCTCTCCCTTCTGCATCTAGTATGACCTTAGCTGATTCTCTAGGAGCATCTTCCTCTACACGAAAGTATGCTGGTACAATGTCTTCAAAGTGTCCCACATCTCCTTTCCTTCTCGGCAATATGTGGTACCACATGATCCTTGACCCCATCAAAGATGATGCACTTTGCTTTAGCCATTACCTCCTCGTAACTATCATTTGCTACCGGGTCAACTAGGATAGCCATCATTCTCAGGGTGAAGCCCTTGATGCAATGTCTGTCTAGAATGGGCAAGATCCTGGCCTTCTAGACCACAAAGTTGGACACTCCGTGCAGCCTATCCTGATCTCTGAGCCCATTCACGGCCATCTCTCTGCTCTTCTCTGTCGACTCCTCCAAGTCTCTCCACTTCCTGCCTGGAAGTTCTCGGTTCGACTCCCGCTGAGTCTCTCTACTTCCCGTCTAGAAATTCTCGATTTGACTCCTGTTGAGTCTCTCTACTTCCCGTCTGAAAGTTCTCTTTTCGACTCCCTCTGAGTCCCGATTTCCTTCTGGAAATCCTTCTGCCAACGTCAAGTTGCCCCAGTCCGATCATTTATGCAATTGCAACACTAATCTGGATTCCTTGGCTAGAAATCCACCTCGGCAGCAACTCCCTCCACCTTGGTCTTGCCCTGTTAGGTACTATTCTAACAACAGTACCCCACCAGCTTTGCTCCACAAACTAACCACAGCCTCCTATGCCCCAACAACTAAAGGATTGAGCCTCTTGGCTCTACGCAATCCCGACACCGGTAAATCAGCTCCCTCGGCCAACTGCGTCAACCCTCCTGGCTTCTACATGAGCCTGATTCTGCCTTCCTCAGCCTCTGTGCTAGCCCTCTCTCTGGCCTAGACTGATGACGCAGTCCCTCTGCGTCACTCCTTCCTCTGTCGCTTTTTGCAAGGATCAACTCTGTCGCTCGGGACAGCTGAATCTGCTGCAAATGCTCTGCTTAACTGATGCCTTCAATTTTCCTGTGATCTGCAACCACGCACTTAGACCATGATGAATTTTTTAGTCTATCCATTAGAAAATTAATCTGTATTATGTTGATTTATTTCTTCTACTTGTTTAAATTCGAACAAGTTATTTAATACATTTAAATACCAAAATAAACACAATACAGTCACAACATCTACATATCATCAACTGAAAGAAAACAAGCACACAAGTGACACCGTTATTTTTGGACAAATGTCCCCGGAAAAACCCAATGCAGGAAAACCAGTGCAGCTATTCAGAGGGTTATATTATTATGCAGTCTATCTGAGTACAACTGGGTGCTTAATCGACTCACCCAACAAAGAAAAATACATGACGGCAATACCTCTATATTCGAAAACAAGTATTCAGAAAACCTGTCCCACGAAACCCTCTCCGACACAACTGAAGCTCAGCACTGGCCCTTCTGGCCTCTGCGTCAGCTTCCTACTAACCTACATCAACCCCAAGACCCTCTACATCAGCCCTCTGAGGGACTGCGCAGCCTCTGGGACCCTCTGCGTCACTCCAGTAGCCCCTGCGTGGATGACGCAGTCCCTCTGGCCCTCTGCATTGTCTATGTTGGGCTCTCCATAGCCTGGATTGGTTGCTGCTCTCGCTCCCTTTGCTTCTGCGCTAGTCTCCCAGTATTGTCTCTGCCTCTTTGCCTCGTACTCATTGTCCCTCGCTGCTAATCACTAAATTCAACTTTGCTTAGCAAACCCGCTCTAGCAAAATGAATGACTAATCACTCTGGTGTGTTCTTCAACTGACCCTCAAGCCTCCTCTTATACTTTTCTTGTTGGTCCTTCAACAGCCAAGATTAAATCTCTAATCAATGGCTAAGATTAGATTTGGCTTGATCCATGACTTTTGGAACCTTCTAACCCAATTTTATATTAAAATATCAATTAATATTTTATTTTCCCTAAGTTTAGACTTAGGAACTCCATCAAAAATATTAATAATTTTAATATCTCCCAAACCGGGTACAATCTGTCCAAACCATTTCTGGGTCTTGGAGGTCTTGGAGATCTCATGTGCTTTAGCCTCTCCACCAATTTTCATGGCTAGAGCACATTCGATTCTACCCCAAATCAAAACACATAATATGGTACTTAATTGATGAAAGATAAGATAATAAAGAAGAAAAAGAAGCCAACACACTCACAAGTAATTATCAAGAAAGGAGAATCAAACCCTAATATAATTACTTTGATTTTCCAACATGGTTTCAGAGCTAAGGTCAAGAAGAGTCGAAGATCACTTTGTTGGCATGGATTCTCCCTCTATGATGAACTACATAAGAATGGGTTTCAACACTACTGGAAGCTGGATCAAGAAGGTCATCTACTACTTGTTCAACAAGGTCAAGAGTCAAGGATTCTTGGTTGCTCTTACAGGTTCTCTTACTGATGACTATGTTGTTAGAGGCCTGGGATCAACATCATTGAAGTTGGATAATGGATTGAAGCTGCATTCTATATGTTCCAAGTTTGAAAAAGAATTTGCTTTTTATTGTTTAGAAGATAAAAGGGAAAGAATTGTTTTTGTTGATGGAAAAGTATTGGTTTGGGAAAAAGACTAGTATTGATAATGCTAGGGTTATTGGAGTTCGTGAAACTAGGTCTAAAGAGATATTAGACCTCATCCATTCTGATGTGTGTGGGCCCATGTCTGACAAATCACTTGGAGGTCATCTCTACTATGTAACATTCATTGATGACCATTCTAGAAAGACATGGCTCTACCTCCTCAAGACAAAGATGAAGTATTTGATAAGTTCAAGGAGTTTAGGGCTGAAGTGAAAACCCTAACCAAAAGAAACTGAAAACTTTGAGTTCTGACAATGGTGGGAAATACACTTCTAAGGAATTGATTACATATTGTAAGGAAGTTGATATTAAGAAGGAGCTCATTGTTCCCTATTATCCCGAACAAAATGGATTGGCCGAAAGGAAGAATAGGTGAAGAAGGCATTCGAACTATGCTCCTTGATCAAGATCTACCAAAGTTCTTATGGGAAGAAGCAGTGATGACAGCCGTATAAATTCAAAATAGGAGTCCTCATAAGAGTCTTGATAATACAACACTCGAAGAAGTATTCACAAGAAAGAAGCTGAGTGTGGATCACCTCTGAATCTTTGGAAGTCCAGCATATATAAATGTTCTGTAAGACATCTGCTATATTCTCAAGAAGTATGAAGGAGAACCTCTCAGGACAAGGTAGGTCAAGGAACATAGGTATGCTTTAAATGCATTGATTTCTTTATATTGAAAGGATTATTCATTTGACAAACTATTACTAACATTGTTATGTCTAGCTATATTGAATCATAATGATTCTTGTTTTTGGGTGATTCATCTCTTGATAAATCTAACCACCCCCTCTCATATTCTGAACTAATTTTGTAGAACCCTAGACACGTTCTAGAAAACCCTGTTAATCAAGGTTGTCATTGATGTCAATATGGTACTAGTGGGATGGAAAATATTCTTGTGATATCATAACCTCATGCATATTATGATGATGTCCTTGCTCATGATGACAAATCCCTCTTGTTTGATAAGGATGCCATTAATGAAGATGTCAATATATTAATGATGCCATTATGATGTGAAGAAGTCTTGTCGTAGATACCTATTGTTCACAATGTCCTAGATGTCCTTGAACTAACCATGAAGACACTATAACCTCTTGTAGCCTTGCTCTTGATGAAGAAGCCCTAGAAATCATGATGATGTCCTCATTATTGATGAAGAAGTCCTTATTGATGCTCATAGTGACTCTTGATGAAGAAGCTCTCCTTGTGATGATATCTTCCTTGCTCTAACAAATTGATGAATGTTGCATATGTTTAATGACATATCACTACACTATCATAATGACATATATGGTGACATTACATTTGATGACATGGACAATGAAGGAATTGGAGATCACTTGATGACATGATGATTAAAGACATAACAAGAGGAGACCTCACTTAAAACACTTGGTGACAAAGAAGAAGCCCTTGCTGTCCTAATCACCTTCTGCACTAAAAATTCAAGCGCAGTCACAAAGAAAAATATTTTTCGACACCTTGGAGGCATCTTTCCACAATTATACTATACCATCTTATAGAGTATATTTTTCCCTTTCTAATGAGCCCTTACTTGTCCCGAAACTCCCAGTAGTTTGTGAGATATCGAATTTTCAAGTTTAAAAATATATTTCTGATATTGAGCCGACTTACACAAGGACACAAGTCCGCCTACCTCCTTAGATGTGTCCTTTCATTTTGCTATGTGAAAACCATTATTTATTAGGGATTCAAGCTCATTCTTTAGCCATTATTTTTCGGTCTGAAGTTCATAATTTGGTGGTAGACAGTAACAGCGAAGAAGAGGACAGCGAGGAGTATTCTTGAAGATAAGGATAGCGAAATATCTGTTTGGGTAATTCTGTGAATGTAATTATAGTGGTGTTGGTGCAGTCCTATTAAAAGTGACGTTGGTGCCATCCTATTGCAAGTGACGTTGGTGCAGTCCTATTAAAAGTGACGTTCGTGCAGTCCTATTGCAAGTGACATTGGTGCAGCAATTAAAGGGTCCAATCCTCTTGAAAGTAGCTCAGATTACAGCTCAGGCATGGGGGCACAGATTACTGTAATAAGGCACAAAGTAGAAGGCACAGTTCGGAGCACACTACAGTGACAGCATAAGAGGGAGCAGCTGGGACTGTTTGACAGGGCCAAGAGGCTGTTTTGTGGACTGCTGTAGGCCGCAGGCCTAACCTCCTTGAACAGGTGGTGGCATGGAGTAATTAAGGGCTGGAGTGTGAGCACGGACAGCCATCTGTGGTTTGAAGCTCCTATTTACAAGCCCGGTACTGTGTGAAGACAGCCACCCTCTATATAGTTCAGACCCTACACAGCAGCTCGCACTTCAGAGGTAGTATGACAGCTGTAGCAGCTCAGAAATACCACTATGGCAGAGATATATGAGGCATTGCAGCTCAGATTGTAGCAGCCAGAAAGAGTATCACTGTGGCAGCTCAGTGGTATATGAATATAGCAGCTTGGAAGCCTGGATTACAGAACTAGAAGGTTGTCTTGACATTGTTGAGCTGCTTGTCGAAAGTGCTTACAGCAATCTTGAAGACATTGTAGGCTTGTTGGAGTAGCTGACATTCTTGACTATTGAAGGAGCAGGCCTAAAGCAGACTCTTGAAGGGGCAATTAAAGAAGTATCTTTGGAGCATGCTTTGAAGCAGACTTGTGGTGGACAGACCTTTGTGGAAGCTGATCTTGGAGACATTAGTGAAGACCTCATATGCATTGTTGAAGTCATCATGAGGTGACCTTGGAGAAAGTGTTTGGGTGACATGAAGAGTGGTGGAGACACCTTCATAAGAAAGTTGTCATTGATGTGATTTGAGGGCAATGATGAAGGTGAAGAGATTGGTAGGGCTCGTTGCAGATGATATTGGGAGCCGTGAAGAACTAGTAATCTTGATATTGGGAGCCGTGAAGAACTAGTAATCTTATATTGATGAACTGAAGTTGTGGATTGGAGACCTAGAGGATAGGTGTCCTCAAAAAGACCAAGTTGGTGCCTATACCAGAGATAGGGTTAGAGGCTCAAAGTAACAAGATCGGAGTCTTGGAAGATAGGGTCGAAGCCCTAGAGGATTGGAGTCCTCAAGAAACTAGGTCGGAGCCTAAACTAGATATAGGGTTGGAGACCTTGAGGTTGGTGCCTCAAAATTAACAAGGTTGGAGCCTTGGAAGTCCAAGTCGGTGCTTGGCAAATACAGGTTGGAGCCTGGGAGATTGAAGATCGGTGTTTTCATCTAGGGTTGGAGCCCTACATATATTGTACTTGATTTATTGAAGAAATTAATAAAAGCATTTATTCTTATTGTTCATTTTGTGTTCTAAATATAAGTGATCTAACTGGTAAAAGTAACAATTGAAAAGAAATATTGATTCACCCCCCCCCTTAGTATTTCCAACGAACCCTAACCGAAGGGTATGCTAATGTGAATGTCTAAAACCCTAAACTGCTTAGCGACATTGTGAAAACCTAACTTGTTAGGGTCAAATGATAAGGTCTAAAATCCAGAACCTTTGAAGTTTTGGTAATGTTGGGTTTGCTATGTTTCTACATTGAAACCCTAACTCGATAGGGTTTGGTGGAATGAGTGAGCAAGACCCTTATAATGTCTTAGAAATGATTTCCCTGATATGGGTGTGTTTGCCTGATCAAACCCTAGTCTAATCAAGTTCGTTTGTCTAACTCTTATTTGATATTTTGGTGAAGTTGGATTTAGCTAACACATGATATGAAATGTATTTGCATGATGATGAAATCTAGGCATATACAGATATGTCCTTTTGGTTGAAACCCTAGCTTGGTCTAGGTCAAATGTATTAATGTTGTCAGACATATGATATGCTTATGAATGATTATGAATTCCTAGATATGTGTGTTGACCTAGTTATTGATGGTCATAAGTCTTAGGATTTAATGGAAGTCCTTGTCTGAGATTCTAGGATGATGATATTTGGAAATCTAGGGTTTGCAGCTAAATCCTAGTAGTAGTTACATTGTCTAGTATGTGTGATATAACAATCTGAGATCTATTTATTTAATGATTGTTGAGATTGTGAAAATGGAATTCTAGGGTTTTGGAGTTGAACCTTAGTCGAAGTAAAAATCTCTGATGTATGATGACAATATGATAATTTGAGATTTGTGTAAGATTGTTGAAATCTGAGTTTTGGTTGGATTTGATGGTTGATCGAAAATCTAGGGTTTGCAACTAACCCTAGTGGAAGTTGGTCATGTTAATGACTAAGCTGTGATTGACTTTGATTGATTCTTTTGTATGAAATCTAGGATTTGTATGAAACCCTAGTGAGAAGTCTAACATATGAATTTTGAAAGGTTGTTGGATGCTTTATATTTGTCTGAATTGTTTCTAGGGTTTGCTATATGTTGTAGCATGTCATACCTTTGGAAGAAACATTGAAACCCTAGATGGAATGGAAATTGTTATGATGTAATCTACGATTTATGACAAAGTCCATAGCAAGATGTTGAAGAGTAAATGTCTCTTGCTTGTAATTAAGTCTGGGCATCTAATATGTATAAAGTTGAAATGTTTCTGTGATTCTAATATGGCTAACTTCATGCTTCTATAGATTTGGTTGTACTTTCTATCTAAGTTGTGTAGGTACACAATCTTCAATTTGGTGAAGATGCTCGTTGATAAGCATGATAAGGATAATAGTAACTCTGATGAAAATGTTGGACGACACGAAAAATTCTCCGATGACAAAAAGAAGAAGTAGAACTCCCTAAGTTAAGAGGGAGTCTAGATGAAATCTCCCTAGGTTAAGAGGGAGCTTGAATGGAAGGAATCTCCCTAGGATAAGAGGATGGTTGAGAATATTCCTTGTATAGGAATGATTAGATCCTCTCTGTTTAAGAGGGAGTGACAAATATGATTCTCTGCTTCATGTGTCATGCACTAGACCAGGACTAACAGCCGTAAGTTTTAGTGAAGGCCATGAGTAGGAGAAGGAAATTGGAGAATGCATTTTGAGGTGCTGCTGAAAGAAGGAAAGCAGGATCCAATTGAAGAATATGTTGTTGCATATGAAGTAGGAAGGAAAATGTATGATTGAGGAATCTTCTATCAAAGATTCGGTTGATAGTCCTACTATGAAAAGTTAAGAATATCAAGTTGTTTGGAAGACCCTGGAGGTTTGTATTTGATTATGTACATATGAAAGTATTATTGATTGGGGTTGTGTTTGTACAGGTGAATCTCTCGAAGGTGTTGATAGCATGCTGGTTACCAATCAGTTTGATTGGGAGAGATTGGTTATCCTTGATCTGTTGGATCAAGGGGTGTTGAGGCTTTGTGAGTGAAGCATTGCTTGGGAGGACATATGGTCGACACTTTGTGTTGATGTCTAGGTCCCGAAGTTGGAAAGGTGGTGTTGGCTATTGAGCTCTGTTTTTTGGATACACACCTGGATCTTTGGGTTGTTGGTTAGCAAGTAAGATTGATGGTACCTAGAGGGGTTGAAAGCTTGAGTCCACCTTATTCCCACTTGGATAGGTTGCCCTGGTCAGGAATCTAGTCTGTGGCATTGTGGTGCCTAAACTATTGAGTGACTGATTGGGTAGATTGCCTGGTCAAGAATCTAGTCCATGGCATTGCAGTGCCTAAAAGTTCTTCATGGTTCATATAGTTTGAGATCTTCCATTGTATTTGTACATTATGAATACTTACCTAGTTAAGAGAGAGTGTTGGAAAATGTAACTATGTTCGATTTTCATTAATGTGCTTGAATCATCATGTAATGTACTTGTCAATAGAATAAAGAAAAGAATTTTTCTTATTTTTATTGTGACTTATTAAAGCATGGGTTTCATGCTTGGGTCACCTTGTTTTAGGTCAAAATCCCCATTGAGGACTTCTAGGATTTATTCTGAGTCAATAGTGTAATTGTACTTTTAAAGAGAACCTTCTTGGGCTTTTGAATCATGTAAAAAGGTTAAGTATTAAGTCAAATATGATTTATGTACCCTCCACACCATGTCGACCTAGAAGAAGATCAAGTTGGCCTAAGGACCCTATAAGACCTTACATGGAGCCTATAAATACAAGCACATCAAATTCATTTGAACCATCATTCTCTCACACAAGTTTGAAATATCTTGTAGCTGGGAAAAAGTGTGAAGTTCTCTTGTAGTTGAGAAAGAGTGCGAAGTCTATTGTCGGGAAGCCAAAGTGAATGCGAGTTTGGGGAAGTCTAAGGAGAAAGGAAAAATCGAAATTTTGGTGCCTCTCTCTCTGTTTCATGGTCTGGATTAGGAGATCGAAGTCTCCTGAGTTTCGTTGTTGTCGAAAGCAACCTGTTGCCGGAAGTTGTTGCCTAGTCGAAGTTGCTAGAAGGGGTCGAAGATCTGGGAGGCTAACTTGGTGTGGAGGGAAAGTCCAGTCTTGGTCTAGGGTGAAGAGACTCAAAGAATACTATTGAAAGGAGGAATTATCTTGACTAGGTTTTCCCCTCGAGGGGGGTTTGCCCTGGCATCTACCTATATCTTGTGTCTCTTGTTTTGTGATCTTCATACACACATAATATGGTAATTGCTTGATGAAAGATAAGATAATAAAGAAGTAAAAGAATCCAACACACTCACAAGTAATTATCAAGAAAGGAGAATCAAACCCTAATATAATTACTTTGATTTCCAACACTATGTACATGTGGGGTGTACTCCTCATGCGAAGAGCCAACCAATACCACCTCATCAAGGATGAAAAATCCTTTACCATCAACATCCACAAGGGCAAGTCCAACATTTCACTGGTAAGTGCCAACAAGCCAAGAAACTGATCAGTTTTAGCAAGAAGTATGTTTTATTGTTTTTAAGAGAAAATCAGTCTGTAGAAGAGTCAGTGAAAGCAAATTCATCCTTGGAGGGGTGTACTAACGAACAGAAATAGCAACTGGAAGAGTTGCTACAGGGATACAAAGGTGTGCTCCAGGAGCCTAAAGGGATACCACCCAAGAGGGGAGTGGACACAAGATTCATCTATTGTCGAACTCCCAATTGCCAAACAATGGATTGTATAAGAAATCGGTTATAAACACAAGTAAGGTGAAGAAGCAGTTGCAGCAGTTACTAAAGCAAGGTGTCATTCGACCAAGTACCTCACCATGTGGGTCACCCATCATCATTGTGCGAGGAAGGATGGGACTTGCTGGATGTGCTTCAATTACAAGGCGTTAAACAAAATTATGCTCAAGAACAAGTACCCCTACCCAAGATATATGATCTTCTAAATCAGTTGCAGCAATCCAAATACTTCACCAAGCTAGACTTAAAGTCTAGATATCACCAAGTTCGAGTCAGAGAAGAATATCGATCATCACGAACATCAGGCTTTGCTCTTACTGGTTAGGATGTTGGTCTTGCTACTGGGGCCTATAGCATAATGTACTCCTCATGCTATAGAAATAGCTACCCTAAGAATGAATGGACTACTCTTCCTAAGTTGATACCTGGAACACCGTTCTCAAAACCAGTCAAGGTTTGTATGAATGGTTAGTCATGCCATTTGGCCTATGCAATGCACCAGCTACATTTATGAGGTTAATGAAAGACATATTGTGCCCTTTTATAGATTCATTTGTTATTTTCTATTTGGATAAAATATCGGTATACAAGGTTACCTAGGAGGAGCACCTCACATTTGATGCAAGTGCTAGAGATATTAAATAAGCACTAAATTCTGCCAAATCTCAAGAAGTGTGAGTTTGCACAATAGCCTTTGGTGTATCTGGGGTATGTGATAGGTGGAGAGCTATAAATAGATCCTACCAAGATGGAGGCCATCATGAAGTGGTCAGTGCCTACTAGTGTTTCTGAGGTCAAGAGTTTTGTTGGGACAACACATACATGAGGAAATTCATAGCCTCGTTTTTAGCAATAGTAGCACCATTCCATATTGTAACAACAAGTCAATGGGAAAAGGTTCAACAAAGGGCCTTTGAGGAGTTAGAAAAAATATATCAATGAAGCATAGGTTCTGGCATTACCGAACTTGCAACAGCCCTTCAAAGTGGAGACATATGCGAGTGGGTATGTTATGGGAGCGGTCTTGATGCAAGGAAGGGCTTGTATGCTACCATTTTGAAGTATTTCATGGGGTGGTTCTCAACTACCCTACCTGCGATAAGGAGTTCTATGCCCTCATGCAAGAAATGATGAGGTGGAAATACTATATGATGGGAAAGGAGACAATAATTTGCACATATCACCAGCCAATACAGTCCCTGTAAACCCAAAGTAAGCTACAGCAAACTAAGCATTACAAGTAGATGGGGTTTCTACAACAATTTCATTTAGTGATCAAGTACAAGAATGGAAACATAAACAAGTTTGTCGACATGCTTTCAAGGCCACCAACATCAACAATCACATCTTTGGGAACTTTGATGCACATGGAGTCATTCATCCATGATGCGTATAGAGAGGCATATTTAGAGGATGAGGACTTTAAGGAGGTGTTTTAGTAGTTGTAAAGCGAGTCAAGTACACGATGGTGATAACACAATTGACTACCATCCCAGAATAGGTTACTCTACAAGCTGGATAAGATGTGTTCTTAAAGGTGAGTAACTGCAACTGATTAGAGAGGCTCACACCTCCAAGATTGCATGGCACTTTGATGTAGGGAAGACAGTGGTCAACTTGCAAAGGTGTGTGTAGTGGACCAAAATGCAAAAACATGTAGCTAGGTTCATTAAAGGATGTGTACTTTTTTGTACCAACAAGCCTAGTAACAAGAAACAGGGTCTAATCATTCCTTGCTTGTACCCACTAGTCCTTGGGAAAGCATTTCCATGGACTTCATGGGAGGTTGCCCAACAACCAAGAAGGGTCATGGCCACCTATTTGTGATAATTGACAGGTTCAGCAAGGTGTGTTCTGACACCCTATACAAAGACCAACGGACAAGAAGTAGTGAACTTGTTCTTTGGGTAGGTTAGGATGCACTTTGGGATACCAAGGAGCATCATTTCAAATAGGGACACAAGATTTCTTAGTGCATTTTGGACTACATTATCGAAGAAGATGGACATGAAGTTGAAGATGTCTACCACATTCCGTCCACAAACAGATGGGAAAACCAAAGTAGACAACAAGACTTTGGTGCAGCTTTTGAGGGATTATAATTAGAAACATTTTAAGGCTTGGGATGAAAATCTAGTATATATAAAACACTCTTATAATAGAGCAATCCACAATACTATTGGTAAGTCCCCATTTGAAACTTAAATTTGTTGAGAAGATCAAGAAAATCCATATCCAAGTACAGGAGACACTGCAGAAGTCACAAGAAAAATATAAGGCCATGCATGATTGGCATGTTGGAAATACTAAGAGGGGGGTGAATCAGTATTTCCCCCTTTTTCACAATTGGTTTAATCCTTTAATTATTTAGAGCATAAAACAATCATAAGAATCATCATCACATCAATGAACAGTACACAGAAATTTCGTCTCAACCAAATTTTTGTTATGTATGATGTGCATACAAACTTACCAAATAAATTTGGAAGGAAGTACAAGACTCCCCAACGGACCAACAAGGTTGGAAGGAAGAAAATGCTCCCTAAAAGAATTTGGGCTCTTGTACCAAGGACAATGGTCCAACTACAATAAGATGTTACTTTTGCTACTGCACTCCACTACCACTCCTTCTGCTATTGTCTGATACCACTGCTTCTGTCCACACTTCCTCTCTTCCTACTCCTGTCTTTGTTGCTATTGTTCCACCCATTGTTGCATGCTACTATTTTTGCCACTCACTGCTCTTACTGTCTGATACTACTTCATTGCTACCTTTTGTATGCCTGTTACCACTGTTGCTGCTATAACCAATCAACATCATAGATCATAAACTACTCAATACCAATATGTAAGTCAAGGTTGCTTCTAGATTCATGGTCTGCAAACTGTCATCAATATTAGAGTGTCACCATCATGCAATAGGTTCACTGCCATGCCTCCAAGTTGCTAACGCAATCAATCCAAACCCTAGGTGCTCATATCCAACACTCGACAACATATTTGCATTCTCTTGTGAAGGTAGCATCAACAAAAGATAGTCAAGGAATAGTTAGGTCATAATGCAAAGTCAATCAACTTTTGCGATAACCTTTATTGTTGTAGAATGATAACAACCGCGCACAGTACTGTAATCCTAGAATCAAAACCAGACTGTTGCACAAAAAATATGCTAAGACTTCTTTAATTGTTGTTGAGTAATCTTATGCTATTATCCTTAATCCAACTGTTATATGCTCAAAACATCACTGAGATATATTGTCCCCCATTGCTATCATCAAGACCATTGTTGTACCACTGCTCTTCAAGTTCACTGTTAATAAACAAGGTTACTGTTATTAAACAAGGTCACAGTCATCAAAAGTTCTGTAGAGTCACAAGATCACTGCCAAAACCTTATGTCAGATTCTTGTTCAATTTGGAGACAAGTCTATCAATAGTCACATGTCCCTGTTCTGATATGTTATAACCTCAACAAGCTCATTCATACTTTATCAGAAACAAATCATTCATTGTCAAATATCATGAGAAGTTTGGACTGTCAAGAAGTCATACAATCATTGTTAAGGATGTATTGTTACTGTCAAAAGGGCATTGTCATAGATATCAAATTGCCAATAATCTAATCAACAGACTCTTTCATCACTTGATAGTCTTCTTGCATTAGGGTACTAGTGTTGCTCCTTTGTTATTTTACTGCTACACACATAGTCCTGTCAATCCACAGAATGGATCTTAGGACATTCAACAAGTCTTCATGTATACTTTGGCAAATGCGTTGTCATATGATACGAATCATGTGATCTATCTATTTTAAATTGAATAGTGCATCAGGATATTGTTTTCCACAATGCCCACAAATATGTATGTCCCTCAGATTTTGCGCAAGAATGGTTACGGATAGCCTTGGATGTCAATTCAGCAAATTGCATAAATTTTGGCTTGCAACGCTCAGCTCAATCAAATTTCAACTACATAATTCAGCCAACCCTTTTATTGTCTTTTAACTTTCAGCGTTCTCGCTCAACTAAAAGAGCTCACAACAACTTTCAAGTTTGTGTTTCATTCATGAACCATTGCGATAACAAATTTTAAGCCTGATCCTTATTACCACCATTGCAGAGATTTATCAGCGCTTGCAACAGAATTTTCAGGTCAATTTGTTGCCTTCCAAACGTGAGTTCCACAGATTCCATGCTCAGATTTCCATAATTACACTTCTTATCACATGACACAAACAGATTTCCAATTTGTCACAATGATGGATGCGATGCTTCTGTTTCAGTGCAATGCAGTGCCACTGTTATAGTTGAAGTCCAATGCCACCATTATATGTTCTATGTGAAGCCCTATCCAATTCTCTTTCAAACCTTTGTATATGCAAGACTTTTGAAAGCACCTCAAGAACTCGAATGCTTTTGTGCCTCAGATCTAGTTTCAAGAGTGGTTGTAAACCCTTATGCCCAAACAAATTTTATCAAAGCAATTGCATTTAGAAATCCTTCAGCGTACAACCAGAGAATTCCAACCACTTCAGAATTGTCGGTCTAAATAATGTTCTCTTTCACTGGACAACCGAACTTTGTTACCAAAACCACAGAGATGGATGCTTAGAAGTCATCTGCAGCAAGTGATCACCGAACTTCAGTTTAGGTTCAGGGCCACAAAGACAGTGAAATTTTCAACGAGTTGATCCATGTCACAGGGAAAATCACATGTCTGCAAAACTAATCGAAAACCCCAGTGAATCCCTGTATGACAACATTTACACCCCATGAAACCCTTACCAATATCAAAAATATAAAACCCTTCTAGAAATTCTACAAGGCCACAAGACTTCTTCATAGGTCTGCAGGGAGAGAAAGGTATGTTTATATAGTTTTTAAAAATCTTTGAATTAAGGTAGACAAATTAAAGAATTTGGAGGGAGGATTAAATTTAAATTTTAAATAAAACTCCCACCAAGTGTTTGGACCACAAGCAAATTTAAATTCACTTCCTTAATTTAATTAATTAAGCCATCCTTAATTTAAGCCATTATTTGAAAATCCCCTTTATAAATGAAGAACACTTTTTTAATGACAAGCCCAATTAGATGAGGGTGTTGCCACATCATCACTGTTGAAACTGCCACATCATTCAACCAACAATGTGATGCCACCTCAGCAACCCTTGGGGTTTTGGACCACTAGTTGGGATCACTAATTTTGACTAGGCATATCTCACAAACTATGAGGAGCCACGAAGAGCTCCACACATCAACAGAACCAGCATGATGAGTAGAATCCAATGACGAGGGTTTCCAAGGCAAAATCACTCGCCTGTTGCTTAAAAACTCCAACAAATGTGAGTTATGTTCAACGACCAGAGAATCCAAACCCTAGAGCTAGGGTTTCATCAAACTACATTATCCTGTAGGAATCATCAAGCATCACACCATCATCATTACTTGTATCATACTATGGGCATCATCATCTCCTGCATCATCATCATCATCATCATCTGTACATTAAAGACCTCCAACTGTACTTACTTTTACAGCAATGACAACATACTCAACAGAGAATTCCTTCAATATGGGAGGTAGAGTATTGTTATAGTTGAACAAGGAGGTGTTACAAGGTCCTGGTAAAAAATCAAAGCTTTGTGATATGGTCCCTTGAGATACTGGAGAAGGTGGGAGAAAATGTCTATAGACTCGGTGTACCCCCATACAAGTGCATTTACTCAATGGTGAGTGTAGATAATTTGAAACTCTGAGCCTTCCATGCTAGATCAAGAAGAGGAACAAGTCCTACCTTCTGTAGAGGATTTGGCACCAAATGCTCAAGTTGATTTGACAAAGGATATAGTTTTGTAGAAGAGATCCAAACTACAAGACGGGGGCAGCATGACCTTTGCATCTTGGGTTGAAAGGACAATTTCCACGCAAAGCTAAATGGTACACTCAAGAGAAAGTGGAGAAAAAATCTCCTCATCTCATTCAATAAGCTTTTAGGGACCACAAGGCTCCCAAAATGAGAAGGTGTGATTTGAATTGGATCATTATGTTATTTTTCATCCATCTTGATACTTTTAGAGTGGAAAAAGTGGAGGAATCAACTCACAAGACCATTTTTATCGATGGGTCACAGTTTGGCAAATTGGGATCTGAAAGCTTCTCTAAGAAATTTGACACATCAAATAGTGCTTTTGGGGGTAAAATTTTGTTGCTTAAGCACAAAGTTACCGCTCAAACTAGCAGGGGTCCTAAAAGGGGATCCTTGAAGGGATACCACTAGGTCAAGGGCAACAATGGAGCAATAACCCACTGTCACCTCGGCTAAGGCTCCCTACTCTTTACGGCCTTTCATCGATGGGAGGAGACCCGTTATAATAAGGATCACGAAATTGAATGGATCAATGATAGGATGAGAGGTGATCCTAAAAGCATATTCACAAGAGAGGCTCAAATATATGGCTTGCTTGCCTTGAAAGCAAGATGAAAGACTCTCTAGGAAGGGCTTAGGGGAATTCTAAGAGCTAGTGTTTGAGTATATGACTTGTCAAGAAGATTCTTAGCTCCTAAAATCCTTGTGGAAACTTCGCTTCCAAGTGGTCTTTGTGAAATTGGCTTAAATAAGTTATGGGACCACACAAGACCAAGTGGACTCGAGTTAGGTAAAGGGGTTAGGGTTTAACAACCAATGATATACTTGACCTAATCAGGGGGTAGAAGGGGATGAAAGAAGGAAATTTCAATGAAAGATAATGCAATGATCTCAGTGAGGTTTCTAGCCTAAGGAAACAAGGGGCAAGAATCAGTCTTCAAGCTAGGGCTTGCGATATCTCAAGATCCCACTGTCGAAATCTCATGAAATTTGGAGGGCTTCTTGAGGACACACTAGCGTAATTGTGGTCCAAAAATCGAAAGTTTGGATGGCTAGATTATGAGATAATGTATGCCTTAGGTGACCTATGTAGGCTAGGCCTAGAAAAGAGGGGAAGGTGAAAGAAATAAGCTTTGAGGTGATCACCTATGGAGGACCAGTGCCTAATCCTTTTGGGGAGATTGGAGTCAAGTAGAATTATGACTATGGACTTTGGATTTTCTATGTCAAGGAGGCCTCGAAGACAGCTTCGCTTATCATTAGGGTAGCAACAAATGCAGCTTCAAGAGATTTATACTTCGTTTTGCAAAATAGATAGCTTATCAAGATGAATTTCAATGATGAAGCATCTCTAGGAACATTCATTCATAATACATGGCCATACATGAGGCATTACTATCTAGAAACAAAATTTCCACAACTTCGCAAAAATTGATGCAGTAAATTAGCCCTAGTATAGCAAAATCCCAACAACAATGTATGTGACAAAATAGAAGAAAGAATAGCATTAAATTGCACTTACATGTATTAAGAGTATATCCAACCATCAAAACTTTATCAAGATGAATTTCAATGATGAAGCATCTCTAGGAACATTCATTCATAATACATGGCCCATACATGAAGCATCACTATCTAGAAACAAAATTTCCACAACTTCGCATAAATGGATGCAGTAAATTAGCCCTAGTATAGCGAAATCCCAGCAACAATGTATGTGACAAAATAGAAAGAAAGAATAGCATTAAATTGCACTTACATGTATTAAGAGTATATCCAACCATCAAAACTTTGCCAATCAAGAAGCTCCAAGACAAGAGAAAATGATCCAAACATCAAAATTCATTCCATGCTCCAAAAATTCGTCCTCCAAGAAGGATAACGAAGTTCTCTAAAGAGATACAAGTCCAATCCAAGTGATGATGCTAAAATGAATTCACATCACTTGTATTTATACACTTCTAATGAGTTTGATTTAGCTAATTAGGCCTACATTAGCCCCTAGAATAAAATAATGTGCAAAATAACTAACTTTTGGTGACAAACCCACCAAACTAGCTCATAAACAAAAGAATAAGCCTCTCAAGAGGTCGAATGATCAATAATACATGTCGTTGGGCCTTCTAAGAAGCCTGATGAAGTCCATAAGTGCCATAATGATGAATAGGACTCCCAAAAGTAGTGGACAAGGGGTTGGCCCCTTGTTCTCCAAATAATAAACCTGTGGTGCTCCCAATGGGTGTGGGGACACACAAGTAACCTCATGGGTCTCCAAATAGATCGAAGATGCCTGTAGACCATCTGCAAGGGCTCATATGATGGTGTAAGTGATGCCACATCAGCATACAAGCTATGGGTCATCTACCAAGTGCATGGTACAATTGTGGGATTGAATGGGCATGTTGAACCAGGTGCATCTTCCTCGTCCAATAGGTGAAACTCGAGCAATATCTGAACACCTCTAGGGATCCATGGGAATGTTGTGGTGCACGAGATACCTCGGCCTTGATTTTTCCACCCTTCTTTATATGTCTTTTACCTTTTATGATTTTTTTTATTAACAACTCAGGCCTCAAAGGATAATAGCATGATGTGTAAGGTATAGCAGTGGATACCCATTTTAAAGTAGGGCGGTTCATTGCCCACCAGGGGTTGGGACAATCATGGGTTTCAGAATGATAAACGAGGCTCATCTAGGGCCTAAAGGAACCAGGGTGATGGGCATGGGTATGGGGTAGAGCTCATGCATTTGGCTTTTGCCCGCATGCTAAATGTGTTTGTCTCGACCATCTTTTGCATTTTGTGGTACATTTTCCTGTTGAATGTGGCCAATTATGCTTTTACTTTTCTTGTCAACTGCATCAACCTCCGAGGCATCGTTTCAAGCCTAACCCAAGGTGTGGGCAAGGGGAAGGGGAGGCCAACCCTACGTGGACCTAGGTGGGAAGAATAATGAATGGGGCTATAATGAATGGAAAGGGAGTAATGTATATGGATGAGGGAGCGGGACCACTCAACCAAAATCGAGGTTTCCCATGTCAGTAAAAGAGATCCCACGAGACTAAGATCCAAGGGTAACATCCAAAAGGAGTCTAGGGGACAGAAGCACAAACCTAGCCCACTCTTTCTGCCGAATTCCCCCATTAATCCATGCCCAAAAGTGTCCATGATAAGCAAACTACAATACTCAATTACCAAATGACAAGGCATGCCTTTAGGTTCGGGAGGCCCACCTTCAAACATATGATCATGACAGATGGGTGAGGGACCACATGGCTGGTTCAAGTGGCAGAGAAATGGCACGAGCTAGTTGGTGGCTGCAATGGGCTGCCAGCTGCTGGTTGAGGACCATCTTAGAAAAATTTGCTCCTAGGGATATCAACCACAAAATATTGGGTAACACACAACACCCCCTAGCACTATTGTACACACAGATACCTTTCCAACAATGCAAGAATGACATCAATCAAAGTCTGTATGCAAAAGTTATGCCACTTGGAAGTTACCTTCATATTTTAACCACCAAAATTCGATAGGATACCACATCAACCCCATTATTCATGGAAAAAGAGCTAGCCATGTGACGATGATGAAGTAGACTCTAGAAGTATCAATATTGTAACTCTAGTTAAGAGTTGAAAGAGTCAAACTTAACCACTAGTAGAATATCGGGTTGTTATTACTGGGCCACTAGGAGGAAAAGGGGTTACATTATATTCAAATGCATTTTGTTCCAAAGATGAGCTAAGTAGTCGAGAATGGATAGGAAGAGAGAAAACATAGAGGATTTGTGCATTATAGCAACCCATGGGCCACAGGTGTCACTTCTTTGTACTTTCATCTATTTTCTATTCAGAGAAAGAGAGCACAGTGGCCTAACCTTCTAGCTTGTGTTTTTCCCAAAAGGTTTCCAAGGTTATATCTTGTGTCAATTGTAGTTTGTGAGTTTTATTTCGTTGTTCTCTATTTTCTACATATTTTATCTATTACATGCATAAGCATAACACAGTGATTAACAAATCCATAAATCTAAGAAGATATTAATCCTCATAGTGTAGATTTCAGATTTTAAGTATAATTTCATCAATCTGTTGTGACAAACTGTCCAATGGAATATCCATGGTAGTTTTCGGATCAGTATGTTTTTTTCAAAATTTAAGTATTTTTTGGTCAATCAAATGTTTGGTTTGGCTTTTTCCAATTCCCGATTTTGGGGTTAACCAATTTGATGACCAGTTTGGTTCTAATAATATTCCCAAAAACACTTAACATGCAGTTGACCACATAACATTTTACAAAATTACTATTTTTACCATGGTAAATCGGTAACTTGTTGGAGTAATATGAGCGAGACCCAAGGTCAAACCTAGTGGTTGCCACTATAAAAAAATTATTAATAACAAAAAAATATTTCAATGCAGATCATATATAAAATCTCTTTTTCACCCAACCTCGACCGCAACAACCCTTAATATGGTTTAAAAGTTTTCTTGTTGCGCCAAAAACACCGAACATGGAGTTAACCACATGGCATTTTAAAAAATTATTAATAACTAAAAATATTTTAATGTGGGCCATATAAAAAATAAACAAAAAAAAAAAAATCGCCGAACCTTGGCCACACTAACCCTAAACATGGATTAAAAAAGTTATTATTGAGACAAAAACACTCAAATAGAGTTGACAACATGGCATTTAAAAAATTTATTGATAAAACAAAAATATTCCAATGTGTGCCATATATGAAATATTTTTCTTCACCCACATGGACCACACCAGCCCTAACATGGTAGATTTTTTTGGTGTCTCCTCCCAAGTTCCAACTACCAAAATTTTCGAACCTTCACCACCTTACAGAAGGAAACCCTTGAAACCCAATCACTCTAGCCAGATTTGACACTATAATATTCTAATGTGTACCTTAAGCAAATTTATTTAAATTTTATATCAACTTTATAGATAGATAGACTAATAGATAAATAGATACTAATTAAAAATAAAAACCTTCTTATATGACCAATAGGAGCTTTCTACTTCTAGATATGAGGGAGATGTATAATTCCTTCAATGCTTAATATGGAGTTGAGAGGTGGCATTCAAAAAAAAATATTAATAATAAAAATATTTAGCTGTTGGGTATAAATAAAATATCTCAATTTCCACATTAAATAAAAAGTTTTAATATCAATTATACACACACATGTATATATATGATCAGCTTAAATCCATTTTAACTCCAAAGCTTAAATCTATCTTAACTCCGTGTATATATATATATAATGAGCTTAAATCCATCTTAACTCCGGATCTATCATGTGCCAAGTGGGATGTGATCTTAACTCCAAAGCTTAAATCTATCTTAACTCCAAATCAATATATATATATATATATATATATATATATATCTTAATTCATCTTAACTACAAATCTCTGTAGATCTATCATTTGTCAAGAGGGATAAAAGTCCCCTTAGACTAAAACCTAAATTGGATTAAAAAACTTGATCCCCTAGGCACATGATAATTCCCAAGTTAAAATGGATCTATGCTGGTTTTAAACTAGTGTAACTCAGGGCTTAAATGTAACTCTAATCCTATACCAATCACCAGGTTCGGAAAGTCTCTTGGGATTTTATACATAAATAGTCCTATACCAATCACCAGGTTCGGAGAGTCTCTTGGGATTTTATACATAAAGGAGAAGAATAAGGAAAATACCAAGCGGCTGAATACATAATGTGAAAAAATGGATAGAAGACTACTCCCTCCAAAATGCAGCTCGGTTATATTGTGATGGGACGAGGAAGCAAGTTATATTCAGTGAACACAAGCTTCATGTATATTACATTTACAATCGAACCAGACCAGATCCAGCCCCCACCCCCTCGCACCAGACCAGACCCTTGACCCAGCCCAGGGCAGAGCTTAGGAAAGTAACTTTTATTGATTTCAAGCTGGTGAATATCCGGGCTTAAATGCGACTCTAAAACCATGCTTAACGAACACCATGTTCTCACCATGGCTTGGGAGGTCCACACTGAAATCTCATGCATAAATAAGCAAAGACTGCATTGAAAAACGGTTACCAATTGCTATATACATAATGCACAAGAGGTTAAGTCGGTCCATCAGTACTCCCTCCAAATATAGTTAGGTTATATTGGTTTATATTCTGTATTAGTGAAATGTACGCACTCAACCAGTCCTGTGTTTTGTGTATTTAGCAGATTGTTCAGATCATGACAGATCTTCTTTTGATAAATGAAATGTATATGTTGCAAACAATGAGATCTTATTGATCTTGAAGTAGCTGGAACTTTCAAAACCAGGGCAGAGGTAGAGCAAATTAATATTACCACCACAACGATACCTTGCGAACAGAAAAATTGAGCCTGGTGTGTCTGTACGTCTTTCCCCTTCGCCGACAGAGTTCAGAGTTTGTTCCTTCCTCCAACCCAACAGAGCAACTAGTGAATTTTAATTTCGAATTCAATTTCAAAGTACTTCTCATCGAATTGAATCGATGCCTTATTCTTCGTCCTTAGCAGTATACATTTCGTCGCAAATGTCGACACGTGTCAAGTCGGTTCTCCATGTAAAGACACGTCACTTATGTGCAGCTTTGCTGAAAGCAGACGGCTCTCACGTTGAAAATAATATATGGAAAGTTTATCCATGACAACTTAAAGTTGTTAATATTGAAATTAAATTTTATTAAATATCTAAAAGAAAATTACCTTGACAACAACATCAAGCGGTGTTACTCAATTGTGAGAACTTTTAAATTTACAACATACTTTGTTAACGGTTCAATATATTGAGAGAAAAAGAAGGTATGGTTTATTTAGTTAGAAAAAGAAGGCTTAAATAAATAATTTATTTAGTTTAAAAATATGAAAAAATGGAAATCATATGAGAATTGTAATATGTTATTTTGTGTTGCAAGTTCAAAAATTTACAAAAGTAAAAGACTTGATCACAAAGATCTTTTTGCATTCTTAAAAACAGATATTGCAGCATATTCTCAGCTAGGTGAAGTCTTTATAGTGGGTGATTTCAATGCTAAGACTGCAAGTGAGCAAGCTAGCATTCTTTGTTGTAAAGAAGACTGCGACCCTATTTGGCTTATAGAAGAGAGTAATCATCAGTGGGAAAGAATTTCAGAGGACAAGGGTTGCAATCTCTTTGGTGAACAATTGCTTACTCTATGTGGGGCTTTCGATTTAGTCATTTGTAATGGTTTGACTAGATGGGCAAAGTTTGGTAATTTCACTTGCAATACTTACAATGAAGCAAGTGTAGTAGATTATGTAATTTTCTCGCATGGTTTGTGTGAGAAAATGGAGGAAGTTTTGATTGGAGATCAGCTTTGGGACTTAAAATCATATCACAAGCCAATTTATTTAAGTTTCTCTTGGACTGGAAAGAAGCAATTAGAGTCAAAAACTCAGTGTGTTCAACAAAATCTCCCAAAGGGCAGAATTCTTTTGACTCCAGAAAATTGTAATACCTTCAAAATGACGCTAGAGAGGCTCTTTGAGAAGGAGAAAATCCCAATTCATGACCTTCATAGTCACGAATTAACACATTTAATTCAAAGCGCACTTGCAGAGTGCAAAAGAGAAAAAATTAAGAAGTCTAAAACAAATTGCTTTCTGGTTAATGCTTGGTTTGACGAGGAATGCAAAAAGGCAAGGAGAATGTGGAAAGAGTCAAACAAAGATAACATAAAGCTCAAAGCTTACAAGCATATATTAAGAAAGAAAAAGGTTAATTTCATGGTTTCAAGGAGGGAAGAACTAATATTCCTTGGGAAAAATAACCCCAAATTATTTTGGAAGGAGCTCCAACCAAGAAAGATGCAAATTGAAAATAGTATTACATCTTCTAAATGGTTTGATTATGCAAGACAACCCTATGAGCATGATCCCAAGGTTGACCCTCCTCCCTTGGTCAACACGGATACTAAACTCTTCATGGTGCAAGAGGTAGAGATGGGTATCAAGAAGTTGGGTGTTGGAAAAGCAAAAGACTTAGATGAACTCCAAGCACCGTATCTAATGTGGGGCTTAAAGATTCTTGCACCTCACATTACAAAAAAATTCAACAACATCATACAACAGGGATTCCCCACAGATTGGACAACTAGTTTGGCAATACCTCTTTTCAAGAGTGGTGATGTCAATAAATCCCTCCAATTATACAACCATAATGATAAACACCTTGTTTGCAAATTTATTTGGAAGCATGCTCAAAATAAAATCAGCAAGTGGGCAGAAGAAAGAAATAAGCATGCTAAAGGGCAAGCATGTTTTAGACCTAATCATTCCACAGTTGATCATTGTATAACTTTAAGGCACATCATTGAAAAAGTTTGGGAGAAAAAGGAAGAAGTCTTATGTTTCTTTGTTGATTTCATAAAAGTGTTTGACACAGTTCTTAGGGATAAGTTGTGGCACAGAATGGAGGAACTTGGGGTTCCTAGACATTTGAGAGCAGTTGTGCATAAGCTGTATGAAGAGGTGAAAGTCAAAATTAGAACTTCAACAGGCATTTTTGAAAGTTTTAGAAGCAATATCGGGGTCAAGCAAGGTTGCCCACAGTCTCCTACCCTTTTTGGTTTATATATCGACAAGCTTGAGGAGTGGTTGAATTCGCAAGGGGGTGATGGTATCCATTTGGGAAAGTTTGTTATAAGGTTTCTTTTGTATGCAAATGACCTTATTCAAATTGCTTAATATGTTCTTGTTTTTCAAGAGCACTTATTATCCTTTGCGCATTTTTGTAGAAGGGTGGGGATGCAAGTCAATATTAGCAAAACGAAAGTTTTGGTTTTCTCTAAAAAAAGAAAACATAACCAGCATAAGTTCTACTTTGAAGGCAGCATTCTGGAAGAAGTTGTGGATTACAAATACCTCGGAATTGACTTCAACAAAAATTTAAGTTGGGATGATTGTAGAAAGAAAATAACTTTGGGGGGTTGGAAAGCATTTTATGCTTTTCAAAATAGGTGTAGAGAGGTTGAGTTATGGGACTGGAAACCCACTCAAACTCTTTTTGGGCTTCTATTGATTCTGGTGATTCTCTATGGTTGTGAATTGTGGGCCAACAATACATCCGACATGTAGTGGAAACAAATTGAGAAAATCCATAAGTGTTTGATTACAAACAAGTTCAAAATTAAAAGTGTAGTTCCTTATGTTATCGTGTTAAGTGAAACAAGGGTTGCTCCTATTGAAGCAATTTCTATGGTGTGAGTCATAATGTACTTTAAAAAATGAGCAAATGGAAGAGGGAAAATGGCGTAAGTTTGTCTTCAATGATATATTGTGCAAAAGAAAGAAGCCTTGGATGCAGCAAAATAACAAATGGTTTAGTAAATGGGGTATTCGTTTGAATATGTGTCCCATACACAGTAAAGAGATATAAAAAATTCTTATCGATAAGTTCCACAAGCGTATTTGGGATAAGGAGCTAGGGAGAAAGAAAAAATATTATATTGAAGTGTTTAATCCTACTCATAATCATCAACAAAAAGTGTACATAGAGGCCAATATTTCTTGAAGAGCCAAAATTTTTATTGCTCAATTAAGGACTAATTCTCATCAACTCCGTTGTGAAACAAGGCACTGGAAAAGGCCAAAAGAAGTGTGGGAGGAAAGAGTATGTATTTTTTGTTCTTCCAGAAAAGTGGAAATAGAAAAACATTTCATTTTAGAATGTGAGGCCTTCAAAGACAACAGGGAAAGTTATGCATATATTTTGACAGCTAGCTCTTGGGATATCTAGTTAGCAAGGGGTTTGTCGAGAAGCTCAGAGCGTTTATTGTGAGACTTCACAAGAAAAGGGCCAAATATAACAATCAGATGAAGCATCAATCTATCCCATAAGCTATCTTTAGCCTCATGGATGTTAAAATAATTTCTTTCTTTCTTTATTCTAAACGAATTGAGCAGTAAAACTACATCCTAAGAAGGTGGTTTTTGTCAATTTAGTGTATTCTAGGTGGTTGGGAGGGTTTAATGATAACCTCCTTATTTAAAAATGGAATATTTACCTTAATCCCTGTTCCACAAATAACAAGGAGTTAAAAAAAAATTACTGGAGAAGTTATGGGGAAAAGAGTTGGGTAGAAAGAAGAAGTACTATGTTCAGGAATTCAACCCCACTTGTGATCTCCAACAAAAAGAGTACATTGGAACAATCATTATGTGGAGAGCAAAGATTCTTATTGCTCAATTAAGAACTAATTCACATCAACTTCGGTGTGAAACAGGGTAGTGGAAAGGACCTAAACAAGCCTGGGAAGAACGGGTGTGTACTTTTTGCACTTTTGGGACAGTGGAATCAGAAAATTTCATTTTGGAATGTGATGCTTACAGAGACATCAGAGACAGTTATGGCAATATTTTAGCATCAATTCCTTGGCATTGTATTTTTAGTGAGGGGACTGTTAGAAGGTTGGGTTATCTCATCATCAATTTGAGGAAGAAAAGGATTGAATTGCAAAAGGCGAAAAGCAAGGAGGTTGGTGGTCCCATAGACTATTTTTAGTCTTATGAACGTTAAAATATCATGCATTCATTCATTCATTTTATTTCAATTTAGTCTTACCTCCCACCCCTTTGATTCTTATCAACTATGTACACTTATCCTAAAACATCCTAAAAAATTAGTAATAAATTAATTATTTTATATGACATGGTTGTTAAAACAAACATAGTTGTATTGTTCATTATAATATGGTTAAAATATTAAATCAATTTTAAATTGATTTATAAAGATATTATTACTTTGTAATATTATGAGGGGTTAGTTGAAGTATGCTTAAATGTAATATTATTACTATTTTTATAATTGAAATATTTATCCCCACAGTGGGTGTCAAATTAGGGGATCTGAGCTCCAATCTCGAGATGAGGGTAATTGAGTTTATGAGGGGGCTTGATCTTCTCTACAAGTGGTGTTTGGCATGCATTCAAGGTTTAGTGTGAGTGGTTTGCACTATGATGTGGCTTGGATTTGGAAGTGGATTGACCTTGCAGGACAAGTCGATCCTCTGCTTTGTTCTCTAGTTATTCCCATTGTTAGTATGGAAAGTGGTGAGGAGGGAGGTGCTTATCATGTCGTAGGGTGGTGGATATCAATGTTTACTTGCACTGCAAGTTTAAAAGGAGCTCTCACTAATTGGTTTCCTTGGTATGGTTGGTTGCATGGTGTTTTCCTACTGCTTTTTCTCCTAGTTTAGGTATTCCTGGATTGGTTTTGTTATTCAGTTTTAAGTTATTTCTATTTCATGCTACTATCTCTGGTTATAGGCTGAGGGAAGTATTTGATTGGTTTTTGTGTGCTCCTAGGCATTGGGTTGTTTCCTCGTCAATCTAGTTGCACTCAAGAGGTTATTTCCACCAACTTTAGGTCTCATTCTTTAAGCAAGTTTGCTTTGCTTCTAATTTATGGGAATTGGATCATTGGTTGGGTGTCTCCTTACTCAACTTATATGCATTTGGTTGTTTCTGGTTTTGGTACCCCTACTAAATTCTTAGTCCTTAATTCCTGAATGGGGGTGTTACTTTCTAACCTCAAAGTTTTAGGGGATTCTAACAAGTTTTGACTTTTTGTCTTGTTTATATCTCCTTCTTGTCATTGCCTTCTCCTTAATAGTTTTTCCTATTCCTTTGGCAGGGTTGGAGAGGTTTTGGGTTTTCGTAGTTCAGGTAGAACTCGATCCTTTGAGTTTTCTTTATCATTTTATTTTGCTCTCTGTTGGGGTGTGGTTTTTTATTTTCTTACAAGTGGGATAGGTGGTTTTTTGTTGGCCTCTTACTCAATATCTCATGGTGAAGAGCTTCCTTGGGAAGTTGGGGGATAAGTGTTAATTTATGAATTTGGGGTAGCATCGAACATGTGTTCTAGTCTTTGAGGTGTTAGAGAGGCTAAGGAACGCAAGATCTCCAATACCCAGAAAAGGTTTCATGAGAAAATACTTAGAAACCTCTCAATTAAGTTAATTGATCAATAATTAAAAATGACTGAGTCTAACTTAGGAAAATTAATTAATTAATGGGTATTAATTGAGGAAATCCACTTTTCCTCTAGAGACTTCCAAAAAAGTGTATTGATGGAGTCAAATTAATCTTAGTCATCAATCACAATTAAATCTTGGTCGTTGATGCTCGAACGAGAGATTATAAGAGCAAGTCGATGGGATGGAGATAGACACATTGAATCGGTAAGGGAGGAAGGCAGTGTGAATTAACTAGTGCATAGTAATCAACGACATCATAGTTTGATCCATGAAAGCATTAGGGAAAGGGTTTTAGTAGAGATCAAAGAGAGGATTTCCAGGGGATATTTCCAGAGTCAGAGTGAGGACTGAATTCATTTGCAGGATGGTCATACCAGTTGTGATGAATTCTCTAATGGGCAGATCTGGGCAGCGGATTGTATTCCTATTGTCAGGAATCAATTCTGAAAGGAAGAGAGAGCTTGTATATTACGAGTGCAGGATCACCAAAGGAGTAAGGTCAGTGAGCTTGAGATCCAATTAGCCAGTAGCATTTATAGCACCGAGTGCGCAAAGCAAAAGGGAGTGTGAATTACTAGAAGAGGCCGAGTTGGGTTTTACAATGGAAACAGTGAGTTTCCAAGTCGATCTGCCCGTTGGGGTAGTGGAGAAAATATTTCAGAGCTTTGCTAGTGTTTGGCAAGCAAATTATTGTACTCTCTAATTTTGCTGAAGAATAATAAAATAAACCCTCATCTGCTGCACTAATTTTCCCTTCAAGGTTTTCCCTGAGACATTTAGTCCAAAATATTATTGTCAAATTTTTATGTGTGTGCATATATTTCTTAGTTCCTTATTGTAATTCCACATTGCATTTTATTTGTGAATAATGCATCATCGAGTTCTTTGTTATTTTTCGTAAACAAATAAACTGTGTTTAGTTAGGAGAATAATTATTAGTTGGTGCATTCGAGGAAATTTCACATGGTATCAAGGCATTATTGATCAGATCAGAGGCGAAAGATAGAGAGATCATGCAGTTTCATAGGGATATCTGAAGCACAGGGTTTAGATCTGTGTAGGACAAGCCATGGTGTGAATTCCAAAGGCAAGAAATTCGAGTTCCAAATCCAGTTCGGAGGAAAAGTGCGAATTGCTGGTCAATAATTGTCATTGATGGAAAATATGTCGGTTGAAGTCTCCTATACTACACCATCACTACACTACTTTCATAATGACTTGACTCCTATAACGAAGCCACATTGTCCTCATCACTATCTTATTGATTAGTACACTATCACTGCACTAGTACATGAATCGTGTGACAAAGCCATGTTGTCTGAAAGAAGCTATCATTCTGCACTAAATAATTCAAATATAGTCACAAAGAAAAATATCTTTTTTTCCACCTTAGAGGCATCCTTCCACAATGATTCTTATACCATCTGAAAGAGGATTTTTTTCTCTTTCTAACAAGCCCTTACTCGCCTCCAAACTCCCGATGGTTAGTGAGAACTTGAATTTTTAAGTTGGAAGATATATATTCACTTATGAGCCGACCTTACTTTGGCCTACTTATGTCGACCTATTCTAGAGATGTGTCTATTCATCTTCCTAGAACAAACTATATATATACACATTCCAATTTTCACTTATTTGTCATTGACTCGTCATCAATCACAATACATGAGATATTTAGTTCACATCTTGTGAACTTAAAAGCGTATAGGAGAAGGAACCTTTAGATATTTTGTTTGGGCTTAAAAATCTCATCAAACCGCACTGTAGACCTCGGTATTAGTGCAGTCCTACTGATGCTCAGACTTGTCTAAAATTAAGGAGGATTAAAGATCTCAGGTTATACTTCTGGACCTCGGGCTTCAAGAACATAATTGTACCTTCGCTTGATTGTGCCTCTTTGTTCTCAAACTAAGTGCAGTCATAGCTTATGACTATGGCAGGGTGTTAACCTTCAGAAGCATACAACTGCAGCTTGATTAAAGGAAAATACCTCTCGGACAACAGTATTTTTAAAGCGTTGAAAACAGTGCAGTGGACTCTCTTGACACAATGCAGTGGACTACTTATCGGATTGGTGTCTAGCCCAGTTTGGTTGATTGTCTCTTAGATAACTCATATTAAGGAGAAGATACCTCAGACTGTGACATGGATTAACTGTGCCTAAAAATCAAGTGGACCAATAGTGGCATCATTTAGATAGTGGATTGAAAATAAGACAATGCCTTGGATAGAAGCAGACAGTGGCTTGGATAGTAGCGTGCAGTGGGTTGAATTATGTGACAACATAGCTAGACTATAAACTAAGAATGTAGCAGTGATGTCTATGGTGCAATATTGATAAAAGAAGTGGAAATGGTGCGGTATGGTGCAGATTGGTGAAATGAAGCGTTATTGAACTAACAACTTCAGTGAATCTTGGTGCATCAACTTTAAGTTGTCTTGAGATAATCTAGTGATTGAAGCAGTGGAGAAGTCATGGTGCAAACTCTGGTGCAGTGTTGATAAATAAGTGGAGATGGTGCAATATGGTGCAGATTAGTGAAATGAAGCAATCTTGAACTGAAGATAGCATAGTCAGTAGTGAAGGAGGATTGCCTTTAGACAGTGAAGCATTTCGTGTAAGTTCTATCTACATTATTTATTAAAACACATGATTGGTGTCCTTAGAGTTGGTGCTCCTAAACTCAAGGTCGGTGCCTTGGACGAGATAGGGTCGAATCCCTAGATGTCGAAGCCTCATCAAGAACCAAGTTGGTTCTTGGCAATAATTGTCATACATTGTACTTATTATTTTATACTCAATAAATTTATTCTTATACATTTCTCTTATTAAATTGGGAAGAATCTAACTGGTAATAATAAAAATTGAAAGAAAATATTGATTCACCCCCTCTCAGTATTTCAAACAATTGGTATCAGAGCCAACTTCTTCATAATCAGCCTAACAGTTGGAAGAAGGATTCTTAGTCGCAATGAAAAATCAAGAAGTGTCAAGAAGGCTTCCTTTGTTCGATGGCACAAATTTTGGTTTTTGGAAGAAAAGAATGTCCTACTACTTAATGTCCCTTGGGCCTAAAGTTTGACATTCTGTTTGAATGGGTACACTGCTCCTTCCACTCTTCCAACTGATCAATACGAAAGGAAAGCTTACATTGCAAATGCTAAAGATTTAAATTCCATCACGGTGTAATCACTCACTCTGAATTTACAATAGTCATGAATTGTGACTCGACCAAAGAAGTATGGGACAAGTTGATTGCCTTATATGATGGGGATTCTAAAGTTAAAAAGGCAAAGATTCAAACTCATAGAAGACAATTCGAAAGTCTTAAAATGGATGACAAAGAAGATATTGCATCATACCTTCTCTATGTGATTGAAGTTGTCAACTTCCTTAAAGGGTTAGGAGAAAAAGTTGAAGAAAGTACAGTTGTTCAAAAAATTATGAGATCTCTTCCTGACAGATTTGACTCCAAAGTGAGTGCTATAGAAGAAATGAATGATATACACACTCTCAAGATGGACGAACTTCATGGAATTCTCCCTGCCTATGAAATGAGGAAAGGAATCTCAAATTCCAAAGAAGTAGCATTCAAAGCCTCAAAATCAATAAGAGGAATAAAAGGATGGAATACTAGCAGCAATGACTATGATGCTGAAACTAAATTAGCACAATTTGTACGAAGACTCAAGAAAGGATCCAAGCTAAAAGGCAAGTACCCTCTTATTTGTTTCAATTGTGGAAGAATAGGTCATTATGCTGCAAAATGTCCTCGTAAACACGATAGTGATGATGAGGAAGATTCTAAAATGATGGTATACAAAAAGAAAGGGTTTAATAAGAAGAATTTCTTCTCTAAGCAAGATGAATCTAATGAAGATGAATTTGTAAACATCAAGAAGAAATCAACCAAAAATTTATCTCATCACAAAGGAGGTAATGATGAATCAAATGAAGAAAATGACTATGCTGGAAGCCAAGAAGTATTGTTCATGGCATTCACAAATGACGATGATTCAAGACTAGAAGTAAATGTGGATGAATTGTTAATAAGTGACATTGAATAAAATGAGAAATTACGAAATAAGATCATTTCTCTCAAGGCAAAAAAGGAGGAAGCAAAAAGAAGGGAAGACCTCTTGAAAAATAAGCTAAAAGAAAAGGAAGAAATATGTAAAAATCGTGAAGCTGAAATAGTATCTATAAGGAAGGAATTGGAGCAAGTCAAAAAGAGTTGGCAAAGCTCTCAAACACTTGACAATATCCTTAATGCTCACAAACCTCAATATGACAAATCTGGGATTGGTTTTAAATGATAATTATTAAATACAAAGAATAATGCAAGAAGTTATGCCGACGCACTTTCTAGCAATTCGAAAGAAGAAAAGTCATCTCATCCAAGGCCCATCTCAAATCCAAAGAATGAAGAAAGAGTAACTCCAAGGAAGAATGTTAATTCAAGTCATGGCTATTACAATAGGTATCAAACTATCCTTTTTGGGTATTGTTATTATTGTAAAAAATTTGGTCATCAAGCTAAACATTACTTGGGTCATAAGAATGAAACACCAAGATTGAAGGATCAAACAAATAAATCATGTGGTCTCAAAGAGAAAGGACAAATCAAGACCTATAACTCCTTTGATCATTTGACCAAGTTTGATCCCATGTAATGATTATGGACATAACGAACAAAATTGTCCACTCAAAAGAAGAGAAGCTAAAAGGGAGAATCTCAATATGGATAAATGTGGCCTAGCTCTATGTGCTCATAGTGATGAAAACCATTAGTTTGTGGAGAGTGGATGCTCGAGACATATGACAGGTGACAAAAAGAAGTTTGTCTCATTGAATAATAAGAATGGAAGTGTATCCTTTGGAAGTGGATTTGCTAAAATCACTAGAAAAAGGATCATTGCCCTTGTTAATGGAAAAGGAAAGGCTCAAAATGCTTTGCTGGTAGAAGGACTCAAACACAATATCTTGAGTGTTAGCCAAATTTGTGACCAAGGACATAATGTTGTCTTTAGCACCAAAGATTGTGAAATAAGAAACTCATCCTCAGGAGAACTTGTGACAAAAGGAGGAAGAACACTAGATAGCATTTACATCTTGAGCAAGATCCACAAAGATAAATGTCACTTGAGTCAAACATATGAAATTTGGTTATGACACAAGTGATTGGGGCATATAAGTTTTGATAATTTGATCAATATTAGCAAAATTAATGCAGTAAGCGACATTCCAAAGATGTTCAAACTAGATCAAGTTATATGTGGCCCATGTCAACATGGTAAGCAAACTAGAACCAGTCATAAGACTAAGGAGTTCTCAACATCAAAACCTTTGGAGATCATTCATGTAGATTTATGTGGGCCAACTAGAACTCCAATGCTCCAAGGTGAAAGGTACTTTCCTTTATTTGTTGATGACTATACTAGAATGATGTGGGAATATTTCATAAAATATAAATCTGAGGCATTTGAATGTTTTAAGAATCTTAAAGCTCTTGTAGAAAATGAAAAGGATTCTAAGATTAAATGCCTTAGAATGGATAGAGGGGGAGAATTCACATCAAAAGAATTTGATGAATTCTTTAAAGTGTTGATTTGTGGTAGCATCAGATGTGATCTAGCCATGAAAATTGGTGGAGAGGCTAAGGCACATGAGATCTCCAAGACCTAGAGGGGAAATTCCACCCAGATGGAGAGATATTAAAATAATTAATATTTTTAATGGGGTTCCTAAGTATAAACTTAGGAAAAATAAAATATTAATGTGTATTAATATAAAATGGGTGAGAAAGTTCTAAATGAAAAGGATCAAGCCATATCTAATCTTAGCCGTTGACTACGGACTTAATCTCAACCATTGAATCATCAATGGGAAAAGTATAAGAGGAGGCTTTAGGGTCAGTTGGAGATACACCAAGTTGATCAAGAATTCGATTTTTTGGGGCAGGTTTTGTTGAAAAATCGAGTTAGTGATCTGTTGCAGCGAGGGGCAGTTCGACAAAAGGTCGAGAATACATATCAGAGAGGCAGAGAAAGTGTCAGAGAGACAACGCAAAGCCTAGGAAGGTTGACGCAGAGGCAGCCAGGACTGACGTAGAGGCTGAGGAGGCCAATGCAGAAGACGCAAAGGCAATAGAGGCTAGCAGAGGCTAACAGAGCTGATGCTAGGCTGAAGAGGCAGCGTTGAGGAACTTTCATGGGACAGACTGGGAGCTGAGAGGCAGACACAGAGCAAAAGAGGGTGATGTAGTCCCTGGAGCGTATCGTAGTTCGAGAGAGAATCTTGGAGCAACTTTCTTTGTCCAGCTAAGGAACTGTCGAAGTTGCTATGGGATCAATCATCCAGAATATCTCTCTCTGAGGAGAGGTACTTCTACCAAGGAAATTCTCTAGAGGATGAGCCATTTCTGGCACCCTAGTTGTATTCCGAAAAATTCATATTAGTTGCATCAATTTTCCCGCAGTAGGTTTTTCCAGGGACGATTGTCCAAAAATAACGGTGTCGCTTGTGTCAGACGTAGAAATTTCAACATGGTATCAAAGGATTGCAGATCACATGAGGACTAAACGCACTAACATAAGTCTGAAATTTGCAGTAGTATCATCTATCCCGAGAGACAATTGTTCCATAGTAGAAGCATTTAGAGAAGAAGTGACGCAGAGCCTGCATCAATATTTCGAGCCAGGAGGAGGGTTAGCGCAAAGGCAGAAAAGGGCAGATCAGACTTGCGCAGTGCCCAATCATCTTTCTTAGCTAGGAAGGATCGACGTTGTGGCTAGGAAGAGCAGATTCAACCTTTGTCGGGATTGCGCATAGCTTAAAAGGCTCAGTTTCTTCAGTTGCCAAGGCTTGGGGAGGTGTGGGGAGATTGTGATTTGAGGAGTTGGTGGGACGTTGTTTCTATCGAAGTAGAACAACGTCTAAGGAGGTGGAGCCAAGGTAGAGGGAATCACTACCTCGATGGATTTCTAGCCAAGGAATCCAAATCCGTGTTGCAGTGGCAAAGGAGGATTGGAGAGGAGTAGTTTGACAATCGGCCAGAGGATTTCCAAGAGGGAAACCAAGACTTAGAGGGAGATTTCCAGGAGGGGATTCGAGACTCAGAGGGAGTCCATAAGAGGAACTAAAATGGCAATGAATGAATTAAGGGATCAGGAAAGGTTGGGCGAGGGTTCCAACTTTGTCATCTGGAAGGCCAGGGTCCTGGCAATCCTGGACGGACATCCTATCAAGGACGTCGCCTTGAAAAATGTAGCTGTCCCAGTTAACCCGAATGCTAATGAAAAGTATGAGGAGTCCAAGGAAAAGGGAAAATGATTGATCCTATATGGTTTTAAAGATCGTGTCATACCACATATTACTGAGAAGAACACAACAAGGGAGATGTGGGAGGCGTTGACCACCTTATACAAGGGCTCTTCCGTGCAGAGGAAGATGCTATTGGAGAATCAGCGGTGATCATATCAGATGCAGAAGGGAGAGCAGATAGATCAATTCCTTCTCAGGTTCTAGGAGATTCATGACCAACTCACTTACGTGGGGTCTACACCAGATGCAAAGTTTATGGTCAGGACTGCCCTGAATGCAATCTCCGATGAGTGGGAGATATTTTTCCAAAGTATTTTAGGCAGGGCTACTCTTCCCAGTTGGGAGGAAATTTGGGCAACTCTTTGACAGGAAGAGATCAGGAGGGTGACCAAGGTAGGGAGTAGTGGCAAGGGAGTTCGAATCAAGAAAGAGGAGGAGGAAGATGTGACTCTAGCATCTGCGAGACAACAAGGGAAGAGGAAGAAGAATTACATCTCCAAGGTTAAGTGCTTCCATTGTGGGGAGATGGGACATTATGCATCCCAGTGTCCCGGGAATAAAAACAAGGGAGAGGCTTCTAATTCAAAGGTGGCTCCAGCTAAGACGGAGAAAGAGGTCGAGACTGGTGATGATTGTGCCATGAGTGCTCATGCACCTCTAGAGAATAGGTGGGGAGACATCAAGTTGTAGTTAGGAGGACTACATACTAGGGGCGGGATCCTTGAGGTTCCTAAACTCTTGGATCACATTCATCTACGAGAGCACTTAACAACAGTAGCATGATGACAGGTGTCGGGTGGAGCAAAGTGTAGTGGAACAACAAGGGAATGCTTGAGTGCATAATTCTGAGGCAGTGCAGTGGAGGTTGTAGTAGTGCAAGAGGCACAAAGGTGTATGCAGCAGCACAGTGGAAGCAGAGGGAGCACAGGATAGCAGCAGAGGCAGCTTCAGTATCATAAGGCTTCCAGACTGACTGGGATGTCAGTATTTGGGAGAAGTCAGTTACCTACTTCTCGGTAACGGAGTTGCAGTGCAACAATTAACAGTAGAAATGCTAGGGGTAGCATGGGCAGCATGTTGAGAGGGAGTTGTAGTACAGGTGTAGCAGTGGCAGTGTCATGGGCTACAATATAGGCAGCAGCAGTGCAGAGGATGCGAGGTAGTAGGCCAAGCATCAACACAGGTACCGGTGCGGAGGATCAGTGTGATGTTTAAGTGGTGGAGCATTATTAGAGAACATTCCTCGCTAAGAGGGAGTGTTTATTTGTGGTAGCATCATATGTGCTCTAGCTATGAAAAATGGTGGAGAGGCTAAGGCACATGATATCTCCAAGATCCAGAAATCGTTTGGGGAAATTCCACTTGAATGGAGAGATATTAAAATAATTAATATTTTTAATGGGGTTCCTAAGTATAAACTTAGGAAAATTAAAATATTAATGTGTATTAATATAAAATGGGTGAGAAAGTTATAAATGCTGAGGATCAAGCCAAATCTAATATTAGCCATTGATTAGGGACTTAATCTCAGCCATTGAATCGTCAACGCGAAAAGTAAAAGAGGAAGCTTGAGGGTCAGTTGGAGATACACCAAGTTGATCAATAATTCAATTTTCTAGGGCAGGGTTTGCTGGGAAATCGAGTTAGTGATATGTTGCAGCAAGGGGAAGTTAGGTAGAAGGATGAGAATACATATCAAAGAGGCAAAGAAAGTGTCAAAGAGACAGTGCAAAGCCTAGGAAGGCTATCGTAGAGGCTGAGGGGGCCAGCGCAGAAGACACAGAGGGCCAAGAGGTTGATGCAGATGTAACAAAGGCTAGCAAAGCTGACTTTGGGCTAAAGAGGCAGCGCTAAGGAACTTTCGTGGGACAGACTAAGAGCTGAGAGGCAAACGCAGAGGAGAAGAGGGTGACGCAGTCTTTGGAGGGTGACATAGTTCCAGAGAGAAGCTTGGAGCATCTTTCGTTGTCCAGCTAAGGAATTGTCGAAGTTGCTGTGGGATCAATCATATGGTTATTGATCAACCAGAATATCTGTGTCCGAGGGGAGGTACTTCTATCGAGGAAATTCTTTGAAGGGTAAGCCATTTTTGGCACCCTAGTTGTATTCAGAAAACTACATATCTGCTGCACCGGTTTTCCCGCATTGGGTTTTTCTGGGGACTATTGTCCAAAAATAACAGTGTCCCTTGTGTGATTGTCTTAGTTATTTCAGTTGTTGATATGCATGTGTGTTAAGGTTGCGTTTTTATTTATTTCAGTATTTATATTTATAAATAACTTGTTAATGAAAAGAACAAGTAGGATATAACAATCCAGATAATGCAGTAGGGATTTCTGATGTGTCAGACATAGAAATTTCAACATAAAGTACATGGAATCAAAAAAGAATTCTATGTTGCTAGAACACCCAAGAAAAATGGGGTTGTTGAAAGAAGAAACTGAACTGTTCAAGAAATGGCAAGGACAATGTTACTAGCAGGTGACTTACAACCACAATTTTCGAGAGAAGCAGTTGGGACACTAGTTCATACCTTAAATTGAACCCAACTAAGACCAAATAATGAGAAAAAGCCTTATGAATTATGGAAAGGAAGACTTGCTTTAGTAAAACACTTCAGGATTTTTGGAAGCAAATGCTTTATAAATATCAATGATGACTCACCCGCAAAATTTGATTCTCAAGTTGACGAAAGAATATTCCTTGGATATTCTACTAGGAGCAAAGCTTACAAATGCTACAATAATCGACTACAGAAAATAATGGAAAGCATTGATGTGAAGATTGATGAAGCCCTTCCAGAAAAGGAAATTGAAGATCATGAATTTGACCCCCTCGTTGAAGAAAACGAAGAAGAACCGGAAAAAGATCAAGAAAAACAAAAGGAAAAAGAGCCATCTCAAACTCTTTCAAAAGTGAAATTCCTCCAAAAACATCACCCGGAAGAGAAAATTATTGGCGATGTAGATGAGGGAATACAAACCCGAAGAAGGATGACAAGTACACCAAGGAAAAATGATGTTACTCTCCTATCTATGATAGAACCATAAACTTTTACTCAAGTAAGTAAGAATCTTGATTGGGTGGAAGCCATGGAAGAAGAAATGTCTCAAATCGAGAAGAATGAGACATGGGAGTTGGTACCTCATCCAAAGGATAACAATATAATTGGAACTAAGTGGGTGTTCAAAAACAAAATGAATGAATATTGAAAAATCATCAGAAATAAGGCAAGGCTTGTCTGTAAAGGTTATTCACAAATTGAAGGAATCGACTTTGAAGAAACCTTTGCACCGGTAGCTCGTATGGAAGCTATAAGGATGTTCTTGGCATTTGCTTGCTCAAAAAGATTCAAATTCTATCAAATTGACGTAAAATCAACATTTATGAATGGGGAACTTAAGGAAGAAGTCTACATGGAGCAACCATAAGGGTTTGATCTAGGAGAAGGAAAAGACTTTGTATGTAAGTTTAAAAAGGAATTATATGGGTTGAAACAAGCTCCTAGAGCTTCGTACGCAAGATTGGATCACTATATACAACAACAAGGCTTCAAAAAGGGGGTGGCAGGAAGTAATCTCTACATGAAGATGGACAAGGATAAGATACTAGTCACTCTTGTCTATGTTGATGATCTGATTTTTGCTAGCAATAATGATGAGATGAGCCATGAGTTTTCTCAAAATATGTCAAAAGAGTTTGAAATGTCGATGATTGGTGAGTTATATTACTTCCTTGGACTACAAGTATCTCAAACCACAACAGGCATGTTCATATCTCAAGAAAAATATCTTAAAGACATGCTTAAAAGATATGGGATGGAAGATTGTGCACCTATGAGCACACTGATGACCATAAACTACAAATTGAGCAAAGATGAAGAATCCCCCTTGGTAGATGTAACTCTTTATAGGTCAATAATTGGAGCTCTCCTATACTTAACCGCTACAAGACCCAACATTATGCAAGTAGTAGGAATGGTGGGAAGATTTCAATCAACTCCTAAGCAATCCCATTTGTTGGTTGTGAAAATAATTCTCATATACTTGAAGGAACTCCTGACTCTTGTCTTTGGTATCCCAAAAGAACAACCCTTATAGTGACATCTTACACTGATGTTGATTGGGTTGGAAGCGTAGATGATCAGAAAAGTACCAATGGAAATGCATTCTTCATGGGAGATTGTCTAGTATCTTGGCTCAAAAAAAGAAATCATCTATATCTCTTTCCATAGCTGAAGCCGAATATATAGCTGCTGCAGATTATTGTACACAGATACTATGGATGAAGGAAGCTTTGAAGGATGTCAACATAGAAACTAAACAACCAATCACCATCTATTGTGACAACACTAGTGCCATAAGTCTCTCAAAGAATCCAATCATGCACTCAAAGACCAAACATATTCCAATCAAATACCATATTCTTCGTGAAAAGGTCGCTGAACAAAACATCAATTTGGAGTACATCAATACAAAAGAATAAATTGCAGATATCTTCACAAATCCTCTTCCACAAGAAGCATTTGAACATCTTCACCAAAAGATGGGGGTTGTTGCTCTTGCATCACATTAAATAATCACCTTCACAAGAGTAGGAGTGACATGTTAGGGGGAGAAATATTACAAACGAAACAATTTGATAGGGCGAGTACTTGGGCAACCCATTTTCCATTGATGTTAAAAGGGAGAGAATGAAAAAATATTTCCATCAATGACAAAGGGGGAGATTGTTGGTCAATAATTGTCATTGATGGAAAATATGATGGTTGAACTCTCCTATACTACACCATCAATGCACTACTTTCATAATGACTTGACTCCTATAACGAAGCCACATTGTCCTAATCACTCTTCTATTTATTATTGCACTATCACTGCACTAGTACATGAATCATGTGACAAAGCCATGTTGTCCAAAATAAGTTATCATTCTGCACTAAATAATTCAAAGACAGTCACAAAGAAAAATATCTTTTTTTCCACCTTGGAGGCATCCTTCCACAATGATTCTTATACCATCTGAAAGAGGATTTTTTCCTCTTTCTAACAAGTACTTACTCGCCTCCAAACTCCCGGTGGTTAGTGAGAACTTGAATTTTTAAGTTGGAAGATATATATTCACTTATGAGCCGACCTTACTTTGGCCTAATTATGTCAGCCTATTGCAGAGATGTGTCTATTCATCTTCCTAGGAAAAAACTATATATATACACATTTCAGTTTTCACTTATCCGTCATTGACTTGGTCATCAAGCACAATACATGAGATATTTAGTTCACATCCCGTGAACTTAAAAGCGTACAGGAGAAGGAACCTTTAGATATTTTGTTTGGGCTTAAAAATCTCATCAAACCGTACTGCATACCTCGGTATTAGTGCAGTACTACTGATACCTTCTCTTGACTGTGCCTCTCTGTTCTCAGACTAAGTGCAATCATAGCTTATGACTGTGGCAGGGTGTTAACCTTCAGAAGCATACAATTGTGGGTTGATTAAAAGAAAATACCTCTCGAACAACATTATTTTTAAAGCGTTGAAAACAATGTAGTGGACTACTTCTCGGATTGGTGTCTAGCCCGGTTTGGTGGATTGTCTCTTAGATAACTCATATTGAGGAGAAGATACCTCAAACTATGTTAAACAGTTTGGTGTATGGTAAAAGCACTGTGATAGGGATTCACTGTGCCTAAAAATCAAGTGGACCGGAGGGGGAGGGGAAGGGAAAGGGGAGAAAGGAGAAGGAAATAATAAATAAGAGAAAGGAGAAAAGAAGACAGTGGCATCATTTAGACAGTCGATTGAGAATGAGACCGCGCCTTGGATAGAAGCTGACATTGGCTTGGATAGTAGGGTATAGTGGGTTGATTTCTGTGACATAGATGGACTATAAACTAAGACTGTAGCAGTGATGTCTATGGTGCAAACTTTGGTGTAGTATTGATAAAAGAAGTGGAGATGGTGCAGATTGGTGAAATGAAGCATTCTTGAACTAACAACTTTAGTAAATCTTGGTGCAACGATGTTTAAGTTGTCTTGAGATAATCTAGTGATTGAAGCAGTGGAGAAGTCATGGTGCAAACTTTGTTATAGTATTGATGAAGAAGTGGAGATGGTGTGGTATGGTGCAGATTGGTGAAATGAAGCAATCTTGAACTGAAGATAGCACAGTGAGCTGTGAAAGAGGATTGCCTTTAGACAGTGAAGAATTTCGTGTAAGTTCTATCTACATTCTTTATTAAAACACAGGATTGGTGTCCTTGGATTTGGTGCTCCTAAACTCAAGGTCAGTTCCTAGGACGAGATGGGGTCGGAGCCTCGTAAAAAACCAGGTTGGTTCTTGACAATAATTGTCATACATTGTACTTATTCTTCTATACTCAATAAATTTATTTTTATACATTTATCTTATTAAATTGTGAAGAATCTAACTAATAATAATAACAATTGAAAGAAAATATTGATTCACCCCCCTCTTAGCATTTCTCAGTTCCTTATTTTACTTCCACATTGCATTTTATTTGTGAAGAATGCATCAACGAGTTCTTTGTTATTTGTCGTAAACAAATAAACTGTGTTCAGTTAGGAGAATAATTAATAGTTGGCGCATTCGAGGAAATTTCGCATGGTATCAAGGCATTATTGATCAGATCAGAGGCGAAATATCGAGAGATCATGTAGTTTCAGAGGGATATCTAAAGCACAGGGTTCATATATGTGCAGGACAAGCCATGGGTGTGAATTGTAAAGGCAGGAAATTCAAGTTCTAGATCCAGTTTGGAGGAAAAGTGTGAATTGCCTAAGAGAATAATTTGCAGGTAATGTGGTTGTCAAGAAGCAATCTTGGTGAGTATATTAGTTGATTCGCATAGTATATTTGGGAATATAAAATTTTTAGCAAGGGTTTCCAGTTTCCAATTTTTAGTAGGATGTTGTAATTTCCAGTAGCATAAGGTCATAGAAAACTTGCTAGTTCAGCTAGTGTGTACTTCAAGAGCAACAGTACATGTGCTAAATTCTAGCGAAGGACTTCCAAAAGGTGGAGTGAGTTTCCCAATGGAGGAGTAGCAGGCAGTGCAAGTGTTGAAGAAGGATTTTCGGAGGTAGGTGAGAGAAGATCTGTGCATTCAGAGGGAGTGTGAGTAGCAAAAGGAAGGATGATCAGGAAGGAGAAGGATAATTCCAGTACTAGCCTTCAATTTATTTTATTTTCACAGAGATGGCCACAACATGACTCCGAGATCATGATAGACTTGACAAAGCCTCTAATTTTGGCATCTTGAAATTTAGAATGCATTTTGTTGGCTTCGTGGGGCCTAACCCAGGTTCAGCGTTAGTTAGCCAAACAAATCCCTACACTATTGGCCCTTTCGGCATTAGCCCACGGAGCGTGGACCGAAGTCTCACCTGAAGTAGTATGGGGGGATGTTGGAACTAAGTTTTCGCACCCTGAGATGGTCATGATGTTGGTTTATATCCTCTGTTCCTACTTTCGTGCAGGTCGCTAAGCCTTATGGCTCTGTCAGTCTATCCCTTTATTCGGCCCTTTAGTACCTCCGCGAAGGTGCTTGACTGACCTTCGCGTAGCCTTAACCCATGATCCAGGTACTTTCACGCTGTTATGATAATGTTTTGTATAGGTTCCCAGGTTATCTTTAGTGTTTTACTTATCTTACTAAACAATCACAGTTAGCGCCACGTAAACTGATATTCTTACTTGCGTTCAATTAACAAATATAATCACATATATTCGCGCATCACATAAACATTATAAATGAAACCCAAGACACAATATAACTAGATGCATTAACAGGAAATAAATACACAGAATTTGCAGAATACTTCTCTTTATTGATATCTTCAGATTATTACAGACTCTATCCGCCCTACACACACAACTGCAGGGGTCTACGCACTCAGCTGCAAACTTCCACCTTAGGCCTCTACGCACTCAGCTACAGAGCCTCTACCTATGCTAAGACCCGAAACACTTAGACATCTCTACCAGGACTCATCACTTCATTCTTCACTATCTTCTAAAAGAATTTTTAGAGCTTACTTACTTAGCTCCTTTTTATACAATCCCATGGTCCATGGACCATGGGTGACCTTTACAGCTGACTTTACACTTTACAAAATAAAGGCGAACAACCCTTTATGACTCATGACACCTTCGCACTCCGCGACCACAAAATGCGGAGACTTTACAACTTTATTACAAAATTGACCCAAAACATGGGCTTTTAGCCCCAAAACTGTCCTTGGGGGATACCGTTCCCAATAGGCCCCCAACAAAAACATGGTGACTCTCCCTCAAGTCACTCTGCGGGCACGAAGATCTTGGTGCGAAGACCTCCCAGCTCAACCTGTATGATTGCAACCTCGGCAATGCACTATGCGGTCGCATGCTTCGCTTCTTTGACCAACTACTCGATCGCTAGTCCTGAACTATCGGCCTGAATCGGCACATTCGACTGCAAGGACAACTGGTGCCGACACTTCATCTATGCGACACTTCCTCATAACCTTTCTTTCCAAAATCTGCGTGGCCACTTTGAATCCAGGGTCGCAGATACTCAAGATAGCATAGCCTCACGGCTTCTTCACAAGCTTGAATTTCTCTTTCATGGCCTTCGCGAGGGCTTGCTCGCCACCTTTCCCGCCAAACATCATGGACAGATTTTCTCCTGTGTAGGGCAGCTGCATGATCCTATGGATCAATCTATCGATGATGGGTATTGGCTCCTCCAGCCACAGACACCCATCGTGCACCAAGCATAGCAGCTGCTTGATGACCAATATTGTAATGGGGGTGCGATTGTAGTGCGGCACCCATAGCAGGTTGAGCAGACCTGCCTTGTCTACTCCCCTAAGCCACTTCTACGGTTCCAATGCAGTCATCTCGGTGGTTGTGTCAATAATGCGGCGCATTAGCTGCTCGGTCGCCAAGTGCGGGAACTTCTCATGGTTAGCTAAGTCCTAATCTTCCAGTTTTAACAGAGGAACCCACCCCAAGCACGGTCCTTCAAAGACAATCTCGTCCGACAGCAGAGGGGTTTGCAAGGGGACCTTGCTCTCATCAATGTCCTTTGGCACCTTGGTCTTGCCCTTGTGTGGAGGGACGTACTCGGGCAACTTAGTGATAGGGTCAGCACCCTGGACTTCAACTTCCTCCACTTCTACCCCCAAGTCCTCATCATCCATCAGGATGTCTTCAATTTCTTCCTCCTCTGGCTCCAGGTTAATGGCTTTGCCCTTTTCCTATGCGGTGGGCTTGTCCTTTGGTGGGTTTCTTCTCGGTGATGCACGCACCGGTATCGCAGCCTGCTTGCCCTTTTTGTCCTTCACACTCTCCTTGGTTGGGTTCAACTTTGGTCTAGGCATCCGTGGTGATTTGGGAACTTCAGCTAATACTTTTGCAACATCTGGGGCAACTCCCTCTGCCTCCCTAACAACTTCCGGCACAACCCCCTTGACTATCACTGCTTCAGTGTCCATAGCTTCTGCAGGTGTTGACATGACGCTATGCAACAAATCGTGTGTCTCCTTTGGCAATGTCTCAAATGCTGAACTGGCTAGCAAAGCTTCAAAGTACTCACAGTTCATGTGTGCCTGAGAGCTCAACAACTTAATTCTCAAAATGCCAAGTGTTTTTCGTTGGGCAGCCACTTGTAATTTATGGGGCATTTTGAATTCAAATCTGACCGTTCCCGGATTGGCGTTAGATTTCCAAGGATCTTACCCATAAAGTTCATCTTAAATGTTGGCTGCCCGCTCCATTTGGCCGCATTTCTACTGTCAAATCATGAACAATGAATTTAACGATCACTTTCCAGCTGACCTGCACAATTTCTCCTTGGGTAGCATAGCTCCTTTCGCACTATCACGAACCTTGTGACATTTCCTCATCCCGTACAATCCTCCAATCGCGCAGTTCCCCAACCCAGGCTGTGTAGTTTATAGTCCCGTGCCTCCTTTCAGCTGCATGGAGCACTAAGACTATGCTACCCTCATATAATCACCTGGCTGGATCACCCGTGTATGGCTTCAATCAACTGCCATTCACCTTTCCCGGGAAGGGATATCCATTCAATTAACCAACTGAATTTCTCTAGCATCGGTAATCTCCTTAATGACATAGGGCCCTAACCAGTGCATTCTGAATTTCCCTGGAAATTTATCAAACTTCTTGTCATATAATAAAACCAGATCATTTACCTTAAATGATCCAAATTGGATCCTAAACACTCTCTAAGTTTTCATAAACTCCTTCAAATTATGCCAAACAGATTCAAGTCTTAGAAAGATCAAGCTATCAGAAGGAATCCTCGTGACAGCTGCAATTGTGATTACCGCAGAGCAACGAGGACCCTCGCTCGAGTGTGCAGACCATTGGCCCATGGTAACACGCGCTAGCGCAAATTGGCAAAACCAGAGGCTAATTCAAGCAACGGGGGTGGTTTTTGATAGGGCGTCCCCCTCAGTGAAGGAAATCCCTAAAGCGCCTGGACTCGAAAAGGCCATGAAATGCGAAAAAGTAATAAATTCGGTTCCGTAGATTCCACAAAACCAACAGGATATCAGAAGGCCTCGAGGCGGTAAGCAGTTTTGGCCGAGTGCCGCACGATGCCACATGCTGAGTGACATGCATCCGGTGGAAGAGAGAGAAAACCGCTCACATCGGACTGGTAAACATCATGCTACTTACCCTCCTGATATGAACGACGACCGTAGGATCTGGGGGGCCTAGATCAATGGCGGAGTCGCATCCCGATAAATGACCAGATTTGGCGAAGTTATAAAGCAAGATTACAGGGGATTTGAAGTCCGACGTGGATGATGAGTTGGCAAACGATTCATGTTTCGCAGGCGACATTGAAGCAAACGGAATTAACGGCCATTCAAATATGATTTAAGGAATCTGACACCCAATTTGTTGGGAAACAGGTGGCCACCTCCCTGCGAGGCGTTACCCAGTGATGATGACGCAGAGCAGAGGAATTCGAACGGACAGAGGCAGGGAAACCAGAAGGCCAGGAAGCGGAAACGAACAGTCAAAGAACAGATTGGCTTTAAAGCCACGAACTGACAGAGACAGAGCGGGCAGTGACAAGAGTTAGCTAGACGCAGAAAGCTAAGAGCAGAAAACAAAGAGTAGAAGCTGAGCTGACCTGAAGGCAACATCGAGCTAGACAGAGCCAGAGAGAGTCAGAGAGTCTGTGTACTCCATAGAAGGCTTGAGAGGTTCAAGCAAACTCCTCGGCATAGGCCTATCATACTACTGTGACCATTAGAGGTCGAGTTCAGTAAGGAGAGTCTGTGCACTCCATTCCTACTGACTTTTATCTGTTTAGTGAGACTCGAATTGAGCTCACTGTTGTAAAAACTCTTCTTGAAAACATAATAGAGAGGCCACCATTGAAGGCTGGACCAGGAGACATAGCCTAGGAGCATTGGGTGAACTCCTTATTAAACTTGTTGTGTTTACATGTTTGACTGTTATGTTTTCTCTAACTGCCTCAGTGTCTATGTATTCTAGCAATCTTATCGATCCATTGCATAAAGTAACATAGGCACATCCATGCACATGAGTCTGTAATACCTTTAATTCTTTGTCCTGGATAAATTCCAGATCAAGTGGTATCAGAGCTCAAGTTTACTAAGGTTAGACAAGCTTGTGCTGGATTTTGTTGTTGAATGCTAACTAGATCAAAGCTTAAACTAGGAGAAGGAGAGTTGGTTGAAACTAACCCTGAAATTGGAAGAGTCTATCCTAAGAGGAAAATGTCAGAAGAAACTCCCTTGGAATCAGACCCTTAGTTCATGGATAGTTTCATGACCATGAGAGCCATGGTAGAGGAAATGTATAGAGAATTTAAGAAAGGTAGAGAGGAAGATTCATCAAAATCCAAACAAGATAAAGGAACAGAAGAATATTTCCTCCATGACCACTCTAAAGGCAAAGGGAATGAAGAAAACCTTCCCACACCTCCTAGTAGCCCTGAAAATAAAAAGAAGACATCTTTGATTAAATTAGATGTTAAATTTGATTTACCAATATATGATGGAGAGTTGAATGCAGAGAAGTTGGATAATTGGATTAGACATATTGATGTTTATTACAGAGTATAGAGCATTGATTTAGACAGTAGTAAGATTTAGCTGGCCAGCCTACGCCTTGGAGGCACTGCCTTGGTATGGTGGGAAGGCAGGACACAAGCTAACATGAAGAATCATGGTAAGATTCTTTCTGTCTGGAGTGAATTTGTTTCTGCAATTAAAAAGCAATTCTATGCACTATCCTATATGCAGCAAGCCATGATGAGTTGGCAAACTATTCGCCAATCGAAAGGGCAAAGTGTACAAGGTTACACTCAAGAATTTAGGAAAAAAGCTTTGATTCTAGGAATTTCTTTAGACTCACCTGAGACTCCACTGAAGTATATAGGTGGTCTACACAGCTACATGAGGCACACTATCCTCATGTTTAATCCCACTAGCATAGATGAGGTATCCGTTCAGGCTACACATCTAGAAGCTAGAGGTAAGAATGGGAACCCAGAAGTTGGGGGATCATCCAAACCCACTACAAGCAGGAATAAGAAGAAAAGAAAATATAAATGGAAAGAGAGGAAGACAAATACTATACAAAAGACCAAGTTTTCATGCACTCACTGTAAGAAGGATGGGCATGATGATGAACACTACTGGATTCTGCATCCGGAGCTGAAACCCAAGAAAAACGAGGGAAAAAGGAAGAAGACTGCTGCAGCTATTCAAAAGGATTTGGGGTCAGACTCAGGAGATGAAACAACAATCGCGGCCATAGGTATAAAAGGTAAAATTTTTGAAGCATCTACTAGTAATTCTGCACAATCTACTGATAATGAAGAAAATGAGAGGAAAAGACATGAGATTTTTCATATTCGAGTTGTTTCCAAGCATCAAAAGATTGATACTTTGTTTGATAGTGGCTCACAAGTAAATTTAATTTCCGAAGAAATTGTAAAGAAGTTGGGATTACTAACCACACCTCACAAAAAGCCATATCCATTAGGTTGGTTATGTGATAAAGCACAGCTACAAGTGACTAGACAATGTAAACTTAGGTTTTCTTTTGGGTCAACATTTGTAGATGAGGTTGAGTTAGATATATGTGGAATTATTTTAGGAAGTCCTTACTTATATGGTAGAAAAGTTATTTTCTATAGAGTTGAAAACAAGTATCAACTCATTAAAGATGGAATCGAATATATTGTAAGAGCTCACAAACTCAAGAATAATTATACTCTCATAAACTTAGGGCAGATGAAAAGAATTGTAAATTCATGCAAATAAATTTTACTGATGGTTGTAAAGGAAAAGAAACCTAATAAAACCAATGTATTTGAGGGTTGTGATGCTAAACAGCAAGCTGATTTAGAAAAAGTTGTTTCAGAATATGATATATTGTTTCAAGAACCTAAAGTTATGCCACCTAAAAAGGAAATAGTACATGATATTAATTTGCAGCAAGATGCTCCATTGCCTAACATCAGAATGTACAGGTTGTCCGCTTTAGAGAATGCAGAAATCAAGGAGCAGGTACAAGAGTTGCTCGAGAAGGGGTTCATCAGACCTAGAACATCACCGTGTGGGTCTCCAATTGTCTTGGTGAGAAAGAAAGATGGCTCATAGAGAATGTGGATTGATTACCGAACACTGAATAAGATAACGATAAAAATCGTTATCCCCTTCCTCACATAGATGATCTATTGGATCAATTAAAGGAAGTTGTTTATTTTCCAAGTTGGACTTGCATAGTGGCTATCATCAAGTCAGAGTTGCAGAGAAAGATGCATTGAAGACTGCTTTCAAAACAATGCAGGGATTGTATGAGTGGTTGGTTATGCCTTTTGGCTTAACTAATGCTCCTGCTACTTTCATGAGAGTAATGAATGATGTACTCAGACCTTTTCTTGATGAATTTGTTATTGTATATCTAGATGACATTCTTATATTCAGGAAAACGTGGGAAGAACATTTAAAGCATGTTAAGTAGACTCTAGATGTTTTGAAAAGAGGAAATATTTATGTTAAACTCTCAAAATGTGAATTTGGCTTTGAATTATTTGGGTCATATAGTAGGGGGTGGTGAATTGAAGATAGATCCCTCTAAGGTTGCAGTCCTTATAAACTGGCCTAAGCCCAAATCTGCTACAGAAGTTAGAAGCTTCCTAGGAGCAACACAATATTGGAGAAAGTTTATTTCTAACTTTTCCTTAATTGTAGCTCCCTTACATGCTTTAACAGGATTGAACGAGGTGTTTCAGTGGGGAGGCAAACAGCAGAAAGCCTTCGACACCTTAAAAGAAAATATTAGTACAACACCAGTACTAGCACTGCCCGATCTTCAAAGACCATTTGAGATTGAAATAGATGCCAGTGACTATGCCATAGGAGCAGTGTTGATGCAACATGGTAAACCCATATGTTATCATTCTTAGACATTTAATTCTGCAGTAGTTAACTATCCCACATATGATAAAGAATTGTATGCATTAGTACAGAGTGTGAAAAAGTGGAAACATTATTTAATGGGCAAAGAGACAGTTATACATACTGACCATCAACCACTCCAATATTTGCACTCACAAACTAAGTTGCAGCAATCAAGACACTATAGGTGGATGTGTTTTCTACAACAGTTTCATCTTGTAATCAGATATAAAAAAGGCATACACAACAAAGTTGCAGATATGTTGTCCAGACCAATCATAAATGCATCCACTATACTTAAGCATAATTCAGTATTGCATGAAAGCTACATTGAACAATATGCTCAAGATATAGATTTTAAAGATGTATATGCAACTTTAAGTCATGACAAACAAGTAGGAGAATTGGATTATCATGTTAAGGACCAGCTCTTGTATCATTTTGGGAAGCTATGCATTCCACAAACAGAAAGAGTAAAGATAATTTGAGAGGCACACACTTCTCTAATATCAGGTCACTTTGGTGTAAGTAAAACAGTTGCACAGCTGCAAAGATTTTGTTATTGGCCAAAAATGAATGAGACAGTTTCTAGATATGTAAGAGGGTGTACCATGTGTGCTAAAAGCAAGCCCAACAATAGAAAACTAGGCTTGTACACTCCACTACCAGTCCCTTCTCATCGTTGGGAAAGTGTTTCCATGTACTTTGTTGGAGGACTGCCTAAATCTAGGAAAGGTCATGACTATTTATATGTTGTTGTGGATAGGTTCAACGAAATGTGTATTTTAATACCTTGTAACAAACATATTACAGTTGAACAAACTGCAAAGTTGTTCTTTCAGCATGTATGGGTTCATTTTGGATTATCCACTTCCATTATATCTGATCAAGATACCCGATTTGTTGGGAAATTTTGGTCAAGTCTGTGGGAATTGATGGACACCAGACTGAAGAAAAGCACAACTTTTCATCCGCAAACAGATGACCAAATAGAAGTGGTCAATAGGATAGTGGTCCAGTTGCTCAGAGGCTATTGTAGCAAGCATCCCAGGCTTTGGGATGAACATTTATGTTATGTGCAGCATGATTACAACCGAGCTAAACATTCTTCTACACAAAGATCTCCTTTTGAGACCTGTTTTGGTTTCACACCAAGGTCTCCCTTGGAATTTGTCTTTGGTAAAGACATAGCGGTTGATCGACACAGTGATTTGGACAAGGCAACCAAGTTCATCGAACAAGTCCAAGAGATTCACCAGGCAGTACAGGAACAGCTGGAAAAGAGCCAATCCAAGTACAAGGCAAGGCATGACAAGCGTCCGATGGAGCATAGTTTCCAAGTTGGTGATCAAGTATGGCTGTATATCAGCAAAGACAGAATGCAAGGTGAAGGTTAGAATCTAAAGCCAATAAGGTATAGACCTTTCAAGATACTTGAGAAAATTGGTGAGAATGCTTTTCGCCTTGATTTACCAGCTTACATGCACATTTACTTAGTTGTTAATGCAGACAGATTGAGAGTATTTGAGCCTTCATTGATTGAAGATCCTGAAGAGCAGAGTCAGTTGCCTTCTATTGATGATCTGTTACTTGAATATCTTAATGAATTGCAGGAAGAAACAGTTTTGGACAGGAAGGTGAGAACTATGCACAGAGGGGTGTTGAGTACCTTAGGATTGGACTCAAAGGTTCAAAGCCAAGCAGTGCGAAATGGATAGAAATTGGACAAGCGAGGAATCAATACCCTCACTTGATTGATGCTTAAAAATAAACTTTTGGTGGTCCAAAAGCTTTTTCAGTGGGAAGGCCGTGATCTGAATTGGATCCTAAACACTCTCTAAGTTTTCAGCTCAAATTATGCCAAACAGATTCAAGTCTTAGAAAGATCAAGCTATCAGAAGGAATCCTCGTGATAGTTGCAATTGTGATCAACACGGAGCAACAAGGCGCAAATTGGAAAAACTAGAGGCTAATTCAAGAAATGGGGGTGGTTTTTGATAGGGCGTCCCCCTCAGTGAAGGAAAGCCCCGAAGTGCCTGAACCCGAAAAGGCTATGAAATGAGGAAAAGCAATAAATTCGGTTTCGTGGATTCCACAAAACCGACAGGATATTGGAAGGCCTCGAGGCGGTAAGCAGTTTTGGTCGAGTCCCGCCCGATGCCACACACTGAGTGACACGCATCTGGTGGAAGAGAGAGAAAACTGCTCACATTGAATGGGTAAACGTCATGCTACTTACCTGACCGATATGAACAACGACTGTAGGATCTAGGGGGCCTAGATCAACGACAGAGGCGCATCCCGATAAATGACCGAATTTGGTGAAGTTATAAAGCAAGATTACAGGAGATTTGAAGTCCGACGTGGACGATGAGATGGCAAACGATTCATGTTTCGTGGGTGATCTTGAAGCAAACAGAATTAACGGCCATTCAAATATGATTTAAGGAATCTGACACCCAGTTTGTTGGGAAACAGGTGGCCACCTCCTTGCAAGGTGTTGCCCAGTGATGATGACGCAGAGCAGAGGAATTCGAATAGACAGAGGCAGGGAAACTAGAAGGCCGGGAAGTGGAAATGAACAGTTAAAGAACAGATTGGCTTTAAAGCCATGAATTGACAGAGACAGAGCAGGGAGTGACAAGAGTTAGCTAGACGCAGAAAGCTAAGAGCAGAAAATAAAGAGTAGAAGCCGAGCTGACCTGAAGGCAGCATCGAGCCAGACAGAGCCAAAGAGAGTCAGAGAGTCTGTGTACTCCATAAAAGGCTTGAGAGGTTCAAGCAAACTCCTCGACATAGGCTTGTCATAATACTGTGACCATTAGAGGTCGAGTTCAGTAAGGAGATTCTGTGCACTCCATTCCTACTAACTTTTATCTGTTTAGTGAGACTCGAATTGAGCTCACTGTTGTAAAAACTCTACTTGAAAACATAATAGAGAGGCCACCACTTAAGGCTGGACCAGGAGACGTAGCCCAGGAGCATTGGGTGAACTCCTTATTAAACTTGTTGTGTTTAGATGTTTGACTGTTATGTTTTCTCAAACTGACTCAATGCCTATGTATTCTAGCAATCTTATCGATCCATTGCATAAAGTAACATAGGCACATTCATGCACATGAGTCTGTAATACCTTTAATTCTTTGTCCTGGATAAATTCCAGATCATTAAAGGTGCGCAACTTTAATGTGTCAATCATGCCATGCTTTTTCGTGTTGCTTTTGGACCTATTGGTGAAATCCAGTGAGAAATATGTCTTCCTCAAGCTCAGCAAGCTACGCGAGCCTCTCTTCTAGGGCTTCGCGATCCATTATACCCGTGAGTGCCGCTATGCGCAGACTAGCCACAATGTATTCCATGGGCATCACTACTTCAACACCATATACATACCTAAAGGGTGTCTATCCAGTCAACTTTTTGCATGTCGTTTGATAGGCCCATAATACTGTGGGTATGCGTAGGTCCCATTCACTTCGCTGAGCATTTCAAACCTTGGTCAACGCATTCTCTAGCACCTTATTGAATGCTTCCACCATCCTATTAGCCTATGGTTGATAAGGCGTGCTTTTCTAGTGATATACCTGAAATTCCTTCGTCAGTGCGCTGATTGTTTCATTCAGAAAGTGCATACCATGATAGCTCATCAGAATCTTTGGACACCCAAATCGCGCCAATACATACTCAAAGAGGAACTTCGCAGCAGTCACACCTGTGCAATCCTTCATAGGATGTACCTCCGCCAATCGAGTCAAATACTCAGTCGCGGTGATAATGTATTGTGCTCCTGTATTCTTCCCTTGGGGCTGAATGGGTCCCACAAAATCTATCGCCCATTTCTCAAAAGGTCGTAACGTCATTTGTGGATTCAGAGGCAGCTCATCCCTCCGCGATGGCCTGCCAGTTCTTTGACACACATCACACGCCTTACAGTGAGCTTTTGAATCTTGATGGAGGGTTGGCCACCACAACCGTACGCATAGAATCTTTTGCGCAGTCGCCCTTCCTACATAATGCCCTCCCACGGTGCCCCCATGAGCGTCCGCGAGGATACTGCTCCTTTCAAACTCCGATACATATTGTCATAATACTTCATCAGACCCCATTTTGTATAGATATCCGGCAATGACAAAGAATTCTGCTGCGTGTAATACTAATTCCTTCTTCTGTTGGATGGTGTAACCTTCCGGGGTAGTTCCTGTCATGAGGAAGTGTATGATGTCTTCAAAGTGACCGTCTACGATGCACACTGCAAATAACTGTGCGTCAAGTAATCCCTCCTCCAAATTAGTGGGCTCTTCCCCTGTTTCGATGCGCGACAGATGGTCTGGTCCCGCGTTTAGTCGTCTAGGCTTCACAATAACCTCAAAATCATACTCCTGGAACAATAATAACCATCTATAGGTTCTCCCCCCCAACACAGGCTTATTGACCAAGTATTTCAACGCGGAATGATCCGTATACATCTTAAAATGTCCACCCAACAAATAGTGTCTAAACTTCTGGAGCGCGTATACCATGGCTAACCCTTCGTGCTCGGTGGTGGAATAGTTCTTCTCAGCCTTGGATAAACTTCTTCTTGTGAATGCTATAGGATGGTCCACTTCTCCTCCACCAGCCTATGCTAGTACTACTCCCAGTGCTATACATGACATGTCTACATGTACATGAAACTCCTTCTTCCAATCCGAGAAGACTAAAATCAGCACGGTGACCATTTTTTCTTTTAATACATCCAAGCTTTTCTTGCAGTCTTTGTTCCAACAAAACGTGACATCCTTTTTCAAAAATTTCTCCATAGGCGCAGTGATCTAGGCATAGCCCTTGATAAAGTTTCTGTAATACCCAATATGTCCCAAGGTTGTGCGCAACTATTTCACACTCCTTGGTGCCTCCAATTTAAGTATCACTGCGATCTTCCTAGGATCCACCATCAGTCCTTGTCTACAAACCACATGGCCCAGCAGGGTCCCAAAAGGAACACAAAATAGACATTTCTTCAAATTGAGTGCAATCTGGTACCTTCGACAAGTATCTAGCATTAGGCACAAACTTGCTACATGGAGTCTTACCAATCCAAACACAGTCCAGTAATCAAAGTACACCTCTAGAAACTTATGAATAAATTCCTTGAATGCAGCAATGACTATGCGCAAAAAAATTGCAGGCGCATTCTTTAATCCGAACAACATTATAGTGTATGAAAACATCCCCATTCAGCCACGGAGGTCGTCTTGTTTCTATCCTCCGATGTGATTTTGATATGATGGTACCCAGAGAACGCATCAGTGAAGGAGTACACTTCCTAGCCACCTACGTTATCCAATACCTCATCAGTGAATGGAGGCAAGAAAGGATCATGTATGCAAGTGTCATTCAACTTCCTGAGATCTACACATACCCTTATTTCATCCTTCTGCTTCTTTTCCTGTACCACCATTGGGCTTATCCAATCGGATTCTTCTACGGGCTCAATGATGCCTACCGTGAGCATCTTGTCTAGCTCTAAGCGGACCTTCTCCTTATACTTTGGATTGAGACAGTAAGGTCTTTGCTTAACCGGTTTCGCGTCAGGTTTTAACGTGATCTTCATAATGCCCAAGTCTCCTATTATCCCCTTTAGCTCCGTAAACTTATTAGGGAACAAATCCTAGTATTCACGGAGCAATTCAGTGACCTTATCTACCATCGTGTCATCCCAATAATCTCCAATCTTCACAAATTTGGGCTCCGCCTCCGTACCAATATTTACTTGTTTCGTTTTCAGTGGCGCGGTTATATCAGGATTCTCAATCTGCGGTCTCTTGACCTCGCAATGACCTTACGTTTCAGGGATATTAATTTTTGTGGATCCTCGTCTTCTTCTTCAGCAGTCACGTTGTAGCATTCCAACGCATGGCTTAGCTGAGTAGTCCAATCGGGTTGAATCAGATCCAAAGGATCTTGCGGTATCCTAAAGATTGTTGCTTTAACTTCTTGTAGTGCTTCGTCAATACAATCAAACTCGTCTTCGAAGCTGAACGTCATTATGAATCCTTCGTGCAAAATATCCCATTCACCTGTGCCATGGCGGAGCTCTGCCTCCAAGTACCAGTTCATCGGGATGACATCGAAGGAATGATAGAATAAGTGCACCCATTCAGGTTGGGGATTCGCTCCATAAGCCTTAACCCATTTGGCCAAGTGTGCACGCAGATCATCCTTCCTATCATATTTGTCTATTATTCATACCTTCGGCTTCTCAAAGTGTGTTCTCATCATCCTCCTACACTCGCGCCAATCATCAAAGCTACCCTTTTGTGTACCCCACCATCTTGTGGGCGTAGCGCGCAGTGCCTAGTCCAAAGCCTGGAAGTGCTTTCTTGTACCTCCCTCTCAAATGCATCCAAAAATACATCTACATCATTCAGGCCACCGTAAGTGGGCATATTTCTTATCTCTCATGATACACAGTGCAGCAACCAGGTCATCATGTTACAGCTCAGCGTGGTTACTTCATGTAGCCGATTCTTCCTGCGCTCTAGTTCTTCATCAGAGTCTGAGGTGTAGGAACTCTCGCGATCCCATGTAATTCATCCATTCGCTGTCGGATTCACCCAATCTTGGTCTCGCGTTGTTATCTTATATATGCAGTCCAAATCATCATCACTTTCGTAATCACGGACTGGTTCAGTATAGCGCGACCCTTTAGTAGGATGTAGGGGTAGTATTACGTGGAGAGATTTCTTCTCAAATATCATCTTCCGCTTCTTTAGGTTGATTACCCCGTTCATGTCAGTAGCCCAATCAATGCCAAGGAGTGCAGGGTAGGGTTTGTTGTCATCCACAATTTCTATTACTTCAAAGTCAGCCAATGTGATCGCGCCTTCAATATCTACAGTCACTCCTTGCAGCCGTCCCATGGGGATGATCTTTTGCTGATTTGCCATCTTTAACTGAATCGGAGACCACTGTAGCGCGGGTCTTCCCATCTGCTTCCAAGTCTGCTTTGGTAAAATGTTTGCATCTGACCCCAGATCCAAAATAAACTGATCCATTTCATATTCTCTTATCTACGCGGTCAGTCTCATTTCTCATCCAGTCCTTGTTTTATGCTTACCAATCTTCTGTACCACGCACGGTTCACCGAGAGTGTTTTCGGCGCATCTATTTATAAGTTCATGTAGTCCCTTCACAGCCTTGCTATCACATAATAGCTTCATGCAGGTCTCTATAAGGGTCCATTTCCTGATCAAGCTTATCCTTGTTTCCTGAGGTGGAGGCCTCAATGAAGCTCTTCTTTGCTTCCATGAACGTTTTGCGTGCGCGCTCCAAATCAAATTCAGTCTCCTTCGCCAGAGCTTTGCGAACCCATGCACTGTCTTCGGGTTGTTTTCCCTTATCATCACACGTTGCAGTTCCACTTCGGAGCACTATATTCACATTCAGATACTCTTCGTGAGGCTCAACCCTCATCATTTGCAAGTTTTGAGTCGGCTGAGGTGGTAGTGCCCCTTTGTCGCGTATCCTCGCTATCAGCGTAGGACAATTTTCCGTCTCATGATCAAACTGAGTACAATATTTACACGACGGTCACATCAGGTTAGTGCATTCACGGGCATAGTGTCCTGGTCCACAGTTGTAGCAGATTAGTTGTCCCCGACCTCTGTCAGGTCCTCCTCTGCCTCGGCCTCGTCCACGCCCCTGAAATCTTGTTCGCGCCAACCCAGCGCTTTGGTGAGGGGGTCGCATTTCTGCTTGAACCCTATAGGTGGGTGTTCTGTCCATCATCAATTCATAACTTTGGCAGTTGTGCTCATCATGCCCTACTGACCTGTAGAAGTTGCAGAACAGTTGTTGTGGTGTTTTTACAAACTTATGTAGCAAATGACAGTTATCCGTCGTATGTTTCCCTGCTACCTGACATATAGCGCACCACAACGCAGGCCCCGCGCTCGGTCCTTCTTGGGCCTCCAGCCTCAAAAGCATTGGTCCTCCTCCTGCAATATAGTTTGCAAAGACTGGGCAATGGTATTTGTCATGCCCCTGAGCCTTACATTTCAGGCACCATATTTCTTCGCGCACCTCCGGTCGAACTGTTATGTCCTTCTTCAAACTTTGCATTTCAAGGCAAAGATTTTGCAACTACGCATGGATATCTTGAACCCCCAGATTCAGGTCTTGCATTAGCGTTTCATGCAGTCTCATGGCAATCTCCAAGGCCTCTACCTGAGTCGTAATATTCTGTTGTGACAGTGCAGCCCTTAGGTGAGGCGAGAGCGAAGCCACGAACCATTCGCGGAGCTGTCCAACTGTTAAGTTCATATTAGCTTCATGGATTTTACACTTCAACCTATGATCCAATTCCTAAGGTGTCTCATCTAGTTTCATTGCGATTTCCCTGAACCCCGCAATCGGCTGTGCCTTGGATTTGGGCCTACTGAACTCTTTATCCATCATGTTCTGGATGTGTGCCACCCCAACGTTTGGGTTATCATTAGAGTACTTGATGTACTATGTTAGCGCGCAATCCTGCAAAGCACTAACCAATGTCGCCTTCTTCATGTGGTCATCTGTGACGCCCTGAGCTTCCCATACAGCTTTCACAACGAACCAAAATTGGTCCGGGTCCTCATTTCCCAAGCCCTTAAACAAAGGCAACTTCACTGAATTTTCCATGTGGAACTGTGGTGGAGGTGGAGGTGGTGTGGGCAAAGTCGCAGGTGATGGTGGTGAAGTTGGAGGTGGCAGTCACGGGAATCCCTGTTTTATTAACTGGATTTCACTTCGCGGAGAAGCCTGCACTACTCCCTCTTCATCACCCAATGGAGGTGAAATCAGTGGGCTATATTCAAGACCCTTTCCTCCTTCGTTTCTGTAAATATTTCCACTTTGCGTAGCTCTAAACATCAAGGTAGATGCATAACCCGTTTTTCACACAATAACATCTTAATCAAGGTATTTAAAGACTGCATGTACTTACCTCGCGGATCTTTGAAAAAGCATCGCTCCACCTCGTTGTAACTAATTGAGGTATCGACCACGAATTCAATCACAAATCCTCCTATGATGCGATTGAGCCAATGATCAACAACACGGGCGATCTTATCCTCAGAGGCTTCCAGTCTCTGTACTAACTCCGGGGTCCAGACAATAGGACTGTCAAGTCTCCACCTTCCTTATCTATCTGCTAGCTTCACGATCCACTCGTATAACTCAACCTCTAAAGGAACAAAAAAAGATCTTGTGGATTTATTTATATAGGTACCTGTCTAGCCACTGTTCCTTTGTCATCCGTGGATTTATGTTCTCATGCACCATGAATTCATGGATCTTCTTGTCCAACCAGTCTTCGATCTCTTTCTTAGTTGGATTCCAGTGATACTACATCACACATCTCTCATGCAGATTCTGGTCCCGAAATGGAACCATTTGTTGGCTTTGTGGGGCCTGACCCAGGTTTTGCGTTAGTTAGCCAAACAAATCCCTACACTACTGGTCCTTTCGGCATCAGCTCGCAGAGCGCGGATCGAAGTCTCACCCGAAGCAGTATGGGGGGATGCTGGAACCAAGTTTTTGCACGCTGAGATGGTCGTGATGTTGGTTTCTATTCTCTGTTCCTACTTTCACGCAGATCGCTAAGCCTTATGGCTCTGCCAGTCTATCCCTTTATCCCACCCTTTAGTACCTCCGCGAAGGTGCTCGGCTGACCTTCGCGCAGCTTTAACCCGCGATCCAGGTACTTTTGCGCTGCTATGACAACGTTTTGTATAGGTTCCTAGGTTATCTTAAGTGTTTTACTTATCTTACTAAACAATCACAGTTAGGGCCGCGTAAACTGATATTCTTACTTGTGTTCAATTAACCAATATAATCACATAAATTTGCGCATCACATAAACATTATACATGAAACCCAAGACGCAATATAACCAGATGCATTAATAGGAAATAAATACATAGAATTTGTAGAATACTTCTCTTTATTTATATCTTCAGATTATTACAGACTCTATCTGCCCTGCGCACACAGCTACAGGGGTCCGCGCACTCAGCTACTAACTTCCACCCTATTCCTCTGCGCACTCAGCTGCGGAGCCTCTACCTATGCTAAGACCCGAAACACTTAGACTTCTCTACCAAGACTTGCCACTTCATTCTTCACTATCTTCTAAAAGACTTTTTACAACTTACTTACTTAGCTCCTTTTTATACAATCCCATGGTCCTGTTATCACCCCAAGAAAATCTCCTAGGTTGTATATCAGAGATGCTCGGGAACATTACAAACTCAACAAAAATGTTGGAAATAGGTGGATGAATGGAAGGAATGATGCATATTCAAGCCAGATAACCACTTCTACTATGCTTAACCCCAAACATGGGTGAACACCCCCAGACTACAAGGCTTTAGACCACCAATTACTCACAGTTTGAGGAATAAGTGGGGATGGAGAATATTGACCACACCAGCAGATGCACAGGACCCTGTGATAGCCGGCTGCAACCAGTTAAAAGGTCTGTAAATCTATTTCTCAATGCACAGACAGGATGACAGCTCTCTGGCATTAAAACAATAGAAACTTGCATACACATTCAGTAATACATACTAGATTCTAACACATAGGTGGGATGACAACCCCTCTAATCTAAACATCAAGAGCACATAAAAAATGCATAACAGGCACAGCCTGGAACAAAGAAGAAGTGGAAAGTGAGCAATTAACAACAAAAGAAGCTTGCATTCGCTGAAAATGAAGACCAGAAGCTGCAGGTATCATAGTAGTTACAGTCTCCAGAAGTTGAACTTTTCATCAAAATAACATCCATCAACCCTGATTACATCTGTCTTCTGGATATATATAGAGTTTGATTACAAAAACACTCTGCTGTGTTATACGAAGAAGGATCATAATGGACCAAAAACCACATTAATTCTTTGGAATGGACCTCTGCCATGATCTGACTGTGTCTGTGCATGAATTCAACCTTCTTTGATGTTCTACAGTCCTTCTCGGGCAGGTGGAGTGTTGTATGAGTGAAACTCCACAACTGATTAATGCTTTATCTGCTTGAGAGTGGTCCTTTCCTTCTCGACCATGTTTTTCCTTAAATGCGGTGGTTGAAGATTGAATGTGTTGGGTACAGGTAGCTGATCGTTGTTGTCCTTCGGGAGCTCAAGATAGTCAAAGGAGTAAAGACTTCATGGCAGGTGCACAGAGTAAATAGAGAAACGAGGTGGACCGTCGGATGGCACAGATCAACGACAGAGATCGCTCGATGAGGAATATCAGGAGGCGAGGCAGAAGAAAGCTGTGAGCCGTAGGATCCAGTGCATGGATGGCAGAGATCTTTCGGCGGGAGCTATCGGGAGGAAGTGGGCGGAGACCACTATGAGCCGTTGGATCATGGTCGGGCAGATTCAATGGCAATTAGGTGCGCCAAAATTAATGGGCGGGAGGACAGGCGGACGGCGGTAAGCGGTTTCCCTGCACCGCTTATCGGAGGCGGGTGGTTTTCGTACGCGATGGCGCGATCCAGTAGAATTGTGACACGTGGTCGACGCGACAGGTGGGAAACCACTTTCCCCGCGCATTAACGAGCGGGAAACTCGTGTGAGCAGGGATTGCGACTACCATCTGATCGCGTGACTGACGGTCGGATGGTGAGGAAAGCGCACGATGTTTAACGTGCGGTAAAAACAGCGGAGACTGTCGGATCAGGTGATGCGGTCGACGGTGGAGATCAAAGCGGAGGGCTATATGAGAGCGCCGAGTCATATGATCGGGTCATACGACGATTCAAAATTAGCGCTCAAGGCCGAAAGAACATAGGCTTTCACAGCGAAGTAAAGGTGAAATGAAGTGTTTGAACGAGGAACAAAGAGGTTTCAGGAGAACAAGAAACAGAGAAGGCGAGGCTCTGGGGTATGAATAAATCGAAGGAGAAGAAGGTGAATGACCACTGCGAGCACCTTTTTCGACATAAACCCACCACCAGACCCGAATTTGACCTTCAAATGCTGAAGTTTTTAGCAGAGCTAACACTGGATCCTTTTGGGGATGAGATCCTCCTTGTGAGGTCTCAAGAACCTGCAGACCAATGCCTTCATACAAAACCGGCTTTTAAAACATTTCCTAGTATTCATTGGGCATGGAGTCAAACTAAGCCTATACTAAAACCTGTAAAAGAAAATGCTTACAATCATTAAGGCCTGAGGACCTTAAATAACATAAATATTCAAAGACTGGCCAACTGATGGGCCACCAAAATTGTTGTCTGTCATTCGGTTCATCATAGATCAGCAAAACTGGATTTATTTGATCATCTGCCTCAAACAGTTTAGGACATTTGAGCTTAATAGGTATATATGGATCAAATTTCATCCCCTTTCTGTGTATTTTCCTCCTTGGACGTTCTTCATAGGAGCCTCTGTACACCTGCTGAATAATCAAGGCTGCTGTGCAATTGTCTGTGTCTTTTGTGGTCTGCACAACTAATATGAATGGTGCACCATTGTATTCTTGTGCAGGGGACACAAAGACATCATCTGCTCCTGCATCTTGCTTTGTACAATCTTGATCCAAGGAGGAGTCCCAAAACTGTGCATCCTCTTCCTCTGTCATCTGGCAAGCTGCCTTTTCAATCTGTGTGGAGACCTCCTGGGCAGGCATCAGAATATCAAGACTGAGATGATCAGTTTCAGCCTTGAGTATTGAATTTTGTTCTGCCTCAGTGTTCAAGGGGAAACTTTGAGGGATTTTCACTTGAGCAGACAGAGGGACAAAAGATGATGGGGAGCTTTCTTCTCCCTTCTTGATCACTGGTCTGGGGACAAAAGCAGGCTGGCTAATTTGCAGATCTGCATAGCCATGTGAAGATGAGCTAGCATCGAGCACAGATTCTTGGAGGATGAAGGGGTCAACTGCTGATTGCTGCTGCTGATAAGCTTGTCTTTTTGTAGGTACAACAAACTGACAAGTAGTGCCTCTGGATAATGCTTCTTCGTATGCAGCTCTGGTTAGGAAAGGAGCACCTTCCAAAACATGGACCTCCTCCTCTTCTTCATACTGCACTTCTTCCATGACTATATTTTGTAAAAGGGTCTTCACCCCTTTATCTTCGTTTACAACTTTGCTTCTTTGCAAAATTTGCAACTGCTCCTGTGCTCCTCTATATGGATTTGGCCTTGAAAGAGCAAAGGAACAAGGAGCTCCTGCTTCCTCAGAATACTGCTCAACTTTTAGTTTGGAAACTTCAGAGGCTAATGCCTCTATCATCTTGGCAAATATGTTGATCTCAGGATCTGAGGATGATGAGGATTCACCCCTTTGTCTTCTACTTTCAACATCACCTTCGAGTCTTTCTGCAGCAGTGATTTTTGCTTCTACCTCAAAGGCTGCATTTTTCATATCAGCCAAAGAAGCACATCTTCTTTCTCTTAATAGCAGGCAGAACTGAGAATCGAAAGCATTGCATAAGTAATCATAACAGAAGTGGGGGTAGGTTTTATTTCACATGGTATTCTGTTGTTCATAAGGTTGAATCTCTTGTTCAAATCGAACAGCAGCTCACCATCTTCCCTTTGCAAGTTCCCAAACTCAGTATAATATAAGAGCAGATCTTTATTGTTCCCCCAATGCTTTAGGAACACATCATCTAGGGCCTCAATTTCTGCAATAGACCTAGGGGGTAATTCTCTAAACCATTTTCTAGCTTCCCCATCTAGGCTTTGGACAAAAACCCTCATCCAAACATCCTCTTCATTGATATCCAGGTTATCAGCATAGCTATAAAAAACCTCCAAATGCTCTTCAGCTGTTACTCTTTCTGCACCAGTAAACTTAGGCATATATTCTTGATAATCTCCTACAGGCATGGCATTCAAAGGGGTAGGCAAGACTAAGGGTCCATACCTAGCAGCAACTATTCTTTCTATCTTTGTGAGGGCTTGCTGGCCTGCCATGACTGAGGTAAGTGGAAGGATACTGGTAGACTGAGTGGAATGGATCAATGAAAAGAATGACAGAAACAGAGGAATATGATGGACAACATGGAAAGCTTCTTTCTTTGAACTAAAATCCGAAAGGGAGATGAATGACTAAGGAGCTTTATGAATCTCTGAAGGTGACTTTCACTAACAAAGATACATGGAATTTCTAAGGCTTACCTGGTCCTGATGCTCCTTTCTACGATACTTTCTTTTGCTTAATGATCTTCTCAGGATCAGGCACTGATTCAGCTGGTGATTTCTGTAGATATCTCTGAGCATGCCTCACAAACTGAGCCAGAACTGCAATGTGGAGTCGCCAAAGGTTGGTCTTCCTCCAGTGGAGTCGCTAGATAGATGATTACAACCAGAAATGTGCCCAGACCTTGTCTACCATCAAAATCTGGAACTGTGTCATTCTACCAGGGAAGCTGACCTTCAATTTCCTCTCCTCGACAACGACGCCAATTAATGTTATCACCCCAAGAAACTCTCCTAGGTTGTATGTCAGAGATGCTCGGGAACATTACAAACTCAACAAAAATGTTGGAAATAGGTGGATGAATGGAAGGAATGATGCATATTCAAGCCAGATAACCACTTCTACTATGCTTAACCCCAGACATGGGTGAACACCCCCAGACTACAAGGCTTTAGACCACCAATTACTCATAGTTTGAGGAATATGTCAGGATGGAGAATACTGACCACACCAGCAGATGCATAGGACCCTGTGATGGCCGGCTGCAACCAGTTAAAATGTTTGTAAATCTATTTCTCAATGCACAGACAGGATGACAACTCTCTGGCATTAAAACAACAGAAACCTGCATACACATTCAATAATAAATACTAGATTCTAACACAGAGGTGGGATGATATCCCTTCTAATGCTAAACATCAAGAGCACATAAAAAATGCATAACAGGCACAGCCTGGAACAAAGAAGAAGTGGAAAGTGAGCAATTAACAACAAAAGAAGCTTGCATTAGCTGAAAATGAAGACCAAAAGCTACAGGTATCATAGTAGTTACAGTCTCCAGAAGTTGAAATTTTCATCAAAATAACATCCATCAACCCTGATTACATCTGTCTTTGGGATATATATAGAGGTTGATTAGAAAAACACTATGCTGTGCTATACGAGGAAGGATCATAATGGACCAACAACCACATTAATTCTTTGGAATGGGCCTTTGCCATGATCTAACTGTGTTTGCGCATGAATTCAACCTTCTCTGATGTTTTGCAGTCCTTCTCGGGCAGGTGGAGTGCTGTATGAGTGAAACTCCGCAACTGATTAATGCTTATCTGCTCGAGAGTGGTCCTTTCCTTCTCGGCCATGCTATTCCTTGAATGTGGTGGTTGAAGATTGAATGTGCCGGGTACAGGTAGCTGATCGTTGTTGTCCTTCGGGAGCTCAAGATAGTCAAAGGAGTAAAGACTTCATGGTGGGTGGACAGAGTAAATAGAGAAACGAGGCGGACTGTCAGATGGCATAGATCAACGACGGAGATCGCTCGATGAGGAATATCGGGAGGCGAGGCGGAAGAAAGCTGTGAGCCGTCGGATCCAGTGCATGGACGGCAAAGTTCTTTCGACGGGAGCTATCGGGCAGAGACCATTATGAGCCATTGGATCGCGGTCGGGTAGATTTGATGGCGATAGAGCCCGAAAGGTGCGCAGAAATCAATGGGTGGGAGGACAGGTGGACGACGGTAAGCGGTTTCCCCGCACTGCTTATTGGAGGCGGGTAGTTTTTGTACGTGATGGAGCGATCTAGTAGAATTGTGACATGTGGCCGACACGACAGGCGGGAAACTGTTTTCCCCGCGCGTTAGCGAGTGGGAAACTCGTGCGAGCAGGGCTTGCGACTATCGTCCGATCGCGCGACGGACGGTCGGATGGCGAGGAAAGTGCACGATGTTTAACGTGTAGTAAAAACAGCGGAGACCGTCAGATTAGGTGATGCAGTCGACGGTGGAGATCAAAGAGGAGGGATATATGAGAGTGCTGAGTCATGTGATCGGGTCATATGGTGATTTAGAATTAGCGCTCAGGGCCGAAATAACATAGGCTTTCGCAACAAAGTAAAGGTGAAATGAAGTGTTTGAACGGGGAACAAAGAGGTTTCAGGAGAACGAGAAACAGAGAAGGCGGGGCTATGGGGTATGAAGAAACCGAAGGAGAAGAAGGTGAATGACCGCTGCGAGCACCTTTTTCGGCATAAAACCACCACCAGACCCGAATTTGACCTTCAAACACTGAAGTTTATAGCAGAGCTAATAGGTCCTCCACGCACTCAGCTACTGACTTCCACCCTAGTCCTCTGCGCACTCAGCTGCGGAGCCTATACCTATGCTAAGACCTGAAACACTTAGACTTCTCTACCAAGACTTGCCACTTCATTCTTCACTATCTTCTAAAAGACTTTTTACAGCTTACTTAGCTCCTTTTTATACAATCCCATGGTCTACGAACCATGGGTGGATCTTTACAGCTGACTTTACACTTTACAAAATAAGGGTAGACAACCCTTTATGACTCATGAAACCTTTGCACTTCGCAACCACAAAATTCGGAGACTTTACAACTTTATTACAAAATTGACCCAAAACATGAGCTTTTAGCCCCAAAAGTATCCTTAGGGGATCCCACTCCCAACACATTTCCTCTTGGATGAGGATGGCTTGAAGGATTTGGTGACAAATGTCATGGTAGAACCAACAGATCAACAGCTGGAAACTTTCAAGAAAGATATGGCCAAGACTAAGAGGATGGTCCTAGATGGAGTTCAGGATCACATTATCCTGCATATTACTAATAATAATATGACAAAGGACATGTGATATGTTGTTGTGAAGCTATACCAAGATCCATCTGAGAATTGTAAAATGATTCTCAAGGAGAAGTTTAGGACAACAAAAATGTAGAAGGGTGATAGTGTGACCTCCTATATCACCATAATTCAGGGAGTCCTTGATAAACATGAAACTGTAGGAGAAAAAATAGAAGATAGTGAGCTAGTGAAGACATCTCTAAATGGGTTTACCAAAGAATGGTGAACCTTCATTTAGGGGATCACTGAATGAGATTAACTAGCAGGATGGGAATGCATGTGGAGTGACTTCACTCAAGAAGAGCTCCAATTTATTCTCCTAGAAGATACTATAAGCAACGACAACAAGGGTCCGAAAGTTGAGAAGGAGGAAGAAGAAAACATTTCCCTTGCAGGTAAAGGGAAAGCGAAGAAGGGTCCCAGTAAGGGACATAAACCAAAAGGGGGTGAGAAGAAGAAAAAGGACTCATCGAAGGTCAAATTATTCAGATGTGGTGAGTTTGGTCACTACATTACTCGATGTCCAAAGAGGAAGAAGGACAAGAAGGGGCAGCAACAAACAACAACTATGCAGAGATAGATGAGTTGACATCTAGGTTGGAGGAATTCACATTGATAACAATGATACCTCCTGATGGAGGAGGAGCATGATGCTTCAGAGTCCAACATGGGCAAGGTATATGGGTGAGCGACAGGAAGTCTAGTTCATATCCAATTATTGTTCACATGGATTAGTTCGTTTATTATGTGAGCCCACATTACAGAGTAGCAAGAGGGTTGAGATGTCAGCGAAGTAGAGTCAGATCTTGTGGGACAGTGCAAACGTAGTTGTGGTCAGATGCATGAACGATAGTAGCAGAGCCAGTTGGGTGTAGTCAGGTGCTCAGGTGATAGTGCAAAGCTAGTTGAATTCAAAGGACTCAAGGGATAGTTGTAGAGCCAGTTGAAGTGGCACATTATATCAATAGAAGATTGAGTTTCTAGTAGCAGTTGCAAGAAATTCATGTAATTGAAGGAGGCAGTGCGAATTTCCCAGTTGTAGATTGCAGGTGAAGTTCTAGCCAAAGCGAGACTCTAAGAGGGAGTTTCCATCCATAAGAGATTTCTTAGTTCTTTTTCAGAGGGAGATCAAGTGAGATCATACTCACTATTGGAATAGTTGTAGTAGCAGTGCAATGTTAACATTTGAATAGTGGCAACAACACTATGAGGAGGATCAAAGTATGTTCATTAGTTGATGGATAGTTTTTGCCAATTTACTTTTTCATAGTGATTTCCAGTGACACGAAGTCATATCAGTATGAGATGTGAAGAAAGGAGGTGAAACATAGGTCAGACATCATAAGTGTGGTCAGTCCATCTACAACATATTCCCACATAGTAGTAGGTTGGAGATATACTCATGAAAGCTCTAGGGAGATCTAAGTTTGTTTATTTCAAAGAACAAATTGGTATAGTGGAGAACACCTTCCTCGCTAAGAGGGAGTGTTATTTTATGGATTTATGGTAGCATTAGATGGGTGTTCTAGTCTCTAAGGTTTCAGAGAGGCTAAGGACCACGAGATCTCCAATACCCATAAAAGGTTTAGAGAGAAAACACTTAGAAACCTCTCAATTAAAACAATTGATAAATAGTTAAAATTGCCTAAGTCTAACTTAGGGAAATTGATTGATTAATGGGTATTAATTGAGGAAATCGAATTTTGCTCTAGAGACTTCCAGAAAAGTGTATTGATGGAGTCAAATTAATATTAGTTGTCAATCACAATTAGATCTTTGCCATTGATGCTCCAATGAGAGATTATAAGAGCAAGTTGATGGGATGGAGATAGACATATTAACTCGGGAAGGCAGAAAGGTAGTGTGAATTACCTAGTGCGCAATAATCAGTGAGGGTAGAGTTCGACCCAGGAAAGCATTAGTGAAAGGGTTTCAACAGTGATGAAAGAGAGGATTTCCAAGGGATATTTCCACAAATATTTTTCGAAGTCAAAGTGAGCGTTGAATTCATTAGCAGGAAGGCCATACCAGTTGGTATGAAATATCCAGTGTGAAAATCTAGGTAGCAGATCATTTTCGTATTGTCGGGAATCAGTTCCAAAAGGAAGAGAAAGCTTTTCTAGTGCAAGTGTAGGATCACCAAAGGAGTGCACGATCAGTGGCTCGAGATCCAGTTAGCTAGTATGCTCCAGCAACCAGTGCACAAAGAAAAATGGAGTGTGAAATATTAGAGCAGGTAAAGTTGGGTTTTGTAGTAGAAACAATGAGTTCTCAGGTTGATCTACCAGTTGGGATGGTGGGGAAAATTTTCCAGATCTTTTCCAATGTTTGGCAAGCAGATTATTGTACTCTCTATATTTTGTTGAAGAATAATAAACTACACCCTAATCTATTGCATCGGTTTCCCTTCAGGGATTTTCTGGGACATTTAGTCCAAAATATTGGTGCAGATTTTTTATATGTTTGCATATATTTCTTAGTTCCTTATTTTACTTATGCAATGTATTTTATTTACGAAGAATGAATTAGTGAGTTATTTTCTATTTGTCGTAAAATAATAAATAGTGTTTTGTTAGGAGAATAATTTTCAGTCGGTGCATTTGAGGAAATTTCACATGGTATCAAAGAATTATTGATCATATCAGAGGCTCAGAGGTAAAATATCGAGAGATCATGTAGTTTTAGAGGGATATCTGAAGCACAAGGTTTAGATATGCATAGGATAAGTCATGAGTGTGAATTGAAAAGGCAGGAAATTTGAGTTCTAGGAGGAAAAGTGTGAATTTCCTCATAGCAGAGTTTGGAGGCTGTGTGGTTGTCTAGAAGCTATTTTGGTGAGCAGATCACTTGATTCGTAGAGTAGATCTAGGCAAAAAATATTTGTAGCAAGGGTTGCAGTTGCAGATTTGTGCAAGGCAAGAAGAGAAAAACACACAATGGGAATTTCAAAATTTCTCACAGGGTTTCCAGTTTCTAGTTTCTAGGAGGATTTCTGTAATTTCTAGTAGCAAAAGGGAATAATAGAATTGCTAATTCATCCATTGTGTACTTTACGAGTTGTAGTATGTGTTCTAGATTCCAACAAAGGATTCTGGAAGGTAGAGCAAGTTGCTCAATGGAGGAGTAGGCAGTGTGAGTGCCGAAGAAGGATTTCCTGAGGTAGGCGAGAGTAGATCTATGCATTCTAGAGGGAGTGAAAGTAGCAGAAGGAAGGTCAAGCAAGAAGGAGAAGGAGATTTCCAGGACTAGTCTCTAGTTTATTTGAGTTTCACATAGATGGCAATAACAAGTCTCAAAGATCAGGATAGACGTTACAAAGCCTCTCATTTTGGCATATGGAAAGACAAAATACAGTTCCTCTTGAATGAGCATGTCTTTAAGGATTTTGTGATGAATGTCATGGCAGAACCAAGAGATCCAAAACAACTGGCAACCTTTGTTAGCTCTCGATTTTGACCCTTTTTTTAATCATTTTACCATCTTTTATCATTATATTTCAATCATATTTTTCATATTTCACCTCTTTTTTCACACCAAGGTAAATTAATTATGTCTTTTGATTTTTAGAGTTTTTAGTAAAAATTGAGCATTAAAATTTATTTTTGACAAAAATAGAATTTCCCGTAATGGCTTCATTAAAGTTGTATGTTCAGGATGTCTGGGCATGAACTAAAGGCATATTTGGAAACTACAAGAACCAAGGATCGAGGGAATCCTATTGGCTTGCTCCAAATAAGTTAGGACATGCCCAATCAACATTGTTCAAAGTTGACCAGTCACACAGAAATCCCCTGATTTAGCTCAGCCTTATGAGATGGGATAGGACTCTTGTTAGTTGTTACAATAATTATAGCTCATATTTCTATATTTTTAGCCTACATAAGCAAAGCTACCAAGCAACCATGAACATATGTTATTACTATTATTTTTAGAATATAATTGGAAACTTGCCTTCTATCTCTTATGAATACATTTATGTGTGACGTAAATGGTGAATTGTTGTAGTTGATTATTTTAAGGTGTACTGGGCAAAGGTGGAGGGCCCCCATTCTAAGCTAAGTACACTCCTGTTAAATTATGTGCATAAATGTACTTTATTTTCTTTGTTAATATTGTGAATATTTCTTGTATGAACTAACTTGTTTGTTATGGTTATTGAGATAGTAGAAATGATTTCTCTCAATTGATTAGCTTCAATAAGGAAGGAAAAAACAAGTCTATAAGTTAGAGCCTCTTCTTTGTTAACTAAGATTGGATTGAAATCAGCCTTTGTGCATCCATTTCTTCTTGTTATCTTACATTAGATGTTTTATGCTTTAGTAACTTAGATGGTGAAATTGGTCTTGCTTAATGAATAGAATGATAAGGAAGGACAACCAAGACCTCTAAGACAAGAGTTTCTTCTTTGTTAACTAAAATTGAATAATATCATTACTCACTTATTGCTTTCTTCACATTCAATATTTCATACTTGTAGCTTTCTATTTGTAATATGCATTTCCATTCTTTTAAATATCTAAGCAACTACTTCCTAAACTAATTAGATCTAAGATCCATATACTTTGGGTGTGTTTCTAAGTTTACCAACCTGGATTGATATTAAATATATGTTTTAATTTATCTCAATAAATTGGACTTGCATTTTTTGGCGTTGTTTTCGGGGAAGCATGCTTAGATACAACTAGTTAGGAAGTTTGTTTAGAAAACATTAAAAATACAAAAACACCAAGAAAATATAAAAACAAAAATATTTTAGGATTTTTCATTATGATTATTCATGCCTAGACAAAGATATGAAAAAGTTAGATATATAAAACAAAACCCCCCAACCACTCAACCATTGGTGGGAGGAGGACCATCTACATTCGAACTAACTACACCAATTGCTAGAAAACCAACTTTGGAAGAGTTAGAGGAAAAAAGACGTTCAGGGAAAAAGTTATATCTTGTTGAAACAAACTTTGTTTGCTTATGAAGTAAAGAGAAAACAAACACAAGCAGAAACATCTTCTATAGGAAAACAAAAAGAAACAAGAAAACCAATTATTCAACCTGTCCTTGAACAACTAGAGCAACCAATTGATCAACCTGTTCTTGAACAACTAGAGAAAGTTGAAGAAGCACAAACTCAGATTTTTACTGAAACATTTGAAACAACTGAAAAATAAATGGCATAAGAAGAACAAGGATCCAATATTCCAGGACTAACTGCAGAACAATGACTACAATATGAAAGACAAAAAAAAGAATGGGAAAGGAAAAGAGAAGAAGAGAGAAAAATAGAAGAGGATACCAGAAGAGAAAATGGAAATAAGAGAAGAGAGGATGAAAGAGTATAAGATGACCAAGAGGCTACTTTTGAATTTCCAATCTTAGACACTGAAGAAATTTTGGGAGAAGAGGTAAAAATTAAAAATATTCCACCTTTTGTTTTACCATATTTCTATGGTATGTCTTCTGAAGATCTTGATTCATTCTTGTTTGAATTTGATATTCTATGTCGTACCTATGGTTATACTGATGATACACATAAGCTTCGTCTTTTCCCTGCTACTCTTAAAGCATTTGCATTAAAATGATTCATGGGATTAGGTGAACATACTATTACCAATTGGGAAGACATGAAAAAAAAATTCCTTAAGAAATATCAAGCATACTGTAGGCCTAGAGATTCAAAGGATGATATTTTTAGAATGTCTCAATAAGAATATTAAAGTTTAGAGGAATATTTAAAACTATTTCTCTATAACTTACAAAAATCTAAACATCATTATTTAAGCCCTGAAACTATTCAAACAATAATTTTAAAAGGCATACGAGATGAGTATATTGATATTCTTAATGTGATGGGAAAAGGATATATTTCATATTTACCATTTGATGAAATTACAAAGTTATGTAAAAAATACTCAAGAGGTAGAGCTAAAACTGGAAAGAGGGATGTAAATTCTAAAGCTACCAAATCAACAACAATAAGTATAACGAGAGTTGAATTAGGAAACTTGTTTGAAGACTTCAAAACTGATCTCTTAAGTACATTATGAGTACAAGTTGATATACTAAAAACAAGAAAGAAACAAGAAGAACAAAATCAAGTATTATCAATTTTTTGTCCCAAGTGTAGAAAGAAGCATCCATTAAGAGAATGTCCTTTAGACAATATTCATGTTTGTGGACTTTGTACTAAAAATCATGCAATTGATTATTGTCCTAAGTTATAGGAATTGCAGGCAATCCAAATAGAAGAAAGTCAAGGAATGGAATCTCTTTATTATTGAGCACCAAGAAGAACTTGACAACCACTATTTCCAGGTATGCCTCAAAATCCTACTCAACAATTTGCTCAGCAATTTCCTCAAAATTATCAGTATCCTGTTAAGAATTTATGGAATACTCATATGCCTTGGCAAGCTTTGCCTCCACAACAAACCCAAAACGAATCTTCTCAAGGTTGGTGAGGATATGCTTATGGAACCCAACTTCCTCAACAATTCTATTCTTAGCCATACCAACAAACTTATCAATCTTATCCTCAACAATCTTTTTCATACTAACCATTTTAGCAATCCCAACAACCATATCCGTTTCCACAACAAGCATTACCTGCACCACCATTAACCCAAAATCAACAACTTCAGCTTCCATATAACCGACCACCACCCAGACCAACTCAATTACTAGCCCAACCAGTGGAAAATCCGAGTAACAAAGTTGAAAGACCAATATACAATACTAAGGAAGGAACTTCATATTCAAAACATTCACTTAAGGTCTGGAAAAGTTTTACAAAAGGACTCTTCTGTCATCATAGAAGAACAAGCAGAAAAGGAGAGGAATCCTGAAAAATCCAACGCAGAACATGTAATGAAATACAATCAAATTCAAAAGAGTAAAACAATGATGAGTCAAACACCTCCTTTTCCAGAAAGGTTAGTAGAGCAAAAATATTTAATTCCTTTTCTTGAATTTGATATCTTAGATGAATTTTAAAATGTTCATGTGAAAATTCCCTTATTGCAAGCTATTAAAGATATTTCAATCTATACAAAGGAAATTAAGGAATTATGCACAAAGAAAACTAGCAAAAGAAAGAAGGATCCACCAACAATTCAAGTGATTGGAAAGCTAGCTAGTCTCATGTCAACAAATACCACAATTGAAAAATATGTTGATCCTGGAATACCAATGGTGACAATTTCAATTAAATTTTTTTTAGTTTCTAAAAATTTAATTGACTTGGGAGATGCTATTAATGTGATGACAATAGAAAAAATGAAATATCTAAATTTTCTAAATATCCGACCTACCACTACAATTTTGGAACTAGCTGATAGATCCAAAGTAGTGCTAGAAGGAGTACTTGAAGATATCATCGTTTCTTTGGATTCTTGGGAGTATCTAGTAGAATTCTTAGTTCTTCAACCAAAATCAAACTTAGGAGGACACCCATTAATTCTTGGCAGACCTTGGTTAGCCACAACTGATGCCTTCATTGGTTGTAGATCAGGAAGCATGATTATTTCACATGGAAATGAAAGAAAACATATAACACTTTATCCTCCTGCTCAATCACCTTCTTTACTATCATGGCCTGATGAAGTAGAAAAACAAAAGGAAGAAATTCTACCTATTTTAAGCATTAATCAAGCTTTTGATTTCAGAGAAGAAGATAATGAGGATTTAATAGATTTCTTCATTTCAGAACTAGATATTTCAGAGCAATTAAGAACTATGCAATATCATGCTGCAAGTCAAATTCTAGAACAATATTTTCAGGAAAATTGCACAATCAATTCTTTACAAACATCATTTGATGTTATCTTTCCTGTTAACTCAATCACAAACTCTCAAAGCAAAACAATTGAAATTAGTTCGACAAAATGTCTTAACATTGCTAATAATTTGCAAACACCACAAGAAGAACAATTGATTGCATTATTAAAGAAATATTCGAAGGCATTTGCTTGGGACTACACTGATATGCAAGGAATTCATCTTGAAACATGTACTCACCATATTTACACAGATAATAGTGTCAAACCTGTAAGGCAACCACAATGAAGGATGAACCCAATGATGAAAGAGATAGTTAAGGAAGAATTGCAAAAATTATTATAGGTAGGATTTATCTACCCTATCTCAGATAGTCAATGGGTTTCTCCTTTAGTAGTGGTTCCAAAGAAAAATGGGAAGTGGAGAGTCTATGTAGATTATAGGGAATTGAACAAAGCAACTCTTAAAGATCATTTTCCATTACCATTCATAGATTAAGTCCTAAATTCATTCACTGGGATTTTTTTTTTCTCCTTTCTAGATGGATTTAGTGGATATAATAAAATCAAAATAGCATTATAAGGCAAGGACAAAACTAATTTTACATGTAATTGGGGTACATATGCTTATAATGTATTACCCTTCGGATTATGTATTGCACCGACTACTTTTCAAATAGAAGTTCTGGCCATTTTTGCTGATTTGATACATGAATGTGTAGAAGTTTATATGGATGATTTCACTGTATATGGAATACCTTTGATGATTGTTTGAAAAATTTGGAAAAGGTTTTAAAGAGATGCATTGAAACAAATTTATCTCTCATTAATGAAAAATGTTTCACGATGTTAACTGAAGGAATAGTGTTGAGACATCATATTTCCTCTTCTGGAATGAAGGTAAATCCAAAAAAAAATCAAATCATTCTAAATTTGACAGCACCAATGAATAAAAAGGATGTAAGAAGTTTTCTAGGATATGCAGGCTATTATCGGAGGTTTATTGAAAACTTTAGTAAAATGGCCTTACCTTTATTCAAACTACTTGCAAAAGATAAACCATTCAATTGGAATGATAGTTGTCAAATGGCTTTTGAAAAACTCAAACAAAAACTGTCTATAGCACCAATTTTGAAAGGAACAAATTGGACATTACCATTCCACATCTGTACAGATGCATGAGGCACAAAAATAGGGGCATCATTAGGCCAAAAAGAAAATCAATTAAACTATGCTATCTATTTTATTAGAAAAAACTTAACCCCTGCTGAGTTGAATTACACAGTAACTGAAAAAGAGATGCTAGTTGTAGTACATGCAATGAAAAAATTCAGACATTATATCACAGGATATGAAGTTTTCATTCACACCGATCACTCAACCATTAAGTATCTAATGAAAAAACCAATTACTAATGGCAGGATTACAAGATGGTTATTACTTATGTAGGAATTTAACATTACTGTGTTGGATCGACTAGGAAAAGAGAATCAGGTGGCCGACTTTCTTTCAAGACTTCATCCTCTTGGTGAGATTGTTCCAGTTTCAGATAAATTTCCTGATGAACACTTATTTTCCATATCAGTTAAAACTCCATGGTTTGCTGACATAGCTAATTATTTTTCATATGAAAGATTGCCTTCTCATTTCACAAATAGACAAAAAAAGAAAATAATTAAAGATAGTGTCAGATATAGTTGGGTTAATGGAGATCTTTTCTATACTGGACCTGATCTACTAATCAGAAAATGTGTAAGAGAAGATGAGATTTTAGAAATTTTAAAAGCATGTCATGATGAACTGTGTGGTGGTCATTTTGCAGATAAAAGGACAACATACAAGGTATTGAATCTAGGCTATTATTGGCCATCTATATTCAAAGATTCAAAAAATGATGTCAAGAAATGTGATAGATTTCAAAGGATAGGCAAACCTATATTTTCTGATGAAATGCCATTAAATCCACAAGTTCTTATAGAACCATTTGAACAATGGGCTCTTGATTTTGTGGGTCCTATTAATCCACCATCTAATGGAAATAAGTACATCTTAGTATGTACTAACTATGTTACAAAATGGGTGGAGGAAAAATAAATGACAAAGGCAACAAAAAATGCAGTAGTATCTTTTCTCTTTGAAGATATATTTGTTATATTTGGAGTACCAAGACAAATTGTCACATATCAAGGAGAACAATTCACTTCAAATCTTGTCATAGATCTTACAGAAAAGTACAAAATCAAGCACAAAAAATCAACTCCATATCACCCACAAGCAAATGGACAGGTCGAGTCAACAAACAAAGTTATTGAAAATATCATGACAAAGACAGTGAAGATGCATAGAAAGGACTAGTCAGAAAAGTTAAATAAAGCATTATGGGCCTACAAAATAACATGGAAACAATATTGGATTAAGCCCTTATCAACTTGTGTATGGAAAAGAAGTTCTTCTACCAATTGAATTTCAAATCCAAACATATAGACTTTTCATTGAACTAGGATTGGACCTATTAGAGGCACAACAACAAAGAATCATGCAACTAAATGAATTAGATGAAATCAGAAAAGAAGTTGTGGAACATACATCGCTGATTCAACAACAGAGGATAAAATGGCATGACATGTTCATTAAAAAGAAAAGCTTTCATGTAGGAGATTGGGAACTCTTTTTTTTTTATATATAATCGGTTTCTGTTTGTATTCAAAAAAGATTGGGGAGGCTAAGCTCTATTGTTACAAGGCGTTATGCCCGAGAAGCAAAGTAAGGGAATATTACACGAGGGACAAAATTCCCCTTTGCTTATATCATTCTTGACTTTTGGAAAACCTGAACTAGTATAGATTCTAACAAATTGAAGCAGTAGGAGACAGAATTTGCAAGTCATGCTTAATCAATGTTTATATGACTGATTTGGTGGGCTGTAGATTCTTCAGGATTGCCTTCAACACTTGCATTCCTTAAATTTGATGAACTGGTGCTAGGAGCGTTACTTTTTTCCATGATGTACTTCAGGATGTCAATGGACTCTTGGACATGACTGCATCTATTTGAAAGGTCATTGAACTGCTCCTAAAGGGATGAAACTCTATGAAGAAAGAGATTGAGGTTGGCCTCATGCTTCTCCTTAGTGATCCGAGCATGGGTGTCGATTTTGGTGTTCAAGATATTCTGGTAAGCTCGAATTTGCTCCAGTTCTTCCTACAGATCGACACAGTGTAAGCAGTCCTCATTTCTCGCCATTGAGTATGGCCAAACTGATTTATCCGTGCGCAGCAAAGGCAGAGTGTTGTTCCAAAGAGCCTGGGAAGAAAAAGCTTGGTGAAGGTTTAACAGAAATGAACCTGAGGGAAGGAGATCGAAGGCTCAAAGCAACATAGGATCGGTCGGGAACAAACGAGGGATGGAGCGAACGCAGCCAAGGGAATAGAGAGTTGTGATTCTGAACAAAGGAGAGCGCAAATATGTAGGCAAGCTCCGACAAGGGGATAAGGAAGAACAAAGAGGGAGTCACGGGTAAATTGAGAGATAAATCACGGGTAAGGGATGAGAGAATCAGAACACCTTGGGGGATGGGACATAAGTGGGATTTGCAGATTGATTTCAGAGATATGGTGGCAGAGTCATCATCATTATGAGATTCAATGCAGATTTTTGCTGCAACAAGGATCAAATTCAGCTTGAAGACGTTGCGAGCGACAGTGAAGAGGTACCCAATGTTATTAAAAAATTCTGCGGCCGGTCTGAAGATTGATTTTCTTCTGATCATGGCAGGTAATTTTGAGATTTGATGGAGTTACATCAGAGATTGCCTATGGATTTGGAGAAGGCTCTATTTGCATGAGTATCAGCCTCCTTGTTGAGGGGGTGAAGTACATGGAAGAAACGAACTTCTTTCATTTTCTGGGTCAGTGCTTGACATCGATTAATAGTTTGTTGCAGGAGCACATTGGAGGCACTCTGATTATATACCATCATACCATTGATGATGACCGAGTCTCCAAGGATCATTGCAGTGCTTATGTCGAGTTTTTGAAGTTGAATGAGCCCTTGGTATAGTGCGAGAGCTTCAGCCTTGTTATTGGAGAGGGGTCCTAATCCCCATTCATAAGCCATTTTGATATCTCCATTTGCATTGCAAATGATTCCACTAGCCCCTGCCATTCTTGGATTAGATTTGGAGGCCCCACCGAAGAAAAGATAGTGAGTGTTACAGTTTCTAAGCTAGATGGAAAACTCCTCATCTTTCATTCTTATTTTCCAACTGTGATTAGAGTTGTTGTGTTGGCTGCTAATGTCACTCTCGCTTTGGCCACTGTTACTTTTATCCAATAAGTACCCTATGAAATTCCTTTCTTCAACACAAAGATCGGCGATGTCAATTTTCTTTTGACTTTTGACTGAGATAGCTTCCAATGTAAGGCTCCTTAACTTGCTACATAATTTCCTGATGTTGGTTTCTTTGTCTTTGAAGACCATACGGTTTCTTGCCAACCATATGTTCCACATAAGAGAGTAGGGAAGAGCATCCCAAACTCTTCTAGAAATATTGTTCTTCTTTCGTTGCCATGGATAGTTCCTCTTCCAAAGATGCAAAACTTCAATAATGGAGTTATGGGAGCGCCAGGGGAGATGGGTGTTTAGAAATATTTCTTTCCAATAGGCAGTAGCAAAGGGGCAAATGATGAAAAGGTGCTGGATGGTTTCTTTAGCTGCTTGTCAGTTTGGGCAGTGGGATGGACCAATTATGCCTCGTTTTTGCAAATTATCTAATGTGAGAACTTTCCCTTTTAGGAGGACCCAGATGAAGAATTTTATTTTTGGAATGGTCTCTGATTTCCAGGCAATTTTCCAATGCACCCAAATGGGCATGGGATATTCATTGTTACAGATATGAAGGTAGGCAGCTTTGACTGTGTAATTGGAGCCTGAAGGATCCCAACGGAAGCCATCATTACTTTTTTTTTATTGGGACAATGCTATGGAGATGGGTTTGGAGATTAGCAAAACTTGCTTCAAGATCATTGGTTATGTCTGGGAAGATCCATCCTGTCCAAATCTATGATTGAGTGTCCCATTGAGATATCTGGGCCTAATGATGAAGCCATATGCTGTCAAAGAAGGATAGAATCTGACAAGTTCCAGGTTTGCTGTTGATGGGCTGCTGACCCATTATTTTGTTTGCTCCAATTCTGATATTGTTGCCACCCTTGGGGACTTTGGAAATGTTTTGGGCAAGAAAGGAAATTGCTTTCTTGCACAACCTCTAGATTTTAGAGCAAGCTCTATTAGTGATATCATAATCCAAGAGGTGTTGCCTTGGAGATTTAAGATATTTGGCTTCTAGCACATTTTTCCACCAAGTAGATTGGCCACTAATGAGTCTCCATACAATCTTGCCACCAAATGCCAGATTTAAGAGCTTAGGTGATCTGATTCCTAAACCTCCACGTTCCTGGGCTTGAATGACTTGTTTCCAATTTATAAGGTTGTACTTCTTTTTTTCATTTCGCCCCCCTTGCCAAAGAAAATGACGGAGGATGGCTTCCATTTTGTGATGAAAATTGGCAGGAGCTTGCTGAAGTGTGAATTGATTTAAGGGCAAAGAAGAAAGACCTGTTTTTAGAAGAACTAGGCGGCCTATTGGATTAAGCCAAGAGGAGCCCCATTGTTGCACTTTCCTTTTCATTTTATCTATGATAGTATCCCATACTTCAGCTTTCAGAGGACCAGCACTCATTGGCATGCCCAGATAAGTGAAATTCCCCCAGTCTAACTTGCAAGGGACCCCAAATGTGCTGGCAATGTTATGAAGAACTTGAGCAGAAGTGTTCCAACCATAGATGCAGCTCTTGAGATGGTTGACCATACCTCCTGAGTAGCTCATGTATTTGTCTAAGAGGGTTTTGAAACGACGAGCTATGATATTGGAGGCTCCTCCCATTAATAGTGTGTCGTCTGCAAATTGGGAATGATTTACGTTTTTGAATCCATTCCCAAATTTAATACCTGTGATAAGACCGACTCGCCGATTGTAGTCCAAGGCCTTACTTAAAGAATCAGCCATCAAGATGAACAGGTAAGGAGAAAGGGGACAACCTTGTCTTAGCCCTTGAGAGGATTGAAAGGAAGGCCTTGGTCTGCCATTAATGAGAGGAGAGATCCAAGGACCTGAAATGCAAGCTTTGACGAGGTCAAGGAAGGGCACAACAAATCCCATTTTCTTTAGAACAGCAAAGAGGAATGAGTGTCTAACTTTGTCAAAGGCATTGGCTAAGTCCAGTTTTAGGATGAAACCTTTTTCTTTTCTAGATTGGTTGGAGTGTATAGCTTCTTGGACAAGGAGAATGGAGTCAGAAATTTGTCTATTGGCCAAGAAGCCTCCTTGATTTTCAGAGATGAGCGAGGGGAGAAGAGGTTTAAGATGAGAAGCAATGATTTTGGTCAGAATTTTGTATGATGAATTGCAAAGTGAAATGGGCCGAAATCGGGAGAAGGATGAAGGTCGATTCTCTTTAGGTAGGAGGGCAAGATGGGTGGCATTAGTGAAACCTCCAATTTTTCCATTGTGTTGAGTCCATTTTATCATCTTAACAAGGTCTTTTTATTATTATTCCACAATAAGCTCGGTAGAAGCAGATGGGGAAACCATCTGGGCTAGGAGCTTTGTTTGGTTGAAGCATCCAGATAGCTCTTCTTATTTCTTCTTCTTCAATTTCCTTGATCAGGTTTTCATTGATTTCCTCACTGATCTCAGTGGGGAGGTGTTGCAGTAGATCTGAGTAATCTTCAACCTCTTTTGTTTCAGTTAAGAGGGCACTGTAATGATCTGAGGCTGCCTTTTTAATAGCACCTTGAGTGGTTTGGAGATTGCCTTCAGCATCGATGATGGAGGTAACATTGTTCCTAATTTTCCTGACAGTGGCCTGCTTATGAAAGAAAGCAGAATTTTTGTCACCTCCTTGCAGCCATAGCTGCCTTGATTTTATTCTCCATTTTTGCTCCTTCGCTCTATTGGCACGATATAGCTGGAAGTAGAGATCGCCTTCGAGTGCTTTGTATTCCTGGGAAAGCCCTCGTTCCTCTGTTATGCTGTGAACTTTCTCCAATTTGCTTTTTATTTCAGTTTTGTCTTTCTCAAGTTCCGTGTAGTAGTTTTTTGCCCATTCCTTCAAGGCGCTTTTGGTCCTTTTTAACTTGTTTTCCCATATGTATCCTGGCGACCCTTCTATGTGCAGACTCCATGTGTTTTTGACAATCTCATCAACAGTAGGAATGCTACTCCACAGTGGACTATATTTAAAAGGTATGGGCCCTGAGGGACGGTGGGCTTCGAGAACAAGAGTTGTGGGGTAATGATGAGACGCTAAATAGGGGAGTACAACAACATAAGTGGTGGAATAAGATGAGAGGAGCGTGCCATTCACCAAAATCCTGTCTACCCTCTCCATGATATTCACTTTGCCCAGTCTGCGATTATTCCAAGTAAATCTGCGATAACATCAACTAGATCGTGATCCTTCAGGATGGTATCCAACCGTGTTCTGCAAGGGTCATGAGAAAAACAACCTCCTCTTTTCTCGTTGGAGTGGAGTATGAGATTGAGATCTCCACCAAGAATAATATTATTGTTTCCTTCTTCATCTATGTCTGCTTTGAGGGAAGTTCAACACTGCTCTTTGTCTCTATAGTGTATTGGCGCATAGATGTTGTAGATAATAATCATTTTGCTATCTATTAAGCTCTCTAGAGTGACTTTAATCCAGTACTGGCTGACTGTATCTGTTATGTGTTTCCAAACGCTGTGGTTCAAAAGGGTTGCAATTCCCCTAGAGGCGCCCCTTGATTTGCTTATGCATCCATTATACTGCTTGAGCTGACCAATGATTCCTTTCATTTCCTGGTGTCCTTGTTTTGTTTCTTGTAGCAATAGGGTTTCTGGTTTCTCATGTATTATCAGATCTTTTAGGGCAACAATTTTGGAGGGGTGCCCTAGTCCCCTGCTATTCTAGGATAGAGCTTTCATCATTGAGCGTGCGGGGTACAGAGAGTTGCTCACCCTCCTCGTTCCTTATGCACTGGTTCTTTATTGTTTTGCCCCAAAATGTAGGTTTCTATGGGGTTTTGCGTACCCATGGAAATGTACTTTTGAGAGTTTTCATCTCTCTGTTGCTTTGAAGACTTCCTTCCTAGCCCTTGTTTTTTTGTGTGTCCAGAGTTACACCGTGCTCTTTAGAAGAACTCCTGGTAGATCTAGAGGAGGGAGGATCATGGGAAAAGGAGGAGGAGATTAGCAGAGGGGGGGTGGGTTCATTAGCATCAGCTTGGGACATGGAGAAAGGGGGGTTATCTTCAGGGGGGGAAATGGCGGAAAAGGGGTTGGATGAAGTAGGGGGAGGGAGCAGATGGGCGGGGGAGGAGGTGGAAGTGTTAAAGGGAGGAGGATTCAGTGAGGAGGTGGAGGGGAAGGCTGTGTGATTAGCCTTGGGAGGGACAACTTCAGGGTTTGCCTTAGGGTTGGTAGCTGTCTTCTTTTTCTTGACCGTTTCCCATTGCTCATTTTGTGAAGCATTTTCAACATCAACTAATTTAGAGAAGCGATTGGAAAATGGCCATATTCGTGACATACCTTGCATTTAAACGGGATCTGCTCGTAGTCCAACTATTGGGTGTGCGTCCAGTCATCCACTTTGAGCTTGATGGCCTCAGGGAGGCCTTTTCCGAGATCAACTTCAACACATATGCGGGCACAGGCTTGCATGTTGTCTTTTGGCTCACTGCGATCAATAAATCTTCCAACAGCATTCCCAATGGCTCGAACCGATTCATCTCCCCAACAATGGAGAGGGAGGTGAGGGAGCCGAACCCAGACCGGGACTACACTAGGGACATCCAATTCAGGGTCAAAATCCAGAGTCCATTTGTTGAGGTATAAGCCTCTGGAGTCCATGAAATATGGTCCATTTCTAAAGATTAGATCCTTGTCTTCTCTTGATTCAAAGTGGAAGGTGAAATACCCTTTCCCATAGAAACGGATGGAAATTTTGCCTTGTAATTTATCAGACCAGTTTCGCTCAACTCACCTTTGCACTGTCTTCGGAGAGGGCTAGAGACCAGTGAATTGTCCGATGAGACCTCGTTCTGCCAGAGAAAGTGCTGCCATACGAGGGAGAGCAGGAGGAAGAATCACCTCTTGCAGAACATCTAGCTTCTTAACAAACTTTGAGATTGTTGGGCGAGGGCACTGAGGCGGTAAGGATTTGACTAGGGTAGAGAAGGCCTGTTGGGCAGCAGCCACCTCCAGGGTTGCATCCGGAGGGGCCATGGCGGAGGGCCGAAGGCCGTAAGAACTGGTCGGCGCTCAGTAGCAGCATCGCCTAGCAGCAGTCTGATTTCGTCCACAACTTCCCTCGTAGGAGATTGGGAACTCTTATTTGATTCAAAATACAAAGATTTCAAGGCAAAATTCACTACTCATTGGTTAGGGCCTTATGAAATTGAAGAAGTTTATGACAATGGATCAGTAAAAATCAAAACTATAGATGAAGCAACCACATCATTTATGTTCAATGGACACAGGCTGAAAATTTATAACAAGCCTGTGAATAAAGAAGATTTTCTCAAGAAACTAGCAACAAAAGAAGATTTGGAAGTGGTGGAAAAGCACAGTGATGTGCCTTCCCTACCTTCAAATTAAAAAAGAAAAAAAAGTCAAAAATAATAAAGGGGTTTGGCTGTGAAAATCCAAATTTCTGGCACAGTACAAACCCAAATTCATATTGGAAAACCAAGTTACTTGGCTAGTATGAATTCTTTAAAAAATAAAATGTTTTTAATTCATTTCATTCTTTCATATTTTCAACTTTATGCTAGAATATTTTATTCTTTGCAAAATAAATCCTCCAATTTGAAGACTTGAGGACAAGTCTCAGAATAAGCAAGGGGGGAAGAAAGAGGAAAACAAATGCATTACTAAAATGCCTTGTTATACGTTTCAAATCAAGGTTGAAAAGTACTCATTCAACATGGACTACATTGCAATTTTGAAGCTCAGAAGGGACCTGAACATGAGAACAATTTACTCCACAGAAGGGACCTGAATATGAGAATAGTCTACTTCACATAGGGACCTGAAGCCTAAGTTTGAAAAATATCAAAAGGGGCCTGAATACGAAGCAAAGAAGACTTCATCTAATCTTTTTTTTTTTTTTTAACTACAGGAGCTATTGGAAAACCCACTTCATTGCATGAATTGATCAAAGGAATTACTGGAAAGTATTGTAAGCAAATTTTTTTTTATGCTTTTGAATTTGAAAAAAGCTCTTGTAATTAGAAGACTAGTTAGCCTTGGTACAAAAGAGTGTAAATCCTTGTATTAAAGACCCTGCATAGAATCTTTCATAAACCCTGCATATAAGATTTTACACCTCGCATAAACCCTACATACAACCTTTTTACCTTACCATCCATCCTTTTCCCTTCAAAATCGAAGAGAGAGCCTTCTTTCCTACAAATAAAATTTCAACATGATTGTACAAAGAAAGAGGAAAGCCTTTTCTGCAAAAACAATGAAAAATTGAGTTAATATAAAAAACAGAGTAAGTTGTAAATCAAGGTATAAACATGAATAAGGAGTGAATCATATTTGTAGGAAGAGAGCTACAATGCTTTGATTACCAAAGGAAGAAGCATGAGCTAATCTCACTAAGGAAAAGCTATGAAATCAAGAAAAATTGAAGAGAGAATCTCTGTTTGTCCATGAAGAAAATAATGCTCTGTTTTTTTAAAGCAATTAGGAGTCTTGAATTGACCTTTAAATAGTCATTTCAAAGACATTTCAAAGGTAATCATCAAAGGAAACATATGGAGAATGTAATCCTGATGATTATACAGTAAGATTTTCAGTCTTGAATCATGAATCTTTCAACCTTTCAATGGATGACAAAGAAATGATACTTGTGCAATCAAACATTTTTAAAACCTGTACCTAAGAATACTTGTGCAATTAAATAGTTAGAAGAAATTTACAAACAAATGATGCACAAAAGGAGTCATAAGAGGAAATGAAGCACAAAAGGACTTGTAAGAGGTTGTAGTGATGACTAATACAAGCCTACATCACTAAAACAAGTAATTGAAATGCATGAAGTAATAAGTATCTTGTTCTCTGGAGTACGAGAACTCGGTTGAAGACTAAACACAGAGACAGTTGAAAAGTAAAGAAGACTAGACACAAAGACAGTTGAAAAGAAAAGGGCAGTCTTGTAAGAGTTTTTAAATTCTCATGTACGTAACTCAAGAAGAATTCCGAGCAGACAGAGGAACCTCAGAAGTTCTAAGAGCTACGAAAATTGAGCTGTAGCTAGGAGGCAAGGTAAGAAACGAAAACCAGAGACCAAAATTGATTTTATAGCCGTAAATCGATTGAATGAGTTGACCTTGTAAAAATTAGGGCATACGAAGACTGTAGTTTCAAATAAGAAGAAATCCCGAAAACTATAGATCTTCGTATCAGTAAAATTGAGTTTTCAAAAGAAAATCCCGTAAATTTCGAAGCCTTTAAGAGTTTGAGTTGAATTGGGATTGAGTTAACGGGTCAATCAATTGGGATTGAGTTGGCTGGCAGCGTAGACAATTAAAAATCCCAAACCAAAGCTTTAGTTTGCATGAGCCTTATTTAAAATTTGGCATGGCATTTCGAAAAGAAGAAATTTGTGACTGCCAGACAAGGGTGTAATAAGTAGATGAAATCCATTTCAAAGGAGGGTAAATCATGACTGTCAGAATACCATTTCGAGGGTGTGTAGACTACTAGAAGCCCGTTTCAAAAGTGTTAGTCATATTGATACTAGAGTATGTTTTTATGGGTATGCAGGAGTGATATGGCACAATCAATTATAGTGATACGACATTTCAAGATCTCAATTGCAGTGGGACGACACAAAACAACATATGCATAAAAAAAATTGTTGTTGTTCTTCAAAACCACAGAGCACTGATAAGTAAAATACCTCCTTAAAAGTCTTTTCTCAAAATAGAATTCTCTAAGATTTGAAAGAAGAATGCAATTAACAATTTTTAAAGGGAATCATTTTAGACAAAGGTTTTTCCATGAAGTTATTTACAAGTGAAGGACATATACAGTGGTAAAAAGAGAAGAGAAGAAAAAGAAAAGTCATCAAAACTCATACATGGAATGCGTATTGGAACCTAAAGGGTTTCACCCTGAAAAATGGACCAAGGAAACAGTGGAAAAGCTTTACCAAGTTGGTTTACTAGAATTTTTGAGAAAATTTGATGGTTACAATGCCAAGGTGACAAAGACATTTGTATCAAATTATCATGATGAAGAGACAACTATAGGAGATGTCACTATCCCAATCACAAAAGAATACCTTGCTCATGCTACATGTTTACCATTAATAGGAGAGAAATACCATAAGGGGAAGCATTTCAAAGAAAAGGGTTGGAATTATTTCCTAGAAAGACCAAGAAAAGGAACATTTGATAGGTCAAAAGGAATTCCAAGAGAATGGCTCAAAGAACCATGGGCTGAATTAACCCTCATTATTCAAAAGTATTTCACTTGTGATGGTAGATATAGTGTAGTACATTTATATCATATAAGGCTTCTCCAACACATCAAAGGGGATAATAAGATCAACCTCCCTTATTTCTTTTCAAAAAAATTATTGAATATTATTGAAGGAGTAAAGAACAAGAACGAAAAGAGAGAGGTTATCTATTATCATCATGGGTTGATCAAGGTTCTTATTGAACTTCAGTTAAGAAATAGAGAGGAGACTTGGGAAAGTTTTCTGGAGAGGAACAATTTTGTGGAATTTCAGGAAGAATAGGAGCTACTTAGAGATGTGGGAACCTTTGAACAATTACACCTTTCTAAAGAAATCATGCAATCACCATCATACCCAATGATAAGATCAAAGAAGAAACATGAACGGATAAGTATTGAAAGAGATAATTACTTCACATCTTTTCCTAGAAAGTCAAGGAAAAGAGTGTCAGAAGAACCTTCTAAAGAGGTGTTGATGGTGTTGGACCCACCAAAATTCAGCAGATCACCCCGGTATGAAGTTCCAACTAGACATCACATCGTTTGGTGTGGGAGTCCTATCCGGTATGATGGCCCGGTTGCCATTGTCTTAAGGATTTGCCTCAACTCTTGCTTGTCAACACAGGAGAGTGGTTTGCTTTGTCTTCGAGAAGTGAGGTTCGCATGCCTGGTCAGTGTAAGTTTCACTTGTATGAATGGTTCTTTCACTATTGAGGGAAAGGGTGAGAGTGAGTTCCAGGTCGATTGGGAGCAGTCCGAACACTGTTAGGAACACACAACACAACAGGACATGCCCAACTTCTGGTGAAGCAGTCCACAAGGATGCGACAATCACAACATATAAGGTAAGATAACACGTACAACACTCACGAATTAGTCCGAATGAGTGCAACGGTTGTTACATCAAGCTTCGTGTGAAAGGTCTATCTGATGCCCAGGAGAGCAGTATACACAGGTGAGACAATTTAACATCATATACAACACATTTCCATTAATAGATTATGCATTACAACAAATGAAACAGTTCAAATGTAGAAAATAGGTTAAAGAAACATACATTACAAGTGTTAAAGATCAGTCTTACAACAGATATAATACATGTGTGAAAATGTGTTGACCTGTTAGCAGGCTTCTGAATTAAGCGAAAGTTCCAAGACACACTGTTACACCATACTTCACTAACCCTGAGTGCGGGGCGTTGGAGCCACTACTTACTCCTCAAAGAAAATATTACAGACTCTCTTAGCTATGTGGGAGGAGTTGAGGTGAAAATCCATTTACATGTACAAATGAGGGGGTATATATAGTCAAGGGTGAAACTAACCCTTGTGGTTGTTCAACTACCCTCATGACCGTTTGACTTCCATGACTTTTAGACTTACATGACTCTTTGTTCACCAAGTGGATCTCTTGGACTTCCACGTTACATCACATTGATTGACAACATAGCCCATAGTGGAGATGTGGGAAACACGACTCATGACATGACTCGACATGACTTGACATGACAGTTCTAGTGCATTCATTCTGCTGCTAGAGTGCATGTCGAGCTACAGTGCTGCTGGGCGACGGATGTCTTTATGGTGTATCATAGCTTCACCTCCGCATGGTGAAGTGTGCGAAGTCTTCGATGGTCCTTGGTTTGCTTGATGAAGCTTTAGCATTTTGTTCCTTGCTTGCATGTTGGAAGGCTTGATAGGCTCATCTGTTCGCGAAGGTGCATGTTCGTCGCATTTGTCTGTTTTACATGAATCGTTCTTTTGTCCATTGATGAACCTATCCTTTTGCATGTGTTCCCTTCATTCATCCCATTCGTTGTCTTGCCATGTTTTTTGGTGTACTTGTACCTGTAGTCACTGATGATGAGACAACATCAAATCCAAAACTTCTTAGTCTACCATGACACATGATCATTTCAAATGCAGGTGACTAGGAGAGGCAAAAAGGTTGTGAAGCAAGATGATGGCTCTAGGCACTGCTGATGAAAACTGCATAAGAGTCACTGAGTGATGGAGACGGGCAATCTGAGATGACAGTGACTGTTTGCGGGGTCTAGCTCGGCTCAGAGGCAAAATTGTGTAAAGTTTGGGAGCAATAGTCCGGGCTGCTGGAAGGCAAGGTAGGCATGCTCTGCGCATTTTTCAGAACAAATGGGAAACGAGGCTTGACAATGATATTTGCACATTTTTCAAGAGGAACGGGCTAGGTTGCATGAAGGGTCAACAGGAAGGGATTGACAGTTTTTTGGGGAAACTGCCCCGTAGACTGGCAACCAAAACTGTGCAATTCCCAAAGAGAACTTCCAATTGGCTGCTAGGTCACTGGCAGACAAAACTATGTAACTCCCAGAGGGAAATGCCAGTTGGCTACTAGAGTCACTGGTAGTAGAAACTGCATAATTCCTGGAGGGAATTGGCAGTCTGTTGCTAGGGGTTGTTGGAAAGGAAAATTGCACTGAGGCCGGGATATCGACCTGCTGGTCATCTTTGCGCAATTTTTGAGATGAGCTGATTGATGGGCAGTGAAAGTCCTGCTCATGAAAACTACGCAATTTCTGAGATGAACAGTTGGTCGACTGTCGGAATGACTGACTGGGAAAACTGTGCAATTTTCTGAGGGAGACATGGATGGGCACTTGGTGTCTCTCTAGTTTGTCTGCACAATTTCTTAGCCAGTTGAGCGGGTGAGGTCAGTGGCCTTTGTGCAATTTTTTAGGGGAGTCAGTCCCAGGGTGACTGTTGGGTTCGACTGTCTGGGTGGCCAACATGAGAGTTTATTGAATTGCTTGCTGGCAGCGCAACTTGAAAAGACTAGCTTGGTGCTTTTGTGTTTTTCTGGTTGACAAGCGATCGAGTCGATGGCAAGGTGATGGTTCGACTGTCAGAGGGGAGTCTGGTCATCAGAACTTCAACAAAAATGGTTAAGTGTGTGAATAATCGAAGGATGCATAAGTGATCATACGAACACACACTCACATGACTTGACGACAAAATGACCAAACCATCCAGACACACAAATAGTAAGCAAAATCAAACAAAGAAAAAGCAAATATAATAAGAAAAACAAACCAAATGAAATAACAAGCAACAAGCAAACTATGTACATGGCACGAGCGTGGCCCGACCTACTGAAAATAATGTTTGAGATCTTGGCCATTGGCAGGAAGGTTATCAATCCTCTTGCCCTGTGATTACAAATGATACGTGTGTGGGCCAAGCCTCTCGTAGACCAGTGCAAGTCCACTGGGCTCCGCTACCAGAACCTGGGGGCATTATAGAAGACCTTCAAGTGAAGACAACACCACTATTTCAGGTACTATGTGCAACATGGGCTCGGATGATGGCACGGGGTAGTTGTTTTTATTCTGGGAGGGATTCAAGTTTTTTAAGTCAATACGTAAGTGGATTTTCCTATATTTCCTACGTGCAATATTTAAATTAGAAAACCAAGTATGATGATGAACTTTGCAAGTAATCCAAACACTTAAAATGTTAGTCAATCGGTGAAAGGAGTGCAAACAACATGTATGTGTTACATGTTCTTTGATGCAATGGCTTGTCTCCTCCTTTACCTAGAATCTCATGTTGGATTGCTCGCGTGCAGTGTGTACTTAGGTCATCATCTACTCGTGCATACCCATCCCCGTACTATTTGATCAAGTGGGCAACAATGTATCACTGCTGTAGTGTGCAGCTTGTACCAAGATTGGCCGTCTTCGGGTCATGGTAGGTTCCCAGGTTGCTTTGTTCATTCGTAGTGTTGGTATTTTATGTGTTCAACATGAGTGCTTCATACTCAACATCATTGTTTGTGCCTTCGAACTTCAAAAGGCTCGAAATCATGCATTGTTCATTGTTTTGGATGACTGAGATACACTCGGTCCTTGAACCATCATGTGTTCCCGATTTGTCAAGACTCATGGCACACATCTTGTCTTTATATGGATCGTCTAGCGTGATGGTACTGCTGCTACTACCATTGTTGCTACTACTGCTACTACCGTTGTTGCTACTACTGCTACTATCGGAAAAACAAACTGTACAAGTTTCATTATCATCAGTTGGGCGAGGAAGGAGTCCCAACTGCTTGTCTGATGAGGTTGGAGCTAGCCATGCAGGATAACACTCCAATGTCTTTTCCAGGAGGCAGTTGCCAAACATGAGTTCTGCGAAGGCCAACGGTTCATTCTCGCCGTTAAGGGGAGTGACATTGTGTTTCATATACCTCTTGGATAACACCCAGATTTGGTTGCATCTGCCCTTGTATGGAAGCCACATGTGAGACCAGTTTGTAGCAAAATATCCATCTAGCTTGCTGGACCAGTCTCTGCTGAGTAGCAGGCCATATGCTTCCGGTATGTCCACAACAACTATGTTGATGCATTGGTGGACTCGACTATCATGGGATAGTCGGATGATAACGACTTGAAGTTCACCAATGGTTGGTATTGAGGTTCTGTCAAGTTGTATGATTCTCGCAGATTATATTGTTGATAAGAATACAACAAAGGACATGTGGGATGTCATTTTGAAGCTATACCAGGATCCATTCGAGAATCATAAAATGATTCTCAAGGAGAAGTTGAGGACAACAAAAATACAAAAGGGTGAGAGCATGACCTCCTATATCACTAAAATTCAGGGAGTCATTGATGAACTTACAGTTGCAGGAGAAAAAACAGAAGATAGTGAGCTAGAACAGACAAATCTAAATGGGTTTGCAAAATAATGACGAACCTTCGTGCAGGGGATCACTTGACGAGATCAACTACCAAGATGGGAACGCTTGTGAAGTGACTTCACTCAGGAAGAGCTATGACTCAGTCTTGTAGAGGTTACTATAAGTAGTAGTAGCAAGGGACAAAAAGTTGAGGAGGAAGAAGAAAACATTACCCCTGCAGGTAAAGGGAAAACAAAGAAGGGTCTCAGTCAGCGACATAACTAAAAAGGGTGCAAGAAGAAGAAAAATCACCTATTGAAGGTCAAATGCTTCAGATGTGGTGATTTTGGTCACTATGTCACTCAATGTCCAAATAGGAAGAAGGACAAGAAGGGGTAGCAACAAACAACAACTTCTGCAGAGATAGATGAGTTGACCTCTAGGTTGGAGGAATTCACATTGATAGCAGCGATGTAACATCACCCGACCCCTCAGGTTACCATTCGAGGAATGGGGTAATTATTTGTTTATTTTTTTGTTAATTCTGCATTATTAGTTTCGTATGTATATATATATATATATTCACGATGCTTGCCGAAAACCCAAGGTCTTCATTCCTTGTATTAACCAAATGCCTTCTAGCTGGGTCCCACTTGACATGTCACCCTGATTTCTCTCTCCTGACGATTCCAAACTACGCGTTTGGTTACCCACCGGACTCTTTGTTCTAGGCCTACATGGATAATGAGTCCTTCTGAAGAACGCTCTTTACCCACTATTGAGGTTCTCTTCCCGAGCTTTCATGGATGGTAGGACCATATGGTCCCTTCTCCCATTGGTCCTGATCCATAAACTACCGTGAATATTCCACTTGACAGTTCATCATAACATGTTTGATAATAATATATTAAATTAAGTAATTTCTACACCATTACAGTTTTATTATAACTCTAGATCTATAAATTTAACTATATTTAGTGCATGCATGTGAATGGAAATTATGAAAGTAGATAACAACAAAATAAACTCACACAAACACACATAAGACACAAAATATGCTCTAGGAACCCTTTCAGGAGAAAACAAAACTATAAGGTGAGGTTGCTTCGCTCTCTTTCACTATCTAGAAAATAAGGCTACAGGTACAAAGAAGTAATTCCTGTGGCTTGTGGGCTACTACAGTTCACAAATCCTCTCTGTGTGCTCTACCTCCTATCTCTCCTAGCTATCTTTTCTCAACTATGGAACAAAATTCTCTCGAAAGAATGGAATGTCTCTTCCTCCTAGTGGCCCGATTATAACACAACCCGATAGCCTACTATTGGTTAAGTTTGACTACATCAACTCTTAAATAGAGTTACAATATAGACTCTTCTAGATTATTTTACATCAAAAACATATGGCTATCCCCTTTTCCATGAATAATGGGGGTTGACGTGGCATCCTCCCGAATTATAGGTGGGAAAATAGGAAGGTTAACTTCTGAGTGCATTACTTTTGCATACAGACTTTGATTGGCGCTCTTCTTGTGTCACTGGAAAGATCTCCATGTGTAAAATAACATGAAAAGGTGTCACGTTAAAGCGACAAAGTTTTACCCCCAAAAAACATCGTTTTTTGCCTCAAAACACTCCCAGAAGGTTTTATACCTTGTTTCGCAAAACTGGGTCCTGCTAATAAAAATGGTCCCATGAGCTGATTCCTCCACTTTTTCCACTCATAATACATTGAGATGGATGAAAAATATTATAATGATCCAACCTAGATCACGCCTCCCTAATGAATGAGGTGAGGAAATTTTTCCTCCACCTTCTCTCTAGTGTACCATTTAGCTTTGCCTGGAAGTTGTCCCTTCAACCCAATCTGCCTTGTAGTACTGGACCTCTTATGAAAAACTGTGTCTTATGTCAACTATGTCTGAGCACCTGGTGCCAAATCCTCCACAAAAGGTAGGACATATTCCTCTTTCTGATTTAGCATGGAAGGCTTATAGAGTTTCAAATGCCCTACATTCATAACTGTGTAAATGCACATATATGGTGGTAAACTGAGTTAATAGGCATTATCACCCACCTTTTCCAGTATCTCAAAGGGACCATACCTCAGAGCCTTGTTTTTATTACCAGGCCCTTGCAACCTCTCCTTATTCAACTGTAGCCATACTCTGTCTCCCACCTTGAATGATTTCTTTGTTTTACGATGATCATGCATTGCCTTATACTTCTCATGCGACTTTTGTAGTGTGTCTTGTACTTGTAGATGGATCTTCCTGATCTTCTCTATAATTTTTTTAGCCCTTAAAGCATCTCTTGTAAGATCTTCCCTCACTCCTCCTTGTTTCCCATATGAAATATCCAAAGGTGAAGGTGGCAAATATCCAAAACAAGTTTCAAATGGGGACTTTCCTACAAAAGTGTGGACTGCTCTGTTGAAACAATGTTGTATATATACCAGATTTTCATCCCAGGTATTTAGATGATTTTGATTGTATCCCCTTAGAAGATGCACCAAAGTTTAGTTGACTACTTCTGTCTGCCCATTTGTATGTGAATGGAATGTTGTAGATCTCTTCAACTTTGTGTCCATCTTCTCCCACAATGTAGTCTAGAATGCACCGAGAAATCTTGTATCCCTATATGAAATGATGCTCATTGGTATCCTAAAGTGCACCCAAACCTGTACAAAGAACAAGTTTGTTGCTTCTTGTCCACTGACGATATTTTTATAGGGCATCATAACATACATCTTGCTGAACCTGTCAACTACCATGAATAGGTAGTCATATCCCTCCTTGGTTGTTGGTAAACCTCCCACAAAGTCCATGGAAATGCTTTCCCAAGGACGAGTAGGTACATGTAAGGGATGAAATAGGACTTATTTCTTGTTTCTAGGCTTACTGGCACAAAAAAGCATGCATCCTCTTATGAACCTAGCTACATTCTCTTACATCTTGGGCTAATACACATACCTCTACAAGTTAGCCACGATCTCCCCTACACCAAATTGCCCTGCAACCTTGGAGGTGTCAACCTCTCTAATCAACTGCAATCGCTCACCTTTAAGAACACATAACTTATCCAGCCTATAGAGCAACCCATCCTGGAGATGGTATTCAACGTTTTTATTGCCATCGTGCACATGAATCTAAATCTACAACTATTGATACACCTCCTTCAAGTCCTCATCCTTTGAATATGCCTCTCTATATGCATCATGGGTGAATGGCTCCCGTGCATAATAGTCCCCAAAGTTGTGATCATTAATGTGGGTGGCCTTGAAAGCATGTCAACCAACTTGTTTTTGGTTTCCTTATTATTCTTGATCATCAAATGAAATTACTGTAAAAACCATATCCACTTGTAATGCCTGGTCTGTTGTAGCTTACTCTGGGCCTACAATTACTATAATGGTTGGTGATGTGTGTGGATTATTGTCTCCTTTCTCATCAGATAGTGATTCTACTTCTTGATAGCTTGCATCGTGGCATAGAGCTCCTTGTCATAGGTAGGGTAGTTAATAACTTCCCCATGAAATATTTTAGAATGGTAACATACGAGCCTTGCTCCCTGCATCAAGGCAACTCCCATTGCATACCCACTCGCATCTGTCTCCACTTCAAAGGGTTGTTGCAAGTTTGGTAATTCCAGAACTGGTGCTCGACTGATCTTCTTTAGCTCCTCGAAAGCCTTATGTAAACCTTTCTACCACTGGAAACTCTTGCCACTTACTATTATGGCGTGGAGCGGTGTAGCTACTGCTGAACATGAGGCTATGAATTTCCTCAGGTACTGTGTTGCCTCAATGAAAATATTGACGTCATAAACATTAGTAGCATCGACCATTTCATAATGGCCTCCATCTTGGAAGGATCTATCTTCAGTTCTCCTCCATTGATCACATAACTTGGATACACCAAAGACTCTTACGCAAACTCGCACTTCTTGAGATTTGCTAGCAATTGGTTCTTCTTCAATGTTTTCAGCACTTGTGTCAAATGTGAAATATGCTCCTCCCAGGTAGCACTATATACCAATATATCATCCAAATAGAAAATAACAAATGAATATATAAAAGGGTGTAGTACATCATTCATTAATCTCATAAATGTAGCTAGTGCATTACATAGGCCAAAATGCATAACTAACCACTCATACAAACCTTACCTAGTTTTGAAGGTGGTCTTCCATGTACCTTCTTCTTTGACTTGAACCTGGTGATATCCAGACTTTAAGGCCAACTTGGTCAAGTTCTTTGCTTGTTGCAATTGATCCAACATATCATCTATCCTAGGCAGGGGTATCTGTTCTTGAGCATGATTTTATTCAACGGCCTATAATGTATGTAATCTATGCACATCTGCCAAGTCCCCATCCTTTTTTGTCGCAATGATGATGGGTGACCCACATGATGATGTACTCATTTGAATGACACCCTGTGTAGAAATTCCCACTGTAGATCACCTGATAATGCAATATATTAAAGCAAAATACTTGATCTACTTCTACAACCAATTATGCGGAAGCTTAATCGAATATGAGCAAGATCAATTGAACACATATAACTGATAAGAAGAAATCAATCACACATAACACAGAAGAAATAACCAGGGGAAAGCCTCAGCCTAAAACCCCAACTTTGTATTATCATACAAGTGGAAATATAGTCTGGATTACAAAAAGAATTAGCTCACAAGCTATCCTGCTCTCTCTGCAATCCCTCTACTTCTCAATGATAGTCAAAGGCCTCTCTCAAACCTTCTCCTCTGCCCTCCAAGCCTCCTATTTCTTTGCGCAATTTTTCTTGGGGTCTAGTGCAACCACTTGTGTGAATTGGCCTCTTCACACACTCACTAACCTCTGATCCAACTCCACAATTTTGAAGGAGATAAACCCTTCTCCATGGATGAGCTTCCTTTATAGGAAAAAATCCATCCAACTGACAGTACATTGTCCCTCCTTTGATCTCAACTGGGTCTCTTTCTGAACTGACATGCATGAGTTATTCATGAGAGAATATTCAGTTATCTGAAGTGCAACAATTATATGCAAGCATGCATTAACTAATTGAACTCACATTAATTTAAACAAACTGTTTAAATCAATATAACTGGACTTGATTCAGTTAACTGAGCCAACTAATTACAACTCAATATTACAACTCATCCTTATCTCTTTAACTGATGGATAAATTCCTCAATTAATGGAGAAACTGTTGCATGTCCCCACATAGACTTCATGTTTGATTTTCTACAACTAATTAACTCATGGTGAATTAATTAATTTATTTTCAAACAACTGTTAAGTTCAAATTCGAATTTTACTTCCTATTTTAGTCCAGGGACTGACTAAAATTGGAATCTATCCCAAACTGCTAAAAATAGCAATGCTATTTTTATCACTTCAATTTTTCATTCCCTGTTGCTCAATCCAGCACTGATACCCAAACTACTATTTATGGCAGTGCTACTTTTAGCACTTCTATTTTTAGCATTTGTTGTTGCCATTTTCAACACTCCCTCTCAATAAGAAAGGCATTCAACTCGAACCCGATCCTGTGCCTTTGGAATGTTTTGCATACAACAGTTCTACCAAGTGTGGTTGCTGCAACAACTCTAGAAACAAAAAAAAACTCCCAACTGATCTCTCTGTTGGGCTAGAAACATACTCTGATGCTGAAGCTCTACCTGATGCTGACAAGTGCTCCCTCTCTGACCTCTGAGCTACTGCAACACTCCATGCATCTTGCACCGTCTCACACCTCTCTTTGCCATCCTGCACTGGTGCAACACTCCTGTGCCTCTCGCATTGTTGCAGCTTGCTAACTCTACACTGTCTTGGGACTCCTGCACTGTAGCTCTCTCTACCGCTCCATCCACATCTATCTCTACCCAATCATCTAGTCCTGCTACTCCTCGTCAGGGTTCTTGTAGCAAAGTCGAATCAAAGAGGTTGGGTACATCAAGGATCCTGCCCCTATTCCAGCCTTCTTGGGACGATCACTCCACATCGCCCCACCTCCTACCTAGAGGTATGGATGCATGTGGTCCCTCTGCCCACCTGGGTTGAAATTTCCCCCTACTGGAGGTCTCTGCATGAGTAGATGTCTCCACTCAATCTCCTCTCATCTTCTCTAGTTGTGGCTGCTCCACAACCTCCTGAAGCTGCTTCACCAATCGTGGCTCATCCACAATCGTCTGAGACTTATTTTGGCACTGCATGTTGAGAGGTAATGTACTCTCCCTCTCAACCACCAAGTCTCCATCAGTTGCCTTGCTCCTTAAGACTTTGCATGCATCTTGAACCTCAAGAGCATACAGGTTCTTGACCCGTGAACCAATCTGCCTCACCTGTCTAGTGGTGATATGTCGAAGGAAAACCTTTCCCTTACTAAAGACTACATCATAGCCTCTGTCTTCTAGCATCGCGATTGACACCAAATTTCTCTTCAGTCCTGGTACATATTTGACATTGGTCAAGGTAATGCGAACTCCATGCTCCCTTTGAAAAACAACCATGCCTACACCTGAGACACTATACTTTTCATCATCACCCATCGCTATGAGTATATGGAGATCTTTCTCCTCCAAGGTACTGAACAAAATCTTGTCGCCGGTCATGTGGAAAGAAGTTCCACTGTCAAGAAACCAACCACTTCCCACCATGGATGAAACCATGCATGCGAACAGTGTGAAATCCAACTCGAACTGTGAGGCCAGTGCCTCACCTTCTGATCCTTCCACATATCCCTTTCCCAATGGTATCAAATTGAGGGCCACTATTGAGTGTATGTCGCCTAGCTCTAGATGACATGATTCCACTCCATTATCCACTTTCTTCTTGGTCCGTGTGTTAATTTTTCTTACATCTATATTGTTCTTTTCTTTGATAATTGCATTTCTTCATTTACACATTAAATTCACCCCATAACATCATAACATTATTCAGATTTACATCATTATTCAGAAATATATGTAACTATGTAGAAAGAACAATATCATCATCATCAATGCAATGAAACATAAAGTAACAATAGAAGAAAATCATGCACAAATAGATATACCAATATTGGTCGGAGTCTAGGGAAAAATCCACTATCGGGAAACCCTTTCAAATTGTTCTTCTTATTAGATTGTCATTAGTGATTCAATAAAAGGGAGTATAATGATCCATATCTTCATCCATACAACTATGCAACAAAAATAAACTAAACAATATCCATGAGATGAACTCAACCATGCTCATAATCAAAACCCTGATTCAGAAGCCTGTAATAAATTGTCATTGTTTGTGATCAACTATCAAAACCTGTGGTCAATGAGCAAAAACATCAGACAACTAAAATTTCAACCTTTAGGTCCCAGTCACATGGACTAGGAGTCATGTGTGCGACTGAGAGGTTCCATTTTCTCTCTCAATCCTATAAGCCAACGAGTGCAGCCGAAATTATCCTTTGTCAAGCCAGCGACTATAACCCAAAACCCTAGTTTCCAGTCGCATGGAAAACGAGTTGTGCATGCGACTGAAAGGCTTCAATCACATGGAAACTGAGTTGTGCGTGTGACTAAAAGGCTTCAGTTGCATGGATGAGCCTCCATACAAGTGACTGCAGTCAAGATCTCTTTATTTCATGCCTGTGACTAAGGCCCAAAACCCTAAAATAGAAATGTGAGCTTCGAACCCTACAATTTCTCCTTCATGCGAACCAATTCTCTGCGGATGTGCCTCAGACCTGTGCGAGCCAAAAAAGTAAGAGAATAGAATAATTTATCATGATGATGTCCAAATGAGGTTGAGTTCACTTGTATTTATATCCTTCCAAGGGTGTCCAATTTGCTTTAGGGTTGCCCTGATCAAATATGCACATGTGGGCTTATAATTCAAAAATACACTTTCCCTTGTCCAAATTTGATGATATTTAGGTTGATTTTGGTCCTCTCAAAAAGAGGAATTCAATCAAATCATAATCTCCATAAAATGAGTTGTCAAAAGTGGAATATGGCCCCTATTTTCCAAGTTTAACACTCCCTCTCAACTAGGGAGAATTCCACCTGCATCATGTCATGTGTATCCTATCATCAAATCATATACAATCTTAAGTATCTCATCATCACATATCGTCATTATTCATCTCGATTCATCTCTTGCTTATTCATGCTTATCTCTTGATTTTCCCTGCTCGAATCTAAGTGAAGAATAATTTGACATCGGAGGGGAGCTCAATCTACCACCTTATATAGATCGGGGATCCACTGCTACCAGTTGAAATCACTGTCAGCGGGGAGCCCAATGCTATTACCTACGAAACATCAATGAGGAGCTAAATCTACAACTTGCATCAACATTAGAGAGCCTAGCTCAATCTAGAACAACATCAGGGAGCACATATCAACTTGAAACCACATCATGGAGCTCAATCTCAACCCAGAATCTCATGGGGATCTAAATATCAACAACCCCATATCGAAAAATAGGTGATATAGGGGAGCACATCTAAACCCATCCTATTGCCTTCTAATCTTCCCAGTAATGACCGTCAAGAATCATGTGGTAGAACACCTACATCATAATCTCAACTTGGGCTAGATACCTGACTTACCAAAAGGTAAGGACCGCATGCCCCAAGCCTCTTTAACCTGTTGGCTAGACAAGGAGTGACAATCCCAACAAGCTTTACTTGTGGGTATGATACCAACTAGGGTATACTCCGGAAAGACCAAGATAGGGTAGAAACATCTCCAACTTTATGGGTAACATATAGGGGAGAAACATCTACAACCCTACTATCCAGAGATCCCTCAACCCCAGGAGCCCTCCATCTCAATTCCACACCCTGGGAGCTCAAACAAGGGGGAAGAGTTGGCTCAGTGTCCTCGATCAGCAATTATCTTTGTAGATCAACAACATATCATCGTGCTCATATCTAGTAATCATCATGTCTCAATAGCATTTGTCTCCTATTCATATTGGACATCAAATCAAATATCATATTAGAACACACACACACACAAATCTATATATATATATATATATATAAGAATACCATATTCATCATCCCTCTCACGAAGGCAATAACCACAAACCTAAGCTTGTCTTGTACAACAACACTGTCTCAATATATGAAGGTATATCAGTTGCAGTTATATGAGATTCTCTGCCAATTGGATCCACTCATTATTATCGCAATGTATCCTTTTCATATCCAGAACCTATTCAAACATCTCTCCAAAGAGCTTCTTCATCCTACCTCACAGCTAGCCATGCTAGCAACATCGTACTCAACCTCAGTCATGCTTAAAGTTACATACTTATCATCCAAAACATCATGTCATATCTCATACTAAGGCAACACCAAAATGTTCTTATCTCATCAACAATGATCCCAAACAACATTAGTACATACATGCAGTCACATATCACAAAAAGAATGTCTCAGACCAAATAATAGATCATCCCATGCAAATATCTTGAAGGGTGCTTGGTGGCAACTCAATGTGTATGAAGCGACTCAATCATGAATTTACTTAGGTTCTATGCACAACATATATCTATACGGATGGGTGTCGACATGGAACATCAATTTTTCAATCAAGTGTCTGTTTCCAAGTTAGGTTCAACAATATCTCTTCAAAACTTCTTGAAATTCAATCGGAGTGTCCAAGGATTTGCATTTCCAGTTGCCAATAACTCTTCAATAGCTTCATAATATAGAATTTATTTTCCAAACTTCAGAAATTGATTCATCATGCCATAATTCATTATTTTGAGCTTTGGAATCCAACTCCCTCTTACTTTGATCATTAGAGGCCCATTACCTATCAAGAGTATACCATCATCATATAAAACCAAAAAAAAATCATAACTTGTACCACTTTTGAAGTAGAGGTTTTGGATGGGCATGTCTTCTTGGCTTCACTAGGTAATGGTCAATGTGGACATACCAGGACTGGGAAGCTTGCCTCATACAATGATTTCTGCAAACATAACACTTTACCAAATCAATATTCTCACCCTTACATAAATCAATTTTGTGCAATAAAATCAAATAATTCATCTTATCAAATTTTATATGTCAGATCAAAAGTAGTATCAAAATCATCAATATCATTGTAACAAATTCTTTAAACCAGGTGACAGGTACATCTCACATCCAAACATCAAGTTATGACTTTATTATCATGCCAACAAATTGTCATTTATCAAGCAATATCAAAACAAACTTCATCAATCCATCCTCATGATCATAATATAAATAATTTTTGTCACTAGATGAAAATTACTACACCAAGGATAACCCATGCAGGCTCCATCCATTTATTGTGAGATTACTTCATACTAAATCACAATTATTTATAATTCAACCATTGTGCCAAAGCTAATGATGTAAACATAGAATATCTATTGAATGACAATATAAGTCACTAAAATTCACTATGCCCACATCGCATTGTCATCAAGGCAAATCATCACAAATCAGATCAAAAATATAACTTGTCATCACCGTGAATTCAATTAATCCATAAGCCAAAACATATCTATGAACCATCAAGAATCATATCAAAGTTCTAAATCATTATCAATCCTTCAAGCCAATATGCTCACTAAGTCAAGATAATAGATAAAATCTTGTCAAACCCATGAATCTGTTATCAAATAATGTCGTACACAAGTCTTGATGGTTAAGTCATAATGACATAATGATATGCATATTATGGTCCCCTACAAACACGAGTTTAGTCAACACATTCACATTCTCTATAGTAAGTCAAATATTCAAACTTCCCTGCTCATAGAACTTTATGTTGTCTGCTCCATGTCTGTAGACTGTCATCCTTCATGTGAACGTCTAGTTTCATGCACAAAACTTCACTTTTGTGTCCTATATGCATAATTGTACCCATAGACCTTCTTCCATTCAGTTGAGTGGCTATAGTCTCACCCTTAGGATGTCTTTCGCGCAGTTGAGGCTTATAATAATGAAAACTCTTTCTTCTTAGACCAGAACTTTATTGCAGACCAACAATATTAGATATTTGTTTATTCATGCCCATAAATCATACTTCAAGAGTAAAGAATCATATCATGAAAATGATAATTGGTGTAGGGATCTTATGGAGAGATTCTCCCTTTGAACTAGCAAACCCTTCAATCATTATTATTCAAAACATCAACATGTTTATCATAATGCTATCATGCATCAGAAAAATTGTTAGATCATAAAATCAACATATATCCATCATGGTCATAACATTTCAACATCAGCTACTTCATCATCATATATGAACATGGCATCAAAATTTCAGGAAGAGTTAGAGTATTATGATTAGGGCAGAAGATAGGTGTAACATCATACTTCAAAGATCATGAACACAATAGTAATTTCATCAAGTTAGGTCATTCAATTTTACCATATGTCATAATTACTAAGTTTTTCAGAACATAACCACAGTCAACAAAATATCATGAATATCAATCTCATTGTTACACTTTTATCATCATGGATACCATGCTTTTCAAAAACATTATCAATATTATCAAGCTATCGTCTATTAGAATCAAGGTGCTATAATTCTTTAAGATATCCAAAATGACATATGTTAGCCAAACATCAATTATACCAATATATCAAAGATCAAATTTCTAAGCAGCTTCATAGAATCAATAAATTCATTGTGACTAAGAAGTAAGATACTTGTTCAATATCAAGTGCATCATTTCATCATATGTGCCATGAATCAAACTTACTTCCATATGCATGCATGATCCATTTGTGAAGGTGATATTCATCATACCTTAAGGCTTACCTTGCCATCCAATATTGTAGTTGAGGCATAACATTAAACCAATACACCATACATACCTTGTAGTATTCAAATACTTGTGCACCTTATTATTTTATATAGGCATCTTCTAGCATTTTGTCACCTTTTCATCAGGTGCCTCTTTACCTTTTCTAATGCTAGTTCTTCTCTTCCTACACTGGCCATGATCCTCAAGAAGGATCCACTTATCACAACTCATTAGGAGGTTAGAAGCATCCAAATACTCAAATATGCATGAAGGAAGTATCAAAAAAATAATAATATCAATAAGTCTAAACAAAAGTAAATACATAAATAAGCATCATAAATCAAAAGGTACTTATCTTCAATGAGAGGTGATCATCCCCTTCTTGAACCAGCCTTCAAGATCCATTGTCCATATGAAAATGTTGCCTTCAATATGTTAACACACCTTATCAACAACCACGCTTAATAGAAACTATCCCATCTAGGGCTTCATCAAATCTGTCACAAGTGCTTAAGCATCTTCACATTGACCATACTAGGGTTTCTAGATTTCATATCTCAAATATTTTCCATAAACCAGGGCTTCTCTCAAACCTTAACCTCATAATATCCATAAAACATGAATACGGAAATTCCCTAAGGTTACCTTCAAACCCTAGTATTCGTGGTGCAGGGTCCCAACGTATAACCATCCTTAGTCAAACTGATGCCAGGGTAACACCCGTACATATACCCACAGTATGCATTTCTTCAATGGTGCATCTACAACTGTCCTAGGATATTTAACTCAATGAAGGAGTTAAATCTTCAGACCATAAATGGTCAAGTTGCCCTTTTATATAGTTCCTGTGTATAGGAACTTCAATCACCCCGCCAATACTTCCTCTTGGGACTATATATGAAATCCCATTTATTGGCGCTTTTATTCCTTATATAATCTTGACACAAAGGATTAACACACAATACACATCTTTCCACTTTGATTACAGCCTTAGCACAGACCTCGAGGTTAAAACCTCATCGCAATCGGTCATTTCAATGTTCAATGGTCATATACATATGAGCCATCATCCCTTCGACTCCGATATTCCACTATCGAAACGCTAACACATTAAAAATCCCACGCCATATAAACTATCATAAATATTAAATATTTGGGAATAAAAAGGAATTCCCGCTCCGAACCGCTTACGTTGGATTTCAAATCTTATGCACCGGCACTTATAAAAGTCGTCGGGTCCACAACACTTCCACTGCGACTTCCGATCTCCAAACCTCCGATTCCCGATCGCCGATAAGCCCCGACGTTGATCACCGATATATCACTATTGGCGATATCGCAACATTCATAAATGCTGGCCCTTGGCACCTCCGATCGCCGATATGTGATTTTATCGTGAGTGTTGATCTAGCCACGATCCAATGGTCCATGATTAATCGTTATTTGCTCTGTGCAAAACTCCAAGGCACATTTCGATAACTTACAAGGGACTCCCGCCGATGTGACGTAATCTTGGCCATTGATCTTAATGATCTAACGACTGCTGAGCATCAAACCTTTACTTCTCGCTTGCCTCTCTTACTTGGGTTTTTCCACGTTTCAATATTTTTCCTCCGGTTTCTTCAAGGGCTTCTTTCTTCTGTTGCACTGCTCAACTTCTCTGAGCTTTACTCCCTCACTCTGTTACCTCTCCAGAGCTTCTCTTTACTTCCTTAATTGGATTCAAAGATCCCTTTTTGATTCTTCTGAATCATGTTACGCCTCTGCGTATCCTTCAGAACTCTGTTACCTCTCCAAAGCTTCTCTTCGCTTCCTTAATTGGATTCAAAGATCCCTTTTTGGTTCTTTTGAATCATGTTATGCCTCTGCATATCCTTCTGAACTCTACCTACAATCCTCTCCAAAGAACCTACGAGTTCACAGTTTATATGTAATTCAGTCATTCAATATGCATTCACACATTTGCACAGTTCCAATATGAATCTATGTATATTAACATGAATAATTGATTACAATTGAGACTCTCAGTCTCTCACACACACATACACATGCTTGATTCTACTATTGGTGGCCTCCTCAATTGCTCGTAGGCTTACATATATTTATATGGAAACATTGGATCGGATCGTTGAAGGGTCCGATCAATCCTCTAACAAATGCCTAAAGCTCGTTACATGCATGCATATGTGGCAGACTTTATCCACTCTAGCTTTTGCTCTGTTTTAAAATGGAAAAGTCTCCTTATCAGCTCAATGGTCCATATCTACTCTAATTAATTCCTAAAATCTCTCTCTTACTCCTAGAGAGTTGGATTTTACTCCTACCACTCATGTTCTCATTTATTTATTTTGAGAGCATTTACATATTCTCTCATTATCTAATTAAATCACACTTAAAAGCCTAACTATTTCCTAAAATGCATGACCCCCTATGTCTACTATTTACAATGATTTTCCCTTGGGTGAATGCTCCTGCATTAGACTCCCAAAGTAGAAAATATTCATGATCTCTTGATCATGTGTCTTCTAATCTTGGTCTTCCTAGATCCCATAATTTGTTCTGTAACTGTCTAGATGCTTTGTTCCCTTGTTGCTGCTGCATTTTTGTTGTCTTTTGCTCCATTTTATTCTTCCTGTCAATCAGGTTCAACTTTTGATTGATTTTTCTTGCTGCTGTTACCATTTTCCTCCATTTGGACTGATTCATTATCAGCTCCCACATTTCTTCAATTTATATTTCCAACATATCTTTGGGCTACTCCATCTTCTACTTCATATTTCTTTGTTCCAGGTTGTTTTTGTTGTCTTCTATGCTGCCTTTGCTTGCTGCCATTGTAGATATTGTTGTAGACTTTGCCTCCACTTTTTCCTTGCTTTCTATGCTAACTCCTATGCTGACTCCTGCTTGGCTTGCTGCCTCCATATCATCCTTACCCTCTTTCATGATTGAATCATGACTATTCAGCACTTTCTCCGGCAAATTAACTTCTCTATTCCATGGATTGATTTCTTCCATAGAATTCTCTTCTTTCACCTTTATTTGGTTGTTCACTTGTGCCAAATCTCCTCCAGCATTTGCAACAAAACCTGCACACTCAAAACACTTGTTAAAATTAAAAACATAAGGTTGTTGTGCCTTATTTCCCTTTGGCAACAATTTAGTTTGTTGCTCTATTTTCTCCTTCCCCTCTGTCAACACATCAGTATGTTGATTCGAATTCTCAGTAGAATTCATGAGATTGTCCATTAGTCTCTTTTTCACACCATCTATTCTAATGATGTTTTCCTGTTTGGGTTCACAGTAGTGAATTTCTCCTCCCTTAACCTGCTATTGGTTATCTTCACTTTGAAATTGTTTGATTCCATCTTCAAACAATCTCTGCTCAATCTCTCTGATCACACACTCATACTCATTCATGCTTTTTAATGAACCTGCAAACAAATTATTGCATATTCTTGTCTCCGTGGCTACTTGAGACACATCTTCTTCTTCAGAAACTGTAACTACAACTTCTGTTCTACCGTGAGGTTCTCTCATCAGTTTCTCTAGCAGTTTAATATCCTCTTCACACTTAGCAAGAACTTCATCACAATGCTCTCTTCTTCCAGCTTCATCCTTCACATGTTGTGTTATAGTATTAGAATACTATCTTCCTTTGACCCTTGTACTCTCAAGGTCTTTATGTTGTAGCAAATCATTACTTCCCTCATTCAAGAGGTCTTCTCCATTATACTCTGTTCTCCTAGAGTATTCCTCTAGACTTTCGACATCTTCAAAAGACTATCCATCCTCTGTAAAACACTCCTTTGTTAGTGTTCTTTCTCCCTTTGCTAAGTCTTTTTCATAGACTTCTTCCTTCTTAACATCTTTCAGTAGATGTCCTTCTTTTTCCTTGACTATCTCAACAACTTCCATGGCTATTTCCACTGTGCCTATCATCATAGTGAATTGATGATCCTTTACTATGTTTTCAACTAACATAGTATCTTCCTCAAGTTTGCCTTCAGTCCTTTGTTGTTTATCTTCTCTGAAGATATATTTAAATGGTTGCTTTTCTCCTACAATATCTGCCATCATACACAAACTATTAGTTTTAAAAATATAAGACCCTTTGGTCTCACTTGATGGTTTAGCCATCATATCTTCTTTCTATTCTAAATCGTTCATATGATTCAGAAATTCTATGATAGTCTCTTCTTCAATCTCTTCAAGCCCTTCACTTGGTTCCTTGACATCTTTCTCCAGCTATATATGAGATCTATCTATCTCATCCTTTTCCAGAACAGAATTTAGATTCTGCTGGTTTTCTTCCTTCATGATAATATCAACCAATTATCCTTCAACTGCAAATATACACAAATTGTCAGATTTAAAATCATCAAACCTTTTGGTCTCACTTGAAGTTTCAGTCTTCAAGTCTTCATCTTCACTTTCTCCCAGAATTTCTCCTTGTTCTGGTTCACAAATGGATTCTTCCATTTCTAACTCAACTTCCTTGAGTTTTTCCTTCAGCCACTTTACTTGCTTTTGTTGTAGCCTTCTCTGCATTTCATGCCATTCCACTGGCTTCTTCCTCAAGACCCAACCTAGTCTCTGGCTTTCCTCAAGCATTCTCCTTAATGCATTGAGTTGTTCTTTTAATTCAGCAACCTCTTTGTCAATTTCTTCTTGACTCATCCTCTTTCCATTTGCTTTGGCATCCTCTTTCTTATATCCTCTGTTGTGGCTTCTCTCTGAACCTCTACTATGACTATTAGTAGTCATCTTCTTCTCTTCTTTCTTCTTGAGCTCTTTTGAAACAAGCCTCTGCAACAGCTAGTCCTCCTGGCTGCAATCTTACCTCACTAAGCTCTCCTCACTCAGTCTTTTGGTAAGCACGGTCCTCTATCTGGAACCTTCTCTTGAGCAACACCTTTGCTCCTTCTAGGCTTCTACAATCTCTCACTCTCTCTTGAGAACACTTCAGTGGTCCTCTCTGTCCAATCTCTTGTTGGATTCTTCAGGTTCACTGCCACTTCTCCTTCAGAGTATTCTCCTTACTCTGTCTTCAAGAACACATCTGGTTCTTCTCTCACAACTTCTCTTGTTGTCACCTATGCATTAGTATAAAAACACACATTCTCAATTTAAATCAGAACATATTACCTTACCATCAAGATCTCAGCATGATCTTGTTTCACCCATTCTTCTGCACTTTGAATGGATTGTCCTCTGTTTTGTTCCTCAAGTGCTCTTTCCTTCAGAACTTGCATTAAGCAATCTTGCTTTCTCTTTCCTTTAAGGAATTCTCTATTTTTGTCTACTCCAAACCTGTGCTGGAACTGCTACAATCTTCCAGAACCTCAAAAGTTCCCCTTACAGATTACAAATCTGCTCTGATACCACTAATGGTGCAGGGTCCCGGCATATAACCATCCTCAGCCAAACTGATGCCAGGGTAACAACTGCACATATACCCACAATATGCATTTCTTCAATGATGCATCTACAACTGTCCGAGGATATTTAACTCAATGAAGGAGTTAAATATTTAGACCATAAATGGTCAAGTGGACCTTTTATACAGTTCCTGTGTATAGGAACTTCAATCACCCTGCCAATACTTCCTCTCAGGACTATATATGAAATCCCATTTATTGGCGCTTTTATTCCTTTTATAATCCTTACACAAAGGATTAACACACAATACACATCTTTCTTCTTTGATTACAGCCTTAGCACAGACCTCGAGGTTAAAACCTCATCGCAATCGGTCATTGCAATGTTCAATGGTCATATACATATGAGCCTCATACCTTTGACTCCGATATTCCACTATCAGAAGGCTAACACGTGCTTTCACATTAAAAAGCATGCACCATATAAACTATCGGAAATATTAAATATTTGGGAATACAAAGGAATTCCCACTCTGAACCGCTTATGCCAGATTTCAAATCTTATGCGCCAACACTTATAAATGTCGTCGGGTCCACAATGCTTCCACTGTGACTTCCGATCTCCAAACCTCCGACGCCCGATCGCTGATAAGCCCTGATGCCGATAAATGCTGACCCTTGGCGCCTCTGATCGTCGATTTGCGATTTAATCATGACCGTTGATCTGGCCACGATCCAACAGTCCGCGATTAATCGTTATTTGCTCTCTGCAAACCTCCAAGGCACATTCCGCTAACATACAAGGGACTCCCGCCGATGCGACTTAATCTTGGCTGTTGATCTTAATGATCCAACGGCTGCTAAGCGTCAAACCTTTACTTCTCGCTCACCTCTCTTACTTGGGTTTTTCCGCGTTTCAATAGTTTTCCTCTAGTTTCTTCAAGGGCTTCTTTCTTCCGCTGCGCTGCTCAACTTCTCTGAGCTTTACTCCCTCACTCTGTTACCTCTCTAGAGTTTCTCTTCGCTTCCTTAATTGGATTCAAAGACCCCTTTTTGATTCTTCTGAATCATGTTACACCTTTATGTATCCTTCAGAACTATGCCTGCAATCCTCCCCACAGAACCTACGAGTTCACAGTTTATATGCAATTCAGTCACTCAATATGCATTCACACATTTGCATAGTTCCAATATGAATCTATGTATATTAACATGAACAATTGATTATAATTGAGACTCTCGGTCTCTCGCACACACGTACACATACCTGATTCTATTATTGGTGGCCTCCTCCGTTGCCCGTAGGCTTACATATATTTATATGGAAACATTGGATCGGATTGTTGAAGGGTCTGATCAATCCTCTAATAAAAGCCTAAAGCCGCTACATGCATGCATATGTGGCAGACTTTATCCACTCTAGCTTTATCTTTGTTTTAAAACAAAAAAGTCTCCTTATCAGCTCAATGGTCCATATCTACTCTAATTAATTCCTAAAAGCTCTCTCTTGCTCCTAGAGAGTTGGATTTGACTCCTACCACTCATGTTCTCATTTATTTATTTTGAGAACATTTACATATTCTCTCATTTTCTAATTAAATCACACTTAAAATCCTAACTATTTCCTAAAATGCATGACCCCCTATGTCTACTATTTACAACGATTTTCCCTTGGGTGAATGCTCCTGCATGAATTCGTTTAGGTCTCCTACATCTTCTATTGCTTCCATCAAAGGTTTCATCATATGGGTGATCTTAAATGGCTTTTCTTTAGCCCAACTCTGATACCATGTTAATTTTTCTTAGGGCTATATTGTTCTTTGCTTTGATAATTGCATTTCTTCATTTACACATTAAATTCACCCCATAACATCATAACATTATTTAGATTTACATCATTATTCAACAACATATGCAACTATGTAGAAAGAAAAATATCATCATCATCAATGCAGCAGAACATAAAGGAACAACAAAAGAAAATCATGCACACATAGAGACACCAGGATTGGTCAAAGACTAGGGGAAAACCCACTATGGGGAAACCCTTTCAAATTCTTCTTCTTATTATACTTTCATTGAATGATTCATCAAAAGAGAGTATAATGATATGTATATTCATACATACAAATATCTAGCAAAAATCAACTAAACAATATCCATGAGATGAACCCAACCACGCTCATACTCAAAACCTTGATTCAGAAGCCTATAATAAATCATCATTGTCTGTGGTCAACTGTCAAAACATGTGTTCAATGATCAAAAACTTTAGACAACTAAAATTTCAACCTTTAGATCCCAAACACATGGAGGAGGATTCATGCCTCTGATTGAGAGGTTCCATTCACTCCCTCGAGCCTGTAAGCCAACGTCTACAGCCAAAAGTATCATTTGTCAAGGCAATGATTATAACCCAGAACCCTAATTTCCTAATCAGTCTTTTGGTAAGCACAATCCTCTATCTGGAACCTTCTCTTGAGCAACACCTTTGCTCCTTCTAGGCTTCTGCAATCTCTCACTCTCTTGAGAACACTTCAGTGGTCCTCTCTGTCCAATCTCTTGTTGGATTCTTCAGGTTCACTGCCACTTCTACTTCAGAGTATTCTCCTTACTCTGTCTTCAGGAACACATCTGGTTCTTCTCTCAAAGCTTCTCTTGTTGTCACCTGTGCATTAGTATAAAAACACACATTCTCAATTTAAATCAGAACATATTACCTTACCTTCAAGATCTCAGCATGATCTTGTTTCACCCATTCTTTTGCAGTTTGAATGGATTGTCCTCTGTTTTGTTCCTCAAGTTCTCTTTCCTTCAGAAATTGCATTAAGCAATCTTTCTTTCTCTTTCCTTTAAGGAATTATCTATTTTTGTCTACTCCAAACCTCTGCTGGAACTGCTACAATCTTCCAGAACTTCAAAAGTTCCCGTTACAAATTACAAATATGCTCTGATACCACTAATGGTGCAGGGTCTCGGCATATAACCATCCTTAGCCAAACTGATGCCAGGGTAACACCCGCACATGTACCCACAGTATGCATTTCTTCAATGATGCATCTACAACTGTCCCAGGATATTTAACTCAACGAAGGAGTTAAATATTTAGACCATAAATGGTCAAGTGGCCCTTTTATACAGTTCCTATGTATAGGAACTTCAATCACCCTGCCAATACTTCCTCTCGGGACTATAAATGAAATCCCATTTATTGGCACTTTTATTCCTTTTATAATCCTTATACAAAGGATTAACACATAATACACATCTTTCCGCTTTGATTACAGCCTTAGCACAAACCTCAAGGTTAAAACCTCATCGCAATCGGTCATTGCAATGTTCAATGGTCATATACATATGAGCCTCATACCTCCAACTCTGATATTCCACTATCAGAATGCTAACACATGCTTTCACATTAAAAATATTGCACCATATAAACTATCAGAAATATTAAATATTTGGGAATACAAAGGAATTCCTGCTCCGAACCGCTTATGCCGGATTTCAAATCTTATGCACCGGCACTTATAAATGTTGTCAAGTCCACAACGCTTCCATTGCGACTTTCGATCTCCGAACCTCTGATGCCCAATCGCTGGTAATCCTTGATGCCGATCACTGATATATCGCTATTGGCGATATCACAACATTCATAAATGCTGACCCTTGGCACCTCCGATCGTCGATATGTGATTTAATCATGACCGTTGATCTGGCCACGATCCAACGATCCACGATTAATCGTTATTTGCTATGTGAAAACCTCCAAGGCACATTCCGATAACTTACAAGGGACCTCGCCGATGAGACTTAATCTTGGCTGTTGATCTTAATGATCCAACAGCTATTGAGCGTCAAACCTTTACTTCTTGCTTACCTCTCTTACTTGGATTTTTCCGTGTTTCAATAGTTTTCCTCCGGTTTCTTCAAGGGCTTCTTTCTTCCGCTACGCTGCTCAACTTCTCTGAGCTTTACTCCCTCACTCTGTTACCTCTCCAAAGCTTCTCCTCGCTTCCTTAATTGGATTCAAAGATCCCTTTTTTATTCTTTTGAATCATGTTAAGCCTCTGCGTATCCTTCAGAACTCTCCCTGCAATCCTCCCCACATAACCTACAAGTTCACAGTTTATATGCAATTCAGTCATTCAATATGCATTCACACATTTGCATAGTTCCAATATGAATCTATGTATATTAACATGAACAATTGATTACAATTGAGACTCTCGGTCTCTCGCACACACATACACATACCTAATTCTATTATTGGTGGCCTCCTTTGTTGCCCGTAGGCTTACATATATTTATATGGAAACATTGGATCGGATTGTTGAAGGGTCCGATCAATCCTCTAATAAAAGCATAAAGCTCGCTACATGTATGCATATGTGGCAGACTTTATCCACTCTGGCTTTATCTCTGTTTTAAAACAAAAAAGTCTCCTTATCATCCCAATGGTCCATATCTACTCTAATTAATTCCTAAAAGCTCTCTCTTGCTCCTAGAGAGTTGGATTTGACTCCTACCACTCATGTTCTCATTTATTTGTTTTGAGAGAATTTACATATTCTCTCATTATCTAATTAAATCACACTTAAAATCCTAACTATTTCCTAAAATGCATGACCCCCTATGTCTACTATTTACAACGATTTTCCCTTGGGTGAATGCTCCTACATCAATTCGTTTAGGTCTCCTACATCCTCTATTGCTTCCATCAAAGGTTTCATCATAGGGGTGATCTTAAATGACTTTTCTTTAGCCCAACTCTGATACCATGTTAATTTTTCTTAGGTCTATATTGTTCTTTGCTTTAATAATTGTATTTCTTCATTTACACATTAAATTCACCCCATAACATCATAACATTATTTAGATTTACATCATTATTCAACAACATATGCAACTATGCAGAAAGAAAAATATCATCATCATCAATGCAGCAGAACATAAAGGAACAATAGAAGAAAATCATGCACACATAGAGACACCAGGATTGGTCAAAGACTAGGGAAAAACCCACAATGGGGAAACCCTTTCAAATTCTTCTTCTTATTATACTTTCATTGAATGATTCATCAAAAGAGAGTATACTAATATGTATATTCATACATACAAATATCTAGCAAAAATCAACTAAGCAATATCCATGAGATGAACCCAACCACGCTCATACTCAAAACCTTGATTCAGAAGCCTATAATAAATTGTCACTGTCTGTGGTCAACTGTCGAAACCTGTGTTTAATGATCAAAAACTTTAGACAACTGAAATTTCAACCTTTATATCCCACACACATGGAGGAGGATTCATGCCTCTAATTTAGAGGTTCCATTCACTCCCTCGAGCTTGTAAGCCAACGTCTGCAGCCAAAAGTATCATTTGTCAAGGCAACGATTATAACCCAGAACCCTAGTTTCCTAATGCATGGAAAATGAGTTTTGTGTTTGGCTGAAAGGATTTAGTCGCATGGATGAGCCTGCTTGCAAGTGACTGCAGACAAGGTCTCTTTGTTTCATGCCTGCGACTAAGGCCCAAAATCCTAAAATAGAAATGTGAGCTTCGGACCCTGCAATTTCTCCTTCATGAGAACGAATTCTCCACGGACATGCCTCAGTCCTGTGCGAGCCAAAACAAAGAAGAGAATATAAGAATGTCTCATGATGATGTCCATATGAGGTTGAGATCACTTGTATTTATATCCTTCCAAGGGTGTCCAATTTACTTTAGAGTTGACCTGGTCAGATATGCACATGTGGGCTTATAATTTAAAAATACACTTTCACTTATCCAGATTTGATGATCTTTAGGTCTATTTTGGTCCTCTCAGAAAGAGGAATTCAATGCAATCATTATCTCCATCAAATGAGTTTTCCAAAATGGAATTTTTCCCTAGTCGCCAATTTTAACACCTTGTGGCTTGTTGAACCAACCACGACTTTGCATGGGGATTGTTTTTCAAGCTACACATCTTTGAAACCTTTGGATTGATATAACTAAAATTTAAACCCATATCGATTAAAATTGAAATAGTTTGGTTGGAAACCATACCTTCAATTTTGATCATCGAGGCTTAATGATTTGCTTTCCTTTTTTCTAATGCTACATAAATATGGGGTATGCTCTGAGCTACATCATTCACCATTGCTATCCCTTTGATATTATACAACATCTTGATGGTTTTTTGTTGGTGCAGATAGTCCTTCTACAAGTGGTTCTCTCCACATATCCAACATTGGAACAACAATCGCTTGGGCTCCTTGACCTCTTCTCTTATTGTTTTGAAATACCAAACTCTATTTTTGGCAGGTAAATATTGTTGGGAGTCACCCTTGGCATGAGTGGTGAACTTGACACCCTTCCCCATTTGTCTATGCCCAGATGGTCTTGGACATTTTCCTTTAAAATTGGTCTTGTCCTTTTTCTTCTAATATGATTGGAATTCATCCCTATGATTATATTGTTCATATAAATACTTAGCCTTTCAGATGATGTCGTCCAACATCCTTGGCTTATCAAACTCAATACTGTCATGGTAGGATTATGGTAACCCACTGAGGTATCTCTGAATCTTCTCCTTGTCATCCTTGATATATGGAACATTCCTCAATAACTCCAAAAATATATTAATATAAGAATCCAAGGTGACTTTCCCTCGCTTATGTTTATGGAACTCTTTAATATTGTTGTCATAGCACCTATCAAAAAGGTACTTCTCATGGAAATATTTTTCACATTTTCTCCGTGATAGTTAATTCTCTATAATTCCCTTGAAATTTCTCAAATCTTCCTACCATATATCAACTTTTCCTTTTAGGCTGAAAATGGCTACCATGGCCTTCATGTTTTCAGAGTAGGCATGGACTCTAAAGTATTTCTTAAATCCAAATAGTTAGGATTCTACCTCCTCAACCTTATTAATTTCTCCATCAAAGGTAGGGCATTTTTCTTTCTTGAACTCTTATAGCATTGAGCTCTTACCACTTCTCCTTTTCTTGTGGTGTCCTCTAGTTGTACCACTAGACAATTAGTAATGGATTCTTGACTCTCTTTTGGAGTGTTGAGTTGGGTTATTCACCTCATTGTGTCTTCACTTGTTTTCTTATGCATTTTTCATAACCTTTTCCCCCCTTCTGCTCTATTGGTTTCCAATCCTTTCTTTCAGACCTTGGATGTGCCTTCCTAGATAGCTAGAACCAATCTCATGTTGCTTTTGTATTTATAGATATGATAAGCTATGAAAAACCACTACATTCACCTATTTTCTTTCTTTCTTGTGATTTAACAATCCTTTCATTCTCTACTTTGAAAATCCTTAATTAAACTCTCAAGCTCCTAAGGGCATCCATCCAATCAAGGGAATTTTTCTTTGACCTTTTTCCAACTAAGTCCTCTTCCTCATTATGATAGGATCAGGGCATGCTATACTCTACCGTTTTTCTATTTATTCCTTTATTGATTTCTATAATTTGTATCTTATTATATGTTATCACACACACACACACAAAAGTTAAATTTGCATAAACATAATAATGCATCACCTTGTTCTGTCAGTACTGAGCATGTTGATCTAAAGTTGTTCACAAAATCAAAGCCCATGTGAGTTACATAAACTAAAAGTAAATGTAATAATTCTATCAAGGTTAGCATCCATGAAATACATAAGTTTAAAGTCCACATATTTAACAATTAAACTATCAAAATAAATTTTATCCTTGGTGCATGGGCCTCTCTAGGTCCAGTATTGAACGTAATATCTAGTACCCTTCTACAACCACCTCCCACCCTTAACCATCCCAATATGTGGGAGGGTTACCTGTTCATTTTGAATCGATCTCCAAGATCTATTATGAGGATGGGGTTAGAAAAATATTTGTTTTTGTGATCTTTGTGGAATTTAATCATGATACTACCATTGTGATCAACTCATTGGCAGTTTCTGATGATATAAAATTTAACTCAATCTGAGTTTTGAAACAGAAGTTATACTCGTTTAAATTTCAACCTATTAAAAGAGGCCATATCATCCCATTATCCATATGGTGTCCACATGGCACCCACTAGACTCTATGTTACCTTGACACATCATCTAGGTGGGGCCTGCAGTTCTTGGTCCACATCATATTGAGATGACTATCGCAACACTTATTGAATCACTAAGGAGATTATGCAATGGTTGGTCTCTCAGTGATAGACTTCCCACCCTGGAACCATGGTTGGATTGACCTAACTTCTATCAGTAATTTGTTACAAAGTTACAAGATACCAACCTATGGTGATGGGTATTGGTGTAACTGCATAGTTCCACAAGCCAAAACCTCCATCAAATCAGCTACTTGATATCAAGCTCTCCTAGCTATGTTCCAAAATCAAGGGAAAATGTTGAGGATCGAAGGCTCGAGACTCATGGCTTCACTCTATTTCAGCAGATTTCTCACATGTTGTTTACACATACTTTTTTGTAGGTGTTTATTATAGCCAACCTAGTTGTAAGCATACACATATTACAAGAGGGAATGTTGACCCTCGGATAGGTTGCATCAGTCTCCTTAGAAAACATACTATTACACTCTCAACCATGAAAGTATAATGAATGAACATAGGCATGCACTTTTTCACATCAACCATAAACAAAGAAATGGACAACACAACACATTCATTTATTAAATTCAATCTAAGATATCATGCAAACCATGATCATAATGATGATATTCACCAATTAATCATTCATTGACATTCAATAATATATAAGAGCTCATACCAGACATATCTAATTCATGGAACATCACAATTCATAACTCAATATATCAGTGCCTTTGACTTATCTAAGTATGTAAAGATCACTAGCAACTGGAGGAGTGATGCCCACTCTCCACCCAACCATAGGCCAACTAAACTAAAACATTTATTGTAACTGACCACCCCCAAGTTGGATCCAAAGTCTAAGGTGATGCTTGCTCAGGGAAATTCACACCAAAGCTTGGTAGACACCCATGACAAGGATTTTATTGTCCTGGTCATTTAACAACTATTATCTGGCAGTAAGCACCATAATAACTCACTTAATTCTTTGAGTTAAATCACAAGCCTTCACCCAAGGTGCATGTGGGTTATTGCTCAGTTCCATGAGATTAAATCCACTGCTTGAGTGGTTTAACAATTTCCTTTTCATAAAAAGAAACATAAAGGTTTGTATTCCATTGTCTATGTGGATTAACAACTCTCCAACAAGCACCATAGTGATTCACTTACTTCTCTCAGTTCCATCACAGGGATTTGCCCAAGGTCCAAGTGGGATATTCCTCAATTCTAATAGACTGAATCTATTGTTCAAGTGGTTTATAAACTGCCTTTTCATAGAAAGTACAATAGGGGTTTAGAGTCCATTGTTTAGGTGGTTTAACAACCTTCTAACAAGCACCATAGTGACCTAGATTTCCATATCCAAGTGGCTTACTAACTACACAGAAATCACCATAGTGATTTGATCATCCACTAAGCCTCCCACTAACCACTTAATTATAGACACATAGTCTCATGGCCTCAAACATATTCACAGGGAATAATTCCCAAAATAAGCATAGCATAGGGCTTAGTCACAAACGTCATAACTTCTCCTTTCTACCTTACTCCATGGTTTCACATAGTCCATTCATTCATTGATGCTCTGGGCAATGACAAATTCACCATTTCTTTCTACTCTCTCTTCTCTTCTCTCCACTTCCCATGTCATGGAAGATTATCCCCTTGCCAGAATAACTTGTGATCCATTTTTTTGAGGTTGTCATTTCACCTCAATTCTTTAGAGGATTGGGGATGTGCCCTATCATGTGCCCACACTTACCAATGCCACCTCATGAATATGGTTAGGGAGAGTAGGTACATTGGGCAACAACTAGTCTCCAACAATTAACTTAGGTTGGCTCATAATTCTTTGAGCTGCACAATTGCCCCCCCCCCCACCCCTCAAACTGTGGATCTGTGCTGCCCACTTCTTTAATCAACCACCAATTAATCTCACATTAATTTTCATGCATTCAAAATCAATTGTATTACCTATCCATGGATCCCACGTTGGTTCTTACATAATAATATGTACATAAATGGGGTGAAATGAAAAGGGTTGTTACACTTCAACTCTCGTCCAATGCCATTACGATCATTCTATAATACATGTGCACAAAAACTCTCAATCTGATTTACAAAATTATATGTATATAAAAGACATTATCATATGAAATTGTGCCTTATTTAAATAAATGTAATATAGATTTGATATTTAAGAAGTACCTAAGAATATTATCAATTGTTGAAATAATTATAGAACATATTTAATACCACCTAGATGTATTAAAAAACAAGAATACTTTTGCCCTGATTTAACAAAAATTGGTATATTTATCATCACATATTCAAAATTTCTCATTTAATCATATAGTTGACAAACTCGAGCCTAAGATTGGATCTCATATTTAACAAGCTATTCAATCCTTCATTTTAAGCATCGGGAAAGACTTAGAGCCTTAAATACTTTCAAATCAATGGTATCTTAAACATGATTTTGTCAGGGTGTTGCAACCTCTTACCGAGGTTTGGGCATGCACAACATATTCTATTTCACATGTGTTGACATTGATGTCAAAAAAAGTGTCATTGATGTGAAATTCTAGTAGCATGGGATATTGTTAAATATGTGTTGAATAGCATGTTGTCAAAGTTGAAATTTGATAACATATCTTTGAAGGCATTTATTCTTTAGCTCCCTACTCCAATTGAGAATGAAAGTTGTATGGTTGAATAGTCTATTGTGAGACCTTTCCAACAGTACATGGCACCTCTCCTAACTATATAAGAATCACGAGGAAAATGAATATTGCAGTAAAGTCAAAGCAAGGTTATGGTTGGTCAAAGTTTCATCTTAAAGTAGCATTCGAGCATCTTTAGCATATCCAAGCATCCGGGCCCTTTTCTACAAGATTCATTGGATTAATAGTTGGATATCATATTTTTTTAATCTTTTTCTTAGCTAGCAAGTGGGCCCCAGCTAATTTGGCAGTAAAATTGGAATAACATGTGGATATTGGTGTGCCTAAGGAAATGGCATTGCAACTAGAGGTGATGACATGTGGCACTCATTTCTGGAACTTTTAGGTGGTCAATTAAATAGGTTGAAGATGACATGTGGCAAGTACTTGGACACGTGGTAGCAACAAAAAATGACATGTGGAATTACACTAACTTGGTAGAAGATGTGGCAATGAAATGACAAAGATGATGTGGCAAGAGAATCACATGTCATGTTCTAATTGGTTCTCATAGTTTTGATCTGGCATATTCTGAAGTATCAGGATTCATGCTAAGGGACTGGTCTAGTGAAGGTTTCCTGTGTATTTTCATTTTGGCCAAAATGGTGAAGATTACAACAATTGCACAAAAATTAGTAATGGAAAAATGTTATCAATGGATTTGATAGTTTGAGGGTGCACGAAACATGCACATGGTTATGAAACTTGTATCTATATTTATAAGAAGTTTTGTCAACGTTCCATAGTCAAGGTTCTGCGTGGAGAAAGATATCTAGCCTTCATTTCATCTAGGCCTTAAGCAGGTGTGGATCATAAGAAAATATTCATATTCCTAGATATCTACGTCTTCAGGTTTAAGGTTGTGGTCCCACAATCAGTCGCATGGAATAATATTAAATCCCATGGAGTTGGAGTTTAAGAATAATCGGAGTCAAAAAGTGATCCAGATGTCCAGTAATTCATTACAAGAAAGTGGACTTAGATCTAGATTTAATGGAATGTTAGGTTAATAGGGTCATATCATGCCACTTTTGTGTAACTAAAGTTAAGTTCTCGAGGGGCCAAGGACCAGTTGGTTTAATTCATACCCAAGTCAATGAGGTTGGATTTTCAGTAGAATACATTAAACTAATATTTAAAGTTTTCCAATTTTTCTCTATTGTGATTTAACCCTAGTAATATTTCATTGTGCTAATGTAATATAAGTGATAGAAGTTTGAAATTTAAGATTTTTATCAATTAATATAGAAAGAGTTTTTTGGTGCATAAGCATGTACAGTGGTTTTTTCATGTGAAGTGTGAAATAAGTCTAAATAAATGAAGTATATGGAAGACGTGTGAAGCTATTAAATCTAGATACAATTAATATTGCTAATTATATATTTGTGATATGCAAAGAAGTAGTTTGAATACAAAGAATAAAGTGTGGAATTCAAAATATCAGAGTTTCTAAGTGTAGAATAGAGGAGAAACATATAAGGACTGTAGATAAATTAGAGTCGGAGATACAAAATAGGGATTGATGTGGAGGACATAGGAGCAACATAAAACAGAGCTGAAGATATAAAGAAAAGATTCAGTAAATAATTTCAGGTTGGTGCATGTATTTCTCAGGGGATTGGTGTCTCCTTCTGGTTGGTGCCAGTGAATCAATGTAACAATAGGTTGGGGCCTACGAGATCATTCAATAATAAAATAATTTTATTATACATATATTTGGTGTATTTTTATGTTTCCAATATGATTACTATTACATATGCATTGAAGTGTTTTTAATCAGTTAATATTGGCCATCATACTAATTCACACCCCCCCACCTCTCAGTATAATCATATTTCCAACAATTTGTATTAAAGCAGGTTCGTTTAGGAACAATTAAACACTAGAAGGTAGATCATAATAGATCATGGTAGTCAAATGGGATATTATTCAAGCAAGGCTCCACTATTTGATGGATCAAATTATGCCTTTTGGAAAATAAGAATGAGTACCTATATAATGTCTCTAGGTATTGATGCCTGGATGGCTTTTGAAAATGGTTATTAGGTTCCTGCCACTTCTCCATCTAATGCAAATGGAAACGTGCTCTTTACAAATAATGCAACAGTGAAAAATTCCATATTAAGTGGACTATCTGACACAAAGTTTGTCTGACTGATTCATTGCAAATCAACTAAGGAAATTTGGGACAAGCTTCAAAGTAGTTATGAAGGAGATGAAAAAGTAAAGAAGGTTGAGCTACAAACCTATAGAAGTCGGTTCAAAAGTCTAAAAATGTATGAAGATTAGAATGTTTTGGAATTCTTTCTTCAAGTAGATGGGATAGTTAGCACTATCAAAGGTCTTGGTGAGACAGTTAAGGAATCTGAAGTTGTTCACACAATATGAAGATACCTTCCCTCAATATTCAATCCAAATGTTTCTACTATTGAGGAATTATTAGACCTTAAAATTCTTTATTTGGATACTCTTCATGGAACTCTCATTGCATATGAAATGAGAATAGAGAAGGAGAAGGCAGGATCAAGAGAAGAAACATTTAAATCAGCTAAAGAAATAAACAAGTGAAACATTGATGAAGACTCTAGTCAAGAATCAGACAAAGAGGAAGTTGAATTTGTAATAAATTTGAAAATGGGAACTAAAAATTTCAAAGGTAAGCTTCCATTCAAGTGTTTTGAGTGTAGTATAGTAGGTCATTATGCATCTAAGTTTTATTGTGGAAAATTAAATGATAGTGATGATAAAGAAAAATTCAAATCTCATGATCATAAAAGAAGAAAATATATTAGAAGGAAAACCTTGTACTTCAAAGAAGATAGTGATTAAGAAAGTGATTGTTACACAAAAATATCATCACCATGATTATTTGCAGTCAATATGGGTCTATCATCACTTGTACTGTCCTCCTAAGCAAGTCTCACACCTCAGATCTTCAAATCAAGCTTTGGAAATGAGAGAAAGACATTAAAAATCAATGTAACTCTGGTTCCGCACTTTCTCTCATGGTCACCTGCGGTCCCGCACCTTCTGTGTACAAAAACTGCGGACCTGCCCGCTCTATCCCTAACGGTGTAGGTGCGGACCCCTGTGAAAGTCAAAATGCGCAAGTTTTATCTTAAAAAACTCACTTTGGGTTAATTCTAGAGGTTTCTAGAAGGAATTTTGACGTGGATTGTTCGCTCTGAGGTGGTTCATGAATCCCAAAAGAGAAGGAGCTAATCCCTTGATGAGAGGAGCTATCACTTTGAAGGAGGGCTTTATCCCTTTGAAGGAGGACCTAGTAACCTCCCTCCATTGCACTATAAATACAGGCATTGGGCTGGTTACTAGAGAGGTTAGAAGCTGAACATTTTTGAGGGTAAATGCTGGTGAAATCAAGACTTCCTAGTTAAGCCTAAGAGGAGAGATCACATAACTTTTTGGCTTCATTGGGGAGTGAGTGAAACTTGTCAAAGTAGAGGAGACTTCTTGTTGGACCCTGGGAGGAGCTTGTACAGCGTCAAGGCAAAGGTTGTAAAGTTCTTCTTCTTTTGAATTAATACAATCAAACTCATTTTTCTCAACAAGTATCTTATGTTATTTGTTTCATGGACTCCTTGACTTTCATGTTAAATATGTTTTATGCAATTGGCTTTTCAGGTGCTATTTAATTTGTTTGCCTTGTTTGTGTTTGCAAATTCGCGAAAACGAGCTCATTTGGATCGAAGGAGCAAGGGCATCCACAAGCTTGCGTTGGACCTAAGGTAGGCCCTAAAAACACTTGTTTGCTATTGTTTATCAAAGCATATTTAGAGAAAGATAGTGTCTGGTTGGTTTGCTTGTCATTAGGTCTTCTTAGATTCTAGGAAGGTCTATCTTGTCCGCAAGATCGACTTATTCCGTGTGACAAAATGGCGACCATACTGGGGACTTGATTGTTTTCCTTGTTTTTACTTTGACCTGAGAAACTCTATTTTTGTTTTTGTTTTTGGCTTGTTGTGTGTAAAATTGGGTAGAGTTTGTAGATCCAGGGTTATTTTTCGTTTTTCATAGCTTTGGGAGAGGACCGCACCCTAGCCGTTTGACACAGTGCGTACCTACCCGCAGCTTGGCTTTTAGCACAGAGCGGGACCGCACCTGTGCCAACTGTGGGCCTGCGGACCCTGTCAAAATTTTGAAAACCCTAAGATTTCCTCTGTTAGTCAGCTTAGTTTGTGTTTAGAAATTGTTATCCACTGCCCAGACCTGCATATAACTAGTCAGAAGCTTTCCCTGGATTGATTTCGTTAGTGTTAGGGTTTTAGGTGAAATTCCTAGGAGTTTTGCTTGTTGGGTTTGTTTTTCATTTTGGTTGTGTAGTGGCTCTGAGCTTAGAAGCTGTAGGGACTTCAGATCACCTTAGTGTCTACCAGCCTTCTTATGAGTCTGACCATTTATGAAATCTCCCCTTGTTTGAGGAATCCGCTTTGAGTTTTCTCTTTACAAAACTTCAAAAAGCTTGTGTTTGAGAGTTTGGATTTTCATTTTCAAAAAGAAAACAAAATTGGTTGTTCTTGACTTATTTGTGATTCTGCATAAATTGGTCCTTAGCTTACATCTAGCTGAGTAAAACATCCTTAAAAAAGACTTTTAGTAGGCTTTGACTTCAAATAGGTTTTTTATAGTTTGTAGATCTCAAAGTTAGTCATTTTTCATAGTTTTGAGTGTTTTATTAAAAAATATAAAAATCTCTTTTGGAAAAAAGTTTGTTTTTTGTAGTGGTTGAGTGCTTTGAAACGAAAAGGGAAATTTTTGTGAAATAACTAGTTGTCTCGTTTTGAGTGCTTTGGAAAGGAAAAAGCTCTTCTTTTAATTTGTTTAATTGAGAAAAATTTGTGTTTACAAAGTATTTGCATTCTCAAACTCTTTCTTAGTTTAGAAGTTCATTGAAGAGAAAAAGATTGTTTAGATCATCTTAGGTGCATTTTTAGTGATTTTGATTCGAGTCTTCATACCACGAGTTTCATCTCCGCACCTTTGGACTTAAACAAAAACCACTAAAATTAACGCTTAAAGTAAAATTCACCTAGTAACATTTTTATTTCTAGGGCCCTGATACACCAACTTAGCTTAGGCTAGTGTCTTGGAGTAGGAGAGTAATTAACTCTCCAAGACAGTAAAAACAAACAAGTAGTTGTATCTTGTGGTAGGGAAGAAATCCAATTGTTGCATTTATGCTCTGGGAAAGCTCCTCTTAAAGGAGAAGCACAAGATCGTGTCCGAACCAGTGTGGGAATCAATCCTTCCTCATTGGTAACGATGCCATATATTCACGTATTAAAAACGGTAAACCTCGGATTAACTATTGTCGAGGAGCCTGGGGTCACTTGTTGGTAAACCTTGGATTATGTCAAGGAGCCTTCAAGGGGATTGAGCTTGATACGCTGCCCTTGCATGCGTATTGGATCGTAGATTGTTCCCCCAGGTGTATTTGTCTCAATTGGTAACCTTAGTGGCCATATTCTTTAGGACTCTTCCTAAGGTGACAGTGGTGGGAAGATCCCACTGTACCTGGAGCAGACGTCGGCTAGACTCACTTGGATTTTCTGGGGGTTCTCTTCACTCGAGACGGTTAAGTGGAGGAACTTGTGCCAGTCTATTCATTAAGCAGGTTGCCGGGGTAACTGTTCCAACCGCCATTTCTGTATTGAACTCTGCGATGTTGGATTTCATCACCAAGTAGTGTTTTCAGTCCGGAAAGTTACTGTTTGTGTGTGTTTGATCTCCTAGATTCTTTAGGCGTGTGATTCAAATTTGTTTGGTTCTTTAGAGACTTTAGGTGCTTTTCATTGAGATTTTACTTTGTTTGCGTGTGAAGTAGTTAAAAGTCTTTAACTGTGGTTGAATTACCAAGACAGTCCCGTAGACTTTGGGGCTAGTCTCCTGAGTTTGTAAACGTGGCTGAGTTACTGAGGAAGTCCCGTATACTTCGGGGCCAACCTCCTGAGGAAGTACCGAGCCAGCTCGAAGGCTTGAAAGTCCTTGTAACTCCTAGAGACAGTAGAGTTGGGTCACCTGAGGAAGGAGATCTTCTTTGATAGTACATCATGATTTTCAACCGTTAGTAGCAGAGTATAATCCACAGTCAGTGTCTGTCTCCGAAATCGCTGGTAGCTTTTCATCTACTAGTGATATAGGTGAAGAACCCGAAATATCTGAGCCTGAAAGTGAATTTGCTGCTACTCCGACATCGGGGTTTGTTTCTCCAACTTCTATTGGTCCTGGTTCACCTAGGGTAGAAAGAGTAATCACCCAAGATCTTCCTTCTGGACTTATTGCTATTGAAGAACTTGCTCCGGAAGAAGAAGTAGGCATCCCTATCCTTGAAAATCAACCTGTTATTGGACTAAGGGAGCGTGAATCAATTTTTTACAGTCCACCTAGGAGTAGTTCTTGGTATCTTTCTTTGACTAATTTTCTAGAAAACTCAGGGTTAAATTTTTCACCACCTCATGCTCCTTATCACCCAACACCTAGAGGTTTTTATACTCCTGTCAATATGGCAGGACAATCATCCATGTTTACTCAATTGCCCGAATCTTTTTTGTACGACGGTCCTTCTGTTCCCTCCGGGTATCAATCACTTTCTGGTACTTTTTTGGGAGCATCTCCTCAACCCATTGAGCAAGGGTTATTAACTGGAAACAATGGTACTAAGCCATTGAGCGTAGAAGACATTCTTATGATGTCAGGTTCTATTCCCAATCCTCAACCTCAAGGTGGCCAGTTACTGCCTGGGGGGCAGCCTCAATTAACGCCTGGGGGGCAACCCCAAGGTACACAATTTGCATCTGGGGCGCAACCTCAAGGACAGTACATACCTACGGGACAATACGTTCCTCAAGGTCAACCCCAGACTCAATATGTACCCCAAGGTCAACCCTAGTATCAATTTATACCTCAAGGTCAACCCCAGTATCAGTATGTGCCTCAAGGGTATCAACCCCAAGGACAATACTCGAACCAAGGTTTTCAACCACCCCAAGGTCAAACGTATGTTCAAGGAACGGGAAATGTACCTTTTAATTACCAATCCTACCCTCAACCCGGTTATGGTCCTCAGTATTCTCAACCTGTTATGGGTTAGTACCCCGGAATGAATATAGTGTGGGATCCATCGCAAAATCAACAGCTATTGCAGCCAAGTGTACAGTTGTCATCTCAAACTGGACAACCCTTAGTTTCTGGTACACCCCAGCAACCAGTCCAGTCTAACATTCAAACTTCTGTACCTTCGGTAGTTTCTTAGCCTGGGCCTAGTACACCTCGTACTCCGCCTCAAACGATTGCTACAACTGCCGCAACATCTGTTCAATCTACCCCACCTACTTCTGGAGTATCGACAGCTCCGGTTTCTACTATTCCTGTATCTACTCCTCAGACATCTTTACCACCATCTGGATCTACGATTCAAACTTCGGTTCAGATGCCTGTAGGACAACCTGGTTTAAGTACGGTTGTCACAAGTCAACCACAATTCACTTATCAACCGTACCAGTGACAGTACCAATTCGGTCCTACTGTGCTGCAGCCAGTCTATCAGTATCAACTGTACCCTGGGTACACTTATCAACAACCTCAACAACCCCAGTACGGTCCGGTTAATCCTGGTTTTCTGGGAGGATACAATATCCCGAATGCCATTCCTATTCCTAGTTATCCTGGATATCCTCCTCCTAGGGCTGGTCTCATGACCCAGAGTTTTAGGGATCCTAATCGACAGTTACCGTTTATCGCAACTTTGGACTTACCTGACTTTTTGCGCCTAACGAACGATCCCATTAATTATCTTCCGTTTTGGCTACCAATGCCGAATAAGTTGCCTAGTGACATTCCCAAGTTCGAAGGTAAATCAGGAGAGGACCCGTCGAACCATGTGATGACTTACCACCTCTGGTGTGCGTCTAACTCCATTACAGATGATTCAATCCGTCTTAGACTTTTCCAGCGCACTCTAATTGGTCTCGCGGCCAAGTGGTACATTGAGTTACCGCGAGGCACTTTTTATAATTTTAGTCAGTTAGCTACCTCGTTTTTGACTCATTTTCAGTTGCCAGTCCGATATGACAATGGCACGGAATTGTTAACTTCGCTAAAACAATCAACATCCACTTACATTTCAGATCATATTCATGAGTGGAGACGTCGACGACGTTTAGTGAAGGTATTTATTCCGGATCAGATCTTGGCTGAGTGGTTTGTAAAATCTTTGTTGCCAAAGATCACTGAAGATGTTGCTAAAGCCGGAGTTGTTACTGAGGAGCAAGTAATTTCTCAAGCACAGTACCTTGACTTGGTCTATACTCAGTCGGGTATGTTACACGAAAAAATCCCTGATCTTCCCAAGCAAAATCAAATCACTGCAGCTCCTTCGGGATCTCATGCCGCCGATGGTATGATTGGCACGGTTAACACTAAAAGTAAGAAGAAGTCTTCCAAGAATTCTTCCCCTATCATAACCTTGCCTGATTCCCCAACAGGAGATTCTTCTACAGAGATCTCCGCCGATATTCACGTTGTAGAGTCATCTACAACCAAATCAAAATCCGGTGGGAAGAAGAAAGGAAAGAAGAAGAATAAAACGGACAAAAGTTCAAAGGAGAAACCTGAAAAGGCGGAATCCAATGATGAAAAGCGCAAACCTCGTTATCCTTGTCTCATTTGTGATGATGAACATTTTACAAGAGACTGCCCTCATCGTGCAGAGGTTGCGAAGATTGTCAAGGGTTCCCAAACTCCTGCTGTTTTGAAGGATCCTTTTCTGGCTCAAGACAGTAAGATGATAGGTTCATCCTCGAATGCCAATGAAGAACCCATACTGATGATGTCCCATGTTAGGATTGTGACTCGATCGCAAGATTATGGTAGTAAAAGTCCTGTTGATGGTAAATAAGTAGAATCTTCTCATTCTAATCCATCAACCTCAGCTCCCGGTTCTGATCCACTACAGATCGAGAAACCTAATCTAGACTTGGTAATCAAACCGCCTGCCAAGGGTATACTTCGAAAGTCAGCTTTCAATCCACATGCGAGAGCGGCTCAGAATTATAACATTGTTGAGGATTTAGCTGTTTCACCCTCAGCAATGTCGGCTTTGGAAGTGCTGCAATCATGTCCAGCACAACGTAAATTACTTTTGTCGGCTATAGGAGCTGTTGATGTTCAGGACCCAAACCTAATAATCTTCAATATAGAAAATAGTACACCGCGTTTGCCTCATCAAATTGCTTTCCAGATTCCAGTGATAGTAAAAAACAAGCCTATTCATCATACTGTAATTGATGAGGGAGCCTCAACGTGTATTATGTCGATACAGTGTTGGAGATCGCTTGGTTCTCCTTCACTAAATCAATCCCCAACGATTCTAAAGGCCTTTGATGGTTGTGGGTTTCATCCTTTTGGCATTCTACAGGATTTGCCTATAGGGGTTGAAGGAAAAACCGTTAGTCTAGATGTGGAGGTGGTTGATGCCCCTCTACATTACAACCTTCTCTTGGGTCGAAGTTGGTCTTACGCTATGACAGCGGTCGTTTCATCGGTCTTTTGAGTAATAAAGTTTCCACACAATGGAAAGATCGTAACAATAGACCAGCTGGCTTACTTTTCATCCGACCCAGCCTCTTCGGAGAGTATTCAACATGTTGGTAAAACGACTATCCCATATAAGGATGTTGGAGTAGGATTAGTTAAAGATGCCGATTTACTGGGAACTTTTCCTTTTCCTCCAATCAACGCATCATCTTCATTTGCAACTATTCATATGATTACATTAGACACCATTATTTATGATGATCCTTGGATTGTCCCTTCTGAATCTGAGATAGACTCATTTGGTAATACCATGCCTTTGAGTCCATATGAAATTGCCTATGAAGCCGTGCAGTTTTTTGCCGACCCATTTTCAACCGAAAATGACTTAATGAATGTGGTCCGTGAGGAATCACTTTTCACATCAACCTCGGATTTAACTACGTTTTCTGAACTTGTTCACTTTGACGAGCAAATTCGTGAATTCCTATGTGTAGATGATTTACCATGGGAAGATCTCCATCACAGATCTTCGTTTTTACCTGAGGATGATCGTTTTGAAAATGATTTCTCATCAATTTTTACAACTGAATATGTCAAGGAACCTCAGAATCCAATGAAACATCCCGATTCAGAGATAAATTTGGGAAACATCTCTCGATCTATTCCTATTGACATTTCGGTTAAGCCCGGAATTGTTGAGAACATTCATATAGGTGCCTCGTGTACAGATGACGAAATTCAATTATATAAGGCCCTATTTCAATAATTCAGCGACGTGTTTGCCTGGTCCTATGAGGAAATGCCAGGAATTGATCCTGCAATTGTTGTTCATGAAATCAAGACTTACCCGGACGCTAAACCCGTCCGGCAACGTTTGTGTTAGATTCACCCACGAAAAGCTGCTGCAATTAAAGCAGAAGTTGAAAAATTAATGAAAGCAGGTTTCATTTATTCGATCCCGTTAACGGATTGGGTATCGAATATTGTTCTGGTTAACAAAAAGCAGGGAACAATAAGAATATGCATCGACTATAGGGACATTAATCGAGCCTGTCCAAAGGACAATTACCCAACTCCCTATATCGATCAAATCATTGATGATTATGCCGGCAGCGAAATATTTTCCTTCATGGACGGTTTTTCCGGATACAATCAAATCAATATTCTACCTGCCGATCAACCAAAAACGGCTTTCATTTGTCCATAAGGGACATTTACTTATTGCAAATTACCTTTTGGGCTTAAGAATGCCGGAGCAACTTTTCAAAGGGCGATGTCTTATGCGTTTCATGACATCAAACACATTGTGCAACCGTATCTCGATGATTTGCCTGCTCATTCATTACATCGAGCTGATCACCTCATCCATTCACGAGCAATCTTTATGAGGTGTAGGCATTATCATATTCGGTTGAACCCACACAAATGTGTCTTCTGTATAGAAACGGGTCGATTGCTGGGATTTGTAGTTTCGAAAGCCGGCATTCGCGTTGATCCCTCGAAGGTCGAAGCTATCATCAAATTGCCTCCTCCTTCGAGTCTTCGCCAACTCCAAAGTTTGCAGGGGAAAGCAAAATTTTTACGACGATTCATTCCTAACTACGCCGAGGTTACAAAGGGTTTTACCCAGTTGTTGAAGCAAAACACTCCGTTCTATTAGGATGAGATAGCTTAGAAATCTTTTGATGCACTCAAACACGCGTTGACCCATGCACCGTTGTTGCATCCTCCCAATTACAACCAGGATTACTTCTTGTATCTCGCCGCCTCTCATTCCACCATTGGAATGGTCTTAGTTCAGGAAGATGAATCAGGAACTGAACATGTGATATATTACCTTAGTCAAAGTTTAAATCCAACTGAGCTAAAATACTCACATGTGGAGAAATTGGCATTGGCAGCTGTTCAAGCTGTCCAACGTTTTCGTCACTACATTCTACTACGCAAAACTACGGTAATTTCGGATTGCAACCCTATGATCTACATTTTGAACAAGAAATTTCTAGGCGGCAAGTACTCTAAATGGATCGTTATCCTGCAAGAGTTCGACTTAGAATTTGAGAAATCTAAGTCTAAGAAATCTTTAGTTTTTGCGGAGTTAATGTGTGACTTCCCGCGTGCTGACACGGAAACTGTGGCGGAGGAGCGCATTGCGGACGAATCCTTGTTTCTAATCAGCACTTTAGATCCGTGATATGGGGATATCATCGTTTATCTCCAGACCCAATCCTTTCGGCCAGAAATTTCAAGGTTAGAACGTCGAAAAATTCGATTCCAGTCCCAACAATTCAGGATTATTGGAGATACTCTTTATCGCCGTGGGGCGGATTCTATTTTTCGACGTTGCTTAACTCACGAGGAAGCTAAAAGGGTTCTAAATGACTGTCACTCTGGAGCGTGCAGCGGTCATATGTCTGGGTTTTCCATAGCCCAAAAGATATTGCGCGCTAGCTACTTCTGGCCGTCTTTATTTAAAGATTGTATTACGGCGGTCCGAAAATGCCACAACTGCCAGATTTTTGATCGTAAGATGCGCGCTCCACCCTATAATTGCCGTTGGTCCTTTTGCCAAATGGGGTATTGATTTTATTACATGTAACCCTCACTCGGCCGGGGGGCATGCGTATATCATCCTTGCGGTAGATTATTTTACTAAGTGGGCCGAGGCGATGCCTACATTTGAGGCAGATGGCAAGACAACTGCAATTTTCGTGTTCAATCATATAATTGCTAGGTTTGGTGTCCCACAAGCGATAATCACTAATCATGGGCGTCATTTTCGAAACGTTATGATGACTGAACTTACAGGCCAGCTTGGTTTACGTCACGATAGTTCAACCCCTTATTATCCACAAGCGAATGGTCTGGTTGAATCCATCAACAAAGTTTTAGTTATCATGATCCGACGAATCATTGGGATTCATCGGTCGAATTGGCAAAACATGCTATTTTCAGTGCTTTGGGCGTACCGAAATTCAGTAAAAACATCAACAGGGTTCACTCCTTTCCAACTAATCTACGGTTTGGAAGCTATGTTACCCATTGAATGCGAAATCCCATCACTGCAAATGGCCATCGAGTTATTTCCAGCCACTTCCGAAGAGGAAAAGCGTTTGTTATACTTGGCTCAATTAGATGAGAATTGACGTGATGCTGCGTTGGCGATCGAGACTCACGCAAAACGAATGAAAGCTTAGTATGATCGAAATGTGACCCCTCGAAATTTTTCGGAAGGAGATCTAGTCTTAGTTTACGATCAAGCTAATGATAAATTAGGCGCTGGAAAATTCGTTCCTATGTGGCATGGTCCCTATGTTGTCAAGCGAAAGCTAGCTAAAGGGGCCCATGAATTGGTAGACTTTGACGGGGACTCTTTAGGTAAACCCAGAAATGGCCTTTACTTGAAGAGGTATTATGCTTAAAATAATGGGTATGGAGATTCTTTAGTTAGGATAGTTTTTCTTTCTAGCTGGTGTGTTTTAATTTAAATAGTGGGCTTAGCTTAGAGAGTGTTTTTGGTCATTATTCCTGCTTATCTTGGTTTTACTCTTGATATTGCAGATGTCGGTGCCTCTCCAAACATACATTGGTTTCGTTGATGGTGCTTGTCGTAATACACGGAACATCTCTTCCGCGGCTTGGGTTATCTATTCGCCCTCTGACGAGTTAGTATCTATGCATGGGGTAAGCCTCGGTCAAACAACGAACAACATTGCCGAGTATAGTGCAGTGATTGAGTTATTATCTAAATCTATTTCATTTGGGATTCGGAGTTTGATAGTGAGGTTAGATTCTGAACTCGTTGTATTACAGCTTAATAGAGTGTATGCCATTAGAAATCCAGTGTTATTGAGATTATTTTTGAGAGTGCGTCTCTTGGAACGTGAATTTGATTAAATTGAATATCATCATATTCCAAGATCTTTAAATACATTAGCAGATGCAATTGCTTCTCGAATGATAAATAGACATTTGTAATAATCATACATGTAAATTTAAAACCATTCCATAACATGATTTACAAGATAAGCCGGTAATAGTGATATATATATATATATATAGGAGTGTGTCAAAAAATACATCGTCCTCGATCATAGGTTGAAAAAAACCTTATGATCGGCAAAAATGATAAGTACAAAAAACAAAAATGTCGCATGTGCCCACAATAGGCGATCATCCTATCACTGGTGATGATCTCTATAAGAAACTACTGCACAGGCCACCTTGCAAAGGAACCTCCTAAAAGGTCCCAGGACCCCAATCACATAGCGCTGAAGTCGACGAGGAATGTCGTCTATAGTGGTCTCAGGAATATCTCCTGTCAAGCGCTCGAGATGACCCTCCAACTCGGCCAAAACCTCTGTTGATTCGTACTGTGGGGCTGGCGCGGGTGAAACTGGTTGCTTCCTCTTGTAAGGCCGGAGAACGGCTGGTCGCTGTGGACCCACATCTGCATTTGAAATTTTTACTATCAGTTTTGAGACGATGAAAAAATAACAAAAAAATCAAAATAGAAAAAAAGTTGAAAAGGATTTTACCTGACTTGTCCCACTGCTCTCCTGGTGGAAGAACCATGTCTAGGTCACCACGAAAATCTATCCCAGCGTAAGGGAAGTCCTGAATGGAAAAGACCTGGTTTTCCAACCATTGGAAATACTTAGGTTTGAATCGAGCAACCTTCGTCCTCTCGTCCGGGTGATGGGCCATCACTGCGACCCATCGCATCAGTTTGGGCTCTCGAGGAAGCCCAGCTCCAACAGTAAGGTGTTGTGGGATTAGCATAGGAACCCTCTCCAGGCCAAAACTCACAACCAAAGCCCCATAACCAAAGGTCTTTAGTTGTCCGTTTTTGGCCCTAGTCAGTTGGCCTTTCAGATTGGCCAACACGGCATCGCACCAGTTGAAGATGGTGCCTCGAAAGCAATCAACTGCCATACGCATCTGGGATCCGGTGGCAATATGTAATGCGGCAGCTCCGCAAAGTCTGGTGACAGTGAATGCAATCACCATGAGCTCAGGACGAGATATGGTCTTTATGTCTATCCCTTTGTCTCTAGCCTGGCTGTTGCAGTACTCTAGCCTGAGGCTATCGACAGACTGGCCACCTGGCCTAGCCCCAAACAAAGTCAAGTCTTCGCCTCTCTTAGGCAAACCAGTCAAGAAATATATGTCCACCGGCTCGATTTCGAGCTGGTGGCCACCAATGAAGAAGCACTGGTCCTGTATGCTCCATCTGTCAACCAGCCACTGTAAGAAATCCACCTGAACCCTCATGCCAGGAATGGCCTAGTATTTGTACAATTCGCACGCCCTCAAAGCATCAAGTGAAGGCTGATGATTCCATGCGGCAACATCCACGTCCTCATGCTCTTGTTCACGCCAATCTAGCATGATGTACTCTTTGCATCAAGTATAAAGACAAATTAAAATACTAGAAAATATTTTGTGTGGTCCATTTTTGAGAATTTTTGGGTTAAAAACCCTTGCGGCGGGGACCGCACCCTCCAGGTTAGACACAGTGCGTGGGACCGCACTTTGTCTACATGGAAGGTGTGGACCCTGAGCTTTTTCCTAATGGAGAAAAAGTCGGGGTCCGCAAGCCCGCAATGGTAAACCTGCGGGCCCCCACGCGCGGGTTTTGTGCCTAAAAACCCTCCCAAAAATGAAATAAATGACTAAAACAAAAAATTAAACGGTTAAAAATGAAGAGTGGGATGATGTGGATTACCTGGAGAAGACGGCGTTCGATTCCGACGGTTGGATTTTCCGCAATCTTCACGGGAAGTTTTTTGAGCAAAAGCACTATTTTCTCACCCAAACTCAAACGGTAAAAATGAATTGACAAAGGCCCTTTTTATAAGTTTTTTGAGTAAATAAATTGCAAATTTGTTTATGTTTCACTTTGAAAAGGTATTTTGCGACATTTTTATCCATTTCAAACAGGTATGAGTAATGTTTGTGTTTTTGTGCAAAATAAAGGATTATTCAGGCAAAATCTATCATTTTCGACGAAAAAACATGTAGAGTCATCTTTAAGCTCTTTTCTGACTCCTAAAACATGAAAATATTGTCGAGTGTTTCTTTTAAACTCGTTAAAATGGAATTAAAAGACGGTCCACTTACAGCTCTTTTCCGACCGTAAAAACATGAAAAGATTGCCGGATTTTTGTCGTTTCAAATTCGATATTGGTTATAAAACGACGTGTCATTGGTCGCTTTTTTTACTTTTTCGGGTCAAGGGCACTAATAACGAAAAGTACTCCTTGGTCGTAAAAGATCAAGCGGTTCTCTCAAGTATTATTTTATACTTTTTCGGGCTTGGGAGACACAAATTTATGAAAAAGGTCAACCCTGGAGTCTTCTTAAGTTTTTCAGACTCTCTAAAATTGAAAAACACCGAGTTTCTCCTATACTGGACTCGTTAAAATTTCATAGTAAAGGACCTGTTCAATTACAAACGGGAACGAACCACTCCTTCTTAGGGATCGAATTTAAACTAAGTTGGACTCATCCGAAGGATGAGCTTATAATCAAGCAAATGTTATCCTCCTCAAGCTTGTCAAAAATAAAGAGGTACTTGCCAGAAATGGTGGGGAAAAAGAGAGAAAAATGAGCCTGTTTGTCATACTTTGTAACCACTCTTGAACACGACACTTTCATTCACCTGGGTTGGGAAATCCTTTGCCTAACAGTTGATCAAACCACATTGAAAGTCTTCGGCCAGTTTTTGGGCATTAACTTTGGGTCAATTGTCACCAAGCCATCTGTCGTGTCGTTATGTGTTCAAGAGGTCACTACCAATAAGCCATTCATTTGCAAACTATCTGTCATCCATCTTGACCATCCCTGAGTCAGTCCTTGCAATTAAATTTCTTCAACTTGATCTATGATTTCGTGTTGTAGTCTTGCCTACGACGGATCGCTTTCTATCGACATCAACTCATTATCTAGAAAGATGATCTAGGAATTGTCAGTACCTTGGGATCTGCATGCCTCAATGGCAGGTTTCTCGCCTTTGACGACAGTTTACATCATTAACTTTTGATCAAAGGATTCCGTGACATGTTCGACGTCAATACATTTATTCACATCTCATGGATTGTACTGGGTACTTTGAGAGCCATTGACATCACTGGTGGTTTGTTTCACACTTGTTAACAATTTACATCATTGACTGGTAATCAAGTGGTTTCTACCATGTTCGACATCAACACATTCATTGGCATGGATAGAATCGTACTGTTTTGGGAAGTAGAAATGAAGACCCTGGATCTATTTTCCACAATCCAGGCTGCGAGGAATTTTGTATTCATTATATAATGGACTATTCATAAACAGATGGTTGCGTCCATACTGTGTCCACATGAGGCTATACTTGTGATGTTTTACAAGATCATTCCTGTATCAGAGCAGTAGTTAGTTTTTCTAGTCAGTTTTGATCTGAGTATGGGAATGCCTACCTCAACGATGATATGATCTCATATATATATCTTGCATTGAATGTTTTTACAGGTTCCAACCGGGCTCTCCACTAGATGATCCTTGAAATGATAAAGTACTTCACTCTTCCTAAATGATAAGAAATCCTCATCTACTACAGACTTCGCACTTTAGGGGGCAATCTGTTACACAAAAATATCGTCACCATGATTATTTGCAGTCAGTATGGGTCTATCATCACTTGTACTGTCCTCCTAAGCAAGTCTCACACCTCAGCTCTTCAAATCAAGCTTTGGAAATGAGAGAAAGACATTAAAAATCAATATAACTCTGGTTTCGCACTTTCTCTCATGGTCAACTGCGGTCCCGCACCTTTTGTGTACAAAAACTGTGGACCTGCCCGCTCTGTCCCTAACGGTGTAGGTGCGGACCACTGTGAAAGTCAAAAGGCGCAAGTTTTATCTTAAAAAACTCACTTTGGGTTAATTCTAGAGGTTTCTAGAAGGAATTTTGACGTGGATTGTTCGCTCTGAGGTGGTTCATGCATCCCAAAAGAGAAGGAGCTAATCCCTTGATGAGAGGAGATATCCATTTGAAGGAGGGCTTTATCCCTTTGAAGGAGGACCTAGTAACCTCCCTCCATTGCACTATAAATACAGGCATTGGGCTGGTTGCTGGAGAGGTTAGAAGCTGAACATTTTTTAAGGTAAATGCTGGTGAAATCAAGACTTCCTAGTTTAGCCTAAGAGGAGAGATCACATACCTTTTTGGCTTCATTGGGGAGTGAGTGAAACTTGTCAAAGTAGAGGAGACTTCTTGCTGGACCCTGGGAGTCGCTTGTACAGTGTCAAGGCAAAAGTTGTAAAGTTCTTCTTCTTTTGAATTAATACAATCAAACTCATTTTTCTCAACAAGTATCTTATGTTATTTGTTTCATGGACTCCTTGAATTTCATGTTAAATATGTTTTATGCAATTGGCTTTTCAGGTGCTATTTAATTTGTTTGCCTTGTTTGTGTTTGTAGATTCGCGAAAAGGAGCTCATTTGGATCGAAGGAGCGAGGGCATCCACAAGCTTGCATTGGACCAAGGTAGGCCCTAAAAACACTTGTTTGCTATTGTTTATCAAATCATATTTAGAGAAAGATAGTGTCTGGTTGGTTTGCTTGTCATTAGGTCTTCTTAGATTCTAGGAAGGTCTATCTTGTCCGCAAGATCGACTTATTCCGTGTGACAGTGATGAATGCATTTCTGATGAGGAGAGAGGAGAAATATTATTCATAACTATGACAATCAAAGTTTTGAAGAAGAGATTGAAGCAGAAGTGGATTTTGAAGGACAACTCATAGATGCCCTGGAAGAGTTAAGAAAACTAAGAAAAGGGTCAATCAATTAGAACAACAACTCCAAGAAAATAAGGATGAAGGATGTGATGCAAATTCAATCGCTCTCTTGAAAATCAAACTAGAAGAAACTTAAAGAATAAATGATATTGTGATAAAGCAGTTGAAATATTAAAATGAAGGGCATTGTGAGAGATTAGAAGAAGAAATAATCTTTTTAAGAAAGGAATTAGAAAAAGTCTCAGATTAGTTGAATCAAAATTTAAGGCTAATGATAGGTATTGAATCATTAGATCACATCCTCATCTACCAGAGAGCTCCATTAATAAGGACAGGTCTTGGTTATGAAGAGAACTTGAAGAACGTTTTTTTTTTCTTGTGAAAAGAAACATGTATTCTCAATCATAATAAAGGAAAATACATTTTATAAATACACAATTTTCATGTGCATTTTGAAAGGATCTACCCTGCTCCAAGTGTGGCAATACCATCACAAAACAAATCGGATGAGTGTGTACAGAAATTATATTGTTAGTCTAGAGCATCAAAAATCAAAACAAGAAAACAAATTCCATTTTTAACAGTGTCCGATTCATGTAAATGTCATACAAAAGTTTGTTATAAATCATACAAATGGTTGTGAAGCAACAATATAGCTATAATAAATGCATATGTAATAAAAAAAAATTCTCATCCATATAAGGCCAATGGAAGAACTAGAAATGATTTGCATCCCTAAACTTTGTTACCAACCATAGTCCCAGATCCATGAGCGGGTCTTCTTTAGAAATACGGTCAACAACCCTACTCATCTCCCTATAAACATGGCAACATGTGAAATATGTGAAAAATAATTTAATACGTTGAATGTCCCCTGCAATATCAACAATAAATAAATTCTTGCAACGTTGAGTCGATGTTAACCTAGTTGAAAACAACCAAAGAGTCACTAAAGCATTGAAGATGAGTAACTCCTTTCTCAACAGCAAGACATGCATGAATCTCAACCCAATTATTTTCCCCCTTGTCCATCCCCATCTTAACATGAAAGTAATGGTTTTTAGAAAAATGTAGTACAAAACCCTTGTTAGAAATGGGAACATCCCCCCGGGATGCACCATCAAAATAACCCCAAGGCATTAAAAGATCTAGAGATTCAATGACAACAAGCCTGTCATTTAAAGAAAATTGGGACTGTGGGTAATATGAGAGTATACCCAACGCCTTTGTGTCTATTTTTTCTGGGTAAGACGATTTGTCTGAGAAGATCACATTGTTTTGAGTTATCCATATGCCTCAATGAAGAAACAGAGGAAGTGCATGATAAGAAAATGTAGTTTGATTCACTATCCAATATTTCCAGGTGGCTTTAAAAGACAAACTAACCCATTAACAACTCAGACCCATAAAAGAATGACAGAAATTCCAAACACACAAAACAAAGGGACATTGAATAAAAATGTGGTATGGGGATTCCATATTGTCCTTTCATAAAGCACACCAACCTAGTCCAATTTTATATTTGCATTGCATAATATCCCATGTAAGAAGATTACCAACCATAATGGCACAGACCAAAAACTTATACTTAGCTAGGAACCTTGATTTCCACAGGACACGCCACCACCAATCTAGATTTGGTTCACGCACATCCACACTGTCGCAAATACCCAACTTTCGGGGTATATATACCATGAGGAGCACAGGCCTAAACTAGTTCACTCACTCGATCAGAAATTCGGATGTGTGTAGAACACAAAGTAACTAGATATTGTGCCCATTCTGCGCAAAGAAAAGTTGGTAAGTATAGATCCCTTGCATACAACCATCCCTGGCTCCATAGAGTCATACGATTTGGGGAATTAATATGAGCTAGTCGAATAATGCCCTAATCTCGGAAGTAATTAATTAGAGGCTAAGTAAGAGTATGGCCATCCCCACATCCAGGCCATAGATCATGCCCAATACGGAAGCTAAGAACATTTCCAATCCTCCAAGCCAACCCAAAAGCTACCAGAAGAAAAGAATGAAGATTTTCCCACCAAACCATAGAGATATTATGTCACGGCTTGTTTGGTAACTGCACCCAATCCTCCAATGAAAGTGGGATTGTGTATTCATGTAATATCACCTATGTTCAATGGCTCTGAGTGGATAAAAGTCATCATGCACACATAGCAGCTAGAGATTTTTAAAAGAGAAAAAAAAATTGAGTCACCAACCCCCAAGGAGTTTCAGGACTAACAACCTACTCCAACGAACCCAAGGAAAAACAAAATGATCTTTCCCGTAGAAATTTGAAACACAACCTTTAGATTCTCTCCAAGACTCCCTTAGGAATCCAAGTAAATGACATCTAATATTCCAAAACTACTTCCAATACAAATTTAATTAACACCAATATACCTGCACGAGATAACCATTGAAAGCACCAAAAAGTGAGCCTTTTTTCCAATTTAGCCAATAACCATTTCCAATCATATTTAAGATAACAATTCAGTTTTAATTGGAAGCCCGAATATTTGTAACTAGAGTCGAACTCCAAGATTTCATAAGGGAATATAGAACAAATTATACCAATCTCCTGCAACTCCAAATTATGAATAACACTAGAGGATTTCCTATCATTAATCACCATACCCATCGCAACAGTAAATAACCCTAGGATCTCACCTAATTTCTTCAAATCACAACTTGATCCATTACAGAAAATAGGGATGTCATCAACAAAAACTAAGTGAGTGATGGAAAACATCTGAGCCACCATCACTCCTTGGAAACCCCTTCTTTGAATCACATCCTTGATCATAAGACTAAGGTTCTCAACAACAAGAATAAATAAAAGTGATGACAAAGGACACCCTTGACAAAGGCCACATTGTGGTTGGAAGAAATGTGAGGTAAAACCCTTAATAATAACACAAAAGAGGATAGATGTCAAGCATCCCATGATCTAGTTGATGAATTGAATATCAAATCCACAATGCGTAAGAATAAGTCGAACAAAGGACATGTTAATCCGATCATAGGACTTAGAGAGGTCAATTTGAAAATATATCCCTTCAACTTTAACATCTTAATATTGTGTAAACCCTCCTGTGCCAACCCAATGGCCTCATGGATTTGTCGCCCTACTAGAAACCCAAATTGTTCTTGTGATATAACCTTAGAGAGAATAGGCTTGATCATTTTGGCAATAACCTTATAAATGACCTTATATACATAGTTACAAAGAGATATAGGGAGAAAATCCTTAAAGGAGGTAGGATTATACCCTTTGGAATGAGGGAAATGAATGTCGAATTAAAGGTAGGGAGGACCTGACCATCTCGACATGACTCATTCACAACCCTGGGCAGATCTAACCCAATAAACTTAAAAAATGAGGTAAAATGTGGAAAATTAACTAGTGCATACTTAGTCCCATAAACCATCTCTGAACAAAAATGCAAACCAATATTCAACGGATAAAAGCAAGAGCCTGTTAGGTCCCTATAATACTAGTGATTACCCCATTACTTTTGTCATTGTATCCCTTATTGTCATTGTTGTGACCCTATTCTCCCCATATTGTTATTATTGTGCACCCCAGAAGCCCACTATTGTTATTTATGTAGCCTTATATTATTATGGTTAGGTCAGCTTGGGTTATACTGTGACCCCTTAGACTCCTATATATAGAAGGAGGTTTTGTCATTTCTATCATCCAAGAATTGTTCGTTTGTGTAATGTAAAGGAGGTTGCACCCTTGACGAGGCTGAATTATAAGGCATTGATCTATCTTTTCTATCTTTTTGTGAGCGGGTTTCATAACATTTGGTATCAGAGCTGTGGATTCTAGGGTTTCGCTGCTCCAAACAAGTCATCATAGAAGTTTCGCTATAACTTTTTTCTGCGACGTTTCAGATTCTAAAAATAAACCATTTGGGTTGAAATCGTACTAAACCTCAGATCCGAATTTCAAATATTTTCGCGCTATATTTGCAGAGATATGATCTGAGGAAGTTGGCCTTTTTGCAGACTCTCGAATTACATTCCAAACAGGTGACCTGGGGAAAATAGTAATAACTTATGTTTTGAGCATCAGATTGAAATTTCGTAAGAATTTACAGAAAGAGGACAGACTGTAGTTTCATGTATATATTTTTCAAATCCTAAGGTCAAACAGTGACACGTGGCACTTCATAAAAGTTCGCTCTTCTGAAAAGGTATATAATTAGGTCATGTTGGGAGATTGTGCATAACTCTTTCTTGGAGAATCTAAATTCCATCAGACTTGTGGCATTGGAAAGAGGACACAAAGGGATACTGCAGGTCGCAATTTCAAAACTGGAAGATCTGAAATTACAGAGATACATCAGATTCAATATCGAGTGCCTACAAAGTGAAAAAAGGTGTGTATTTTTTTTAAATATTTGCATAAGCTTGGTTTGAAAAATTAGTTTGAAGGAATTCAAAGGGCATAGTGAAGCATTATTATCAGTAATTAATGCCCCGAAGAAAGAAAATGGAATCACCTACTAAACAACCTGAAAGCTCTAACATGACTCATGAAGAAGACGAAGAAATGCTACATGATATATCAAAATTACGAGACCAAGTGCAACAAATTTCACTCTCACAAAAGCTAACAGAAGCTAAGATAAATGGCGTGGAATCTAAGATGAATGGCATGGAAGCTAAGATGAATGGCGTGGAAGCTAAGACGGACGGCATAGAAGCTGAGATGGATGGCATGGAAGCTGAGATGGACGGCATGGAAGCTAAGATGGAAGCTAAGATGGACGGCATGGAAGCTAAGATGGATGGTATGAAAACATCGTTACTAGAAAGGCTTCCTAATGGGAAAAGGGTAGGAGAAGAAACTCATAATGAGAACAAAAGGAATGTTAATAATGATTTGAAGAATGACAACATGGAAGATTTGAAGAAAGACATTGAAGGATTGAAGGAAGGTTTGACAAAGTTGCTACAAGAAAGGCTTCTTAATGGCGAAAATGTTGTAGAGGAAACTCATGATGAGAAAAAAAGAAATGTTAATCATGATTTCATAGACTCTAAAATTGGAACAAAGACCCACCATGTTCCAAAGATCGATATGAGGAAGTTTGATGGCAAGGATCCCGTAACATGGATACTACATATGGAGCAATTTTTCGATCTCCATAATGTGCAAAACACACAAAAGGTACGCATTGCAACTTTATATTTGGAACCAAACCAATTTGTATGGTATAAATGGTTTTGCTCTCGTAAACAAATTGTGACTTGGGCAATTTTTACGGAAGAAATGACAGCACATTATGAGGATACGAAAAATAACACTTTTTTTAGCCAATTGATAAACCTCAAACAAAAGGGTACAATGAGGGAGCACATTAAGGACTTCCAAAAATTGAATATAAGGGTAAAAAATATTCCAGAGGAGCATAGGATTGATATGTTCATAGGGACTTTAAAGGATAACAACCAACATAAGGTTCGCCTTTGGGAACCTGACTCATTAGAGAAGGCATTCAGGTTGGCAAGAAAAATGGAAAGCAAAATTATGGCAACAAGGAAGCCTACCACTCACAACTATAAGGATGTAAGTGTTGTTTCCCCCTGCCATCCACAACCTACAACGTTGACACCCCAACACTTGGAAGAAAAAAAAAGCAAAAGGGCTTTGTTATAATTGTGATAGCAAATACACTAAAGGTCATAAGTGTCATTTTACATAGATTGTGAAGAGGAGGAAGAAAAGGAACAAGAAACACCAAAAGAAGAGATATACACCAGGTACAAACCATAGAGAAAGAAGAAATGAATCCAACCATATCTTGTAATGCATTGGCTGGAATTACCACTCTTGAAACTATCAAGATAGAAGTACATATCACGAAGAAAAAGGTAATAGTGTTGATTGATTCGGGAAGTACCCATAATTTTATTCATTTTAAGATAGCCAAGAAATTTAATTGCTTCTTATATCCAGCACCAGAGTGTCAAGTGATGGTTGCAAGTGGAGGAACCATAAACTGCTCTGGAAAGTGCCATAATATCAATCTATCCATGGGAGAATATGTATTGAATAGCCCAATGCTTTCCATTCCAATGGGGGGTGCTGATGTTGTACTAGGAGTCCAATGGCTACAATCCTTGGGTACAATAGCTTTTAATTTTCAAGAACTTTTCATGAAATTTTATTCGGAAGGAAAGGAAGTTGAATTAAGAGATATTGCAAGGAAACCAAGAAAGATAATCACTCTAATGGAATGAGAAAGCTTCTAAGGAAAGAACAACGGGGCGTAATTGCACAATTATTTTCGCTAGAGGTTCCCACATCAAAATAATCTATTTCTTCAGATTTCCAAAAAGTCTTGGACAATCATTCCAAGGTATTTGAGACTCCCAAAGGTCTCCCACCTATTCGTGATTAGGATCATGCTATTCATTTGATTCCAGGAAGTGTTCCTCCGAACATCAGGCCTTACAGATATCCCTATGCCCAAAAAAGTGAAATTGAACGTATGGTTGCAGAAATGCTAGAGGCTGGTATAATTCAACCTAGTCAAAGTTCTTTCTCTGCTCCAGTAGTATTGGTGCACAAGAAGGATAAGCATGGCGCATGTGTCCGAATTATAGGGAGCTCAACAAACTCACTATTAAAGATAAATTTACCATTCCTGTCATTGATGAACTATTGGACGAATTGCATGGATTGATTTACTTCACCAAGTTGGATCTTCGTTTAGGATATAATCAAATCAGAATGAATACTGAAGACATTCTGAAAACAACATTTAGAACTCATGAGGGTCATTATGAATTTTTGGTCATGCATTTTGGCCTTACCAATGCACCTTCTACATTTCAAGGTTTGATGAATTCCATTTTCAAACCCTTCCTTAGAAAATTTGTGTTAGTATTTTTTGATGATATACTAATCTATAGCAAGTCTTGGAAGGATCATGTTCAACACATTGACATGGTGCTCAACCTATTGAAGGAGAAACAATTATATGCAAAACGTTCCAAATGTTTCTTTGGAGTACAAGAGGTGGAATATTTAGGTCATATTGTATCTCATGAAGGTGTTAAGGTAGACCCCAGCAAAATTAAATCCATTAAGGAATGGAAAATCCCCACATCCATAAAGCATCTACGAGGATTTCTCAGGTTGACAGGGTATTACCGCAAGTTTGTTAAGAATTATGGGAGAATAGCAGCACCTCTAACAATATTATTGAAGAAAGATTCATTTTTATGGACTCCAGAATCAACGAAGGCCTTTGAACATCTTAAAGAGGCAATGTGCCAAGCACCGGTCTTAGCTACACTAGACTTCACAAAAACCTTTATTGTGGAATGTGATGCCTCAGGAAATGGAATTGGTGCTATTTTAATGCAAGAAGAAAGACCCATTGCTTTCGAAAGTCGTCCAATCAAAGGAAAGTATTTACATAAAGCTATTTACGAAAAGGAAATGTTGGCAATACTACATGCATGTAAGAAATGGTGACCATACCTAATGGGAAGACACTTCAAGGTAAAAACGGATCATGATAGTCTTACATACTTTTTAGAACAAAGATTAACTTCAGAAGAGCAACAAAAATGGGTCACAAAGATGTTGGGTTACGACTTTGAAATCATCTACAAAAAAGGGAAGCAAAATGTTGTGGCAGATGCACTCTCAAGAAAGGATGAGGATGTGGAAGCATTGCTTTGTGCCATATCTATTATCCAACGAGATTGGATAAATGAGGCAAGGGATGAATGGAAGAATGACGAAGAAGTGGGGGCACTCATTCAAAAGTTACAACAAGATCCGAGTGCATCTGATGCATTTAGCTGGAAAAATGATTCATTATGGTACAAAGATAATTTATACCTATATAATAATTCCCAACTCAAACAAAAGATTCTTATGGAACTGCATGCCTCTCCCTTAAGAGGGCACTCAGGATTTTTAAAGACTTACCATAGGGTTAAGAAGGAATTTTTTTGGGACAGCCTTAAATATGATATTCAAAAGTTCGTGGCAGAATGTTTGGTTTGCCAACAAATAAAGTTGAAACAATTAAGACCCCGGGTCTACTACAACCTTTATCCATTCCAAGTCAATGTTGGGAAGAGGTTTCAATGGATTTTATGACAGGTTTACCAAAATCCGAAGGGAAGAGTGTCATCATGGTGGTAGTTGACAAACTTACCAAGTATGCACACTTTTGTGCATTATCTCATCCATTTAAATCCAGTACAGTTTCTACTGCATTTATAGAAACAATTCAAAAGCTACATGGAAACCCAAAGGTTATTGTAAGCAACAGAGATCCCATCTTCACTGAAAATTTTTGGATAGAATTATTTTCATGTCTTGGTACTCAGTTAGCTCATAGTTCATCTTATCATCCTCAATCTTATGGGCAAACTGAGATAGCAAACAAATGTTTGGAAGGATATCTCCGTTGCTTTGTATCTGATAAACAGACACATTGGGTCAAATGGTTGCCTCTCGCTGAATTGTGGTATAACACTTCCTTCCATACTTCAACAAAAATGACCCCATTTATGGCACTTTATGGATATCACCCACCATCCATCACATCATATTTAAAGGAAAATTCTAAGGTTCAAGCAGTGGAAGATCACATCGAGAATCAACAACAAGTTCTCCAACTCTTAAAGGATAACCTCACCTTGGCACAAAATAGAATGAAAAAACAAGCAGATCAACATCGCAGCGAAAGAAGTTTTGATGTAGGTGATTGGGTATTCCTACGGCTACAACCATATAAACAAATGTCCCTCAAGAAAGCTACGAAGAATAAAAAATTATCACCAAAGTATTATGGTCCATACAAAGTGTTGCAAAATATAGGTACAATGGCATACAAATTGGAGCTTCCTGCAACTTCCTGAGTACACCCAATTTTCCATGTTTCATGCTTAAAGAAGGTTATAGGTGACAATCTCCCAGTTCAAACAATATTGCTAGAACTTGACGAGGAAGGAAAGATCATATTGGAACCTGAAGCAGTTAAAGAAACAAGAACTCAATAGCTATGAAATCGATCAATTTCAGAGTATCTCATCAAGTGGAAGAACTTGCCCGTTGAAGATTCCACATGGGAGGATGAGAATTTTTTACAAAAGCATCCAGAACTACTCAAGCATTGAGGACAACACTTTTTTGAAGGAGAGGGGCATGTTAGGTCCCTATAATACTAGTGTTTACCCCATTAATTTTGTCATTGTATTCCTTATTGTCATTGTTGTGACCCTATTGTCCCCATATTATTATTATTGTGCACCCTAGAAGCCCACTATTGTTATTTATGTAGCCTTATATTATTATGGTTAGGTTGGCTTGGGTTATATTGTGACTCCTTAGACTCCTATATATAGAAGGAGGTTTTGTCATTTGTATTATACAAGAATTGTTCATTTGTGTAATGTAAAGGAGGTTGCCCCCTCGAAGAGGTTGAATTATAAGGCGTTGATCTATATTTCTATCTTTTTGTGAGATGGTTCCATAATAGAGCCAATATGTAAATTTTGTAGAGAAAGAATGATTGAATTATAGGGATCCATAGAAACCACATGAGATAGTTCTACCCTTACCTCTATAAACCCCACTGGAAATGACCCAAAATGAGACATCATCATTAAACTATGTATGGCATAAATAGTAGTGACAGTATCATGCGCCCATCCACTGTCCATATAGGGATCCCCATGAAATACACCCAAAACCTCCCTATATGTCCACTTATCCTTTAATATATTCCCCTCATTTTAAAAACCCTTGAAAGGAAGATTACAATTATGCACCAAATGACCAAGCTTGTGACACCTCCTGCAGCAGAAGGGGAGACCCTCATAGTTTAGATCTTGAAGCCTCAGTTCCCCCTTTCCTATATTCATAGTAGCATGAATTTTTTTCCTAAATCCAAGAAAACCAAAACTCATGCAATAGAATTATCCCTAGTCCCAAGGAATGGATAATCAACATCCAAAAATCTCCCCAAGTTATTTCCAAAATTTGTAAATCTCTAGGAATTCCACATGTTGTAGGGGAGACCCGAAAAATGAACCTGCACTAAGATTTCATCCATACGCTCCCTATGAACATATAAGAGGAGCATCCAATATTTGAATATAACATGAGTGGAATCAATGGACCACATATCCTTTTCCATGTGAACCGCATCCTCCATTGTATTAAAAGACAATTGAATTCATCCCATAGCAAGAAGAAAAATATCAGGAGCATCAGATTCCATAGGGGTTATTTACTTTTCTCGCCAAGCCAATATGGTTCCCAAGCCAAATTTTCACCCTTGAGCATGACTAACCAGTTATTTATATACCAAGACTACAACGTCGATCATTTCTACACCATCCCCCACACATAGACAATAAGGTGTTGGATTGAGGTCACCTTTTAGGGCCTGAAATTTCTTCTTATTTTTTGTAGGAAGACCCATATCCCATTCCCTTAGCCAATAGGAGGCTCCTCCTAGTTGATAGGAGTTTGAGTACCCCCCACCCCACCAACAAGAAACTCCATAGGATTAGAAGTTTCCCTCGGAAAGAAACCCCCAACTTGTCCTGAATTGATCAATTGTTGAGGGAAAATGAAAGAGGAGGATCCACCACTCAAAATAGGCAAATGAAGACCATCACCATAAAATCCCCAAAAATCGGCATGCATAGGTAAAAAGTCCCTTCATTTGAAAAACTTGGAAAATAATGAGTAATACCCCCTACCAACACCTAAAGGGGAAACTTCACTGAGGAAGGGAAGAAACCAACATGCGTAGGCATTGGCAAGAAAAACTGACAAGTGGTAGTTGACAGGAGACCCTCGAAACCACGTGGCTAGGATTCCATGAAAACCCATAGACCGAGTTTGAAACTGCACCCACAAACCCATAGGACTTTGCGAGGATACCATTGGAAGAAACCACTTCTCCATTTGAGACAAAAATGGAGCCCCTAATGGGGCTCTCCAAGTCACAATCCACCTCCTCCACATAAGCGATGAGGACCACACCATGCTCGCCAAGTCAACAGATACCAGTAGATACAAACCCAAGTACCCAAAAAAAGCTCGATGCACAATATAAAACCCCTGAAAATTAGCTTAGCCAAAAAAAAAATGCCAATCATGTGATGGAAGCAATAGATGGATCAAAAACCATAAAAAAACAAAGGAAAAAACCCTTTCCAATACTCTGACCACTAAGAAAAGGAAATTTCGGTCCTTTGTTATCTAGTGGAAATAGTGAAGTGACCTTGAAACCCTAATTGTAATCCCCACACCATAGTCTTCATCGCCATCGCTTCACTCTGCTCCCTCCTTCCCTCATTGTGATACTTTCCAGAACCTGAAGAACATTAAGGGAGAGTCAAGCTCAACAAAAACTAAAAAATATGCAAGGAACCTAATATTTATGTTGATGCACTCAAGATCATTTTAAACGGACAACAAAATCATGAATATTCTTTCATCAAAATAGGGTTGAGTCATTTAGAAACAACTAAGAGAGATTCAAAGGAATTAGAAAAAAGAGAAGATGGAAACCATGCAAATAAGCTAAAAGGCGCCAATATAGTAGAAATCAGTAGTGTTATACCAAATAACGTAAGAAAAGTAGATTCAATAGAGTTATTCCTTTCAGCAGGAAATATAAATCTAGGTACCAAGGTTTCCTTTATGGATATTTATATGCATGTAATAATTTTGGTTATGGAGTAGTTAATTGTAAAGCCTATGCAAGAAAAGATTATGGAAGAAAAGAATTTCTTCAAACTCCAATGAATAGTTATTTGAGTAGCAAATCTAAAGGTATGCATGAAAGTGTTATTAGAAAAGGAAATTAGTTGCTCCTCTCATTTGAATTATGTTGAATGCTACATATGCAACAACTATTGGTACAAAGCACAGGATTATAGAAGCAATCTAAACAAGTCTCAAAACCAAGGCAAGGAAGAATATTCCCTTAGAATTAAATGTCCAATAAGATGGAAAAAGAAACAAGAGAAGCAGGAAAAGTACAATATTATGTTATATGCCCAAGAATAAGAAAACAAATAGTATATTGATAGTGGATTTTCAAGACACATTACGGGAGACCAGATTAAATTCATTAAACTAAAAGAAGAAGATGGAGGCAAAGTGATACTTGTTAATAATGCATTTGCATGAATATATGGGAAAGGCACAATGTATATAGATAATGGAAAAACAAATATCCAAAATCTTTTGTATGTAGAAGGACTAGAACACAATCTCTTTAATGTTAGTCAAATGTGTGATCAAGGGTATGATCCCACATTTAATTCCAAAAAATATAACATTAGAAAGGTTGATACAAGAAAGTAGGTGGCAAAAGCTAACATAAATTTAGGTAAGGTGTATGTTCTTGATGGAACAGAAAGAGAAAAATTATCTATGGGAAATATAGAAGAGAGTTGGTTATGGCTCAGAAGATTGGGACACATCAGTTTTGATAATATGGTACAGATAACAAAAACATGGGTCATGAAGGACATGCCAAAGATATCAAACCAGATAATTCCCTCTATAAGGCATGCCAACATGGAAAATAGAACATGATCTTTTGGAAATACTGAGAGGGGGGATGAATTAGTATTTCCTTCTGAAATTGTTATTTTACCAGTTAAAATCTCTTTAAAATAGAACATAAAAATGAACAACAATATAAATAAATTTATTAACAAGAAAGTTTTCCAATCCTCTTTTTACTATGAATCAAGTACAATGATAGTTTAGGGTTCCAACCCTAGATGAAGACTCCAATATTCAAATCAACCAGGTTTTAACTTGTATAGTGCCAAGCTCCAACTTGGTCTTTTGGAGGACTCCAATTCTCTCAATTATATAGGCTCCAACCTGGTATTCCAAACTATAAGCATCAATCATTTCAAACTATTCTAGCTATTCACTATCTCACTAATACTTTGTACTGATCTAATGCTTATTCATTGCTAGTTTAGAGAAGACATTCTTTTGCTTGAGCCATCAATGATAACAATGATGACATCTCAACAATCTCCCACTTTTTCATTGATGGCAATACTCTCCCCCTTTCAGTATTCTCTCCCCCTTTATCATCAATGGAAAATGGGGTGCTCCTTTGTCTACATCATCTCCATGTGACCTGTAAAATACTCCCCATGTCGTTATTATCTCCTTTTTACAAAATATCACTATTTTCTTATTCATTTCTATATTTAATGCAACCACATAGACATCTCAACAAAGGCAAGCTTTTTTAACAAATTCAATAGTTTTGTTCACATAATTTTTTACGAACTCTCCCCCTAAAATTAATGTTTTCTCTCAGTATTGGATACATCAAATCTGATAATTGTTGTCTTGGATGTTGCAACATTGTGATCCATTGCATATCCACTTTGTGGTCATACTTTACAACAGTCATCAACTTTGTATATAGTGTTGTCTCATATAATAAAGCCCTTCAAAAGAACTGGTTATTTCAGACAGTGCATCTCCACCAAAATTTGATTAGTCGCTCCTCTTGGCATTGCTTAGAAGTTTTGGAAATAAAATTTGTAGTAGATTGTTATCACATGCAAGATTTCTTTGAAATCAATTCACCTAAGTTTGACATTTCAATCTTAGGTCCTATACAACACCATTCTGCCAATTTAGTTAGTTCTACCTTTTATTGTGGCAGCACTCATCATAAAGATATAAGTAAAAGCACCACCAAATCAAAAGGTTGTGAATCGTGCCTTCACCTATAACTTTTTTAGAATTTTTTGTAAAATTTGTACCTTGGGGAAAAAATTGCTTTTATAGACATTTTTTATTTCCTCGGTTTCATTAATGGGGTTTAAATTATGTTTTATAAAAATATTGGGTCTGAGGCTCAATCTACATGTATTCAAACCAACCAATCAAGCCATGATCCATCATTGTCACAACACCAAGTCAAATAACGAACCCAATAGATCGAGAACCCAAGAAAAAGAGAGAGAATCCATGAAGGTGTTCCAGAAGGGTACTCCAAGGATCAACAATTGTCGAGGGCTTCTTGTCAAAGTGTCAATACTCTAAAAGATGTAGAGATAAGATAAGTCACACATGGGGTGTCAAAGGAAATTCTAGATAAATGACATATGCCTCATAAATAACCCATCTGTTGAATACTTACTCAGTTAGATAGCAAGTGTAAAGATTAACTTGGAAAGAGGATCAAGTTTTTAAATGTCAAATGCCTAGGTGTTGGAACACACAGAAATTGTTTGACAAATATCATGTTAAAGATGTGATTTCAAGATAGAGAGTCTTGGAAATGTGTTTCAATATGGACGAACTCTGTCTCAAATGGAATAACGGAGGTTGTGTTTCTCACTCTAATGGAAAATATTGGGCAACATATGTGATCCTAGTACTAATGCAATATTGTTTTTTTCTTCAAATGGTTGATCTCATAGATAATATTTTAGTTGACACAATGCTACATTTTTTATAAATGGTATATAGAGCCACTACAGTTTCCCCGTCCATGATTGAATCTAGGAATCGTTATGGAATTTCAAGTACCAATCAAGCGATGGTTTTCTCAATTCGTGGATTCATCAATTATTTTGCAAGTGGTAGAATGTCTGACAAAGAAAGATCATGAAAATTAACACTCAAGGACAAGTGGAAAGAAGATTCTCAAGGTTGAAGATATGTACACTCAACATTGGTTCATTTTCGAGATTTCAAGCATAAATCAAAGATTTTCGAAGATGGAAGGAAGATCAGGATAAGGATCAGATCTACATTCAAAAGCATAATTCACACAATCTGAGACAAAGATTCAATTAGATAGTTTCCCATGACGATAGGCAGACAACTGAAGGCAGGTGGTAGAAAATCAATAATTCGAAGATTGGAAGCAGCCAACAGCTCCAAATTTATAAATATTGGTTAGAGATTTCATTCAACATGACTAAGCATAAGGATGACAGGTAGTAGTTACAAAGTTTTATAGGAGCATATCATGGACATCAAAACCAACAGTGGACACTTGGCAACATAGAATCCATATTTTGTGACACGGAATCAGTAGGTCAAGGGATAGTTGCAGATTTGAACTATTTGTTTCTAAGCAGCTCAAACCATACGAGCTATTTTCCAGCAGTTTCATTTTCTTTGCAGGATATTCAAAAATATTTTTATTGCAAAAAGCTAGGAACAGACAAGTGTTAGAAAGTGTAGCAAGAAATGCTCAATTTGACTTTAGCCTTAGTTAAATTGATTAAATCAAATTTCCACATCAGCAGGACAACTTCGAGGCATCTAACTAATGTGACATGGCTCTTGTCACTCAATTAACTCAATAAATTTGAGTTATAGGCTTGGAGTTCAGTGATGCATGTGCTGATTGCTAAATTTTAGCAATCTAGCTCAGTTATTTCAGTTGTAATCAGTTAACTGACCTCTAACAATTAATAAAGTCAGTTCAGGGTCAGTTGTGCGGTGGGACAACAGTCTAACTCAGAGATATGTCAATTAACTGATAAATCAACCCAAAATAGGCCATGCATGCATGGAATTAGAATTCCTTAGCTAGAGTGGAGGAATTAGAGATAATGTAAAATTATTTGTATACCAGTGGAGTGTGCAGAATTTTGCATGCAAGTAGTTGATCAATCCTTGGGAATTGTGCAAGGAAATAAGAGGTTGATGAAGGCATAAATTGGATAAGTGTTGGCCAAAGGTCCTTAATCAGTAGAGAGAACTGTTATTCTTTTGCAGGTTGAGCTCGGAGTTGGAGCTAGAAATTGTAATAGATTCTTTATTCACCTTATTAATGCAAAGAGGCTTGAGGGGTTTTTCCTAGTTGGGCTCCCCTAGAAATCATTGTGCATTTGTGGTTTTTCTTATTGCATGTATATGAATTTTCTTCTAAACTATGATTTCCATTCTGCAGATCAATGGAGTAGAATTGTGTCTCTTGATTTTAGATTTAATTTCTTAAGAAGTTAGAATTTCTATCAAATTTCTACATGGTATCAGAGCCGTGAAATCACATTAGAACTATTATTTCAAATTTCTCTCTCAAGAATTTAAAATTTACAGCTTCAGTGTAGCATATTTTCTTCAAATTCGAGAGAATGTATTTCAACATACTAAGATTGGAGTATGCATTAGAGGGAAGTTTGAATTTCTAAGCTTGGAACATATTTAGGATCATCACAAGTGCCCTAGCAACAACATTTTGGAGCAGCTAAAATCTTAACAAGTGGGCAGTCCTTGAATTCGTCATGTACAATTATTATTGAAGAAGTAATAAGTTGTTAGGAGGCAGATTTATGGAGCCCTAGTTCAAGGCAGATCCAGAAGACCCTATGTGAAGACTTCTTAATGGTACTAGAAGGATGCTAGTGGGAAGATCAGTGAGCCAATGTTTAATGACACAAAAATGAGTTGTGATCATTGATATTGGCAGATTGAGGAGCAGATATATTTCCCACAGGGAGATTGAGACTCAGAGGGATTCTAGTTTCAGAGGGAGCATCCCTATGGAAGCTAGTACTTCAGGATCTGGGGAGATCATACTCATTATTGCAGTAGTTGCAGCAATAATGTAGAAGTAGCAATAGATTAATAGCAGTAGTAGTATGAGTAGATCATATTTTTCCATGCATGCAGCTATACCTCTAGGAGTGAGGTGGGGTGATGTAGAACCTTAGTCCCAGAGTTGCAGAGATTTGGGCAGGGTCCATTGAGGTGTCCTCCTTATGGATCATTACCTTGCTACAGGGGCCCACAATATTCAGTAGTAGAAGGATCAATGTCAGTTGGTGTAGCCATATGTTGAGGGGCACATAACATTATTGATAGCAGTGCAGGAGGCATAGTGGATAATCAACATCAGTTCAGTTTTCCCAGTGGACAGTTGCAGATATATAGTTGATTCAGTGTTTTTTTGGATGCTTCTCAATTGCAAATCTTGCAGTAGCAGCAACAATAGTGAGAGGTGTTGCTACAATACATTCCACAAATGTTGGATAGAGGTGGTGAAAAATCCCTTTCTTGCTAAGAGGGAGTGTTAGAAAATGTAGCAAGAAAGGCTCAATTTGACTTTAACCTTAGCCAAATTGAGTAAATTGAATTTCCACATTAGAAGGACAACGTGGAGGCAGTTAACTAGTGTGACATGGCTCTTGTCACTTAGTTAACTCTGTAAATTCAAGTTATAGGCTTGGATTCCAGTCATGTATGTGTTGATTGCTAAATTTTAACAATATAGTTCAGTTATTTTCATTTGTACTTAGTTAAGTGAATTCTAACAATTAATAGAGTTAGCCGAAGGTCATTTGCATAGTGGGACAACAATCTAACTCATATATCTATTAGTTAACTGATCAATCAACCCAAAATAGCTCATGCATGCCTGGCATTCGAATTCCTTAGCTGGAGTGGAGGAATTAAGGCTACTACAAAATTATTTGTATACTAGTGGCGTGTACAAAATTTTGCATGCAAGTAGTTGATCAATCCTTGGGAATTTCACAAGGAAATAAGGACTTTTCCTATTATTTACAAGATCGAATAAGCTCAGATATGCACAAGGAAATAGGAGGATGATGTAGGCATAAAGTGGACAATTGTTGGACAGAGGCCCTCAATCAGTAGAGAGAACTATTATTCTTTTGCAGGTCGAGCTCAGAGTTGGAACTAGTAATTGTAATAGATTCTCTATTCATCTAATTAATGAAAAGAGGCTTGAAGGGTTTTTACCAATTGGGTTCCCCAAGAAATCATTGTGTATTTGTGGTTTTGCTTATTGCATGTCTATGCATGTTGTTCTAAACTGTGATTTCCATTTCGCAGATCAGTAGAGTATAATTATGTCTCTTGATTTTAGATTTAATTTCTTGAGTTTTTGCAATTTCTATCAAATTTCTACAATGAGGGTGGTTTTTGTTTTATAAAAACTAGCATTTTGTAATAGTGAGAGGTTGGATTTTAAGCAAAAGACTCGGTGCATTTTGTACTCTTTTGTGATATTAATGAAAGGTTTTTCAGGCATAAGTACCTGGATAATTGTCTCATAGATTCTTGTGTTTAGCTATTACAGTTAGTTTCTGTTGAAAATGCAACAAGAAAATCCTAATTTAATTGTGTCATTGAATTAAATTAGGAATTAAATTGTAATTCCACATCTCATGACAACTTGTAATATTTAACTAAGTTAATTTGACTTAGTTGGATCAGTTAATTCAAATTGAGGGTCTAACTTGAGTCATGTAGAGTGTCTCCTACTTTTTAGGATCCTTGGTTGAGTTTCTTTTGAGTTGTAATTATTTAATTCAGTTTAACTGAATTAAAGTCACCTAAACTAGTTCCAACTGATGGAGGAATTACTGGGAGATCCAGTAGTGAGGTGTAACCAGCACTGATCAACCAGTAAACTGAAGATGCACTCATAATGAACTCATGCATGTCAGATCATAAAAAGACCCAGTTGAGATTGGAGTTCAAGAACAGTCTACTATCGGTGATCCGGATTTAAACAAGAACGAAATAAATTACAATATAACCATAAATACAAAGATGCAGCAAAAAAACACTTCATTTTATTAATATCAAATATTGAAATATGCTTACAAACATAATGGCAATAAGGCTTGCTCGGGTGATGGTAGCTTATCTCTGAGAAGAGATGTGGCGGCTACATGCCCCTAAATTGAATTATGATGAGGCTCAAGGGCCTTTTTATTATTGAACAATAAGAGAAAACTATAAACAACCAAAACCCTAACCCGAGGAGATGTAACACCAAGAGTTTATGGGCCCCATTGGGGTTAGTTGGGCAACCAACTTCTTGGGGTCGTAATTTGGTCATATTATCTCCATTTGACATGTATGATACCTCATTGGAAAGATCTCTCTAAGGACTATAGTTTTTGACGTGATTTCCTTTGAAATGTTTGGATTTCTATTTTTCCAAAAAAATTTCGTTTAGGACCTCAAAACAGCTCTGGAAGTTCAAGACTCGAAAAACTGCCAAAAATAGTAAAATGTGCTACAATTAAGTAAACCAAAAAAAAAAAAAAACAAAACAAAACAAAAAAAACAACAACAACAACAATACAAAAAACAAAAAAAACAAGAAAAAAACAAAAAGCAAAACAAAAACAAAAACAAAAACAAACAAAAAAACAAAAACAAACAAAAACAAAAAACAAAAAACAAAAACAAACAAAAAAACAAAAACAAAAAAGACAAAAAACAAAAACAAAAACAAAAACTGAAAGAACAATTGTGAGGGTCCAAGTGGAATAGGCGGGTGGCCACCAATATCCACCTGGATCAGTCCTTCCCCCTTAAGAAGCAATGATCTCCATTGCGTTGAGTTCCTCCATGAGATGAGGAAACTTCTTTTGAACTTGGTCCCTGGTGAGCCATTTGCCTTGGTGTAGGAGTTGGCCAACTTTGACAACTTGATATAGTTGGATCTTTTGTTGGCGAGTGTTCTTGATCTGCGTTTCCATGATCCGATCAGTTGAAGCTTGTTCCATGCAGTCTAGATTTAACTCTGTTGGTGTAAGTTGTTATGCAATGTCGGATGTGTCTAGTAATGGTGGAAAGTATGGCCGAAGGTGATCCACATTGAACACTGGGTGCAGGCCAAGGAATGGGAGAATGTTGAACTCAAAATAATTATCTCCCACAACCTTGGTGATTGTGTATGTCCCATATCGAAGCGGGTGAATCTGTTAGGCCCCTATACTACTAGTGTAACCCCTTATTGTTATTAGTATAACCCACCTATTATATTGATGTACCCATGTAGTGCCCATATTGTTACTATTGTGCCCCATAGAAGCCCACTATTGTTACTATTGTGCCCCATAGAAGCCCACTATTGTTATTATTGTGCCCTTACATTGTTATTATTATGTCGGCTTTGATTATGTTATGACCCCTTAGACTCCTATATATAGAAAGGAGGTATTTTCATTTGTATCATCGAAGAATTGTTCATTTATGTAATGTAAAGGAGGTTTCCCCCTCGAAGAGGCTGAATTCTAAGGCATTGATCTATCTTTTCTTGCGCTGGTTCCATAACATTTGGTATCAGAGCTTTGGATTCTAGGGTTTCACTGCTCCAAACAGGTCATCGTGGCATTTTCGCTATAAATTTTTTTTTCTGTGATGTTTCAGAAGTCGCAAAAAAAAAACCATTTGAGAAGAAATTGCGCTGAACCTTGGGTCCGAATTTCAGAGCTTTTCGCGCGATATTTTCGGAGATATGATCTGAGGAAGTTGGTCTTTTTGCAGAGTCCTGAATTACATTCAAAACAGGTGACCTGGGGAAAATCGTCATAACTTTCACTCTGGGGATCGGATTGAAATTTCGTAAGAAGGTACAGAAAGAGGACGGACTGTAGTTTCTTGTATGCGTTTTTCAGATCCAAAGGTTGAAACAGTGACTCGCAACATGTCGTACAAGTTCGCTCTACTGAACTAGTCTATAATCAGGTCATCTTGGGAGATTGTGCATAACTCTTTCTTGGAGAATCCAATTTGGATCAGACTGGTGGCATTGGAAAGAGGACATAGAGGGCTACTACAGGTCACAATTTCAGAACTTAAAGATCTAAAAGTACATAGTTACAGTCGTTTCAAGGTCGAGCTCCTAAAATCAAGAAAAAGCAAGATGAGGAAGTTTGATGGCAAGGATCCGGTAAATTGGATACTTCAGATGGAGCAATATTTTGATCTACATGGTATACAACTGTTACAAAAGGTATGTATTGCATCTTCATATTTAGAACCAGATCAATTTTTATGGTACAAAGGGCTTTGTTCTCGTAAACAACTTGTTACGTGGTCAATTTTCACGGAGGAAATGATAGCACACTATGAGGATACAAAGAGCAACACCTTCTTTAGAGCAACACCACAACAATTGGAAAGAGTAAAAGGGCTTTGTGACATAGCGAAAAGCAAAATTATGGAAATCAGGAAGCGTACCCCTCACAACTATAAAAATGGAAGTGTTGTTTCTCCTAGCCTTCCACAACCTACAAGGGTTACACCATAACAATTGGAAGAAAAAAGAGAAAAAGGGCTTTGTTACAATTGTGATAGCAAATGCACTAAAGGTCATAAGTGTGCTGAGAAGAAATTATTCTACATAGATTGTGAAGAGGAAGAAGAAAAGGAGCAAGAAAGGTCAAAAGAAGAGGATATACTCCAGGAACAAAGCCTAGATGAAGAACAAATAAATCCGACCATATCTTGTAATGCATTGGCGGGAATTACCACTCCTCAAACCATCAAGATAGAAGGACATATCAAGAAGAAAAAGGTGCAAGAAGTGAAAGATCACATCGAGAAAGAAGAAATGAATCCAACCATATCTTGTAATTCATTGTTCGAAATTACCACTCCTCAAACTATCAAGATAGAAGGACATATAAAGAAGAAAAATGTTCAAGAAGCGAAAGATCACATCGAGCATCAAGAAATGAATTTGACCATATCTTGTAAAGGAATGGAAGAAATTACCACTCCTCAAACTCTAGAGATAGAAGGACATATCAAGAAGAAAAAGGTTCAGGCAGTGAAAGATCACATCGAGCATCAACAACAAGTTCTCCAACTTTTAAAGGATAATGCCACTTCGGTGCAAAATCAAATGAAACAACAGGTAGATCAACATCGTAGTGAAAAATGTTTTGATGTAGGTGATTGGGTATTTTTACCGCTACATCTCAAGCAAGCTATTTATGAGAAGGAAATGTTGGCAATACTACATGCACTTAATAAATGACGACCTTACCGAATGGGAAGACTCTTCAAGGATGAGGATGTGGAAGCATTGTTTTGTGCTATTTATATCATCGAACCAGATTGGATAAACGAAGCAAGGGATGAATGGAAGAAGGACGAAGAAGTATGGCCACTTATTCAAAAGTTGCAAAAAGATCCCAATTCAAACAATATTGCCAGAAATTAAAGAGGAAGGAAAAATCATATTGGAACCTGGAGCAGTCACAGAAACAAGAACCTGATAGCTACAAAATTGATCAATTTCAGAGTATCTCATCAAGTGGAAGAACTTACCCGCTGAATATTCCACATGGGAGGACAAGAATTTTATACAGAAGCATCAAGAACTACTCAAGCGTTGAGGACAACGCTTTTTGAAGGAGAGGGGCATGTTAGGCCCCTATACTACTAGTGTAACCCCTTATTGTTATTAGTATAACCCACTTATTATATTGATGTACCCATGTAGTGCCCATATTGTTACTATTGTGCCCCATAGAAGCCCACTATTGTTATTATTGTGCCCTTACATTATTATTGTTATGTCGGCTCTGATTATGTTATGACCCCTTAGAATCCTATATATAGAAAGGAGGTATTTTCATTTGTATCATCGAAGAATTATTCATTTATGTAATGTAAAGGAGGTTGCCCCCTCGAAGAGGCTGAATTCTAAGGCGTTGATCTATCTTTTCTATCTTTTCTTGAGCTGGTTCCATAACAGAATCTTGAGGTGGGGCCCAGTGAAGCGCTCCTTCTGCAAATGTAGCCAAACTTTGTCTCCCACCTGGAACTTGTGTGGCACCCGATGTTGATCATGTTGTTGCTTGTACTTAGCATTGGCTTTGTCCCATATGTCATGGACCTGTTGGCAGATGTGTTGAATGTGCTCAATGAAGCTATTTGTTTTGTTGGCTTCGGACTAGACATGAGTCGAATTTTCCTAATTCGATGCAAATGGTATGGCCACATCAATGGGACATAGTGGTTGGAATCGCAAGCCCAGCTGAAAAGGGTTATGGCCAGTTGAGCTGTGGAGAGCCTGGTTATATTTGTGTTGTACATAGGGAGGCTCTCATCCCATGTGCCTGGATTCTTTGAGTTGTACATGCGCAGAATGTGTACGATCATCCTATTGATGAGCTCTGTCTGGCCATCAGCTTGGGGATGGAAAGTTGTGGACTTTGTGAGCTTGGTGTCCAACATCGACTAGAGACTAGACCAAAATGTATTGAGGAACCTTTTGTCCCAATCTGAGATGATATACTGTGGGATCCCAAAGGGTACACACACTCGTTCAAATAGTAGTTTAGCAGTGGCTTCTATTGTGATATTCTTCTTACAGGCCGCCATAATGGCCATCTTCGAGAATCTATCAATGACCACAAAAAACACATTCGTTGCCATGCTTAGTAGAAGGAAAGCCCGACATGTAATCCATGGATATGGATTCCCAAGGTCGACTAGGGGTAGGCAGCGGAGTATAAAGGCCTTGCTTATTGATGGTTGGTTTGGCAATGGCACAGGCAATGCAAGATCTGATGTACTTCCCAACATCCTATCGAATATTTTGCCAATAGAAATGTAGAAATTTCTCTATGGATCAACTAGCTCTAATACCATGTAGAAATGATCACTATAGATTAAATTGATTATGCAATGTACTAAAGCAAAATACTTAATCTACTTCTACAATCAAACTTGTAGAAGCTTAATCGATTTTTAGCAAGATCAAACAGAACACATATAACAGAGAAGAAGATTCAATCACACATGAAACATAGAATAATACTCTGGGGAAAGCCTCAGCTAAAACCCCCGCTATATGTATTATCATACAAGTGGAAATATCTCAGGATTACACAAAGCTTTAGCTCACAAGCTATCCAGCTCTCAGTACAATCCCTCACTGCTGCTCAGAGACAGAATAGACAACACATGTGCCTTCCTTCAATCCTCCAAGCCTCCTATTTCCTTGCGCAGTTTCTCCTAGGTCCTGAAGCTGCCACCTGTGTGATTCTCACCTCACACACTGCTTTGACCTCTATAATAACTGCACAATCCTGAAGGAGTTAATTCCTTCTGCATGGATGAGTTTCCTTTATAGGAAAATTCCTCCAACTGATAGTACAATGTCCATGTCTTTAATCTCAACTGGGTCTCTGTCTGAACTAACATGCATGAGTTATTTATGAGATAATATTTATTTATCTGGAGAACACTAGTTGCATGCATGCATGCAATAACTGACTGAACTCACAATTAGTTCCTCCAACTGTTTGGAACTAATTTAGCTGGACTTAACTCAGTTAACTGAGCTAACTAATTACAACTCAAATACAACTCATCCTTATCTCCTTAATTAAGGGATAACTTCCTCAATCAAAGGGATAATTGTTGCATGTCTTCACAAATACTTCATGTTTGAATTTCTCCAACTAATTAACTCAAGATGAATTAATTAATTATTTTTCAAACAGCTAGTGAGACTAAATTCGAATTTTAATTCTCAATTTTGATTCAAGGACAAATCAAAATTGGAATATATCCTGAAATGCTATCTATAGCAATGTTATTTTTAGCATTTCTATTTTTTTTTTAAATTTCCAACAGAGTTGGAGTATATCCTAAAATGCTATTTATAGCAATGCTATTTTTAGCATTTCTATTTTTAGCATTTCTTGTTGTTATTTTCAACATTCCCTCTCAACAAGAAAGGCATTCAACTCTTACCCAAGCCTGAACCTTTGGAATGTTCTGCATGCAACACTTCTCTCAAGTGTTGTTGCTCCAGCAACTCTAGAAACACAAAAAATATCCAACTTGAATCAGAATGATGCCTCTGTCATCAAAGTCTCTGACTGTTATTGCCTCTGTCGACTGAAAACCTCTGCACGATTGTGCTCTTCAGTATCTGACTGCGCTAGCCTCTGTCACTTTGATCTATGACTGCATCAATCACACTCATTCCTCCTGTTGCATCTGTGCTGTTGTTGGTCCTATCTCACAGCATGCATCGCACTACACCTCTTCTTATCATGTTGCATTGTCCTACCCATTGCTACAGTGCAACTTAGTTACTGAAAAGTAAGTAACTGATCTCCCAACTGACCTCCCTGTTGGGCTAGAAACACCCTCTCCTTGCTCCTCAAGGCTTTGCATGCATCTTGAACCTCAAAAGCATACAGGTTCTGTACCCGTGAACCAATCTGTTTCACCTAACTTGTGGTGATGTGTCTAAGGAAAACCTTTCCCTTACTGAAGACAACATCATAGCCTTTGTCCTCCAACATCGCGATCGATACCAAGTTTTTCTTCAGTCCAGGCACATACTTCACATCAGTCAAGGTGATAGGAGCTCCATGCTCCCTCTGAAACACAACCATACCTTCACCTAAAACACTGTACTTTCCATCATCACTCATATCTATGCGCATCTCGAGGTCTTTCTCCTCCAAGGTACTGAACAAACTCTTATTGTCGGTCATGTGGAATGAGGCTCCACTGTCAAGAAACCAACCACAACCCATCATCGATGAAACCATGCATGCGATGAGGGTAAAATCCAATTTGAACTGAGAGGCTAGGGCCTCACCTTCAGATCCTTCCAAGGATCCCTTCTTGGATTTATTCAATGGATAATTAGTTGCATAATGGACCACCTCATGACAATTAAAGCATATCACTTTAGATTTTTCAATCTTCTTCCCACCATGGGAAGAACTCGATTTGGAATGAGAATCCTTCTCCTTCCCTTTCCTTGCCTTACTAGCTAAGGCTAGATTTTCTTCATCCTCCTTGGATGAAGAACCATATCTAGTGCTCCTCCTAATCTCCTCCTGCATCAAATCCGACGACAGTCATTCCCAATCTGGCAGTTCCTCTCTTCCATTCAATGAGTCCTGGTAGCTATGCCAGCTCTTAGGAAGACCAAGGAGAGCAAGACTCACCATGTCATCATCGGCTATCGTGATTCCTACACTTCCAAGCTCATCCCTACAGGTGGTGAGCTTGTTCAGATATGTAGAGATCATGTCGCCCTTTTCACACTTGATTTTCCGAAGCTTGTCCTTCTGTGTCAAATTCCTCTGGTCATTGTTGTTCTGATATAGATCCTTCAATGTCTTCCACATTGAAAACGAAGTCTCCTTCCCATGGAGACTCGAGACAATGTGGTCGCGAACTCCCTCCAGAAGAATCCTCCTCACTTTCGCCACACATTTCTTCCATTCCTCCAATTCTTGGGCATCAGCTGCTGCTAGCTTAAGGACTTCTTGATCAATGAAGTCCTTCAAACCGTTGTCCTCTAATACTGCTTCCATGCGATCCTTCCAGGCTATGTAATTCGAGCTACCATCCAGGGCATACTCGAGTCTCAAGCCATTGAACACCATTAGTGAACTTTGAGATGTGATAAGAAATTGATTCTGTACCTACAATCAAGAACTTCAAACTTCAAACTTCTCCCTTCTTTGTATATTGTTCTCCGCTTTTATCACCTTTGCTCTGATAGCATGTAGAAATTTCTCTATGGATCAGCTAGCTCTGATACCATGTAGAAATTCTCACTATAGATTAAACTGATTATGCAATGTACTAAAGCAAAATACTTAATCTACTTCTACAATCAAACCTGTGGAAGCTTAATCGATTTTGAGCAATATCAAACATAACACATATAACAGAAAAGAAGATTCAATCACACATGAAACTGTTGGGTCCCTATAATACTAGTGATTACCCCATTAATATTGTAATTATACCCCTTATTAATATTGTTGTGCCCTTATTGCCCCCATATTGTTATTATTGTGCCCAATAGAATCCCTTTATTGTTATTTTTGTGGCTTTATATTATTATTGTTAGGTCGACTAGGTTATATTGTGACTCCTTAGGCTCCTATATATAGAAAGGAGGTTTTGTCATTTGAATCATCCAAGAATTGTTCATTTATGTAATGTAAACGAGGTTGCCCCCTCGAAGAGGCTGAATTCTAAGGCATTGATCTATCTTTTCTATCTTTTCTTGAGCTAGTTTCATAACATTTGGTATCAGAGCTTTGGATTCTAGGGTTTCGCTGCTCCAAACAGGTCATCGTGGAATTTTCGCTATAACTTTTTTTCTGCGACGTTTCAGAAGTTGAAAAAAAAACCCATTTGAGACGAAATCGCGTTGAACCTCATGTCCGAATTTCAGAGCTTTTCGCACTATATTTGCGGAGATATGATCTTAGGAAGTTGGTCTTTTTCGAGACTCCTGAATTACATTCCAAACAGGTGACCTGGGGAAAATCGTCATAACTTTCTCTTTGGGGACCAGATTGAAATTTAGTAAGAAGGTACAGAAAGAGGACGGATTTTAGTTTCTTGTATGTATTTTTTTTTAGAGCCAAATTATGAAACAGTGACTCGTGGCACGTCGTACAAGTTCGCTCTACTGAACTAGTCTATAATCAGGTCACTGCGGGAGATTTTACATAACTCTTCCTTGGAGAATCCGAATTGGATCAGACTGGTGGCATTGGAAAGAGGAGACAGAGGGTTACCACAGGTTGAAATTTCAGAACTAGATGATCTGAAAATACAGAGATACATCAAAGGCAATATCGAGCTCCTACAAAGTGAAAAAAAGGTGTGTAGATTATTTTAAATTTTTTGCTTAAGAGTGGTTTGAAAATTTATTTTGAAGGAATTCAAAGGGCTAGTAGAGCATTATTATCGATAACTGATGCCCCGAGGAAAGAAAATGCAAACACCTAGTAAGGAACCTGAAAGCTCTAGCATGACTCATGAAGAAGAAGAAGAAATGCTATATGATATATCAAAATTACAAGAACAAGTGCAACAAGTGTCACTTGCACAAAAAGCAACATAATCTAAGATGGATGGTTTAAGGAAAGATGTAGAGGCTAAGATGGATGGTTTAAAGAAAGGTGTAGAAGCTAAGATGGATTGTTTAAAGAAAGGCGTAGAAGCTAAGATGGATGGCATGGAAGCTAAGGTGAATGGCATGGATGCTAAAATTGATGGCATGGATGATAAGATGGAAGAATTGAAGATAAATATGAATAAGTTACTACAAGAAATGGTCACTAATGGTGAAAGGGTACTAAAGGAAACTCATGATGAGAACAAAATAAATGTTAATCATGATTCCATAGACTCTAATGTTGGATCGAAGACTCACCATATTCCAAAAATCGATATGAGGAAGTTTGATGGCAAGGATCCCGCCACATGGATATTACAGATGGAGCAATTCCTCGATCTCAATAATGTGCAAAACACACAAAAGGTACGTATGGAAACTTTATATTTGGAACCAAATCACTTTGTATGGTATCAATGGCTTTGCCCTCGTAAACAATTTATCATTTGGGCAATTTTTACGGAAGAATTGATAGCACATTATGAGGATACAAAAAGCAACACTTTTTTTAGCCAATTGATAAGTCTCAAACAAAAGGGTTCAATAATGGAGCACATTGAGGAGTTCCAAAAATTGAACATAAGGGTAAAATATATTCCAGAGGAGCATATGATTGATGTGTTCATAGGGTCTTTAAAGGATAATATCCAACATGATGTTCGCCTTTGGGAACCTGATTCATTAGAGAAGGCATTTAGGTTAGCAAGAAAAATGGAAAGCAAAATTATGGCAACCAGGAAGCATACCACTCACAACTATAAAGGTAGAAGTGTTGTTGCCCCTAGTCTTCCACAACCTATAAGGTTGACAACACAACAATTGGAAGAAAAAAGAGCAAAAGGGCTTTGTTACAGTTGTGATAGCAAATACACTAAAGGTCAACTTGTCCTGACGATGAACCACACTTGTTGGTTCGAAACGCGTCGACAAAAGATTAATTATGTGATTTCGCCGAAGATTATCTAAACAATGTTATGGATCACAGAAGTCTAAATTCCTTAAGGTCATAAGTGTGCTGAGAAGAAATTATTCTACATAGATTGTGAAGAGGAAGAAGAAAAGGAGCAAGAAAGGTCAAAAGAAGAGGATATACTCCAAGAACAAAGCCTATATGAAGAACAAATAAATCCGACCATATCTTGTAATGCATTGGCGGGAATTACCACTCCTCAAACCATCAAGATAAAAGGACAAGTCAAGAAGAAAAAGGTAATAGTGTTGATTGATTCAGGAAGCACCCACAATTTTATTCATTGTAAGGTAGCAAAAGAATTGAATTGCTTCCTATATCCAGCACCAGAGTGTCAAGTGATGATTGCAAATGGAGGAACAATAAATTGCTTTGGAAAGTGCCATAATATCAAGCTATCCATGGGAGAATATGTATTGACTAGCCCAATGCTTTCCATTCCAATGGGAGGTGCTGATGTTGTACTAGGAGTCCAATGGCTACAATCCTTGGGTACAATAGCTTTTAATTTTCAAAAACTTTTCATCAAATTTTCTACGGAAGGAAAGGAAGTTGAATTAAGGGGTATTGCAGGGAAACCAGGAAAGATAATCAGCTCTAATAGTATGACAAAGCTTCTAAAAAAGGAGCAAAGAGGTGTAATTGCACAATTATGTTCGCTAAATGTTTCCACATCGGAATCATCTATTTCTCCAGATCTCCAAAAAGTCCTAGAAAATCATTCCAAGGTATTTGAGACTCCCAAAGGTCTCCCACCTATGCGTGATCATGATCATGCTATTCATCTGATTCCAGGAAGTGTTCCTCCAAACATCAGGTCGTACAGATATCCCTATGTCCAAAAGAGTGAAATTGAACGTATGGTTGCAGAAATGCTAGAGGCTGGTATAATTCAACCGAGTCAAAGTTCTTTCTCTGCTCCTATAGTATTGGTGCACAAGAAGGATGGATCATGGCGCATGTGTCCGGATTATAGGGAGCTCAACAAGCTCACTATTAAAGATAAGTTCCCCATTCCTGTCATTGATGAATTATTGGATGAATTGCATGGATCAATTTACTTCACCAAGTTGGATCTTTGTTCAGGATATCATCAAATCAGAATGAAGACTGAAGACATTCTGAAAACAGCATTTAGAACTCATGAGGGTCATTATGAATTTTTGGTCATGCATTTTGGCCTTACCAATGCACCTTCAACATTTCAAGGTTTGATGAATTCAATTTTCAAACCATTCCTTCGAAAATTTGTGTTAGTATTTTTTGATGATATACTAATCTACAACAAGTCTTGGAAGGATCATGTTGAACATTTTGATAGGGTGCTACAACTATTGGAGGAGAAAAAATTATATGCAAAAAGATCCAAATGTTTCTTTGGAGTCCAGGAGGTGGAATATCTGGGTCATATTGTATCTCATGAAGGAGTAAAGGTAGACCCTAGCAAAATTAAAGCCATTAAGGAATGGAAAATCCCCACATCCATAAAACAGTGATGTTGTACTTTCATCCTTCTGCTCACAGTAGGTTTCCCACCAGTCCTTGACGTGGGGGTGGATTTGAGAACAGAAAAAAGTAACCTTTTCCCAGCTGGAAAAATCATGAACAAGAAAATATCCTTCTAGCATATTTAACCATTTATCTATGGCATGTACATCTATTTGGCCCTCAAATATGGGAACGCCAAATTTTACTTGTATCTTAAAAGGTGTGGAGCCTCCAGAGTGGTTGTTGGATGTGGATGCATCGTCGGTGGGCAACCATTGAAGGATCTAAGCAAAGTTATCCATCATCGCACTCCTTTGTTTCTTGAGGGCCTACTCGAGCAATATTTTGATAAGATCTCCTACTCCCTTGTCTTTCTTTTCTTCCCCCATGGGAGGCCATCGGGGTCTGCGAGGTTGATCTTGCAAAGGTTCAACCAGATCGAGCCCTAACTCCTTATATCCCGACCTTGTTGGGGACATGCAAAGAAAAACAGAGAAAGATCATACCGCTCTGATACCTTTGATCTGGATTTAAACAGGAATGCAACAAATTATAAATATAACCATAAATACAGAGATGCAGTAGAAAGAACACTTCATTTCATTAATATCAAATATTAAAATATGCTTACAAACAACATGGAAATAAGACTAGCTCAGGCGATGGTAGCTTATCTCTGAGAAGAGATGTAGTGGCTACATGCCTCTGAACTGAGTTACAATGAGGCTCAAGGGCCTTTTTATTATTGAACAATAAGCAGAAACCCTAAAAAACCAAAGCCCTAACCCGAGGAGATGTAACACCAATAGTTTATAGGCCCCGTTGGGGTTAGTTATGTAGCCAACTTCCTGGGGTCGTAACTTGGTCATATTATCTTCGTTTGATGCATATGATACCTCGTTGGAGATATCTCTTCGAGGACTACAATTGCTAATGGGATTTCCTTCAAAATTACTAGCTACATTTTTCCAACAACAACAAAAAAACGTCGTTTAGGGCCTGAAAATGGCTCTGAAAGTTCAAGACCCGAAAAACTACCAAAAAAAGGTGCTACAATTAAGGAAAATGAATAGGAGGATGACCACCAATATCCACCTAGATCAATGAGTTGTATAATCATCTGAATTGTACAGTTGTTGCATGCAATTAGAGGAAGGCCTATGAGGATTGTGCAATTCATATTTGTGGAATTTCCCGAGTAAATATGGTTAATTCCATAGGAAATTGTGCAAGGAAATAGGAGCTTGGAAGGCAACATAATTAGCTAAGTATTGGCTTGAGCTTCTTTGAGAAGTAGTGAGATAGATAGAGATAGTATAGAGGTTTCTCGAGCTTGAGAAAAGCATTGTAATCTTCTCATATTTTCTGATTAATGCAATATACAAATAGTAGGGTTTTTAGTTGTGGCTTTCCCTAGAAAATCATTGTGTTATGTGTGCTTGAATTATTTATCTTATTTGCTTCACGATTTCATCGATCATTTATTGTTTCCATTGATGATTAGAGTAGATTCAAATAAATTGTTTTAGCATATTAAAATTTCTAGTTTGAATCTACAAGGAACCTATACATGGTATTGGAGCTACATTTGTAGAAACCTCTACATGGTATCAAAGGTGAAATCACTATAGAAGAGGAGAATAGGAGTTTGTCTTTTGCAAGAGAAATTGAATTTCCAATATCATACTCTAGAGCCAGTAGGATGTCGTTCTACGGATTGAGACTCGAATATTCCCTTGAGGGTAGTTCTAACTATATTGCTTAGAAGGATAGGATGGAGGCATTGTTGCAAAACAACAGGCTTCAGTAATTCATAGACAAAGATATCCCTAAGCTAGTTGATTCTCGGGATTTGGTAGAGTGGAGAAAGTGTGTGGCAAAGGCGAGAAGGATTATCTTAGAAGGAGTTCGAGATCATATTGTCTCAAACCTCCATGGTAAGGAAACCCCATTTGCAATGTGGAAGGCCTTAATAGACATATTTCAAAACAGCAGTGGCCATAGGAAATTGACACTGAAGGACAAGCTCAGAAAAATCAATATGGAGAAGGGAAACACAATACCGAAGTACTTGACCAAGTTCACCCAATGTTGATATGAGCTTGTAAGTGCCGGTATTATAGTTGTTGAAGACAATATTGTGAACCTAACACTTCTAAGCCTTCCTGAGAGCTAGAACAACTACCAAGACTCAGTTAATGGGAGGGAGAATCTACCAGAGTGGGAGTGATTGTGGTCCAACTTGGTACAAGATGATATTCGGAAAAACACCAAATATGGATCCTCATCCAAGCATGATGATGAGGAGAATTGTGCCTTAGTTGGAAATGTGAAGAAAGGGAAGGGGAATCCATCCCATTCCAAATCAGATTTCAGTCAGGGCGGCAAGAAGAAGGACATGTCGAAGATTAAATGTTTCCATTGTCACGAGTTGGGACACTATGCCACAAAAGTGTCCGCACAAGAAGGTAATTAAGAAGACCTCAAGAGGAGTGGCAGGTGAAGCTCTTACTTCAAAATTCGAATTGGATGTCACCCTCATCACTTGCATGGTGACATCAGTGATGGGTAGTGTGTGGTACCTTGATAGTGGAGCCTCATTCCATATGACTGACAACAAAGATTTATTTAGTGACTTGGAGGAGAAGGACTTCCAGATGCACATCGAGATGGGAGATGATGGGAGTTATAGCACAACCGCATTAGTACTTTTACCTTTCAAAGGGAGTCTGATTCTCCTCTCACATTAAAAGATGTCATGTATGTTCTGTGTTTGAAGAAGAATTTGGTTTCAGTTTCCATGTTTGAGTACCATGGCTACGATGTGATATTTAGCAAAGGGAAAGACTTTCCTTCATCACGTAGCCTCTGGATAGGTGAAGCAGATCGGGATTTGGGTGAAGAACCTCTACAAATTGGATGTAAAAGATTGTGTTTGTTTGAGCACAAAAGCAGAGAAGGTGCAAAGCTGAGACATCGATGAGTTGTGGCATAGAAGATTGGGTCACTTGCACCACAGAGCTTTGAAGATCATGCAGCAAATTTATACAATACTTCCCAAGGGTACACTATGTAGAGAGACACATGCAAACAATTTACATTGGGTAAGTACACCAAAGCTTCCTTTCATGATAAAGACAGTCGAGTGCAAGTGATCCTTGATAGAGTTCACTCAGATGTGTATGGACCATTCTCGATAGCATCCACAACCAAGCAAAGGTATTATTTAATATTTGTTCATGATTTTTCTCGTAAGTGTTGGATTTTCTTCATTCAGAAGAAAGATCAGTTGTTTGCTAATTTTTTTGAATTTAAAGAACTCTCTAAGAAAGATACTGGGAGGAAAGTTAAAGCTCTCAAAAGCGACACACACACATATATATATATATATATATATAATAAAAATAAATAAATAAATTTTAAAAAAAATGGTGAGGGTCCAAGTGGAATAGGCAGGTGGCCACCAATATCCACCTAGATCAATGAGTTGTATAATCATCGGAATTGTACAAATGGTGCATGCAATCAGAGGAAGGCCTATGAGGATTGCACAATTCATATTTGTGGAATTTCCCATCAAATATGGGTTAATTCCATAGGAAATTGCGCAAGGAAATAAGAGCTTGGTAGGCAACATAATTGGCTAAGTATTGGCTTAAGCTTGTCTGGGAAGTAGTGAGATAGATAGAGATAGTACAGAGGTTTCTGGGGCTTGAGCAAAGCATTGTAATATTCTAATATTTTCTGATTAATGCAATATACAAATAACAGGGGTTTTTAGTTGTGGATTTCCCCAGAAAATCATTGTGTTGTGTGCTTGGATTCTTTCTCTTATATGCTTCGCGATTTCATCGATCATTTATTGTTTCCACTAATGAGTAGAGTAGTTTCAAATCAATTTTTTTAGAATATTACAATTTGCAGTTTGAATCTACAAGGAATTTCTACATGGTATTGGAGCTACATTTGTAGAAATCTCTACATGGTATCAGAGGTAAAGTCACTATAGAAGAGGAGAATAGGAATTTGTCTTTTGCAAGAGATATCAAATTTGTAGTATCATACTTCAGATCCAGCAGGATGTTGTTCTACGGATTGAAACTCGAATATTCCCTTGAGGGTAGTTCGAACTATATTTCTTGGAAGGACAGGATGGAGGCATTGTTGGAAGACAACAGGCTTCAATAATTCATAGACAAATATATTCCTAAGCCAGTTGATGCTCAGGATTTAGTAGAGTGGAGAAAGTGTGTGGCAAAGGCAAGAAGGATTATCTTAGAAGGAGTTCGAGATCATATTGTCTCAAACCTCCATGGTAAGGAAACTCCATTTGAAATGTGGAAGGCCTTGACATACCTATTTCAAAACAACAGTGGCCATAGGAAATTGACACTGAAGGACAAGCTAAAAAAAAACAATATGGAGAAGGGAAACACAATATCGAAGAACTTGAACAAATTCACCCAATGTCGATATGAGCTTGGAAGTGTTGGTGTTATAGTTGTTGAAGACAATCTTGTGAACCTAACACTTCTAGGCCGTCCCAAGAGCGGGAACAGCTACCAAGACTCAATTATTGGGAGGGAGAATCTACCAGAGTGGAAGTGATTGTGGTCCAACTTGGTACAAGAAGATATTCGGAAAAACACCAGACATGGATCCTCATCTAAGCATGATTATGACGATAATTGTGCCTTAGTTGGAAAGGTGAAGAAAGGGAAGGGGAATTCGTCCCATTCCAAATCAAATTTCAGTCAAGGCGGCAAGAAGAAGGACATGTTGAAGATTAAAAAAATTTCACTATCACGAGTTGGGAAACTATACCACAAAGTGTCTGCACAAGAAGGTTGGTAAGAAGACCTCAAGAGGAGTGGTAGGTGAAGCTCTTACTTCACAATTAAAATTGGATTTCACCCTCATCGCTTGCATGGGGACATCAGCGATGGGTAGTGTGTGATACCTTGATAGTGGAGCCTCATTCGATATGACTGAAAACAAAGATTTATTTAGTGACTTGGAGGAGAAATAATTCTAGATGCACATCAAGATGGGAGATGATGGGAGGTATAGCACGACTGCATTAGTACTTTTACCTTTCAGAGGGAGTCTAGTTCTCCTCTCACATTAAAATATGTCATGTATGTTCTAGGTTTGAAGAAGAATTTGGTTTCAGTTTCCATGCTGGAGGACAATGGCTACGATGTGATATTTATCAAGGGAAAGACTTTCCTTCATCACATAGCTTCTAGACAGGTGAAGTAGATTGGGGTTTGAGTGAAGAACCTCTACAAATTGGATGTAGAAGACTACGTTGCTTTGAGCACAAAAGCGGAGAAGGTGCAGAGTTGAGACATCGATGAGTTGTGGCATAGAATATTGGGTCACTTGCACCATGGAGCATTGAATATCATGCAGCAAATTTATACAAGACTTTTCAAGGGTACACTAGGCAGAGATACACATGCAAAGGGGTTACATTGGGGAAGTACACCAAAGCTTCCTTTCATCATAAAGACAGTCAAGTGTAAGCGATCCTTGATAGAGTTCACTCAGATGTGTGTGGACCATTTTCGACAGCATCCACAGCCAAGCACAGGTATTATTTAATATTTGTTGATGATTTTTCTTGTAAGTGTTGGATTTTCTTCGTTCAGAAGAAAGATCTGTTGTTTGCTAAATTTTTTGAATTTAAAGCACTCTCTGAGAAAGATACTGGGAGGAAAGTTAAAGCTCTCAGAAGCGATAATGGTGGAGAATATGTGTCGAATGAATTCAATAACTTTTGTGAATCCTAAGGCATTTGACTGGAATTAATACCACCTCATAACCCACAGCATAATGGGGTGGCTGAAAGGAAGAACAAAATTACTGTGGGAGTTTCACGGTCGACGTTACATGATCAGGGCCTATCGTTGCACTTGTGGGTTGAAGCATGCAACACAATTGTTTATTTTCAGAATAGAAGCCCTCATCGAACTCTCAGGATGAGTATACTAGAATATTTTTCATGTAAGAAGCCAAATGTGGCACACTTCAAGATCTTTGGTTCATCAGTCTACTTTCATGTTACCAAGGATTCATGGAAAAATCTAGAGTCAACAACTGAGTTGGGAATATTTGTGGGGTACACTGATACACCTCATAACTATCATGTGTACCTGCTATCCAACATGATGGTAGTGGTTCTTAGAGATGTGAAGTTTGATTAAGAGAAGGCCATGAGATGCTCCCTTGAGAGGGAGCTTCAGCTACATGAAGATGAGGAGATTTTAGCTCTAAAGGAGGAACCTCAAGCTGATGTGGAGCAGCCACATGTAGAGGAGGAGAGAGTGGAAGCACCCACTCATGCAGAGACTTCCAGGGATGGAAGGAAGCACACCAGAGAGGATGACATATTGATGCATGGTGCTAGAGAGAATGTGAGGCACCCACATCACAGCGCAAGAAGAGCAGGTCACCAGATCAATACACTAGCTACATTGCTCTGATGAGCGATTGTAAAGGTTGATCCATCCTCATTCGAGGAAGCAATGCAGAAACCAGTATGGGTTGATGCCATGGTTAAGGAGTATGACTCCATTATCAGAAAAAGTGTTTGGGAAGTGGTCCCAAGACCAACAGACAAGTTAGTGGTGAGTTCCAGATGGATTTACAAGGTAAAGCAAGCAGCAGATGGGAGTGTGGAGAAACCCAAGCCCGGATTTGTGGCCAGAGGGTTCTTTCAGGTGGAGGGAATTGACTACAATGAGAATTTTGGTCCAATAGCAAGGTACTCTTCAATAAGATCTATTCTAGCATTGTCAGCGCAGATTGGATGGAAGATACATCAGATGGATGTAAAGACAACATTCCTCAATGGTATGATTAAGGAAGATGTGTATATTGAGCAGCCAAAAGGATTTGATACCTTCAACGGAGAGTCTCATGTGTGCAGACTCAAGCAAGCATTGTATGGAATAAAACAAGCACCTCGTGCTTGGTACACTAGAATTGACAGCGATTTCACTAGGTTGGGCTTCACCAAAAGTGAAGCAGATGAGAACCTTTACCACATTGTGGTTGAAGGTAAATTGTTGATTATATTATTATATGTCGATGATTTGATTCTAACAGGTGATGAGAAGTTGATAAAATATTGCAAAGAGGATCTTGCAAGAGAATTCACAATGAAGGACCTGGGACTCATGCATTACTTTCTTGGTATGGAAGTATGGTAAGGTGATGAGGAACTATTTGTCTCTTAGGGAAAGTATGGCAACAAGGTACTAGAGAAGTTCCACATGGAGAGAAGCAAACTCATGGAGACTCCTCTAGCAGGTAATTGGAGGAAGGAAGATGCTACTTCAGGTGAAGTAGTGGAGGCTACTATTTATAGACAACTTGTGGATTCACTTATGTATTTGGTGAACACACGACCAGACATGTGTTTTGCAATTAACAAGCTTAGTCAAACCATGTTTAAGCCAACCAAACTTTATTGGAAGGCAGCTAAACATATGTTGAGATACCTCAGAGGCACCACTCAGTTTGGTATTTGGTACACATGGACAGAGGGAGTGAAGCTTCAAGGCTTCATAGATGCATATTGGGAAGGGAGTCCATCTGATAGGAAGAGCACATCAAGGGGAATCTTTAGATTTGGGTTAGTAGTAGTTTCTTGGTACAAAAGGAAACAAAAATCAGTTTCACTTGGTTCAGCAGAAGCAGACTACATGGCTGCTAGTCAAGCAGCTTGTGAGGCTATCTGGATGATGAAGATCCTCGTTGGGTTATTTGGTCAGTAGATGGATCCTACAAGGATTTATTATTACAATTAGAGTTGTATCAAACTCTCTAAGAATCTAGTTTTTCATGATCAGTCCAAGCATATCAACATCCGGTATCACCATCTACAAGATTGTGTGCAGAGGAGAATCATGTTGTTGGAGTACATTCCTACAGAGGAGCAGGATGTAGATATTTTGATAAAGGCATTGTCAAGATGAAAAATCGAGTTTCAAATAGGTAGGATTGGGGTAGCAGATAATTCCTTTCTTGTTGAGAGGGAGTGTTGAAAATGAGACAAGAAAATCCTAATTTAATTTTGTCCTTGAGTAAATTCAAGTCAATTGTTTTAGCATATTACAATTTGCAGTTTGAATCTACAAGGAATTTCTATAGTTTCTTAGTGTCATGATTCTCCCTCTTTGTTTATCATTGAATGTATGTCTTCTTTATTTGGATAAGTAAGTTTTAGGTCTGGAATGGATCATTTGAATTATATGTACCTGTTATATTCAAATGTTCACCCTTTTATCCTTAGAATTTATTACAGAATTCATCTTATTAGATGCTCTGTTTTGCTTTGAGTGCTTTCTACTTCATCTATTCATGCTTGGAATATTTTATGTCCTGTAATTAGTTGGTTACTTGTCCTTGAGTTCAATTATTTTTCAACTAATTCTGAAAACCTAAAGTCAATATCCTTTATGACTCCATGCTTAATGTTTTTTTCTTTGCCTTACCACAATTTTACAAAGACTTTATTGTACTGAAGATCTAGCCACTAATATGAGCACAACACCAGTTGTTGAAGTGACATTGGATAATTGAGTTGTAGAGAGATCCCTCTTTGGGTTGGAAGGGCTAGCTTATGATCTAAAAGATTGGTTCAATGTTACCTCTGGGTTTTCCTTTCACAACCGAGAAAATTATGGAGTGATAACACTGCCCATATAATTTTATTATTTATTCTCCACTTGATTGAATGAATTTGTGGCAAGTATGGCTTAATTATTTCATCATAGCATCAAATCATAATTGCAAGCCATGGATGCATCATTGAAAAAATGGGCCAGCTTGTCAAGTTCTAATATTGAGTTTTCAAAAACTCGAAACCCTACATTGGAAAGGTTTTCACATCCTCGAGAGTTGGTGTAATGTAGTAATGACTAGATTTTGAACATACAACTTTCCCTAGGTAAAATTGATTCATAGATTCATCATTTTTTTCATTTCCATCATTAAATTTTCTGGCATCGTGTATGTTATCTAACTTCTAGCCAACCATCCCAATTATTTTCATAATAGAAGGCCTTGTCATACACAAATACCATGGCTCCCCATCAACCAAACTAAGGCACTAACACTCATATCGTGAGTAATATTATTACACCTTAAAGCTATGTATGATAAGTCAGTTGATCAAATTGTGGTATGCATGAACAAACCATATTACTCCTCAATCACAAAAATCACATCATCTTTCTTGCTAAAGAAATATGTTGTGTGATCCATCTCATTTGTGTCACTTAGCTCCTGGTTGTAGAAGTCCTTAGTTCAGACTTAGATACTAAAGAATGCATGGCTAATTTATCTATTTTTACATCTTTGAGCAGAGTTCTTAGGTTTAGTTTTGTTTGTTTGTTTTTTTAAACTGCAATATCCACAACTATTGTCTTTGTTGAGAAACTTGTATGATAACATGTGTTGGTGTTACATTTAGCACTTAATGACTACCAAGGGGATCTCATTTGGGCTTTGTCTAAATGTTGTATTATACTATGAAGTCAACCATGGAAGACTACCAGTGTCCCATATTCACATTTTTTTACTCATTTGCCACATCATTGGTTTCGTTGGGAAGTGAATTGTTGTTTTCATTAGAGGAAATTTCAGCTTAAAATTGTCCATGAAATTTCCATGTCATAATATGTAAACCAATAAAAATCTTTTAAATTTAAAAAGAGGTACATGTAAATATTTTGGAGGGAAAAGATGAAAAACTACTTTTTTAATTGTATTTTTGGCTTATCTCCTTATAGGTTGAGCACACGTTTTTAATGTATCTTCAATTTTCATCAATGTAGTTCTTCTCAAAAGCATGCATAATGGGTACCCGTTGGATGTGGAATTTAATTATGCATCCAACAAGTGTCTACACTTGAAATTTGAGTAAACCTATAAGGATATAAGCCAAAAACACAATTAAAAAAATAGTTTTCTTTTCTTTTCCCTCCAAATTCATAACTCTTATTTTATTATTTTAACTATTATTTTATTAATTTTCCTTAAGAGGCCACTTTTAGGCTAAAATTTCCTCTAATGTACACTTGTATGTGTCATGATGCTACTTTTGTGTTTTTTAACATCCTTCTTATGCATTTCTTTCAAAAACCTATATAGTATCTACAATTTCTACAACTACTGCAACTTTATGTTAGCCAGATCTGACTTATTCTCATAACTCTACATCACCATAGTGTCTTTGTCCCAACCTGAAGTCTGCTAAATTTACACCAAAAGATCCTACCAAAACATTCCTAGCCTTGTTATCAAAATGTGTAATGCCTTGTTTGTGGAAATAATGGATGCCTCAGTAGTATAGGTGCAAATAATAGATTCTTCTAGTTTCATATGATGACAATACATGTTAAACTCATTTCAATATGAGCCAATGACCCAAGTGAATAAAATCCTCTATATCCATAGCCTCATAAGTGCTTTTAAGATTATCCTCCACTATAATTTAGCCACAGTTTTGGAAATATCTAGGCAGGCTTAGGCTTATACTTTTTATGTTCTTTTAGTAATTTTCTATAGCCCATAACATTTAGCCATGAAGATGCAAGACCAAGTTATGTTAAATTTGTTCCTTCTTGTTTCCTTCTCCAAACCTTCACAGGATTTTTAGATGAATTTTGTTCTTTTACTTTCTTAGGAACCCACCTCATGCTACTTCCAAATTCTTGTCAAATATTATGGCATTTAAAGCATTTAGTTATGTATATGAATGAGGGAACATAAATTTTGTTGGTGAATGTATTTGATTATCTCTCTGCAATTTTACTTCTAGGGAACCAATTGGATTCATTTTTGTTATATGCCCTCCAATCCTTTGACATATTACCAAAATTTGTACACGAATAACAATAACCAAAAAATATAGTTTGATACCTTACAGATTGTTTTGGACCATTTCTAAAATTGTTCTGCCTTGAGGTTCTCTGATTATATTCTTTGTTGCTTGCATCATGTCTTTTTAAAGAAAATTTCCTTTCAGTGTCATTTTGATTTTTCTCCTTGCTTCTACTAGAACTAGGAGCATTTTCATAACTTTCAAACTTTTCCACCTTGTTGTTCTTTGGTGCTTTAGGGTTTGTATCACTTTTGCTAGAAGAATCACTTGCATATCCAAGACTAGATCTGTCAAGAGGGGGTCTTTTATGACTTAGGATGTCATCCAAGGCTTGATAACTCTTTATATTCTTGTTCAGCTGATCAACTTCTTTCCTTAGAGAAACAATCTCTTCTTTCATCTTCTCATAGTCTTAATCTTTCTTTTCTAGCTGGATCTTCATTCCTTGTTTAGCTCTCTTTACTTCCTCTAACTGAACCTTTAGGGTTTTGAATTCTTCATCATGTTGACAAATTTCTCCTTTCAATTGACTCAATTCCTCATATCGTTGGTTTAGATGACTTGTCAAAATGCCTTCCCTTTTCTCTTCTTCTTCTAGTTGTGTTGTCAAAGAAATGACCTCTTCATTGTGTATTTTCTCATTTTGATGTAGTTTTGCCTTAATCTTGTTGACATCCTCACATATTTCTTGTACTTGGTGCCTTAAAAGGACAACTTCCTCTTTTAGGGCAGCTACAAGCTTTGTCTTGAGGTCAATTTCAATTTTTACTTCAAGCTTCTCTTCATCATCATCCTCATGTATGCAATTGGTGCCTTCATTTTTTTTTTCAAATATATTATTTGGTTCTATATTATCTTTGAGATCTTTTCTACCATCCTCTTGATCTGAGGTCATGACCAACAATCCTTTTGAGTGAAGATCTTGAAGATTTTCCCAAAGCTCTTTTGTTGATGAACATTTCTCCACTTTGACCTTTATAGGATTTGGTAGGCCACTCAAGATTGATTTTATATCTTTTATATCAAAATATTTTGACTTCTCTAAGCTTTCGATATTCACTAAATTTTATACCTCAAATCCTTGAGCCATAAAAAAGAATTCCATTTTACATCTCCATGCCTCATAGTTTGCTCGATTGAATAAGGGAGCTTTGTCAACTTGATTTTCTTATGATTTCTTGAATGAGGAAACATCTTCAGAAAATTTTGAGCCCATCTTCCTTGACTTTTGCATTATACCTTCCAGTTGTTAGGTTGTGACCGAAGGTATTGAATCTTATACTAATTGTTGGAAATATTGAGAAGGGGTTGAATTAGTATTTCCTTTTACAATTGTTATTTTACTAGTTAAGATCTCTTAAAAATAGAACACAAAAATGAACAACAAAATAAATAATTTTAGTAACAATAAATGATGAGGACTCCAATCCTGTTTTTAAAATGAATCAAGTTCAATGATAGTTCAGATCTCCAACCCTAGATGAAGACTCCAATCTTGAAATCAACCAGGCTTCAACCTATGTGGTGCCAAACTCCAACTTGGTCTTCTAGAGGACTCCAATCCTCTCAATGATATAGGCTCCAACCTGGTATTCCAAACTATAGGCTTCAATCATTTCAAACTATTCCAATTATTCACCATCACACTAATACTTTGTACTGAGCCAATGCTTATTCATCGCTAGTTTAGATCAGGCCTTCTTTTGCTTGAGCCATCAATGACAACAATGACAAAATATCAACAGGGTATTTTTTAAAACAAAAGAATATTCTACAAATTCAAACATTGAAATATGAGAGGTATTTAATGTTTTTCATTGATGATTATGCAAAAATAACATGAGCTACCTTCCTTAGAAAAAAAAACATGAGGCTTTTGAGAAATTCAAAGCTTTCAAGGATTTAGTTGAAAATGAAACTCATCTAACAATCAAGTGCCTAAAAACTGATAGAAGAGGTACTTCCAATGAATTCAACAGATTTCGTGAAGACCATGGAATTAGAAGACAAATAATCATTGCAATAACTTCATAGCAGAATGGACTGGCTGAAAGAAAAAATTGAATAGTGCAAGAAATGGCAAGAACCATGCTCATTAAATCTCAACCGTCAGACATATTTTAGGGAGAAGTAGCTTAGAAAACAATTTATATCTTTAACATAGCACAAATAAGGGTAAATGATATGAAAACATATTATGAACTCTAGAAAGGTAGACCAGTGATTGCCAAACATTTTAAGGTGTTTGGAAACAAATGTTATATTAAGAAAAATAAATACGGTTTATGGAAAATCTATTCTAGAATCGAGGAAGCAATTTTCCTTGGATATGCATATAGAATCAAGGGATACAAGTGTTACAAGAAAAGGACACATAAGGTTTTTGAAAGTATTAATGTAAGAATACATGAAGTGTTGCCTAAAACCTAGCCACAACAAAATATCTACCAAGCAACACGGCACGGAGAAAATAATAATGACAAGCAAGATGAGGAGCAAGAAAAAAAAGGTGATTCATTGCATCCAAAAACCCCATCCAAGCATGTCCAAAAGAATCATCCACATAGCCAGATCTCTGGAAATAAGAAATTAGGAGTTCGAACTAGAAAGAAGTTTGTTAGTGCAACAACCCATGATAACTTAGCTTTGTTATCCCTAATGGAACCTCAAAACTTTTCTCAAGCTAGTCAAGATGAACAATGGGTTAAGGCTATCAATGAAGAACTAGATCAGATTGAGAAGAATGAAACATGTGAATATGTTCCAAGACCTGAGGAAAAAAATGTGATTGGAACCAAGTGGATCTACAAAAATAAGTTGAATGAATATGGACTCGTATGTAAAGGATATGTACAAGTCGAAGGTGTGGACATTGAAGAAACTGTAGTATACCTAGGGGGATAGTATGGGGTACAGAGGGAGGTACCCAAGGGAATAATGTAATAATGGGATGGGCCATAGTTAATAAATAAAGTGGTTAACCCGCATCATTTAAGGGACCACAAGTAGTTAGCAATAATGTGATAATCCCATGGTATTAGATATATGGTATTGAGAGAACCATGCTAAACAATCACTCCTTAAGGAAGGAGAACACTTCACAAGCCATATGCTTTTCCATACAATATTCCTTGACATCTCTCAATGGGGAGTCTCTAGCCTCTATATAGGCTTCATACATACAATACCATGGGTCGTTACCATGGGTCTCTCAATACCATATATCTAATACCATCGGCTTATCACATTATTGCTAACTACTTGTGGTCCCTTACATGATGCGGGTTAACCACTTTATTTATTAACTATGGCCCATCCCATTATTACATTATTCCCTTAGGTACCTCCCTCTGTACCCCATACTATCCCCCATAGGTATACTACATTTGATATTTCTAGGTATATTTGTATTCTCATATATTTATGGGTCAGATCTATTACACTTCTAGTGTCATAGAATGATGTTGCTCAGGTTGAGACAATACTATGAACTCTAATACCAATGTAATATTCCTAGTGGAAATTTACAATGATAAACAAATCAAAAATAGAAAAAATACACACAAAAATTTATAGCACATTAAACACATAGAAATATCCATAAACTGTGTTGAGTTGAGCCATTTTATTGATATAATTGATGGGTATAAAATTAAGATCATAATGCATGCACCTGGGCTTGCCCAAGGCAAGCTAACAATGTCCATGTTATGAAATCAGTTTCTCTAACATGCAATGTGGATGTCCCCAACAATCTATGTGTTGTCCAAGTGAAAACTGCAGTATTGTTGGTTGCAAACAATGATTGTTAGGGCCTCCTTTGGTGCTCAGAAAATTCTAGGAAATTAACCTCGACCTCTCCACCAATAATCCAAAAAAATGTTGAAAAGTGTAACTAGGTTCAGTCTTCATAATGACATGTGTAATTATGATTATGTAATTGATGAAAAGAAGAAAAATAAAATTATTATTGTAATGGTTGTCTCATGGGTTTCATGAGAAAGAAAATTTATTTTTAGTAATGCCCCCCATTGTGAGCCTTTAGGATTTTTCATCTAGTCATAAAAGTCAAATTGATTAATGTCATGTATGAAGGACCCTTCTTGGGCATGTTACATTTTGTACGAGTCATTAAAATAAGTATGAAAACCCTCCAAGACAAGCACAAGACCTCTCCTTCAAGTCGGCTTAGAAATAGAATAAATGATCTCCTCCAAATGACACGTCATCTCACCCTCCCATAAGTCGGCTTATTTTGATGAGGAAATAGCTATAAATAGGGTAGCTCGACATCATTTCATGCAAAGATTTTCGGTAATCATCAGGTCTAAAATAAAAGGTTTGAAGCTCACTGCGGAAACCTATTATCAAGGTAAGGAGGGAAGAGTATAAACCGAGCTCTTTTTAGATCTATTTTTGGGTTAATTTCCTATACGTGTGAGGTAGCAAGAGATCAGTTGTAGCATAAGAAGCCGAGAACAATAGTAGTCCTCTTGGGTATCCAAGTTGGAAGAAGGTCAAGTCAAGAAGGAATCTGAGTCAAGCTAGAAGAAGACCCTATCCAAAGCAAAGGAACTTAAGGCACAAGAAAAGGTCTTGTGCATGAGATAGGGTTTCTGAATTAGGATTACAGACCTAACTCAAGGAGGATGAGGTTTTAAGTAGAAGGAGGTCGAAGTGGAAGAGGAGCCGACGAAAGGGAAGGAGTAAAAGGTTTATTGTCATTGTCTAAGGATCTCATTAATGGAACTTGTGTCTTGGTCTTGGAGTGGCAAATAGGTCAAGGGTCTTGGTCTTAATATTCGTCAATTGGAGTCTCTATAAGAAGAATAATTTGTTAGGGTTTTCCTCTCAAATGGGAGAGGTTTTGGCCCTATATGATAACTTATATTATGTGTGTCTTGTCTCTTTATGATTTATGCATTGGTAGCTGTTTGATGAAGAATAACACTATAATAATATAAGTAAAATACGAGCCTAATCTAAGAAGTAAAAATCATTCACAAGCAGTTACTAGTAGAAGAGAAATATCTTAAATTTGATTCCCTATATTTCTCAACATGGTATCAGAGCTAAGGTAACAAACTCAAGGAAGGGAATCTTATCAAGGGAGACTTAAGGGTCAAATCTCGAGGAAGGCATCAAAGCGAAAATCATATTGAAGTCAATATCTACAAAGGAAGAATTATAACCCTATATTGAATAAGGAGTCTACAAATAAGTCTTGGGATCATCATCAAGAAAAGAAGGCCAAGTTGAAGAGATCTACAAATCAAGGTAAGAGAATAACTTCAAGATCAAAATCATTTCGTCGCCAATAAAAGAAGCATTACCGGGACCTTCTCTCAATCAGTTTGAAGTTGAAGTATCTTAAAGACTATTCATCCAAAGGAAGCTAGATCAAAATTCATTATCCTCGAGATTATAAGGTGAACTCTCTCTCAAGCAAGGTCCCTACCATTGAAGACATCATCTAGAAGTCATAATTTACATTCATCAACAAGACTCCACCATCAAAGGATCAAAAGGGATCTCCCTCTCTATGGGATCAAGGATCATTATTGAAGAAAACTATCTTCATCAAGGAGAAGTTTTCTAATCTCTATATCATCATAAACATCAAGGAAGCAGTAAGGAGAAGGAGAATCTTATCAAATAAGTATATTTATGTCCACATCTCAATCTATCAAAATGTCTTTTTGCAAGGAAAGCAACAAATTGGTTGGTGCTTCAAACTATCTTGCATAGAAGAAAAGGAAAGCTATGAATCTCATTGAAAATGAGGTTATGGAACATGTCAAAGGATCAATCTCCAAACTAGGAAAGGAAGATTCACATGCTCTTGCAAAGTATATGAAAGGGTAAGTTAGGGCTCAAAGGATTCTTATAGAATCCATCAAGGATCCCCTCATCCCATATGTATCAAAACTCGAAACTTCAAAAGAAATCTATGACAAACTGGTAGAGTTGTATTTTGTAAGCATTGTTGGAGAAGTAATCTCATTAAGGAAAGAACTCTACAATATGAATATGTCAAGGGAATATGGAACATCCTCATACTTTGTGAGGATATCTAATATCCAAGATCAACTACAAGATCTGGGAGAAGTCATGTTTGATAGAGAAATGACTACAACTATACTAAATGCACTACCCGAGGAGTGGGGTAGCTTTACTTCGAATATTTATGGAAAAAAAGAAGCTACTCCATTCCAGGATCTATGGTCAATGTGTAAGATTGAAGAATCTATACTAAAGGCCAAATCTGATGTGTTAGCAAGTGAGAAAAATGAAGCTTATGCTACAATGAGAAGAAGAAATGGAAATTTTGGGAAGCCTGGTTCTCGGAAAAAGAAGAATGACATGACTAATATTCAATGCTATGGGTGTCAAGAATGTGGGCACTACAAAATAGATGTCCTAAGATCAATAAAGATAATAAAAAAAGAGGACGAGAAGAAACCCATATCACCGAAGAAGTGGAGGAAGCTGAAAAGAAGAAGACCAAGAAAGAGGAAGTAAGATATATCTATTATGACTGAGATAGTATTCCTCACATAGTTATTTTCAAGTTCCTAAGTCGTTTGTTGTAAGATATAGCTATCACAATTCACTAAGAAAATTAATGGGATGAATCAAGGAATCATAGAAGCAAGAGCTCGGGACATCATCATATAGAAGAATGAAATATCTTTGGAATCTATGGAAGTTAACAATGAAGGATGTAGCTCTTGGGAACCTCGTTGAAAACATAAGTGGCAATAAAAAGGTCATCTAGTACAAGTCTCATTATACACCTATCAAAAGGAAACATTTTTTGGATGGGGATACTCTAGATCCTCAAGATTATTTGATGGAATCTTCATCGAGAGGTTCACCGATCAAGAGAGGAAGAAAGTGTTTCATCAAGAATTCCAAACTTGTGGAATTCATGGAATGATGGCATGATGACATAAAAGGTGAAGCAAATCAAGGGATTGAAGCTCTTTCAATCAAGGAAGTTGTTGCAGGAAATTATAGACTACCCAAAGGAAAAAGAGGTATGTATGACTATATTCAATCTTGAAGAGTCATATCTTATGGTTGCAGGTAGCATGGATAAATGCTCTATTTTAAGAGAACGATCAAAAGAAAAGGGATATTTTTCTTTGAAAGGATGCAGGAAAGAATGAGTCACACATTGTCTAGATAAAATCAACATAATATGCCCTCATATGTAATATGAGGTAATTGACAACAACTGGAGGAATTCTGATTGGAAATTCCTGGGAATGAAAAGTGTGAAGAAAGGAATGAATAGATGTGGGATATGTAACCATGGAAAAAGGCAATCAACATCCAAAGACCAAGAAGATTTGACTAGGATATCTTCATGAAAGTTATTAAGACTCTGATGGAGTCTGAAAAGAAAGAGACCCTTGGCAATATATATCTTTGGGAGATGTGTCAATATGTATGTATTAATGAAAAATAAAAGATGTCATGATGAATACCATCATAAAGGTAATTATGTTTTTAATGTTCATTCCTTTATTTTTGAAAAAATATCTGGATGGGCTTGTTCAATGTTTTCGGGTGATGATCTATGATATCTTCCCCATTGATTCCCATATAGTAGGATGAAAGATCCTTTAGGAAACATGGCATGAAGAAGGCAGCATGGCATGAAGGAAGGCCAGATATGAATTGATAGATCACTTTCCAATGATGACATGACTAATTCATGGATAAACGTGATGGATGGTTTGCTCCCTATAAATAATTACCAAACATGAAGACTCATGAATAACGAAAAGAAGTTCATGACATTGTGAGGAGGAGTTTTTCAGGGAGCTAGTTCTCCCATCATCTCCACCTAAGGAGTTGTTGTAGGTCCCTAATTAAGAGGGAGCTTCAAAACAAGTTTTTTACTTGGAAGAAAAATTACTAAGCCAAGAGGGAGCTTAGGTGCATTCCTTCTATAGGAATGAGTACATTCCTTTATTGGAATAGATATGTCCTCCCTAATTAAGAGGGAGAGATAGACACATCATTCTTGTCTTCACTTGGGAAGACAGAATGGAGGATTGGGTAAACATTTTGCATATTATGCTTCTTGAGGATGAGTTAAGGCATCCAAGATAAGAGTATTCATAGAGGACTGATATTCTTTAAGGATTGGGAATCCAATATAAGAATATTCCTAGTGGAACACACCCTGGGAACTCGGGAGGGGTATGTTCCGAGAGAGACAATGATGAGGATGTCTATACACCATTGGTCTCGCCAGCATTGAGCTCAGATATTCTGTAGTGATAGAGTTGTTAGTCAAGGCCTTGCTATGTGACAATGTTCGTTGATATGATGTTATATAGATGGGTTACCAATCTGACTCTTCTTATGAAAAATTATTCATATTGAGAATGACCAAGTACCATTATGAATACCTCCCTAGTTAAGAGGGAGTGTTGAAAAGTGTAAGTAGGTTCAGTATTCATAATAACATGTGTAATTGTGATTTTATGTAATTGATGAAAAGAAGAAAAGTAAAATTGTTATTGTAATGCTTGTCTCATGGGTTTCATGAGCAAGGAATTTATTTTTAGTAATGGCTTCCATTATGAGCCTTTAGGATTTGTCATCTAGTCATAAAAGTAAAATTAAGTCATTGTCATGTACGAAGGACACTTCTTGGGCATGTTACATTTTGTATGAGTCATTAAAATAAGTATGAAATCCCCCCAACACAATCACATGACCCCTCCTTCAAGTCGGATTAGAAATAGGATAAACGATCTCCTCCAAACGACACATCGGATCGCCCTCCAACAAGTCGGATTATTTTGATGAGGGAACAACTATAAATAGGGCATCTCGGCATCATTTTAGGCAGATATTTTTTAATCATCAATTTTGCAATAAGAGGTGTGAAGCTCACTAAGGAAGCCTATTATCAAGCAAAGGAGGGAAGAGTATAAAACGATCTCTTTCCAGGGCTATTTTTGGATTAATTTCCTCTACATGTGTGAGGTGGCAAGAGATCAATTGCAGCAGAAGAAGCTGAGAAGAATAGAAGTCCTCTTGGGTAGCCATTTTGGAAGAAGGTCAAGTCAAGAAGGAAGTTGAGTCAAGCTACAAGAAGACCCTATCCAAATCGAAGAAAGTTAAGGCATAAGATAAGGTCTTGTGCATGATCTAGGGTTTCTGAATTAGGATTGTAGATCTAATTCAAGGAGGCCAACGGCTTGAAGCAGAAGGAGGTTGAAGTGGGAGAGGGGCCAAGAAAAGGGAAGGAGCGGAAGTTTGGTTGTTGTTGTCTAAGGATCTCATCAAGGGAACTTGTGTCTTGGTCTTGGAGTGAAAAATAGGTCGAGGGTCTTGGTCTTGGTATTCATCAATTGGAGTCTCTATAAGAAGAAGATTTTTTTCGGGTTTTCCTCTCAAGTGGGAGAGGTTTTGGCCCTGAATGATAGCCTATATTATGTGTCTCTTGTCTCTTTATGACTTATGCATTGGTATTTTTTTGATGAAGAATAACACTATAATAATATAATAAAATAAGAGACTAATCTAAGAAGTAAAAAGAATTCAAAATCAGTTACTAATATAAGAGAAATTTCTTAACTTTGATTCCCTATATTTCTAAACAAAAAACCCATGAATTAATTGGCCAAATGTTGAGCTTGGAATTTCGACCCAATTTCCCCTAGCTCCTCCAACTATTGGGTATTTCGACCCACCTGTAAATAAGGTTGCCAAATGCACCCAAAATGGTTGAGAAACTCAACAAAACTCCCTTCCGGGCTGCTCCCACAATCTCATCCCCAAAATTGACCTCCTTTTTTTGTCCCACGTGCAAGGAAAGGGATTGCACAGGCCTATGTTGGCTTTGTTGAATCTTCTCCAAGAGCACATTGAAATTCCCCTAAATAAATCTGAAAGTAATGGAATTCCCTCTTAGGGCTAGCACTCGAAGTCCACCAATGCAAGGGGTGATATTCTCACCTGAAAATATCTTGTGCTCAACAGGACATGTAGACTTGGCCTCCAGCTCAAGCATGCTAGTCAAGGTAAATGCTCAAATGATCAAGAATGCCAAAAATGAATGTCTTCTCCTCTTTTGTCAATTTGCCTCCTAATTTCCCATGTGGGCCAAACCATCAAACTCCCCATCATTTTTCCTCCAAGGAATGTGTATTTCCTAGGTGGGCTGTATTTCTCCATGAGTGGTCCCCACCTTCCACTAGCACTTTGATTTTCTTCCATTTCTCCAAGGTTTGGGCCTTTCCTTAGCTTCAAAATTAAAGTGCGGCTCTATAACCCACTTTTCCTAAGTACAAATGCAAAATAAGACAAAATGTCAAAACTGATATTTCCCCCTAGAAATGTTGTTAAGTGGGAAACTCACAATTAGCTTTAGATTTTTGAAGTTGGATTTATATTTTTCGAGTTAGCTTTAGATTTTTAGAAACAACTCCCTAAAAAGGGTGATTTTTGTATTGTATATAAAAAGTGTTTATTTTTCATTGGAAAGGGGATGGAGAAAAGGTAGGTCAGAGGATGAGGATGGTGAGGGTAGAAGGGAAGCCCATCACTGTGTAATCACACCAAGTAGAAATGAGGATTAATGAAATGTATACACAGAAATTTTGATTAATATAGTTTGTTCCAGTACGTTTAATCCAATAGAAATGACAACCTAGTTTTTTTTTGTTAAATCAAATATAATTGAATGTTCCAAGTTTTATATTTTGGAATGTTTCTATGTAAAAACCATACATTTTGTTTTTTATTGACATATTGTCACAATTAGTATGACAATAAATTACCAATAATTGCAAAAAATATTTGTTAACATTTTGATTACCATGGACCGTTGTCCCATTTTGTATAACAAAGTGCCCCTTAATCATATATAATAAAATGGCTTCCTTTTTTATTGGAGTATTCAGTGTTATAAAATGTACCATTGCTAATTTCCAATAAATAGATGGTTTACATTATTACAATGAATAAAGTTGTAATTAACTAATATGTTTGTCGAAATAATACTATACATTCATGTAATTATTATAATAATAAAAAACAGTGATTGAAGCATAAAAATTATTATTGTTATAAAAACATATATAATTTGCGATGACCAATATAATTCTTATAATAAAAAAACAATAAGTTGCATTTTCATACTTGCAATGCAAAACAATTCAATATTGAAAAATATTAGTGTATTGGATTCATTTGAACTCAATCATGTGTCTCATACCTATTTAAACATCAGTATGCTATGCATATACAAACAAACTATTGTTTATCTTTGTAATAAAAGCATATATGTTCTGAACTACATTAACGGCATTTCTCTCTTCTATTATACCATAACCATTATTGTCACTATTATTGTTATCTTTATACCAACACTTTACAATGCACAATGATAAGTTGCATCAATGCTCAACAATAGATAATTTGCTTTAGTACCTATTGTCGTTGCTACAACACCCTCCAAAATTTCACTACATTCAAATTTGGGAGCCTACTGCACCGTTGCATCTAGTGTCGCCTTGGTCATCGAGTGTCATTTCAAGTCATTCTATATGTTTCAAGTGTTCTTGATCATCCTAATGTGTCATCACATTGATTAGAACATATTTAGTGCTTTTCATGGTCCTAACACCTTTATTGTTGTAAAATGACACTTTTGGTTGTAGTTGCATTGTTACACGTCATTTTGTCACCATTGGGACAATGACCGCAAATTCGGATCTCTCACTATCTAATGAAACCTTGAAAGAAATTCCTTACAATTTTTGAAGAAAAACAATTCTAAAGAGAACAAGAATCTTGGATTACATTGCTTAAAAAACCAATTTCAAGCATTATCGCACTTTCCCTAGCCATTACCTGTGCATACGCAACTAATATCATGATAGCCTACGCAATCATGCACTTTTTCTTCCATTAAAAAGTGTGGCAACCTTTTAACATAGGTAAAAATAAAAATCAATTTCTAGAAGCCTTGTTAGGGAATATTATACCAACAAGAAGGACTCGAGCCCCTACCTATTTGGGCCTCATCCCATGGTTCATGAATCTGTTCGCTCTCAATATGGAACCATATTCCCCTTCTTTGTGGATCTAACTTAGAAAGAGGATCTCTAACCCTCTCCTATTGGCCTATAAATTCACCACAGACCAAAGGGGAAGGGGTTGACTTTTGATGTAAACTCATATTGTCAATTTGACACTGGAAGCTTGTCACTTAAGGGAGGATTGGAGACTATTGGAAGGAGATTTGTCAACATCAATGCTAGGTTGTATCTCTCCTTCTTATTTAAATATAATAAAAAGGAGTATTTATTTCTCAATATATTGTCCATTGGGTCTGACACATTGAATGTTTACTTTCTTTGTCCATTGGTTATGATATTAGGTACTAGTCTCCTTGATCACTAGTATAGGTCGTATTGAATCATTTATATATCATTGCCTTTGATCTTGTGTTTGTTAGTGTATTTGCAGATTTGGATTCTAAACATTAGGAATTTGCATCAAACCGTAGCAAGGATATTTGACATCAAGAATTTCGTTTGAAAGGTATGGATTTCATACCCCATTACACATGCTTATGATTGAATAAAAACGAACCTAGGGAAAGATTGACTAGTTTGTTTGTTTATTACTATATTCAGTCATTGATTCTAGGGAGATCTTGTATTCTCTGCAAGACAATATTTTTTCGCCTAACAAGTTGTCAACCATACTCGGGAATTCTTTTTTTCTTCTATATGCCTTCCTATGTTCTATAATTGTATTCCACTACCTTGATTGATTGTATTTAGATGCTTGAAAAGTTAATTTTTTGGATCCATGGCTGAATTTTTATTTTTCTTTGTTTTTCTCGGGTGTTTCACTTTTCTCTTTAGTAGCAGAGTGACAATTGCACAGTTTACTACTAGCAATAGTGCACTAGTATTAATAGTTGACCTGCCACACACTTAGAAATTTTCAAAAAAATGGAGTTTTTTTTTCCATTTGGGTCATGAAATTTTTGCTTGTTATGATTTCTTGGGTCTGTTTACATTATGGAAAAGTAAACCTTATCTTAAATTGTCGTGTCTAAATATACTTTTGTGTAATTTGTTTATCTTTACATATTTAAGCTTTTGGAATTGCTTAGTTTCATTGATCTATGAAAAGACAATTTCTTATTTCTAGAAATTGGTTGCATGAAGTTGTCTTCTTTCAGTGATCTGATTAGGAATTCCTTGTGTCTACAGTAAAGAATTTTTTATTATTTTCACCAAAAGATATATTAATATGATCTTGTTTTCTTGTTTGGCTTGTTGTGGGAAGTATTTTTTCGCTTGGATTTTAAGGAAATTAGGTTGCATTTAAAAAAAAAAATCCAAGAATCGTGTATTATGCACTCTCTTTGATTTGCATTTCAAAAATGATTCATTGATTCTTGCATCGTTGAAAAGTGAATGAAACCTTCTCTTTTTTATAAATTAGATTTCATCGAAGTGAAATGGTTACATTTCATGTTAGTTGCATTTGAAATTGAGTTACTATATCGGTTGGTTACCATACACATTTGACTAGTTTATGAAAATTGAAACAAAAAATTAATTAAAATTTACCACGACATTAATTAATCACATCATATTTAGTGGATCTAGGTTAGAAGACGTGTTCTGACATCTATAAACATAGGAGTTGTAGTTAATGTTTATGTTACATTCTACAAGTAGTCAGTATTCCATGTACGTAATTATATAGGATCGTTCTCCACAAACCCTTGGGTATATCGGATGGAATTCCATGTATGATAAGTATATCAAAATGCTTCCTATCATACAAGATGCACTAGACAACACCAACATGGACTGAGCTTCCACGTACCCTCATATATATCAAAAGACACCCTCTAGGTTTCAAACCTGCCATAGGTAACTCAGTCAGACACCTTGTTGTTTTTGATACACCGAACACAATATTCAAGGAGATTGTTTGCATATACTTAAAAGTATGTTGTAGTTCATAGCAGCCTGGTAACCTTTTATACCTAGTATCCCATTTTTACTACTTTTGTTTATTTTAATTGATACCAATTGTAAATTTAACTATCATGGTTTTCCGGTATGGTTGTTTTCAACCTCGTTGGCTTCAAATACCCAAGTTGCTTCACCTCAATCAGATACTTCTCCTCAACCTCAACCAGATTTTTTACCTCATGTTGATCCTTTACCTTCTTCGCCCATAATGTCCTCTTCCATTTCTTCTTCTTCGTCTAGTGAAATTCTTAAAGCTAGCAACTAGGAGGCTAAGAAGAAGAAGAAGCAAGATAAGAAAGGAGTAAATCAACCAACCATGGTTGTGATGGTTGATAATGTTGAAGAACCCTCCAACATGCATCATAAACCCAAATACCCTTGCAATCTTTGTAAGGGTGACCACTTCCTTATCAATTGTCCTGGTATTCCTAAGGTCTTGGAAGTATTGTTTGAAAATTATTATCAACTTATTATTGATTCATCAACTAGTGATTCTAAGGTTCCGGAAAATGGGTAAAGTTAGGTTTCCTTGTATGTTATGCAAAGGGAGTCATCAAACTCACATTTACCCTCATATGAATGAAGCATCTATATTGCTGGAAAATCTTACTATTTCTCAACATCAACTTCCAATTGGTTATTGTGAGCTTTCTCCCAACCTACTGTTACTTGAAAAAGTGATTGATGCCATTCCAAGTTCGATCAATCCCACTCTTCCCTTGGAGAGTAAAACCCATACCACTCAAGTTGATGAACCATTGGTTGATGAAGTGGTTGACTCGATTCCATCTTTGACCAATCCCAATCTTCCCTTGTGTTAGAGTTGGTCTAGTAGCCCTCCATTAGCGATCAAAGCTCTTTGCATTTGCATAAGTAGGTGTCTCATCAGTGTCATCTCATTGCATTCCATTAGGCATGCCATAACCCTGATGGAGGAGCTGGTGTCTTTATTCCCCTCTTGGCACTGCTGGATCAAGTTGTTTCAGTCAATAAACTCTTTCAAGGTTTCTTGTCTTGTCTTGAGGGCAAAAGTCCTAGGTCTAGGGTTTAGGTCCAATTTGTCTTTGAGGTCATGTCTTTAAAAGTCAATAAATGCCCAGCAGGCTAGAGGGATGACTATCAAAGTATTTCTTCAAAAGATTTCATCTTGTACAGCTAATTTTTACCTTGGATTTAAAAACCCTGTTTTTAAAAACAAGGTCATTTTCTCATTTTTGTAAAAAGTTGTAAAAATTCAAAATTCTTCGAAAGTCAGCATGCAGCCCTGGTCCCCTTTGCCAAGATTCCTCAGAAGCTATCCCTACAAAATTTTTCAAGAAAAAGCATCAGTTCAACCAATTTAAGGACAAAAGGAAACCATAAAGTCAACAGCATTTAAATTTTGAAAAAGTGTCAAGTTATAAACATTAGAAAGAGGGTTTGAGGGGAAATTAATTTAAATCAAGCCTATAAATCCCCTCCCTCCCTCCATTTGATCATCATTTGCCTCAAAGCAATAGTGAAAAGCGATTTGGAGAGAAATTGGGCGAAATTGCAGACAGAGCCCGTGCGCGACCCGTCAAGACCTGTGTGCGACATGTTGGGCAGGCGCGACGCGTCAAGGGGGTCATAGCAGTTGGAAAAAATCACTGGCGCGACGTGTTGGGCGCGCGCGACCCGTCCAGACCTGCGCGCGACGTGTTGGGAATTCATCCACAAAAAATTGCCTGTAAACTGCAAAACGACCCCAAATTTCTTCAAGGTTGCAGGTAGGCCTCCAATCATCAAAATGTATTGTTTGCTAAAGCTTGAAAGAGCATGAGAATGTATTTAAAAGCCATTATTTTCAAATGAGGAGTCCATGTGTATTTGCTTAAGAATGTCAAAGTGCTAGTAAAGCTAGGGTTTGTTTTGTTGTTTTCAAGGTCATCCTTTTCACCCCCACTTTTTCCCCACATCCCTTTACAACCTCCCATATAATTTCTACCTAATCCCCCTACCAAAAATACCAAAATCCCTAAAACCCTACCCCTATTCCTAAAAATCAATAATATAACCCTAAACCCTATCTCCCATAAAACCCTTGCAAATTATAATTGTGTGATGGTGTATATGTCATGATTCCTTCCCTTAATTCCCTATTTCATATATTTTCCCTAATTTCCCTTAAAAGTCTCCCCTCCCTAACATCTCCCTTGTGTTATTTGTCCCCTTGAAACAACATTTCAACAATTAAAACAACAGATTTTTGAGCAGAAGCAGCAGTACATTTCAGCCACTTTGCTCTTGAAACCATGTCAGAAACCGAAACCGACTATGAGCAAAGTGATGACCGTGAGTCAACACCAGAGGTTGAGGTACAAAGGAGGCCTCATAGGGGTGGTAAGAGTGGTCACCATGTGAGAGAGGAGCCCACCTCTTTGACCTATTTGCAGGCTTGTCCACTTGCAGTCACATGTTTCCGCCACCTCTCATGTTATGAATTTTGCGAGAGGATTTCTCAAATTCAGCACCATAGGGAATTGGTCCGCTTGTTTGTTTTGCATCTGCATGATGGGCATGTAAATCTTGCAGGGGTGGATTTTATATTGTCATCTGAAATTATTGCTCAAGCAACAGGGATACCCAATGTGGGAGAAGAGTGGAACAAGCGCAAACTATTGGACAGATTTCAGTATGAGCCCTACATTAAACCTGCCTACATGAGGTACATGACTGGTGTATTTCCTTTCAGATTTTTGAGGGATGAGTATGCTCCCTTGATGAGGCTCATCGTGCGCTATTTCACCTGTGAGGGCAGATTTTTATGTTTGTATTCGTACCATATTCGCTTGTTGATGCATTTCACACGGGTACGGATGATGAACATACCATTTTTCATGTGCCGGAATATTGAGAAGATGGTGCCCTTGATGCAGAGAAAGAGCCCAGCACAGCAACACAGGAGCATCTATCATTATGGTTTGATCCAGCTTGTGGTCATACATCAGTTGGCTCAGCAGGGTATCCCATGGGAGGATTTTATCTCTCGAGATTTTTTCACAGCACCAGCATCATCACCCCCTGAGGTTGTTCATGAGGAGGGAGGGCCTTCACAGCAGCATGATATTCCTGAGACCAGACATGTCAGCTCCCCTCCATGGGTCACATATCAGAAAGGCCACAGGGCCTTATTTGCATCAGCTAGGCGAGTATTTTCTCCACACCAGGTGGAAGGGGTCTCGCCTTCTTCATCAGCACCGCGAGTGTTATCTCCACACCAGGTGGAAGGGGCCTCGCTTCCGACAGCAGCACAGGTACAGGAGAGAGGCAAGAAGCCCAATATTGATGAGGGGCCATCAGGTGATCCAGGCATAGATGTTGTTGACCTTGATATCAGTTCTCCTAGCCTAGAGCCAAAGGAGATCATCCAGCACCTAAGGGCTGAAAATGACTCGTTGCAGCAAAGATTGGAAATGGAAAATTGGACAATCACCTACTTAGAGCAACGCAACAAGCAACTTGAAGATGAGCACACTCTCGATGAGTTGCGGAGGATCCATGAAGACCGCAATTTGGCTCGTAAGAGACCCGGTGATTTGGTACCCGTTGAGCGAGAGGCTATGCTTCTCTAGGTCAATGCTCATTTGGAGAGGTTGCTAGCCAAGGCAAAAAAAGATAAGGACCTGCTCCAGAACATGAAGAACCACTATTAGGCCCGAATGCACGTATGCAAAGCAAGAATGAAGGTGCTCCAAAGACGGTTGGCCAAAGCACTAAAACGAAGGAAAAGGCCCGATCCCCTCCACATCTTAGCTGAGGCTTCCTTGAAGGAGCATGATGCTAAATGACTTAACTCCAGCACAAATTTCAAAAAAAATTGAGCATTTTTGGGTCACTTGTGAATTTTTGGGCAAAAAACAGGTTTTCTTCACCAACACGTTGCGCGTCGCGCGCGACCCTTTCGATGGGCAACTCCATTTCGGGAAAACTCAGCATTTTTGGATTTTTCATGCAAAGATACACCTTCTCAGAAATTACCAAGAGATTTCATCAAATTTTGAGCCTCCAGAAGGTCAAAAAAAAGCAAAAAATGACTTTCTGCCACCTTTTTGACACACAGGAAGTAGTCTTGGGAGATTGAAGTTTTGGAGGGGCAAATGGCCACAAAATTCAGAAATTCCACTTGGGTTGGAAATTAGACATCCATACCTTTCCAACAAGCCCACTTTTGCCTCATTTGGACACCTGGAAGTGCCTCAAAATCAGCTCCAAAGGCGCGCGACGTGTTCAGGATCAGGGCGCGACGTGTTGGGCAGTTTTCACAGAAATTCACCTACAGCTCAACAAAACGCAGTTTTGACTGGATTTGACTTTTTGGAGTAGATTTTGATCCTCCTTGTTGTAGATGATATAATTTTATGATATTTTGACACTTATTTATCTCTTCTAGAAGATTCATTCATGAGATAGGCAAAAATTTAATGAATGAATTGGTTTCCTAGCTTATAGAGGCAAGTTGTTTTGACTGCCTGGTTTTTAGTGCTCAGTTTAGAATTGGTTGAAACAGCTCCTAGGATAGTGAGCTCGACCCCTAGAGGCAAGGAAAAATGTTATATTGCCTATATTGTGTACTTTCTTGGTCATTTTCATGGTTGGACTCTTGAGGGAGAAAGCTCTATTGTATTACTCATTGTATCTCTGCAATTTTGGCAAAGGAAGAAAGACCAGGGTTTTGCAGTCCTTTTTGGGATTCCTGTGGTTACATGTATTGATGGTGTGTTTCTCTTTGTACTTGTAAGTTTGTTATGTGAATCATCTCCTTACTTTTCCTTCTGCAAATTAGGCAAATGAAGTGTTAAAGTAGAATTCATGATTGCCATGCTCTGCTTTTAAGTTTGCTTAATATCAATGTTTTCATCTGTTTAAGGAGAACTCAAGGTGTTTACTTGCTCTCCTTAGCTCCTCACCAGTCATTCTTTCCCTTTTGACTCTTTCAAAGGCATCAATACAGTCTCCTACCTTTCCCCAAAGAACCCCCTGCAAAAACTGTGTCCAATCCTCGCATCCAAAATTGCCTTTTCCCGATTTTCCACCAAAATCCTAGAAAAAAATCTCAAATCAAACCTTTTATCAGTTTAATAGCCTAAAATCAGTGTTCTTTATTGGTTATCTCGCTCGTTGAATATCTTTACCGAGATAGACCGGAGAGAGCCTTCTCCTGCCCCGTAGGGTTAGCTACGAGGCTAAGTGGTTTGATGTTGCCTTGAAGTTTACCTTTCTCAGCCTGAGGTGAAATTTCGAGCGCTAACATATTGGCGACCATACTGGGGAAGAAAAAATTGTTTGCTGACTGATGTGTTTATTTCATAAGTCTTAGACGGAGTCTGAAGATACGCCAGGTAGCCTTCGAAAACGCTCTTGCTTTGCATCAGCGCAAGTAGATAAACGCTGCTTCAGTCGACCTCCGTCAGCTAGTGAATGTAACACTTCATCTGCATTTTGCCCCAGTATATTTGCAAACTATTAACTTTTGGATGATTAGTTAAGAGTTTTCACAGGTTGATTGGCTATTTGTTCCTTGATATCCAAACTGGCTTCAGATTCTGGTCATATATTCAAATCTCATTCATGTCCAGTTGTTTTTGAGTATCTTGAAGACATTGATTTTGACGAGAGTTTTGAGTTGTCCTTGTTCAAAACTAAATCTGAAAGTGCACTTGATTCTCTAGTTCCCAACCCTGATTTTGCAGCTGCCCTTGAAGTTGAGAGACACAATAAATTGGTTGACAATTTCATCCTAAGATCTCTTCAGTCAGATATTCACGCTACTAATCTTGCTGAGTTCGTTGAAACTATATCTGTTCATATTGGATCCACTATCACGGCGCATGAGCAGTCCAATCCTCCTTTTATTTATGTTTCTCCTATAATCACTTATCTGGAATCTACAGTTGGTTCGCCCTCTACATCCCATACCATTTCTCCTCCTCATACTCCTCATACTACAGCTACACTTACTCCACCTGCTACTCCTAGACCCAATCTACCTAAATCAATGGCTGCGCGATTTGCTCCTCTTGCTCTTCCCCAAAATCTGCATGATATGCCAGCCGATTATCAGAGTAAAATTCCCATGTTTGATGGCACTCCACAGAGTATTTCTGCTCAGCAACATATAGACAAAATGACGACTTTCTTTGATCTATATGAGATAGATGAAGAGGATGTAACTATGCGTTTGTTTGTACAAACATTTGATGGCGAAGTAAGAAAGTGGTTCAGAGGTTTGACAGCCCGGAGCATTGCTACCTCAGAGGCACTTCAGAGGCAGTTTCTAGATCAATGGGAAATCAGAAAGGATCCGCTTCAGATTAATGCCGAATACAACAACCTCAAGCGTAATCATGGTGAGTCCGTTCAAGACTACATAATCAGATTTAATACAGTGTACAATGCTATTCCCGATGATTTGAGACCGTCAAGAAAATCAGCACTTCTCAAATTCCCGGATGGCTTTGATCCGGAGATGGCTTATTCATTGCAAGATAGAGATCCGCCTACCTTGGAGGATATGCAGAAAATTGCTGTTAGTGTTGAAGCGAATTTGAATGATAAAAGAGCAAGGATGAAGGCGGAAAAGTGAGTCACAATCAAAGAAGAAGCTTCTACATCATATCAGCTCCTCCGTCAGGTTGAAAAGATTGAAAGGGCACTTGAACATACTCATCTCAGCAAGCCAGAAACGCAGATCCGTAATCCTAATTTCCGAGGTCCACAGCAGCCGCAATATAGAATCAAACAGCGTGAAACAAGAGCACAAGAGGCAGCAGTTCAGCAGCAAATTAAACCTCCTTTTCAGCAGAATTTTGTTAGCCAAGAATCCGAGGATGAAGGTGATACAGTGGGAGAGGAAAATCACTTTTTCACTCCTGATGATCTGCCTACCTATATTACAAAAGAAGAAGAATTTGTGAGAAATTCAGTCATACATCAAGATGAGCATTATATCTTATCAAATGAGGCAGTACTTGAGGAAGAATCGGAGGAATACCAGAGAGGATATCTCAATGCTTTGTCCGCTCAGCAGAGGCAATTAAGAAACCGAGTTGTTCCCATAAATCCCATTCAGAAAAGGAAAGATACTTCAGCAAAGAATGATTCAGCTTCCCCACAGACAAAAGGAAAAGACATAATTGATCCTTCAGCAAGTCAATCATCATCAGCAAGCAAGTTAGATCAGCCAGCAAGTACACCGAGAGATAAAGTTGAAAAAAGAGAAGTTCCGGCTAAAGAAGGTGAGAAGGTTTCAGCTTTCAGTTTGGAGAATGAAATTTCAAAGTTGAAAGTGTCCATTCCTTTGACGGAAATCATGAAGAACAGCACTTACCGAGGCCAAATCTCCAAGATGTTGAATTTTGATCCAATGCTAGACACGGTGAATGTAGAAGATGATCAGCCGGAATTGATTTTTGGGCCTGCTTTAAATGGTGAGTCTCCCGAAAGTGATGTTCCTCCATTCTATATCAGTTTACGATTGCATGAGTATGTTTTACATAATGCCATGTTTGACTCGGGAGCTTCGCATAATTTGATGCCGAAAGCAATTATGGAAAAGCTGGGACTAGACATCACAAGGAAATATCATGATTTGTATTCATTTGATTCCAGCCGGGTAAAATGTATTGGTTTGATCAAGGACTTGGTGGTGAGCCTAGATCAAATCCCAGCAAAGAATGTTTTGATGGATGTGGTGGTGGCGGATATTCCTCCGCGGTTCGGCATGTTGCTTTCGAGATCTTGGGGAGCCAAGCTCAAAGGTACACTTCAGCTTGATTTTTCTTATGCTACAATCCCGGTCTTTGGTCAGATGAGGAAGTTATATAGGGAGCAAAAGATGAAATACATGATCACTAGTAAGGAAAATCCATTGAATCATCCTGTAAATTATGTACATACAGATTTGGAATTGTTTGTTTTGTTTGCTGATAATTTTAATGAGATAGATAGTCAGTTGGTTCAAGTAGAATATATACCAGACATTACAGAAAATTTTAGAGAAATTTTGAGAAAAGAAAGTGAAGAAAGGTCCGCTGTCATGAAGCCAACAGCTGAAATGAACGGGCATCAAACAGAAAATGCAGAGACATCACAATTTCAGCATTTAGAAGATGATGAGGATGGTCTTTGGACCATGGATTTTGATGGCGCTGTGGGCAGCGATGGTGCTGGTATAGGTGTGTGGATTCGAAGTCCATTTTCTGTCCGAAACAAAGTCCCAAGCAAGGTACGAGTATGCTCTTACAAATTGGCATTTGATTGTTCAAACAATGAGGCGGAATATGAGGCTCTCATTGCTGGCCTGAAAATCCTTCGGAAATTGAAGGCAAAGAAGATAGCAGTATATGGCGACTCTGAGCTGGTTATAAAGCAAGTGAAAGGTGAGTTTCAGGCCAAGCATCCTCGTATGCGAGCATATCGAAATGCTTTCCTAGATATCTTGAAGTTGTTTTCTGAACATACTTTGACATGTGTGCCCCGTATCCAAAACGGTGTTGCGGATGCATTGGCTAAGGCAGCAAGTAATCTAAAAATCCCCATGAATTCCAGCAATAAGTTTGAGATTTATGTGAAGCACCGTCCTACAGTCCCAGACAATCAAAGATGTTGGCAAGTTTTCCAAGATGATGAAGAAATCAAGGATTTTCTGCAAGTTGAAGGTGAGTTCAAAGACATTTCCATAGACACAGAACCTGAGGAAGTAAATCAAATGGATGTATTGCAACTTAAAGACAATTTCATTCCTAAAGGATTAATTCCTTTGGAAGAGTTGTTCGATCAAGATGATGTGGCTCGCAAACCAACCTTGAGGCCAACGGAAGAAGGTGTCGAAGAAGTGAATCTCGGAACAGCTGAAAATCCAAAGATGGTGAAACTATCGAAAGCATTGTCGCCAAAGGTAAATGAAGAATTATGAATATATCAGATTGTTGTCTTCGTTTTCTAATGTTTTTGCATGGGATTATTCGGATTTTAAGACTTATGACACAAGTATTATTCAGCATACCATTCCCATAAAGCCAAATCAAAAGCCTTTCCGACAAAAGTTGAGAAGAATTAATCCTAAGTTGTTGCCATTGATTGAGAAGGAAGTTAACAGGTTGTACAAATCTGGAATTATAGTGCCAATCAGATTTTCCGATTGGATTTCCAATTTGGTACCCGTGAGAAAGAAGACCGGTGAGATCCGCTTGTGTATAGACTTTAGAAATCTGAATAAGGTGTCGCTAAAGGACAATTATCCGCTGCCCAAGATGGACCATATACTGCAGCGGGTAGTTGGGGCATCAAGGATGTCGCTACTTGATGGTTATTCAGGGTACAATCAGATTTTGGTGCATGAGGATGACCGCGACAAGACTGCATTCACTACTCCATGGGGAACATTTCATTATGCCAAGATGCCATTTGGATTGAAAAATGCAGGTGCCACCTTTCAGCGGGCGATGGACATGGCCTTTGCTAATGAGAAGGATGTCTTTTTGGTCGTTTATCTTGATGATTTAACTGTGTTTTCTAAATCTGATGAAGAACATTTGTATCATTTAACAATGGTGTTTCAAAAGTGCAGAAAATATGGTATCTCATTGAATCCAAAGAAGAGTCTTTTTGCCATGAGTGAAGGCAAGTTGTTGGGCCACATCATTTCCAAAGATGGCATTCGTATAGATCCTGCATGTGTGGAAGCCATTCAGCAATTAGAGCAGCCCCGAAACAAGAAAGAGATTCAGTCCTTTAATGGCAAGTTGAATTTTCTGCGTCGCTTTATTCCAAATCTTGCCGAACACCTTAGAGAAATCACTAACATGCTTAAAAAGGACAGCCAGCTCAAATGGACCGAAGAGGCGGTAAAGTCTTTCAATTTGGTAAAGTTAATTTTATCTTCAGCCCCAACTCTAATCAGCCCGGATTATACACAAGATTTTATTTTATTTTCATTTGCTTCTGAGCATACATTGGCAGTTGTGCTGATGCAAAAGAGAGATGGAGTTGAGAAGCCCATTGCTTTTTTCAGTCGTATTATAAGGGACGGAGCACTGAAGTATAATATCATTGAAAAACAAGCATTGGCGTTGGTAAAAGCCTTGAAAGATTTCCGTGTGTACATACTGAATTCCCATATTTTGGCATATGTTCCTAACGTAGCTGTTAAAGATGTTTTGGTACAAGCGGAACCGGAAGGAAAACGGGGTAAGTGGATTGCTGCACTATTGGAGTATGATGTGGAAATCAAGCCTACCAAGCTGATCAAGGGCCAAGGTCTCGCTAAATTGATGGCTGAAACAAATCTCCATGTCCTAGACATTAATTTGATTGCTGCCTTGTCCGACGAAGATGAAGAAAATTTTGCGCTACAGGTATCTGATATCTTTATTTCCTCTCCTTGGTATGCTGATATTGTATATGTGCTTCAAAATTTGTCTTCACCTCCCGGGATGCCTCGAAACAAAGCTAGGACATTGAAGTTAAAGGCTGCCAAATTTTGCATCATCAAATCTGCACTATATTGGAAAGACCCCGGTGGCATATTGCTGAATTGTTTGGTCGAGGAGGAAGCTAAGAGAGCTGTAGAGGATTTTCACAAAGGTGACTGCGAGGGTCACTTGTTTTGGAAGACCATGGCAAACAAGATCCTAAGGGCAGGTTTCTATTGGCCTTTGTTGTTTTCAGATGTATATAAAGCAGTCAAGAGTTGTCATGAATGTCAAATTTTTCAAGGAAAGCAGAAATTACAGCCCTTGCCTCTCAAGCCCATTGAAGTCAGCGCACCATTTCAGCAGTGGGGCTTAGATTTCATCGGCGAAATTCATCCAGCATCTTCCGGGCAGCATCTATGGATATTGACAGCCACCGATTACTTCACGAAATGGATTGAAGCCATTCCCACCCGGTAGGCCACGGACTTGGTAATTATTTCTTTCGTTGAAAATAACATATTGTCACGTTTCGATTGTCCACATAAGTTGATTACAGATAATGCAGCAGCGTTTAAATCAAAGAAGATGGTTGACTTTTGCTACAAATATAACATCAGCTTGGGGCATTCAACCGCTTATCATCCGCAAGGAAATGGGCTGGCTGAATCTTCGAATAAATCTTTGGTAAACATCATAAAGAAACTGCTGGAAAACAATAAGAAGAGCTGGCACAAACAGTTAGTAAATGCATTATGGGTTGATTGTGTAAGTCAGAAAAAGTCAATTGGTATGTCACCCTTTGAACTAGTTTACGGGACAGATGCGGTGTTTCCTACTTCACTTAGTATTCCGGTAGCAAAGTTGCTTCAGGAAGTTGGTGGTGAGGAGGATCCAATGCAAAGGCGGATTAGTCAAATGATTCATTTACAGCAGACACGGGAGGAGGTTCTTCAAAATACTCTTAAGTTGCAAGAGCGCATAAAGAAAATCTATGACAGAAAAGCAAAGCCGGATGACTTCCAGATAGATGATGTTGTTTTGAGGTGGGATGCCCGAAATGAAGACAAAGGGAAACATGGAAAGTTTTATAACTTATGGAAAGGTCCTTACAAAATTGCAGCATACCATGGTCCAAATGCCTTTCTTCTCAAGGAAATGAATGGTGATGATTGTCTCGGAGGGTCGGTCAATGGCCGACTGCTTAAAAGGTACCATGTCTGAGCATTTTCTGCTCTAGTCATTATCATTGTAATTACCATTTTACTTTATATTTCACTGCAAGTGTGCACTAATCTTTCATCTTTAGTCTGGGGACCGCGGTGAAGGCTATAATTCTGAAGATGGAGATTAGTTGGTGTGAGTTTTTTATGTTGTTTTTATCAGTCCATTTTCTATCCAAAAGTTGAGTTAGTTTGGGTCAAAGTTAGTCCAATTTTCAGTCAGTTGTTAAAGTCAATAAAGTTGTCCCGGTTTGGGTCACATATGTAAATAATGACTCCATTGCCCAATGATTGAAAAGCACTGGTCTGCTCTCCCAGAGGTCTAAGGTTCTTGGTACCTCCAAGGAGCTACCATCCCCATTGGAGCCAATGTTAGAGTCGGTCTAGTAGCCCTCCATCAGCGATCAAAGCTCTTTGCATTTGCATAAGTAGGTGTCTCATCAGTGTCATCTCATTGCATTCCATTAGGCATGCCATAACCCTGATGGAGGAGCTGGTGTCTTTATTCCCCTCTTGGCACTGCTGGATCAAGTTGTTTCAGTCAATAAACTCTTTCAAGGTTTCTTGTCTTGTCTTGAGGTCAAAAGTCCTAGGTCTAGGGTTTAGGTCCAATTTGTCTTTGAGGTCATGTCTTTAAAAGTCAATAAATGCCCAGCAGGCCAGAGGGATGACTATCAAAGTATTTCTTCAAAATATTTCATCTTGTACAGCTAATTTTTACCTTGGATTTAAAAACCCTGTTTTTAAAAACAAGGTCATTTTTTCATTTTTGTAAAAAGTTGTAAAAATTCAAAATTCTTCGAAAGTCAGCATGCAGCCCTGGTCCTCTTTGCCAAGATTCCTCAGAAGCTATCCCTACAAAAATTTTCAAGAAAAAGCATCAGTTCAACCAATTTCAGGACAAAAGGAAACCATAAAGTCAGCAGCATTTAAATTTTGAAAAAGTGTCAAGTTATAAACATTAGAAAGAGGGTTTGAGGGGAAATTAATTTAAATCAAGCCTATAAAGCCCCTCCCTCCCTCCATTTGATCATCATTTGCCTCAAAGCAATAGTGAAAAGCGATTTGGAGAGAAATTGGGCGAAATTGCAGACAGAGCCCGCGCGCGACCCGTCAAGACCTGCACGCGACGTGTTGGGCAGGCGCGACGCGTCAAGGGGGTCATAGCAGTTGGAAAAAAGCACTGGCACGACGTGTTGGGCGCGCGCGACCCGTCCAGACCTGCGCGCGACGTGTTGGGAATTCATCCACAAAAAATTGCCTGTAAACTGCAAAACGACCCCAAATTTCTTCAAGGTTGCAGGTAGGCCTCCAATCATCAAAATTTATTGTTTGCTAAAGCTTGAAAGAACATGAGAATGTATTTAAAAGCCATTATTTTCAAATGAGGAGTCCATGTGTATTTGCTTAAGAATGTCAAAGTGCTAGTAAAGCTAGGGTTTGTTTTGCTGTTTTCAAGGTCATCCTTTTCACCCCCACTTTTTCCCCACATCCCTTTACCACCTCCCATATCATTTCTACATAATCCCCCTACCAAAAATACCAAAAGCCCTAAAACCCTACCCCTATTCCTAAAAATCAATAATATAACCCTAAACCCTATCTCCCATAAAACCCTTGCAAATTATAATTGTGTGATGGTGTATATGTCATGATTCCTTCCCTTAATTCCCTATTTCATATATTTTCCCTAATTTCCCTTAAAAGTATCCCCTCCCTAACATCTCCCTTGTGTTATTTGTCCCCTTAAAACAACATTTCAACAATTAAAACAACAGATTTTTGAGCAGAAGCAGCAGTGCATTTCAACCACTTTGCTCTTGAAACCATGTCAGAAACCGAAACCGATTATGAGCAAAGTGATGACCGTGAGTCAACACCAGAGGTTGAGGTACAAAGGAGGCCTCACAGGGGTGGTAAGAGTGGTCACCATGTGAGAGAGGAGCTCACCTCTTTGACCTATTTGCAGGCTTGTCCACTTGCAATCACATGTTTCCGCCACCTCTCATGTTATGAATTTTGCGAGAGGATTTCTCAAATTCAGCACCATAGGGAATTGGTCTGCTTGTTTGTTTTGCATCTGCATGTTGGGCATGTAAATATTGCAGGGGTGGATTTTATATTGTCATCTGAAATTATTGCTCAAGCAACAGGGATACCCAATGTGGGAGAAGAGTGGAACAAGCGCAAACTATTGGACATATTTCAGTATGAGCCCTACATTAAACCTGCCTACATGAGGTACATGACTGGTGTATTTCCTTTCAGATTTTTGAGGGATGAGTATGCTCCCTTGATGAGGCTCATCATGCGCTATTTCACCTGTGAGGGCAGATTTTCATGTTTGTATTCGTACCATATTCGCTTGTTGATGCATTTCACACAGGTACGGATGATGAACATACCATTTTTCATGTGTCAGAATATTGAGAAGATGGTGCCCTTGATGCAGAGAAAGAGCCCAACACAGCAACACAGGAGCATCTATCATTATGGTTTGATCCAGCTTGTGGTCATACATTAGTTGGCTCAGCAGGGTATCCCATGGGAGGATTTTATCTCTCGAGATTTTTTCACAGCACCAGCATCATCACCCCCTGAGGTTGTTCATGAGGAGGGAGGGCCTTCACATCAGCATGATATTCCTGAGACCAGACATGTCAGCTCCCCTCCATGGGTCACATATCAGAAAGGCCACAGGGCCTTATTTGCATCAGCTAGGCGAGTATTTTCTCCACACCAGGTGGAAGGGGTCTCGCCTTCTTCATCAACACCGCGAGTGTTATCTCCACACCAAGTGGAAGGGGCCTCGCTTCCAACAGCAGCACAGGTACAGGAGAGAGGCAAGAAGCCCAATATTTATGAGGGGCCATCAGGTGATCCAGGCATAGATGTTGTTGACCTTGATATCAGTTCTCCTAGCCTAGAGCCAAAGGAGATCGTCTAGCACCTAAGGGCTGAAAATGACTCGTTACAGCAAAGATTGGAAATGGAAAATTGGACAATCACCTAATTAGAGCAGCGCAACAAGCAACTTGAAGATGAGCACACTCTTGATGAGTTGCGGAGGATCCATGAAGACCGCAATTTGGCTCGTAAGAGACCCGGTGATTTGGTACCCGTTGAGCGAGAGGCTATGCTTCTCCAGGTCAATGCTCATTTGGAGAGGTTGCTGGCCAAGGCAAACAAAGATAAGGACCTGCTCCGGAACATGAAGAACCACTATTGGGCCTGAATGCACGTATGCAAAGCAAGAATGAAGGTGCTCCAAAGACGGTTGGCCAAAGCACTAAAACGAAGGAAAAGGCCCGATCCCCTCCACATCTTGGCTGAGGCTTCCTTGAAGGAGCATGATGCTAAATGACTTAACTCCAGCACAAATTTAAAAAAAAATTGAGCATTTTTGGGTCACTTGTGAATTTTTGGGCAAAAAATAGGTTTTCTTCACCAACACGTCGCGCGCCGCGCGCGACCCTTTCGATGGGCAACTCCATTTCGGGAAAACTCAGCATTTTTGGATTTGTCATGCAAAGATACACCTGCTCAGAAATTACCAAGATATTTCATCAAATTTTGAGCCTCCATAAGGTAAAAAAAAAAAGCAAAAAATGACTTTTTGCCACCTTTTTGACACACAGGAAGCAGTCTTGGGAGATTGCAATTTTGGAGGGGCAAATGGACACCAAATTCAGAAATTCCACTTGGGTTGGAAAGTAGACATCCAGACCTTTCCAACAAGCCCACTTTTGCCTCATTTGGACACCTGGAAGTGACTCACAAGCAGATCCAAAGGCGCGCGACGTGTTCAGGATCAGGGCGCGACGTGTTGGGCAGTTTTCACAGAAATTCACCTACAGCTCAGCAAAACGCAATTTTGACTGGATTTGACTTTTTGGAGTAGATTTTGATCCTCCTTGTTGTAAATTATGTAATTTTATGATATTTTGACACTTATTTATCTCTTCTAGAAGATTCATTCATGAGATAGGCAACAATTTAATGAATGAATTGGTTTCCTAGCTTATAGAGGCAAGTTGTTTTGACTGCCTAGTTTTTAGTGCTCAGTTTAGAATTGGTTGAAACAGCTCCTAGGATAGTGAGCTCGACCCCTAGAGGCAAGGAAAGATGTTAGATTTCCTATATTATGTACTTTCTTGGTCATTTTCATGGTTGGACTCTTGAGGGAAAAAGCTCTATTGTATTACTCATTATATCTCTGCAATTTTAGCAAAGGAAGAAAGACCAGGGTTTTGCAGTCCTTTTTGGGATTCCTGTGGTTACATGTATTGATGGTGTGTTTCTCTTTGTACTTGTAAGTTTGTTATGTGAATCATCTCCTTACTTTTCCTTCTGCAAATTAGGCAAATGAAGTGTTAAAGTAGAATTCATGATTGCCATGCTCTGCTTTTAAGTTTGCTTAATATCAATGTTTTCATCTGTTTAAGGAGAACTCAAGGTGTTTACTTGCTCTCCTTAGCTCCTCACCAGTCATTCTTGCCCTTCTGACTCTTTCAAAGGCATCAATACAGTCTCCTACCTTGCCCCAAAGAACCCCCTGCAAAAACTGTGTCCAATCCCCGCACCCAAAATTGCCTTTTTCCGATTTTCCACCAAAATCCTAAAAAAAAATCTCAAATCAAACCTTTTATCAGTTTACTACCCTAAAATCAGTGTTCTTTATTGGTTATCTCGCCCGTTGAAGATCTTTACCGAGATAGACCGGAGAGAGCCCTCTCCTGCCCCGTAGGGCTAGCTACGAGGCTAAGTGGTTTGATGTTGCCTTGAAGTTTACCTTTCTCAGCCTGAGGTGAAATTTCGTGTGCTAACACCTTGGAGAGTGAAACCCATATCACTCATTTTGATGAAAAATGGGTTGATGAAAAGGTCAAGTCAATTCCATCTTCAATTCATTGCACTCTCCCCATAGAGATCAAAGTTAATATTTCTCATATTCTTCTTGTTACTTCAGATTCCACCACACAAGGGGGAATTTCACTCGTTTCCACGGAACCCCCTCCAAGTACTGGGGTCATTTCCTTTTCTTGGAATAAACTGACAAAACCTTGTCTCCCTTCTCACATCCATGTCCAAATCATTGTGAAATCTTGTGGTAGAAATGTGTGTCGCACAAATGTAGATGAAGGAGATTTTATTAGTATTATATCCTCAATTGCTTGGCAAGATTTAGTTTCCCCTCATCTTGTGTCTGTTACACAAAATATGTTGGCTTTTAATAGAAGAGTTAGTGAACCCTCAAGGATCCTTCCTCAGTTGCATATTACCTTGGAAGGAATAATTGTCTGTATTGATGTTATGGTAGTCCAAGGCTACTTGCATTTCAATTTGCTCCTTAGGAGAGACTATGTCTATGTCATGAAATTTTTCGTGTCCACACTCTTTCGTGTGATGTATTTCCATCATAATGGAAACAATGTGACTATTAACCAGCCTTCATTTGTTGCCCCTGATATGACTACCAAGCATCCAAAATCCCCATATGTTCCCTATACATGAGTGGTATCCACCCCACCATAGGTTAATTATGTGGAAACTTGTCCCACTCCTTCACTTATCGATGAAAATGATCCTTTGGATATATGCTCCACATAATTTGACTTAAATCTAGTAAGTGACATGATGAACCCTTCAATTGGGACATTGGAGCTTGATATTCTTACCCCTATGAGTCCCTTGACATGAATTGCTTCCATAGAATTGTTCTTCCATCTAATGAAGACCTCCTGGAAGTCATGGTTGAGTTGTGTCCTTTGGCATGTATTCCTTCAAGAGAATTGTCCTCTTGGAATCCATGACAAGGTTCCATGAGCACAGTTCTTTTTATATTGTCAAGCTCATTAAAAAATGAAACAAGGTGATATAAGCATAGTTCTTTTTTTGTGTCAAGCTCGTTAAAAAATGAAACAACATGCACGAGCATAGTTCTTTTCCTCTATAAATCTCATTAAAAAATGAAATAGATTCCCCTCTAATTGATTCGAATCTTTGACTAGATCTCATAAATGTTGAGTCGAGTCTTTCATATGATCTCGTGAATGAACCTTCATTTCATTTGCTTATTAGTAACTAGTAGTCTACTTGGGCAAATAAAACGAAGCTTTGGGGTCAAGTGCCTCTTCAGTTTATGCTTGGGGGGCATAGAACTTATCTCAAGCACAATTTTTCTTTGTTTCAAACTTGTGTAAAAATGAAACCATTCTCAAGCATAGTTTTCTCTGTTTCAAGCTTGTATAAAAATGAAACCTATCTCAAGTACATTTCAGTTATTATTTTAAAGACTCATTAAACTCATGAAAATATTGTGCTTCTTTTGTTATATTTTCATGCTCATAAAATTTAAATGAAAACATTGAGTACTTTTGTCTTTTTTTGCTCATTGATTAAATTCAAAATCAATGATATGAGTACGCTTTTATCGCTTTTTTGGACTAGTTAAAACTTACGAAAAAGGAACCCCCCTCCACGCCTTATCTCTTGTGATTGCCAGTCTATTTCTTCAATGTGAGCCTTGGTTTTCTCATTCCATCGATTTGGAAGATCATTAGCTTTCACTTGGTGTTTTACCCTTTCCTGAGGAACCGTTGGGATGAGAGGTCTTATTATCATGCCTCTTGACCTCTACATGTTTTGAGCATTTCCATCTTGAATGGAACTAGTTGCTACCCTTTATCCCACTCGTTCCTCCACAAGGAGTTCTCTTTAGTGCTCTTTTTAGACTCCTAAAATATGAAAAGATTTTCAAGTACATTGATTTATTTTGAACTCATAAAAGTACATGAAAGGACGTCTACCTAGTATAAGTTTACCCCTTTTACATACCAAGTAGAATAGTTAGGAAAAAGGTATGCTTTAGTCAATCATGGCTAAAAGAGTTCTCTCTTACATTATTTTAACCTTTTTCAGGTTTGAGAGACTAAATTTACGAAAAAGAACATTTTGGAGTTTACTCAAGTTTTTCTCCTAACTCCCCAAACATGAAAATCAATGTGCTTTACTTTCTCTAGGCTTGTTAGAATTTACATTGAAAGAACTACATGAGTTTTATTTTTGCCTCTTTTCAAACTCTTAAAATATGAAAAGGAGTCGAGTTACCCCTAAATTGGAATCATAAAACTAAACAATATATGACTCATAAATCATGATGAGACCAAACCACTCCTTCCTAGGGTTAACTAAAAATACTCTAAAGGACTCGTACGAAGGATGAGCTTACACGCCAAACATATATTATCCTCCTCAACCTTGCATAAAAATAAAGAGGTACTTTCCAGTAATGGTGGCGAGGAATGTGAAAGAAACATTTGATTTTTATATTATGAAAAGGCAGTATGTCACTCTTAAACATGACACTTTGTCACATTTTGTGCCTGCATTACGAAATCCATTTGCCTCTCAGTTGATCATACCTCATTGAAAGTCTTTAGAATGGTTTTTTGAGTCAAACGTTGCCAAGTCGAAATTTCATATCACCAATATGTTCAAGAGAAATCCAATCTCAATTAAAATTATCTTGTGAATCATAGCCTTCAATCACGTTGGCCATCCCTAAGTCAATCATGAGTTACTCTGAAAATTTGTTCTTCAAAACTTGACATGAGTTTCATGTTGTAGGCCCTCTTGCGATGGATCATTTCATATTGACTTCATCTCATTATCTAGGAAGTTGATATAGAAACCTCCTTTAGTACCTTGAAGCCTATATGCCTAAATGGCAGGTTTCTCGCTTTCAATGACAACTTCTCATCATTGACCTTCAATCGGATGATTCTATTAGTGTTCGACTTCAAGACATCTATTCACACTTCGTAGATTGTACTTGAGTACCTTGAGAACCATCGCCATTATTGGTGGTTTCTCTCACACCTGTTGACGGTTCACATCATTGCCCAATAATTAGGTGGTTTCTACCATGTTCGACTTCGAGACATTTACTCGCACAATTATATTCACATTATGGATCGATATAGATGAAGACTAAGACCCTAGATCTAATTTCATCCTTCCATACTGCGTGGAGTTTTAAATATGCATGATTGTAATTATAGATCCATATTTGATGGTTGTGTCCATACCAAGTCTACCACTTACATGGATCTTTGTACATTTCCATACTTTTCTTTGAGATACAGTACTCTAATTATGGGAATGGCTACCTCAGTGATGATTATATTAAAATATTGTATTGTAATCCTTGATTGTTTGTTTCAACTCTCCAACTAGTTGGTCTCTAATCCAAACATTTGCATGATAAAGTGCTACAGTCCTCAAACTCCTTTTTTGAATTTACACTTTAGTAGGCAATCTGTTACATGCCATTTTGTCACCATTAGGAAAATTATCGTAAATCTAGATCTCTCACTATCCGATGAACTCTGCAAGCAATCCCTTACAATGTTGGAAACAAAATCGTTCTAGAAAGAATAAGAATCCTAGATTACATTGCTTAAAAACCCAATTTCAAGCATTGGCACACTTTTCCTAGCCATTACCCACATAAACACAGTTATGATCATTATATTATGCACAATCTTGTGCTCTACCTTCCATTAAAAATTGTAACAACCTTTTAACATAGGTAAAAATAAAAAGCAATTTCTAGAAGCCTTGTTGAGGAATATTATACCAACAAGAAGGACTCAAGACCCTACCTATTTGGGCCTCATCCTATGGTTCATGAATCTATTCCCTCTCATTATGGAACCTGTTAGCGCTTGAGATTTCACCCTAGGCTGAGGAAGGTAAACCTTCAAGGCTACATCAAACCATTTCACCTCGTAACTAGCCCTACGAGGTATGAGAAGGCTCTCTCGGGTCAGATTTCGGTAGATCTTTCAATATGATAAGCTGACCAATTAGGAATAAAGATTTTAGGCTAGTAAATTGATAATGGAGGTTGATTTAAAGATTTTTGGGGTTTTTGGTGGCAATTGGAGGGAGTGCAATTCAGGGTGCGGGGATTGGGCTCAGTTTTTGCAGGGGGATCTTTGGGCAAGGTAGGAGTGAGTGCTGATGCCTTAATCTGAGATGGATGATCATGAATGATAGAAGAGGAGCTAAAGAGGGCAAACAACAACTTTGAATCCTCTTTAGACAGTGGAAAACATAGATATTGAACAAAATTAAAAGTTGAGCATGGCATGCATGAATTCAAACTTTATCACTTCATCTGTTCAATTAGCAGCAAAGAAAGAGATGGAACACATAAACACACTTACAATAACATGTAGAGAACACACCATCAACACAACAATCCACAAGAATCCACAATGATGTCTGCAAAACCCTGGCCTTCCTTTTCCTTAAATTGCAGTAATAGATGTACAATATACAATAATGCTTCTCCCACAAGAGTCCAACCATGAAAATGAGCAAGAGAAGGCATAATATAGACCATATAACTCCTTTCCCCACCTCTAGGGGTCTAGCTCAGCTTCCTAGGAGCAGTTTGAACTAATTCTAAACTTAGCACTAGATAATAGGCAGTCAAAACAACTTGCCTCTAAAACTTAGCTAACTCATCCATGCATTAAATATTCACTATTTACATCAAGGAAGCTTCTAGAAGGGTTAAGAGAGATTAAATCTATCAATGTGCCATGAAAATTATCCATACATCCATAATTTACAAGTACAAATGATCAACCAAGGTAAAAAACAGAGTTTGCAGGCCTGAAAAGTCAAAACTGGCAATTTTAGCTCGAGGGGTCGCGCCCCCTGCTCGAGTGGTTGCGCCCCTTTGCAGCACTTTTTGAGTGGGTTCCAGTTGTCCAAATCAAGTGCAAGATGGCTCATTGGAAAGATCTGTGTGTCTACTTTCCATCCCAAGTGGAATTTCTGAATTTGGAGTTGATTTGACCCCTCAAAAGTCAATTCTCCCAAGGTCACTTTCTGCAACTCAAAAAGTGGGCAGGAAGTCCAAATTTTGATGTATTTTGAGCTTTTGGAGGCCCAAATCTCAAAATCAAGTTGACCCCAAGTATAGGTAATTCTAGTTTTTGCATGCCCTTTCCAAAAATGTCAACTTTTTGTGATTCTGAGCAGTCCTCCCGAGTGGTCGCGCGCGGGGTGAGATCACTCCAATGGCCAAAACCTGTAAATTGCACAAAAAATTCACAAATGACAAAATTTTCTCCAAATTTCTTGAAATTTGGGCTGGGAGTCCCCAATCAAGTACCATGCTCAGTCAAAGAGGCTTTGGCCAAAGTTTGGAGTGGATCAGGCGTTTTCCTTCGTTTTTGTGCTTTGGCCAACCGTCCTTGGAGCACCTTCGTTCTCGCCAGTATTTTTGACATTTCTCTCAAACCATGACACCTGTGTAAAAAGTGAAAGAGGTTTTTCTTCCTTTGCATGTTATGTACAAAAACCTCTCTCAGTTTTCCAAAATTCATCTTTGATTGCTCTGGAACATCATTTGAGTGCGACTTGTCCCGATGTGTGAAGCAAGGAATTTTGTCGAAATGGAGCGAGATGAAGGGGATAGGGGGCTTCTAAATTCTTGGGGAAATTTGTGGGAGTGAGGAGGGATGTTAGGAAGCAGGGGAAAGTGGAATCTCAGTGATTGAGTGAGGGGAAGGGGTCGAAAAGGGAAAAACACAGGCCAAACCTAGAAAATTGCCAGGTTGTAGCTAGAAACTAGGGTTTGTGCAAAAATGAGGAATTTGGCGGATCTAAGGGATGGGAAGTGTTTGATAAGGTACTTTAGGGATAGGGAAAGGTGTATGAACATCAGGAAACAAGTTTTGCCGGTGATTTGACCATCCAAGAGAAATTGGCTTCAAAACCCTAAGAGAGGGAAATGACCTTGCCTAGGCACAACTGAAGCATGAATAAGGTGTGAAATGACTCATTCGACACTGACATGATAATGACAACCCTCTAAATGATGATAGGCTCAGCTGAATGATGACATGGACTGACATTTGGGCAAACCCTAGACCTAATGCCTAATGACCAAATTTTGCTTGAAGACTCACTGAAATGACAAAATTTGACTTGGAAACTCTGAGACCACTTTGTAAGAGCATATTTGATCACTGTAGGAAGGCTGGAAAGACTGACACTAACATTGGCTCCAATGGGGATGGTAGCTCCTTGGAGGTGCCAAGAACCTTAGACCTCTGGGAGAGCAGACCAAGTCATTGGGCGATGGAGTCAAAAACTCAAGCTGAAATGCATGACTGAAAAATGATGACTTGATAACACAAATTGACTCTCACTCAACTAAAAACTGACTCAACACTTAAACACAACCGACAAACTGAAAATGATGCTCAAAGTGGAGCTTATTCATCAAAACCTACTCTACCAGTTTCATTCATCACCTGATCAAGTGAAATGAAACAACCAATGCAACCAAGTAAGTATCTCATCTGCTGTTTGAAATCTCCGCAAGTTCTCACTTATGACCAACAAGAGAGAACTAATGAAAGGCAACTCCCATGACAACTTAGGAACAGATCCGCTGAATGATATGAATTCTCTATCCGCCTCCAAAAACACTGCATAAGGATCTTGAAATTCAAGCACACTGGAACTTAACTCATCGAATGGATTACTTCTCTTTTCCTCATACCATGAATGCAAACTTTGATCTGAGCCTTGTGATGAGACCTCTGCTGAAAATGACAAAGAAACTGACTGCCATTTCAAGCTTGTATCAACACAAATTTCAAGCTCACATGTAGTCAATGGAGAAAGACTTTGACTGCAAACCTCATCCAAAACATCAGCAATTGGATCATGAAAAGCTTGAAAAGACTGTTGCAACCCATTTTCTATTGGTTCCAATGTGATTACATGATTGCCTACATGCTGCTCATTCTTCACTGAAGATGGACTATGCAAATTTCCCTTCAAATACTGAAATGATTCAAAACAGAAAGGTAGGGAACCTTCTTGTATCATTTGATCAAATATGTCAGCTTCCATACTTTCATCTGCAACTTGACAACCAATGGCATTTGGGGACTGCAAATCTGAATATGTAAAGTCTGGAGCAAGGTTTTTATTGCCTTCAAGATGGTCTAGATCAAATACCATGAATGCAAACTTTGATCTGAGCCTTGTGATGAGACCTCTGCTGAAAATGACAAAGAAACTAACTGCCGGATCAAGCTTGTATCAACACAAATTTCAAGCTCACATGTAGTCAATGGAGAAAGACTTTGACTGCAAACCTCATCCAAAACATCAGCAATTGGATCATGAAAAGCTTGAAAAGACTGTTGCAACCCATTTTCTATTGGTTCCAATGTGATTACATGATTTCCTACATGCTGCTCATTCTTCACTGAAGATGGACTATGCAAATTTCCCTTCAAATACTGAAATGATTCAAAACAGAAAGGTAGGGAACCTTCTTGTATCATTTGATCAAATATGTCAGCTTCCATACTTTCATCTGCAACTTGACAACCAATGGCATTTGGGGACTGCAAATCTGAATATGTAAAGTCTGGAGCAAGGTTTTTATTGCCTTCAAGATGGTCTAGATCAAATACCATGAATGCAAACTTTGATATGAGCCTTGTGATGAGACCTCTGCTGAAAATGACAAAGAAACTAACTGCCGGATCAAGCTTGTATCAACACAAATTTCAAGCTCACATGTAGTCAATGGAGAAAGACTTTGACTGCAAACCTCATCCAAAACATCAGCAATTGGATCATGAAAAGCTTGAAAAGACTGTTGCAACCCATTTTCTATTGGTTCCAATGTGATTACATGATTGCCTACATGCTGCTCATTCTTCACTGAAGATGGACTATGCAAATTTCCCTTCAAATACTGAAATGATTCAAAACAGAAAGGTAGGGAACCTTCTTGTATCATTTGATCAAATATGTCAGCTTCCATACTTTCATCTGCAACTTGACAACCAATGGCATTTGGGGACTGCAAATCTGAATATGTAAAGTCTGGAGCAAGGTTTTTATTGCCTTCAAGATGGTCTAGATCAAATACCATGAATGCAAACTTTGATCTGAGCCTTGTGATGAGACCTCTGCTGAAAATGACAAAGAAACTAACTGCCGGATCAAGCTTGTATCAACACAAATTTCAAGCTCACATGTAGTCAATGGAGAAAGACTTTGACTGCAAACCTCATCCAAAACATCAGCAATTGGATCATGAAAAGCTTGAAAAGACTGTTGCAACCCATTTTCTATTGGTTCCAATGTGATTACATGATTGCCTACATGCTGCTCATTCTTCACTGAAGATGGACTATGCAAATTTCCCTTCAAATACTGAAATGATTCAAAACAGAAAGGTAGGGAACCTTCTTGTATCATTTGATCAAATATGTCAGCTTCCATACTTTCATCTGCAACTTGACAACCAATGGCATTTGGGGACTGCAAATCTGAATATGTAAAGTCTGGAGCAAGGTTTTTATTGCCTTCAAGATGGTCTAGATCAAAACTTGTTGACAGCTGATTTCTAATTTCATGGAAGTTGTCTCTAATGAACTGACATGAATCAAAACAAAAAGGCAAAGATCCGCCACTTACTTCAAACTGTGCTGCACTTTCCTCGTCAATGTCATAGCTGATATGTGATGGATGAACATTGTATTCAAGCTACTGAAAATGAACTTTTTCCTCCCACAAACTAGCTGCGGATTTGATTGCAAGATTGGCTTCTTTTTGGAGAACATAATCATCATCATACTGATCAAAACGAGGCAAATCCTCACTATAAAACACATCATCAAGCATGCATGTCATATCAATAGATCTCTCTTCTCCAAGGTGATCTACAAAACAATCATTATCAGATCTATGACAACTAGGGTAAGAAACAAAATGTTTTGGATCAGCAACTTGTTCTTCTTCAATCAGCGAGCCATGAGCATCATAATCATTCCTTGAGGTGACCTTCTCCATCATCTTTTCCACTGCACTTACCAAAATGTCAAGCTTTACCTCTAGAGATGTTGATTTTTCCGGATCTATGCTTTTCATCTCTTCTTCCTTCATTCTTGCCCTTCGGATCAGCAAATGAGCCTCTACACTTACTGCACTGTTTTGCATCTCGTGAAGTGTTGCAATATTCTTTTCTCTCAGCTGAAACTCCATCTCCAGATCAAAGGCACCCGGATAGTGCAAGAGAGCAGATCTAGGAGAAGGTCTAATATCAACTGGCATCGCATAATAAACTTGGTTAAATCTGGCCGAAAACTGTTGTACTGTCTCCCCTGGCAATCTTTTCAGCTGGTTATACTCTTCTACAATCAAGAAAAGGTTCTGCCCAATCATCCACCTGTCGAGAAAAACTTTGACGAACTGCTGGAAATCTGAGATGCTTGCATCAGGCAGGGTTTTGAACCAACTCTTCACTTTGGCTTGCAAAGAAAGAGCAAAAAGCCTTATACTAACATCTTCTTCATCAACTTCAAAAAGATCTAGAAAATTCTCAAAATTCTGGACATGTTGCTCAGCGTTGACATTCTTACATTCACCATCAAACATCGGCAAGTATAGATCATAGTTTTTGGGAAAAGCATGAAGAACAGAAGGTAAAACAAGAGGTTTATACCGATCTGGAATTTTACAAGGTGTAGGGGTATGTACAGCAGGTATAGAATCAGTCTTGGTTGCTTGGGATTCATCAATTAGAAGATGGCCATCACAAAATTCGGAAAAAGGATCTTGATCAAGCTCAAAGGTATGCAAATCTTTGGTATTCACACTCTTCAAAGAGAAAGAATCAACTGCAGGCCTGGGATCTTTTCTGAAATACAATATACTTTGCAAAGCCTTCTTAACATTCTTGGGAAAAGAGAAGAAATAATTTATGACAAGGAACAAAATGTCTTGGATAAAATTCCAACTTGAATACCTGATATGTCCATGTTGTCCTTTCATGTTTCTGCTGGTCGGGATCATCCTCCAGTGGAGTCTTTGGATCTGATCTTGAAAATGATTTAGAGTCGCCAAGTGAATGATTTCAGCCTTATCAGTGTCTGGTCGTTGTCCACTATCAACAATCAGATCTGAACTTGATACATGTACTGGGGTGAAATGCAAATGAAGTGCTGTATTCACAAGCTCACGGAGATTGACTGAAGCAGCGTTTATCTACTAACGCTAATGTAAAACAAGAGTGTTTTCGAAGGCTACCTGGCATAACTTCAGGCTCCGTTTAAGACTTATGAAACAAACACATCAATCCACAAACAAGTTTGTTCTCCCCAGTATGGTCGCCACTATGTTAGCGCTTGAGATTTCACCCTAGGCTGAGGAAGGTAAACCTTCAAGGCTACATCAAACCATTTCACCTTGTAGCTAGCCCTACGAGGTATGAGAAGGCTCTCTCGGGTCAGATTTCGGTAGATCTTTCAATATGATAAGCTGACCAATTAGGAATAAAGATTTTAGGCTAGTAAACTGATAAGGGAGGTTGATTTAAAGATTTTTGGGGTTTTTGGTGGCAATTGGAGGGAGTGCAATTCAGGGTGCGGGGATTGGGCTCAGTTTTTGTAGGGGGGTCTTTGGGGCAAGGTAGGAGTGAGTGCTGATGCCTTAATCTGAGATGGATGATCAGGAATGATAGAAGAGGAGCTAAAGAGGGCAAACAACAACTTTGAATCCTCTTTAGACAGTGGAAAACATAGATATTGAACAAAATTAAAAGCTGAGCATGGCATGCATGAATTCAAACTTTATCACTTCATCTGTTCAATTAGCAGCAAAGAAAGAGATGGAACACATAAACACACTTACAATAACATGTAGAGAACACACCATCAACACAACAATCCACAAGAATCCACAATGATGTCTGCAAAACCCTGGCCTTCCTTTTCCTTAAATTGCAGTAATAGATGTACAATATACAATAATGCTTCTCCCACAAGAGTCCAACCATGAAAATGAGCAAGAGAAGGCATAATATAGACCATATAACTCCTTTCCCCACCTCTAGGGGTCGAGCTCAGCTTCCTAGGAGCAGTTTGAACTAATTCTAAACTTAGCACTAGATAATAGGCAGTCAAAACAACTTGCCTCTAAAACTTAGCTAACTCATCCATGCATTAAATATTCACTATTTACATCAAGGAAGCTTCTAGAAGGGTTAAGAGAGATTAAATCTATCAATGTGCCATGAAAATTATCCATACATCCATCATTTACAAGTACAAATGATCAACCAAGGTAAAAAACAGAGTTTGCAGGCCTGAAAAGTCAAAACTGGCAATTTTAGCTCGAGTGGTCGCGCCCCCTGCTCGAGTGGTCGCGCCCCTTTGCATCACTTTTTGAGTGGGTTCCAGTTGTCCAAATCAAGTGCAAGATGGCTCATTGGAAAGATCTATGTGTCTACTTTCCATCCCAAGTGGAATTTCTGAATTTGGAGTTGATTTGACCCCTCAAAAGTCAATTCTCCCAAGGTCACTTTCTGCAACTCAAAAAGTGGGCAGAAAGTCCAAATTTTGATGTATTTTGAGCTTTTGGAGGCCCAAATCTCAAAATCAAGCTGACCCCAAGTATAGGTAATTCTAGTTTTTGCATGCCCTTTCCAAAAATGTCAACTTTTTGTGATTCTGAGCAGTCCTCCCGAGTGGTCGCGCGCGGGGTGAGACCACTCCAATGGCCAAAACCTGTAAATTGCACAAAAAATTCACAAATGACAAAATTTTCTCCAAATTTCTTGAAATTTGGGCTGGGAGTCCCCAGTCAAGTACCATGCTCATTCAAATAGGCTTTGGCCAAAGTTTGGAGTGGATCGGGCGTTTTCCTTCGTTTTTGTGCTTTGGCCAACCGTCCTTGGAGCACCTTCGTTCTCGCCGGTATTTTTGACATTTCTCTCAAACCATGACACCTGTGTAAAAAGTGAAAGAGGTTTTTCTTCCTTTTCATGTTATGGACAAAAACCTCTCTCATTTTTCCAAAATTCATCTTTGATTGCTCTGGAACATCATTTGAGTGCGACTTGTCCCGATGTGTGAAGCAAGGAATTTTGTCGAAATGGAGCGAGATGAAGGGGATAGGGGGCTTCTAAATTCTTGGGGAAATTTGTGGGAGTGAGGAGGGATGTTAGGAAGCAGGGGAAAGTGGAATATCAGTGATTGAGTGAGGGGAAGGGGTCGAAAAGGGAAAAACACAGGCCAAACCTAGAAAATTGCCAGGTTGTAGCTACAAACTAGGGTTTGTGCAAAAATGAGGAATTTGGCGGATCTAAGGGATGGGAAGTGTTTGATAAGGTACTTTAGGGATAGGGAAAGGTGTATGAACATCAGGAAACAAGTTTTGCTGGTGATTTGACCATCCAAGAGAAATTGGCTTCAAAACCCTAGGAGAGGGAAATGACCTTGCCTAAGCACAACTGAAGCATGAATAAGGTGTGAAATGACTCATTCGACACTGACATGATAATGACAACCCTCTGAATGATTATAGGCTCAGATGAATGATGACATGGACTGACATTTGGGCAAACCCTAGACCTAATGCCTAGTGACCAAATTTTGCTTGAAGACTCACTGAAATGACAAAATTTGACTTGGAAACTCTGAGACCACTTTGTAAGAGCATATTTGATCACTGTAGGAAGGCTGGAAAGACTGACACTAACAGAACCCTAATCCCCTTCTTTGTGGATATGATCCTTAGAAATAGGATATCTAACCCACTCCCCTTGGCTTATGAATTCAGCACAGATCAGAGGGGAAGGGATTGACTTTTGATGTAAACCAGTGTTGTCAATCTGAGGTGGGAAGCTTTTCACTTAAGAGAAGATTGGAGACTATTGGAAGGATATTTGTCAACATCAAGGCTAGGTTGTATCTCTCCTTTCTATTCAAATATAATACAAAAGAGTATTTCTTTCTCACTATATTATCCATATGATCTGATACGTTGAATGTTTAATTTCATTATCCATTAGTTATGATATTAGGTACTAGTCTCGTTGATCACTAGTATAGGTCGTATTGAATCATTTATATATCATGTGCCTTTGATCTTGTGTTTGTTACTATATTTTCAGGTTCGACTTCTTAACATTGGGAAGTTGCATCAAACCATAGAAAGGATCTTCATCAGTCATTTGTTGGAAAGGTATGGATTTCATACCCCAATATTCCTACTAATGATTCAATAGAAACAAACCTAGGGAAAGATTTACTAGTTTGTTTGTTTCCTACTAGATTCAGTCATTAAGTCTAGGGAGATATTGTCTTGTCCGCAAGACAAGATTTTTCCGCCTAACACGCACACACTATTTTTTGTTGTACTTGGGGAATATATGTAAAGTAGAATTTTGATGTATATGTAACACCCTCCTGCCACATCTACCCAAGCAACTGGTCAACCAGGGTAAACATGCAACGAGAGGCCACTATGATATGATTTGACCTCCTAAGTCACATTAAGGAAGTGGAAACAACATAAACACATCATACAGACATTCAACATCAGCATTAGGACCCTCATGAACCAATCCAACCTTGTTGCCAATCATCCCTTGGGTCCCACTGATGTTTTGGACCACATGACCTCTAGACGGTCTCATGTTATGGGCATGCCAGTGTCCAGGGACCTATGGAATCTCTCACAAGCCTGCAAGATAGCGTTGAGCGACTATTTTTCACAATGTTGTGCCAGCATCCCCAGTATTTGAGCCACTTTTTCGGGCCCATAGCCCAAGTCACTGCCTAGAATTGAATGACATATTCAGAATAGTAAAATAACAGATAAATGACAGTGCAAATGCAATTACTTGAATGAGACCTTGTTGGACCCCTACTAGCCATGACAGGAATTTCGTCAAACATATCACGAATATGTAATCTACAGGTGTAAATAACAGATCTGAGCATAGGGATCTCATACTTAGCTGAGAATCGGTAGGAAACATTGATGCTTCAACACATTAACTGTCATTTCATCCATTAGGCCATAGATACATTCTACTTTCATTTATAAGTAAAAACATGATGAGATTCATACATAGCTATTGTCATAAAACACATATATAACCAGCATAATAAAAGCATAAATACCAACGAAATCACAACCATATAAACCACATATAACTATTATAATACTCATGGATTTACAAGGAGAAATAACCTCATATTGATGATGAAAAATCCAAACCTGGGATGAGACTTCTATGTTCCACTTGACCATAGAACGGTTGAGCCAAATCTCTCTTCAATCATTCACCCTCGTGCCATATTCCAATCATGAATGTGGGACCTCATAGAACACGTCAATCCAAACCATCCAAAGCTTCTAGAGGCCATCCACCTCATCCCATCAAACAGTGATTTCACCTCACGGTCAGACATCACAAAACCATCATCAGGTCGGTCTCTATCCAAGCCTCCCAAGGCTCCAAAGAGTTTGTTCCAACCAAGGCTCCAGGACTAGTAACTCAACCCACAGCTTTTACCGGGCTCCAGAGAGTTTGTCCAACCAAGGCTCTAGGACTAGTAGCCCAACCCACCAAGGGCTCTAGATCATTTTTCCAACCAAGGCTACGGGACTAGTAACTCAACCCAAGTTGTTACAGGGCTCCAAAGCGTTTGTCCAACCAATGGTCCAGGAACTAGTAACTCAACCCAAGCTAAGAAAACATGAGAACCAACCAGAACAAAACAATGAAATGAACCCACAATTTCCATCGCTATCCAAGAAATGGAAAGGCTAGGCAATCCATTGTCAAACCCAACCATCCTCCATGCCAATGACAGATCACAACCAACAAACCACATGCATATGCCATGCATGCCAAAACTAGTGAGTAAAACATACATGCAACTTGTTACCTGCAAACAAATCCAGTTGTAGTTGTTGATCTCGATGTCCGCTTATGCCTTCCTACTCTTCCTTTGCCTTCTTGCGCCAAAAATCCAAGTATGCCACACCCTCCAAGAGTGCTCCAAGAAAACTCTAAGTATCCAAGAGTATGAGAGAGAGAGAGAGAATAATAAGAGAACTCCAACACTAAACTGACAAAAGGTTACCAACTTATCCTCATAAGCCTTTTGTGAATGAGGCCTCTATTTTATTCATTTTCTTTTCCTTCAATTTCCTCCTCACATGCAACCTGTGACCTTTCATCTCCCTTTTCTCCTAATTTCCATTATTTTCAAAAATAAATGTGCCAAAAACGTCATTTTGCCTTTCCAAAGCCTTAGTCATTGCCTTTTCCAATTTCCTTAGCCATTAATAACCAAATGAACACCCACACTAGGATGTCTTGCCCAACATTCATCTTGGAATAAGTGTCCCATCAACTGTGGTTATTATTTTTTGTGTTTATTAACTTATATTACATGGAATTTTCACCAAGCTTGTTACATTATATTTATCATTGCTCAAGCTTTTATAATTTTTCTTGATGAGTTGGTATGTGATCGAATTTAGGCTTCTTTGATCCATATCTAGTTTTTGAGAAATCTTTTTCGGTGATAATCACATCAAGAATCATTTGTCAACACATTTCGAACTAACCAGTGTGGTTCATCATCAGGATAAGATGAAGAATCAGATCAGGAGTTGGTGTGTGTCGCACATGATTCTATGTCTAAACTCATTATGTACGCCCCTTATTCTATCTTCTAGAATTAGACACTTTTTTGTTGCAAAGTGAACCCATTGAGGAAAGGAGTGCATGAGTGCACTCTTAAGCCTTGAGTGGGAATCATTCGTTGATCAGAAGTGCGCCCTGCACCCTTCCAAAGTGCATATCGCACTACTAAATCATCTTTCCCCTTCCTTATTTTGAATTTCGCCCTTGACAGACCAAGTCTTCCTTTGAGTGCACTCCTTCAACTTGAAGTACTACACCATCATTGAGTGCATGAGCACTTATCAAAGGCCCAAATCCTAAGCCCTTCAGCCTTTAGCTATGCGCTATCCACCCTTCTTAGCCTTTTGAGCACATGAGTGCACTCTGAAGCCCTGAAGCCTCATCCTTCATCCTTCAACAATGCACCATATGCCCTCCTTTGCCTTCAAGAGCACATGAGCGCACCCTGAATCCCTGAAGCCTCTCCCTTTAACCTTCAACTCAGCACCATGTGCCCTCCTTATCTCCCTTGAGTGCACAATGCACTTGGGAAGCCCAATGCCTCATCCTTCATCTTTCGGACATGTGCCCTGCACACTCCCTTGATTGACTCTTTCTCTTGAGTGCATGAGTGCATCCTGAAACCTTGAAGCTTCTTATCCTCAGCCCTTCACCCTTTTGAAGTGTGCCCTTGTGCCCAAAATCTCTTTGTACTCCTCACAAGCGCATTGTTAAGGCATGAACAGAAACTGTACATGAAACATGTTAGAATAGGATATTTTCAGGCTAATGGTTGCTTTTCATGAGTGATTCCAATTACATGTATCTCATGAACACCATGGAAAGAATGTATGAAGAAGATCATGAAAAGAAGGCAAACAAAGGAAGCATTGAAGAAAAAATAACACATTGGAGTCTTCATGATCGAAGCACCCCGAAAAATCCATAAGGTCAAAGACCCTTTGGAGGGTGAAGACATTAACGATCGAAGCTGCATCCAAAACAAAGACACGAGTGGTAGCCATGTCACCATTGAAGAAATTCCATGTCATCAATCACTATTAGTCCCAGTCATTAAGGATAGTGACTTGTCATGTCTTCATCACATGATGATGTGGAAGTTATGATGTAATTATGTAATCATTGTAAATACAAATAAGTGGAATTCCAAGAGTCATGTATGGACAAAAGAGCCATGGAAGTCCAAAAGACATGTAATATCGAGAGTCAAATGTAATTCCAAAAGTAATTTGGAAGTCCAAAGGTTGTAAAAGTTCAAAGGTCATTAGGAGTTGGAAAGTCAAGAGTCGTGAGGATGTGAAAGGTCATGCCTCAAGCTATAAAAGGATCCACATTACTCATGCAAAATATTTTTAACCTTGGCTTCTCCCACAAGGCAATAGAGAGATAGAGTTAATACTTTTGGGGAGCAAGTAGTGGCTCTAACACTCCACTAGTGGAGATAGTGACATTCGTTGTACTTATGTAGCTTGGAAATTTTTCTTAATACTTGAAGCCTTTTGGCCAACACATTTTCATACATGGACTGTGGATGTTTTAAGACTACCTTTTGAATATTTATGATTCGTGTTTGCTTTCACATGTACTGAATTATTTGAACTATTTTGGTGACTTTGGTGCTTAAATTATTGAAAATGTGTTGTAATAATTTTAACGGTCATCGCATCTATGTGAACTATTTCGCATGATGTTAGACAATCCTTTCTCATCTATGAGTGTGTCTCCATTAAGGTAGTACTATTACTTTTCTTTTAGAGGCTCACTTTATTTCTCCTCTATAGTGAAAGAACCTTGATACATCTACAATCGAACATTCACAAGTCACACTCGCTTTCCCATTCAAAAGCACATGTGTGCTTCTCTCTCGTGCTAACCACTAAATCAGAGGCATATCTTTAAGTAAACCACAGTTAAGTTGTATTATGGATGGGACTCCTACGCCAAATGGTGTGAGGTCTAATTGGGACCACATATCGGGGAGATCCCATGTATGTTGGCGATTTCCAGCACCATTAACATTCTGGCGCTAGAAGGAGCGCATCCAGTTTTTTATGGTTGATAAATCTACACATCCTAATCATTCATCTTCTGGAAAAGGTAGTAGTATTTTGAGCACCATTCCAACTCCTATTCCCAAAGTAGGAGGGTATTTCCAGCCTAGTCTAGAGTTGGCTTATGAGGTCACCTACGAACAACTCCGAGTGATTCTACCTATAACCCGTGGGTTTGTGAAAGCTATCAGCTTAATCTTTGTTGCTCATAATCTCCCGCACCATCCTAAGAAGAAAGAAACAACTTGTACTGATGTACTAGTTGCTTCAGTGGACGATTTGGTTTTTGCTACTCTTGAAGACTTAGTAGAGGCTTCATAAGCCACAGTTTAGCAAGATCCACTTCCACCCATTCACGAAGAGTATGAGGAAGACATTCTTCTTTCTGATGAAGAACAGTCAGGACCTGATTTTGAGTTCAACGATGGTTTAGACAGTGAAGGAGAGGGCTCATTAGATTCCGCAAATGAGCAGGAACCAAGAGACGAAGACATGGTTTACCAGGACTTGGATTGGATGGCCCAAGGGCCACTTCCTCTTTCAGATAACCTTCATAAGATGCTCAGACATTTAAAAAAGTTGTTATCAAAGTTTGATCCAAATAAGAAGATTAAAGCAGAAGATCATATCGACGATTTCTACATGCATCTACAGATGTTTGAGTTACGGTACGATGATGTTGCTTTTATGCTTTTTCCTTTTACATTAGAAGGTAGAGAAACAACATGGTACCATAGTCTACTTGTTAATTCAGTCCATGGTTGGAGGGAGTTTAAGAAATTATTCTTGGAGAAATTCGATGATGACAAGACTCCCACCATGTTATTAAAAGAGATTGAGAATAGTAATATGGGGGAAAAGGAGAAAGTAAAAGATTTCAATCAAAATTTCAATTGCATATTGAACAAGTTTCTCTCAAGCACGCAACCTCATGATTCAATCAGTATTTATTATTATACAGCTGCTTGGCCCAAAAAAATTCCTCGTTTGTTAAACGAGCAGCAAAGGAGACATTGGCTCTAAACTTTGTAGAAGCAATCATTGTGGAGAAAGTTTTGCATGCTATTAGAGTTATTACTAATCATGATGAATCTAAAGACTCCAAGGAGACTGGCAGGAAGTACTGGCCTTCTTCAAGTAAGGCTAAAGAAAAGGACTTCACAGATATTAAAAGCTTGATTAGGACATTAAAAACACTCACCAATGAAGTTTCAGAATTAAAGAGAATTTCAAGCGAGAGTTATATCAATAACAATCCCCCCAAGTCTTTTCCATTCAGAAGGAATAATAACAACAACAATCAGCCAGCTAAATGTGCCCAGAGTTAAAATGTTGTGTTGAATATTGAAAGTATGGGCATGGACAACTATTGCTCTTTTCACCGGGAATATCATTTAGATATGACATGCCCACAGTGGAACCACAACATGAATTCTCTGGTCACACACATTGTTGATACCTTACTAACAGATGAAAAGCGAGAGAAAACAGAAGAAATAGATGAACCTACAGTAGATGAAGAAAGTACAAGTATTAGACATGCAGTTAATGCATTTGATTGTATCTTCAATGCTGACAAGAAGAGTGTTGAAGCACCACCTCAAATGTAGGCCCCTCCTCAGAAACAGAATGGTCGATATAACTTGAGGAGCCAAGGGCCCATTTCTGAATAGGAGGTAACGTGATAGAAATTCAAGGAATAATTGTTAAGAAGAATCTCACCACCAAATAATCCTGCTCATAACGCACAAAGTAAGTCTGGGAATGCTTCTACGTCTAAGAACACTTCCACCAGTAGCAAAAATAAGTCCATGACTCTGGAAGTGTCAAATAAAGCTACTCCCCCAACACTTCAGCACTGCCTGGGAAAAGTGAAAAAATTGCTTATAACATAGTTGGAGATTTGAAGAGAGCTCGTGCCAACATTTCCATCTTCGAGCTTGTGAAGATAGCAAGCTAGCGTGAAATTCTTGTCCAAGCCTTCTCACAACCTTCGCCAAGTGACAAAACTTCTTCCTTTCAAAGGGTTTCTAATAAGTCTTCTCATTCTCTTTAATTTGTGGTTAACGTTGTAACATTAGATGCTAACACTCTCTGCTCTCCATCTTTATTAACTTTCTAAATTTTTAATTACAATGTCCATAATTGTTTAGTCAATTAGGCTGCATTTGAGAATGTAATGCAAATATCTATCATTAATCAAATTAATGCTAAATGGGATAAAACCAATGCACAAATTATTCAGTTGGACAGATCTCTTGTCCAAACTATTGGTGAACTTAAGAATGTTATTATTCGATTATCATCTGATCATCGAGTTCATTAATGTATAAACATATTAATTATGGACATACCTTAAACCTATGGTGTACTCTTGAGTAGAGTCTGGTCTAGTAAATTACAAGGGTATTTTTCTACAGATTGGTCACCTTTATGGCTTCCATACAAGGGCAGAAACAACCAGATTCAAGTGGAAATCGAATCATTAATGAAATACACTGTGACACCACTTTAAGGCCATAATGAGCCTATTGTGTTTGTTGATTTAATATTTGGAAATTGTTTCTTGGAAATTAATCATGGATGTTATTAAGTACATCCATCACCCATCCCACTAGATACACAGTTGGAGTTCCTTTCTTGTTCTCCAACTGGCGTAAATAAATCATGTAATATAGATGTACATAATAATAGTAATAATAGTAAAGGAAGCAATTTAGTAGCTAATACCATTTGTACTTTATACTTTGATGGTTCAATGATGAAGGATGGATTTGGAGCTGGTTTCATACTTATAGACCCATGTAATAAGAAGTATATCCTTTCATGTCGTTTGGAGTTCAAGTGTACCGATAATATTGATGAATATGAATCACTTGTACTTGGACTAAAGAGTGCCATTGATCTAAAGGTAGAATTGCTCAAGGTAATTGGTGACTCATAAGTGGTTACTCGATAGATACGGGACACTATCCATTATGTTTCACCAAATTTTAAAAACTACGAGAGGGAGGTATGGCGATTAATTAATTATTTTAAAGATTTAAATATTATTTATATTCTTAGGCTTAGAAATGTTGTAGCAGATGTATTTATAAAATGCAGGCAGTTGCTAGAATGTCACCATTGAGAAGTGGAATTTCTATTGAGATTATATATAAACCTTTTGTGCCTGACAATGTCACTATTTTTCATGTTTTCAATGACGACCAACAGATACTGCAGTTTAATGCGAACGTGTTTCACGATGCTGCCATAGAAGACGATGAGCACGATAAGGCTTTGTAGGAAGCATTAAATACAATGAAAGGAAACATTATGCCTAAATTTGTGGTGTCCCTTGAAAAATTATATCACCTGCAAAACCGGTTTAGAGGGCCAACCAATACCAAGACTCAGATTTTGAACCCGTCATCTGAACAAGTCAATCTGGGAACTCAAGAAGATCTAAAGTTTGTAAACCTCAGTACATGTTGTTCTCCATAAGAATGAAAAGAATTCATATGTTTATTTAAACAATATCATGGTGTGTTTGCATGGACATACGACAACTTAAAGACATATGATACTCGTATTATCCAGCATGTCATTCCCATCAAAGAAGAGGTAAAACCTTTCTAGAAGAAGCTAAGGAAATTCCATCCAATGTTAGAACCCCTCATTCAAAATGAATTGAGAAAGTTGTCGGATGCTCAAATCATTTTTAAGGTCAGACATTCCACTTGGGTTTCTAATTTGGTCCCAGTCAAAAAGAAGTCTAGTGAGATAAGGGTATGCGTAGAATTTGCAACCTCAATCAGGGATATGATAAAGATAACTACTCAGTGGCATCCATGGAATAGATCCTCCAAATAGTACTTGGGTCTGATATGTTCTCGCTATTAGATAGTTTTTTTTTATTACAATCAAGTGCTAGTGGCAAAACCGGATCATTTGGAAACCACCTTTAGGACCAAATCGAGAACATTTTCTTTCAAGAGAATTCCATTTGGGCTTATCAATGTTGGTGCTACATTCCAAAGGGCGATGGAAAATGCTTTTCGTGGCCTAAACGGTCAAAGTGTAGTTGTTTATTTGGATGATGTTATTGTGTTTTCCAAAAGAAGATCAAATCATGTACGTCATCTGAAGAAAATATTCGAATTGTGTCACAAATATGGGATTTATCTCAATCCCAAAAAAACATCTTTGATGTGTCAAATGGTACTCTCTTAGAGCACATCATTTCAAAGAGTGGAATTAAATTTGATCCTAAGGGGGTCAAATCCATTACACAAATCTCACTCTTGGCGAATAAGAAGGCCATGCAAAATTTCTTAGGGAAAATTGATTTACTAAGGAAATTCATCTCGGGTTATGCTTAAATGGTTAAACCTCTGCAAAAGATGATTAAGAAAGATGTGACTTACAAATGGGACAAATTGGAAAAGGATGTTTTCACTCAAATTAAAAATGTTATCGTTGAAGCACTTGCATTATTTAGTCCTGACTATGGAAAATATTTCATGATTTATACCTTTGCTTCAGATTCATCCATTGTGGTCGTATTGACTCAAAAGGATACCGAAGGAAATGAATGACATATCTCTTTCATGAGTGTTGGCTTACAGGGGTCAAAGCTAAATTGTCCTACCATAAATAAACAAGTGTATGTTGTATATAAGGCAGTCAAATACTTGACACCCTATCTTCTTAAATCTCACACAACGATTTTTGTGCCTCATCTAGAAGTCAGAACACTTTTCGTATAGCAGGAGCTAGGTGAGAAGAGGGAAAATTGGATGACATGTTACAAGAATATTATCTGGAGTTTAAACTAGTTCATACCATCATGGGTTGTGGCCTATTTCAACTTGTAGCCAAAGAAAGAGATGCTCCGGAGCAAGACATTTTAGGATGGGAGCAGGAAATAGAGATGTATAATGTTGAACATGTTCCCCATTCCATGTCTACAGTGCCATGATATTCCAATAGATGACAATTTTTATATCACGTCACCTTGCCCACACATCTATCGAATAAACAAAAGAGGGAAATTCACCTAAATCTCTATCCTACCATCTTGTTCATGGAGTGCCTTTTAGAAAGCACCAAAATGGTGTCTTGTTAAGATTCCTAGAGCCACATGATACAAAGAAGGTACTTTGATATTTGCACGATGGACCGACAGGTGGTCACTATGCACATAAAGTGATGAGGGTTGGTTATTATTGGCCCACTTTATTCAAAGATGATCATGCTTATGTCTGCAAGTGCCCAACTTATCAAAGATGCATCGGTTGGGATCAGAAGTCACCCGCACCACTGCTACCAATAGAATTCGAGGAACCATTCCAACAATGGGGCCTAGATGTTATCGGAGAAATATTTCCATGCTCGTCAAAAAATATTTTACTCAAAGATAAGAACCAGTTCCCCTAAGACAAGTAAACAAATAGGAAGTCATCCACTTCTTGTAGTAGAACATTATAACCAGGTTTTGTGTTTCGATGTCTCTTGTCTTTGATAATGTGACATACTTTTCATCGTTGAAACTTTATGAATTCACATTGGAAAATGGGATTGATTAAGGCATGTATCTAATTATTACCCACGGGGAAATGGTGTAGCTAAATCAACAAATAAAAATCTTAAACGCATAATTAAGAAATTGTTTTCTTAGAGAAAAGGAACTGACGCAATGCTTTGAAAAATTCATTATGGGATGATTGTGTAACTCTTAAGCCTTCCCTTAAAACCTCGCCATACTTTTTGGTTTATGGTAAAGAAGTTATCTTTCCCACGAAACTATATCTCCTAGCCTTGCAACTCTCCCAAGTGTCCCAAGGTAAACCTTGCCTTTTGGTTCAAAGAGGATAGATCCTTTACTCAAACTTGAGGAAGAAAGGCTCAAAGCTAAAGAGATATTTTTCATCCATCAAAATCGTGTTAAGCGCTGGTTTAGAAAGAAATTCGCAGGGGCTAAGAGTTTCGATGTGGGTGACCTAGTATTGAAGTGGGACAAATCCCACGAAGAGAAAGGAAAACACATGAAGTTCCAACATCTATGGATTGGCCCTTTTACCATTGAAGAGAATATCAGTCATGATACTTTTAAGCTGAAATCCTTAGACGGGAGGATTGACCCCCTTCTTGTAAATGGTCGAGATTTGAAACATTATTTCCAATAACATCCCAAAGCTACACTTCTTGTACAGTTTGTATATTTTCTTTTCTTTTCTTTGAGTCATGTCAGTCATATGTGTGTCATGTCAATCATGTCCTCTCTCGTTTTGTGTCTTGGTTATTGTACATAAATAATACCTTGTGTGAAAAGTGCATGGTTCAAAAGGACTTTTTGGTGGAATAAAATATAAATTTGACAACCACAATGCTTGTCTTTCTGTTTGTTCTCCTTCTTTGTTTCAGGAATACGCCATAGATTGAGCTAAGTTTGGATGGAAAATAAGATACATGCAAAAGGAAAACCTTGAGGGGAACCTACTATATTTGCGCATATGCTAGTATCCAAACTACTCAACTTGGTATAAAGCTACTTGTGTGCTACATTCTTATCCAATCTAGTAGAAAAATGATTGGGGGAAAATACAATGCAAGCAAACCAATATTAGAGGTCTAAAAAGATACTTCTCTAAAGGGGAAGCCTCCTCTACTCTCAATAAGCCAAGATCCATCTTCTGCCCATTAAAAATAATAAGTGACGAAGCACAATCCCATTAAATAAATAAATAAAGTGTGAAAGAAGATAAAGGCTTCCAGTGCAAGGAGGTGAAGCAAGTGACTTCGTCGAGGCACTGTCCAGACCTGCTGGCGGCAAAGAAATGTTTGTGTTCCTGAAGTGACTCTGTTGGGGTACTATCCAGGCCTGCTGGTAGAGGAGAAACATAAATGAAAACTCATATTTTAAATATCATAAACTCATTGCGCACATTACCCTTTCCTCGATTGAAACAATTGTGATATGGCATATCTTTTGTGTGTTGAACCAAATGAAAGAAAGTGAGGTATTATGTATATAACCAAGTCGAAAGGAGGAAGTCAAGGAAATCTGATTAGTGAATCAATACTTCCTCAAGGGTTGACCTTTTAAATGAAAATTTATTCCTAAACAGGGAAGTTGAAGCTCACCTAGTGTGTCTCCAAGAGTTGTCGTTGTTGCTATCACTTAGAGAAAACCCTAGATGCAGGGAAAAAACCTAAGGTGACCTCAAACCACTTTTAGGTTGAAAGTTGGCACTTCCACTTAGAGGGGGTCTCTCTGTAAAACTCAACTACTCTATGGTCACTGTAGTAGAAGGTTTTCACAATTGAGTTCAGGTGACCAAATTTGGGTTTAGGTATAAGATGGTTGGATGATCCTCAAAACCTACCATTAGGCATGGAGTCAAGCTATCAACCAAATGAAATCACATATCTAATGAGAAAATTGCACAAAGCATGGGAGTAACGCATCCTTTGACTGTTTTAAAGATTTCGAAGAAAGATGGACTGGGAGAAAACAAAGCTTATAAGAATTGAGAACAACAAGTATTTAATCACTGATAATTTAAGAGAGGAGCATCAAATGAAATCCAAACTCATTAAACTAACATTTCAGACATGAAAGAGACAATTAATAACAGAGAAATACTGACAGGGAAATGAAACACATGAGTTTTATACTAGCTGCTCATCAAACACTACAAATACATTTAAGATTGCTCAAACATATCCAGACTACAAGTAATTTTTCAAATGATTTCCAACCATGTTTCATTATTCATAAACTATCTTTATAGAGTTTCACATAACAATTTGCAAAATAATAGAATCCTCATAATTACAATACTGAGATATTTTAAAATATCCTTTAAGTTCATGTATGAAAAATATAATCTTAGAAAATATCTAATGAATCCTAGAAAAATTGTAGGCAAATATATTAAAATCTAGGAAAAAATAAAGTGATCTAGTCAATTGTCTAGCTCGAAATATAATATGTCCTTCTGTAGATTATCATCGTTGTTTCAACAAAGCAGGTCCCTCTGTCTACTTCATCAACACTGGCCCTGGATGTCTTCTGCTACTATGTGATTTTCTGGAAAAGTCGTTGATAAGAAAGTCATCGGCATTACTGATTTTCTGATCTGAGATACAACTAACAACTGGGAGGTCAATCATTTCGAATATCATTGACAACATAGATGTCATTGTCTCTGTTTCATTTTATAAAAGATCATTGATAAGCATGCTATCGGTATTTTCCTATAGGTTTCGTTTACTAATCAGTATGCATAATTTGTTCAAAATAATTGATAGACACACTGTCAAGCTTTTCAAAAACGCTGACAAGGGCATTGTCAGCTCTCCCAATTTTCATATTGCATACAAAACTGGCAGGCTGACTGTCAACGAAATGAAAAAACTGAGTTTTTTATTTAAACAAGTGGACAAAAATGGTTCTGATACCATGGCATATTAGCTGAGAGTACTGGAAACTTCGAGTAACACATCCAACTGGAGCCTTTCTCATCTGTGAGTGTGACTCTATTAGAGTAGTATTATTAATTTTATTTTAGAGGCTCACTTTATTTCCCTTCTACAGTGAGAGAACCTTGATACATCTACAATCGAACATTCACAATGCACACTCGCTTGCTCATTCAAAAGAACATGCATGCTTCTCTCTTCTGCTAACTGCTAAAGAATAGGCATATATTTAAGTAAACGGAAGTTGGGCCATATTCTGAATGGGACTCCTACACCAAACAGTGTGAGGTTAAATTGGGACCTCATATCCAGGAGATCCCCTATATGTTGGCAGTATCCAACACCGTCAACGTTATCTTTAAGACATCTAATTGCACCAATGGTTTTAGAATATCTTACACACACTATTATGTTGCATGTTTGTGATATGAACCAGAGGTTTCAATGTATATAAAATGAATTTGTGTATACTAAATACATGTGCACCAATACTCCTTTCTATTTTAAATGCACTGGAAAAAAAACTATTGCAACCTTTGACCACCCACAATTTTTAGTTATAGAAAACATCCACTAAATATTCTACTAAAATTTTTGCTATCAATAATGAAAGTTTTAACAAATATCATCTTGAACATTTTACCCAAAATTTTTACATTAAAAACCTTTGTAAAACTTTCACTACATGGTGCTTTCCTTATAATGTATATTTTTGCCCAAGTAATTTAACTATTTTTCCTATCTCATTTTATCTAGGGCATTAAATAAAATTAGTTTGATATGTAACACAAGGAAATCACAAAGAGTAAGGAGAATATTTTACCTCTACCATTAGCAATGAATCCTACTTGTTAAAACACTATATGATAAGTGAACATGGAAATTGTAATCAATAAAATAACCTCACCTTGTGACATTCACAAGACATGACATTCATATTCACAAGTAATGAAGGAAGTGGTGAATGGAAAAGATAGCTTACAACCACCAACAACTTAGCAATAATATCAAAACATGAGTCAATTAAGGTCTCTTTACACACATAGGTAAATACATTTAATTCCCAATAAAAGGACACATTTCACATAAAAAATGTTAGACATAAATAATGGAAATACATGTACAAGTTATGGACAATAGTCTACCTCTACCATTTGTATGATAATCGAGTTCACTATAGGGATGGAATAGAGCTTACATATCCCAAGAGTCATGTCCATCAAGTTCGCATAGTTTATGATAAGCAAGCGTCAACATCGTTATGAAACGAATACCCATTTGCCACAACATATAAAATCATAAGCAACCAAGGAAATAGTGAATGACAAAGATAGATTATAAACATTGACAACTTCAAGAGAGCATGATGCACAACCTATAAATTTCACTTTATTCAACATACAAATATATATTACAATGCCAAAAGAGGGACCTTTACATGAGCACAAAGGCCTCTTTTATAGAAAATCCTAAATGACCTTTGGCCTTCTAGCTACATGACTCTTAACTTTCTACCTTCATAGATCTTGGCCTTCAACACATTTGACTCTTGAATTTCTAACTTCACAACTCTTGGCCTTTTGATTCTATTTGGGTAATTAACTTTATCCCCTTTGAAATGGAAATAATGAACATATTTAACAATAATACAAAAATAATTTTTCTTCATCCAAGTACCCTCTCTATCTTCTAATTTATCCTTTTATGGTTGTTAAAGATCATTGGGAGCTTGGGCAAATAGTATTTCTTCACGCCTTAGATAAGCTAAGTTAACTCTTCATTGTCACCAATTTGTCTTTTAGCAAGCTTGAAATTTTTCAATCATGAACTTGGACTTGGAGACCTCCTCTTTCATGCTTTTGGTGGAAAAAACATGTTTGATCATTCTCTTTGATGTGTCCTCTTATGAGCATCTTTGGACAAAGGATGTTTGATATCTCACTCACCTCCTTGGCTCATACAAGTTTTGTCTTTAATTTTCTTGTTCAAAGCCTTCTCAAGAAATTGGAATTTTTTTATTTTTTTTTTATTTTTTATTTTTTGAGTTAGAGTTTAATAACTTCAAGCCCACAATCAAATCTATATTATATATCCTTTAAACATACTTGTTCATCCATGCCATTTTATATTCCTTCCTCTTCCACTCCTTCAAAATTTATAACATAACAACAAACGACTTCCATGAATTCATTGAAAGGTGCTTGTAAAAGCAATAAAAACTATAAGTGATTGGTCTTTTGCACATCTACACATCAGGAGGTTGAGACTTTGTTTTAAAGTTTGCAAGTATGTGAAACGATGAGAAATTGATGAAGCAAACAATTAAGAAACTTGAGATTGTATTATAGATATTCCTTAATGGCCTTTAGCGATGACAATTCCTTGATTGCTCTTTGCGAACAATATGATCAACAAAACTACAAACTCGCACATATTAATCTACATTCTCCATGGAAATAAGAATGGTTTATTCTTAAAAAGGGGTAATTTCATAAGCTCTTGAAAACAAGTATCATTTCTTCAATGCATAATACAAACTCATTTCAATGAGCTTCCTTGAAGGAAACCTACAAATAAGCATGATATTTTTGTTGTGTAAACATGAAGAATTGAACAAAGAAGCACAAGCTCAAGTATGAAGAATTCCAAATAATTTATGCATGAGCATAAGAGATCCCATGCATTGGTGCATAACATGAAGGTTTTGATTCATAGAGGGTTCAAACCTTTGTATGAACTTAAGCATGAAGAATGAATGCTTCAATCCAACAAAGGATACTTCACTAAACTAATAAATTTAGTTTTTCAATCTCCAATGCAAAAATGACATTACATTTTTGTGTGAGAAGTGCAATAAAATCGTTCATGAAGCTTTGGATCCATGTTCATTAAATGGCTATTATATGTGTGTATGTTGGATAAAATTCATGCATGGAAAATAGTAAAATGCAAAACCTTATAATGAAAATAAAGAACTTGATGTTGCATTACTTGTTTTGCAATTCCAAAAATCAATCATTTAGGTAAAGAAATAAGCATAAAATCATGACCTCCATAGCCAATGTTTTTCCTCATTCTTCCTTTGGATTTCCAATGTTTAGCATATGCAATAACTCCAAAATTAAGCCTTTCCTCCTCTCATAAAACTGAAATAAAGATTTTAAATATTAAATTCAAAAGCATTGAAATCAAGAAAACATGTGGTGAAAGAAAAACACTCAATTTGGAACAAACCCTCAATGCACTTAGAGTTGCAATAAACAATCTCGAGAGTTAGAAACTTCAATACAAAGAATTAAATCTCTAAACTTTAAGAGGAAACCTTGAAATGTAAATTATGAAGGTCATTCCTCTTCACTTGATTAATGGTAAAGAACCCAACAAGATTTAAGGTTGGCTTTGTACATGGATTTCAATCCTCTGGCTTCCAGCTCATAAAGAAATGATTTTACACGATCTAAGCGAAGCCTCTAGCTTGAAAGGGAAGTGCGTTTTGCCTTTGAGGGTGAAAATATTGTGGTTGAAGGGGTTTTATCCTGTAATTTGAGTCTATCTAGTCAAGTTCAAAACCATGCTCTCAATACATAAAACAATGCAAATTAATTTTCCCCTTTTGCCACACTTTATTATCAGAACACTACGTATGGCTTGGAAAAAATCTTCACTTATAATGGCTATCAGAGCTTTAATCCTATTTAAACTTTTAAAACATCAAGATAACCATGAGAAAATAAGAAATCAAGAGAAGAATGAAATATGCATATAAAAAATGGAAGAATGGGAGGCAGATGCATTTTTTCCCTCTTAAATACCTAACAATCCATTGCTTAGGTTATTGGAATGTGAATGGAACTCTCATCGCTAAATTTAGCTTGTTAAATATGAGACACTTGTCTACAAGGAGATAGCCTATCCAAGTGAGTGATTTGCTCATTTACACCTCCATCACTAAGTTCACTTCCCTAGAGAGTGTATAACCTCTCCAAGTGAGCAATATGCTTGTTTACTCCCCCATCATTGAATTCACTTTCCTGGGAGGTCAATTTCTTGAGTAGAAGTTCTTCCTAGATTTCCAAGTGGGTGATGAGCTTCCAATTTATGATTGATAACATAATCAAGAAATTAAACAACTTAAAGGATCTCTTGGCCTCTTAGGTCAATGGTGGGGTGTTTTCTCTGTTGATCGAAGAGACCTGGTTACATGGTTCCTGGTTCTTTAGTGCTATATTATGCTTTTGGTATTGAGTAAGTGATGTTTTTTCCACTTTTTTCAGTATGCTATGCTTTCACCTTCTGCGTATCGTGGAATCACAGTCTGGTTCATGAATGCTCGAATGCATATAATTATGTAATTTTTTATTCACTTAATAAAAAGTTTGATTTTTCCCTTGGAAAATAAAATAAAGGTCAATGATGAGCCCCTTTTTACCTCTTTTTGCTTAAACTTTTCATTTTTTAACACTTAAATTTACCCAAATAGGTAAAATGTCGTATGAATCAAGATAAAGAGTTGGTAGACAACTTAGAATCATTATTATACATCACATGGAAAATGAGATTAAAAAACACTTTGGAGAAACCTCAAAAAATATTTTAAAATTCAATTAATTTGCTCATAATTGAAACCCTTCAGTGTCTAAGATTTTTAAATACATAACTCCTTCATTCAATCTCAAGTTAATAAACTTCTCATTGTCGATTTTTTTATATACCATGCCTTCCAATAATTGGTTGGACGCAATATTCCATTACCACTTCATCCACTTTAATGAAGCAGGAATCAAAAACTAGGTCACTTAACAAAACAAAACAAAACAAAAAATTGACATTTCCATAGTTGTGGACCTCATAATTGAATTGTATTGATAGTGTAGGGTTTGTATGCCCCCAAAACATTAGTTATATTATTTCAATGTTGGAAATCTCAACTTGGTGAACCACTAAAATTCTACCCAAAGTGCCCAGCTTACTAAATTACCAAATTTGTGTGCATAGTCATCTTACTAGAACCAAAGTATCTTTTCTCTCGTCCCCCACCCCTATAATTTAGAATTTTATGTGAATGATTGACAACATTGAGATCTCATTTAATGAATTGAATTTTGATGAGTGAAGGAGGCCTTTGATTATGTGACATACCTATGAGGAACACACAATAAAAATCATTGATTTGGCCTAACAGTCATTTGTACTATTTTTAGTGATTGAAAGCACATGCTAAACTCTTGAATGAAGACAGATATCTAACATGAACATATGGCTTCAACCATCTCCTCATTATCATCATTTAACACATCAATCTTGCCACACGCGATATTGCATTTCTAGCACCAAAATTGTAACTTGTGTAATTTGATTATGTAGGCTACCTCATAATGATATTACATTATTAGATGTGGCCCAACATCATTATCATATGCTTTAATTCATGTTTTCACCACTTCATCTCATTATCATACATAAATGTTGTTAAGCCCATGCAACTTATTAACTTACTACTCTGACTTATGTATATTGTCATGTTTGTTGATATATGGCTATGCTTGAAATTAGTTTTAATGTTGCATGTGACCACGGAGCAAGATACATACACACAAGGACATAAAGGCATATAAAATTTCAAAATGAACAAGCATTAAAGATTGTAAGTATGCATGAACCTAAAAACCCTTATGCATTAGCAATGTCGTGTAAGCAAAATGCAATTAATATGACATCATGATTGAAACACACTTCATAGAATAACGATTAGCGCGCAAGTCAGAATATATTCTATGTAACCAATAAAAATTGAAGCACAACTCAAAAACATAAGACTACATGTAATCACAAGATGAAAGCGACCAATCATTATTCTCAATCATCATCAATGCAACATAAGAATTTCATTAGGTTAAGATAAACTAGGAAAGCACTTTCTAGCATGAATCTTAATGCCAAATTTACAAATAGAAGGACCCAACTTGGGGCTAGTTGAGGTATTAACACTTAATCAATCTGATGCAAAACATCTCAAACAAGTTTCCAAACACTTATTAACCACTATATCTAATGATTTATTTGGGTATGATGTGGCATCATTGTTTTCAATCGAGTGCCTTACAATTTAAGCAAATCCTCCCATAATTTATAAGTGAATTTAGGATTAGGATTTGTCACAATTAAATTAGGCATTTTGTGTAGTTGAAAAAAAATCCATCAAAATTGGTGTAACTATGGACACTTGAAATGGGTGTTGTGAGGTACACAAGTGGGCATATTGTAGAGGTGGGCAACTACCACCGTGATGGTAGATTTGTTTCCTGGTTTAGGTATCGCAACCATAGAAACCATGGAATGTCAACAAAAATATATTCTAGGTATTTATATTGATTGCAATGTCATGAGTGGATTCATCATTTCACCCTTATTTCTTTGATGTGTGTCAAATTCAACCAAAAAGGTACAAATGTCATCATTCATGCCATATCAAAAGAATGAATGCTTAACCGTTTCATATGTTTTATGAAAGATAAGTGACCTTTCTTTCTCTATGAAAAAATCTATATTTTTATTCAAAATAAATAAGATTGCAATGCAGAGGATGCATATTTGGTGGTTGAATTCCTAAAATTACAAGGTTGTGAGAATAATACTTGATACATGAGTGGGGTAAGCCCTGGGGTGGTTCAAATACTTTGTGATTTTTGTCCAAAATAAACCAAATATCAAGGTGAGCCATATGTTTATAATCTTCCATGACTTGGATGGCATTGAGTTGTGCAAAAATGGCCAAGTGACCGTCTTTGGGGTCTTTTTCTTATAGTGAGAGTTGATGATTTCAAAGGAGACTACTTAGACAGGACCTAATATTCTCAACCATCTTGTGCCCACACTTACATCATATACTTTCCTTTTTATGGTGAACATGTTAGATTTCAATAGATAAACACCCATTTGAAGTTTTGCATTCTCACACATATCATAGTAACCCACATTGACTATAACAAATCAAAAAAATGTGAATGACATGGAAATAACATTGTGTTTCTTCTGGTACTTGATAATGTATAAAATTGTGGTTACTATTGTTGTCTATAAATATAATCACATTCATGTGGCTAACATATATTACTAATTTTAAGGTTGGGATAGATGTAATGCCTACTAAATCAAGAAATTAAACATGTGTTTACTCACAAGGATTCTTATGATTGGGAATATCATTGGTAGGGGGTGTAATATCCACAAAATCTACCTCGATCGTGTCATCATATAAATTTTCCAAATGGGGCCATATCATTTGCAATTAAGTTGTGTTTCTTACATTTATGGCACTAGAAATATTATAGAAACCTTTAAGTTAACATTCCATCGTTTATGCATGGGTTAACTTATGGATCTTGAAGGGTGGAGAGGGATGTGGAGGTGCCTCAAAGTTTGGATGGTTTTTGAACAAAATTGGGGCAATCAGACTAAGTAGTTTTCATAACTTGCACTCACTCAGTTAATTGAGAGCGCTCTAATCAATTAATAGGGTGATGCATAACAAATTGTGCTTGTATCTCCTCCTTTAGACGACTAAAAAGGAAATTACTCAAAAACACATCATCGAAATGTTTTGTTATGGTTTCCAATGCTTAAGAGAAGAAATGTATTTGTCCATTGTGCTACTTTGGTGCAACTTGGCATGCATTTCCAGACATTTAGTATTAGCTTCAAATAGAGTACAGAGAGCCTTCACAAATAGGTTCTAAGAAATGTATCCATGATATGCCTTCTTATGCCATTACCACCACTACCTATGCTCCCTATTAAGATATAACACACCCATTTTGTGTTCCAATTATTCCTACTTTAAAAGAATGGTGGTATTATGTTTGACTAACTCATTCACTTAGATCATATCCATCAATATTATTCAAATCCACCATAGGGAACATGTCCATCACATCAAGTCAATTCTTATGAAAGGGTTTCTAGTCGTGGCAATCATCACCTACTAGAGATTCATCGCTTTCCATCTATCTTAGTATTCCAAATGTCCAATGATTGTTTATGTTGGTTTGGAATGTGGACACACTATTTTGAAGTTGCACATTTGAGTCAAGGATTGGTTGTATCTTTTGGATATTATAGAGATCTTGGATTTTATTTGGGTGATCCTTATGTCTAAGGTCATGTTTCTATTGGAAATCATGGGATCACATGGATCCGTTGGAAAGTTTAATAATGAGATATAATAATGTAAGCAACTTTTCAATAGGATTCTTTTCAGACAGGTCACTCACAATATGCCCATAATAATCTTGGTAAGTCTGTTGACACCTAATCCGAAACGGATGGGTGAACTGGACAGTCATCTAGAAGATGAACTGATCCGTTTTTATTTTTGTATATATAAGCATGAGTTACCTAATGAATAAGATCAATCAGTTTTGTCTCTCGTTCAATGTGGAGTTACCCTGGCCTGACATGGTATCAGAGCACAGGTCCCAAAATAGTGTAACTCCTGCTGAGCGCTGCATCATCCTGAGCGATTCCCTAACACTTGAAGACTGCGTTGTATTAATGTATTGAAGACTGCGTATTGAAGCCTGATATGAAGACTGCGTTGATGTATTAAAGACTGCGTTGTGTTGATGTATTGAAGACTGCGTATTGATGTATTGAAGCAACGAAAGAAGACTGCGTATTGATGTATTGAAGACTGCGTATTGATGTATTGAAGCCTGTAATGGTTACTGCGTTTTTTATAAAAATGCGACTGCGTTTTTTATTGAAGACTGACATATTTTTTGCCAGAAACCAAGATGCCATGCGAAGGAAGGAAAGCTTGTAAAGTGATGCTCTCGGCATCGGTTGTTGCCAGAAACTAATTTTTGCGAAAGTTGAATGCTCCCTTACTTTGTATGTGTAGCGGAATGTTGCATGCAGTTTTGAATGGTGTTTGGTGCATGGTTATGCGTTGGTAAAAGTTGTGTGTTGGAGACTGTGTGAGTTAATGAAGTTGAGCAATTATAAAAAAAAAACCTGTCCAAACAGTGTTCTTTGAATGCGTTGTCCAAAAGACTTTATGTTTGAGTTTTTGAATGCGTTGTTCATACATTAGTTCACTATTTCAAAGTTTTTCCAGTAGTGCTCTATGAAATGTTTTAGAGCCTTTGATGTATGAAGGAAAATGGAACACCATTGAATCTGTTATCAAGTAAAAGACTGTTTTTAATAACTGATGCATTGTTACATACAGAGGTTACATAAGGCTGTGGCATAAAATGCATAAGGCTGTGGCATAAGATTTTTTTCCAGCAGAAGTCTTTTATCAACAGAAGTTTTTTTTTAGCAGAGATTTTTTTTTACAGAATGCATTCAATCATTTCTATGGTCGGAATAGTTCTCACTGGCAAGGAGAACTATTCTGAATGGTCTCGGATGGTAAAACACACCCTCATCTACAATGAGCTATGGAAAGGAGTGTGTGTCGAAGAAGAAGACAGAGACCCTGTGCAGCCCACATCAGACAAAGAACTCGCCATTTGGGAAAACAAGAACAGCAAAGCCTATGCATTGATCGCAGCATCTGTAAATGAGGAAGTAAGTCGTCATATTTCATCCTATTCCACTGCCTTTGAAGCTTTACAAAAGCTGAAAGAACTCTATGATACACATTCTGCACTTGAAGTTGTTCAGCTCATGATTAAACTCTTCACTCTTGAACTGAAAAATAATGATCCTCTTGCTCTTGCATCTGAAATAAAGTCTATAATGCATGATATTAAATCCACTAAGGTTGAGCTGGATATCTCTCTTATTGCCTTTCTCAAAGCACTCTATCCTACCTACTCCAATTATCTTGAGTCTTTACAAGCAAATGGAAACCTTAAAGATATAACCTTTGACTCTCTTGTGAAAAAGTTTGCTGAAAGAGAGAAAGCCTTTGGAAAGAAAACAGTCCCTGAATCTTCTGAAGAGACTGTTTGCCTTGCTCACAAAGAAAAGCATCCTGCTCAAGATTCTACAAGAGGAAGAGGTGGACGAAGAGGAAGAGGAAGATACTTCAGAGGCAGGGGGGGCAGACATCCTCAAGCAGAAAAGGCAGATCTGCATTGCATTCGCTGCAAACGAAATGGATCACATGATGCTTCTACATGCAAGCTACCATGGGACAAGGTTGAGCAGAGAAGAAACCAGCAGTAAGGTAAAACTGATGACACAGACAAAGGTAAAGCACCTGAATCCGCTCACTATATTGAGGCACAATGTAACATTGAAGTAAATGAAGACTTGTTTAATGCTTCACTTGCTTCTTCGAAAAATGATTGGTTGCTTGATTCATGAGCAACCTGTCATATGACTCATAGGAAAGAATTTTTTGAAGATTTCACTGACAATGTTGATGGAGCAGTATACTTTGCAGATCAGTCAAAAATCAAGCCATCAGGGCTTGGCACAATCAGGCTTAAACTGCCTGGTCTTCCAGACTTTCTTCTGGATCATGTTCTATATCCCCCACAGCTCAAGAGAAACTTGCTGTCCCTGGTCCACATCCGCCAGCAAGGTCACTCCATTCATATGTTTGATGGAAAGCTTGAGGTAAGAAAGGCATCTGACCATTCACTTGTCATGAGGGGTATAGAAGAAGAAAGACTTCTTAAACTGCAAGGAACCTCTGCTCATGCACAACATTTTTCATATATTTCTCATCATGATGAAAGTACACTTCCATCAAGTTTATTATGGCATGCTAGATTTGGACATTTAAACTATGATAGTCTCCGCTTGTTGAAGAAAAATGGTGTTGCTGGTTTGCCTACAATTCCTAGAAAACATAAACAATGTGATGCTTGCATTCTAGGAAAGCATAGCAAACAGTCTTTTCATGATTCACATTCAAGAGCACATAGGAAGCTTGAACTTATTCATTCAGATTTATGTGGTCCAATGCCTGTTCCTTCTGCAAATGGAAATAAGTATATCATGACATTTATTGATGATTACACCAGAATGTGTTGGGTTTACTTATTGAAGAACAAATCTGATGCTTTTCAAACATTCAAGAATTTTCATAAGTGGATTGAAAATGATGCACAGTCTCATATTGGGTCTATTCGCACTGATAATGGAAAAGAATATACATCAAATGAATTTGAACACTACCTTCGCCAACATGGGATTAAACATCAAACAACTGTGCCTTATAATCCTCAACAGAATGGTCTAGCTGAAAGAATGAACAGAACAATTTTGAATATGGTACGATCCATGCTTTTCTTCAAAAATGTAAAGACAATGTTTTGGGCTGATGCTGTTCTATGTGCTGCATATATAAAGAATAGATGTCCATCTAGTGCTATAAGAAACAAGACTCCTTATGAATTGTGGTATGGACATGTTCCTTCGGTAAAACATCTCAGGATATTTGGTTCCACCTGTTATGCTTTAATACCAAAGGTACATAGAAACAAACTTGGTGCTAGAAGTCGTAAGTGTATCTTCCTGGGGTATTCAAACACATCTAAAGCATACCGCCTCTATGATGAAGTAAATAAAAAGTTTGTTTTATCTAGAGATGTCATTTTTCTTGAATCATCCAAATCTGACAGTGTTGTTGAGCGGCAACTTGATCGCTTGGATAGATTCACAAAACCGAAATCATTTCAAGAATTTGATAATCAGATTCCACATCTTGAAGGGGGGATTCCTATACTAGATCAACATGTGGAATCTTCTTCTGAAGAACAATCTCCCCTGCATGACACTCCAACAACGGATGATGCTTTAAGTGATGTAATTGATAGAATTGGGAGACTTAATCTTGATTCAGTCCCAACTCAATCAACAAAACAACTTGGACCATCTCAGAAAGGTCCCCCAAAGTGGCTGACAAAGACACTTGAAAGTGTTCATCCTGATGAAATTGGAAAAACAGGAACCAGAAATATAAACCGACAAGATGGAGGTGATGTAGATAACTCTAATTCACCTGTTGATATGGATGTTACTTATGATTGTGAATTGAACTTGTCTACAGATTTTGAACCAACTTCCTTCAAAGAAGCTACTTCTCATGATGAATGGAAAGAAGCAATGCAGAAGGAGTATGATGCCCTCATAAAGAATGGCACTTGGAAGTTGGTTGATCCTCCATTTGGAACCAAACCAATTGGCTGCAAGTGGGTCTACAAGAACAAGTACAAAGCTGATGGCTCACTTGAAAAGCACAAAGCTAGGCTTGTGGCAAAAGGTTTTGCACAGAAGGAAGGGGTCGATTATGAGGAAACTTTTGCTCCCACAGCAAAATGGGCCACCATCCGGACACTCTTTGCACTAGCTGCTCAGAACGGTTGGAAAGTCCATCAAATGGATGTAAAAACTGCATTCTTGAATGGAGATCTAAAAGAGAATGTTTTTATGTCCCAGCCTGAAGGATTTGCTGTGAAAGGACATGAACACAAAGTATGCAAACTTGTGAAGTCCTTGTATGGCCTCAAACAAGCACCACGAGCCTGGTATGAAAAACTAACTGAGCATCTTCTGAAACTCAACTTCAAACATTTTGATCTTGATGATGCAACTTTATTTGTCAAGAAAGTTGGAAAAACAGTTGTATATCTTGTGGTATATGTAGATGATCTTTTAATGACAGGGAACAATGAAAGCTATATTGCATCCATAAAGAAAGAATTAGGAAAAAATTTTGAAATGACTGATTTGGGCTATGTTCATTACTATCTTGGCATTGAACTAACCCAACATCCAAAGTCCATATTTCTTTCTCAAAAGAAATACATTGGAGATTTGTTATACAGATTTGGCATGACAGAGTGCAATCCCCTTTCTACTCCAATGGAACAAAACTTGAAGCTCACATCTACTGAAGGAAAGGAATTTGAGGATGCAACAAGGTATAGACATCTTGTAGGAAGTCTCATCTACCTCACTACTACCAGACCAGACATTTCATTTGCTGTTGGAATCCTCTCCAGGTTTATGCAAAAGCCTTGTGAGGGACATTGGTCTGCTGCAAAAAGAGTTCTAAGGTACTTGAAGGGAACTCAAGACCTTGGAATCAAGTATACACAGGTGGACGACTTCAACTTGATTGGATACTCTGATTCAGACTTCGATGGAGACAAAGAAACTGGGGTATCTACTTCAGGATATGCTATGAGTCTTGGATCAGGAGTTGTCTCCTAGAGATCACGCAAACAATCAGTACCAGCAGATTCCACAACAGAAGCAGAATACGTGGCAGCAGCTGAAGCAACGAAAGAAATTGTGTGGCTCAGGAAAATTCTTGAAGATTTGCAAGTAAAACAAATACAATCCACTCCACTCATGATTGATAACACATCTGCAATAAAGTTGGCCAAGAATCCAAAGTTCCATGATCGTACTAAGCACATCAATACTAAATATCATCTGATCCGACATCATGTTGAGGCCAAAACAATCCATCTTCGTCATTGTTCCACAAACGAGCAAATTGCAGACATCTTCACCAAAGCGCTTGGAAGAGAAAAGCTTGAAAGATTCAGAACGATGCTTGGACTCACCAACATCCCTTCAGATTAAGGGGGGGAATGTTGACACCTAATCCGAAACGGATGGGTGAACTGGACAGTCATCTAGAAGATGAACTGATCCGTTTTTATTTTTGTATATATAAGCATGAGTTACCTAATGAATAAGATCAATCAATTTTGTCTATCGTTCAATGTGGAGTTACCCTGGCCTGACAAAGTCGAAGACCACTCTTAGACATTTTTTTTCCATAGATAAAATATTATTATACTGGCATAAATTTTAAAATTTGGACATTCCAAGTTCAAATGGAATTTCCATACTTGTGCTGCAAAGGTTCAATGGGGTTTTAAGACCAACAGAATGTTAGGATCCATATCCCTCTAACATAGTCTAGGGTTTCCAAAAATAGTGCTTGGTTGGTCTTTCATCATGATAATTAAGGAAGATCAATCATACCCTTAATTTTACTACTCGATTTGTAGGTACACGAGAGTGATCTCCCTAAGCATTATGCTTAGTGTATTATATTGATAAATGATCAAAAGGTTGCAAGGATGATCTTATAGATGTTGAAGAAACTTTCATTATACTTGAGGGTATGTGGAAGATTGAATCAGTGAACAAGCCTTGTCTAATGTAGTAGTACTCACCAATTGCCAATAAATATGTATAAGGGAATCCAACCAAGTGACCCCACTTATATTCTCTACTTGTATAATTCCTAACCACAATTTTACCCACTTAATGATCAATATTTGTGTTTAAGGATGTTGAAACATGTATTTGGCCTAAAAATTAAACATTCTTTGAAATTTGGGTATGTTCTAACATGGTGAAGTGTTATGATACTAGTTGCAATGTACTTATATAGTATAAAGAAAGAACTAAGAGTAGTATATGAAGAAATTCAACCTACAAAAATTAAATTAAATAATCTTATGAAAATATTTACAATTATTCATATTGTGAGATGATTTTTTGGAGAAGAATTGTCTTTGTAAATTTAGTTTGTCCAACATTTTAGGTGGATACTCTAACCATCATCAGAGACACAAAATATTTGAGATGATGTGAACAGATACCATAAGAAGAATAAATACAATGGGGAGGAAATTAATCACTATGAAAAAATTGAATTAATTATTAAAAATTAGCCAAATTTCTTGAAAAACGAAACAAAAAAAAAGGAAAGGGAGAAGGAATTAGTCAAGAGTTATAGGAGAAGAAAATATCAAAGATGTGTTAGAGCAGGGTAAAAGGTCCTAAAATTAATACTTTAAAAAGAATTATAATATTAAAATTTAAACTTTTTTATTTAATTTAAAAGAATTATAATATTAAAATCTAACCCTTTTTTTTTAATTTTAAAAGAAGAATTAGAAAATAATAATGAATTTAAAATATTTAAATAGGGAATTGAAATTCATAAAAGCTTGAGATGATGTGAAAGGGTGCCTTGAGAAGAAAAAATAGAATTGGGAGGGAATTACATGTTATGATCCTATTTTTAATTAATTAATAAGAATAAGTCAAATTTCTTAAAAAGGAAACAAAGGTCAAAGGGACGAAAAAAAGGAATCAGTAATTCCATTGTTGCTCTACCTTATCTTAAAAGGACTACAAAACATATTGCTAATATTTTATCTAAGAAAAAATGTAAAATTCATCTTTAAATACTACAAAACCTTTAAACAATTATTACGATCAGCCAAGTATAAATTAGACCCCTTTCAATATTATGGTGTTTACTAGGTTCCCTGTTACTATGGAAAATCCTACATTGGTCAAACAGGTCGATACTTTCGGGCCTACCTCAAAGAGCACATAACAAATATTGCCCACAATTACATATCTAAGTAAGACATTGTTAAACACTCTTTTGAAACTCAACATATTAATTGTTTCGATCAAGACAAGGTCTTAGCATCTGTGCCTTATCATAATCCTCGAACCATTCGGGAAGCGCTCGAATTCAAAATTCATCCTAGTAATTTCAATAGGGAGGATGGTTAGAGGCTAATACAATCTTCAAAGCTTGTTATCCATCACCTATCCCAATAATTCCTCTCTTTGGTTTGTTTCATTTTTTTTCGCCCACCACCCCTTTCCCCTACCCCCCTTCCTTCGTTTAAACCTAGTTAGCTTTCTCTTTGACTTTAATTATTAATCATTATTCAATTTCCTTTTAATGTTTGTATTTATTATCTTTCTCCTTTTTGTTCTCTTTTTTCATTATTGCTATATATATATATATATATATATATATATAATTTTAATTTTAATTGTCAGTTAAAAAAAATAATTGAATTTACATTCTCTTTTAAATATTTTAAATTCGCTATTATTCTCTTATTCTTCTCTTTGTTTTTAAATTAATTTAAAAGTTGAATTTTTAATATTTACAAGTCTCTTTAAAATCTTAATTTTGGGACCTTTTATCCTACCGTATCATCACCCTATCATATCTTTAATATTTTCTTCCTATAACTCTTGACAGATTCCTACCTCCACTTCCTTTGATTTTTGTTTCCTTATTTCAAGAAAGTTGACTCATTTTTAGTATTTTTTAATAATTATTTCAAAAAAAATCATAATGGCTAATTTCCTCCCCGTTTTGTTTATTCTCCTCGTGGCACATGTTCACCTCATCTCCAAGCTATTATGAATTTCAATTCTCTATTTAAATGTTTTTAAATTCATTATTATATTCTAATTCTTCTTTTTAAATTAAATTAAAAGCTTAATTTTTAATTAATAGAAGTTTCTTTTTAAATTAAAAGTTTGATTTTTAATATTTATAAGTCAGTTTAAAATCTTAATTTTGGGACCTTTTACCTTGCCCTAACATATCTTTGATATTTTCTTATCCTATAACTCCTCACTGATTCCTTCCCCCCTTCCTTTGATTTTGTTTCCTTTTTTCAAGAAATTTGACCCATTTTTAATAATTTTCAATAATTAATTCAAAATTTTCATAATGTACAACTTACTCCCCACGTTTTCTATTCTCCTCACAACACCTGTTCACATTATTTCAAAGTTTTTATGTCCTTGATGATGGATGAAGTATCCACCCAAAATGTTGGAAAATCTAAATTTGCAAACACAGTTCCTTTCCAAAAAACCATCTGAAAATAGGCAATAGTATTGAACCATGAACGCTAATGGCCCCTACATCAATGACTAGGTCACATTCATTATCAATGACAAACTACATGGTGGGACTTATTCAATAAGCCTAACCCTTTACCTTAATTAACAACATGTCAATTACCTAGTGGACTTATTCAAAGAGGATTCTTTTCAGATAGGTCACTCACAATGTGCCCACAATATTCTTGGTACGTCGAGGACCACTCTTAGATGTTTTTTTCCATAAATAAAATATTATTATACTGACGTAACTTTTAAAATTTGGATATTCCAAGTTCAATTGGAATTTCGATACTTTTTCTACAATGGTTTGGTGGGGGTCTTAAGAGCAATGGAATGTTAGGATCCATATCCCTCTAACATAGTCTAGGGTTTTCAAAAATAGTACTTGCTTAGTCTTTCATAGTGATAATTAAGGAAGATCAACCATACCCTCAGTTGTACTACTTGATTTCTAAGTGCATGAGAGTGATCTTCGTAAGCATTATGCTTAGTGTATTATATTTACAAATGATCAGAAGGTTGCAAGGATGATCATAAAGATGTTGAGGGGACTTCTTATATACTCGAGGGTATGTGGAAGATTGAATCAGTGAATAAGTCTTGTTTAATGTAGTAATACACACCAATTGCCAATAAATGTATATACGAGAATCCAAGTGGCCCCACTTATATTCTCTACTTGTATGATTCCTAACCATAATTTTACCCACTTAATGATGAGTATTTGTGTTTATGGATGTTGAAACATGTATTTGGCATAAAAAATAATCGTTCTTTGAAATTTGAGTATGCTCTAACATGGTAAAGTGTTATGATACTAGTTGCAATGTACTTATATAGTATAATTAAGGAACTAAGAGTAGTATATGAAGAAATTCAACCTACAAAAATTAAATGAAGTATCTTATGCAGAAATTCACAATTATTCATATTGTGAGATGAATTTTTGGAGAAGAATTGTCTTTGTAAATTTATTTTGTCCAACTTTTTGGGAGGATACTCTACCAATCATCAAAGACATAAAAGATTTGAGATGACGTGAATCGGTACCATAAGGAGAATAAATATAGTGGGAAGAAAATTAGTCATTATGAAAAAATTAATTCTTCAAAAGGAGCCAATTTCTTGAAAAATGAAACAAAATCAAAAGAAGATAGGAAGGAATTGGTCAAGAGTTATAGGAGAAGAAAATATTAAAGATATGTTAGGGCATTGTAAATGATCGTAAAATTACGATTTTAAAGAGACTTATAACATTAAAATTAAACTATTGATTTAATTTAAAAAGAAGAATTAGAAACTAATAATGAATTTAAAATATTTAATTAGAGATTTGAAAATCATAAAAGCTTGAGATGATTTGAAAGGGTGTCGCAAGGAGAGTAAATAGAATGGGGAGGAAATTAGATGTTATGTTTTTTTTAAATTAATTATTAAAGATAAGTCAAATTTCTTGAAAAAAATAAACAAAAATCAAAGGAAGAAAAGGAAGGAATATGTAATGCCATCTTACTATACCTTATATTAAAGGGACTACAAATTAGATTGTTGATATTTTATTTAAGAAAAAATACAAATGTCATATTTAAAGACTACAAATCCCCTAAACACTTATTAGGATAAGCCAAGGATAAATTGTACCCCTTTCAATATTTTGGTGTTTACCAAGTTCCGTGTTCATGTGGCAAATCCTATAATTATCAAATAGGTCGATCCTTTTGGGCTCACCTCAAAGAGCACATAACAGATTTCGCCCGCAAATTGCATCTCTAAGTCAGCCATTGTTGAGCACTCTTTCGAAACTCAACATCTTAATTGTTTCAATCAATATAAGGTCTTAGCATTGGTGCCTTATCGAAATCCTCGAACCATTCAGGAAGCTCTCGAATTCAAAAAACACCCCAACAATTTCAATAGGGAGGATGGTTAGAGGCTAAGACAATCTTCAAAGCTTGGTATCCATCACCTATCCCAATAATGCCTTTCTTCTAATTGTTTCCTTTTCATTCGCCCACGTCGCCCTTCCTTCCTTTGAACCTAATTAACTTTCACTTTAACTTTAAGTGTTAAGCATTCTTCAATTTCTTTTTAATGTTTGTATTTATTATCTTTTTCTTTTTGTTCTCTCCTTTTATATATATATATATATATAAACATTAAAATTTTAATTGTCAATTTAAAATATTTAAAATCTTGAATTTCAATTCTTTATTAAATACTTTTAAATTTACTATTATTCTTTGATTCTTTTTATGTTAAAAAAACGAATTATTTCCTTTTAAATTAAATAAAAAATTTAATTTTTAATATTTATAAGTCTCTTTAAAATATTAATTTGAGGACCTTTTAGATTTGACTCATTTTTAATATTTTTTTAATAATTAATTAAAAAAATAAATCATAATGTTAATTTCCTCCCCACTTTATTTATTTTCCTAAGGCACCTATTCTCATCATCTCCGAGCTCTTATGAATTTCAATTCTCTATTTAAATATTTTAAATTCATTATTATTTTTAAATTCTTCTTTTCAAATTAAATTAAAAGTTTAATTTTTAATTTGTAAAAGTTTCTTTTTAAATTAAAAGTTTGATTTTTAATATTTATAAATCACTTTAAAATCTTAATTTTGGGACTTTAACCCCATCATAACATATCTTTATTTTTATAGTTTCTTATCGCATAACTCTTCACTGATTCCTCCCCCCTTCCTTTGATTGTGTTTCCTTTTTTCAAGAAATTTGATTCATTTTTAATAATTTGTAATATTTAACTATTTTTTTTCATAATGCATAATTTCCTCCCCGTGTTATTTATTCTCCTCATAGTGCCTGTTCACGTGATTTCAAAGCTTTTACGTCCTTGATGATGGATGGAGTATCCACAAAAAAATGTTGGACAAACTAAATTCGCAAACACAATTATTTTCTAAAAAATCATATTAAAATAGACAATAGTATTGAACCATGAACTCTAATAACTCCTAAATTCAAGGACCAACTACATGGTGGGCCTTATTCAATAAGCCTAGCCCTTTAGCAACATGACAATTACCTAGTGGGGTTATTCAAAGAGGATTCTTTTCAAATTGGTCACTCACAATGTGCCCGCAATAGTCTTGGTAGGTCGAGGACCACTCTCAGATGTTTTTTTCCAAAGATAAAATATTATTATACTGATATAACTTTTAAAATTTTGATATTCCAAATTCAATTGGAATTTCCATACTTGTGCTACAAAGGTTCAATGGGGTCTTAAGAACAATAGAATGTTAGGATCCATATCCCTCTAACATAGTCTAGGATTTCCAAAAATAATACTTGGTTGGTCTTTCATAGTGATAATTAAGAGAGATCAACCATACACTTAGTTGTAATACTTGGTTTTGAGGTACACAAGAGTGATCTCCCTAAGCACTATGCTTAGTGTATTGTATTGATAAATGATCAAAAGGTTGCAAGGATGATCTTAGAGATGTCATGGAGACTTCGATATACTCGAGGGTATGTGGAATATTGAATCAATTAATAAGTATTACCTAATGTAGTAGTACTCACCAATTTCTAATAAATGTGTAGAAGGGAATCCAACCAAGTGGCCCCATTTATATTCTCTACTTGTATGGTTCCTAACCACAATTTTACCCACTTAATGATGAATATTTGTGCTTATGGATGTTGAAACATGTATTTGGCATAAAAATTAATCATTCTTCAAAATTTGAGTATCTTTTAACATGGTAAAGTGTTATGATACTAGTTGCAACATACTCTATAGAGTATAAAGAAAGAACTAAGAGTAGTATATGAGGAAATTCAACCTACAAATATTAAATGAAATAGTATTATGCATATATTCACAATTATTCATATTGTGAGATGAATTTTTTGGAAAAGAATTATTTTTGTGAATTTAGTTTGTCCAACGTTTCGGGTGGATACTCCACCCATCATCAAAGACATAAAAGTTTTGAGATGATGTGAACAAGTACCATAAAGAGAATAAATACAATGGGGCGGAAATTCATCGTTCTGAAAAATGAATTAATTATTATAAATGAGTCAATTTTCTTGAAAAATGAAACAAAATCAAAGGGATGGGGGGAGGAATTGATCAAGAGTTATAGGAAATGAAAATACTAAACATATGTTAGGGTGAGGTAAAAGGTTCAAAGAGACTTATAATATTAAAAAATAAACTTTTAATTTAATTTTGGCAGAATAATTAGAAAATAATATTGAATTTAAAATATTTAAAGAGAGAGCCCAAGGGGTGTAGAATACATGGTGATGGGGTGTATTATTAAGTCACTTTGTGATGTGAAGGTCACCGGTTCGAAACTCCGTGGGAAAAAATCCGACCATTTTAAGGGTTGTTGTGACTCGTGCTAAGTGTGATCCCTAGGTGATTTTGATGACTTAGATGCCCCTTGGTGGCATTTTCTCAAGCCATATGTTAAGCCTAAAGTAATCTCTAGAGAACTTGGACAACTTGACAAACAAAAAAAGAATATTTAAATAGAGAATTGAAATTCATAAAATCTTGAGATGACGTGAAAGGGTGTCAAGGGGAATAAATAAAATGGGGAGGAAATTAGATCTTATGATTTTTTTTGAATTGATTATTAAAAATTATTAAAAATAAGTCAAATTCTTTAAAAAGGGAAACATAAATTAAAGGAATGGAAGGAAGGAATTGGTAATGCCATTGTTACTCTACCTTATATTGAAGGGACTACATATCAGATTGCTAATAATTATTTAAGAAAAAATATAAAAGTCACCTTTAAACCCTTCAAAACACTTATTGCGATCAGCCAAGAATTAATTAGACCCCTTTCAATATTCTAGTGTTTACCAAGATCCTTGCTCATATGGTAAATCCTACATGGTCGATCCTTTTGTGCTTGCCTCAAAGAGCACATAATAGATATCACCCACAATTGCATCTCTAAGTCAGCCATTGTTGAGCACTCTTTCGAAACTTAACATCTTACTTGTTTCTATCAAGATACGGTCTTAGCATTTGTGCCTTATCATAATCCTGAAACCATTCATGAAGCTCTTGAATTCAGAAAGCACCCTAACAATTTCAAGAGGGAGGATGGTTAGAGACTAAGACAGTATTTGAAGCTTGTTATCCTTCACCTATCCTAATATTTCCTCTCTTTGGTTTGTTTCCTTTTTGTTTGTCGACCGCCCCCTCGCGCGATGCGCCCCTTCTTTCGTTTGAACCTAGTTAGCTTTCTCTTCAACTTTAATTGTTAATCATTCTTCGATTTGCTCTTAATGTTTGTATTTATTATCTTTCTCCTCATATATATATATATAATTGTCAATTTAAAAATAATAATAAATAAATCTTGAATTTCAATTCTCTATTTAAATATTTTAAATTTCATTATTATTTTCTAATTCTTCTTTTAAATTAAATTAAAAGTTTAACGTCTCCCTGGGGTCGCTCAAGTGGTGATGGTCGTGAAAATAAAGTCTCACCGAACCGGAGATCTTGGGTTCGAATCTTGTGATATCCTCCCCCTGTAGCGGGGTGAATAATGGACATGTAAACATGAAAATCGGAGAGTGCTGCCAAGCTTAACAAAAAATAAAATAACTCTTTGTTTTTGTAAACTTGGTAGGACTACATCTTCGTCATGTCCAACTTCTCATCCCAATCGGGGGGATAGCACAAGATTTGAACCCAAGATTTCAGGTTCAATGATACTTCATTTCCCTGGTCCTTGCCAATTGAGCTACTCTAATCGGACATTAAAAGTTTAACTTTTATTTGGAAAAGTTTATTTTTAAATTAGAAGTTTGATTTTTAATATTTATAGGTGGGTGAAAATGTGAAGTTGGGTTACACTTTTGTGAGAATTGCTCGTGAAAAATTCATAAGTGCACTTTTTTGACCGAACTAAACAATTTTTCGGTCATACTATTTTTTTTGGCAAAAAAGTTCTTGAGTGTTTAGGAGTAAGTTTGTGTGATCGTCATGGAGGAATTTTTGCATGTTAAGTTTTCACAGGTTAAAATTTTGCAGAGTAGTTATGTGATGTTTTTCCGGATTTTTTTTGTAACTTATCAAATTTTTATTGGTTTTTTGCAAAATTGTTGGGCATCAAAGGAGTTATTGCACCTCGTCGTCACTAGAGGAATTTTGTCAACCTCCTCATCTGACCGCACAACAGCAAAAAAACCAAGTATGTTGACACCTGCACCTGAAGTATTCTTCATATTTTCTTTGTCTACGGTCTTTTCCAAAATTGGTGTCTCTTAACTTGAGCAAAACATGGACGTTTAGATCAACATTAAAAAATTATTAAAAATAATTCTAGATCAGTTGAAAATTTATTGAAAATGTGATAGATGAAGTCTAATGTGGCACAAGTCTTTTGAGAGTCTCCACCCATGGAATTCATATGCTCTCTTTTTTAATTATATTGTTGTTTTTCTAATTCTTCAAACTCCAAAGGTTTTGTCGCTAAGACTAGATTCAATATTTTAGAATAAAATCTAGGTACAACATGAGAATACAATAAGGTGAATCTGAGAACCATAATATACAAGCTTTACCTATAAATCACGAACATCTTTAACATTTATATCCAAGAAAATGTTCTTTGGGAAAGACATGGCATCCCCTAACATGTAAACTTTCAGCTCCAATTCTGATGCATGCTTGTTTTCTCTTTGTTTCGGTCAAAAAAAATTTCGAATTTTTTTATTATGATATAAATTTATACTACAAGAGTTGAATTACTAACGCTCGTTAGTGCTTCTCTCCCAAATGATCGACGTAAATCTGCTAATGCTCTCAATATATGATCTCAGTGGAACATTTTCAGAACTACGCTACGCTATTAAACTCACAAAAAAAACATCACTTATAAATTGTCGTGTCTTTTTAAAACCATGACTCTTTCTATTAGCTATCCAAATCTTGTCTATGTTTCAAGCCATATAAGTGATAAGCCTTAAGTGATTTATAAGTGATATCTAAGTGGTAGGATCACTAGCATGAATTGACACAATTGAATATTCAAGTGATATCCCATAATAAATCTCCAATTTACATTGTTTCCTTATTCACTTATCTTGTCCATGAATAACATCCAATATGTAGAAATCTTGGCTGATGATCTTATCCATGGATTTAGGCAAGCAATCCAACAATCTTATGCATATGAAAACAGGATGCTTTTTTATCTTAATATTGAAGATAAATATAGGATTTATGGATGTCAGTGTACTTAGTTGCATGATCGACAATCAACCCTTATTGCCTTATAAAAAAGTATTGAATGACTTATATAGAAGATGAAAGCCCTTACAAATTAGTTGTTTATTGATTTGAATGTGGGTATAAACTTTTTAAATGTGGCAATTTTTGCAACAAAATCATACATGGCATGATGGAAAATATCCATTGATAGGTTAAACTTTGGTATAGTCCAAACTTAATAAAAATGAAAATATATCTAATTTCAAGGATTGGTATTCTCATGATAAGTGTAAGCTTCATTGAATAGTGAAGGAATCTCATTAGACATTGATAATGACTTTAGTCTTAGGGGTATGGAAAGTCATGGGAGTAACTATTAGAGGATTAGAGGCCCTAGCTTGGGTTGAAAATCACATTAATTTTTTATGATGAAAAATATTTTTCTCATCATCAAAAATCAATGTAGTGTAGCATGTGTTTGAATGTTATTCTTGTGCAAACTAATTTGTTATTGTTTGCTTTTCGTTAATATTTTTTTGTGGGGAATCATTCTTAGGTATTGATTAAAATTGGACTTTTATTTCTCCACCATCTACAATCAAACTATTTTGACTCTATCATTTTATTAAATTTATTTTATCATACCTACTATATGTAGGTTGCATCATGCTACTCCAAATTATTATAAATCATAAGATTTGTTTCTTATTGATTTCAACTCTTATTGATTTCAACTCTTATTGGTTTCAACTCTTATTGGTTTCAACTCTATCATCAATCTGATTCAATTTAATATTATATATTCACCTCTTTTCCCCTTCAGAAATTTTATAGATAAGTGATATATTCACCTCGTTTCTCGTATTGTATTATATTTATTTAAGTGATAATCCATAAGTGATAAGTGATATTTAAGTGGTAGGATCACTAGCATGAATTGACACAATTGGATATGTTGGACACCTAATCCTCAATGGGTTAGTGTGGAAGCCGAATAGACAAAAGGAGTCCAAGAGACCTTGGGATGTGGAACCCAACGGTCAAACTATGTACTATAAATGTATATCTCTTGTTAATAAAAATGTATTCTCATGTTTTATCCTTCAGATTCTCTTGTTACCCATGTGTGTTTAACATGGTATCAGAGCGGGCGAATTCTGACCCTGCTCCTATTTGAGCCCTAGTTTTGTCAGTTTTTCTCTATTGGCTCTATCCTACTTGCCATAACTTGAGTGCTCTATTTTCCTGCATGACCTAACGCTCCACTAATTTGGCCTCTGTCAGAAACGCATTTTCTCATTTTGGGGATTCTCTGCAATTGTTGGCGCTCTTTCTTTGCAACGTCCACTGTTCTTCTGGCCATTTCATTAATTATAACCTCTGTCCCCTTTTTTTTTTGCATTTGATAACAAGCCACTCTTGATATATATGCTGGTTATATGTAAGCGTTACTCTCCTCCCACGCTGCGCATTCCGACCTACCCCCTCCTCAGTCGCTGGAGCATTGAGTTCTCCATGTGTTGGCTCATACTGAGCCCTACCAAATATAGATGATACAACCCCCTATCAAATCTTCTCTAATGGCATTGCCGAGATTCCCATTGCAAAGAATCCATTACTGATCATTGTTACAGGTATTGGGACTTGCCTCTTTCAAATTGCTACGATGTCGTTCGGTTCAGTGTGTACGGCAAAGAAAATGTGAGAATGTCTTGCTTCGTGGCTTGCCAAGATAATTTCAGAAGAAAAAAGGGCTTCACACGGATCCATGAAAAGAAATCCCCAACTGTGAATCTGGATGAGGTTGAGAGTTCACAAATCTCAAGAACCAAAGCTGATGTTCACTGAAATATCAGCCAAACCTTAAAACATTTGTTGCACGAACTGAGGCTTTATCCCCTTTAACAATTCTTGATATCCATTTGAACTCTAACTCTCTCCATCTCACGCTGGAATTTGGTGAGTTCAAAATCGAACGAGCCTATTTTCGACTGGTTCTTTGTCAGAGAAACCCTCATTCTATTTCTTTCGCAGTGGGATTCTGGGGTTTCCAGTTCGAATCACTCGAGCGCAGTTTCTTGGGTTCTTTTTATCTCTTTCTTTCTTTTATTGCTTTAGAGCTGGACTCTCCTTGACGCTGCAGAAAAATCTCCACCAAAAGAAAGCTCAGGCCCTCTGGAAATCTCCACGCCTCAATCGTAGGGAACGGCATAGCCACCAGGAGAACCGCCGTAGAAGGGCAGCATGCCGGTGTCGTAATCATTTTCAGCGTAGACATCATTGTCAGCATAGACGGCCACGACTTTTCTCCTGCTTTGATTTAAGAGCGTTCAGATACTCTTACGAATTTGAAACAACTGCATTGATAGGAAAACCAACTGAATGAGAGAAGAGGTAATGCTCAATTTCTGAGCATGCAATAAAGTGTAAACAAGGCTCTTGCGCACACATCCGATACCACGACTTTTCTCCAGCCGTAGTATTCAACTAGCGCTGCAATTGCGTCGACCTGAACAGCGTCACTATAAAGAAGTTCTATGTAGCCACCTCATCAATGGAAACATGCTTGAGAGCTATGAAAATGGCACAGTGGGTGCGTCCTTCCCAGTCTCTCGCTTTGTAAATGTGCATGGAGATTAGTTGTCTTCCAATAGTAACAAGTGGGCAGCTCTGGGTAGTTAAAGATTGTCTTTTAATGACAACAATGCCTCAGTTCCCGATTCAATGTTAAATGATATATGTGCTAGTGTATTAATCGTTATGGGTTTGGGTAGAGTCTCTGCTTTATATATATGCAGTGTGTTGAATATCGTTGGTTGAGGTATGCATTCATTGATTTTTATTGAACCCTAGTGTATATTGAATGAGTAGAAGTTGTGTGTTAAAGCAACGAGTTGGTCGGTTCATCTCTGTGCGTTCATACATGCATGAACATGTGGAATAATCCTTTCATTGGCGTGTAGCTCCTACAAGCGGGTCACTGTTGTGTTCATCGTTCTAATTGGAATACTAGAGGTATTGTTGACTCTTTATATATTGCATTCTGGCATATGTTGTTAGCTCTCCATAAATTGTGTGTGATATATGAGGGCAAATTGTTTTCTTTGAAGAAGTGGCAAGATCAGAGAATATTTGTTCGTATCCTATTCAAAGCATTTATATATGAGCATTCAAGTCCTATCCATGACATGGTGCTATAGTTGTTGAAGTTTTGATAGCCATCATTTCTGCTTTGAAAGTGAAGGAGTATTTGAAGGATCCAAGCAAGTTTGCAGTTGTTGCTGCCCCAGTGTGGCATCGTATTTAAAACTCACTATAGTTTTTGTCTACATATATATGCATTGATTCCTTGATTCGACTGCTGCATAAGAGTTTGGTGGGTTGTATAAAGGCAGTGATTGTTTTGACAAATAAAAGTAATCTTTTGTGGAGAAAAGTTTAGTCAGTTGTATTGTCAGAACATAGTGCTGGTCATGAGTAAACTCTTATTTTTATATGGATTGTAATTGGTGCTTGCTAGTTGCACACTGATCATTTGCTGTACATATATAAAGGATATTGCTGTGTACTATGAGTGATATTACTTTTCTGCATGGAGTAGTAGTTTTGTTCAGTTTTTTAAGGTGTAATTCTGACATTGAAGAAAAAAAATGGCCAGAATCAATGAAGTATTAGAGTTCCTCAAAACTATCATATTGTCTACTACTCATGATACATTAAAAGTCAGCAAAGTTTCTCTCACAGAAATTTAGGTCTGTCTACAAAATGCACAAGAGAAAATTGATTTTTTGCAGATCAAATCTCAGCTACAGCAAGAAGAACTAAAACAGAGGAGTCATTCTTAACATGTTTCTGTTCAGAACATTGAGACTACAACCCATCAGAAGCAAGTCAATAATGTTATAGTTGGTTCAGATTTAGTACCCAATAAAGCAGCAGTTGTACATGTAGATGCAGAAAATCAGTCTGCACTTCCCAAGCCCATCATCAAACCTTGGGAACAGCTTGTCCATAACAAGCACAGAACCGGTCTTAGATATGATAAGGACTTTTCCTTTCATATTCCAGACTACTCCAAACCAATCCAATTTCAAAGTGTTGGATTCATTCATGATAGTTCACCTGCTCTTCATGACAGTTCACCTCCAGCTGTTCCAGATTCTGTCCCTTTTCCATAGCAACAACAACAACAACAGATTGCGAAATTCCAACACTGTAAGCAAGATGGCCATTTGAAATATCACTGTTTTGATCTTCATCCATGTAAGCATTGTCATAAAACCACCCATTCTTCAAACAAATGCTTCAAAAACAAACGTACTGCAAGAACAAAGATTCATCTTAGATGGATCGCTTCTTGGCAATGGGCATCAATAGCCAAGAAGATATTCCAATCACATGTCAGAACTTGTTCCAGAGTATTGAACAGTCTTGCAGTTGAGTTTTCTCCATCATCTCACCTTGTATCTGACAGGGGGGGAAATGATGGTCATTTACAAGCTTCAAAGTCACATCAAGCGAGCCTGAGCCACAACCTGCCACACCAGTTTAAGAGTTGTAGCCAAAGACAAAGATGCCCATGAGCATACCTTCAGTTGGTAATCTGGGAGACTTCCTCTAGCAGAAGTCTTCAGCTTCTTGCCAGTTCCGGAAGAATTCTAGGAACAAAATTGAGAACACTTCCTCTAGCAGAAGACTTCATCTTCTCGCCAAATTTGGAAGAGTTCCAAGAATTGCATTAAGCATTCCAGAGTTGTTGGTCATCCTTAAACCATCACAGGTTGAGACTTCCCTTTTTAGGTTGAAGTTCTCCCTTTTATGCGGGGTGAGACCTCCCTTTCATGGTTGAAGGTTTCCCTCTTCAAAACAATAGGAGCACTTCCTCTAGCAGAAGACTTCAGCTTCTTGCCAATTTTGGAAGAGTTCCGGGAACTGCACTAAGCGTTCCAGTGTTGGTGGTCATCCTTAAACCACCACCCTTTATACCAACATTTCAGAGAGCACATTCAGCCTAGTGTTGCCATGCATTTTTGCACATTTTGTATTACATCTCTCTTCTTGGACTCATACATAACCCTTCGGATTAAGGGGGGGAATGTTGGACACCTAATCCTCAATGGGTTAGTGTGGAAGCCGAATAGACAAAAGGAGTCCAAGAGACCTTGGGATGTGGAACCCAATGGTCAAACTATGTACTATAAATGTATATCTCTTGTTAATAAAAATGTATTCTCATGTTTTATCCTTCAGATTCTCTTGCTGCCCATGTGTGTTTAATAGGATATTTAAGTGATAAGCCATAATAACTCTCTAATTCACATTGTTTCCTTATTCACTTGTCCTATCCATGAATAACATCAAATATGTAAAAATATTGGTTGATAATCTAATACATGGATTTAGGCAAGCAAGCCAATGATCTTATGCATATGAAAATTGTAATGCTTTTTTTTTATCTTAATGTTGAAGAAATATATAGAATTTATGGATGTTAATGTACTAAGTGGCATGATCGGAAATCAACCCTTATTGCCTTATAGAAAAGTATTGAATGACTTATATATAAGATGAAAGCCCTTACAAATTAGTTGTTTATTGATTTGAATGTGGGTATAAAATTTTTAAATGTGGCAATTTTTGCAACAAAATCATACATGGCATGATGGAAAATATCCATTGATAGGTTAACCTTCAGTATAGTCCAAACTTGATAAACATGACAATATATCTAATTTCAAGGATTGGTATTCTCATGATAAGTATAAGCTTCATTGAATAGTGAAGGAATCTCATTAGGCATGGAAGTACTAATAATGATTTTAGTCTTAGGGGTATGGAGAGTCATGGGAGTAACTATTAGAGGATTAGAGGCCCTAGCTTGGGTTGAAAATCACATTAATTTTTTATGATGAAAAATATTTTTCTCATCATTGAAAATGAATGTAGTGTAGCATGTGTTTGAATGTTATTCTTGTGCATTCCAACATGAGACCATTTTTTAAGACGTTTTTGCAATTGAATTGATTTGTAAACTACCATTATTATTCCACTGGAGCAGTTCATCACAATAGATCGTGTAATATTCCATCATTACACCGCAATACATATTTATTTTTCATCATTCTCCTATAATCTAAGACACTTGCAAAAAATAAATATATTATTCATTTTATTGAATTTATTTTTTACAAGGATCTAAAAACCCATTAAACATGGTTGAAAATTGGACATTATCCATAGAAGTTTCTCCTTATCCCAATCGAGGACAAGTAGTGATTACTTATATGCTATATAATAATGCGATGAACAAATTACTCCAAATGAAAAGGAATGTACCTAGAAGGACAAAAAGCAATGAAGCATATTATATTGCACTAATAGAAGGCTTAGGAATAGCTAGGGAGTATGGATCCAATGGAATTATAGTCTTCGTCAATTTTGAACTTGTGCGCAACCAGATTAAAGGAATGTACCAAGTCAAAAAGGAGAAGTTAAAACAACTGCATGGAGAAGCAAAAAGTATTTCAGGTCAATTTCAATCATTTAGCATAATTCATTGTGCAAATATTCATAGGATGTCTAGTGATCTATTGTATGGGGCAATTCCAATTCAAGATTTGTGTGTGAAAGATGAATTGGTGTCAAGAAGCTCTCCATCAAATTTTTTTGATGGACATTGTAAGATATCTCTTATATGTGTGTGTTTTAGTTGTGTTAGGGTCCTATAAATTTTTATAGCATTGTTTGAATATAATTGATCATTATTATGTTTGAGATCTTGTAAATAATATTTCATCCTGCAAATTATTTCCAAAGAGACACCAGGTATTAGGATTTGAGGAGATTTTTTGCATGACAATGTTTGGATCATATCAGACTACATGTATTTTCATCAGAAAGTGCTCAGAAGCAGCTTTCCAATGGTATATCCTGTGCCCAAATCTGACTCCTGGATTGAAAGATAGGCCAGAATGAAGCTTGCACTTCAAAAGCAGATAAAGGCTCAGGGATTGTTTCTTCTCTATTCATTCATAACTCTAGCCTTAAATCCATTTTCCCTCTATTTATTTAAAAGTCCATATACTCTAGCCTTACTCCATTTTTCCTCTGTTTATAATGAATCCCAAATTATAGTCGCATCCCATTTCTTTATTTTAATCCATTAACTCTAGCCGCATTTCCATTTCTTTACTCTAATTACCAAACTCTAGTTGTGTTCCCCTTTGTATATTTTAATATCATAAACCATGTCAAAAGTCCCTTTTTAATATATAACTATCGCATATATTAAAAAGTCCCAAACATAAAACCTGCACTACCCCCGACGCAATAAACCAAAACCCACTCCCGGACGCAAAATGGCATAAAACACAATCTAATAAGATGTCGGGTCTACCCATGGTTAAACCTCACACAAGTTCACACCCCCGATCGCAATAAACCTTCCATCCGACAGCTCTAAGGCCTTTTCGCCCCCCTCCCCCCCCCTGACTATGTTTCTATTTACCGGCGTTGGGGGGGGGGGGGGGGGGGGGGGGGTTCTGAAAAGTGGTTTCCCCGCCTACGTGTCCCCCCTCGTCATTTCTCACTCCCCCTCTCAATACCATAAACCACTTCGACCCCCTTCGAAAATGGTTTTCCCTGATCCCACCATAACCCACAATCCTAGTTACATCGCCCTCCACTTTTGCTTCACCGCCACTCCCCTACTGCCACATAGCTCATTTTGCCTATCACTTCCCACCAACGATCCCAGCCCCACCTTCACATCAGCTCCCAGCCTCCATCCACAATGCGCCAACTCAGCCATGCACGTCCACTATCCTGAAAATATATTTGTTTCCCCTAATCCCCAACTGCTATGTGGCCCTTCTTGTGCATCGATTTGTGATTCAAAAGAATCGGCCCCCTTCGCTGCGGTTATATTATTATTAAAGATCATTGCCCATTAATATTAATTCCATAATTTCCCAATATTCTATAAACAACAACAATTAAATTAACGTAAAAGGGAAAATGGTTAAAATTGAAATAGAAAAAAAAAAAAAAACAGTAGCAAATGGACAGAGGACAGCAAGATAAACACCATTGCACATTCAACAGCTACAATCATCAAACAGAACGCAGTGGAATAGTGGGACAGCGAGACACATCTGCCAGCAAGACAAACAACATTGTTCATTTAAAGACCTAATCACTACCAGAATGCCCAGAAATAGCATCAACACTTAGCCGACTAATATTTTTTAAATAGTTTAGTCTATTTTTATAATTTTGTAATAAATTCTTGAATTTTGTTTCAAGTTATTTGTATAGATATTCGTAAAAAAACTTGATATGTTAAATCAATATATTTTGTAATAGATTTGTGTAAATACTTCATCATTTGAACTAATAGAGGTTGGATTTTGTACAGATGAAAGCTATTGTATATTTTTCAAGCTTTGGTGGGATAATTAGTAATAAAAAGACATTCTTCATAGGATTCATGTGTTGGGATATTTGGTGAAGTCCTTCTCTCATTGTTTATGTGTTATTCCTTTGTTTCCATGCTTATGTTTTCTTAAAATTGAATTATTTCACACAAAGTTGATGAACAGAATTTGTTGAAAAATACACTCTGATTCTAGCTGTAAATAATTTAAATGTTTTCTTTTGATATCATGTTAAAGAATTATTAACTTCTCTTTAACTTCAATTGGACCTATATAGTTTCTTCTGTTACATTTCATTTAAATCTAAGGAATCAAGTTAGTTCAGCTACCTTTCCCTGTGAAACTCCTTTGAAAATATGAGACAAATCCATGTTAAGTTTGCAAACTCCATTGCCCAATGGCTCTTCCCTTTTTATTCCAACCAAACCAATTCATAAATCAAACTTCGAACCTTCGTAACTAGCCTAATACACCAAAGTTAAATCAAACAGAGAGAGCCCTCTCTGAAGCTGGTAGGGCTAGATCCCAACTTCCAAAGTGGTTTGTGGTTACCTTTGTGATTTTCTTCTGCAACCTCAGAAAATTACAGAATGTTAACATTCTAGCGACCATACTGGGGACCTGAACATTTCAGATTCCTAAGAAAAGAATATCAAGTTCCAGATCTGGTTACTGATGGTGGACAGTGATCAGACACAAGAAGGTTGTATCATTCACCTAGCGACTCCACGTTCAAAGTATCCAGAGCTTCAAAGTTTTTAGGGTGACTCCACTGTCAAAGAATCCAGATTCGATGGCTTCACAGACCAAGTTCCAAGAAACTTCAAATCAAATTCAAAGAAGGACAGACCTTGTCAACACAAAGATAGGAAGACAACATGTGAAAGTCAGGTATTTAGACCTAAATTTACTTCAGGATATAGTATTATGTTTTGTCCCCTTGTCTTTTCCTAAAAGTATCTTAAGGATTTTCTTTGGTCTATTAAATCCAAATCAAGATGATGAATCTGCACATGAGCCCCTTTCTGTGAATGTATATCCTTCCCTTGAAGCTGCAAATGCATCTCATCTTAATATTGGTTGTCTCAAACAAGATCCAAATAACAGACATAGTCCAGCTAGTACAAATTCATCTCAGACCTTAGTTATGACCATTGTCTGGTATGCATCATTAAATCTGTCATTCCCTTTGCATGAGCTACCGAAGAACTATGATCAAAGGCTACCTCAATTTGATGGTACAAGTGATATCACAGCAAGGAAACATGTAGACAAAATCATTGACTTCATTGACTTGGAGGAAGTTGATCATGAAGATGTCAAATTGAGGTTGTTTGCTCAAAGCCTTTCAGGAAATGGTATAGAAGTTTGATAGCCAGAAGTATTCCTAGTTTCCAATAATTTCAAAGCATTTTTCTTAATAGATGGGAGTTTAAAAGGAACCCTTTTCAGATTATGGATGAGTATTGGAATCTAAAAAGGCATCCCATTTAGACAGTCCAAGATTTCTCAACCAGATTCAATAGTATTTATGATTCCATACCTATTGATATAAATCCTCCCCTAGGATTGGCTATGCTTCATTATCCAGATGGTTTTGATGCTGAGATTGCCTATTATCTCAGAGAAAGAAACCCTTCCACTTTGGAGGACATGCAAAAAAGTGTTATTGATGTGGAAATAAACCTATTGAGTAAAAGATCCATAATGGAAGCTGAAAGAAGGAAAGTAATTAAAGAGGAGTTTCCTCCTTTATTAAACCTTAAGTTAGAGACATTAATGAAAACCATGGAAAGGTTTATGAACACATTTATTTTGCAAGATAAACCTGTTGTTAGCGGACAACAAAAGATACCTCCTTTTCAAGCAAATATGGAAGAAGAAGGAGAGGTTGTTGGGTCACATCACCAAAAGGTAGAAACTGGTTGTTTTGTGGATTCATTTGAAAGAAGTTTAGAACAACAACCAGTGGAAGGTTATCAGCAAGAGGATGTTAAATTTCAGCAAGTTGAGGAAAACAATCACCATGTGTGTGTTACTTATGACAACAATGAAAAATAGGATGAAAATATTGAGACAGATGAGCATGCATATATTTTAGACATTGAACATCAAGAAAACAATGCAAATTTTGCTGATGGTAACTCTTTACCCCTATGTTATGCCACATTTCAGGTGTTGAAAGAAATTCATGATAACTCTTTACCCCTATGTTATGCTACATTTGAAGAGTTGAAAGAAAATTATAAGATCATTGATCAAGCAGGAAAGAAAGTTGAAATGAGCATAACGGGGCAACCTCCTTCTTATATAGAGGATGACCATGTTTTGTGTTACATTGGAGACTCCTTTATTCAAAAATCACAGTTATTAAGTAACCATGAGATGGAAGATCATATAGTCTCCTGGGAACCAATACTCAATACTTTACATCAGCCTTGCAAATTTTTATCTGATCATGATATGGATGAGGATTGTATTTCAAAATTTTCTTCTAAATTTTCACTTTCTGAAATTTTATTTCAAAGAGAAGATTTCAGATTTTCAAAAATGTATGTGTGGACAATGTACATAATGAACCTGCACAGGCCAATTTTCAAACAAAGTCATATGAAGATGAACATAATTGTCAACAAATTTTGCCAATCACCTTTTCAATACAAAAGAATTGTATCATTGAGTTTCAAGGAGATGTTGAAGAACAACAAGTTGTTTTACATCCTACAGATGATAAACACAATATTTATAATCTTACATCCCTTGAAAACACAACGCCAAAAAATTCAAAAAGGGATAGATACATTTTTGAGGAAGTATATGAGAAGTTATTTTCAGGCATAGTACAACAAAGAGAAATTCTCCATGATTTTGAGGATCCTTTGGAAAACCTATTGGAATCTTTAACAAAACTGAATTCTGTGTTGGTTATGGATTATGAAGAAGGCTCTAGTTAGAATTTTGAGTTTCCATTTTTTGAGTTTATTTTTCTATTTGGAGAAATGGAATGCAAGCTTCAAATTAGTAGTCATCTGCGTGACTGGCTACATTGGCATTTTTGTATTATTTGATTCAATATGATTTTCAATAGTATAGGGTAGGTAGCAGTGTGCAAATAAGCTCAGTGCCCTGAGCATATTTTTCAAGTATTCTTTTCAGTTTCAGTTTTCAGTACAATTTTCAGTTCAATGTATATTTCAGATTTCAGCGTGTAGAATGGTTTTGGTTTCAGTTTAAGATTTTCAGTCGCAGAGTTTTTATGGCAGAACAGGTTGTAGATTTGGGATCAACCCAATGGATCAGGCTACTAGTCTACGATGTTCTTAGCATCTCACAAGGAGAGTGCCATCCCCAGCTGGAGCCACTGTTAGGGTCCTATAAAATTTTATAGGATCGTTTGATTATAATATATCATTATTATGTTTGATATGTTGTAAATAATATTTCATCCTCCAAATTATTTCCAAAGAGACACCAAGTATTAGGATTTGAGGAGATTTTATGTATGACAATGTTTGGATCAAATCAGACTGCAAGTATTTTCATCAGAAAGTTCTTAAAAGTAGCTTTCCAACGGTATATCCTGTGCCCAAATCCAACTTCTAGATTGAAGGATAGGCCAGAATGAAGCTTGCACTTCAAAAGCATATAAAGGCTCGAGGACTGTTTCTTCTCTATTCATTCATAACTCTAGCCTTAAATCCATTTTCTTTCTGTTTATTTAAAATTTCATATACTCTAGCCTTACTCCATTTTCCTTTGTTTATAATGAATCCCAAATTATAGTCGCATCCCATTTATTTATTCTAATTTTTTAACTCTAACCGCATTTCCATTTCTTTACTCTAATTACCAAACTCTAGCCATGTTCCTATTTGTATATTTTAATATCATAAACCATGTCAAAAGCCCTTTTTAATATATAACTATCGCATATATTAAAAAGTCCCAAACATAAAACCTGCACTACCCCCAACGCAATAAACCGGAACCCACTCCCGGACACGAAATGGCATAAAACGCAATCTAATAAGATGTCAGGTCCACCCATGGTTAAACCTCGCACAAGTTCACACCCCCGATCACAATCAACCTTCCATCTAATGGCTCTAAGGCCTTTTCGCCCATCCCCCCTATGTTTCTCTTTATCAGCGAGGGGTGGTGTCTGAAAAGTGGTTTCCATGCCACTACGTGTCCTCCCCTCGTCATTTTGCACCCCCCCCCCCCCCCCCCCCCCCCCAATACCATAAACCACTTTGACCCCCCTCTAAAAACGATTTTCCCCGCTCCTGCCATAACCCACAATCCTAGTTATGTCACCCTCCACTTCTACTTCACCGCCACTCCCCTACTGCCACGTAGCTCCTTCTGCCTATCACTTCCCACCAATGATCCCAACCCCACCTTCACGTCAACTCTCGACCTCCATCCACAATGCGCCAACTCAACCATGCACGTCCACTATCCCGAAAATAAATTGGTTTCATCCAATCCCCAGCTGCCACATGGCCCTTCCTGTGCATTGATTTGCAATTCGAAAGAATCGACCCCCTTTGCTGCAATTATATTATTATTAAATATCATTGCCCGTTAATATTAATTCCCTAATTTCCCAATATTCTATAAACAACAACAATTAAATTAACATAAAAGGGAAAATGATTAAAATTGAAATAACAGGAAAAAAAAAAAAAAACAGCAGCAAATGGAAAGAGGACAACAAGATAAACACCATTGCACATTCAACATTTACAGTCATCAAACAAAACGCAGTGGAATAATGGGACAGTGAGACACATCTACCAGCAAGACAAACAACATTGCTCATTTAAATACCTAGTCACTACCAGAACTCCCAGAAATAGCATCAACACTCAGCCGACTGATATTTTTTAAACAGTTTAGTCTATTGTTATAATTTTGTAATAAATTCTTGAATTTTGTTTCAAGATATTTGTATAGATATTCGTAACAAATCTTGATATTTTAAATCAAGATATTTTATAATAAACTTGTATAAATACTTCATCATTTGAAGTAATAGAGGTTGGTTTTTGTACAGAAGAAAGCTATTGTATATTTTTCAAGCCTCAGTGGGTTGATCAGTAATAAAAAGGACATTCTTCATAGGATTCATGTGTTGGGCTATTTGGTGAAGTTCTTCTCTCATTGTCTATGTATTATTCCTTTGTTTCCATGATAATGTTTTCTTAAAACTGAATTATTTCACAGACAGTTGATGAACAGAATTTGTTGAAAAATACACTTTGATTCTAGTTGTAAATAATTTAAATATTTTCTTCTTATATCATGTTAAATAATTCTTAACTGCTATTTAACTTCAATTGAACCTATATATTTTATTCTGTTACATTCCATTTAAATCTAAAGAATCCAGTTATTTCAGGTACCTTGCCCTATGAAATCCCTTTGAAAATCTGAGACAAATCCCTGTTAAGTTTGTAGACTCCATTGCCCAATGGCTCTTCCCTTGCTATTCCAACCAAACCAATTCATAAATCAAACTTCGAACCTTCATAACTAGCCTAATATCTAATACAACAAAGTTAAATCAAACAGAGAGAGCCCTCTCTGAAGCTGGTAGGGCTAGATCCCAACTTCCAAAGTGGTTTGTGGTTACCTTTGTGATTTTCTTATGCAACCTCAGAAATTATAGAGTGCTAACAAGTTATAAATGTGGTGTCTTTAATGACCATGTGTTTCTTTCAATATTATACTAAGTGTGCCCCCACTTTGTAATCACAACATGGTGAATTATTAGGACATGTTTTAGAAAAAAATGTATTTAATTCTCGAAATGTGCACTTCAGCATTTGTGTTTTTAGTCTTGAGTATATTTAAAATGAAGAATTTACACCAAATAATTTTGAAGAAACCCTTGGATAGTTACATTTATTTGTCTTATTAATTTTTTAAATTCTTGATATTTTTAAATAGTAATTTTAAAGATTTTTAAATGCATGAGGTAACTTGTGTTTATATATATATATATATATATCTATATATATATATATATATATATATATATATATATATATATATATATATTGAGGACTTAGATCATCACATGAGCAGTCACCACCTAATTCTTCGAGGCGTAAATGGGATAGAGCATCAATTGAGTCTCATGCATCGACTAGAGGGTGACTTTCTATGCATGTTGACGATATTGGTCATGGATCGAGGAGAGTATTAGATGAATTAGGGGAGGGCCATTGTTCGTTACATCATCATTATGGTATATATATGTTTATGTGAAATTTCTTAAATAATATTCGTAGAATCATATGTACATACATATTGAATTGATTTTTGTCAATTTAGCTTTATTAAGTTTATAATAAATTCCATCTTTACAAGGAGCATCTCTCACTAGGTTGAAGAGAGTATCAGATCAATCAATGGAGATCTGTCGTTCACATCATCGTGGTATGCTATATATATTTTTATTTGCATTTAATTAAATGATAAACAGGTAGAATCATATGTACATACATATTGAATAGATTTTTGTCAATTTAACTTAATTAATTTATAATTTCTATTTTTTTAGAAGCATCTCTCACTAGGTCGCTGTGTGAGGGTGCTCAACATTTTTCCTATGTTCAACAAGCTCAATCAACACATGTACTTGGGCATCATGGTGCTCAACCATCTTCAGGTGGTCATGAATCTCAATCAAATCATCATGATCCTCATTTTGGTAAATTATATAATTTAATTTTGTTATGTTAAAACAAATTTGTACATGTAAATGAATTGTATGTACATATATGTGTACATGTCTATCTTGCATCTGCAAAAATACATTGACATGTTTTAATATTTATGTAATTATATTGAAGTAGGGGGTAAAATTGTTGATCGAAGTCAACATAGGCGAAGCAGGGCGATTCAAGAAGAAGACCATATGCCAACTACCACCTATCCGTCTAATATTCCTAAAGACCTTCCTTGGGAAACAAACATCAAATAGTGTACGTTACAGAGGTGTACAACTAATTATTCAAAATTGAAGAAAGATCTTGGGAGTTTGGAGCTCGCTGCAGAGAGTCGGCAAAGCTTAGAAATAGTTTTGCACTCTCTAAGTACATTTTTTTATATTTACAAGAACCTTGGAGCTCGCGGCAGAGAGTCAAGAAAGCTTAGAAATAGTTTTGCACTCTCTAAGTACATTTCTTGATATTTACAAGAACCTTGGGCCAACAACTGATGGCTTTATAGATATGATGAGGCGTAGAAAGGAAATAGTGATGGGTCTCGATAAATGGGTCAAGGTAAGTAGGAGGGTTACAAAAGCACATGCCAAATCTATGTTTAATTTCAAAGAAGGGCTGAAAAGAAATATGCTCAAGGTGCAATATTTCAAGCACCCTGAAATAGCCCACCATTTGTATGATAGTTTCCTTGCAGCGTATGCAAAGGTGCCATGGAATGACAAGGTTCCACATTATTTTGGAAAATTATTTTATGCAAAATACTTTTTGAGTATGAAACCTGATTATTCTAACCTTCCATCTGAATTTTATGGTATTGGGAGAGGTCGAACATATGAACGTAAGGGTGCATTAAGGGATGCCAAATTGCCTCGTCCTCCACCTCCTTTGGTACCTCAACCTCCATGTCTGGTAACTTTGCAGTCGGAGATGGATGCCACTTCTCATATTGGTCGAGAAGCAAGGGATGCCATTATAGACAACATACATATTGCATTGACTGGAATTGATGTCGTTCTAAATTGACAAAGAGAATGAGCTTATGCACGTGCTAATTTTGTATATAAATCATATGTGGAGATATATAATATGAATATTGATAATATGCATGAGGTTAAAGCGTATGCAAAGGCTTGTCGTGATGGTTGGCAAGAACTAATTGGTCATGAGGAAGAGGGCATGGGATCGGTATGTGTTAATGTTTAGGGTGGATATTTTAATGTAATGTAATGTATGTATTTCACATACATTTTTTAATTTTTTCAGATATAATCTAACACGAATTTATCATTTGTTCACCATTTGCAGTTAGTTCGTTTGTTGAACGAAAATTTTGATACTATCACAGTGTCGAGTTCAGGTACAAATGAAGATATGTTGAGAGATGTTAGTTTTTTTTAAGAACGTGTTGATACTATTAATTTACTTTTATTATATTGGTATTGTGAAGACATATTTGTAAAAAAAAAAAAAACATATGTAATTAAATGTTAACAGATTTCCATTCCATCTAGCATTTTCGACACAGCACCACTCTCTTCCTCCCTATTAGGAGATGTGTCAAATATTTGTTTGTCACAAGTATTAAATATTTCACTTTTATTTTGTTATAAATTGAAGCAAGTTTTGTTAAGAATGAGATATATATCTTACATTTTTAAAACTTTCGAATTCTAGGTTTGTGGAGATAGTTTCCCTTCTCTGGGGACATTAGTGATGGAGTCAACCATGGGGATAGGATCATCTAGACAATTTGGAAAAGTTGTTACAACTTTTTTAATATTGTGAGTTTATGAATTTTCATGTGCAATTTTAAATTTTTAATATATACATGTACATGTATTGTACAGGGCATCCATGAGGGCGCAATGCAGGGTGAACACCATGAGGTATTTCATGGAATTTGAAACTTGAGTCAGCTATGAGGATTGGATCATCTACACAATTTTAAAAAGTTGTTACAATTTTTTTAATATTACGAATTCATGCATTTTCATGTGCAATTTTAAATTTTTAATATATACATGTACATGTGTTGTACAGGGCTTCCATGAGGGCGCAATGGAGGGGGAACACCACGGGGTATTGCATGGAATTTGAAACATTTTATAATTTTGTTTTGATGATAACATTTTCATTTAATTTTAATACATTAAAATTTAATTTAAAAGTACACAATCTTATGTATATATGCATATTACACATCTTGTGTAGAGCACCCATGATTTTGATGATAGTATGAAGATGTTGATAGATCATATATTTCAGCGAGATTCTCTTTGATGCAAATTTTTATTTGAAAGTCTTTTTATTATATTTATTTTTATCATGATATAAATTTTGGACATATTTAAAGTAAAACTCTTTATTATGAATTGATCTCTTTGATGCATATTTTTATTTGACAACTTTTTATTATATTTACTTTTATAATGATATAAATTTTGGACATATTTTAAATAGAACTATTTATTATGAATTGATCTTTAATATGCTAATTTTGGAGTTTATACATTTTGCATGATGATTCTTATAATGTTAGTAGAAGATAATATGGAATTGGGTTCAAATTCTTAGGTTTTGTGAAGTTGTTTTGTCAAGTTGTTTAATGAATAGCAAAATTGCAAATTATAAAACATGGTACATTTTGCATTCATGAATCTTATCGTGACATAGATCTCTAAAACATTCATAACTGTATACATTTTGCATTCGTGAATAGATCATCATCTTGTATATAATAGGTACTATGGATGTGGGTTGATACTTAACTTTTAATATAAACTTGTTCAATGCAAAATACTATTAAATTGCATTATAAAACATGGTATGTTTTGCATGATGCTTAAAGGTTTTACGTTTAAGTTCATGAATATGAAGTAAGGAAAGTAAATTTGCATTTAGTTGGTACATTTTACATGATGATTCTTATAATGTTGGTAGAAGATAATATGAATTTGGGTTGATTCTTATGTTTTGTGAAGGTTTTTAATGAATAGTAAAATTGCAAATTCCAAAACATGTTACATTTTTCATTCATGAATCTTACCATGGTGTAGATGTCTAAAACAATCATAAGTTAAAATTGCATTATAAAACATGGTACATGTATACATTTTGCATTCATGAATAAATCATCATCTTATATAGAAGAGCTACTATGGATGTGGGTTGATACTTAACTTTTAATATAAAGTTGTTCAAAGCAAACATACTATAAAATTGCATTATAAAACATGGTACATTTTGCATGATGCATGGTTTGATGCTTAAAAGTTTTACATTTAAGTTCATGAATATGAAGCAATGAAAGTAAATTTGCATTTAGTTGGTACATTTTGCATGATGATTTTTATAAGGTTAGTAGAATTTAATATGGGTTTGGGTAGATTCTTTGTTTTGTCAAGTTGTTTAATGAATAGTAAAATTGAAAATTTCAAAACATGATACATTTTGCGTTCAGGAATCTTACCATGTTGTAGATGTCTAAAACAATCCTAACTTAAAATTACATTATAAAACATGGTACATGTATACATTTTGCATTCATGAATATATCATCATCTTGTATAGAAGAGCTACTATGGATGTGGGTTGATACTTAAATTTTAAAATAAAGTTGTTCAAAGCAAACATACTATAAAATTGCATTATAAAACATGGTACATTTTGCATGATGCACGGTTTGATGCTTAAAGGTTTTACATTTAAGTTCATGAATATGAAGCAATGAAAGTAAATTTTCATTTAGTTGGTACATTTTGCATGATGATTCTTATAATGTTAGTAGAATATAATATGGATTTGGGTTGATTCTTATGTTTTGTCTAGTTGTTCTGTCAGGTTCTTTAATTAATAGTAAAATTGAAAATTTCAAAACATGTTACATTTTGCATTCATGAATCCTGCCATGGTGTAGATATCTAAAACAATCATAACTTAAAATCGAATTATAAAACATGGTACATGTATACATTTTGCATTCATGAATAGATCATCATCTTGTATAGAGGAGCTACTATGGATGTGGGTTGATACATAACTTTTAATATAAAAGCATACTATAAAATTGCATTATAAAACATACATTCTAAATTACCTTCTTTTTCTTAAAGTCTAAGATAATATTGTATTTTTCATGAAATTTGAGAAAATCTAGAGATTGAGAATTAAAAATTGCAATGTTGAATCAACTGGAGCTAATTAATCTCAAAAGTTGCATTAATTTCAATGTGGGCCTAACTTTTGTCTTAAAGTAAATGAAATTTTCAAATATTAAATACTATGTGTGGAGCGTGCATTGTTAGCTTTAATAGGTTTTGTATGCACTGCATATATAGGCCAAAAATAATAAAATGCATTTTTTTTATCTAGATGTGAAGAAAAAAAATGAAATTGATGGTAATGTGATTTTAATAAAGTAAATAATGTTTCTAGAAGATAGCACTAAAAATATTTGAAAATATAAAATGATGACATAAAAAATAAAAATGCAGTGCAAACATGATAGGTGTATAATCAAACAACAAACAAGACAATTGTGATCTACTACATCCTTACATTATAGTAGTATTTGGGATCTTTGAATTTCTTTTTATCTTAACAACAAAGCCACCATATTAATGAAAACATTTTTGTAATACCTAGTACTAGCTAGAATGGACAACTTAAGAGTGCACAAAAGGAAAGGTTAACAATGTACTTGAACTTTTTCTCAAAGATTAATACAAGGAGAAGATATTGTTTGGCAATTCAATTAAAAAAATTGTAATGGAATGTCATCCTCAATGATCCATTCATGGTCCACTTCTGACATTCTCCATTTTTTAAATTTTGATTTTTTTCTTGATTAAACTTCTATCAACTTTATACACACTGCACACACAAAGTGACTATATTGACAACTTATGGCATTGGCTTAATGGTCTTAAAAGTAAACATGACTCTTAGCTTTATGAGTTTCTTGGAAAAAATATCCTTTTAGTATAATACCCCCTCTTTCATATATAAAATTGTTATCATCATAGCCCTCCAATAACTTCACCTTTCGTTCAGTGCACTGCATGAAGCAATACTTGACATTTTATATGTTGCTAATCAGTGCAACTACAACAAAAGCATCTCCTACACAATAAAAAAAAGTGTAAATTTATATCATAATTAACAAGAAATTAGTTATCAACATGTACTTGGTTTTATTATCTATTTAAATCTATATTTCAACTATTATCTAGATACTTATACACAATGATTTTAAAAACATAAAATATAGTCTTGATCAGCTTCAGATGACACTATAGTCTCCTCTTATTCCATCTCTTCGAAGCTTGTAAGTGACATTTTCCCCTTTGTATTAAGTTTTGTAAGTTTCCAAGCTTTTGCATACATATTATTTTCACAAACATCATTGAATTGTGTGTCCCCTATGCAAACAGAATAAAAACAATATTATTTTCTTCTATCAAATGCAAACGTATTTCGGTACCATTTTGTTTTAATTGAATGAAATTTTTGAGTCCCTTTTACTATTTCAGCTTCATATGTAATCGATCTATCTACATCTTGGACTCAAATATGTCAAAAAAAAGAATTTAAACATGTTATTTAAATTACAATTTATATATCAAAAATAATCATTAATCGTTTATTTAAACAATATAAGTTTTAAATTTTTTAAATTTAAACTATATAATTTTTAAATTTTTAAATTTTTTAAATTTTTAAATTTTTTAAATTTAAAAATTAATATTTTTGTGCCATCATGTTCCCCTTTTCCATGACCAATCTCAAATAAATTCAACAATGTTTAATGTTGGTTTTCATATGAAGATGACACAACCAAAAGAATGATCGTGAATATTTGAATTCACCTACGCATCCATCTGACCATATCCAATGTTCATTGAATTTTATTTCACGACTTTTCAATGAGTCATAAATCTTATCAAAGTAATGTTGTACAAAATGTGTATCATGTGTATGATCATCATTGATATAAAAATGATAGTATTTAAAAACATGTTGATTCTCACTGGTGCTTTCTATATGATCAACATTTTATTCAACATGTCTATATAGAACATGGACAAGCATAGAGACATTGTCAAAATGATAATATTCACTTTGTATTTCATTTTGTTCAACAAATGTGTAATTTTTTGCAAAATCAACTATTGACAAAATGGTCCCTGGTGGAAAAAATTCATGAGATTTTTTTAATTCCAAATCCTGCGATTAAGCTCTGTGAGAATGTTTGGTGTATTTATAAATTTTCGTCTCAAACTTCTTCAAAAACTCTATCACGGAAATTTCTTCTTCTTGTAAATCAATCCTTCTAGCACTTGTACTACTACTTGAACCAATCAATGTATGGATATATTCATAACTCTTTTGTTCCACTTTTATGTTGGACAATGATTGATCATTCATATCAATAGGATATTTATCGTGAAACAAAGTCAAATTTCAACAATGATCACATTTTTACCACCAACACATTTATTTTGGTAAAATAAATCAAGATTTTCTCTTCCACGTAGAATTTCGGATATGAAATCATGGATAGTGGAAGGAAGAGGTGAATTTTTCCAAGTTTTACCAAAATTAAGGAAGATATCATAATATAATTGAAACTCCTCGTGACAATGACAACAAAAAGTGTCATGTATAGTGATAGGTTTAACATACCATGGTTTTTGTTGAACAAAAGTACTAATTGAGACATTAATTCCACGATTCTCTTCTTTGAACTTGTTAAACAACTCTATCGAAGTGGTGTCCAATATATGTTTTACATGTTTTTCATTCTGATTTTGTGTTATTCTTCGTCACATCACACCCCTTTCTTTTGGTGAAACACGTGAATTTTTCATTCAATATTCATATATAATTTTTTTACATTTTCTCCGAGTCTATCTTTGTATGCTTGCCTAAAAATAAATGTCCAACAAGCAAGCTCATCATTTGCATCTATTTGCAATCAAAATTTATTATGCTTGTGGAATGTTTTTTGTGAAGTCCCTAATGCTTTTGTCATAGATTTTACCCAACGATTTTCTTTTGTAATTGATGAAACTACTGCTATTTGTATTGTTCTACATGCATCTAGATCACTTTTCTTTCTAGATCTTCCAATTTATTTTAGAGGACTATTTATGTTTTGAATCACATTTCTCTTCACCTTTTTATCTTTCATTGATTTTTGAATGTCCAATAGTGTTGTAGCTTCTTTTAATTTCTTTGTTGTTAAGAGACCTCTCAAAATTTGAGTTTGAACTGCCACATTTTCATCTTTAAAGAACTTATCAATAATGATCTTAACACAATATCGTATAAAATGGTCAGATTTTTTATCTCCATATGTGTCAGTGTCGACATTTTCTAACATCTCATCATCGATATTGATTTCATCTGTACCTATGAGAATTTAATGTAAATGAGTATAAATATACAGTAAATAATTAAATTAAAAAATAGGGTTCATGAAATTGAAACTAATAAACATATATAATTTCAATAATACATGACATATATGTACGTACCTAAGGGTGGTTCAACTTCTTCTTCACTTGAATCTCTTTCAACATCTTCAACAACATCATCAATCAGTGGTTCATCTTTTTTTCACTTTGTCTTTCAATAGTTTCATTCTCATCATCAATGTTATGAGGAAAATCTTTCATTGTTTACATTGCAAGTTATTTTTCAAATTAATTCATCAAATTTAAAAGTAAATTGCACAATACACTATAAAATCTTAAATATCATTTAATATATCTACATTTACATACTTGGTTCAACTTCTTATTGAGATTGATTTGCCCTTTCAATATTTAAGCATTCTTATTTCTTTATTTTATAATAGTTTCTTGAGTATTCCCTACGAGCCTCAATGTCTAATTCGGTCGTATTTTCTCTTGCAATTTCTTTGATTCCCCATGATAATTCAATCTATATAGTTTTTTAAAAATCAAGCACAGAAAAATCACTTTGAAACTCAAGCAAAAAAAAAACACTTTCAAAATCCAGCCCAAAAAACTCACTTTCAAAATCTAGCAAAAAAAAATTCTATCCAAAAATTAGATTCAAAGAAATTTGGTATTCAAAAGTTGCACATGAGGAATTTGAGTGCAAAGATGAAATTTTGGTTGAGTTCATTTATAGCTTTCGGTTGAAATGGTTACATCGGAGGGTCGCATCATTTCAATTACACGGCCGACGGAAAATATGGCTAAGTATTTTAACCAAAAATATAAAAATTTTGGCCGAAAAAGTTTTTTCGTTAAATTCAACGTCCGTTCACGACAAAAAAAAAAAAAAAATGCAACCGAAAAGATTATTTTTTTTGCTGAAATTTTATTTCGGCCGAAAACTTGAAACTCTGCAACAACTCGGCTCTATTGGCCTTCATCCAATTTCAGAATGGCTAAACTCCATCAAATATAGTGAAATTACTTTCAAAACCAACACCAACATTTGTAAAATTGAATCTACTTTGATTAGATATCAATTTTATGGAATTTCATAGATATTTGCTAATTTTAATTAATTTTCTAGTATAATGTGTGGGAAAAAATTCAGAAGGTCATTATGATTCAGTGAAATCAAAATTTTGTATCTTCCAAAATACACTGTGAAAAAATATGGAAAGTTTATGGTGCATTACAGTGGTTCGTCCTCTTTAATGGGTAATTTTTAGTTTTTTAGTTTTTAACTAGTATGATGAGAAACATGGTGCTATGTTAAACATTTTCAAAATCTACAGTTTTTTCATATTGGTTCAATTCAAAAAAATCTAGTAATTATGATATGCATTTGTTGGTTTTGTAAATACAGTCATACCTAAGTAGAGCATGTCTAGATTGTTGCCGCACAATTTTTTTTTTCAAAAATGCAATGTTAACAAAGAATACACTAGGGCCAAAAAACATGGCTTTTTATGAATCCCTTGATTTTTACAGAACACACAGTCAAACAATTGCTAAGTTAACATATCAAATGTGAATAAAAAAATTCTAAAAAATAAGCAATAGAAAGCTAATAAAAATTCTCACAAATTTTCTTTTTACTGTAAAATGAAATTCTAAACAAAAAAAATTACTTTAGCTTGCCGAAATTTCAAAAACTTCTAAAAATGATATTTTTTTCTCAAAAATGGGCCAAAAGTGTAGCCCAAAATTAATTTTGGGACCTTTTACCCCATCCTAACATATCTTTAATATTTTCGTACCCTATAACTCTTGACCAATTCCTTCCCCCTTCCTTTGATTTTATCTCTTTTTTTCAAGAAAATTGACTCATTTTTAATCATTTTTAATAATTAATTCACTTTTTTCATAACGCATAATTTCCTCCGCATGTTATTTATTCTCCTCCCAACACCCATTCACATTATTTCAAAGATTTTATGTCCTTAATGATAAATGGATTATCCACCCAAAATGTTAGACAAACTAAATTCGCAAACATAGTTCTTTTCGAAAAAATCATCTTAAAATAAAGAATAATACAGTTAACCATAAACACTAATGGCTTTTCCATTAACGACTATGTCGCAGTGATTATCAAATACCAACTACATGGTGAGCCTTATTCAATCAGCCTAACCCTTTACCTTGATTAACAACATGCCAATTACCAAATAGGCTTATTCAAAGAGGAGGGTCATTGTGCACTAATTAACTAACTTCTAACAACACAAGTATTCATAACCAGAGGAGTTAGGATACGACTTTAACGTTTAGTGAACTCATTTACACAAATTATACCCACTTTGAATAAATAACATACACGCATGAATTTTTGTTAGTCTTCATTCACTTTTTATCACTTATGAATAATCAAATTATATAACTCCTCAATATTCTCCTCAACACTTTGCTTCACACTCAAAAACCATTCTTTATTGATTACGACTCTCCTTTAGTAAACACCCCCACCTAAGAATAATATATTCTTTCTACTCATTATAATAAATTTTAATTTTTTATGGTCTTTAATTTACCATACTCCAAATATTTTATCCATTTTATTTGTTCAATTTATAGTTATGAAGCTTTCAAATCTCTCAATATTTCTCATATTAGGTAAGATAAGCAACATGATTGTTGCATTTCTTTTTTTCATGTTTTTAATGATATTTATTTAGGGTCACTCAATGTCTTTGTTTTGTTTTTTTGTTTTTATTATGTCGAGAGATGTTCTACAACCTAGTGTGGGAGAGATGTTTTAGTGTCTGTAAATGAGCGTAAATATTTAAATATTAGCTCAATATGGGAGAGATGTGGTGTCCATAAAATAAATTAGACCAAAATAATAATATAACATAATGTTGCCTCAATTAAAATAGGGCAAAGTCTAACTTATAAACAAAATGGCATTTCTCATCGAAATGTGACCATACAATTTCAAGCAAGATCCTGATTTTTGTGTTGTTTAAAATACATTTTCGAATGCATAAATGAGCTCAACGCCATAAAAACTCCTAAGACACTCAAATTTTACAAACTAAATAGCTTAAACTCAAGTTTTTAAAAATCTTTGTTAGATTTTGGTTAAAATTAATTAGAAAATGCTTCGAAAAATATCATTATATTTATTAGATTGAATACACATTAAAAAAATAATAATACAAAGTAATTTGTAATTTGTTATATTGTAAATTTTTTATTAATAAATTTACAAACTTTTTTTAAGGAAAAAAAATATAATATGCATATCACATTAAAATAAATTTAAATAACCAACTAGATCCATCTTAACTCTAGATCTACCAAGTGCTGATAGGGATCAAATTTCTTTTCAATCAAGAGATTTGTTCCCTCTCGACACTTGGTAGATCCAGAGTTAAGATGGATCTAGGATGGTTTAATTTCCCCATTAAATAGGTTATATTCCACATGAATACCATGGGTCAATACCATGAGTTCTCAATACCATGAACCATTTTTATTATTATTTTATTTTTATAGAGTTATTTTTATTTTTTTATTTTTATTTTATGTTGATTATTTACATTACATTAAGCTTTTTATTTTATTTTATTTTATTTTTATCTAATTTGATTTAGTCAAAATATTAAACATTACATTATAACATCTCTACCATACTAGGGTGGAGAGTGCCTCTTGGTGCAATAACGATTCATATACATCAATGACCATTCTAGATCTTCTAGATCTAGATCTAAATCACACTGACAACTCATCAGTGGATCATCAAGGCACCTCGTTAAGATAAGAAATACATGTGTATTCTCGGACATTTTGATTGTCTAAAGACTCACAATCTAACATTTGTAACAATGATATTTCAAAAATATAATTATTAAACATATAAAAAAAATTAAAATTAAAATAAACTTAACCCACAAAAAAAACTAAATACAGACATGTGAAATATATATATATATATATATATATATATATATATAGATATATATATATATATATATGTATGTTTTTTTTTTTTCTCGGCAAAGCTATCTAATCTATTATATTATGTACAGGTAAGCATTACATTCAAAAAGACAGGCTGCCCAGGGCCGACTGTGGCACCTTGGGTAGCTTTACTTGACTCAGAATTCGCCCTCGCAGGGGCAGCACTTCCCACATGACAAAACACGGAGTTGTTTCCAGGTCATACCAAAACGGCCCGCGCAGGGGCATCAAACAGACAGACGCGTAACAGACTTTGCAAGGCCTACTGCCTATACTATAGTGAACGTGAACATAAACAAGAACTGAAAAGATACAAACATAGATATTTAGCTTAATCCAGGCCTCGACCGAGACCCAAAATCTATACCAGACCTGAAAGAGAGAAATGTATGACATGGTGTGCCGCTGGGGACTAATCTTCAGGTTTTTCCTCGATAATTCTGCTCCAGCCTTGGCCTTCTGGGATGCCTGCCCACATTGCCATAGGGTCCTGCGCTGTGGCCGGCGTCTCCTGCTCTTGAAGTCGGGTAGGGGACTGCTGAAGCTCCTTCTCTGGATTTCCCTCTGCAATTGTCGGCTGCACCACTGGGCGTTTCTCCCCACTGCCCTCTGGAAGTACCTCAGCGGAGACCGGTTGCATTCCTTCTTCGTTCTCCTCAGAAACCTTTGTAAAAAGAACTGAGATGTGTGCGTTAATGCCAGCATTATCCCGCGAGCTGCCAAGGGTAAAAATGACTGAGCCGAACGCTGGAAGCATGGGCGCTCCATCATTGGAGCTGCCGGCCTCCAGGAAATGACTGGCTGGAATTGGTGTGGCTCCCGCCCTTCTGTGGCAATAGCAGCAACAGCAGTGATGGTGGACATCCGCTGCAGGGGGGCGTGAAGACTCACCGCGCCCAGAACCTCTTCTACACGGCATTCTTTCACGCGGGCGCACCATGGTTTCAGCGACGCCCACAGCTTGTTCCAGAATAGTGCTTGAGGGCCTGTTATGAGTGCGATCACCCCCAATTGAGTGTTGTCCCCCAATTGTCCCGAAGCAGAGCTCAACCTTACATAAACAGTACCCAGGATAAACAAGCAGGAAGCAATCTTCGTCAGAATGAATGCCTTCGCTCTCAGCATCAATAGCGCAACGCTTTCTCTCAGAGATCTGAGTTGCTTGCTCTGCACTCTGAGCCCAGAACAGCAACATACCTTCCCTCTTAAGCCAGCTGACATTCCCTTGGATTTTGCCCGCATTGATTGCCCTCTGCAATCTCGCCATCGTTCCCTGCGTCCTCATTAAGGATCCTGCTCTGCTCCTCCCGTCTTAACGTCTCGGCGGCGAGGGGCATTTAAAATCCCTTGTCTATCACGTGGCGGCACATGCTGGGCATGTGGCTCCCCATAACCTGGCGCGATGACACCCGCATCCGGGGTATATATATATGTATGTTAAGCATATCACATGAAAAAATTATAAAATATCTCAAAGAAAAATGTTATATATATATATAAAAGAATATTTCAATATATAGAGATCTAAAATTTATATAAATACAAATAATATCATTAAGAACAACATAGATCTATCTTAACTCTAGATCTACTCAGAGGAATTAAATCTCTCGCGCTGCAAACCCTTCCTTAAGTTTTGCACTCAAAAGGAAGTTTGCATTTTGAGAGATTTGATCCCTCTTGATGTTTGGTAGATCGGAAGTTAAGATGGATCTATGTTGGCACCAACTCCTCAGTTCTCCTCAATGCATGCATTTATTTCTCAATGATAACTCATCATCTTATTCTCAGTGTTTTACATTTGTTTTTATAATATATTATTCTTGAATCAAACAATTCAAATCTCAATGCACCATTCTCGAAGATATAATTTTGATATAATGGTATATGTTGTAAATAATTGTTATAACTCAATTTAGTTTGCAAATGCACAACAATATATAGTAATTGTAGTAGACAACATGACATACAAAATAATCAATGAATCGCGAGGTAGAGATTTCCCAATAAGATTGAATATATTGATTCATTGATAGAAGTGTAGACAAAGTATATTATATTTACACTCTTAGCTACAAGTTTACAATATTTGATAATATTTTGTCTCACCTCTCTCTCTAAAGTCACTAAATTCCTATGTTTTTTACAACTAAGTTCTCCTTCTCCGTCTCCATCTCTAAGCAACTTTGATATTCTTATTATTTTTATATTGTTATGTTTTGGTTTGTAAGTTCCCTTTGGTTAAGGAAGTGAGCTTTATCTTTAGCTTAGATGTTATGATCGAGTTGTATTTATTCCATCCTTATCTTATTATTGAGAGACACCATATATGTAAGTTGTCAAGCCTAGCAAAATTTTTACTCGATCTTAATTGTGGTAATTAACTTTGTTGGTTGCATGAACACATCATCATGTCTTTGGGTGGTTTTGATGATCCAGGTGGATACTTCTTCCACTATCTTAATGGTTCTCTATCTTCTTGGAAGCATTTCTATGATTTTTTGGGTCCCAAACTTTCAAGGTCATTTTGAGGCCTTAAATGATGTTTCGTCATAGTTTGAAGGTTGTATTCCTTGGATAGTTCTTTCCAACAAGTTATTGTGTGCCCCAAATGAATATTGTATGAAAAAGTTGTGCCTCGAGGAAGTTGATGTACTAATTAACCACCTTAAGGCCCACAAATATTTAGCATTTTATTTTCTATGGTTAGGGTTTTGGACCTACAAGTTTCTTTATTTATGTTAAAAAGTCATTATTTTGGCCTCTTGCAATAGCTTTTGTGAAAGTGTGTAGTTGGCATCTTTGTTTATTCAAAGATGGCTACCACCATCTAGCCAGTTTGTGTTCTAAATTATTATGCTTTCAGATATTATTAGAAGTTGGATTTTCACCATATTTTAGTGTTTTTCGTTATATTTCTTTGTGTGTGTTTCATTTCCTTTCCCGACTTTCATTTCATTCCTTGTACAACCCGAATCATTTGAACACATCATTGAACATTGAAACTACTTTGATTCAACCACTTGACCACAACCCATTTGATTCAGCTTATATATAATCCTCTATAATTGTCTTATTCAAAAAAACTATAATGATCCAGCTATTGTCATCATAGACATAAGTCATAGATATTCATCACCTTAAGGGGAGGATTCAAGCAACAACATAGCCTATAAAGATCTTCAACTCTTCATAAAAGGTTTCAAAAATAGAAAAATCTAGAGCAATTAAAAGGTTGTAATCATCATATATAATATACAAAATCATTCTCCAAAGGACTAAGTTTATTATTTGCCCCTATTAACATGTCAATAAAAATATGGATGTGGATATTTATAAACATGACCCTCCTCCTCATAGATTTGTCATTGAGCTAGGTCAAACAACAAATTATTTTTAGAAAACTCATTGATCAACACATCCCTCCCTCTCTTTGTAGACATGATGAAAATAAATCAAATTAAAAGTCATTTTAATATTTCCAATCTCTTCATAAATAAGTCTCAGGATAAAATAATCCAAAGAATTAACTCCCACTATTTATTTAATCACAACTTGGAGTCCAAAAAGGCTTGAATTTTCTTAGCACCATCTTTAGCTCTTAACATAAGAGATGCGTTCAGGGCCATAAGCTTTGCAAATTTGTTTGAGCCGCTACCCGAGAAGCTTTAAATTTTAGCAAAAAGTAAGTTATACCCCCTACTCCACATACTTTTGGGTCCCCTTGAGTTGCACCATCAAAATAAACCCATACACTAGACATATTTATGCCTTCCACCATAATTTTCCTTAGAGGCTTAATAACTTTGTGTTCATCAAAGCTATTAAGAATGCTCATGCTTTGTGTAGTACAGTGAATAAATAGAATGACTCTATCTTTAAACATACTTACATTCCTTGAAAGGCATATATCCTAGGATTTTATTAAGGGAAGCACTTATATTGTTTTAACTGTCAAATTCCCACGCCAATGTTTTAGGCTTTCCCCGTGCATCTTTAAAAACCAAAATCCTAGAATTGGAAAAACATTATAAAAAACATGGGGGATAACTTCAAAAATCCTCAATGAAAAAGGAACTGCTCCAACGGATTATAGTATCCTCCAACAAGAAGAAAGAGACTGGCTCAATAAAGCCATAATAAACAGCAATGGTAAAAAAGGACAGAGAAAACAAAGTTAAGGAAAAAATTGGAAACTGAGAATGACTGAAGAGGAACTTAAAAGTTGGAAAAGACTTAAAAAAAGATATTGTTTGCAATTTGATGGAGCCTCCAAGAATAACCCTGGAAAGGCAGGAGCAGGGGGGATAATTTTTTATCCAAGTGGGAAAAAAATTGTCACATATGAATGGGGATTGGGACAAATCTCAAATAATAAGGTCGAAGCTTATAGCCTGCTCATGGGGACAAAAATAATTAAAAAAAGAGGAATCCAAAATCCAATAATCTTGGGAGATTCAGCCATCATAATTGAGGCAATGGTCCGTACCAAAAGTCCAAGCAACAAGTTTATGAGTAGAATCATCAAAAGAATCAGAAGGAATTTAGAAGACTCTGGTAATGTAACCTTCAAACATATACTGAGACTTCACAATCAGCAGGCAGATCACTATGCAAATCAAGCAGTGGAGAAGAATGAAGGAAGTGTCTGGGAGAACAAAGAAGAATACCACCACTCTGTGCCATAAAATCAAAATGAATATGATAAGATTAAAGTTCTGGAAAATAAAGGGACAAAGCAAGTTAAATCAGGGAGAAAATAAAAAAACAAAAAACACAGCAAATCAAAAATCACACAGCCCAAAGAAATCTCAGAAAATCATGGGTAGGCAGAGGAAAAAGCAAGGAAAAAAGGATATGCAAATAATCACTGTCAGAGAAAGCAATCCAAGTCACAAGGTTCATGAGCAAGCAAATCACTGCTCAGGAGAATATCGAGCCAGAGAGGACAAGCGCACTCAAGTGACAGCTCTCAAGTTCAATGCATGGGTTGATCGTCTCAACTATAAGTATGGAGGTAAGCCAGCAGCGTATAAGCAACATAGTTTTATAAGAGAGCGGATAGGTGAGCGATTTGTGATCTGCATCAAAGCTTTAATTTTCCTGAGCCCCGTGACTGGCCCTCGGCTCTCCATAATTCTCCCAGCCCAGCACTCTTGCAGCTCAGCCACTCTTTGGACAGCAGGAGCAGCTGCTCTCTGCGCATTACCTATCTCCCTCTCCTCGCAGGCTTCCACACGGTCCATAAGGCGCGTTCAGCTCTCAGTTCTCTGCCTAACAGGCTCTCCGCCCTCTGTGCCTCATCCACCTGCATATGCACATCAGCTTGCAGCCTATTTATCTCTCATCTCTATGTTTCTATTTGACCTGTCTTTGCCTATAAGTTCTTGGCTTATCCGCTCCTTGTTATTCTTTGATCAGCCCTTGCCTATCACCATTCAGCTCCCAACGCAGAGTGGTTCAACATCTGCTGCCTATTGCCTTCCCCTCCAAATTCGCAGGCCCTCTATCAACTCAATACTCTCAGTGGTAATTTCCACAGCCACACAAAAAGCTCAGAACAGAGGACATCAAAACATAGCAACGCAAGATCAAGGGAACGCAGGCAGCTATAGCAAAGCAAGAGAAAACAACAGTCAGATGGAGTTTAACCCCATTGAGAAGGCAGCTAGGAACGACTCATGCCCAACATGCAAAGGAAACAAGGTCATGATACATTGGCTGCAGCAGTCTCTCAAAGATCTAAGAAGTGAAATGAGAATGGAGTATAGCTTTCAGAAGCAAAATATGGCAGTGCAAAAAGAAGAGATAAAGGAATTGAAATCCAAGTGTAACCATCTGGAAGAAGCAGTGAAATACTACAAGAGCAAAACTATGAGCAGTGAAGGAGAGAATTCAGTCAACAACAACAACATGACCGAAGCAACCCAAGAATACTCAGTCAACAAGCCATAAACCCAATGAGAATTTATGTTATGTAAATTTGCTTTCATAGTAGGTCAATACGTCCGGCAGTATACTAGAATAGTTAAAAGAATCTATGAAGTTTGGAAATTAAGCACAGGAGAAGGGACTGCGCTCTCTTCTCGTTGCTTAGTCTACTATCTCAATATAGCTGAATGTAATAGGAGCTTGCTCCACGTTCTTTTTTGGTAATATATCATCTAACCGATCTTGTTAAAAAAAAAAAATGTTTTAGGCTTTCCCCAATAATAGGAGCCCTCCAAATATTCTCAAAACTATAAATAACTTCTACTTCCTTTCAAAAATGCAAGGAACATGCACATGCCAATAACAAATTTTCGATCGACTCTGAATTCACTTACATAATGAGCTTTTATTATCATAGAAATGCATAAAAAACTAGAAGCACACACCATGTATAGTAGTGTGAGTGTGGAGCACAACTGCATTTTAGATAAGTTACACAATAAATCCTTAAATAATAGGAGAACCTCCTCCAAACACCCAAATTCATACCTCCAACTCATATCTCATAAATAATGACTACATGATTCTTATACACCTATTAACACATTCATATGTGTGCCTTCATTACTAGATTGACTCAATTACATACATAGTTACACATTATATGCACACTTGAACCCATTTAGGCCTCCCTTTAGGTTCATGCCATATAAATTTAACCACATATATGGCCCCTTTGGGGTCATATAATAGTAACACCCTTTAAAAAGATTGTCTCAAAGCTTTATAGTTAAGACTATTACATGAGATGAAACCAAATAATAGGATTTCCTTATATTTTTACATTCTTCTTGACATTGATGACGATCCATCCATCCAAACACAATTATTTTATGTCTTACTCCTTGATGGCTACTTGTTGCATAATTTTCTTTGTCTTAATGCCATGTAGTGTTTATGTGACTTCTCCAATTTGTAGCAGTTGTTGGTCTTTGATAATATCATATTGAATAATGATTTTTTGATGCCTTGTTCCATGAATATTGATGAGTATTCCTACTTTTTGCTTGATAATGTTAATATTGATCTTCTTGTTTTCCATGAAACCTTTCTTGGTAATGGGCATATCAATATAGTTTTACATTTGATGGCCTCTCTTCACTTTTCATACTCATTTCATATGTCTTCTTTTTCAATACAATGGTATTCTCTATCCTCTTTTCTTTCTCTTTGACTACTTTAGCACTGGAAATAATACCATCATATTCGAGTTGCACATATTCTAGATGGAGTTCAAGTTCTTCAAGTGTCTCCCGGTAACCTTCTTAAATCCTATATTCTTTCTCTTTTTGAAGCTAGAATATGACCCCATATAACAAATTCCAATGTCTTTCTTTAGTTCTAGACTGCAATTATGATTTTAACTCATCCATGTTTAGGAATTCTTCAATTTTCTTACAAATTTCCTCTTCAATTCTTTCAGTAGTCTGTTCCTCTAAGATCCTTGTTTCTTATTGACTTCAATAATGCTTTCCTTCTTCTTTCAATCTCTTGATATCATTTGGTAGTTTTCTATAATGGTTTGGTAATCTACATATTTCTTCATCTTTCTTTTCTTATTTTTCCCTTGAATCATCCCTTTTATAATTCCCCTTGCTACTATTTCCCTATTTTAATTGTTGCATATCCTTAATGTGTGCTTCATTAAAGTTTTGTATCTTAGATATATCATCGACTTCATTTTGTATCTCTTCTTTAGCTTGTTTTTATTCTTGAATTTTATACATGGTGTTATCACCAAAAAATTAATCATCTAACCTAATTTACTAGATGGATCGAAGTACACCATGTAAAGCCATTTTTTGTTGGCATTATGATACAAGTGTTGTCCTTGATGGTAACTCACTCACAGGTCACTTCAAATTTGATAAAAGGAAACTCACATTGTAACATGTCAATTCAAAGGTAACAGGGCAGTTGGAACAAAGGTCTACTGATCAGAATCAAGAAGTTGAAAGAAAATGATGTTTTCAGATAGTTTAAGTTGTATACATAGGTTCACCTTATCCAAGCAGCGTATACACACTGGTTCACATAACAAAAAGGGCATATACGTATGCATGCACTTTCACAAGAGGAAAAGCACATATGGGTTGGAAAATCAAGGAAATTTAAGATTAAAGAATACCAAGGGTCAATACCATGGTATTAGCCCACAATATTGAGTGGAGTAATGGTTATTTGATCCCATCTAAGAATACCACAAGTTCTAAGTGTTGTTTTGGTCTGAGGTATTGAGAAAGGCTAAAACTATATAAGGAGGAGAAGATCAAAGGGATTTGAAAACAATTAATGAATATCTTATGAAGTGTTAGATCAAAAGCAAATATGCATGTTATGGGTTTCTGATGCTTTGCTTGATCTATACTAGGTATGAACCTAAGTGTTTGATGATGGATGAGATCTAATGATGGATCAGGATCATAATGACTTATCATTATGTGATCTGATAATGGATAGGATAGATGTGAATGCTAACAAATGTTTTGTGCTATGATATGGGTATATCTGAAGTCTGGAATAGCTGCGAAGTTATAAGTTTTTATTTGCAGACCTATACATTGGTTCACCTTGGTGAAGGCGCGTATGCACACTGGTTCGGTAGTTCCAAGTAGCGTATGCACAAGAAAAGCTTGATGTTCAGGGATGGTTGATCTATCTGATCAATGTTGTTGTTTTTCTGTTGTTTGTCAATGATGTCCTCATTAGATCTAAAAGTAAAATTAATTGTATAAGGAGATTGAGTTTGGTTGATTGATTGATTGAGAAAGAAGGGTGATCCTTGTTGCTATCCGTCTAGAACTCTGTAATATGACAGTAGATCTTCATAATGTCACTGATTGGTACAGTTTGTGGTTCAAAGGTTTTATGATTCAGTATCTTTAGAGTTATACGCAGGTTGGCTTCACTAAAGGAGCTTATACATTCTAACACATTATTTTTGAGGTTACAATTGGTTCTGGTTGTTGATGCAGTGTTCTGGGTTCAGATCTGTGTACTGCTTACAGTGATCTGTTTGTTCCAATTGATTGGTTGAATTTGATTAAGTTTTAAATGAATGGTTGATTCAGTTGTGTCAAAGGTTCAATGATTGTTTGATTTAGTATGTCAGAAGTTTCAGTGATTGATTGATTTAGAGATTGATGATTTGGTTTCAATTGTATCAAAGATTGATGATTAGGTTTTAGTAATTGGTTGATGCAGATGTATTTGATGATGTATTGCAGTGGTGATTGATTTTGAGATTCAATGTTTCTAATGGGTCCAGTATGAAAATTTGATGAAACGTGGCCTTCATAGTGTGTTGTTGTGTACCAGGAGTATCCAGTATGAAAATTTATGAAACGTGGTCCCTAGAGGATACTGAGGGTTGGAGGCTTCAGCAAGGAAGTTGAAGCTTCCCACTAGTAGTGGTTGGTGATTTGATTATGGGTTTGGAACTCCCTTCTAGTAGCTGCTAGAGAATGAGTGAAGGTTGTAGCCTTTTGTAGGCCGGCACCTATGTACTAGTAAACATATTATCTAGTACAAGAGCTAGGGGGTTGTAGATCCCTTCCAGTAGAAGCTGGAGAATGAGAGAAGGTTGTAGCCTTCTGCAGGTGGGTGCCTACGTACTGGTATGAGTCTGCACCAGTACAAGATTGTAAATAAATTATTCTTTATATTAAAAGAAGACAAAGACAACAGTAGCAGGTGGTTTTTCTCCCGCATTGGGTTTCCACCTTAAATCTTGGTGTTCGTGTGTGTTGCTTATGTGTGATGGCTTATTCTATTATTACTGCACATGGTTAATGTTTAATGTTTAATAAAGTATTGATGCACTGATTAAAGATCAACATATGATGAATTAACTAAATCATAAGTTCATTGGATATACGCTGGTTTCCTTAAGAACAGTTACGTGCACACGCGAGTTCCCTTCACTGAAGTAGCGTATATAAATCTAACTACAGAGATGAAAAATTATTGATTTTTAAATACTGATTCACCCCCCCCCCCCCCCCCCCCCCCAGTATATTCCCAAAAATTGGTATCAGAGGGGGTCCTTTGGTAGAAGCTTGATCGCTTGAAGGAGATCTGTAGTAACAATGGGAAAGAAGCAAAAGAAGAAAGCACCTCAAAAGAAGAAGACATCCCAAAGGAAATGTGATAGTGGGAGAAAAGATTGGCCATTATGTGGAAGCAAAACTTCTTCATATTTAGAATCGCCTTAGAATGAATATGAACAAGCAAAAGAATCATCAGGTACGAATTTTTTGTCCTTTGGTGATACACTTCTCTGTTCATTTGAAGATAATGAATGTGTCAGTGAAACAAATGAATTTTCTCTTATGGGTGAAAGAGAAAGAAATAAAATAGAGGCGGAATTTAAAAATCTCACAGACGCAATTAGATATCAAAAAGATCTAATTGACAAAAAGGAATGTGCCTACAAAGAAGAAGCTACCAGGTTAAAAGCTCAGTTGGAGGAAGGAAACAAAGTAAGGAAACAGTACAAGGAAAAGGAAGATTAATGTCAAAGGCTGCAGGATGAAGTGACATCATTGAGAAATGAAGTAAATAAAAAGGATACAACAATCAAGAAACTTATAGAAAGATCCAATTGCTATAAAAGTCTTGAAGCTGAAATGGTCTCTCTAAAAGAAGATCTTGAAAATTCAAATAAGCAGAATGAAGAACTACCTCAAGCAGATGAAGAACAAGAAAATGAGATTCTCAAATTAAGGCAACAAGTGGAAGAAGATAGAAAGGGTGAAGAAATCATGAAGAAACAATATCTGGAAAAGGAAGAGCAATATCAGGTTGAAGTAAATATCTTAAAAGGTAAATTAGAAGAGAAAGATAAATTGTTATAATTTCAAGATAGTACTAAGATTTTGGATAATATTATTAGTATTCAAAGGTCTCCTATCATCAAATCTGGTCTTGGTTTTCATGAAACTATTGAAGGTTAATCTAGCTCACAAGATGAGGCGAGGAATTCTAATGCAAAATCTGAAATGCTCAATAAGGAGATAAGAGGTCAACCCCATCAACAACCAAGGAAAGAAAGACTTCAAAGAAAATCATTTACTCCTAACTATGGAAGTGACAATCTGTTCTTTCCTCTGATAAATAATGTTGAATGTTTTGTATGTCATAATTTTGGACATGTTGCAGCAAGATGAAGAAGTAGAATGGTTCAAGCTAATAACCGTCACACAGAAAGATCATCAGCTTTCAGGTACTTTCAAGGATATTGTTTTTCTCACAATATGTTTGGTCACAAATCCATTGATTGCTTTAGAGTGAATATGAAACATATAAGATGTTATGCTTGTAACAAGTTTGGGCATATAGCAAAAGAATGTGGGAGCAAATTTCAGCCAACATACCAAAAGGAGCAAACATCATCACACTCCAAGGTATGGAAGAAGAAGGAAGTACATTCAGAAATATGTGGCATAGCTCAGTATATAGACAGAACAGACTCAAGAGGAACTGAAAGTATGAAATTTCAGTGTTCTAATTCTCATACACAGTTATCATGAAGACAAGTCGCGTATATACGCATGTTCGAAGCTGCTCAGTCAGTATATGTTGGTTTGATGAAGAAGCAGTGGGACAGACTCAGAAAAGGGGTCTGATAGGGTTCAGACAATTATCAATTATCTTTTATGTCTAGATGATTGATGACTACAGTCTGTTACTTAGAAGTGATTTTGACCCTCATAAGTGTTGATGACTTGATGTATAACTAGTTGATGATGATGCTTTGGTGACTCTTACTGATATATGCAATGATCAGATGCACAGGTTCAGAGGGAGAATATGCAATGCTTCTAATAATTCATTTTTGGCATTATGTTTAGAAGTCTTTGGTACATAACCATTCATATCAATGGTGAGGATGCTTACGTTGTTGAAGTTTTTAAATACATCATGCTATGTTGCAGTCATAAGTTGCCTGTGATGAAATCTCAGATGATACTTATATTGCTTGAACCAGATCAGATTTATGGATGATTGTGGATGACTCCTTTTTATGATGCATATATGGTATGTTGCTTACATGGTGATCTTCATAAGGACAAGAAGAAGAACAAAGCTTGAGTACACAACTTCATTATTTGATAAGTGTCATTTCTTTTATGTTGTTGTCATCATGCCTTCAAAGATGCATAAAGTTCATATGGTGCATTTATGGATGAGCATTCCTATAGTTTTTGGCTCTCACGTAGTTGAGGATTGATGTTGTTGATGGTATCAAGGAATATTGACAAATGACTATGAGCTCATGGTTTTCTAGATACATGAATGATTACTTAAAGTTGCATATTGATAAATATTGTTGGTTGGCCAAGACAATGGTGTTATTGCACGTCTCATAGATATTTGAAGACATGGATATTCGGAAACATGGTTTACTTAGTCACATAATGATGATGAGTCCTTACTTTATGATGATAGGTTTGGTACTCACATATGTTGATTATCATGGTTGATGCTTATCAAATGTGAGATGTCTCCTAGTGATGATATATGGTTGATATATTGAGGGTTCTTGTGGAGAGATCATGTAGTTCTTGATGATGATGTTATGACAATAGAAGATGACTATGGTGTTTTCACATACATATGATATGATGTGAATGATTTTGTGTTACTGCTTGGAGATATGACATATGCTTAGTTGATTCATGGAAGGTTATGATAAGGCTCTTTCTACTAAGGAAATGGAGCAAGTTGATCTTGATGAGATCAAGAGGATGAGTTGATATCTATATGCGGCATACTTTGTCACAAGTTGATGATATTTACATTGTCATATCTTGGGAACTGATGATGGACATATACAGGTTGTTGGTATGGATGTTGCTAACAAATGCTTATGGTGCAAATCATATATGGTGTATGATAGTTGTTGATGACTATCATGGTCTTGTTTAGATCTTTGGTCTTTGTTATTGTTGGGCCGTTAATATGCCATTATTATTATCACTTGTGAACGCTTATTCCACCCATTTCTACCATTCTTCATCATGTCAATTGTCATAATTTATCATTAATTCTATTTTACGATGATTTATGCTCTTCTGTAAAAATATTATTTTTTCTCCTTCATTTCTAATAAATTGATGATTATGCATGATTTTATCAATGATAGTTTTAATAAATTGGTTGTGACATTATTCACCATTTTTAGCCTCCAAGATAATTTCCAGATTGAAGATTTGATCATTAAAAGTGCCAACTCAGAAATTCGTTGGAATAAGAAGTGATAGTTTTGTGGTTGATATTCTGAGCAAATGAAGCAGAATCTGGAAAATCCGGAACATTGGTTTTGCCCAGAACGGACCCAATTAACTTTATTAAGGAATGGTTTTCCAAAATTCGACTTGTATTGTGAGAAACACAGGGTTCTTTGAGCACGATTTTCTCAGATTTGTTGTTGCAGCCGTCCTCCAAATCTCAGCTGCAAAGCCAAATTCGCCTTGCTCTTGTTGATCAATTGGTTAGAAGCAAACAAATTTTGTAATATAAATCATGTTGTACTTATATTTATTGTAACTTCTCTCTTATCTCTCTATTTAAATGAAAACAGAGATCAGAGATGGAGATGGAAAAATGATGAAAAAATGGAGGATGGAATTGAGGACTCAGAATTAGAGATTCAAGAGTGATGATGGATTACTCATGATGGAATAGGATAGGATAGGGGGAGAGGGAGATGGAACGAGTATTATTCTGAACTGTAATTTTATTTGCAGACTCTCGCTGCTGAGAAGACACAACTCACTGTAATGTTGTTTGATTTGATGATTAATATATAAGCAGAGTTATTATTCCTTCGCATCTTCTGAAGCACTATCGGCAGTGATCATTGGTGGTTAAGGGCCCAACCCCGGTGGATTCACTTGTCGTTCCTGTACCATTATTTCATGATCTTTATCGTGTGATGGTTTGATTTTATTTGTATTTATCGTAATCATGTTACTTTACTGCTTGGTATTTCTAGACTGAATGAATTGATCTGTTTTATATATTGTACTTAAATTGCGTTGCTGTTCATTTCCTTCTTAACAGAGATCACTGCTTTTCGCCAGCATGTTGTTGTGCTGTTCATTTCATCTTCAAAGCTGCGTTGATCACTCCAGTAATTTAACAATTTTCTGTTCATTACAGTTATATAAGTTTGGCTGCTCATTTCTAATACTTAGCACTGTTGTTCATTTACTTTCTGCAATTATTTAAGCTTGCCTTTCAACATTCTTCTAGTTAGCACAATTGTCTCATTTTCATTAAGTTGTAGTAATACTCTTGATTTAATTCTTTGCACTTTCCAATTGGTTATTTAGTGTTATGTGTGAGATCAACAACAGTAAAGGACATTGACTATCGCTGCCTAAGTTCTCAGATTGTGGATCTCATTTATGCTTGATTTATTTTATATCAGTTAAACAAGGATAGAGTTTTGTTGTTCAATCCTATCTATAGAAGTAGATAATGTTCCATTTCTTGTCATTCGAAAATCATCATTGCTTTGGTGTGCAGCAGGGCTGTCAACTGTAGAGAACATTGGTTACTGCTTCCTTGTTCTCAGATTGATTGTCTTGTTCTAATCTGATTTCAATTGTATCAATCTCTAGAGGAATGAGTTATTGCTACTGTATCCTCGATTGATGTTTGCTGAGTGAATAGTTGGATTTCAAAGCATTTGAGTTTATGTTGTTGTAGATAGATTTCTTTTCAAGCATCCATTTACTTTTAAGCACTATACTGCAAAACATTACTCTTGAGTAAATAGCCGCCTCAAACTGAGTACACTCTTGAAATAAAAAGTCGTCCCTGGGTTGACAATTAATGTGAAGGTAATTAGGAGTTAAAAATACACCTTTTTATCGCTCGACAGTTATAAATGACATGTATATCATTCGATGTAAAGGTCATATAAAGGCCCATGATGTAATAATATGTCTATGTCTGTCATAGTCTTTTAATGAGTCCTTTTTGGTCATATGATGTAATTTGTACCCCACTATACATGGGGAGGATGATGTAATAATTGCTATATTTCAGTCATGTATAAACAATTGGTATATCCCCACTTGGTTGGGTAGATGAGTCAAATTTGGTATATCCCCATTTGGTTGGGAGATTGATGTATGTATAATTCATTGCTGATAGGAAGGTCATACTCACATAGCTGAGTTATAGAGTCATGTTATTCTTTTGGAAAATATTTTTGCAGACTCTGCATGTGCTCAGGGGGAGCATGGACGGTTTAGTGCATCTCAGCATGTACAAAGGGGGAGTTCAATCAGAGAATTCAACATGTGCCTAGGGGGAGCATGATCAATGTTCATATTTAGCTGTTCAGATATGGAAGTCTTCATTTTGGTTAGCCCTTTGCCCTTGATCTCAAAAGGAGAGAATATCATGGTCCGCCCTTCCCCCTTGATGTCAAAGGGGGAGAGTATTTTGGTGTTGCTTGATATCTCTAACAGTTTCTACAGCTTGTAGTAATCAACACCAATATGGTTTCCATCAAGTCCAAAGGGGGAGATTGTTGGCATTATGATACAAGTGTTGTCCTTGATGGCAACTCACTCACAGGTCAGTTCAGATTTGATAAAAGGCAACTCACAGTGTAACAGGTCAATTCAGAGGTAACAGGGCATTGGTACAGAAGAACAGGAAGTTGGAACAAAGGTCTACTGATTAGAATCAAGAAGTTGAAGGAAAAGGATGTTTTCAGATAGTTTAAGTTGTATATGCAGGTTCACCTTATCCAAGCAGTGTATACACACTAGTTCACATAACAAAAAGGGCGTATACATATGCACGCACTTTCACAAGAGGAAAAGTGCGTATGGGTTGGAAAATCAAGGAAATTTAAGATTAAAGAATACCAAGGGTCAATACCATGGTATTAGCCCACAATATTGAGCAGAGTAACGGTTATTCGATCCCGTCTAAGAATACCACAGGTTCTAAGTGTTATTTTGGTCCGAGGTATTGAGAAAGGCTAAAACTATATAAGGAGGAGAAGATCAAAGGGATTTGAGAACAATTAATGAGTATCTTATGAAGTGTTATATCAAAATAAAATATGCATGTTATGGGTTTCTCATGCTTTGCTTGATCTATACTAAGTATGCACCTGAGCGTTTAATGATGGATGAGGTCTAATGATGGATTAGGATCATAATGACTTATCATTATGTGATCTGATAATGGATAGGATAGATCTCAGTGCTAACAAATGTTTTGTGTTATGATATGGGTATATCTGAAGAATGGAATAGTTGCGAAGTTATAAGTTTTTATTTGCAGATCTATACGTTGGTTCACCTTGGTGAAGGCGCGTATACACGCTAGTTCGACTGTTCCAAGTAGCGTATGCAAAAGAGAAGCTTGTTGTTCAGGGATGACTGATCTATCTGATCAGTGTTGTTGTTTTACTGATGTTTATCAATGTTGTCTTCGTTAGATCTGAAAGTAAAACTAATTGTATAAGGAGATTGAGTCTAGTTGATAATTGATTGAGAAAGAAGGGTGATCATTGTTGCTATCTGTCTAGAACTCTATAATATGATAGTTGATCTTTAGAATGTCACTGATTGGTACAGTTTGTGGTTCATAGGTTTTATGATTCAGTATCTTTAGAGGTATACGCATGTTGGGCTAAAGGAAGTGGCGTATACACGCAGGTTGGCTTCATTGAAGGAGCATATACATTCTGACACATCATTTTTGAGGTTACAATTGGTTCTAGTTGTTGATGCAATGTTTTGGGTTCAGATCTGTATACTGGTTACAGTGATCTGTTTATTCCAGTTGATTGGTTTAATTTGATTAAGTTTTGAATGAATGGTTGATTCAGTTGTGTCAGAGGTTCAGTGGTTGCTTGATTTAGTATGTCAGAGGTTTCAGTGATTGATTGATTCAGTTATGGTTGATTCAAAGATTGATGATTTGGTTTCAGTGATTGATTGATTCAGTTATGGTTGATTCAAAGATTGATGATTGGGTTTCAGTTATATCATATTGATGTTTTGTGCTATGATATGGGTATATCATACTCATACTAGGTATGATAGGGTTGTAGCTCCCTTCCAGTAGAAGTTGGAGAACAAGAGAAGGTTCTAGCCTTCTGCAAGTGGGTACATGTGTACTGGTATGAGTCTGCACAAGTACAATATTGTAAACAAAATATTCTTTATATTAAAAGACAACAGCGGCAGGTAGTTTTTCTCCCGCATTGTGTTTCCACCTTAAATCTTGGTGTTCATGTGTGTTGCTTATGTGTGATGGTTTATTCTGTTATTACTACACATGGTTACTATTTAATGTTTAATAAAGTATTGATGCACTGATTAAATATCAACATATGATGAATTAACTGAATCATAAGTTCATTGGATATATGCTAGTTGCCTTAAGAATAGTTGCATGCACACATGAATTCGCTTCACTAAAGTAGCGTATATAAATCTGACTATGGAGATGAAAAATTATTCATTTGTAAATACTGATTCACCCCCCTCCCCCCCCTTCAGTATTATTCCCAACAATTTTACCATAGTAAAATTGCTTTCACTGTGAGAAATTACCTAATAAACCACCTTTGTTAAGTAATTTATAGTTAAACCCATGAAGAATAATTAAATAAATCACTATTTATTTGATTTTCTTTTAGGAATAATTATTAAACCATTGTTTTATTATTATTCATTGTCAAATTTGACCCAATCATGAAAGCTAAACAGATAAATCATTATTTTTCTTATTTTTCTCTAAGAATAATTAATTAATAACTAAATAATTATTATTCTTCGTTAAATTTGACTAAATCCCTTAGGAATAATTAAATAAATCCTTATTTGCTTATTATTCCTTAACTAATTCCTTGAGATGATAAATAAATAATTTATTGATTTATTATTTCTAAATAAAAGTTTAAATATTTTTTCCCTCCTAACCATATGTAATAAAATATTACAAGTGGTTATTCCAAGAATGGGATCAATAATATTTTATTATTGCTCATTATTCGAGGATAACTAAATATTTTCTTATAAACAGAAGGGTTTTCCATTCATTATTCACTTTTGATTATTTTCATTCTTGCACTCATTGTTGTAACTTTGATTATTTTCATTGTCGCACAACATGTTTTTACTAGGTTGACACATTATAGAAGAGAGAGACTCTACACAAGCTGAAGACGTTTGAGGATAGCTAATAACCCATCCCATAGAGGGAGACTAGTAACATCTATTTGTTCCCTTCACATGTGTTATAATAAAATTATTATTTACATATCTGGTTTCCATTGGATGATTGGAGTTATTACTCTTTCTTTTTGTTGTTTAACTATGATTGTGGCATAAGGGCTCCGCCATTCATTTTCATAGGTGACAGGAATTTTTTTCGAAGTCTCAAGAAGCTATGTTGCTCTTGTCTCCCTGCGTGGTGCTTAGGAAGGGTGTCGCGGCGCATTGGCGCGGCGCACTATGTCGACCCCCCTGTTCCCGCACGACGCTTATGAGAGTTATGCCTAAAAGATCTACATGCTGAACCTCTGTGTGAGCAGTGTGCTATTTGGCTCTCGAGTCTACATGCGTGGCCCTGCGGATGTAGGGCTCCTCCGCTCAGTCCTGCAGTGCCTTTCCTCCTCATGGATTCCAGCGGGGGCCCTGTCCCCCCCCCCATCCCGCCTCCGGAGGTTTCCGCGTTCAAAGCTATGATTGTTGCAAGTTCGAAGCACCCTCCCTTTGCTAGTCAGCAGAAATTTGTCAAGAAATTAGACTCTATCCCCACGGTTGCCCTTCCTGAAGAAGAAACTTGCAAAGATGCTCTGAATCTAGCTGAGACAGGACTAATAGGCTAGTTTACGGGCCTCTGGCCTTCCCCCAAGTCGGTGGAGGACTGAACTCAAAGAAACTGGTCTCCCTTGATCAAAGAGGGTGTCAAAAGCTATTTTGTGGGTAAAGGATTCTTCGTATTCGTTTTCGAAAGCCCAGATGATAGAAGTCTAATCTTCAGAAATGGTCCTTATTTCATGGGACCGCAAGGTCTATATCTAAACAAATGGTCCCCAGATTTTGATCCCTTCCAGGAAGTCCCCTCCGTTGTCCCGGTTTGGGTGTGACTTCCCCATCTGCCTCTTCACTGCTGGAACCAAAAAACTCTTCAGATCATCGGTAGTGCTCTAGGAAAATACATAGATCAAGCTGCAAGAAAAGACCAGTACTCATGTGCCCGAATCTGTGTAGAAGTGGATCTAGAATAGGGTTTGCTTGAAGCAATTAAGCTCATTGTTGCTGGGCGGACTCACGTCCAGGAACTGGATTACAAACAGCTCCCTTTCAAATGTAGACATTGTCATGGCCATGGTCATTTTGCAAAGCACTGCAAGAAAAAGGTCGAGGAGCAGATAGACAAAACAAACGAGGATCAATGGACTTTAGTCCAAAAAACTGCCCATCAAAAAAAGGAAATGGCAAAGGTAACACGTCCGGAGCTCCAAGCAGTTCCAAGCTCAATCAAGAAAAGGATGCAACCCCGAACGGTGCAGAAAAAGCCCAGACCAATCCTGCAAGCTCAACCCAGGAAAATCTGCAACATATAGAAGTCACTCCTCCCAACAAAGATGGAGAAGAAGCAATACAGGTCGATGCCTCACAAGGTAGCCCCTCCAACCCCTCATATGCCGAAGTAACAAGGAAAAAGCCAGCAGAAAGCTCAGGTTCATCAGAGGACGAAACCTTCGAGTGTCCTTCCAAAAGAGCAGGCAGGAAATCTCGCAAAGAACTAAGGGAAGAGGAGGTTGAACGACTCAAAGTTCAAGGAAGCCAGTCCACCATAGAAATGTCCATTGGAAGAAATACTAGACAAAGGCCTTCTAAGGGAGGCCCTATCCCCCCCCTCAAGTAAATTATGAAGCTTGCCTCTTGGAACTGCAGAGGACTGGGGAACGCCTCTAAAGCTGAAGCAGTTATGGATCTCCTAAAAATAGAACCCTTAGACACTCTCATGCTCCAAGAGACGAAGATAGAAGGGCGAGCTCTTCTAGATATCAGCAAGTCAAAATGGAAGAAAACTGCAGGCAAAGCAGTAAGCTCAAGGGGATCTTCCGGAGGGTTGGCAACTCTTTGGACAAAAGATTTATTTCAGCTAAAAAAATCCCATGAAACCTAGCACTGGATCTTCACGGAGCTGACACACTGCGCAAGTAAGTTGACCATCTCTCTATCTAATCTTTATGTCCCTGTCATATACTCTGAAAAACGAAAATGTTGGAACTCTCTCTTAGCTTTTTTAGAACAACATAATCCAAGCAATATTATCATAGCAGGTGACCTCAATATAGTCTTGAAAACAAAAGAGAGGAGGGGTGGCTTCGGCAGCAGAGATCCTATGTTGGCCTTTGTGGAAGAGCTCTCACAGCAATGGGACCTTTTAGATTTCAATCTTGTCCGTGGTCTTTTCACTTGGTCCAATAATAGATCTGGGCTGGATCGCATTTCTGCCCGCCTGGATCAATTTCTGGTCCAAAGCTCCCTTATGATGAACAAAAAGATAATCAAGACCAAAATTCTTCCCAAGCTAACCTCTGACCACAAGCCAATTCAGCTTCTCCTAGAAGATGAGGAAGATCTTGGCCCTCTTCCATTCCGTTTCAACCCCTTATGGATTGAGAGAGAAGGCTTCACTAATATTGTGAAAGAAGCTTGGGCCAAAACCTTCTCAGGGTCCTCAAGTTTTGTTCCGGAGCAAAAACTTAAGGCCACAAAACATGCTCTAAAGGATTGGATAAGGAAACCAGTCCCTACTCCAACCAGCATAAGAAAAGAAGCAGTGCATACTCTGGAGACCCTGCAAGCAGACATGGAAAGCAATGAGATCACAGTGGACCTGTTGGAACAAGAAATAAAGGCCCAATGCTCAACTTACTGATCCTTCCAAAAAGAAGAATAATATTAGAGAATCAATTCCAGAAGTTTGTGGCTAAAAGCAGAGGATCGGAACACCTCCTTCTTTCATAGACAATATAGAGCACGACTGTCTAGGAATCATATCTCAGAAATAAAAACAGCAGAGGGACATGTCATTAAAGGCTTCACTCAAGTCAAAGTTGTTGCCGATAGCCATTTCAGGAATTTATATAGTGAGGGATCCCAAGTCTACGAGGAGGAAACATCAAATTTCCTCTCTAACATCCCACATCTCATCAGATCTGAAGATAATGTTGCACTTTCCAGCAAGGTAACAGAGGAGGAAATCATCAAAGTTATCTGGTCCATGGAATCAGACAAGGCTTCGGGCCCAGACGGATTCGCAATACATTTCTATAAAGCTTGTTGGAATATCATTAAAACTGATCTCCAAAAAATGATAAAGGGGTTCATGAAAAAAGCTAAGATCGGTGGAGGAACCAACTCCACTTATCTAGCCTTAATTCCCAAAGACTCCAATCTTGAAACATTTGTAAGATTCAGACCTATATCGCTCTGTAATGCATCTTACAAAATTTTGGCCAAAATTTTAGCAAATAGGATCAAGCCTATGCTCAAAAGGTTGATCTCCAGTCCCCAAGGTGGCTTCGTGGAAGGCAGGCATATCCTCGACAATGTCATTCAAGTTCAAGAGATAATCCACTCCAGCAAACAGCGAAAAGAGAAAGGTATGTTGATAAAATTAGATATGGCGAATGCGTTTGACAGAGTAAATCGCTCTTTCCTCATTAAATTTATCCTCTCCTTTGGCTTCTCTCCCCACTTTGTCCAACTTATAAATGCCTGTATCGACAATCCGTGGATCGCCCCCTTGTTAATGGTCGCCCTTCAAATTTTTTTCAAGCTAGGAGAGGCATCAGGCAAGGATGCCCTCTCTCTCCCTTCCTGTATATCTTAATGGTCGAATCCCTCAGTAGAAAACTCACAATTGAAAGAATTGTTGGCTCCCTTCCTGGTCTTAAACCCTCCACAGGTGTTGATCCTCTGAACCATGCGCTCTTTGCTGATGATTCACTACTCCTCGGAGGTGCGTCTACCAGAATTTCCAAAGCTTTCGACACTGTCCTAAAAAGCTACTACAGAGTTTCAGGAGCTCTGGTCAACCAGAGTAAGAGTGAAATATACAGTTGGAACATTGATCAAATGAGCTCATAAGCATCTCGAACCTCCTTGGGTTCAGAGGACATGCTCGCTGGGATCGAATCAAATACCTTGGCCTCCCCATCACAAATGGATCTAACAGGAGGTCACTATGGACTGACATCATATGAAAAATCAAAGCAAAAATAGCAGCTTGGGGTGGCTTCTGGCTAACTAAAGGAGGAAAAGTTATTTTAATCAAGTCACTGTTGTTCGCGCTCCCAATTTATCAAGTTGCATTCTTATTAGCCCCTAGAAATGTTATGGATCAGATATCTAAACTTTTAAGAGATTTTTTATGGCACGGAAGGAAAGATAACGAAAGAAAAATGCACTTAGCTACTTGGGAATTGGTAAAAAGGCTGATCGCAGAGGGTGGCCTCCAAATTCGTGATCTGTCCCTCGTTAACCTTGCATTGGGAGGAAAGCTCCTGTGGAAATTGACACATGAGCCAAAACATCCGATCAGCACTACTCTGCTGTCCAAATACGCTCACAACCCATCTTTCAAAAATCTGCATTTTGACCCCCCTGTCAATAGCTCGCAGATCTGGATTCTCTGCTGTAAAAGCAGTATCTTCTTCAAAAAATCACTGTACAGAGTGTCGGGCAATGGCAAGCGAACCAATTTGTGGCATGACCGAATCATGGAGCACGATCCTTTGGAGGAGAATGAGGATATATCAGACCTCAGAGACTGGTTGACCCGTGTAGATATCAACAACTTATACAACCTCTCTGTTTGGGATCACCAGGGAGAATGGGCTGGATGAGACTTCCATGGTGTCCCTGTCTGGTTAACGCCCCAAAAAAACCTGCTTATCGAGCTATTGGAAGATTCTACTCCTGAAAACCAATACATGAAAGATAGTTGGGCTTGGGGATAGTCAGGCATATACTCCACAACAGCAGGCTACAAAGCTCTTCAGGACTCAAAGAATAGCCGTCACACTTTTTTATCGTTTGGAAACTAGTCTGGGACAATCTAGCTCTTCCAAAAGTGAACTTATTTTTCTGGACTCTGGTCCATAACAAACTTCTAACAGGAGACAATTTATAGAAAAGGAACATTGCAGGGCCTCATAGGTGTGAGCTATGCAGAAGCAACCTCGAAACTGCCCAACATTTATTCTTGGATTGCAATTCTGCTAAGGAAGTGTGGGGTCTTACTCTTTTAGATCTTCAGATCTCCGCTTTCCCTCACAGTACAGGTGTTGATCTGTTCGCCTCTTGGAGCAATTTCTATCCTCATAGCATCCCCATCAAATCTTTCTAGCATAAAGTTTGGACAGCTATTCCCAAATTTGTTTGTTGGCAGCTCTGGTTGGCCCGTAATGATCAGATCTTTAATGGATTTCGGCATTCCCCTCTACAGGTCGCAGTTAAAGCTAAAGCCTTCCTCTTGGAAGCAGCCCAACAACAGTTTTTTAAAGAATATTCATTCCTCCTACCCAAAGAAAGGAGATGGCTTCGCCCCCTCGAGCCTTCTCCTCGAAAGTTCCTTCTCACTTCTCAAACTGCAAACCCCAAATGACGTAAAAGAGACTCTGAGGATTCTTTCATAAACTAGTGGAGGTCCAAAAATCTAACCACAATCTTCTTCGGTGGGGCCTCCAAAGGAAACCCCAGGATTTCTGGTGCTGGAGGGGTCATTTATTCTTCGGATGGGAGTTCAAGAGACTGCTTCTGCTGGGGTTTAGGCCATAAAACCAACAACCAAGCAAAGATATTTGGTCTTCTCAAAGCTTGCCTCATAGCAAGAGAAAAGGGTGTCAAAGACCTCCAAGTTTTTGGAGATTCTGAGATTCTAATAAAAAAATTAAACTCGGAGGATCTCTTCAACAATGCTAGTCTCAACAAAATTCTGGGCAGATTGAAAAGAGTCCTTCAATATTTCACCTCCTACAAGTTCTATCATATCCTCAGAAACCTGAATGGTGAAGTGGACCAGATGGAGAACAAAGGATGCTCTCTCATGAAAGGGCAGCTAATTATAAATGACGACAATTCCTTGAAAATGATGCAACTTAAAAGCTGAATTTGTTGGATGTTTACTTTGAAATTGGGGCTGCCTCGGCAAAGACCCCTCCTATCTTTTTCAAATTAATAAAACTTATATTCGTTACAATTGAAAAAAAAAAAAAACATTATGATTGTGGCATAGATCCGGACTTTGGTAGGTTTTGTTTCTGTCAGTTGCTGCAGATCTACAATGTTTAGCAACCATTTATATTGTTGAGATTATTTGTCATCCATAATCTTAAGTGGGTTCTTTTCGTACATCTTTGAGAAGAAAACACTACAATAAAATTGGCGACTCCACTGGGTTTTATACTTCAGATCCATAAACTTGGGAGAACTTTGGTTTTCAGCTTAGGGTTTCTTCTTTTTTTTCAATTTCTTAATGTTTCCTAGTTTTTTAACCCTAGATTTGTTAAATTTCTGACTTCCGCAAGCTTTCTGGCCTTTTTCGTAGGTCACAAGAACCAGCTATGACAAAGGCGACACTTTTTTCCAAGATTTGTCGACCTGGATCCACGGAGTAGAAATCACACTTTTTGGCCCAAAATGTGCGATCTGGAGGCCATAACGCACTTATCATCCCAAAAAGTGTGATCCTTACAGGAAAACAAGTCAGTACCTATGATTTCTGGGTTTTAGGGTTTTTCTCATATCTGTTTATGGTTTTTCTGGAGAGTTATCTGTTGGGTTTTCTGACCTCTATCTCATCCCACTTAGGCCTTGATCCACTCTGATTTACTCGTTGAAGTCAAATTTAGCCTCCCCTAGGGCTTCTAGTATGCTTCCACCTTTCTAGGAGGAGTTTAGCTGAGTGAGTAGTCTGAGTTTCTGCAGTGCTTTCAGCCACATTTTCCAGATTTGTACCCTTCTATTTCATATCTATAAATATAGGTTGTTACCATCCATAGTTTCACATTTAAACTTGTTTGGTCATTTGCCTTAGGGTCCCATCGATTGCCCTAAGTGTTTCACCCATCTCCCTATCTTTTTGCAGCGATCTTCCTCTTTGGTTTTTTGCTGTTGTTGCACCACTTTCTAGCAGCTTACTGTCACTTTATCCTAGTCACACAAACATCTTGATCTTTTAACGTTTTAGTGTGTTTTCCGTCGATTTAGCCACCAACCAGCACAGTGTTTGCAAACCCAGTTTGGGTGGGGTTTAGTTAATTATTTTGTTGTTCATTTTGTGTTGTTAATTTCAGTTTATTTTTAGCAAGCTTTTTTCTTTTTTACAAACACAATCTAGGCTTAATCAATAAATACACTTGCACACACAAGCACACCTTAAGCGAAGGGTGCTTGGTTTACACCGCCAAGCCAAGACTTAACATAATAAATTTATCTCCCCTCATCGAGACAAAGGCATATTTTTTAATCTCCCTTCACCATTTTCGTGTCACGCGTATATTACCACCATTGCGCCACCAAGGCGTTTGTCATGGAGACTATTAGGCCTTCACCCCTAGTTTCTGCTTGGGCATATTACTCCTCCCCGTCAGGTTCGAGTTCATAGCCCTCCGAGTCCCCACACCAACTCTTCTCCTGGTTCATCTGATTTCGAGCCTCCTTCACCACATATCGTCACCATGTTTGGACCCACAACTGGTGCAGGAACCCAACCTGGTGTTGGCTCCAGTTCTATACCGATGGTCACATCAAGCGGAACAGTCTCAGGAACCGTTCCAGCAGCCCCCATGCTCCCCTTTATGGCTAAGTTAAGTCTACCAGATTTTAACCAGTTGATAAATGACCCCATACACCATGATGCTGGTTGGCCCTCTATGTCGACTAAGCTTCCCTAAGAAATCTCGAAGTTTTAGGGTAATGCTGGAGAGGATACTACCAACCATATATGATCCTTCCACATGTGGTGTTCGTCCAACTCCATAAATGATGACTCCATTCATCTTCGGCTATTCCAACGCATGCTCACTAGAGACACTGCAAAATGGTATGTAGACCATCCCTCCACATCTCATTCTGTTTTCGTGACACTAGCTAAAGCGTTCCTCTCATATTTCTAGTTACCTCTCCGGTATGACATTAGTACGGAGGTATTGACCACATTCCGTCAGTCCTTCGCCACTCGCCTTTCTGACCATGTTCAAAATTGGCATCGAAGGAGGAGCACATGTTGTGTCCTGCCTTTCGAAGATCGTGTCTATCTAGATTAGTTTCTTAGGAGACTTCTATCACCCATTGGAAAAGATGTCACGTACCATTTTCCTCAGATCGAGGAAGAAGCTCTCCAAACCGCCCTGAGATATGACCTGATTTATGCACAATCTGGTTATGTCTATACCATCATTCTAGACCTCCCTCATCCTGGAAGTGCCAATGCACTGGGGGCATCTCACACCACTGACGGTATCGTTGGATCCCTTTCACACTCTTCGCCATATACTTAGCAAAGTTATGGCTACCCGCAGGGGGGCACCAGTTCCTCCAACACTTATGCCCCTCCTACTAGCAACATGTTTCTAGGGCCCCAACCCATCTACCAAACTATTGCTCCTCCTTATGCACAGCCTAGCGCTCTAGCCCCTCAAGCATTAGTGCCGCAGCCTCCCATGCATCCTCAGCCCCAACAGCCACCGCCCCCTCAGGGTCAAGTGTTTGCACAACAGAGTGCTACCAATCCCCAAAATTTGAAGAAAAAGAATAAGGGGAAGGGTAACAAGGGTAACCAGGGTAATCAAGGTAACCAACCTAGTGAACCCCAAGGGAACCAACCTAACACCAACAACCAGCAACAGGGCAGCCAACCCAAGCAGAACAAGGCTATTCGTACGAACAAGCCTTGTGCATGTTGTGGTGTACATGGAAATTATACACATGAGTGTCCTCTTTTACCCCATATGCGCCAAACGTGGGAAGCTCAAGTAACTTCTAGAGGTCAGCAATCGCCTCAGAATCCTGTGCCAACCCAACCGACAGTGCTCACAAATCCTTTCCCTCGGCAAGGATTTGTTGCTTCTCAACCTCAACCAGGTCAAGCAACCCATCTCCCTCAACCTTCTGGTCCTGGTGACTACCAGATCCTTATGATGAACTCTAATGAGGTTAACCCCTCCAATATCAACCTACAAACTTAATCGCGTCAATATGACGATCCTCGACTTCATCTTCTACCGAGTCCAAAACCAAAGTATCTGCTAAGCCTCTTACGACACCAAATGGTCCTTTACAGATCCCTCAACCTAAGGTTGAGGCCATTCCTAAGATCCCAAAAGGACCATTATGCCATAATGCGGCTTCTAACAGAGTTGCCCATACATACAGTATAGTAGATGACTTGGCGCAATCACTTGCTGCCATGTCGACGTTGGAAGTCCTCTAGTCGTACCCATCCCAAAAGAAAGCTCTACTAACTGCATTTGGTGTAGTGGATCCTTCCAACGATCGGCTAATTGTCTTCCTGGTTGATACATCAAAACATCCCCCATTGCCTTCATCTGTTGCTTTCCAAATACCAGTTAGACTCTGTAATCCCATCATCTCCAGATGCATTATTGAGTCTGTGTGATGTCCGCTACTGTTTGGAAACAACTTAAGTCACCTGAGTTTTCCCCCTCCACCATCACTTTACGTGCTTGGGATGGACACTCCTCCCAGCCCCTTGGCATGTACTGCAACTGTCCAGTGACCCTTGCGGGCAAGACTATCCATGTCGACATTGAAGTCAATGATGCCCCTTCGGATTCAACATTCTCTTAGGTCGTAGTTACACATATGTCATGTCAGTCATCGCATCTGCGATGTTCCACAAGATGTGCTTCCCCCATGAAGGGAAGATCATTACCATCGATCAATTGACTTACTACGAGCTCGCATCCGTGACCTCCCCTAATTCCATTATCTCGTCAATGTCCGAAAAATAGTCTTTAACCCTTGCCACCAGTGTTTCAGCCGGAGCCTAGAAAGATTCCTCATTGTTGGGTACTTTCCCGATCCTCCCCCTCCCATCTCAAAGCCTAACTCAATGAGTGTTTGCATGTTGCAAGTGTCACCCTTAAGTAGCCTGGTACACCTGATCAACAGCCAGCTCCTCAGCAACCTATTATTGCTCTTCCAACTGAACCCTTTGGACCCACCCCGCAAGACCTCCTCCGTTTGTGGGTGTCTCTCCTATGTTTCCACTAGGAATTGTTCCTCCAGGTCTCAACCATCCAGGAGCTATTCCGCCGGGACATTATCTTGTCGACCAGATACCTTTCTTATTCCCCCCTCCAGGAATTTTTCTGTACCTGTCATGGCTTTGTTGGTCCTTCCTAACATGACTCTAGGGATCCTAGTATGGTACATTGATCCCTCTACAAACATTCCACCCGGTCAACTAAGACCATATCATGCTTTGACCCTGGTTCAACCAGTCCCCATGACCCCTGTCGCTGCTTCAGTTCCATCACAACCTCAACAGGAACTAGCTCTTGTTGTGAAGGCATTTGGCCAGGGGGGTAAAGCTAAAAGGAAATATTCAAAAGACAAGGCTCCCCAAGCTCCTCCAGCCCCTAAGGCACCAAAGTTGACACCCTTGTGCACTTTGTGTAAGGTTGTTGGGCACACCACCAATAGTTGTCCCGAGCTTCCTCAACTTAAACCTTTGGTTCATGAAGTGTTCCCTGAGTCAAATATCTCGGAAGTCCATGTTAACTTACCAATCCCACCCAAGAAACTCAAAATGTTGCACACAAACCACCCTTGTGCTCTGTGTGATCATCATGGTCACTATTCCCATTGTTTCCCTCGTCTCGATGAATTTCATGATTTCCTTGGGGAGATTCGCAAATACGAGGCCACTCGTAATGGATCATCTACTCCTCTACTCATGGATTCTGGTACCATTAGTCCACCAAAACAGGGAGACGCTGGCCCCACTATTGTGTTCCCTCCCCCCGATGTCAAGATGACAGACACCATAGACCCCATCCTTTACCTGTCGTCATCCTTGATTTCCTCGTAGTCAAACCTTTCAGAGGTTTCTATGCGCGCTTCTATTGAACCTCTTTCAATAGAATCCCAGGTCTCAACATCCGTAGATCCACCATCTACCAGCCCGTCGTCTACCATTCCAGATGATGCGTATGTGAACCTTCTCTCTCAGGTTGATGCACCAGGTAATGTCGTTGCATCATGTAGTCAGTCTTCCTCCCATCCGCCCATCTCTCAGCCTGATGAGGACACCATGGAAGCTATGTCTACCCATGATTATCCCTACCCTTAAGCAAGGGGGCATTTTTCTTCAGAGGATTTTGAAGGCCATTTCCTTCCTAATTCTCCCAATGCACTCTACCTCAAGAAATTTTGCTCATAACACATCCCTTTGATTTGTGTGTCTTTATTTCTGCCATGAAGTTAAGTAGATTGCATCATCTCATCAGTTGTATTTTGCACCTTTCAATTGGATCCATCATCCACAACGTATATCGGTCATGCCGATGGTACAAGTCGCTTCTCCCGGAATCTAGCCTCGACAGCTTGGGCCATTTTTACCCCCTTGCATACGTTAGTCCTTTCAAACGACATGTGCATTGGATCTGCCACTAATAATCAGGCCAAATATGATGTAGTGATAGGTTTGTTAGTCAATGCCCTCGCTCATCACATCCTTCATATTCATGTTCGTTTAGATTCCTTGCTACTTGTCATGCAATTGAATGGTGTGTATCATGTGCATAACCAAGTCCTATTTAGAAAATATCTACAAGTGAAGCTATTGGTATGTGAATTTGAAACCATTACTTTCATTCATGTGCCTAGAGCCCAAAATCACTATGTAGATACCATCGCAAACAACATTCTAGATTGGCATTTATCACATGTATACCACAGAAGATAACCATAAACAAAACAAATGGCGAACCATCATTGTCATATCAAATGCATAATCATATTATGTATCATACAGGTGTTTGGAGCCCTTAGCTCTAAATACATCTGGTACGCCCATAACATATTGGGGGGCACATAGGCCCCTACATCTCCTTTGGAGGATCTCATGCCAAGTTGGGTCGAGCGGCTTGAATCCCTTTTTCGAGCACTCATAACACAATGATGCTCCATAAACTCCTCCTACTAGGGCGCATCATTCCCACCTTTGCATACCATATTAGTATCACGTGCTTGGAGGCATGATGGTTTTCCCCTAGCCATCTTCTCAATTGATTAACATAAGTCTCGACCTAGATCCCACCAAATCTAGATATGGTTGATTATCCTCCCATTCCTTGGATAGTTTGTCCTACAAGCCTCTCCGGCGAGCCATATGCACATCGCATATCATAGACGTTTGATACCATGTCTTCAAATATTCTACTCTATGCCCACATAGTCCCCATTTCTAACTTAGTGGATGAGGATGATTCTAGGCCTCCTCTAATAGTTCATTCTTGTTTTCCTCTTCCATTAATTCTTCACCAGGAACAATCGTTCCAAGAAGCATTAAGGCCATGTTTAAACAAGTAAGACCTTATCTAAAATTCGCAGATCCTGATTTCGGCAGTTGGTTTGTCCACTACGATCTCCACAAGATTTATGGCCTTTTTCTCCTCTCCAAATTCACCACAACTCACTTAGTAAATGAATCCAAATTGGAGGGAAAACATCCTTTCATAGAGAAATCCCCAATTTTTCTATTGCCCATTGTGACTAGACCGTAGCTCAATTTGACGAACCATCAACACCATTAGAAATCTCTCACCTATCTCTATAATGGGTCTTCCTTAGTTTTTGATGATTTGACACTTCACCACGAAGCCTTTTTTCCAAGAAAGGTCACTTCGTCGCCTCTCAAAATCAAATTTCATCATAAAATGACACTTGTACTTTGAGGTCCACTTCCTCTTAATACTTATCATACCATATCTCAACTTTCTTCATGAGTAACCATCATTTACTCATGTTTTCATGCTCCCCACTAGGCCTAGTCTGTGTGGCAGCGTCATCGAGTCACCCTTGTTCAGAGCATCCGCGATGAGTCATCCTTGCATTCTTGGATTCTATTTCATGTCCCATCATATCATGTCATAGTATTCCATCCATATTTGCATACCGTTCATCTTGTGTTTCACATTTTGGCCTCCAGTTATAGTTTCCCCATCCCCTCCGGAGTTGAGTTAGTTGCTGCCAGGTCAACCATGCACTTTATGCTCTGACAAGGGTAGTCGTTTGTTTGTCCCTCAGTCCCATTTCCCCACTATCCTTAGTGTCATTCCATCATTCACGTTACTATTTTCCCACGTGATTTAGTTGAGGATCCTCATTACCTCATTTATCGCTGGCCCTATTTTGTCGACATCAGCTCATTTATTCTAGAAGAACGACATGGAGGGCGGTGTATCTTGTTTCCAGCTTCCATTCTTGTTCGGTGCCTTGGATCGAGCAGAGGGTCTTATTATTTCCCTTTGCCTTGGTCGTTTCATGTTCGTGATCCATACACTTGATGGTCTAGTGATGCAACAGATTGTACCAGTGATTTCCGGGTGTGTGTGAGATGTTTAAGACCTCATGATGGGGTGGACCTTCAGGTATCCCTCCACATGCCCGGATGCATACCTACTATTCTACAACCTCAGATGCAGTTCTGCAGAGTTGATGGGTTCGGTTCCTATCGATCACAGTGTTCATAGCATGCACGTCTCCTCCAGATGATCCATTAAGTTTTGCAGAGCCCTTCCTTGTTTAGCAGGGCTTCTCGGTTGTTCTACCCTCCCTCCCACCCATTTTTTTGAGGGAAGGGGCTTTGTATCTCATGTACTCATATATTATTGTATTCAGTCCTAGCTCATGTTTTTCCAGGTGCATTATGTATATGGGACACATTGTATTATTTTTTGGCTCTGTTATGCCAGCATGTCATGTACCATTCAGCATGTACTTCATTGCTCAGTTTTATATTTCTGGGTGAACCATTATTTTTGTACTAAGTTATCTCGATAGGTATGGGTATGCCTCCCCCACCTCATTGAGGTCCGATACCACAACATAAAAGGAGACTTACATTAGTCTCGCCCCCTCTGTCCCTATCCTCTTTCAAATTCAGCTTCATTGGTCTCTCTCTCTCTCTCTCTCTCTTTGACTCCCCTGTGTTGTCTAGTGATTGTGTCTTTACAACGTACTTCGGTCATACGTTTTGCTCCTAACACTCGTACGTTGGAGGGCAATCTGTTATCACCAAAAAATTGATCATCTAGCCTAATTTACTAGATGGATCGAAGTACACCATGTAAAGCCAATTTTACCATGGTAAAATTGCTTTCACTATAAGAAATTACCTAATAAACCACCTTTATTAAGTAATTTATAGTTAAACCCATGAAGAATAATTAAATAAATCACTATTTATTTGATTTTCTTCTAGAAATAATTAATTAAGCCATCATTTTATTATTATTCCTTGTCAAATTTGACCCAATCATGAAAAATAAACACATAAATCATTATTTATCTTATTTTTGTCTAAGAATAATTAATTAATCACTAATTAATCATTATTCTTTGTTAAATTTGACTAAATCCCTTAGGAATAATTAAATAAATCCTTATTTGTTTATTATTTCCTAACTAATTCCTTGAGATGCTAAATAAATCATTTATTTATTTATTATTTTTAAATAAAAGTTTAAATACTTTTCCCTCCTAACCAAATATAATAAAATATTCCAAGTAGTTATTCCAAGAATGGGATCAATAATATTTTATTATTGCTTATTATTCGAGGATAACTCAATATTTTGTTATAAATAGAAGGGTTTTCCGTTCATTATTCACTTTTGATTATTTTCATTGTTGCACTCACTATTGTAACTCTGATTATTTTCATTGTCGCACAACATATTTTTGCTAGGTTTACACATTATAGAGGAGAGAGACTCTATACAAGCTGAAGACGTTTGAGGATAGCCAAGAACCCATCCCATAGAGGGGTACTAGTAACATCTATTTGTTCCCTTCACATGTGTTATACTAAAATTATTCTTTACATATCTAATTTCCATTGGATGATTGGAGTTATTACTCTTTCTTTTTGTTGCTTAACTATGATTGTGGCATAGATCCAGACTTTGGCACGTTTTGTTTCTATAGTTGCTGCAAATCTACATTGTTTAGCAGCCATTTATATTGTTGAGATTGTTTGTCATCAACAATCTTAAGTGGGTTATTTTTGTACATCTTTGAGAAGAAAACACTACAACACATGCCCTCCTTTTTTTGTATCCCTAATCCATTATTTGAGTAGAGAGCTTCAAAATTTTGCATTTGCAATATATTGTAGCATTTTTATCAAGGCTTTTCCACCACATACAAGATCCATCAAAAAAATAAAAACTTGTCCCAAAGGGACTCAAATTAGATTCATTTACCATCCTTAACCATTCCTTGGGATTGACTTTGTTTTTATCTTCATTTCCACTAAATTTAGGTATCTTCCTTGCTTCTTAATTTAGGCCTAAACCAACCCCAAAAACTAAATCTTCAATATATTAACAATAATAATCTCAAATAGTTATGACCCTTTTTCCAATATATTCTCATGTGTTTTCTCTTTCCAACAACTTTTCAAACAGTTCAATCGGACATCCTATCAAAATTTATGATAGTGTAAAGTTAGTATACCATTTAAAACTTTATTTTGGAGTTTGTCCTTTCTGGCCAACCTTTTTTCCACTGTATATTTGCAAATTTGGCCCTTATGAGTTTGAAAATTCAATACTACTCTAATATGTCTTATTTGCAATTCCATAGGTTTGATCAAAATATGATGTGTTAAGTGAAAGTTATGATAACTTTCCAAAAACTTGTTGATTTTGGCCCCTCCCCAAGAGTGAACCTATACAACATGCCACATGTCCAGCTTCTCAAATCTAATTGTGATACTTTTACCTGAGGTACTTCAATATGTCTCCTCGCATCATGAAAAATTCCATGGTATGGTACTCCTTTGTGAGTAGGTTACAAGTAACCTACTAAGATGACTAGTGTACAAATTGATTATAGGACCAGTCACAAACCCCAACTTCTACAAGGTATATCTCCAAAATTTTAACAAACTAAAATCTGAAATTTCTATCACATATATCCTAGTATCTCTCCACAGTATCCTCAAAATTTCACCATTTGAAACTTCCTAGAAACAAAATTGTAGTGAAAATTCGAAGATGAGTCGTTTGAACCTAAATTCAAGAACAATCTCAAACCCTAAATTTCAAAGGGCATGTCTCTAAAAGTGAAGCAAATCAAAACTTGAAATTTTGACCACAAGTACTTCATTATTTCTCCTTAGTCTCTTCAAAATTGTATTGTGTGACGCCTACTCCCACATTTCCCCACTTTCATCGGCCTATCGGGGTAAGCATGAGCTGAGGGCTACTATGACATTACTCAAACTCCTATGTACGGTTCAGGAAGTGGAATCAACAAACTGGAACCTTAATGGCCTTCATAAGGAGCTACAAGACACCCATGAGCTAAACAACCACTCTCATTGCCCAAATCTTGAGCTCGAATTCCTTTTTTCTGACATGGGCTCCCAACTGCATGCATGACAAGGCCTCCATGTGGTTGAGGGCCTCCAACCGCATGCATAAGCCTACCGGGGTGTGGTTGTGACCCAATTTCTTCAGTGTGAAGGGTGTAGTTCCAGATTCCGAGCCACCATTTCAGGCTAGCCTCCAAACCACTACCCAGAATTTAGTGAGACTTTCCATAATTATAAATAACATCAAGACAAATCCATTCATACAAAACTTGATCAAGGACTTGACTTAACCAAGCCTAACCATGAAATTCATTTTGTCAAACATATTGAGAACATGTAATCTACATGTCATGAATGCATACTTCAACGTAGGGGTCTGATACTTATCTGAGAATCATCAAGAAGGTCTAATTTCTTCTCATAATAGCCGCAATAACACTTATTAGCTCATGCATTCAATAACCATTCATCAACTAACCAAAACATGTCAAGATCCATAGCTACAACCTGTTATGAAACCATGCTTATAACCAACATATAACCAAAATAATAACCATGATAAAACAACCATTAAAGCCACATAAAAACAAGTGCTCATGAAATATAATAAGAAAAGAGTTATTATTATCATATGCAAAAGCCAGCCAAGTCAGGGACTTCCACATACCACCTGACCATAGATTGAGCTAAACTAAATCTTTCTTTCAGCGAATCACCAACGTGCCACATTCCAAGCATGAATGTGGTACTCAAGACATAAAAAGCTAGGGCTTCCCCAAGATTAAACCACCTCCACCCTCATGCTCCCGCAATATCGCCAAAACCGGTCAAGAGATCACATAAGCAACACAATACATAAAAAATCAGGGAGTCCTGGAGATTAAACTACCTCCACCCTCAGGCTACCGTGATCCTACCAAAACCAGTCAAGAGATCACTAAGCCCAAAACAAGCTTAGATGCCTCATAATTTCTTCACCAATACCTTGAGGAATCTGCCTATATCCACCCACCTATTGAGGGCTTCCCACCTCCACCATCAACGCTTTACCACAATCCCACCAAAACCAGGTAAGGGATTCCTAGGCTCTATGGGAATTTTCTTGAGACCACCTCACCCGATTCCAAAACCATCCGACAATCCAAATCTCAATTGAATGAAGAACCCCATCACACCATGGCTATCCAAAAACGGCAAGGCAAGGTTGAAACCATTGTCACACCCAGAAAAACCCATGCCAATGATAACAAGAGAACCAAATACATACATGCATGTACCATGCACTCACAAACCAACTAACACATGCAACCTATTAATTGCAAGTCTTCCTACTAAAGCTGCATGATCCAACTTTTCCTTGCTTGTCCTCTACTTCCCTTGTCCTTCCTTTGCCTTCCTTTGCTCGATTCCTTGCTTTCTCCTCTTGGTGCTCTTCTCTCTCTGAAACCAATTAAAAATCCAAACTGACAAAAATCTAAACCATCAAAAGTTGTGAATTAATCCTCAAAGGCCTTTTTATCATTGAGGCCTCTATTTTCTTCAATTTCCTCTATTTTTCCTTTAGTTTTCCTCTCATGTAAACCTGTGACATTTCATCTCCCTTTTATCCTATTTTCCTTTATTTTCATAAATAAAATACCAATTAATGCCCCTTTTCCTTTTCTAATGCCTTTGCCAATTTCCATAGCCATAATAAACCAAAAATGACACCCACTAAGATGTTTTTCCCAACATTCATCTTGGAATACGTGTTTTATGACCTTGGTCTTATTTTTCCTTTATTAACTTTATTACATGAACCTTCAATCTGGGGTTGTTGCAGACCCATCTCACTTAGGGGAACACTGTCCTTGGGGTTCTATGACATCTATGACCATCAAAACCGTTGAAACCCAAAACATACTACCCATGGATTTTAACAACTTAGCTCGATGCAATATTTATAATGAACAACCTGCTGAAAAGCAAAACCAACATGACCACATGACACATGACAACCATACCGCTTATTAGAGCTTTATAAGACAACTCATTGCAGTATTTACAATAACAACCATACATAAATATGTACATATACCAAAACTCCTTACCTCAACCGACAAACAATGAAGGTTACATAGCCTGCATATGATCAACCATCTTTCATGTAGCTTCATCAGGCCCAAAGTGCTTCCACTGCACTTTAACTTGCTTGATTGCTCGATTCCAGAGCATGAGTTGTTTCTACTGCAATATGCATTGAGGTTCTAGCTGGAATTCTCCTTCTAGCTCTGCCTGCAATACATACCAGTCAAACACATGATCAATATCTTTCACATATTTCTTGAGAAATGACACATGGAAAACATCATGGACTTTCATTGTCAGAGGTGGTGAAAGTTGGTAGGCCACTGGTCCAATCCTTTAAAGGATAGGCCTGCAATACCAAGGTGTGAACTTATCACGTGACCCAATCCTCAAGGAGCTCTTCTTGAGCTTGATGCACAAGTACACATGCTCCCCAACCTCAAATTCCTTAAATACCCTGTGTTGATCTGCATAAATCTTCTATCTATCCTGTGTTGCCTCTATATTCTTCTTGATAACCTATATTTCTTGTTCCATCTCTTCTAACATATTCGTTCCAATCAATACCATGTGCAGTGGATCACTCCAAGTGATGGGAGTGTTGCAACTTCGCTCATAAAATGCCTCAAACAGACTCATCCTCAGTTACTCTTGATACCTATTGTTGTAAGCAAACTCAGCCAGTGGAAGATACTCCTCCCACCTCCTGTGCTGGTGCATAACATACATTCTCAAAATGTCCTCCAGGATCTTGTTGACCCTCTCTGTCTGTCCATCTGTCTGTGGATGATAAGTTTTACTGAATTCCAACTCTATACCCAAACATGCAAATAACTCCTTCCAAAACCTGGAAGTAAACTTGGCATCTCTATCTAACACAATCTTCTTAGGAATACCATGCAATCTCACTATCTTCTTGATGAAGAACTGAGCTACCTCGCTAGCTAAATTAGTAGACTTCATTAGAAGGAAGTGAGCTACCTTGGTCAACCTACCATCAACAACCATGATAGAATTATGTTGTCTACATGACGTCCCATTTCCATTCTGGAATCAAAATTAGTTGTAGTAAACCACCTGGGTGCTTGCACTCTTCTTTTACTTGTTGAAATTCCAAGCACCTTGCGACCAACTTAGCTACCTCTTTCTTTATATTCGGCCAATAGTAGAACTTCTACATAATTGCCAATGCATTATGATACCCTAAATGAACTAAATATGAATTAACATGAAATTCCCTCAAGATAAGCTTCTTGAGCTCACTGTTGTTTGACACATAGATCTTGTCCCTAAATATGACCAAACCATATGTCGTGAGATGATAATCCACATCATGTTCACCTGTACCCTATTGTTGTAACCTGTGCTTAAGCTCCCTATACCCGTCATCCTGTTGTCCTACCTATAAGATCTAATCATGTAAATTTGTCCCATATGAACTCATAGTTGCTATGTGATTTACTTGTACTCTTCTACTAAGAGAATTTGTAACCTTGTCCTCCTTTCCCTTAAAGTAACTGATCTCGAAGTCAAACTCATTAAGTGTGTCCAACCACCTAGCTTTCCTAACATTCAGATTAGATTGGTCAAACAAGTATCTCATCCCACTGTGATCACTCATCAATACAAACCTCCTACCAAGAAGATAGTGCCTCCACATCTTCAATGCATGAATGATCGTTGCCAACTCAAGATCATGAGTCACATAATTCTTCTCATGCTCATTTAGTTTCCTTGACTCGTAGCATACCACATGTCCCTCCTGCATTAGGACTCCACCAAGTCCTCTCTTGCAAGCATCTGTACACACCATGAATTCTTTATCTGGATCTACAATCTTTAGAACTAGAGCATTTGTAAGCAATTGCTTCAACTGTTCAAAACTCGATGCGTATTCCTTTGTCCATTAAAATTTATTTCCCTTTCGCTACAAATATGTCAGAGGATAGGCAATCCGTGAGAAGTTCCTGAACCAACTGTAACAACTTGTTAACCCCATGAATGATCTGAACTCATCCACATTTCTAGGAGTTTCCCATTCCATGATAGTTCTGATATTTTTTGGGTCCATTGTTATACCTTCCTTGGAAACCACATACCCCAAGTAATGTACCTCAGTATGAAAGAAACTACATTTACTAAGCTTGGCACACAACTAATTCTCTCACAAAATTCTTAGCACAACTTCCAAGTGTTCTGCATGCTCTTCCTGATTCTTAAAATATATCAATATATCATCAATGAATACAATAAAAAATTTGTCCAGATAAGGATGCAACACACTATTCATCAAACACATGAATGTAGTTGGAGCATTAGTCAAATCAAAATGAAACACAACAAACTCATTATGCCCATACCTGGTCCAGAAAGCAGTCATATAGATGTCCTCTTCTTTGATGCCTACCTAATGATATCCTAATCTCAAATTAATCTTAGAGAACATTGTTGCTCCCTTAAGCTGATCAAAGAAATCATCAATCCTCGAAAACAAATGCTTATTCTTGATTGCCACCTTGTTCAGTTGTCTGTAATCAATGCATAACCTAAGAGTGTCATCCTTCTTCTTCACAAACAATGCAGGTGCATACCAAGGCGACACACTTGACCTAATGCATCCCTTGTCAAGAATTTCCTTCAACTACAACTTCAATTCCATTAATTCAGGAGTGCTCATCATGTAAGGTGCCTTTTATGCTGGTGTTGCCCCTGGTACCAACTCAATAGAAAATTCCACTTCCCTATGAGGAGGAAACTCTGAAATATCTACTAGAAATACATCCTGAAACTACTACAAAATCGGATACCTCTTCAAGACTTCTACATCCTCAACATCCTTACCTTTATCACTGGAAACATGCACTGCAAACAATACACACCCTTTCCTGCAACTGTGCTTTGCCTGCATAGTTGTAACCATTCTAACCGATGTAGGATTCTTCTTACCCTGCAAGATTCTCTGTTCTCCATTATCATCCAAGCACTCAATAGCCTTCTCATAACAATCCACCTTGGTCCTGTGAAGGTACAACCAATCCATACCCAGAAGCATACTATATGATCCCAACAGAAGCACATTTAGATGTGTTGATGTAGGCATACCATTCAACTCAAATTCACAAGCTCTTACTCAATGATGAACTCTTTTCTTAGTACCTGTAGCTAGTTGCACCAACCAATACTCTGCATACATTTTTTTTCTCAAATCACACTTATCCACTAGGTCAAGATTAATATAACAATAATTAGATATCGGGTCAATCAAAATAGAAATAACTCGATCACAGATCTTACCTTCCATGTCAATATAAATTCCTAGCGATTCATCTGGTTATTATCAAATGTTGCATAGATATGAGGTATGTCGTGCCCAACATCTCCAACTGTTTGCACCTCCTTAGCACTGTAGATTTGAGGCCTACCACCATGATACAATGGACAATCCCTCTTGCGATTATCCTTGCCACATATCCAACACTGCAAAGGCCCACTACCTCTATTATGCTTCTCTCCAAGTTATGACCTATGTCCCTTCTCAACTGCATTAAACTTCTTGTAAGGAGAAACATTCTCTTTCTCACCTGTATCCTCAGGTCTTGCTCGCTTTGGTAGCCATTTACCTTAAGTCTTGTCATTCCCTTTCTAACCCTGCTTAGAATTTATCTTACACTTCAATTTCTCATAACAGTGCTTCAACTTTCCAATGATTTCCTCCAACGATCGAGGATCATCATGCTCAATCTAATCCTTAAATGTTAATGGTAGTCCACTAATAAATCTCTAAAATTTTGTCTTCTCATCCTTAAGATATGACACACACCTCAATAGTTCTAGGAACTACTCTCATCTATCATAGATCCCATATTCAATTCATAGAACTCCTTGGCTTTTCCATCGTAGTACCTATGTAACAAATACCTCTTCCTGAAGAGTCTCTTGAATTCATGCCAACTTAACTCCTCTATCCTGATGTCTCTAACCCACTTCACATATTCCCACTAGATGTTTGCTTTCCCTTTGAGGCTGAAAATAGTTATCCTAGCCTTCATGTTCTTTGTATAGTTATGTAGCTCAAAGAAATTCTTCATCCCAAGCAACCATGCCTCTGCATCTTCCGGTTTCTTTAACTCTCCATTGAATGTAGGTGGCTTGGATTTCTTGAACTCATCCGTCAAATATCCCCTATCACTCCTCCTGTAAGTATGATAGCGATGGTGACCATGATACCTTTCCAAAACAGAACTAGAGTAGAACCCATATTCATTGCCTCTCAAATCAGGTGTATACAACAACCTACCATCTATATACATAATTATACCAATATAGCGACACCATGCATGATAACACCAACTGCATACAATGGCCTCATGCACAACAACCATAACCATGATAATGCATGCATAGCAATCACATAAACACTGGTATGCATTCATGACAAACACATTCTTCCCATCTAGTCCAAGTATTGAACTATGCTCTGATACCACCCTATAACGCCTCCTCCCACATTTAACCACTTTCACCAACCTGCTAGTGTAAGCATGAACTAAGGGATAATATGACTTGACTCAACCTCCTAAGTACATTTAAGGAAATGGAATCGACAAACTGGAACCTTATTGACCTTCCTCAAGAGCTACATGACATCCAAGAGCTAAACAACCACTCCTAGTGCCCAAATCCTAAGCTAGAATTCCTTTTTGCTGACCTGGGATCCCAACTGCATGCATGACAAGGCCTCCATTAGATTGAGGGCCTCCAACCACATGCATAAGCCTACCAAGGTGTGGTTGTGACCCAAATTCTTTAGTTCAAAGGGTGCGGTTCTAGATTCCGAGCCACCATTTTAGGCTAGCCTCCAGACCACTACCCAAAACTTAGTGAGACTTGTAAGAATGATAGATAGCATCTAGACAGATCCATTCATACAAAACTTGATCAAGGACTTGACCTAACCAGGCCTAACCATGACAATCATTTTGTCGAACATATTGAGAACATGTCATCTACAGGTCATGAATTCATATCTAAACATGTAATCTACAGGTCATGAATGCATATCTAAACAAAGGGGTTTGATACTTATCTAAGAATCATCAAGAAAGTCTAATTTCCTATGTTAATAGTTGTAATAACACTTATTAGCTCATGGATTCAATAACCATTCATCAACTAACCCAAAACATGTCAAGAACCATATCTAGAACCTATTATGAAACCATGCTTATAGCCAACATATAACCAAAATAATAACCATGGTAGAGCAACCATTAAAGCCACATGATAACAAGTACAAGTGCTAATGAAATAAAATAAGAAAATATCTCTTATTAACATATGCAAAATCCAACTGAATTAGGGACTTCCATGTACCTCCCAACCATAGATTGAGTTGAACCAAATCTTTCTTTCAGCCAATCAACCCCATGCCATATTCCAAGCATAAATGTGGGACTCAAGACATAAACAACCAGGGTTTTCCAGAGATTAAACCACCCCCACCCTCATGCTCTCGTGATCTCGCCAAATCCTATCAACAGATCACATCAGAAAACCAATACATAAACAACCATGGGTTCCCTGAGCTTAAACCACCTCCACCCTCATGCTACTACGATCTCGCCAAATCTTATCAAGAGATCACTAAGCCCAAAACAAGCTTGGATGCCTCATAATTTCTTCACCAAAACCTTTAGGAGTTTTCTTGTCTCCACCCACCCGTTGAGGGCTTCTTAGAGATTAAACCACCTCCATCCTCAAGGCTTTATCGCAATCCAGCCAAAATCAATCAAGGGATTCATAGGCCCTATGGGAATTTTCCTGAGACCACCTCACCCGACTCCAAAACCATCTAGCAATCCAAATCTCAATCGAATAAAGAACCCCATCACACCATGATTATCCGGAAATGACAAGGCAAGGTTGAAACCACTATTGCAACTGGAAAAACCCATGCCAATGGCAACAAGAGAACCAAATACATACATGCATTCACAAACCTGTTAGGAAATCACACATGCAACATGTTACTTGCAAGTATTCCTAGTGAAGTTGCTCGATCCAACTTTTCCCTGCCTAGTCCTTTGCTTCCCTTGTCCTTCCTTTGCTTGCTTCCTTGCTTTCTCTTCTTGGTGCTCTTATCTCTATGAAACCAATTCCAAAGCCAAACTGACATAAAACTAAACAAACAAAAGTTTTGAACTAATCCTCAGAAGCCTTTTTATCATTGAGGCCTCTATTTTCTTCAATTTCCTCTATTTTTCCTTCAATTTTCCTCTTACGCAAACCTATGACCTTTCATCTTCCTTTTCTCTTATTTTCCTTTATTTTCATAAATAAAATACCAATTAATTCCTCTTTGCCTTTTCTAATGACTTTGTCAATTTCCATAGCCATAATAAACCAAAAGTGACACCCACTAGGATGTTTTGCCCAACATTCAGCTTGGAATATGTGTCCCATGACCTTGGTCTTATTTTGCCTTTATTAAATTTATTACATGAACTTTTAACCTGGAGTTGTTACATAGTATTTGAAGCTTCACATAGAAAGATTGAACAAAAATTCCTTGAATTCTTGACTAAATGATAAAAACCTAGGATCATAGCTCTAACACCTAATTTTATGACCCAAATGCATAAAAATCATAAGTACACACGACATACAATAATGTCATCATGGAGCACAAGTCCAATATATATAAGAGAGATAAGTTACATAATAACTCCTTAAATATTAGGAGAACCTCCTCCAAATACCCAAAGATATTCATACATCAAAATCACCTATCCTCAGTAATGACTACATGATCCTTACATATACCTACTCAAACATTGTACATGTGGCTCCTTCATAACTAGGCCAACCCTATTACACATACATTTACAAATTACATGCACATTAAACCCCATATATGCCCCACTCTGGGGCAACATCACATTCACTTAACCCCATACATGCTCCCCTTGGGATCATGTCAACATCTACTGGTATCATACTAACTTTCCTTTCGTAAATTATCCCAAATTAAAACCTTATTTTTAAGAGCCAGCCAAATAAAGATGCAAGATTTTAAGGTGCACCTAAAATTCTAAACCTTCTTTGACCGCCATGTTGATTCTCTTATGTGTTCCCTGTTGAGCACACACTTATGCTTGGGGGGGGTGAGAATCATTATAAGACAATTCTTACTTATTTAAACATTCATGAACCATGATAAGAAAATGATCACATATGAGATATATCACATGCAAAACATGGAATACAATATTTATGAGGAAACCCTTTTGGGAAAAAACAAAAAAAAATCATTTTATAATTCTTTGTAGGCACCAACATGTTTTTACAAATATTTGTAGGCACTAACCTACTGGAGACAACAATCCCCACTGTTGCAAATATTTGTAGGCACCAACCTACTAGAGACACCAATCCTTATTACTGTAAATATTTACATCCACCAACCTACTTCACTGAGTCTTTTTGCTACTTTTGTCATCATCAGGTCTTCTTTTTGCTTTTTCCTTCACTAAATCTACTTATTGCTTTTGCCTTCACCATGTTTGGTTCTCCCAAAACTTGTTGCTTCTGGCCTCTTCCCAAGAACAAAATTGAACAACATGCCACATATCTAATTTTGCAATGCTAATTCTAAAATTTTTACCCAAGGTACTTTTGTATGTCTATTGGATCTTTGAAAATCTCACATTTTGAAAAAATCTATAAATGAAGTTACAACGAAAATTCCAAGTTAACTTATTTGAAACGGATTTTAGGATCATTCAAAAACCCTAATTTCCACAAGGGATATCTCTGAAAGTATACCAACCAAAGTTTGAAATTTTTACCAAAAATATCGAGAGATCCTGCCTCTGTCTCCTTAAGATCACATAGTTTGAAACATCTCAGAAAATAAGCTATGGCGAAAATGCCAAACTGGTATGTTTGAAACTAATTTCAGGACTATTGATAAACCCTAACTTCCATAGAGCATACCTCATAAATTTTAGTGAAACAATGTCTACATTTTTTACCATAGGTACTTATAGATCTAGCCTCTATCTCCTTCAGGTTTCACATCCTAAAACATCTCAAAAAAAAAGTTATTGCAAACATTTTAAATTGGCTAATTTGAAGCAAATTTTAGGAGCATTTAGGAACCCTAACTTCCTAAAAGCGTATATTTGTAAGTATAATGAACCAATTCCTAAAATTTACAACACATTTACAAGAAAATATCGCCTCTATATCTTCAAAATTTAATGGTCTAAAACATCCCAGGGAAAAATTCCAAGATGTCTCATTCACTCCACAAATTGCATTTTTTATCACCTTTAAAACTCCAAGAGTATTTCATAGCTTCCCTTGTGCACCTCAAATCTCTTATTGCTCAGGTGATCTTCAAATGAATTAATATGTCCTTTATCTATAGTGTTTTTTATTTCACTTATGAGGTCGACTTGTAAAACTAGTTGGACTAACCTATATTTTTTTGCTAGGTCAACCCAACAAAATCTCTCATATCTCCTCATTCCTATGAAGTTAGAGGAAGTGTTATATATCATTGGAAAAGTATCGAAATAATATTTTCAACTATACATCATATGCTTCCATTTGAGATAAGTATTTAGAGTAAAGAGGCATTCAAATATGGGTTATCCAACGGAATTCAATTTCTGGAAAACAAGAGCTCTGGCGACAATGGCGGAACCCTAACCCTAGGTTCTGTGCAGGCTCGATTCTAACCATGGCGATGATCGGCCTGAGCGTTGGGTTCACGGATCTCTGACTGGCTGCATCGCGACAACAGGCTCACGGGTTTTTTGGCACCTTGTTTTACGCTGCGGTCCCCCACCGGTCACATTGGTGCACAGGTCTCCTACCTTTCCGTTGGGCGGCCCCCTAGTCGGTCTCCTCTGGGACAACTCTGCATCGACAGGTAGTCATGGGCGACGAAGACCTCGTAGATTACGAGGCGGACCCCACGCCTCACCAAGACATCTGGGCGCATACGAAGAGGCCTACAATAAAACCTCGGAGAGTTGAACTGGCCTCTGAGACAGCTTCCTCCTCTCTGCAACCGCATCTGCCGCTCACAGGGAAGAAGAAATCCTCTAATTTCATCTTGGTCGACTCTCCGGCCCTTGAATGCCCGCCCCTTTCCCCTGCTACTCTACATTTATTGGGCTCCTGCCTTCAGTCCTCGCCTTCTTTCGACTCTCCGCTTCTGAACCCCTCTCTCCCTGCCCTACCAAAACCTCCACCGCCTCCGCCTCCACCGACTTCACTTTCACCCACCATCTCATTTATGCCGCAGAACCTACAGGCTTCACCCCGCCCCCCCTTTCTCGTCTCCCGGGCACTAGCTGTATTGGACCTCGCTCCCCGATTCGCTCGAGCTGTTTTCACACTCCTCTGCTCCCGGTTCGATCTGCGGGATCCGCACAGCACAGTTCATCGGATCCGTGTCGTAAACTATTAAAAGACCTCCCCTTTGGAAAGCACACAGAGAAATTGAAAAAAGGCAGATGCCTTCGAGCTATTGATTCAGACTTCAACATCACCTTTGGGGAAGAAGCACCGTTGCCGGATGTGATGGAAACTGCCCGCAAAGTCCTGGTCGGTAGGGTAAGGGGACGTACCTACTCTGTGGAAAGACTCAAGCTCTGGGTGGAGGAGATATGGGGCACTCTGCTCAAAGAACTTCCTGATATCATGGTCCTCGCGCGGGGCTGGTTCGCATTGCACTTCCATAGGCCTGAATATACACAATGGATTCTCTCCCAATATTGGCATATCGAGTTAGCACCAGTCATGCTCAAGCGATGGGATCCTTTGTTCGACCCGGAACGTGAACAATTGGGGGCTGGACCCATCTGGGTTCGTCTTCCTGGTCTGCCCATGCAATTTTGGAACCCGTATGTTTTCAAGCGAATTGGGGACACTCTAGGCACTTACCTGGAGCATGACAGATCCTACGAGAAAACGGGAATCAGGACAATGGACCGTATACTTGTTCATCTTGATATCAGGTCGGGATTGGAGGAGAAAATCACCCTGCATCACAGCCATGTCTCACGCAAGCAACTGCTGGATTACGAAGGTGTACCATTCAGATGTCGAAGATGCCATGAAATTGGTCATCTCTATAAGGATTGCCCACTGAATTCGGGGGTGACTTCCAAGGATACCAAAGGCCCCAGACAGCAGCCTACTGTGGATCAAAATATCGGAGTTAATATTCCTACGGAAGGGGAGCAGACTCAACATGAGACTCCATCTAAGCTGGCTAGTGAAGGCGCCAAAAAGAACACCAGAAGAAAGGCTTCATCTACACCTGGGCCGCCTCGTACCCGCTCCAAGACTGCGGAGACTGCTCCTGCTCATCCGGGGAAAGAAATTCAACTGCTGACCGGCTCTCGAAAGAAGCGGCGGATCGACCTCTAGGAGATTGGCTGATCGAGGAATACAATCCAGATGGGATGCACAGATTTTTTCATCGACCATATATTGACGGCCTCCTACAGGGGGACAATGCCCCCATCTAAATTTTTTGCTATGCTATGATACTCATTGTAAATAACAGCCACAGTACAGATCGTCCTTTTTGCTATGCTATGATACTCATTGTATATAACAGCCACAGTACAGATCTTGCTTCTGTATAGCGGATACACTCTACAGCACTGTTTATTTTGGTTTTTTTTGAGACATTGCACACATCACTGTTTATTTTGGTTTTTTTTGAGACATTGCACTTTCTCTGAGGGATACATATCCATCGTATCTCTGTGGGTCTATATTTGATGTAAATTTTGTTTTTTTCTGAGCAGTGGTGAAAACCACACTACAGCATATGCCAAGGGCATCAACAGCATGTAATTTCTTATTAATAGAAATTATGAATTCTCTTTCTTCGGAAAAAAGAAATATGGGTTATCCAACTTAGCCATAAAAATATTGGGTATCCAAACAATATTTCCAACAATCTTCATTTTGTAGTCTTTATCTTGGACATATGTAGTCTCCCCTTATCTTTGACATCATTAACAAAAATATTTCTAACATCACCCCCACAAATGGCCTTGCATCTAAGCTTTGGAGTGTATAATTCTATAATAGGATTTTTGGACCAAAGCAATTCATCATTTTCATTTGTTATCTTTACATGACTAGTCCTTAGAATGGTCGAATATTTTCCCATACCAAAGAATCTTCACCTATGAGACTAATATGATTTGAAAACTTCCATTCTTATCTCTAAATAGTGGTAAGATCTAGAACGGCCACCCAAGAAAGGGAAAATAACCCTTCTCACCAAGGATAAGAGTTAGATTCTCTGGCAATCTATATTTTTCACTACATTTGACCCAATGATGTTCACCAAGTATGATCCACTGCCCATTTATTGCTTATATATAGGCCACCTTATAATTAATGAAAAAACTAATATTGTCATCTTTTAAGAATTGAGACATTAGAGATTTTAACCAGTTCTCCTTTGTAAAAGATTCAAAATACTTTTGAGTGACCACTTAACACCACAAATATTTGTGGGACATTAATCTTCAAACACCTTTTGTTGCTAATTCTCTAAAAAATGATTAATTCTTTCCTATCCCCACCCTCCCAACTCCTTTACAACTGCAACTATTTGCCATTTTACTATATAAATACCCTTTTTTAATTCCCCAATCATTAGAATCTATAACCAATTTTCCTTGGATTTTCTAACACATGCTTGTAGATGAAGGCTAATGTCATCTAAAATATAGGAATAGCTTCAATCATAGACTTCACTAAAATGAGTCTCCCCCCATAGATAACCAATAATTACATTAGATTATGAATCTCCTTTCAACTTTTGCAATTAACTAGTCCCAATCTTTTTTCCTGTAGTTAATTGGCTTTATGTGGAAGCTGGTATATGTACTTAATACCACTTTGCATCTCAATGTGTTGATAAGGGAACATTTTGGAAAATAATTTTGTATCCTATCATTCACACCCATACAAGAAACAAATGGCTTGGCTACATAGATATTCACACCTATGGCAGTGGAATATAGGTCTAAGATCTCCTTTAGCTTTAGAGCATCTCTTCGTGTTCCATCACAAAATGATATAATATGATCCACAAATAATAAATGGGATAATTATAATGATATTCCATATTTTATGCCCTTAAAAGAGCCTGTTCTCTTTGCCTTGATCAAAGCCCTACTTAGACCTTTAGTAACAATAAGCAATAATAATGGTAATAGGGGGAAACCCTTGCTAAACCATCTTCTAAGCCTTAAAAGCTCGAGGTAGATCCATTAATCAATATTGAGAAAGGCATCAAGCCAACATAACTCGTAACACTATTAACAAGTGAACAAAAAACCCCAAGTGAATCAACATTAACCTTAGGTATAACCAACTCGCCTTATCACAAGCTTTTAACAAGTATGTTTTTACCACCACAGTTGACAACCTCTTTGTTTTTATGGAGTGGGACCCCTTTTGAGTTAACTTGATTATATGAACTATTCATATGCATAATAATATGCCACAATGTTTATGTCAAATTATAGCTTATAAGAACATCTTAACGCTCAATTCTATAATATTTTTTATAATCTTATCTATGTAATCTTTGTTATAATTTTATGTGTGTAATTACATAGGTAAATGGGCTTGTATTCTTCAAGTATAGGAGTATCTAAGTTTGGGAACTGGGTAATGAAAACAACATTAAAACCAAGCAACTTCTTCCTTTAAGTTCTAAATTCTTGCACTACCCTCATTAGATCATCTTCCACTAATTCATATAATCCAACAAAGAATTTTGTTAACCAACAGAACTTGGACTCTTGAGCTCAACTTTTGAAACCTCCTCCAATAGCCTCATGATGTCTTCTTCACTCACAAAGGTGAAGAAAAAGGATGTCAGTTTGATTACCTCAACAGTGGTATCTCTACTTGTTTCTTTATAAATATGACCAAAATGCCCCACCCTTATTCCAGTAATGTCTTCAAAACTCGAAACAACAATATCATCCCTCATTTTGACCTTCAAACTTCATTGACTTTTTTTTTCTATGATTTGAATATTAATGAAAAAACTTAGTGTTTTCATCTCCTTTTGCAAGCTAGAAATATCTACTCTCCAACCTTTAGGCTACCTCTTTGTCTACCAACAACTTCCTTTTCCTTTGTTCCAACTGACCAATTCCCATTATACTTTTCCTTTGGACAACTTTACCTTTCTTGATTGTCTATTATTTCTAATTGATCCTCTACATAAAATATCTCATATTCATCCTTTAACTTTTTCTCATGAGCTTAATTTGTTGCCACTCGTTTTACCTTTTTGAGTTTGCATCAAACTGCATAGATGTTCATTCTCATCAAAGGGGACTCACTGCTTCTCGATCAACTCGGCAAGGTCTATAAGGCCCTTCATAAGGGCTACAAAGCTATAGATTGTACTAAATTTTATTAATTAAGTCGACAATTTATCATATTAAACACGAGGTTAGAATATGTGACAATATTTTTTTCGTTGTAGTCTATATGCTCTACATTTCGGAGGGTTTTCAATGTATTTTACAGTTTAAATTGTCTAGAATATAGGAGGGATTTCTTGGAATAACAAGTTTGAGTTGTAAACTCTCCACAATCTAAGTGCCCTAAGGGTTTTTCAGGGTGTTGAATCCATATATGTAGTCAAAAACCCATTTTAACAAACCAAAATTAAGATTTGGCCAAAAAAATTTGTTGGATTTCGGCCAAAACTCCAAAAGGTAGCATGTTTAGACAACACCTTTTTTTCTATTATAGATATAATTCAGATCTATTTCAGATATGTGTAAGAATTCAAAAATAGTTTATAATTAATGTCTTTACTTTGCAAATTTGAACCATTTTAAATTTATATTTCAATTTAGAATCACAGCATAATTTCATTTAATGCTTTTGAAATTTAAGAGATTAATAATAAATGATAAAGATCATGATCAGTAGAATACCTCTTAGTTCTACTTGATTTCGTCATACGGTTAAATTAGTCCCTTTTAGAGCTACCTCCTATCTAAATTTGACTACTCAAAACTAGAATTACCTTCTAACCAAGTAGGAACAACCTCACCAACACCCTAGCTCTTTGGGGGCTTTCTTGACCCTTCATGCCCGAAACTATAGAACAACATAGCCCACCAATGTATCAAATTCAATCTCGAAATTTTAGTCCACGTAGTTCATAGAATGAATGGTTGTTTCTTGTCTCAAATTGTGCTTCTCTTCAATCATATAACTCCCCAAAAACTCGCTACCCGCTCTCCTTATCCAAATATTTTGTTATCCTCCACTTCCACTGCTTTCCTAGGAAGGTCATTAGAAGGTTAATGGTAATAAACTAATCCTTCATGATAGCTAGCTAAGATTTCCTTTTGACATGCCACACAGACACCATACATAATAATATTGTATTAACTCATATACATTGTAATAGTATTGATGTACACGCACAAGGTGTTACACATCATTTCGTTATTGTCCTTGTACTCCCCGTTCCTTGATCCTATAGGACCTCTACAATGAACCCTGCATGTTTTGCATTCATGAAGAAACTCCTATTGTGTCCCTCTTCATGAGCAGATCAATTCCCTTTTACACCATTTCCCCTGAAACTTCTATTTTGCCCAGTTTACAAGACCGGCGCTAATGACCTTTGTCTCCCCCGCGCTGATGTGCAAAGATTAGCACTATCCCTCACGCCGACTGAAGCAACTAAGCTGTGTTCTAGTTGCACTGGTCCTATTTTGGAAAGTTTTTTAGATTAGGAGCCGAAGCTTCTAGCTCTAGAAGCTTCGTAACAAAAGTCTAGTAAATGGTTTGGCCGGATGGGGTTGAGGATGTCAGTTTGGGCTCCTTTCCCCTATAATGATGGAACTACCTCAATGGATAAGCCCTTCTCCCATGAGAAGAGGATCCATTTCCCATTCATTTTTCCTATATAAACCTCCCTTTTTCCCAAGCACAAGCTAGGGTTAGTGTTAGTGTTGGTATTGGTGTGCTTATGTTATTTTGGTTTGGAGTAGACAAAAAGCTATTACTAGGTGTAGCTATCTAGTTGCGTGAGGGAGAAGTGTGATTTGGTTTGGAGTGAAGCCTAAAGGGAAGAGCCTTCAAACTATTGTTGATTGAGGCAATTATGGAATGCTAGCAGAAGTGTGTGGAACCTGGTCTTGTGAGAGGAGGACTGCAACATCAAGACAAATGGTTGTAATCTCTCTTTGATATTAATATATGCAACTATCGATTGATTTCCTACATGTTTTGTCATCTTACATATTCATGGCTTAATGTTTCTTGACTTGTTAAGTAGGTTGAATTACAATTTGTCTATTATCACATTTGTTGTTTGTTGTTGTTTACTTGTTTCAAGTGCTTGAAGAAGGAAGCGAGAGATAGCTGGGGCGAGAAAGCAAGGACATCATCAAACAAGATAAGCGGACTAAGAGGTAGGCCCTCTTAATTGGTTCTAACCTAAGGAAATCTTCCATAGAATGTATCTGTTGTGGCTAGACCCATCATTGGGCTAGAGGAATTTGTTTATGTCCGCACTTATAATTTTACTTCACCACAGATTGGTTCTTTTTCTTGTGCCAAGCTCATTAAAAAATGAAACGAGGGTCTTGAAGATGGTTCCTAGTCCTGTATCAACCTCGTTAAAAAATGCAACAGATGTCTGAGGATAGTTCTTTTACTATTTCAACCTCGTTAAAAAATGAAGCAACTCCCTTTTCCAAATCAAGTCTTTAATTAAGATCTCATAAAATCCTAGTCGAGTCTTTCCAAGATCTCGAAAGTGAACCTTCATTCCATCCACCTAGTTGATTGAAATGAAGCTTGGGGGGCATGTACCTCGATTGAGTCATTATGTCGGGGGCATGTAAACTTATAACAAGCATAGTTTTTCGTTTCAAGCTTGTGTAAACATGAAACCAAATCCAAGCAGAGTTCTCCATGGTTCAAGCTTGTGTAAAAATGAACCCATGCTCGATTTACATCTCGTGATTGTCATTTTAATCAATTGATTTCTGCTAGATGAGCCTTGGTTGTTTTATTCCATTGCCACCATCTCTTTAGCCGATCATATGCTTTCACTTGGTTGTTTTTCCTTTCTTGAGGAACCATTGCAATGAGTGGTTTTATTAGCCAGCTTCTTGACCATTACATGTTTTGAGTAGTTCCACCATTGCCGAAACCAGTTGCTACCCTTTATACCACTCGTTCCTCTAGGACGAGTCACCTTTAAACTCTTTTCTGACTCGTAAAAAATGAAAAGATCGCTGAGTATTTTTCCCTTTTGACTCATAAAAAGAGAGTAAAATGGGGGGTTCACTTTCAAGCTCTTTTCCGACCCTTTAAACATGAAAAGATAGTCGAGCCCTTGTCATTTCGAAATCGTTAATGGATGTGAAACATCGTGTGCCCAGTATAAGTTTACCCCTTTTCGGGCTAGGAGGCACTATTTATGAAAAAGGTACTCCTTGACTAAAATGGTCAAGTGGTTCTCTCAAGTATTAGTTTCTACCTTTTCAGGCTTGAGAGACACCAACGTACGAAAAGGGACTATGTGGAGTTTTCTTTTACATGTCTTTTTCACTCTCTCTAAACATGAAAAAGATATTGAGTTATACCTTTCTCATACTCGTTAAACTATTAAACGACATCAAATGTGTCACCATGACGAACATGCGCCTCTCCTTCCTGGGGCTTGTTAAACTTACTAGGTCGGATTCATCCGAAGGATAAACTTACAATGCAAGCACATGCTATCCCCTTCAAGCTTGCGATTAAAAAATAATTGGGGTACCTGCCAGAAATGGTGGGGGAAAATTTGGAAATCTATCAGTTGTGTCGGCAGCTTACTCTTGAACATGAAACTTTCAGCTTCGTGTCGAGTTTGGACATCCTCCTTTGTATCATTGACCTTCCTGGGTTTGGGCCATTCATTTTTGCCTTCCATTTGATCTCTGCCACATCATCATGACCACCGATCCTATGGATCCAAAAGCTGCCAAACTTCCAGTTGTGTCGTCGATATGTTCAAGAGTTGTCCTTCTGCAGTTACACTTACCTTTGTTTCTCTGTATCATCCAAAATCATTTTGCATCCTGTTGTCTCATGTTGATGATGTGGGATTCATTATGGCCCTCCTTCGACACGGTCGCTTTCCGTCGAATTCAACTCATTATCCGAGAAGTTGACCGAGAGACTCCCTTCCAGTACCTTAGAGCTTGCATACCCTAATGGCAAGTTCTTCGCACTCAATTACAAGTTCACATCATTGGCTTCCGATCTCGTGATTTCACAGGTGTTCAACTTTAGTTCCTCTATTCACATTCCATGGATTGTGCTGATAGTACCTTGAGGACTATTGTCATTATTGGTGGTTTCTCTCGCGCTTGTTAACAATTCACATCATTGACTGATAATCAAGTGGCTTTCTAGCATGTTCGACATCAACACATCTATTCACATGTTAGAATCTGTACTTTGATCGGGTCGTGTTGGAGCACAAGACCCTAGACTCAGATCACAAAAGTCCAGATTGCGAAGTGGTGTGACATGGTTATGATGATATGCATGTCTCTTTCAGATGGCTGGCTGCGACCAGACCATAAGTTATCATATGCGATCCTTCTCATTATTGGATGGTTGCAACCATACCTTGGTTTCGTTATAATCCTCTTTGAAGGATGGTCACGTCCATACCTGGATCCATTTACATGATCATTCTCTGGATGGATGCGTCCATGCCACTATTCATGTATCATTTGACATAGATCTCAATTTATGTATATGTATCTGTACTTGCTTGCAGGTTTTCCGACAGCAGACTGGTTCCCCGCACTAATTCATAAAGCATTTCATCCCTCACTCCAGCTCGACCTTCATGCTTTAGGAGGCATCTATTACACAACATTTTGTCACTGTCCCTGTACTCCCCTTTCCTTGATCCTGGAGGACCTCTACAGTGAACTCCGCATGCTTTGCATTCATGAAGAAACTCCCATTGTGTCCCTCTTCATGAGCATATCAATTCCCTTTTGCACCATTTCCCTCGAAAGTTATGTTTTGCCCAGTTTACAAGGCCGGCGCTAATGACCTTTGTCTCCCCCGTGCCGATGTTCAGAGATTAGCACTATCCCTCGCGCTGATGTGCAAAGATTAGCACGATCCCTCGCACCGACTGAAGCGACTGAGTTGTGTTCCAGATGCGCCGGTCCTGTTTTGGAAAGTTTTCTAAATTAGGATTCGAAGCTTCCAGCGCTAAAAGCTTCGTAATAGAAGTCTGGTATATGGTTTGGTCGGATGGGGTTGAGGATGTCATTTTGGGCTCCTTTCCCCTATAATTATGGAACTACCTCAAGGGATAAGCCCTTATCCCATAAGAATAGGATCCATTTCCCATCCATTTTTCCTATATAAACCTCCATTTTTCCCAAGCACAAGCTAGGGTTAGTGTTAGTGTTGATATTGGTGTGCTTATGTTATTTTGGTCTGGAGTAGACAACAAGCTATTACTAGTTGTAGCTATCTAGTTGTGTGAGGGAGAAGTGTGATTTGGTTTGGAGTGAAGCCTAAAAGGAAGAGCCTTAAAAATATTGTTGATTGAGGCCATCATGGAATGCTAGCAGAAGTGTGTGGGAACCTAGTCTTGTCATAGGAGGACTGCAACGTCAAGACAAATGGTTGTAATCTCTCTTTGATATTAATATATGCAACTATCGATTGATTTCCTACATGTTTTGTCATCTTACATATTCATGGATTAATGTTTCTTGACTTGTTAAGTAGGTTGAATTACAATTTGTCTATTATCACGTTTGTTGTTTGTTGTTTGTTGTTTTTTACTTGTTTCATGTGCTTGACGAAGAAAGCGAGAGATAGTTGGGGCGAGCAAGCAAGGACATCATCAAACAGGATAAGTGGGCTAAGAGATAGGCCCTCTTAATTGGTTCTAACATGAGTAAATCTTCCATAGGATGTATCTGTTTTGGCTAGACCCATCATCGGGCTAGAGGAATTCGTTTGTGTCCGCACTTATAATTTTACTTCACCATGCAAGGCATGTAAATGTAATCGCTACATACATGGCTCATGCATGTACTAATGATAACAACTATCACAACTAATGCATAAATCACACATACTCACAAAATGTCATAATGCATAAATCATTAATCCATACTAATAAAAATAACAAGAAATCATTACTCAAAGCAATTTAATAGAAATTGAACATTACACCTATATCATTATAACTAATTTAAACAACCATTTAATACACAATGAGGGACCAAGTAAGGCATTGGTTTACATTTATAATATCCACCACTTTCAACTACATTGAAACACCCTTCCTCCTTAACCTACTTCCATCTTCCACATCCTATCCTTTCATTTGTTTGACTATGCTATAACAACTATATTGAGCTAACTCTAATAGAACTTGTAATTTGAAGTGTTAACTACCTTGACCAAACTTCCCCAACAAGCAAATGGTAGTCATCACCATACGTCTATGAGAGCATAGCTTAACACAACCCTCATATAACTCCATGAGTTAGAGAATAAAAAATGGAAAATACTTCCACCATCTTTATAGAAATAGGGTCAAAACCCTATCATTGAACATAATATGGTGTTGTTTGTAACATCCCTATTTTAATCCCTAAGTTAAAATTAGTTGGTCATGTTAAGGTTTATTTTATTTTATTCTATTTTTTTCAAGTAAAATATGGGCAGATCAACCCGAAGGCATCACACTCTGCCGACCAAACTAACAGAGCCTAACCTTGAGGGCATCGAGGAGAATTGACTCCATGACCTCCCAATGGAGAGGTACTTAGCAATGAGAACTCAGCCAATTGAGCTAACTATTGGGGCTATGTTAAGGGTATTGTATCACTCGTATCAACATTTAAATGTCGTTGTTGTGAAAAGCCAAATATCTATATATATATATATATATATATATATATATATATATATATATATATATATATATATATATTATTTTAATTAAAATTGTTTAACAGTCCAGTAGGAACATATCAAAATTGGTATGAGCTATGTTATCACAAAAAAGCAATGAGGTCGTTGTGGGGAATTATCTTGTTAAATGTGTGCCATGAAATTCAATTTTAATTTCGAGTCTTTTTCCTCTTTCCCAATAACCAATTGATTATGAATGATTGGGTAGTTGGAACAATCACTCTCATGAACATGGAAGTTGGGATGGCAACTGCAATATTGCTTCATAATTTAATAGAAGGAATGAGTTGAGTATATTCCTTAGATTATAAAGTTGACTTGCAAACTACCTAAGAGAGTGAGGTAAACATGGACTATATAGTAGTAGATTGCATTGATTATGGAAAATTATAGAAGTATGCAGAGACCAAATAATGGAAATGGGTTTGAAACATTCATTTACACAAAGAGAGAAAGAGACAATCGCTAGAGAGAGAAGAGACACATAGGTGCCTAAGCAGTGAGAATCACAAGTGAAATGTTGCCAATCCCACGTGGAATAATGGTTGAATCATTATAGGTGATTAAATTGCATTTTGGGTGCCCAAATATGATTAAAAAAAGTGTTAATCATGGATTGGAACATTGTTGGGTGTTTTGGGATTCCAAAAATGAATTTTGTATGCCCATTACTCCCTAGAGAGCTCTAGAACTTGCTCAACTAGTGGAGGTAACGAATTGATGTATGTTGGGCTAACATGATAAGAAATGGGTAAGGAAACCACTGAAGGACTGTAATTTAGTGAAGGGATTTTCTTACTATTACGTTGGCTAGCTAAGATGCATTTGTGATTTGTGGGGACCTTAGGCTCAACAAGGAATTCTCTGATGATTTTGTTTTTGTCAAGGAGATTTTCCTTCACCCACTTCAAATTTATGAGTGTTGAAAGTTTTCCCCTTATTTTGTCATAGCCTGGCTAGAGGTTGGTTAGTCGTGGAGAATGTTGGTGTGATTGAGCCTATGGTTTGGTGAAAAAGGCTTCTTCCTAGATTGGTTGTCGACTCGAAACTTCATATAAGTGTTTCCCTTATTCCTTTGGTTATTAGTCACTTGCTTATTGAATGGGTTGGTGAATTAGATAAATTTGGGCCTTTTGCTGTATGGGATTTAGAATATGTTACATGCATTAAATTTTCATATATCTCCGATTATAAGGTTTGTTGCTAGTGCTCAAGAGGATTCTTATGTTGAAGATTGTTGCATATGTATATGATGATGTCCATTTGTGTATGTCTAATGAAATGATTTCTTGTGGGTATTAGGTTGAATAATTAATGTATTTGCTAAATGTCATGTAATATCAAGATCATTGTAATTATGACTTCCTTGGTTGTATGCAATTTTGTTTATGTGGGAGCTAAGCTTTGGGATTCTTTTCTATGACCCATAATTCTTACCCTAATTGTATCCTTGAAATTATGACAAAGATAAAATGTCTAAATCTTCACAGAGCATTCGAAGACAAGAGATTATAATGAATGGTTATTCCTAAAACATTAATCTTTGCAAAACAACTTTGGACCCTTATCTAATCTAAGCGTTAGGCAAGATTTTGAGATCTTCCTAGCTATAAATGCAAAGTTATTGCATACTAGTATAATCAAACTCAGTTGGTCTCAAAATATTATTTTAGTTCGAAGGCCTTGCAAGTCTATCTCTTGAAAAAATATTTGGGCCAAGACTTGACCTATGGGCCCTGATTTGTATGGGCTTTTGAAAATACTTAAGTTATATTATTTAAGCTAGAGTAACAAATCTCATTTATAATGAGTTAACTAAATATAAAATTAACCTTATACCTTAACTAAATTCACCCATTATAATTTGGTATGGTGATCCATAGGTGTAATCTAAAGGTGTATAAGTTTGTCAGCTAATGTGTCCCTTATTTCCATTATTGCAGGAGTAAGATATGGGTTTGGTATATTTTGAACCATTGAGCCTCTATGAGGAGTAATTCTCACTTCTCATAAATATCAATGATGATGATGATGATGATTAACATCCACTAAGACCAATATGGTTTATCGGACCTTAAGAAGGAAAGGGATTAATTGAATAAAACTCATACAAGTGTAAGTACATATGTAGAGTAAAGACATTAATACATGACCCAAATATCTACTTATATACCAAGTGTTAATATAAATACTAGAAGCATGCTATACTTGTTAAAACTTCGGTTATCATGAGGGGAGAGTGAAAGTTTGTAGTGTTTAATTTTATGATAATGGAAATGTGTTTATATGATTATGGCATGTATACATATTCATGCAAAGATCTAAATATATATTTAAGTCTAATACATCTCAACCACTTGTATAAATTTCGATGGGTAGAAACCTTTAGTAAATCTACATATTTACATTTTTACTCCTACCTAAATTTGTGCAAAGAATTTGTGAATTGTGATGGTCAATAACTCTTGGTAAATTTGTTTATTTACATGAATACAAAGCATGTCTAGGTTATGTCATTTCCCATGATTGAATTTGGAACTTTATTATATAAGTTTATATGTATATTGAGCAAGGTTTACATAAATTTTAGGGTTAATAAATAGTGGTAAGAAATTTGTTTACTTGGTTAAATGTGATAAATTCTAGTAATAATTCATTTAAGGAGTGAAATTTTCCTTAATTGCATTAGTACATGAGAATATTTGTATACATATGATTACTTACATACACGAATTTCCCTACATGAAGAGGAAGGGAATTTTGGATAAGAATATTAGCTAAACTCTAATCATTTGAAGCTCTCACCTTTAACGTTTAATGCAAAACTCTCTTAGGTTTGATGCAAAGGTGTGAAACCTCAGGCAACTGAGCAAAATGTCCAAAGTTTTCAAGAGTTAAATTACTTGATTTTACTAACCACATGCAAGTGGTGAGATTTGTGGAATTCACAGATGATATTAAGCAATCCGCTAATGGCATGGATTAAAGATTTCAAATAGAAGGATGACAAACTTGTACAGATTGTCTAGGAAACCATCTACACATTGGAAATATGCACAATGGATTTTACTCACACATGGAAATGCTTTGGAATTACCGTTGTCTACATGTTAGAGCTTTTCCGGGCGTATTTTCACGTAGAATTTGCCTGGAATTTGACCAAGATTTGTTGGAACCACAAGTTTGAGTTGAAAATTTTCCACAATTTGAGTGTCCAAGGTTTTTTTAGGGTACATATGTTAAACAACAAAAGATCACAATAATAGCTAGATCATGCCAAAAGATTTCAAATAGAAGGACAACAAAATTTTATAGATTGTCCATGATACCATCTACACATTGGAAATATGCACATGGATTTTACTCACACATGGAAATGCTTTGGAATTACCGTTGTCTACCTGTTATAGATTTTCCGAGCATATTTTCACGTAGGATTTGCCTAGAATTCGACCAAGATTTTGTTGGAACCACAAGTTTGAGTTGAAAATTTCCACAATTTGAGTCTCCAAGGTTTTTTTAGGGTACATATGTTAAACAACAAAAGATCACAATATGACCAAAATTTGTTTCGAGAATTTCTCCAAAACTTATAATAGCTAGATAATGCCTTTGGAATTCATTGACCACAAACTTTTTAGAATTTATTAACCATACACCTACTCAAAGTTTCATGCATTGACTTTTATGATTTCAATTTGCACATATATTTCACTAAAATCCTTTAGGATTCATTGTTTATGAACTTTTTTGGAATTTATTAACCTTGCACTTAGTTAAAAGTTTCATGCACTTACTTTTTGAGTTTCATCTACCATCAATGATTGACTTAGCACATAGATTTGACTAAAATGATTTTCATTGGCCATGAACTTTTTTGGAATTTATTGACCATGCACTTCATTAAAGGTTTCATGCACTTACTTTTGAATTTATTCTACCATCAATGATTAACTTAAGGTTGCGCCAGTTGGGTAATGACATATGTGAATGGTTGCCCTCACCTTAGCCCTCACCCCTATAGGGACAAGAGTTTTCAAATGTCAACCTTTTTTATTTTTGTTGACCATTTGGATTGTGCATGTGAATTATTTTTCCATTTGAACATTATAGTAACAAGGAAATTTATATATGGGTATAATAATGAATTAAGGTTTTATTTAACACCCCACTCATGTAAATACACATAAGGTAATTAACCTTGGGAAAACGAATGACTTGGCAGACCAAGTGGCCCTATTGATGATATGGCACTACCCCAGGGTGACACATAGATTGGATACCATGTTATCTACCATGTGACAACTACACAATAACACTAATGTCATGCCAAGGGTGAAAATCTTCAAATGAACATATCTTGATGCTTTGGACTCAGATTTTAATAAATTTTATACCATTAGGAAGATTTCGACAAGTGGAAAGCAATGGCGATCTCATAAAATAAGTTTAACTTGAATAAGAAAAGAAAAAATTTGGTACTATGTGTCCTTAATCAGGCATCAAGGGACTAGGTAGTGTTACAAAGTGGTATCAAAGTTATGGTTCAAACATTGGACTTGGATGGGCCAATAAATTGACCACAAAGATAAAACTATCAAGGTAAAGGTTTGGAGTAACAAGTGGATGGTTAAGAATAGACCAATGAGATTTTATTGTTAGAAAATTTGAAGCGAGGCTAATAAAGGATATATTGTCTCAACAGAGAAGATGGATGCTAGTGAAGTTTTGGGAAGCTTCACATATCATAGTAGAGTTCAAATATTGGGCCTGGATGGGCCAAAGGTATGCTAAGAAGGAAAATGATCAAAATTGTGGATCAACACGAGGCTTGAAGTATCATAGCTATGACATAGAGTTAGAATTTCTAGGGTAATAGATTAGGCATGGAGCCAACATGGATTAGAGGTAAATCATAAAGCAAAGATTAATTAGGGGTCTCTCAACTTATCTCTCTCTATGCTATTTAATTTAACAGATGTACATGATTGTTGAGGGAAAAGGTACAGGTAGTGCATAAGCATGTTAGTGTGTATGATTGAGGGATTGTTTGAATGAATGATTGAGTGCATAATGTAAATGTGTGTTTATGAATATTCACATGAAATGGGTAGACAAGCAATGAAAATAATAAATTTGTATGAACTCATGAAATTGAGGTCACATCAAGGGCTACTGGATGTTGGAAGCAAAGGGAGTGTTGATGTAATCACATATGAGTGGATTGCAAGAAAGCTTTGAGCAAGTAAGCATATTTATGAAATGTTGAAGAAAATAAATATTGTGAAACTTCTAGACTATAATTGATCTATGATGCACAAGATTGACATATTGATACTAATATGATCTCCTGAAGTGTGTATTTTGTGCAAAATTATGCACTAGATCCAAGAGGAAATGACCAAAATTTTCTATGAATTTTAGGCTACACAAAGGAAATTAGAAGGGGGTAACCCTTGACTCTCCTCGCTTTTGTTGTTTTGTTAGGGATGAAATATTTAAAATGTGAAAATGATATAGGTATGAGAATGTTAATGAAAAAAAATATGTATATATATATATATATATATATATATATATATATATATATAAAAGAAATGCACCAATAAATGAGCCAAGAGGGTGCTTAATAGATTTCATGAAAATGTGCTAAGGCATGTCAAATATTGAATGAGGATTTAAAAGTTCCAAGGCACATGCTTTTTTATTGCCTTTATAAGTTAATGTAATTGTGAATTTGTTATGATGATAATACCGTTGCTTGACAACCCCATGTAGAGGACGGGGGCAAAATGATGCTAGTCAAAAGGCTAATGAAGGAACATGTGAGCTTTGAAGGACTATCAGTTAGGTTAGATAATATAAGGAATAATGAATGTAATTGTGTAAATATGTACCATAACAACAAAAAATTTAAAGGAGTAGATAAGCATTCCTTCAGGATTAAGTTGTATCTTTAATGATATGGATTTTTATGAAATGCACATGAGTTGTCAATACCCGTGTAGGGTATGGTTAAGGCCAAAAAAATGTCAAGATATAAAGATTTAGTAAAAATCTTGTTGATATGTGCATGCATCAAATTGCCATGATGGATAGCAATCAAATGAATGAGTACTACATTCATGCAGAGGATTATGGATGGAAATGCGAGAGTCATGTTTGATAATGCAATGAGAGTTTCATTTTAGTATATATATCATAATTAAAGGATTTTATGGATATATGCTAACAATTGTTTGCCTGGTTGAATATTTAAACTATAGGTGGAATGGCCATGGATATGGAAATGGATGTAAATCCACAATGAACCTTGCGTACTACCACCTGTGATAGCCAAACATCATGAGAAAGATCTCACACTTGTGAAATCTTATTTAAGACAAAAGATTCTTGATTAAAAACATTATTGATGATATATCATGGGAATTGTATGCATGATACAAGTGAGATAAAAGATCTATCCAAGAAGGATAAATGATGGTTGTTAAGATAAAAAGCCCAGGAACAAGGCCATTTGGGTGACATTAACCTTCCAAAGTCACGAAGGTGGAATGAATGACATGGGATGACACATTTTGGAAACTAAGGCAAGGATGCAATATGTGCCTAAGGGCATGAGTAATGACACAATGGTTTCAAATTTAAAAATCATGATTAAGGTATGTAATAATGAGAGTGTCAGTAATGCACATCTAACTAAAATTATGGTTTTCGTTTATGTTTTTGTGAATGATAGTGGAAAGTGATGGATTAATGTGAGTGGAAAAGTTTGAGGTTTTGTGGAAGTTGCTAAATTTGTTGTAGTAAAGAATTTTTAGTTTGAATACTAATGATTGTTTGGTTGATTGCATGGCCATATTTTATTGCACGTGAATTAGTCTTGGATATGGCAGGCATGTAAGGCCATAAGGATAATTGACACCAATAACTATTAGAGTAAAACTGTTGAAAAAGAGGAAACTCGTGATGATAAATATAGGTCCATTGATAAAATAACTAGGAACATAGAATTTGTATGATGAAAGTTAAAACTATTTCTCATTTAAAATTTGAAGATAATAACTCTTAACAATCCAAGAAGGATGAATGATGGATATTGAATTGGAAAATGCATAAAAGAGGCTATTATCAGGACATGAGAACTCCATGATATGCCATGATCAATGTTGTAAAGAAAACTATTTAGTATGACACAACTAAGGGATGTGTTGGCTCTAAGACTACATGTTCTTGTACTCTTCCTATGTGAGGAGACCTTGGCGAATAATGGATTTCCTAAGGGACTGTTTAGCATATAAGGGGAAGCCTGAGCCTAGAGAACGAGTGAATGTGATGAAGAGGAGACTTGAGTAGATAACAAGCTAGTTGGGATCATGAGCACATTGGGCATGTCTAGGAAAAATAATGAGCTAAGTTTGTCCATGAAAACCATATGGATGTGAATTCACAATCATACGATTAAGTATTATGTTTGAATAAATGTCTTATCCTACTTTGTGAAATTTAGGGAAAATTCTATGCATGGAAAAATGTGTTAATATGCTCATTTATTGATAAATTTTGTAAGCATTTAGTGGACTGTTAGAGGTTTAGAGGTGGCCCGACAATGAAGGGAAAAAATGAAAAAGGAAGAAGAGCTGAAGAAGGCTATGTTGGTGCAACTGAAGAGGCATTGAGGAATGCAATTGCATATAGGGTGTTATTTCTGCATTCAAAATAACACAAAGAGTTGGTCTAAACACCGATGATGGTGTTCCTTCAAGGGGGAAGGGATTGCAACATCCTTGTCTTGATCCCTAGGTTAAATTGTAACTGATTATGTTAAGGGTAATGTATCACCTATATCGACATTTAAATGTCACCACTGTAACAAACCAAAATAATTGAATAAAAATGATGGGCATGTAAATATCCCCTTTATAATTAAAACTATTGAGTAGTCAACTAGGAACACATGAACACTGATATGAGCTATAATACCATGAGTGGGCAAGTGATGAGGGCATTGTGGGAATTTGTCTTACCAAAGCCTTACCACAAAATTATAATTTAAATCTTAGCCATGTTCACCTTATCAAGAAAACAATAAAATGTGAATGGCTGGGTAGTTGGAACAATCACCATCATAAATATGGAAGTTGGGGTGGTAACTGTAATTGTGCTTCAGAATTTAGTAGAAGGAATGGGCTGAGTACATTCCTTTGATTTTGAAGTTGACCCGTAAATTTCTTGGGAGACTGAGGTGAATGTGGACTATACAACAACAATCTACAATGATTATGGAAATTTTGGAAGGGAGAAAAGAACCATAAATGGAAAATGGGTTTAGAGAGAGGCCATACCTATAGAGAGTAGAGACATATGGGTGCTTGGCCAGTGAGAATTGCAAGTGGAATGTTGTCAATCTCAATTGGAATGATGGCTAAATCATTATGGATTATTAAACTACATTTTGGGTGCCCAAATATGCTCGAAAAGTGCCAATAGTGGATTGGCACATTGTTGGCATGTTTTGGGCTTTCTAAAAATGAATTTTGCATGCTCGTTGCTCACTAGAGCGATGTAGGACTTAATCGAGCAATGGGCATCACAAATTAATGTGTGTTAGGACAACATGAAAATAAATGGGCAATGAAATAATTCAAGGGTTGTATAACAACGAAGAAATTTTTGTATTGCTGCGTTGACTAGTTAAGAGGCACATGAGATTTATGGGGACCCTAGGCTTAGCATGCAAAGGAATTCTCTAATGATCTTGTTTCTGTGAAGGATAATTTCCTTCACCCACCTCAAAGTTTTGAGTGTTGGTAGTTTTCCTCTTGTGGTATCACAACATGGGTAGGACATGGCCATTTTTAGAGGGCATTGGTGTAGTTGATTTTATGGTTGGGTGGAAAAGGATCCTTCCCAAATCGATTTATAACTTGTAACTTTAGATAAATGTTTCCCCTATCCATTTGATTCTTGAATGATGCTGGCAATTTATAACTGACAATAAATTTGGCCCTTTTCGTTGTATGGGATTTGGAATGTGGTACATGCGTTAAATTGTCATATATCTTTCTTTGTGAGGTATGTTATCAGTGCTCAAGAGAATTCTCATGTTGTATAATTTCGCACATGCATATAACGAGGTTGATTTGTGTATATTTTCTACAAGGATTTGCTTGTGGGTATAGGGTTGCCTAATTAATGTATTCACCAACTGCCATGTAATCTGCAGATCACTGTGATTGTGACTTCCTTGGTTGTATGCAATTCCTTTTATGTGGGGGCTAAGCTTGAACCTTCTTTTTTCTTTGAATCATGGTTATTTCCTTAATTAAATACTTGAACTTATGGGAAAGATGAAGTGTATGGGTCTTCACAGAGCATCAAAAGACAAGAGATTATAATAAATTGTTATTCCTCAATGTTAATATGTGTAGACGAGTTCCAGACCCTTAGCTAATCTTACTATTAGGTAAGATTTTGAGACCTTCTTAGACATAAATGTATAATTGTTGCATATTGGTATAATCAAAGTTAATTGGTCTTGAAATAGTTTGAAGGCCTTGCGAGTTAGTTTCCTAAAAAATGATTTCGGCCAAGACTTGGCCTTTGAGGTTTAATATGCAATGGGATATCGAGAAGCCTTAAGTTATCCCCCATGAGTTAGGATAATGAATCTTGCTTACAATGAGTTAACTAAGAATAAAATTGACCTTGTATCTTAACTAAATTCAATCACTACAATTTTAGTATTGTGATATGAAGGTGTACAAGTCTATCACTTTATTCCTCCTCTATTTTCATAGTTATAGGTGTAAGATCTGGTTGTGGTATACTGTGAACCATTAAGTGTATATGAGGGGTAATCCTCACTTCTCATAAATCTCAATAAAACCTATATAAATGTAAGTACGTACGTGCAATTAAGACATATTAACACTTGAGGCAACTATCTACTTATATATCAAGGGTTAGTATAACTATTGAAGATATGGTAAATATGCTAAAATTTTGATTATTACAAGGGGAGAGTGAAATTTTTAGTGTTTTTGTTTATATATATATATATAGAGAGAGAGAGAGAGAGTTTAATATATCTCAACAAGAATGTATAATATGAGTTACAAGCACTTTTTGGGTGTATTTTTTTGTTTGAAGTGGATATAATTGTTACACAATCATCTTACATGTTCATGCACAAGGACTTCATAAATTTTGATAGGCACATGGTAAATTTGCATATATATATTTTATCCCTACCTAAATTTGTGCAAAGATTTGAATGAATTATGGTGGGCAATAAGGCTTGGTAAATATGTTTATTTAGACTAGTATAAAGCATAACCGAAGTTGCTTTATTTCTCATATTTGAATTTGAAACTTCAACTATAACGAGACCATCAACACCTTGGAAATTTGCACATGGATTTTAATCGCATATGGAAATGCTTTGGAATTCACTCACCACAATCTTTTTGAAATTTACTACAATTTGCGGGTGGTTTGATGGTTTCATGCACTCACTTTTCCAATTTTTTGGGAATCCATAGTTGGCTCAAAGTTCTACATAAATTTTAGTGGCAAGATTAAAAGTTTCAAATGTAAAGGTAACAAAATTTTACTTCACTATTCTTACCTTGGAAATTTGCACATGGATTTTAATCGCATATGGAAATGCTTTGGAATTCACTCACCACAATCTTTTTGAAATTTACTACAATTTGAGGGTGGTTTGATGGTTTCATGCACTCACTTTTCCAATTTTTTGGGAATCCATAGTTGGCTCAAAGTTCTACATAAATTTTAGTGGCAAGATTAAAAGTTTCAAATGGAAAGGTAACAAAATTTTACTTCACTATTCTTTTTGAAATTTACTACAATTCGAGGGCGGTTTAATGGTTTAATGCACTCACTTTTCCAATTTTTTGGAAATCCACGATTGACTCAAAGTTGTACATAAATTTTAGTGGTAAGATTAAAAGTTTTAAATGTAAAAGTAACAAAATTTTACTTCACTTTTGGCACCTTGGAAATTTGCACATGGATTTTACTCACATGGAAATGCTTTGGAATTCAACCTCACAACCGCGAGAATCCTTTTGGAATTTACCACAATTGGTTGTTAGCTTAAAGGTTTCATGCACTCACTTTTCCAATTTCATAGGTGATCATGGTTGACTCAAGGCTTGACAAGTTGGATAATTTCATGAAAGAGTTGGATGCCTTCATGCGTTTCACCAATGACGGACAACCATTGCACATGGATTTTACTCACATGGAAATGCTTTGGAATTCAACCTCACAACTGCGAGAATCCCTTTGGAAGTGCAATGGATTTTACTCACATGGAAATGCTTTGGAATTCAACCTCACAACCACCAGAATCCCTTTGGAATTTACCACGATTGGCTTCATGCACTCACTTTTCCAATTTCAGAGGTGATCATGGTTGACTCAAAGCTTAACGAGTTGGATAATTTCATGAATGAGTTGGATGCCTTCATGCATTTCACTAATGACAGACAACCATCAACAAAAAGTACAAAAGTTTTCAATTATCAACTTTTAAAATTCTTTTGGACCATTTGAATTATGTGGGTGAGAATTATTTGTCCAAGTGGGATTTGCGTGTGGACTGTTTCTCCAAGTGGAATTTATGCGTGTGAATTATTTGTACACATGAGATTTAATTATTATAATAATTGAGAAATCTACATACATGTGGAATAATGAATTAAAGCTTTATTTAACGCCCCACTCATGTAAATGCATGTAAGGTAATTAACCTTTGGTTAATGAATGACATGGCAATGCCAAGTGGCCCTTGTGCTGACATGACACTACTCTTAGGGTGACACTTGGTGCTGACATGACACTATTCCTAGGATGACACGTGGATGCCATATTATCTACCACATAACATTTGCATAGTAACCCTAATTTGACATCAAGGTTGAAAATTTTCAAATGACCATAGAGTGACACTCTAGACTATAATTTCAATAAAATTTATGCCATTAAAAAGCTCTTTCCTAACAAAAAGTGATAGAGATCTTGTAAAAGTTTTGAGTTAAATAATAAAAACTAATTTTTAATACTTTCTCACATTTCACACTAAAGATAAATGTTGAAATAAAACATATACTTTTAACCTAAAAAATAATTACATTAAACTTAAACATATTCCAATAAAAATTATACTAAAATATCATTTCTTTATAAAAATAAAATAAAATAAAAATAAATAAATAAATCCACAAAACCATATTATACTTTATAATAAAAATAAAATAAAATAAAAATAAATAAATAAATCCACAAAACCATATTTAATCAAATTATAGTATTTTTTCAACTAAAATCTATATAATATAACTATTCAATGCAAACCTCCCCAAAATTAACACCTCTATATTCATCTACTATCACACCAAATTTTATTTATAATAATTATTTAAAACCAAAACCCTATTTTTGGTCAAAGTGGGATTCATCTCCCAAAAACATGTCAATTCAAAAATCTTTAATTATTACTATGAGTGGAAAATGCCCATTGTGTAAAATGTGCAGCCAATGCCATTATACAAGTGGCATGCACATTCTACTAAATTCTACGGCGATAAACTCTAGTGGCATCCACATTCTCGAAAAAAAAAAATGCCCATGATAGTGAAAATGTGGAGCCAATTGCATCCAAATTCTCCAAAACTAGATGCCTATGGTGGTAGTAGTGCGACCCAATCAACCACTTCTCTACCATGGTTCTAGATATACCACAAGTCTCGAGACTGGGTACAGAAAATTAATCCCCCACCGTACGAAACGTAATTTGAAAAGCCGGGTAAACCGCCCATGACTCACTCGGCGGGCCTATCACATGCGCTATCATATCGCCGGCCTCCTCCGGTCCGGAATAGAAGGCACCGGTTGCGCTCATATAAATATCCAATTCACATCATCTCATTGCAACACTTCCATATTTTTACGAGAGAAAGACACGAAACATTAATTTCAGCTGGAGAACTATGTGTTCGTGTCCTATTCATGTCGCGGAGGTGGATGCCCTAACCTTCCAGGTCTCTTAATTTTTTTTTTCATTTTCACTGGGTTCGGTAAATTGGGTATTGTAGGGATTGGTCTCTTCTCTTTGTAGGGCACTTTTGATTTCATTAGGTGAAGTATTTTGATTCAAGGCGGTCTTTAAAATATTGGATTATATTATCTGTTTAATTATTTTCAGGTTGTTTGGATGTTGACATGGTCATCATCTGTATACAGCCTAATATTTGCCCTTGTCATCTGTTCTCATCTAGAATGTGGAAATGATGTCTCTTGCCTATTTAAGTGCTGTTCTCGTATTCTTACTTTGCGATTGGTTATTTTGTTTCTAACATGTAGAAGCTTTAGGTTGTTTTGAATTTTGGTATAACTTTGATCTATATCTCTAAGTTTGTCTGGTGAGTTTGAATCTAATGTATTTGCTATCTTTACATTGACACTTGAAAGAACTCACCTCTTGATTTTTTGGGATGCTGCTCATATGTTTGTACTTGGGGGTTGATTGTTTTGGATTGATTATGTTTCTAGGTTGCATGGTTTTAAACAAAGGTTGATTCAAGGTTGGTACACTGCCACAAGAGGCAAGGCAGGTCGGTGAAAGCAGGGCTAGCCCCTACAAGGGCTCAATCTTCGCGCGAAGTGGCCGATGTGCTGTACACAAAGGGGCTGGTGATCTGTCCGGGGGTCATCGAGTTGGGCCGGGTGGTTGTATAGTGCAAGCAGTGTGCTACCTCTTGATAGTCAGTGGATGCTTGCCAATGTGCTATTAAGGAGACATCCTAAAAAAAGGTTGGTATACTGATACTTATGTGGCTAGCCCGTTTCTAATAATATCTTTCTGTTAAAAGTACTCTTAATTTTTCTTCTTTAATCCTTTTGCTATATATTAATTTACTTCAGGGCTCTGTGGTCCGAAATAAGATGGCAATTTAGTGTTTCTCCAATAAACAAGGAACGGACAGGAATAAGAGGGAAAATGGTGACTTCTATATTTACCATTTATTTTAAAGAAACAAGGAAGAAATGGCAATAAGATGGAAACTGTTGTCTCTCATCTTTATGGGTCTTAAATGCCTGACCTCTCCGAGGCTGTTTCTGGACAGTTTCTTGGCCAAAAAATGCATGTCTTAGCCAAAAAGCAACCATTTTCAACATTTCTTTTCTGTTTATGGAGGGTTTCTCTATCTTCAGAAAATCAACCACAAAATAACTCTTGAGCCAAGGGTGCACACGCACACACACATCTTAGGTTCACACACTTGTGTCGGGTTGACGATTTCGTGCTTCTATCACATACTATGGGATGGCACATGCCAACCTCTTACCTTGTGTCTGCCCCACAAAATTTGGAGTGGTTTCCTTGTTACAAAGACATTCCCAATTTGTCGTAGGGGCATTGACTGATTAATTTTAAGCAAATCTACTTGTTATTATGGGCAACAACCCCAATAACAATGGTATGGGGATTGAGCATGATAGCAATAGACATGCTTGCCTTTAAGCTATAAGCACAAGAGGCAACCTTTCTAATGAATTATGTTGTTTTGCCTGGTTATAGGCAAAGTCACTTGTCACTATGGGGGTTTGATCCCTATTACTATGGTCATGATCCTTGATATTAAGAAAATGGAGAAGAAAACAAAGAAGAGACCTTTGTTAGTTGACATGGAGGTCACGATGGTGCTCAACCCTTGTCACTGCGGTTTTGACCCTTGATATTAAGGAAACAAAGAAGATGCCTTCTTCAATTGATAGGGAGGTCATGAAGGGATTCATGATAGCAATAAAGAACGTTTATGATCTAGATACAGAAAAAAGCGACACTTGTTTGAACTAAGTTTGTCCAATTTCATTGGTGAAGAGAGTTTGGCACAATTGAAGCTCTGTGTGATAGGCATCACGACAAATCCAACAAACCTATTGCAAATCCATGATGCAAATTCCCAAGAGCTACAAGCATATATATAATCATTCTCACAAGGAATCGGTTTCTTGACCCGTGAGAGGAATTAGAGTACTTATTGTTTTATTAATTCAATGAAGACGAATTGTTGGGATCTAAGAAGGCAAAAGACTTGGTTTACTTTCATAGCACATGTCTTCTTGCTTGGAAAGGCCCAGGGTATAGGGAAGGTCCTTCTAAGATATGGGATGAATATGTAGATGATGCTATATATCTGGCCGAGGAGATCCAAATTGGATGACTTTGTGGAGGTACCTATGGTTACAAACCCAATAGCAAGTTGAGAGTGACCAATACTTGTAGAGCATCTTGGTCGAGAATTGAGAAGATGTAGAACAAGAAGAAGACTCCATTATTGTAATTACTAGTTAGTGACTGTTACTAATTAGTTATGTTTAATGAATAAATGTGATTGAGCATGTCTTATAGTTATCTAGAATTTGGAACTTTGAAGGTTAGACAATGAATGCCAAATTGGAATTTTGATTGTGATGTTGTAATTATCATCGAGCATGTCTTGTAGTTATCTAGAATTTGGCACTTTGAAGGTTAGACCATGAATGCGAAATTGGAATTGTGATTGTGATGTTGTAATTATCATCGTTGATATTTTTTTACATCTTAATTTTAACTTTTACATTTCTATGTTCTTAGTTTTGTATTTCATTATTTTCCAACTTTAATTGTTTTATCATAATTAACTAAGTTCCTCACTCACCTATGTATTAAGTGTTACAAGTGAGGATGTTGGTAGCTTGCCAAACTTTGGCTGCTTCTCCCCCTCTTTCCCATTTTTCAGATGAAGGACGATAGTAACTACCAGCTGAAATTACTGACGAGTAGCCTAAAGGGATTTGATAAGATTTGATCTTGATACCTTTGTGAACTTCACACAAGACCACCTTCCAATTGAGCTGACTCTTGGGGCCAACACACATACATATGTATACATATAAATATTATTGCTTTGTTTAATTTTTTTCCAACATATTTTCCAGGGAAACCTATTGGGTATTTTCCGTCACTCCCAGGGTAAATTGGATTCTTAAGGGCTCAAGGCCAATAGTCAACAATTGGCTCACTAACAACTTTCCTTTCAGCCACTCGAGTTACACCCTATATATATATGTTTTAAATTCTTTTTCTCCTTTCTTTCTTTCTTTATATTCCATATAAAGAATATACATGTTTTTGTCATTGAGGGACACTTATAGAACAAGGATTGAAGCCATTATAAGAAATACTCGTTATGAGCTCAACATGTCACATGTAGGAATTGAACTTGGGTGGAGAGGATAACAACCTTTCTCCCAACCACTTGAGCTAAACCCAATTGGCACTTGAACTACACCATATATATACATATATATATAGAGAGAGAGAGAGAGAGAGAGAGAGAGAGAGAGAGAGAGAGAGATTTCTCTGCCCCTAGTTTTATATTATACTATTTTTCAATTTTAACTTAGCTTTTAAATGATATTTACATTTTTTCCTTTCTTTCATCTTTTCTTCTCTAGAAAAATATAATCCCTTACTTGTCCACGCATTAGGTGGTGCAAGTGAGGACTTTGGTATCTTGCCCCCTACCGATTTCCTCCTGTTTTGGATGGAGGATGGTATTAACTGTCAGCTAAAATTAGCTGGTAACCCCAAAGTACTCGACAAGATTTGAAATTTTGATCTCGAGACTTCGTTGAATATTTGCAACTAGATCATCTACCAAATAGTCAATCCTTGTGGCTAACATTCTCTTCACCCACGCTCCCATACCCAAATTTCAAACAGGTTCACTTTTACCCACACTCACACCCATGCACTTTGACCACCTAGCAAAATGAAAAAGGAAGTTAAAAACACAAAAAATGTAAAATCTGAAAGAAACAAAAGGGGAGCGATTGTGGGCTCATTCTTCACTTGCAAAAAGTGAGTTTTGAGTATTTTAAGAGGACATTTGTAGGCTGCATTTGTGTTGTAGAGGAGCGTCATTGGAATTGGATTCTCATTCAAATCATATGTATTGGAGGGTTCACTAGCAATCTGGGGAAACTTCCTTTTGGTACTAGAGTTTAGAGAAATCCTCGTGTGTTTGAATTCTGTTACTATTCTATTGTGACCTGTTGACTAGATTTTAATTTGGATATCACTTTGCACATTTAAATTTGATATTTTCTAATTTTTTTAATGCAATGCATTATACAATAAGCACATTGACAAGAGCCCACAAATGGAAGGCAGAGAGCCAAGAATAAGTCAAATTATAGAAGTGAATACATTCTGGACTAGTGCTTCAATTTCCTTCTGCAAGTTCTATTTCTTAGCAAGGAGGAGTTCTAGCAGTGTTCTTTGTTGAACCTGTGCCATCGGACACAGTATTATGCTACTAGTTCATGTCTTCGGTTTTTAGCAGGCAAATGGATCCATATTAAGACCCCAACTACACAAAGGCAACAGGTTATTTCTTACTTTGTTGGAAGAGGTGTAACCTTGGGGCAGCAAACATTTTCCTCCAAGTAACGAGGAAATGATGAGAATTAATGGGCGGCTACTGGCCGCTTTAGCATTGTATTGTAAAAATATATTGCATTTTTCAATTATCAATGTTTGACTTGGTCAAGTGGTTTCATGCCCTTGTATCATGCTAGCCACAATTTTTTATAAGAGGTTTCTGTATGTGTTTTTCACAGTTGCAAGAATCTCTTTCTATTTGCTTTCTCTTGTTCGTTTTTTTCTCTGGGCTCTTTGTTTGTGTGCTTATATCACACATTATACTTCAAATGTTTTGAAATCTATTAAAATATGAATATGTTTGGATCTATATATATGATTGAGGGTCTATGCTTAGCTATGATGTGATCTTATATTCCATTACGATGTGAGTGATTTAGGACATTTCTTTTAATGAAAAACAAAAGTTTTATTGATTGCAAAATTTTTCAAGCATAACATGGGTACCATGACTATACTTGTAGGTAGAGTTTTGCTAGTTCCCTTGTATTTACTTGAGTTTCTTGTAAAATGAGTCAAAGTGAACATCATGACTCCATGCTTGAACACGCTTAATTGTAATAATACAACGGTAAGAACTGACAATATCTACACTAAACACAGCTACATAGGAGAACATAAAAAGTTAAAATGCAGACTAGGTCTGTTATTTCAATTTGCAATCAGGCTAGGCCTTGTTTTTGTTTGCTGTTGTCCTCTAAGGTGTTAAGCACGACTTTGCTTGCTCTTACGTCTTCACAATTTTCAATGAAAATTGGTAATGAATAATAACTATCACACAAGTTTAATTCTAGTGGAAGGCTTGGTTCCTTTCTTCCAGTCGCTCAATATGAACTCATTACTCAGCCATCCTCTACTTCCATGCCTTACAACACTTTCTGAATTCCCTTTGACCAATATCAATGTTATTGATCCTTGCTGCCAGGCTTGCAATTTCTGTTGACACTTGCTCAAGTAGTTATTTGTTATATGCATCATTATCCATCATCTTTGCCAACATCTCCCTTTGCTTGACCTGCAATTCAATTACCTCTTCAATATCTCCACACCTTTTGACAACAAAGACTTGAAAGGATCTACACCTTTGAGGAGCCATCACTAGCTAATGCCATGCCCTTTGTGCTTATCTTCATTGCTGCCAGCTCTGCTCTACTCTTTCCCTTCACCCCCTTCTATACTCCTGAATTCAAAAAGAATTGCACACTTCTAGGCCATCACTACCTATTAAATGTAGGATTTGCCCCTCTATTTGTAGAATAAATTGCAATGGTATTCATGTTTTGTAGCACATGAAAGAGTGCCACAATAGTAGAAAGGTTTGGCAATTAAGTTGATCTTGGTCACTATTCAAGCTAGTTAACCATGACAATAAATAGCATGATAGACATTAGTTGCAAGTTAGCCAATCTGATTAGCGATTAACTGGTTATAATATAAGTAGAGAGGAGAGTTTCATAGAGATTTGATCTATGTGGAAGAGAGATGAGAGCTCTTGGGCATGTGTTTGTAATTTACACACTCTAAGAATTAATATATGAATTTATCTTTGCCCTATATGATTGTGTAGTTGTTTCTATTAATGTGAGTGACCATATGTCATGTTGTGTTGGCATGATCACTATGTGATCATTCAAGTATAGGTCGTTGCACAACAAAGGTTAGATTTAGGCCATGAAATGTTGGCATCATTTAGTAACAAAGCAAGGTGGTAACTCCAAGAGAGAGAATTGAGTGAGATAAAGTACTAAGAAAATTTGATGAAAGTCTTGTTAGAGAAGGAGAGTTAGTAGAATAATAGTAAATAGAGATTACAGGTGCTAAGAAGTCAAATAGAGGAATTGGAGGATAGAGATGAAATCAAAGAAGCTAGAGAGTGACTAAAAGTGGGAAGAGGAAGAAGAAGATAATGTAGAGTTAGATGTAGAATGAGGGAGAAAAAACATATTCCTCCACTCATAGTGAAGGTACCAATGCAACTCTTGATAATGTCCTTTGGGAGTGCTTGCATTTGGGAGGCCTTGGCTGGGTGATCTTCGGAGGAACTTGGAGGTAGTTAGTTGAAGCTCTCCTAACATTTGAGGTAAAAAAGAAAAACCTATTGATAGGCATTTTGTCACTTGACCTAAGCCAAAATGTAGTTTTTGCATTGGAAGTTGGTACATCTTGGTGGCCTTGTGGATTTTTGTTTAATAACAAAATGGCAAGATGTGTGTTGTCTCACCGACCTAGTATCATTTACGTCCAAATTTAGGGGGTTTGCATGATAATTACCACTCCTAAGATAAGGATGTTATTAACGTAGTGGTGTAGGATTTGGATAAATTTGTTAGGCATGCCATTTGTGAGTAATCACCTCAAATGTGTAGAGAACAAGACACTTCTAATTAGATTACTGATATCAAGTAGGAAGGAACCCTCTAGAAATATGGTATAGACAATGATATCTCCCTTAGATCTCATAATTCATAGGTTCTATAAAGATGAAGTACTCCTTAGTGTCAGTCTTCAATAAATGATTAAATTGGCAAATCCTCTTCATATGAAGGATACAATGCTTAGAGTATCAACTTGTAAATGGTTAGAGCAAATCCTAAACTAGCCAACAATGTCTTGAGGCCATGTGGCTAATGACATTGAATATTTAGGGCAAATAGTGAGGCCATCCCGCATCTGTAAAAGTGCTCATAATAGAAGGTTATATTAGCGCTAGGAGTCTAGAGGGAGATCCAAGTGACCTAATGTAGAAATTTCTCATTTCCCACCCCGATTTTCAGTTTCTCCTTGTTTCTCCCATATAGTTAAATGCCCTTTCCCATAACCATACATTTAACAAGCTGGAAAAAATAAATTTGCTGAAAACACAAATTCTGGAAATTTTACAAAATGCTGGAAATTGCAGAAATAAAAATCAGCAGTAATAAACAGCGATTAAAACACATTTAAACACTGAGATTTTTGGTCAATGTGACCTTGGAAAAATCCCCTACAACTCTTGGGGAAAACCAGTTTGAGAGCTCTTCTTTATTTCTGGAAAATGCCTTTTTACAGTAAGAGAAATATTCAACAAAAATAAGCAAGCAAACTTTTACAACTTATCTCAGCCTTGCTGAAACTAAGCCTTGCTGAAACTCCGCCTTGCTGAAACTCCGCCCTGCTGAAACTCTGCTGTACAGACTTGCTGAAACTCAACCTTGCTGAAACTCTGTTGTACAGACTTGCTGAAACTCCGCCCTGCTGAAACTCCGCTTGCTGAAACTCCGCAGCTCACTGTCCGGAAATCTCCCTTGCTCTCTTGCTCTCAATCTGCTCATGAAAGAATGAATGACCTTTTCCTCCTTTTCCTCCTTTAATCTAACCCCAAGTGACTTTTGGGTGATCCAAGTGACTTTTGGGTGATCCCTAAATTCAATGGCTGAAATAGATTGAGATCTAAGGCAGAGATTAAATGCTCATTTAAATCTCACTTTTTATTTTTTAATTCACCCTACTTTAATAAAGACCCACTTAGTCATTTATTTCCAAAGTCACTTTTCCTTTCTAATTTTTCATTGACTTTATAAAAGTCACTTTAAGATTAGACTTAGTAACTTTATCACTTAAAGTCACTTTTAAATTAGATTTAAGTTTATAAAATTATAGTCACTTTAGGAGAAAAATTAAATTCTTTTGGACACTTTTCCCTAGGCCAAAGATCAAAGCCTAAGGGAACCACCTGTCCTCCGGTACCAAATTTCAACACTCCCTCTTACCGAGGAAGGTGTTCCTCACCACACCCATCTTGTCTCTGAAGTAGACATGCTTGCCCCGTGGTAAGGCTTTGGTAAGAATATCTGCAACCTGCTCATCAGTGGAAATATACTCAAGCTTCACAACTCCTTTCTGAACATAGTCTCTGATGAAATGATATCTGATCCCGATATGCTTTGACATGTCATGAAATACTGGATTCTCCGTGGGTTTAATGCAACTGTGATTATCACAGTAAATCACTGAAGGTCTCAACGACTGACCAAATAAGGCAAACAACATCTTGCGAAGCCAGATAGCCTCACAACTAGCTAGACTGGCTGCCATATACTCTGCTTCCGCTGAACTCAGTGCTACTGACTGCTGCTTTCGGCTGAGCCATGACACTACTGCTGAACCCAACCCAAAACAGCACCCTGAAGTGCTCTTCCTATCAGAAGCACAACCTGCCCAATCAGAATCAGTGTATCCTGCCAATCTCACTCCATCTCCCTGCCTGTAGTCCAGACCATAATCCACTGTCCCCTGCAAGTACCACAAAATGTGTTTTGCAGCTACCCAGTGAACCTTCCTAGGCTCGCACATAAACTGACTCATCGTGTTGATTGCAAAACAGATATCTGGTCTAATGTTGACCAAATACATCAAGGAACCAATCAGCTGCCTGTATAATGTGGGATCCACCAACTCGGAATCCGAAGCATGAAGCTTCTTCTAGTTGGTGATCATCGGTGTCGACATGGGTCTACAATCCTCCATGTGGAATCTGCTAAGGATGTCCACAATATACTTCCCTTGCCCCAGGAAGAAACGCCCCTCCTGCCACACCTCCAAGCCCAAAAGGTAATGCATCAAGCCGATGTCCTTCATCTCAAACTCCGTCGCAAGATCTCTCTTGCAGTGCTCTATGAGTCTCTCTGCCCCTGTAATGACCAAGTCATCCACATACAACACCAGAATGAGAGGCTCCTCACCAATCACAATAAAGTAAAGGTTCGGATCTGCCTCACTCTTTGTGAAACCCATCCCCTGCAAATATGTATCTATCCTAGAGTACCAAGCTCTGGGAGCTTGCTTCAGGCCATAAAGGGCCTTCTTTAGTCTGCACACATGGGACTCCTTCCCATGCACCTCAAAGCCCTGTGGCTGCTCAATGTACACCTCCTCCTGTATGAAGCCATTGAGAAATGCAGTATTCACATCCATCTGGTGGATCTTCCAACCCATCTCTGCTGCTATTGATATAATGGAGCGGATCGAAGTATATCGAGCCACGTGAGCGAAGGTCTCCTCATAATCAACTCCCTCTACTTGGGAGAACCCTCTAGCCACAAACCTTGCTTTGAATTTCTCAATGCTACCATCTGTAACATGCTTTACCTTGTAAAGCCATCTGGAAGTAACCACGGATTTGCCCTCAGGCCTCGACACCACCTCCCAAACATCATTCTTCATGATAGAAGAATACTCCTCCTGCATGGCATCTCTCCAGACATGCTGGCTAGCTGCCTCCTCATAGCTAGAAGGCTCAGAGTCAAGGATGCTGGTAACCATCGCCATATAGCTACAAAACCTTTCTGGTGGTTTACTCTCTCTGACCGGCCTCTTCGGCTTAGCAACAGATGAGGCATCTCTCAAGGTGTCCTGAAGCCACTTGGGCTTCCTCTTCCCTGAGCGCACATCTCCCACCGGAGAATGAAACTCCTCCTCCTCATCATCATCAGGAGCTTGAACTCCTGACTGTCTGTCTGCTGTCCCCCTGCCTGCACCTGAACCTGTAGAAGCTGAGGTACTGTGTGAACTGTCCATCAGTGGACTCCCTAGTGAACTGCTCTGTGAACTGCTCTGCATGCTGCCCGGAGCACCACCCCTCTGGCTCGGTGAGCCACTGCTCACTGACGGACCTGACATCCTCATAGATGTACCTCCTGATCCTCCTGATCGTCCTGATCCCTGCCTACTGGATCCCTGCGACTGACTCAACTGCTGTCGAGGGTCTGGCTGATCAGATACTCTAACTCCCGTGACCTCCTAAAGGCCCTGTCCTCCTCGAACTTCACATCCCGTCTGACAACAACTCTCCTCTGTGCAGGAATGTAAATCCGAAAGGCCTTTGAGGTCTCACTGTAGCCCACAAAGATACCCTTCTCTGTGGTGGGCTCTAGTTTGGTCCTCTTCTCCTTGGGTATATAGGAGTATGTAATGCATCCAAAGATTTGAAGATGACCAATATCAGGCTTCTTCCCAGAGAAAGCCTCCTCCGGAGTCATGTGCCCCAAGGCATGATGCGGACTCCTGTTCTGCAAGTAAACAACTGTGTTGCAGGCCTCTGCCCACAAGAACAATGGCAACCCCTGATCATGTAACATGGCTTTGGCAACCCCTATGATGGATCTGTTCTTCCTCTCTGCAACCTCGTTCTGTTGGGGGTTGTAAGGAACAGTGAACTCCCTCCTAATGCCTGCCTCCGCACAATAGTCAACAAACTCTCCAAGGGTGTACTCTCCTCCATTGTCCGACCTCAGGGACTTGATCTTTCGACCTGTCTGTGTCTCCACAAGAGCTCTGAACTCTTGAAACCGCTTGAAGACCTCACTCTTGGTCTTCAAAAAATAAATCAGGTCCTCCTGGAGTGATCATCAATGAATAAAACATAGTACTCATATCCACTCAAGGAATCATGAGACATCCGATCGCTCACATCGGAATGAATCAAATCAAGTATCCCAGTCGCTCTGCTGTCACTACTGGGAAAAGGGGATTTAGCAAACTTGCCAATCGCACAACCTCAACAAAGTATCAAAGTGATCAATACTGAAATCTGGCACACCTGTAGTGATCTCCTGCAATGTCCTCAAGGCTCCATGATACATATGTCCCATCCTGCGGTGCCAAATCTCACACAGCTCAGAACTGTTAGCTCTGCTGTCGGTACTACTGCTCAACGCCAAAAGGGGCTGGAATGCAAACTTGTACACCTTTGCATGGCGTACGCCTCTCACTCTAGCTGAATCAGCTAGAGTGCCCCTGGGATACATCAACACCTGTCCTCCCCTGAACAGTACCTCAGATCCTCTGTCCTCCAAAGCTGAGACGGATATGAGGTTCTTCCTCATCCCTGGCATATAAAGAACATTTGACACTTTCAAGGGAGGTTTGGATTCCCTCTGAAATGTCAGTGTCCCCACCCCAACTGCTCTAACAACTCTGTCATCACCGAGTACTACCTCTATATTAGTGCCACTCTCTGGAAGCTCTGAGAAGTACTCACGGACTCTTGTCATGTGACGTGAAGCTCCACTGTCCACATACCAGATACTTGAAGATGCTCCGCTAATCGAGGGAAAAGCATGCTCCCTCTGAACCTGTGTGGCAGGTGATCCTGCACTAGAGGACTCACACATAGTGAATGCAAACTCCCGGTCAAAATGACCTGCAAAGTCCTCAATCTCTGCTGAAGCTGCCACGTCCTGGATCTTCCGCTTCTTCTTCTTCTTCTCTGGACACACAACTGCACAGTGTCCCATCTTTTGACAATTCCAACATTTCACCTTGGAATAGTCCTTCTGTGTGTTCCCCTGTTTACCTTTACCTTTGCCTTTGCCCCCACCACTGCTTGTGGAAGCCTGCTTCTTCCCTTTGCCTTTCTTGCCTCCTACCACCAGTGCTACATCCTCATCCTGCTCAATTGGCTTGGCTGCCCCAAGCTGACCTTTCCTGATCTTTGTCTGAATGCAATCATCTCAAAACCTCTCCCATGTGGGAAGGGTCTCACGTGCACAAACCCCATCAGCAAAGTTCAACCATGAACGGGGGAGGCCATTCACTGCAATCCGCACCAACTTAGTGGGTGGAATGGCCTCTCCAATCGCTGCCAACTCATCTCTCACATTAGTAATCTTTGTGAGATATTCAGCTGCACTATCATTACCCATCTTAATGTTCTTCAGCTTCTCCTTCAGGACCATCTTCCGGTTCTCATTGGTACTCTGGTAGAGATTGGACAATGCTGTCCACATCTCATGGGCATTGCTCTTTCCTCTCACATGAGGAATGCAATGGTTTTTGATTCCGTCTAGAATCAGCCTCTTACCCTTGTTGTTCTTTTTATTATAAGCTGTCAACTGAGTAGCATCAGTAGGCACAACAACAGGGTTCTGTGTAATATGCACCATGATATCCCAGACTTCTGCCTCCTCAAAGATACTCTGCATTCTCTCCTTCCAAACGCTGTAATTTGTATGCCCATCCAGCCTATCCTCCACCCTCAATCCCAATGACATCCTGCTGTCCTAAAACTGAAAAATAGCACTGCTGTAGTAAAGATAAAACTGCTGTTTATGAAAAAAATCAGCTTGTTGGAATTTTCCGAGTAAAAAATCAGCAGCTGTAATTTTTCCTTTTGCTGTCCCAAACTGTCCTTCAACACTCAAGCTTTGATACCATGTAAAAATTTCTTATTTCCCACCCCGGATTTTAGTTTCTCCTTATTTCTCCCATATAGTTAAATGCCCTTTTCCATAACCATACATTTAGCAAGTTGAAAAAAATAAATTTGCTGAAAACACAAATTCTTGAAATTTTACAGAATGCTGGAAATTGCAGAAATAAAAATCAGCAGTAATAAATAGCCATTAAAACACATTTAAACACTGAGATTTTTGGTCATTGTGACCCTGGAAAAACCCCCTACAACTCTTGGGGAAAACCAGTTTGAGAGCTCTTCTTTATTTTTGGAAAATGCCTTTTTACAGTAAGAGAAATATTCAGCAAAAATCAGCAAGCAAACTTTTACAACTTATCTCAGCTTTGCTGAAACTCAGCCTTGCTGAAACTCCGCCCTGCTGAAACTCTGTTGTACAGACTTACTGAAACTCCGCCCTGCTGAAACTCCGCTGTACAGACTTGCTGAAACTCTGCTGCTGAAACTCCGCTTTGCTGAAACTCCGCTCTGTTGAAACTCCGCTGCTGAAACTCGCAGCTCACTGTCCAGAAATCTCCCTTGCTCTTTTGCTCTCCTTCTCTCAATCTGCTCATGAAAGAATGAATGACCTTTTCCTGCTTTAATCTAACCCCAAGTGACTTTTGAGTGTTCCAAGTGACTTTTGAGTGATCCCTAAATCCAATGGTTGAAATAGATTGAGATCTAAGGCAGAGATTAAACGTTCATTTAAATCTCACTTTTTATTTTTTAATTCACCCCACTTTAATAAAGACTCACTTAGTCATTTATTTCCAAAGTCACTTTTCCTTTCTAATTTTTCATTGACTTTATAAAAGTCACTTTAAAATTAGACTTAGTAACTTTATCACTTAAAGTCACTTTTAAATTAGATTTAACTTTATAAAATTATAAAGTCACTTTAGGAGAAAAATTAAATTCTTTTGGACACTTTTCCTTAGGCCAAAGATCCAAGCCTAAGGAACCACTTGTCCTCTGGTACCAAATTTCAACACTAAACATATTACTGGCATATGTCTTTTTTAATCACACCATTGGTCTCTCATTTAGAAGCAAGGATATGGCTAGGGTGTTAAAGGAAATGTAACTAGGTTCGGTCTTCATAAGCTCATTGAAATAGGTCGAGCACATGTTAAGTGCTATAGGTGAGTCAAGGAGTCAAAATAAAATGTTGAAGACCTTAAGGGCATGTTACAACATATATATAATTGTATTAGAGTCAAAAGGAAGACCTCCAAGCAAAGTCAAAGTCTCCTCCTTGCAACGACATCATTTAAGCAGCAAAATGATGAAGAAATAGACAAGTCGGCCTAATGTCCTTAAGTCGGCCTCAAGTCGGCCTAAGGGAGGGACAATCCTATATATATAGAGGCTGTCCAATCCTCCAACGACAAGCAACTCACCTCTGAAATCAACGAGCAAGAGAAGTCGAGAAAAGAGTGAAAGAAGCCGAGTACAAGGAGCCTAGAGTGCAGTGAAGAAGGAGAAGGCAAGACTGAAGTTTAAGGGGTTGTTTTAAGGGTCAGTTAAGAAAAGGGAAGGTGTCTCCATAGGTGAAGGATCTCACTAAGTATAAAAGACAAGTATCTCTTCTAGAACCCACATAAATAAGGTCTATCTCCAGTCGAAGAAGGAAGAAGGAAGATGAAGTGCCGGAAGAAGGAGGACGAAGTGCCAGAAAACAAAGTACAAGAAGGAGGAAGGATTTGACTTGTGCTTGGAGGTTATTCTTGTCAAGGGTCTAGGGTTTGGCATTGATTAATAAGAAGCTTCAATAAGAGAAACTTATTAAAGGGTTTTCCTCTCAAGAGAAGAGAGGTTTTGGCCTTGGCAGAGAGCCAACATCGTGTTCTTGTTCTTATATTTTTTTGGTAGCAGTTTGATGAAGTACACACACATGCATTGACAAGAAGAAGAAGATTAAGCTAACAAGAAAAGTAAAAGGACTCCACAAATTGTTATCAAGTCAAGAAGAATCACACTACACCGAATTGCCCTACATTCTTTAGCATAGGGGCATCCAAAGATTACTTAAAGGGAGGGTGCATTCAATAGAAATGTTGATGAATTGGAGTAAATAAGCCTCTAAAGAGTAACATTGCCTCAACTCTCAAGAGATTCACGAAGACAACCTTCACTAAAGAACAAAGGGTAACATAAGGATATTTTTCTTGTTTGTAAATGGATCACCTATTGTGCATATCTTATAAAGTAAAAAGACAAGCACATTGAAGAAGACAAGGGAATTCTATGTTGTAGTGCCAAAGAAAGTTGTAGAATGCAATAAAGATGTAGGTCTTCAATGAAGTGATAATGTTTTTGGAAGATTGGAGAGAGATAATGCACAGAGTTGTGAGAAGATTTGGCACCCAAGAGAAGGATTGCGCATAAAATAGATTCGATTTTCAACACGAGTTTGTTGAATCAAGCATCTCATGGGATGACTCCAATGAAGAGTGTGGATTTGAATTCAATATCTTGGTGCGTTGTTTTTGAAAGGTTTGATTAGGTTGAATATGAGCTTATGTGCTATATCGACATTGGTCACACTAGAGACATATGGATCTTGGAGTATATGTGTACAAACTTCAAAGTGTTGAATTTAATTGCAATTAGCTATAGATTCTTATTGCCATGGATGGACAATATAATGACAATTTGAGCGGCGTTGGGTATTTCTTAAGGATAGGCTAGAAGAGTGGATATCACAAGATTTGGATAAGATAAGGCGATGCATTGAAGATTGCACATTCAAGACTAAGGATTGGTTGTACGAATGGTTGGTTATGTTGTTTGGTTGATCAATGCACCGAGCAATTTCATGATGTTGATGGCAAAAGTTTTGGGGACCTACATTGGTAAGCTTGAAGTTGTTTACTTAGTGTGAGAATTTGGTGACCCGAATCCTTACTGCAGTAATTGAATAAATTTCTCCTACTTGTTAATTTCTGAATCAAGTTATTTATAGTGTTACACAGTAAACATCAAAATAAAATATACTGCAACCTTCACAACATAAAATACCGTGGAAACAAAATACTGCACAGGAGAGAAATAAACACACACACACAATTACACTATTGTTTTTGGACAAACGTCCCCGGAAGAACCCAATGTGGGAAAATCGGGCAACAATTGATGATTTTATTTATTATGCAGTGGTAATCTGAGTACAAACCTTTAGATGCCCAAACTGGCAATCTAATACAGAGAAATACTAACAAGGAGATAGTGAGAAAAATCTCACACTGTCATTGGCGATTCGAATCTGATCCAGGCTCTGGATGGCTGGTCCCACGTTGCCTCTGCGTTATCCTATGCAGATCTGCGTCACAGTGTCTGGGCTCTACATCACCTCCTCCTTTGATCTCCTGTTGGCTAGAACTTCGATCCTTTGGCCCTCCGGTCTCACACCTCGGCTCTTGGCTCAGAAATTTGTCTTTCCCAGCTGAATCTCAGACTCCCTCTGAAGCTTTGCCTTGCCTCTGTGTAGCACTGTGTTGCCTGTTTGAACCTCTCGCTGCCTTCTTTGCCTTGCACTCCTTGGATTTGGAAAACTCTTCTCCGGCCTACTATCCCTGCCCCTCTCTCATTACTTCGACTTTACTAAGTCACTTTTGACAACGCACAACTACTACTCAGGAAATTGACTTCCTAGCAAAATTGAACTACACAAGTGTCTCCTCTAAGTTCCCATCGAACTCCTTATGATCTCTCATTGGAGCACCAACGACCAAGATTAAAACATAATCAAGGGCTAAGATTAACTAGGAGTTGATACTTGTCTTCTTCTAGAAGATTCACACCTGATTTAATTAATACCCTTTAATTAACCAGATTTTCTAAGTTTAGACTTAGGGAATTTTCCCAAACGATTTCTAGGTATTGGAGAATGCATGTGTCTTAGCTTCTCTACAAAATTTCGATGCAAGAGCACATCCGATGCTACAGAAATCAACATTTCCTCTTAGCGAGGAATGTGCTCTAGTGCTGCAACCCACTAAAGCATCACTCTATCTCTGCACCATCTCCTGTTGTGTTGTTGATGTCTGGCTCTACTGCCTACCAACTATTCCGCAACACTGATATGAGATGCATCTGTGCTGCTATTGGCCCTGCTGAACTACTGCCAACATTACAACCCATCCCATCTGTTGCTGTTGCAACTACAACAGAAAAACATCCAAAATATTGAACCAACTGTGGTCATTATGATGCATATGCCATCCGAGTTTTGAGTGCTATTGGCCTCTGCACTGTCACTGAAACCTCTGCACTGTTGTTGACTTTGCTCTGTGCCAATTGCACTGCTGGCAACTTTTTTCTGCGCTGCTTAGTCTCAGACTGCACCAACTGCCACTGGTCCATCTTGCTACTGTTGACTATGGGCTCCCGTAGTAAGGTATTGATCCAAGAGGTGGACTCCTCAAGGAGCTTGCCCATCTTGTAGCTCTCTGGGGTTATAATTCCAAATCGCCCTACCTCACCCTTGGAGGCATCTCGATAATCATGGCAAACTCTTCCTTTAGTCTGGAGGACAACCTGTCTATCTCAGTGGATGTAGCTTGTTGATCCTGCTTCTCCTCTTTGTCCTTCTTTTTGAGAGGACACTGAGTGCTGTAGTGGCCCAACTCACCACACCTAAAGCACTTGATCTTTGAAATGTCCTCCTTTCTTTTGCGCTTCTCCCGTTGCCCCTTTGATGCAAGGGCGATGTCCTCATCTTCCTTCACTTGCTTCGTCCCACTGCTGCCACTGCCACTGATGGTGGCCTTCAGCAGATCATGCCTCATCTCCTCCTGTTGCAGATCAACCCACACACGTTCCCAATCTGGCAGTTTTTCTCTGCCTAGGATACTCTGGACGAAAACTTGCCATTCTTCAGAAATGCAGTTCAATGCTAATTGTACAAACTCTGTAGGTTGGGGCGTTGATCTTACTGAAGCTAGCTGATCCTGAACATCCTGAAGCCTAGTAAGGAAGGGGTCTACACACTCCTCTTTTTGCATCATCGTGCATCTCAACTTGTCCTCAAGATACATCTTCCGCTACTCGGAAGATCGTTTAGCGTAGCTAGTGCCTCCCACATCTGTCGGGTAGTATCTTTGCCAGCTATGTGAGATACCACATGATCTCGAACCCCATCGAGAATAAACCTCTTAGCTCTCGCCATCTCCTTCTCGTACTTCTTGAGTGGATTTGCATCTGCGGGTACAACTACCACACTATCGACATAAGTTTTGAGATCATGCTCATTTAGAAGGCAGGAAATTCTAGGCTTCCAGATCACAAAGTTGGAGGCTCCGTCCAACCAACCTTGATCTCTCAACCCAATTGATACCATCTCTCAGAAAAACGTTGAACTTCTTCCTCTTCTCCTCTGAGCAGTTGCCGCCTAGCTATTCGCACTCCCTTATGGAGGGAGAAATCCTGCACACAACTACTGCTGCTCAGCCGGGAAAATTCGAACTTCTTGGCTAGAAATCCTCTGAGGAAGGAATTCTCTCAATATGTGCTCTCCTCTCCTTTTGATGCTATTTAGCCAGCTGTTGCTGCAAAATGATTGCATCCCAGTTGAAGATCTGTTTTGCATGGAAACTGCTGCTACTCCCTCTGCCTCTGGTACTCTACGTTTTGGGAAATTTTATTTTTTGTCGACTCACTCAGAGAAAAATTTCCCACGAAAAACTGACCCTTCTAGCCAAGGAAATACGTTGCCCTTGAGGGTTTCGATTTGTTGCATACGCAGAAATTCGAATGGCCTCCTTCCTTTTGTGCTGAGGTCTCCGACTTACGATTTGTGCTTTGATACCATGTGAGAATTCGGTGACCCGAATCCCTACTGCAGTAACTGATTAAATTTCTCCTACTTAATTTTTGAATCAAGTTATTTACAATGTTACACAATAAACATCGAAATAAAATCTACTGCAACCTTCACAACATAAAATATTGCACAGGAGAGAAATAAACACACACACAATTACACCGTTGTTTTTGGACAAACATCCCCCAAAAAACCCACTGTGGGAAAACTGGTGTAGCAACTGAGGGTTTTATTTATTATGCAGTAGTAATATGAGTTAGATGCCCAAACTGGAAATCTGATACAGAGAAATACTGACAAAGAGATAGTGAGAAAAATCTCACTCTCACTGGTGATTCGAATTTGATCCAGGCTCTAGATGGCTGGCCCCACGCTGCCTATGCACAACCTCTGCGTCAACCTACGTAGATTTTCGTCACAGTCTTTGGGCTTTGCATCACCTCCTCCTCTGATCTCTTGCTGGTTGGAACTTCGATCCTCTGGCCCTTCAGTCTTACACCCCGACACTTGGCTCTGGAATTCGACTTTCCCAACTGAATCTTGGACTCCCTCTGAAGATCTGCGTTGCCTCTGCGTGGCACTGCGTTGCCTCTCTGAATGTCTCTCTGACTTCTCTGCCTTTCACTCCCCGGATCTGGAAAACTCTCCTCTAGTCTGCTATCCCTGCCCCTCTCTCACTGCTTTGACTTTACTAAGTCACTTCCAGCAACTCACAGCTGCTACTCAGGAAATCGACTTCCCAACAAAATCGATTTGCACAAGTGTCTCCTCCAAGTGCCCATCAAACTCCTTATAATCTCTCGTTGGAGCACCAACGACCAAGATTAAAACATAATCAAGGGCTAAGATTAACTGGGAGTTGATCCTCGTCTTCTTCTAGAAGATTCACACCTGATTTAATTAATACCCTTTAATTAACCATATTTTCTAAGTTTAGACTTAAGGAACCATTTAAAAAAGTTAATTACTTTAATTAAATCATCTCTAGGTGGAATTTTCCCAAACGATTTCTGTGTATTGGAGAATGCATGTGTCTTAGCCTCTTTGCAAAATTTCGAGGCAAGAGCACATCTGATGCTACAAAAATCAACACTTAGATGGTATATTTCTTCAATAAGTGTAGGGAGGAGCATTTACAACATTTGAAGATGGTGTTTGAAGCATCAACGAAAGATGAACTGTGCGTTAACTTGAAGAAATGTGGGTTCTTGAGGGAGGGATTGATGTGCCTTTGTTCATTGTGTCCGAGTTGGAGTCACTAATGGATACAACAAAGGTGAAGGTGATTTTGTATTGATCCATGCCATGCGATGTCAAAAAGGGTAAGGAGTTTTGATGGTATCACTAACTTCTTGATCTGTTCTTAATATATTCATTTTAAGTTTTAGCAAAGGTTTCTACCCCTTTGTCTTGCATTACTAGTTACGATAATATCTTTTGGGTTACAAAGGCTTATCATGCATTATCATAGGATGTGTCGCTTTGGGCCAAAATCCGTTACCATTATTTTTTTTGTGGTGTTTTGTTATTACCCCTTCTAGATTAGTGCTTTTATGGTATGTTCATTAACTTCCATAGTTTGAAACATCCATCTGACGATGTTTCCAATGATCCTTAATGATTGAACTCTTGAGTTGGTCTCGTTTTGTCTCATCTCAATTCTTGAAAAACTCTTCCTTTGATGTGCTTCAACTATTATTGATCAAGATGTCGTTATAGTAAGCAATTCAATGGCCTTAATGGCATTCCTTGGCCATTTCTTGGTTAATTACTTGACAATTGTCCTCTTCGTCATTTGTGCTTTAGAACATTGATGACTTTTTTGGGTGTGATCTAGTGCTTTTCATGGTCTCTTTTGCCACTTGGTAAGCCTTATTGAATTTGTTTGAGGAGTTGACTAAAGGTTGTTTTTAGGTTGCTAGGTGTTGAGTGATGATCATTAATAGACTTTTAGTTTGTTAGGTTTGGTCAATTGGCCCGTGTCACATTTTGTTTTACTCCTTCGGGTTTCACTTTGTCAATTTTTGTAGTCATTTTGACATCATCTTATTTTCAACTTTTTTTTGACATATTTGTCCTTTGAAATTTAATCTTAATCATTTACTAATTAGATTTCCCTCCTTAGGAGGCTTTTGATTCCTCAAGACTAAAAGATTAGAGACTTTGTAGCACGTGTGGAAACTCTCCTACACTTGTTTTTTGTAAATCATTTGGCTTTAGTTGACATTTCCCTTTTAACCTAATTTGCAATAGTCCTTGTGATCTTCTTTGGGTATGACAAACCTTCTTTGAGACAGTGTCTTCTAGTAGGTTTGTCTATTGGTCTAGGATCAAGTTGGTCACTTTTGGCAACAATGGTTCTCTTAGTCTCTCACCAAGGATTGATGAGTCAATAAGTTTCAACTTGTTTGCATTAATAACAAGTAAATGCCCATGTAGAAAAGTATATCAAGCTTGAAAACATTGCTTGCCATATATTGTGAGATTTTGAAAGATCCATATTGGATCTCCTTGATTTTCCAACCTTCATTCTTCAATCATTCCTTGTCGAGATACAACCACACCATGCCATTGGGTTTAAAGTGGTGAGCTGTTTTGTGTTAATGATATTGCTCTTCACAACATTATCAAGCTTTGTATATCTTTTTTTGAACTTGCCTATGGATTTGTTAAATATTTTTTATGAACATGACAACCTTTTGTTATTTGTCATTATTTTCAACAAATGAATTTGTAGTAGGTTCAAAGAATGACAGTTTAAAGGGCCATTGAGGAAAGAACCCTAGGACTATTAAATTGCAATTGATTTATCAAGTTATGGATGGCCTGTTTGTAACCATGTTGAATGTATTGTACACTTTTGTCCTATGTCTTCTGTTGTCTTTGTTTATACCTTCGTTGCAAATTTATCGTAGTCTAATTCACAACTTATGTTTGTATATTTGTGTTGATGAATTGTGATGCTCCTCAACCGTGTGAATGAATTGTGATCCTCTTTCTCAAATTAATATCCATCATGTTTCACAATGAGTTCTATAAACCATTACAAAATATTGTATCCTTGTTGGATATAATGGATGTTAGCAACCCAAATTGAACCAAAGTATGTTAGAAAAATAGATTTGTTGCTTCTTGACACAATTTTCTTGAAAGGTACCAAATCACTGAAAGTGAACAAATTTGTAAAGTGAACAAGATCACCAAAGGTGAACAAGTTTGTAAAGTGATGCAAGGTTTACTAGATGGTGAAGGGAGTGAATCAAAACGAAGGATCTTACAAATTGTTTTCCATACCGAAGAGACCTTGGGAAGATAATGGAGTTTGTTTTTGGATTACCAAAAACACAATGAAGATATGATGCAACACTTAATGTGGTTGACAAGATTTTGAGGATGGCATACATATATGCAATGTAAGAAGACCATTGACATGAGTTATTGCACAACCATTCTTTAAAGATGTGTGAATTCGTGGATTGTTGAAGACAATCACTCGAGATACTACAATTTTGAGTAATTTATGGCAAATGTTGTCAAAGAAGATGGGAATAAGGTTGTAGCGTGTTTGAGTGTATGCTTAAATCGATGAACAAACAAAAGTCATGAATCAAAGTTTGGGATTTTTTTTTTGGTTTAATTTCAGGAAAACCTCGTATGGAAACCAAAGGAATGCTACCCCACATTTGTGGATAACATCCATAATGAACTCATTGGTGTAGACTAGTGTGCTTAACCCCAAGGGATTTGAACTCTAGAACTGTTGGCATGGAATTAACCAAATCCCAGATAACATTAGCAACAATTAGTTGAGCTAACCCCTTGGGTTGAAGTTTGGGAATTTTTTTGAGATGTCTATATGGAGACAAATTGAGACAGTGGGATCATTATTAAGTGCAAGGAGAGTTTTCATAGAACATCTTTGAACATGTGGAGTGGATTTTCTTCATTCAAAATATTGTACGAGACAAGTTTGAGAAGAGTTGTGGACATAATTGATTTCCTAGTTGAAATGAAAAGGAACAACAATATACCTTTTGCAATCTAGATGGAGTGATTAAATATAAAGGTACAAAGGATATTGTGGGGGAATTAAGCAAAGTATTGTGCATATGTGTATAGGCAATGTCTTTTGAAGTGGAGATTAGGTGTTGGTCCATTTGAGGAAGGAGTACTATCATAGAGGTACATACAACAAGGTGAATGTGAAGAAGTTGGTCCATGCATGATCCAGAAAATTTCAAGACAATGCGTACGAGGTTGAGTTGTGAAAGGAGTATGACATATCATTATGTTCAGTGTCATAAATTTGTACAGGGAAGTTGACACTATCATAAATTACAATGGAGTAGAAGAAGAAATCATTATGATAACATATAGGAAGGAGTTGCTCAAAAGGAAGCCATAAGAGATTGAGTGAGTTTTGGAAGTTAAATGTTCAAGATGTTGAGTGTTGAGTACAATTGTAATTAGTGGAATGGAAATACATGCTAGATGAAGATAACACTTGTGTTTCTAAAGTTAAGTATTAATGAATTTCCAAGGAGAAGAGTAGTGTTAGTGTAGAGACATGCCATGTTTTCCTTTTATGAAGTAGATGGTGTAGGAGTATCCTTGAAAATTCCAAGAACATGGGTAGCATGCAGTAAGAAAGTGAAGTGTGAATGGAATCCCTTCTACCTTAGAGATGTCATCTATGTCCTAGGGTTGAAGAAAAACCTTGTTTTCTCAAGGTTGGAAACAAAGGTTATGATGTTATTTTCAACAGTGGAAATGCTTTCCTCAAGCCATTAAATTCTGGAGCCATGAAACAGATTGGAGTTAGGGCGAAGAACCTCTATAGGTTATAGTTTGACACAGAAGTGGTCTTGAGCAACAAAGAGATCAATGTGCATAGATTTGACCTTGGAGAGCCTTGGCATAGGTGTATGGGTCATTTTCACCATGGAGCGCTAAATATTTTGAGGGAGATCGCCACAGTACAGTGTAGATCAACATGACGCATGCAAGGGCTGCACACTTGGCAAGTATGCTAGGACATCCTTTTCTAGCAGAGACAACAGGGCCAAGAGCATCTTGGAGCTGGTACATTCAGATGTATGCAGACCATTTTCTTCTCCATCCTTGATGGGATACAAATATTATGTCACCTTTATTGATGACCACTCGAGAAAGACATGGATCTTCTTCATGAAGAAGAAAGATCAGGTCTTCTCAAAGTTCGTGGAGTTCAAAGCCTTGGTGGAGAACCAGACTGGTAGGAGGATCAAGGTGTTGAGGTTAGACAATGGTGGGGAGTACATCTCCAATGCTTTCAGGGACTTGTGTGCCAAGGAGGGTGTTAGGAGCTCATCGCACCTCATAACCCTCATTAGAATGGGGTGGTTGAGTATAAGAATCAGAGCATTGTTGGAGTGGCTAGGGCTATGTTGCATGACTAAGGGGTTTCCTATGTTTCTTTGGGCAAAGCCATGCAACACAGAGTCTTTCTGTAGACTAGGAGTCCACACAGGGTGCTAGGCAGAGTTACACTAGAGGAGGCTTTCACAGGCAAGCAGTGTGACGCGTCTCACTTCTGGATCTTTGGCAATCTTGTTTATTGCCATATATCTTCAGATAATCAGAAGAAGCTGGAGCCCACAACAGAGAAGGGCATTTTCGTGGGCTATAGCGAGACATCTAAGGCGTATGGTGTGTGTATTCCAGTATTTAGGAAGACAATGATAAGCAGTGATGTGAAGTTTGAGGAAGAGAGGGCTCTTAGGAAATCGTTAGAGTGTGAGCAAGGTGCAACCCAGGAGGAGGAGTAGCAGGCTCTCAAGCAAGAGGCTCAATCGGTTTCTCAGGGTTCATCACGACAAGTTGTTGGATAGTCCGACCAATGCGTAATTGTGGAGAATGCGCAAGAACAGGGGGAGAGAGTAGAGTTAGAAGGGCCCACTCATCGAGTGACTCCTAGTGCAAGGAGAGGACGAGCTAGGTGGGCAAATCAAATGATTAGGGAGGCTTAGGAGAGAGTTGGAGCTCCCAGCTCAACATTCAGACAGAGTAAACAACCATAGCGATATACAACGTACATGGTACTTACGACTAAGGTGATAGACTCAGAGCCTTCTTGTTACAAGGAGGCAACTTCTTAGTAGGTATGGTGAGATGCCATGGTGGAGGAATATTCCTCTATCATGCAGAATGACGTCTGGGAGATTGTGCAAAGACCAGTTGGCAAGTCAGTGGTTGGTTCACGTTGGGTGCATGGCTTCTTCAGAGTGAAAGCGGTAGTGGGGAGCGACATTTTCAAAAGCGCTCAGGTCAGGAGTGATTTTAGGATCCAATTTTATATGGTATATATTTTTATATATTTTGATGCATATATGTCAACAAAATCATGTAGAATGATGAATTAGTGATAAAAAACATAAAGACATGGATTAAACCATATAACATCATTCATCTAGTAGTTATAATCTTCATCATCTACAGGTCCACAAATTACAAGTTCTCTTTTATATAGCATGTAAGGGTGCACATAACCAAAATAGCATCGAGTGCAATCCATCTTTGAACTGAAAATACACCAACCAATAGGCTCTAGATGGCCTCTAATATCCAAAAAAATCATGCTACAACAATTACCTACGTATCATCAAAATCATTTCTTATCTTGGGATCTTTGTCATTAATATCACCCTCTAAGCATTAACATAAGATAGAAAAAACGTAGCATGTCAAGTCAAGATTTGTTTGTGTGATGGGTACATTTTTAGTAGGGTCATGATAGAGAAGTTTGACAACCAATGTCACTAACATGAAGGTACATAAAGGGCTTGGTGCTGTTGATCAAATACGAGTTTCAAACCCTAGTACATAACAAAATCCAATGGAAACATTGCAATCCCCCCAATCCTGAAATCGTGAAAAGCTGATAAGTCTAGTGGATTTTGAGTGAGATTTAAAATTCTACTTTCTCCATATGAAATCCAATGAGGTCGAAACCACTCTCAAACATCTAGAGTCATTTGACGACAATGTTAAAAATTTAAGTAAAAGGATGAAAATGAAAGACAAAGGAGAATGTCACTTTAACATTTAACCTTTAACATTTAAGAATTTAACATTACGATGAATTGCATATCAATACTAAGGCCATAGGGTTGAGCATTAGGTTGCCCCACTAAAAAAGTTCTTGTTTCTTTGAAAAAAATGCATTTGGAACGTCTTTGCGATTTTTTTGTTTTTGTTTTTTTTTATTATTATTATTTTATTTTATTTTGTTCCTTGGGTGCGGGAGCGAGCTACTGGGTTTCTCTTGATGCTCTCCCGCTTGGAGTGCGCTTCAAGAGCGGATTCGAAGGGGGGGTGCTCCCCCGTAGCTCTGGTTGGGTTTACAAGATTAAGTATGCAGTTGATGGTAGTATGGAGAAGTGTAAGGCTAGATTTGTTTCCAAAGGGTTTTCTCAGGTTGAAGGGATAAACTATGATGAGACATTCGCACTAGTGGCCTGATATTTGTCCATTAGGACTATTTTGGTGATTGTACTGCGGATGGGGTGGAAGATCCACCAAATGCACGTGACGATCACCTTCCTTAATGGAGTTGTTGAGGAAGAGCTATATGTTGAGCATATTGAGGCTTTCAACAGAACAAACATGTGTTTAGGTTGAAGAGAGCTCTTTATGGGCTGACCAACTCACACCAACGGGGCCCATAAACTCTTGGTGTTACATCTCCTCGGGTTAGGGTTTTGGTTGTCTAAGGTTTGCTCTTATTGTTCAATAATAAAAAGGCCCTTGAGCCTCATTGTAACGTAGTTCAGAGGCATGTAGCTGCCACATCTCTTCTCAGAGATAAGCTACCATCGCTCGAGCTAGTCTTATTTCCATTTTGTTTGTAAGCATATTTCAATATTTGATATTAATGAAATGAATTGTTATTTCTATTGCATCTTTGTATTTATGGTTATATTTGTAATTTGTTACGTTCTTGTTTAAATCCAGATCAGTGGTATCAGAGCAGTTTCTCTTTCTCTGTTTTTCTTTGCATGTCCCCTACGAGGTTGGGATATAAGGATTTAGGGCTTGAACTGGTCGAATCTTTGCAAGACCAACCTCGCAAATCCCAATGACCTCCCATGGCGGATGAAAAGAAAGACGAGGGGGCAGGAGATCCTATCAAAATCTTGCTCGAGGAAGCCCACTAGCGACAAAGGAACGCGATGATGGACAACTTTGCCCAGATCCTTCAGTCGCTACCCAGGGACGACACATCTACTTCTAGCAGCTACTCTGGAAGCACCACACCCTTTAAGGTACAAGTTAACTTTGACATTCCCATATTTGAGGGTCAGATAGATGCAGACGTTGTAGATAAATGGTTAAATCTGCTAGAAGGATATTTTTCCATCCATGATTTTTCCAGCCAGGGAAAGATCACCTTTGCACTTTTCAAAGCAGCCCCCCACGTCAAGGATTGGTGGTAAACCTACTGTGAGTAGAAGGATGAAAGTACGAACTCACTGTTTTCAACCGCACCCACTTGGAACTTGTTCCATAATGCCATCAAGGAGTAGTACTACCCTATCAGGAGCTATGAGGATAAATACATAAAGTGGACAACGCTGCGACAAGGAAGGGACCAAGATGTGCCGGAGTTTACCAATGTTTTTCATACCCTTCGCACAAAGTTGGGTATCAAGGATTTTGAGAAGCATTTGGTTCTCAAGTACCTCGGCTGCCTACACAGGTACATCCAGGACAAGATGGAATTCCTGGACATCTCCTCGCTCAGCACAACATACCGATATGCGGTCAAGATCGAGCAAAAGTTTAAACAGAAGAAGCAAGAATTTGGATCTGCGAATTTGGAGCAAGGGAAAGGTGCCCCTAAACCGCGAACAAAGGACAAAACCAAGGTGGGGCGGTCTAGGAGAACCCGCCAAAGCCGCAAGTAGAGAACAACGGCGCAAAACCGAAGAAAGACAAGGGAAAGTGGTGTGAGTTCCATAAGAGATCCACTCACAACACAAGTGAGTGTCGGGCCAAGCAGTCACTGGTGGCCGAGCTAAAGGCTTCGGAATCAGATGCATGTTATGACTTTGAGTTAGAACCCGACAAGGGGAATGACAAAGGGAAGCAGATTATCGATGTGGAGCCCAACGCCACCGTTGCCACCACAAAGATCTAGAAGGAGGAACCCGAAGATCCAGAGGAGGAGGAGCGCCTCATCCACTCCAAGATGTGGGTAAAGGGTTCCCCACTACAGTTCATTGTTTGACAGCGGGAGCCAAAAGAGCCTCATTTCGGCAGAGGTCGTGAAGCGGCTGGGCTTACCGACCACAACACATCCACAGCCTTACACCATCGGGTGGATTCACCAAGGACGAGATCTTCGCGTGCGCCAACAGTGCTGCCTTCCATACAACATCAAGCCCTTCACGAATGAGGTATTATGTGACATTGCTCCCCTTGATGTTGGTGATGTATTATTAGGCCAACCATACTTATGGAAGCGACACGCTGTGTATGAGTCAAGGCCTCGTGCTGTTATTGTTACTTTGGGAAATAAGTTGTACGGGATACCAGAGGTGGCATTGCTTACCGCCATCTCTTTGGTTACTGCAAAACAATGCAGTAAGCCCATTTCCAAAACCGGGAAATTTGTTTTCCTGATGATACGCCCTCATGGAAAGAAGAAGATGGGGGCCACGACCTCTAGATAGGGCCCCTCCGCACGACAATAATAGATGGACAAGGTCGTGGAGGAGTACGAGGATATCTTCACCTCTCCCACAGGGGTGCCTCTGCACTGTCAGGTTAAGCACTTCATTGATTTGACCCCAGGTGCGTCGTTGCCCGATGGACCAATCTATCGGCGCTCCATTTTGGAGAACGACGAAATCAAGAGGCAAATTGAGGACCTGCTGCAGAAAGGTCGCATCCGTTTGAGTTCATTGCCCTGTGGGAGCTCGATTGTGTTGGTACAGAAGAAGGATGGTACTTGGAGACTCCGTATTGACTACTGGCGCTGAACAAGATCACTGTCCGGAATAGGTACCTGATCCCATGGATTGATGACCTTCTGGACCAACTGAAGGGGGCAAAATATTTCAGCAAGATCGACTTGAACTATGGCTATCACCAGGTACCAATCGAACACTCCGATGTGTGGAAGATTGCATTCAAAGCCAAGGAGGGCTATTCGAATGGTTGGTTATGCCTTTTGGGTTGACGAATGCTCCTGCAACCTTCATGAGGCTGATGGATGACATCTTGCGGCCATTCACCAACTCATTTATAGTGGTATACTTGGATGACATCTTGATCTTCAACCAAAGTTGGGAAGAGCACCTCCACCACCTCCACCACGTCTGACAGGTTCTCCAAACACTGCGGCAACACAAGTTGTGTGCCAATTTGGAGAAATGCACTTTTGGCATGACCTAGGTTCAGTATCTGGGATACATTATTGATGAACAAGGGGTGCATGTGGATCCAGCCAAGATCCAAGTCATTCGGGATTGGCCAACCTAAACTACTCTGACAGAGCTCCGTAGCTTTCTGGGTCTTGCCAATTTCTATCGCAGGTTCGTGTTGGGATTCTCTCGTATCACTTGGCCCTTGAGTCAAGTCACCAAGGGAGGAGTGGAAGCAAAATTCTTTTGGTCTGAATGTCAACAGAAGGCATTCACAGAGTTGAAACATCGCCTCTACTCTACACTAGTTCTCACTTTACTAGGCTTGCAATAGCCATTTGAGATCGAGGCAGATGCCTCTGACTATGCTATTGGGGTAGTACTTACTCAACAGGGGCATCCAGTGGAATATCACAGTGAGACACTTTTAGACACAGTTCGGAAGTATCCCACTTATGACAAAGAGATGTATTCCATTGTGCAGGCTTGTCGACAATGGAAGCATTACATTTTGGGGGAGGAAACGGTCATCCACACAGACCATCGACCTCTGCAGTTCATACAGATGCAAGGGAAGTTGTAGAATGATCGCCATCAAAAGTGGTCCACATACCTGCAACAGTTCCATTTGAATATAAAGTATAAGAAGGGTGGCACCAATAATGTTGTAGACTGCCTTAGCCGACCATCGATCATGGCGTTAACCACCGTGTTCAACTCTTGTGGGCACAAGACTTCTGATTGGCCACTTCTCTACAAAAGTGACCCAGAGTTCGGCCACACATACCAGAGGCTCTTGGAGGGTCAATAAGTTCTAGATTTTCACCTCCAGGATGCCCTGCTATACCACCTGGGACACTTTTGTGTTCCTTCAAGCGAGCGAGCCAAGATAATTTGGGAAACGCACTATAGTCGGGCCGTTGGGCATTTCGGGGTCGAGAAAACAATGACAATATTGCAGAAGTATTTCTACTGGACGAATCTTTGACAGGATGTCGGGAAGTACATTAGAACCTACACTGCTTGCGCCATTGCCAAACCGACCATCAAGAAGCAAGGCCTATATACTTCGCTGCCTACCCCTAGTCGGCCTCGGGAATCCATCTCCATGGATTACATGATGGGCCTTCCTTCTACTAAGCATGGCAACGACTGTGTTTTTGTGGTTGGCGAAGATTCTCGAAGATGGCCATTCTGGCGGTCTGCAAGAAGAATATCACAGCAGAAGCCAGTGCTAAACTCTTCTTTGAACGAGTGTTGGTACACTTTGGGATCCCACAGTCTATCATCTCAGATCAGGACAGCAGGCTCCTCAGTACATTTTGGTCCAGTTTCTGGTCGATGCTAAACACCAAGCTCACTAAGTCCACAACTTTCCATCCCTAAAATGATGGCCAGACAGAGGTCGTCAACAGGATGATCGTACACATTCTGTGCATGTACAACTCAAAGCATCCACACACATGGGATGAGAGCCTTCCCTATGTCCAGTACAGCTATAATCGGGCTCTCCACAGCTCGACTGGCCACAACCCTTTTCAGGTGGGCTTGGGATTCTAGCCACTATGTCCCATTGATGTGGCCATACCATTTGCATCTATTGAAGCAGATTCGGTTCATGTCCAGTCGGAAGCGGATAAGGCAAAAAACTTCATTAAGCACATCCAACATATCCGCCAGTAGGTCCACGACATTCTGGAGAAATCAAATGCCAAGTACAAGCAACGACATGATCAACATCGGGTGCCACACAAGTTCCGGGTGGGGACAAAGTCTGGTTGTGTTTGCAGAAGGAACGCCTTACCGAAGCCTATCGTAAACTCAGACCACTCCGATATGGTTCTTACACCATTAAGGCTGTGGGAGACAATGCATTTGAGCTCAGCATTCCCCCATTCCTTGGCGTGCACCCAGTGTTCAATGTAGACCGCCTTCGACCATAATTCCTACCTTTGCTGGACACATCAGACATTGCGGAACAACTCACACCTACAGAGTTAAATCTAGATTGCATGGAGCAAGCCACAACTGATCGGATCATGGACACATAGATCAAGAACACTCGCCAGCAGAAGATCCAACTGTATCGAGTTGTCAAAGCAGGCCAACTCCTTCACCAGGGAAAGTGGCTCACTAGGGATCAAGTTCAACAGAAGTTTCCTCATCTCATGGAGGAACTCAACGCAATGGGGACCATTGCTTCCTAAGGGGGGAGGAATGATCCAGGTGGATATTGGTGGCCACCCGCCAATTCCACTTGGAACCCCACCATTGTTTCTTTCAGTTTTTCAGTTTCCTTAATTGTAGCACAATTTACTATTTTTAGCAGTTTTCAGGTCCTAAACTTCCGAAGCCGTTTTGAGGCCCTAAACGACATTTTTTTGGCAATCTATTGTCAATGATTTTCTATCTAAAATCGTTTTTTTTGTCGTAGTCCTCTGAGAGATCTTTCCAACTGGTTATCATGCGTGTCAAACGAAGATAATACGACCAAGTCGCGACCCTGAGAAGTTGGCTGTCCAACTCACCCCAACGGGGCCCATAAACTCTTGGTGTTACATCTCCTCGGGTTGGGGTTTTGGTTGTTTAGGGTTTGCTCTTATTGTCCAATAATAAAAAGGCCCTTGAGCCTCATTGTAATGCAGTTCAGAGGCATGTAGCCACCACATCTCTTCTCAGAGATAAGCTACCATCGCCCGAGCTAGTCTTATTTCCATTCTGTTTGTAAGCATATTTCAGTATTTGATATTAATGAAATTAAGTGTTATTTCTATTGCATCTTTGTATTTATGGTTATATCTGTAATTTGTTGCGTTCTTGTTTAAATCCGAATCACTTAGACCAGAGGTGAGCGAGTGGGTCCTACTCTCTATAGGAATTTCACAGGGTCATTGATGTATCTAGTGAACAAACGACTAGACATTTGCTTCGCAGTCAACTAGTTGAGCCAACCAGAGTGCATTGGGTTGCTGCCAAGCATGTATTGAGGTATCGCAAGGGCACAACAAATTATTGTTTATTGTGTAGACAGTTTGATGGAGTGAGTCTTTAGGGATTCACAAATGCAGATTGGGCAGGGGGTCCAACAAATAGGAAGAGAAGTTCAAGTTGTGCTTTCAGTGTTGGGTCAACAGTTGTTTCCTAGTTCAACAGGAAGCAAAGATCAGTGGGACTGAGCTTAGCTGAGGCCAAGTTCATGTTGCTAGTCTTCAGGGATTCACAAATGCAGATTGGGCAGGGGGTTCAACGGACAGGAAGAGAAGTTCAAGTTGTACTTTTAGTGTTGGGTCAATAGTTGTTCCCTAGTTCAACAAGGAGCAAAGATCAGTGGGACTGAGCTTAACTGAGGCCAAGTTCATGGTTGCCAGCTTGGCAACTTTTTGAGGCTACTTGGTTGAAGAAGCCACTTGTTGGGTTGTTCAGTCAAAGATTGGAGCGCATGGTCGTAAACTGTGATAATCAAAGTTGCATCAAGCTCTATGAAAATCTAGTGTTTCATGACTGCTCCATGCACATCGAGATCAGGGACCACCATATCAGAGTTTGTGTTCAAAGGGGTAAAGCCAGACTTCAGACAACATATATCTTGACCAAGGCATTGGCAAGAGGCAAATTCGTCTACTTCAGAGATAAACTGGGTGTAGCACAAAACACCTTCCTCTCTAAGAGGGAGTGCTAATTGAAGTTAGAGATGGAAGGTCTCTGTGAAATTTAGAAGTGCGCTAAATTTGCTAGTGGAACCCATGAGTGAAGCTAAAGTGCAATTATACTTTTTTTGTGTGTAAGTTCGGCAACAATGAGGCTACATCATGGTTGTCTCCAAGAACAACACCCGAATAGGGTGGGGAATTGAACCGGTGTCTTAACATCTAGGAGTGCCTTAATAGCGCACCCAATCACCATCTATCCAAGACCCTGTGGACTAGGCGCAGTTATACTTTCTCTTATTTTTGACTTGGGAAAATTTTCTATTTATACTATAGCCAAAAATAGTAAATCGAACTCAGCCATGCATGAAGATTTAACCTCAATTCGACTTGAGTTTAGTGAGGCAGTTCGACTTGAGCTCAAAGAGTCAGTTTGACTTGTGTTCAAGGAGCCAGTTCGACTTGAGTTCAAGGAGTTAGTTCGCTTGAGTTGAGGAGCTATTTTGATTCTATAAAGAGGAAGGGCGCAGACTTGGTAATCATGTGATTCTGCACTAGAGAAACGTGTGTGTTTGAGCTCAGCAAAGGAGTTTCCAGTTCAGCGTGTGAAGGCAGAGAAAGAGGTTGAATAGCCTCAAGAGATTTCTAGAGCCAGAGCTTATCACTTTTAAGGCCAAGTTGGCTTGCGCAGAGAGGCAGTCTTAGCCTGTACAGTCCGTACACTGCGCATGAGAGAGTCTGAGTTGATCAAGGGTGCACAGATCAGTGTGTTGAGGATCAGTAAATTGTGAGGGAATTTTTCCCAGTACCTTGTAATCAATTTCTGAGATTTTGCTGAGCAGATTAATAAAAACACACAAGTTGGCAGGTTTTCCCCAGTTGGGGTTTCCTGGGTAAATTCTGGTGTATTGTTTATTGAGTGCTTGTGTATTCGTGAATTTATTTTCCACTGCTATTATTTGTTAGAATACTCAGCATATTTAGTAAAAGGGTTTGGAGTTCAGTTTTCATTTTTCCTCATCTCAGAATTTTTATTAAATTAGCAGCTGAGTATTAGAAAGCTAACAATAAGTTCTACCCACTGTCACATTAGTGGAAACTCGCTTCACTTTAGGCCGGCTCTCCCTCGACCCAAAGGGGTTTTCCTTGGATGAGATCTCTAAATCAATCCTTATTAACCCAAAAAAATAAAATCAGATTTGGCTGTCCAGTACTTTATAATTTGCAATGAATATATGGTCGTGGATTCAAGTAGAATAGTACCTAATCCTTGGGCAGTGGGTCAAAACACTTTAAGACTTGGAGAATTCAACAATAAACAATGTTCAACCATTAATGATTCTTATCAGCAGTCTTTCTTACTGATATGAGTTCTATGAAATCACTTTTCAGCCAACATACCAAGTTCATAAAGATGCTATGATATCTTTACAATATATTTGTTCATCACATAACATCAGAATCTGATTAATGAAGTAAAAGACAACTTTATATTAGAATAACAGCCCAAGTTCGAAGCATAATCCAGTCCTGAAATTTATTGACCTTGGGAGGACAACAAGTCATTCTTCAGGTCTCTTATTCTGTTAAATAGACCATATAATGGGAGCAAAATTTACAGGATAGAAAAGAGGAAACAAGGATATAGTAACAGCCTTGCAAGTGAAGATTACAGCCCTAAGTATTTTGTCAATGAAGCTTCAAACCTGCACAAGACATATTCAAGTATAGCCCAATGGTCGAGGGATTTTTCTACAATGAAAGCACACTCTGCAGATGAGGATGTGGCTCCCGTCTGGTAGTTCCATTTACAGCCCATATAATTTTCTAGAAACTCCTAGTGCAACTTGTTCTAGAAACTTTCAAGTAGAGATACCTCTAGAAGAGGTTCCAGATACTTCTATGTGTGGTGTCCTCCCTTTTATGTGAAGAATAGTGTATTCTAGATACGTCTATGTGGGGTATTCTCCACTTATGTGAAGAAAAGTGTTTTCTAAAGACATCTATAATGGGTGCTTCTTCTAGAGGTTTTTTGATTAAATTCTGATAAATAATCAAAATAATACTCTAGAAGTTTATGGACCGATCATGAAATAAGTTCTAGAATTATCTTGAAGGTAAGGCACTTTTCATGAGAGATCTTCTAGCAAATCTTTAAAATAACAATAGAAATGCCAAAGGTACTAGTGTCTTCTAGACACTTTTCATGTAGAGTGCTTCTCACAGAATGGGCTCCTTGACTTTCAATTGTGTGCTCATGTGCTAGGTTTTCTTGTTCATGCCTCCAAATATGCAACTCTTGCCTTGATGAGTGTGAAATGCCTCACAAGTATCCTTAATGAAAAATATATAGAAGATTCATGCAAAGGTGAATCATTACGGCATGTGCAAAGTTGCGTGCAAATGTGTGACCTCATCACTCTAACACGACTTAAAAGATAGAACTATCTCCCAATTGTGTGAAAAAAAGACAAACCAAGTTACCAACATATGATTTGTGGCATGTGGTTGAAAGAATGCATATTGAATTTTCTATTTTTGGGTGCTAACATGTGTAATAGTGAAGGATTGGGAGAGGCTTTTGGTGTCCAATGAGGATGTAATGGGTTGAGGCAACTCGAGAGCTTGAGGTTGTTTGTCGGCATTAGAGCCTTTCCTGCTGATGGCAGTCCACTCGTCCTATCCAACGTTCAAGGTGTCTAGGGGCTTGGTTCGTGTGATGAGCTTGAGACCCCTTGAGGATTGCATGTTGAGGTTTGACCATGAGTGGGCAATCTACAACTCAATATGTCGAGCTTTGACAACATAAGCAAGTATTTAGTAAGTTAATATAATGAATACTTTTGGTGTCCATTTTTTCTTGGATATTGATAGATTGTCTTGGGTCCTAGAGAAATTAACTGAAATGCAAATCCTCTTTTTAGGTCTTCCATGGAAAACCCTATTGCACTCATGGCATATGAATTACCCTTAGGGCTGAGTTAATATTTCCAAAAAATAGTGCAAGCTTGTGAATTCAGTACACACTAGGAAGTGTTGTTGCGCTGAAGCCTTTGTAGAGAAATCCTCTATCTAGTGTGAACAAACAACCAATGTATTCTTAGATGATGGTAGGGAGCTCATGGCCTCCCTAAACTTGGACATAAAACTTCTTGGTCGTGTTTCTAATGCTTGTGATACACTGGTCAAAGGGCTTCTAGGCTTCTTGGACACAAGCTCTGATCATGTTTTTAGATGGGATGTGGCCAATAGAGCATCCGATTAGGGCATTGCTAGAACAATTTAACTAGCTTCATTGTGCTGAGAGGTGCTCTCCAGCCTAGTATTGTAGAGATGTTGTAATGTCTTGTCCCATCCTGGTTAACATTTTGACTTTAGTAAAATTACATAAAAATAAAAATAAATAAAATAAAATAACATATTAAAATGGTCAATTTACCATCGATGGTTTTTAGACTCTAGATTTTGAATATAATATTTTAAAATGTAATATTTTTATTTTAAAAAATAATATAATAATCTTTAAGATAATATTTTTTAATCTTTTTAATAAAATTCATTTTTTAACTCGGTGAAAATAAAAAATAAAAATAAAATAACCATATGTGAATTTTTTTTACTCGGTCAATGTAAAATAAAATAAATTAAAAAGCAACGTTAAAACAAAAACAACTTCATGGTATTGACCCGTGGTATGAGAGCCCATGGTATTCATGTGGAATATAGCCTCTTTAAACGGGGAAATTAAATGAGCTTAGATCCATCTTCACTATAGATTTACCAAGCGCTGAGAGGGATCAAATCTCTTATTACTCTAAAGGAGGTTTGCATCTTGAGAGATTGATCCCTTTCGGCACTTGGTAGATCCAGAGTTAAGATGGATCTAGGTTGGTTATATTCATCAACGAAATACTAACTCAATGAATACAAGAGGAACAGACTCATTACTTCTTGGAAGACCTCAAGGACAAACTTGTAGGTCTTCTTGGGTGCTGTTTTCTTTTGCTGTAGTGGTAGTGCTAAGAAAAGATAAGATAATTTTATTAATGTCCAACAAGTGACCATAAATAGGCCAAATGAATTGCTAGGTACATCAAAAACAATACATAGTGAGAGTGCAAGTGCAACTCTTATAAAGTATATCTTTAACCTTCGAGGTCTAAGACCTAGAATGTAAAGTTTATCTTCTAAGAAATAAAAAGATACGAAGTCAGGCGTCCTGGAGAACAAAGTATTCCTACTAGGAGCTCGAGAATTGAGAGAAATGTCTTAAGTGGAGGTGCTTGGAGAATGTGGTCAAGGTGTAGGGGAGCCATCATTTATGGGTGAGGAGGAGGACCATTGTGGCTAAATCATCTTGTATGGTTCATTCCAATACCTTGTCAAGCTAATAGGAAAGGCTTGATTATTGACAACAAATTACAAGGTCCAATGGTGTCATGTCCCTTTTCAAACGCATTTGTAACAGGGTGCTACTATACAATTCTGCACAATTTTGGCTAAGGAAGAGAACCCATAATTTTCGACTTAGGGACTTGGGAGGCAATTCGACTTTATTTGGTTGCTAGTGGAATGTGGGGGCCACCCACATGGGAGTTCGAATTGGCCCATTCGAATAGCTTGGAGGGAAAGTCGAATAGGTGGATGGAGGGGCCCACATGAGGCTAGGGAGGCCCAAGGAGTTATAAGGAGGGAGCAACTATCATTGTGGATTCATTCTTACACCTTGCCATCAAAATTACTTGATTGTTCGCTTTGCTGTTTAGTTGAGTCAACCGACTGTTTAACCACAAATCTCTGAAGCGGGAGATTCAACCTCTACTTCGGAGGACCATCCGTGCCCGCCTTAGAGAGGTAGTTCCATAAGTATTTCAAGTGTTCCAGGAGTGTGTTACATCACTACCATTCAACTACAACAGGGAGTGCATATTTCTGGCTAGCTGGAGAATACGCAAGAGGAGTTTGGAGCTATCAGTGATCAAGACTTTGTCGGGAGAGTTAGAGGATTGGAAGAGCAGCAAAGGGCCAACCTTTCTTGCGAGTTTGGAGCCAGTGGATACAACATCTCCGCTGTTCAATTTACAGTTACCTGGGCCTGTGCAGAGAACCATCACTAGGCTCACGTTGGAGTTGGAGGAAGGAATTGTAGAGCTGGAGTTGCCCGAGAGAAGAAGGAGATCACTTGGAGGGCCATTTGAGGAGGATTGTTGGAGTTGGGAGAGTAGAGATCGATAGGATCAGTCACAGCAACAAAATTCGAAATTGGAGGAGGGCCAAGCTATGAAGGGTCAATTTTTGAAGGTTGGAAACAAGGGAAACCTTTTCTGGGTTTTGGGCAAGGATCACATTCCTAATTTATAGAATTTTCTGGATAGATCTAAGGGGTCAAACAACGGTCCCAACTTAGCCAACAATTAGAGGAGCTAAGGGGAATTTGGGCCAAAATTCTGAGGTCAACATTTGGCCAATTCCTTTGTGGGTTTTCCTGCATTTAGGCCAAGGAGCAAGGCGCTGAAATCTCATAATCCTCTGAGCACGGGAAGCAGTGATTCTAGCCCTTCGAAGTCAGCAGATAGAGCAGTTTTTTTGGGTCAACGCAATTCAGTTTGGTGCAACAGTTGTAGCAACCTTCAGTTCAACAAATTCTCACCTGAGTTTTGTCATGCTTGTCCATTGAGACAAGCCCAGGTGCACCATTCTATTTTACTATTGTATTTGCTCCTGAAGAAGTAATAAAATGGCCCAATAGTTCTCTATTTCCTGTGTTTCCATGGGTGCTTAATCTATGTTTCGGTTTTTTGATTGCTAGATTGTTTGCATGCTTTGTATATCACTTAGATTCTTGTTTAGGAACATTATAGTGGTATCAGAGCCATAATCTTGGCTCAGCTTGTGGGAAAGATTAGAATCAAACAACGTGGCAGTCACATGGAATGAGGTGATGAGGATACAACAAATAATGATTGATGTGGGGAAGAAGTTGATTCATTCCTTAGTTGGGAATCTGGACATGATTGCAACTGATGTGGAGTTATTGGGGAAAATTGGAGGGCATACCAGTCATTGGGTCATGGCATTCAGGAGTCCCTCTCTTTTTGGGAATTTTGTGAACTAAGGGGTATGCACAAACCAATGGAGATTCAGTGGGATTTTGCAGGGATGATGAGAAGTACTAAGAAAAAAGATGAAAGAGTAGTTGAAGGGGCCATGGTTGGCAAAGAGATAGTTGAGAATACACCCATTGATGAGGCGTCATCCATTGATGTGGTATTTGGGGTTGTGACCGAGTTATCATGTGATAACAATGCATCACAAGTTGGTGAGGTCATGGAAGACAACTTCACTGTTGTTGAGGAGCTGATAGGTATAGAGGCCTCTAGATCTATGACGGAGTTGCCAAATGATAGTCACCTAGAGTTGACTGGTGAGCATATCGTGCATATTGGGTTGTCTGTGCAGGAGCAGTCGAAGGCTCATGTTGAGCGCGTGATGTGCAGCCATCCCTTGGGCTAACCATTGATGAGGGGCAACATAGAGGTCACGCGTTGGGTTTTCAACACTGTTCACTTCAGAGGCCCACTGGTGGGGTCTATAGCATTATCAACCCACCCTTATGCGTTGGATTGAGGGAGACCGAGTTGTCTAGACATACCCGAGGGGGTGGACAGGTTAGCTTGACTGAGCTGAGCATGATACCACATCAACTTGGAGGGCTTGTTCCTTCCACAGAGGATTACACATTCGATCTCTCCTTTGGGATTGGATGGCGAGAGGTATTGAGATGGTACTCTATGGAGTAGGTTAGGTGGTTGGATACATCCATGGCCACATGTAAGCAGAGGCCATGAATTATGAGAGGGACTTGAGGCCGGGAATATTTTTGTGATCCAGGTGGGATTTTCCATCACATCATAGAGCTGGAAGGTGAAGGTAGTAGCTACGGGATGGGTTTGATGCTTGAGTGCACCCACTTTTTTAGATCTCCATTAGAGCCCCAATCAGCACTAGTGACAAGATGGTTTGACAGGCGAGCAGATAGATTTCATGAGCTGTCTTGGCATATTGACGGTGCGTGGAGTCACAGGGTGACTAGCTTACTCTGGCAGAAGCTGGTAGGAAGAGGTGGCATTGACAGGCCATTAGACAAGGCATTGTATGGAGAGCGTGCTCTCTTACTAGCATATGGGACGTAGGGGCTATTGGGGATAGGCACAGTAGTGTCATTTCCGTTAGGATGTGGGGCGTCGGGCCACTTAGGTCTTTCAGAGCAGATGGGGGCGATGCAGCCCACATCACAGAGGGCGTACTAGCAGAGAGGTCGATATTTTGGCCCATGCAAGATACTGTATGTTACAAGGTGGTACGATAGTGGGCAGTGGTACACTGGGCTACACAGAGTTATGTCATGGGGTCTAGTGTTATGGGGAGGGACACAGTTTGATGCATACAAACCCAATGTTAGGCCATAACATCCAGTGGTGTGCGAGGCTATGGAGCGAGGAGCAGGGGCTTGTAGAAGTGCATGGAGATGCAGGGTGGTGCGTCATAGTATGTTGGACTGCGCTGCGGAGTAGGAGTACCTCACATCACATTGAGTACATGCGGGGAGTGACAGGTGCATTGACACATGAAGGACCCAGGCTGGTACAAGATGGCATAGTTGTAGCCGAGGGTATCCAGCGATGTACAGGGTTAGGCCATGGTGTACAGTGGCATGTCCAGGAGTACTAGGATGATCGGTGGCATGCAGGGGTGTAGAGTGCTGCACAACGAGGTCATGGAGTGTTGCCTCCAGGGAGGCCCTTGGACGGAAACACCGGGCATACCTCTGGGCATAGTTCACCCAAGATCAACGGGGATATAGATGAGCGATACTTGATGGTATCTGCGAGGACTCACACGCCTGACCCTCTTCTACATCCCTCAAGGGCGCAGTTGATTTTGCTGTCGACGTTTTGCGCTTTAGGCATGAGCCACGGGGGACGAGGAGCTCAACCGAGATATTTGGATGAGACTCAGTGCACTAGGGGGTAGACTTTTGAGCAGTGGCATTGGGTTGGTGCGTTAGTTGATAGCCACAGGTTGGTGGATGAGGTGATCATCTGCAGGGGTGGCATATCGTTCATCATCGAGCCTACGTCTAGGGATCTAGTCCCGAATTAAAATTAAAAAAAATTAAAAAAATTAATTAGAGTTATAAAAATAAAAATAAAAAAATAAATAGAGTAAAAAAAATCCAAAAGAAAAAATAAATAAATAAAGTTTTGAAAATAAAAATAAAAAGAGAGAAAAAAAAATTTAGACCTAAACAATATATATATATATATATATATATAGATATATATATATATATATAGATATATATATACACATACAAGGAATGAGTACTGATAAGCTACATGGTGAATCAATGACGAGATGACAGACACTAAGTGAAGAAAACCCCAGCATTAAAGCTTTGAGGACAAAGCTTACGAAGGGAGAGGCTATGTTATGAATATAATTCATAACAATTAGATAAATAAAATAAATATAAATATTAAATAATTAAATATTATTTAGGTTAAATAGTCATTAAATTAAGTGAAAAGGCAACTAAAGGTCACCTGTTGAGTACAAAAGCAGGGCCTCATTGTAATCTTATATCATCTAATACAATTTTATATATTAATAAATTATTATTATTAAAATACCTCTCCTGTATTTTTAACAATTAAATCTTTAAGCTATCAGTTTTTGTGCTTCAGCATAGTTTTTATGCTACAGATCCACATACACTGAGTCGATTACGAGTATGAGATACCCATCTTTTGGTTGCATTCAGGGGGTAGCTCTTTGGCACATGTGGATTCCAGCGATCTCGGTACTACATAGTGGCAGGCACAGGGCAGATTGGCATACATCAGATTAGCCCACGATATATGGAGCCTATATAGTGATCACATGCAGGGACTAGAGATGAGGGCCAGAGGGATTCCATCGATTGTGAGGGCTATGCCACAACAGGTCTGGCTATGGGATGCGTGGATTCAGTTGATCGATAGATCGTGATGAGCGGAGTCGTGGCAAAGAGTGATATAGTTCGCTCTTGGAATGACACATGGGGGTTCACAGAGGGTTTCATCATATGGGGAGGCAGGCATTCTCTGTTGCTGCACAGATTCAGAGTTAGATTTGGATGGTAGGCCTAGGTGCCATGGAGATGCCTAGGTAGGATGTGTCTCGCCTCTTTCAGTATTCCACAATCAAGTTCCAGGGGAGGAGGATATTGATTGCACACGATGGGGAGTATGACATATTCATAGTAGCGCAGCGTCCGCATGGTGGCACCACTATGGGACTAGCAGGGAACTGGGGCATCACAACTCTTCATAGCTCAATAACGTTTAGGGATGTGCTGACTACTACAGGGGGAGATCATACAAATCTTCCATTGGGCTTTAGCGAGTCACTGATGGAGCAGGGGACTTCTGGTACTTTCATTGGGCAAGATAGTGAGTGGAGCGAGGGGAGCTTCATGTTGGACAGGATTGCCTGGGATCCTGGTATTGAAGGATTCTTCCATATCAGGACAGTGCAGAGGTCAGGCACGATCCAGTGGCACATCTGGGACCTTGGCACATTTTGCAGTGACAGTGGGGAGCAACAGTTAGAGAGGTTTCTTGCTTAGGCATTGCTTGAGGACAAATGATTTTTGGTGCATTGGAAGAGCTTGCCGGATGAGGATGCCACCTGGGAGGGTGAGCACATTTTGGAGCACCTAGCTGTGAGGTTGCTTGAGGGCAAGCAACATTTGGGAGGGGAGGACTGTCATGTCCCTTCTCAAACACATTTGTAATAGGGCGCTGCTACACAATTCTGCACAATTTTGGCTAAGGAAGATAACCCATAATTTTCGACTTAGTTTGCAAGCTCATATGGTTTACCCTTTTGGCTTTTATATGGTGGGGTTTTCCCGGTACACTGATATTCATTCAATGTAGTTTTTTGTTCTGTGATGTCCTTATTTGTTTGATGAAGTAATATATGCAGCTTTTAAAAAACACATTGCTATTTGTAAGTCTGATATCATAGACTGGTCTTTGATGAAAGAAAAATCATCCTTTCTTATTATCATATAACATTAATGGCTGGGAATTTTTTCACTTGACAAATTTGCAAAGTTGTATAGTTCCATATGAGGACTTCAATATAAGCTATTCAATTTTCTAGTTTGTGCAGAGAAGGCCTTGCAGGACGCTAATATTTGTCCTCTTGTTTTGACAGCTAAGTTACTTGTGAAGCAGCATGACACAGGCCTTAATACTTAAAAGAATGTTCTGAACACCTGATTCTTATTTGATGCCTTTTGATGGGCTAGTTGGCAACGCTTTTGTAAGCATGCCCATGTTTTCCATATTGTGGGCATGATTACGGATTCACAAAGTCTGGAGGGTAAAAGCTGTTGTGCAGGCATACATGGGGCCTCTGGCTTCCCGGATTCCCAGTGTGATGGATGTTGTTCTCAGCCTGGAAGCAGCATTACAGTTGGATTTGGAACTGATCTGCTAGATGGGAGGAGTAATTCTTGTAATACGAGTGAAATCGTCTTGCATGTGGATCTTAACCTGGATCCCTCTGAGGATTTAGGTCATCAGAAACTCCCAAAAGTTGTGGCTACTAGTAGGATGGAAGGAAGCTTATCCAGTTCATGTGTAGTCTCACGTGGTAGGAATTTTGGTGTTAATCCCCTTGACATGTCTCTAGACCACATGAATGCGAAGAGTTGCATACCAGGTTCCATAAGAGGATCTACGAGTTTTGTTGCAGGGCAAGATAGGAGAGATCGATTGCTTAGTTTATCTGCGTGTGCTGATAGCTTTCAGTTAAAGCAGAAGAGAACACAGAATGGGGTAAATCTTAACTCCAGCGGTTCAACTGAGAATGCTGTTCAGCAAGATGAGCATTTTGTTTCTGATGCTCAAACTCCCGGAAAGCCATCTTTGGATTCAGCAATTTTTGAGGAAAGATCTAGGGAAACATCATTGAAACAGAACAACTGTGTCTATAAAAGAAGAAAGGTCAGACATTCTGAAACTCTTGTTCGAGAACATATGAAGACAGCACTGATAAAAGGAGCTGCACATATAGGCGATATTGGTTCCAGTCCACTCACACAACTTGAAAAGAATCAAAATTTATTAGAAGCAAATATTATTTGCAAGAGGCAGAACAAAAGAAGTGTTGCTGGTCCTGAGACATTGTATCCTGAGAAGAATGGTTTTTCAGAAACTTATCTGAATGGCAAGAGAAATGGTAAGAGGTCCATTGTGAATGATCAAAATATTGATTCAGAGAATGATGGAAACTTTTCAGAGGAAGAAATTCTGAAGAGGGATGATAAAAGGTATGCTATTTGTACATCAAACATTGTTATACAGCCTGAATATTCAGTGGAAAGTAGTCTTTCCAGAAAGTTTGTAAATGAAAATTGTTTAGGCAATCTTGGTGATTGTAAGGTGCATACTTTGTCATTTTATTCCAATTCAGACAGAAAGGACACAAATAATGAGAATGGTGTTGAAGATACTTGTGAGAGCAATTTTACTACAGGATATTGTGCAACCTTTCCCAACCAAGGTAGCCCATCTCCGAAAAAATTAACTTGTAAAATGGGGAGAATCATAGATACCACCCATGGTGAGATTTGTGGGTCAGGTGCGTGTGCATCTTATTGTATGGATGCTACAGAAGTTGCAGAGGAAAAGGATCCTGAAAGGGAGTGGTGCATATCCATTTTGAAAGAGTCTAACTTACTTGCTTATTTGTCCTCTGAGAATGCTGCAGCTATGGAACATCCAGGTGTTGTAGGTGATGGCAAATGCAATAAAAAGTGCAAAGTATGTCGCACTTTGGAAGATTCAACTTCAACCCTGATATGCGATATGTGTGAGGAGTCTTTTCACATGTCTTGTTGCAATCCCAAAATAATATCAATACCTACGAAAGATAATTGGTACTGTACACCATGTAGGAAAAAGAGAAAGAGACCAGTGATAAAGTACTCTATTGAAAGTAGAGAAAATGAGTATGGACGGAAGTTCCGAACAGGGGTCCTAGACAAAGGTGTTCATGATAAAGTTGCCAATGAGAAAGGAGGTGACATTCTTTGGCGTATGCTTCAAGATGATGGTGCATATACAACTCAGGTTCGTATTGGGAGTGAATATCAGGCGGATGTACCATTATGGACAGGCAAGGTTACAGAGTAAGTTGAAAGTTTAAAATTGTGGCATATGGCATTCTACTAATTTTCTTTTCCTGGGGATTATGCTGAATAATATGTATAGGCCACTTTGAACTACTTGTGGTTGTTTTTAATTTGAGAAACTGTATTATTATATTTTCCTTTTATGATTGGAATCTGCGGAGCTATCATGTTCTTTTTGTTTGAAGTTTGCATTCCATTTGCTTGTTTTGTGACGTCATGTTTTTCATATTTTACTGTGAAGTTTCTTCTTTGTTCATTTTATCATCTGGGAGAAACCCTGCCTCAGGTTTACCAGTTCAAATCAACAAACTCTGAATTATTTATCGTGATCCCATCATAAACGATATTCTTGTAAATAGTACCCAAACATAATGTATGTACGGAAACAAATTTTGAAATGAATACTTTATTTGGAAGATGGTCAGCTGACACTTCTGATAATTTATGCTTGGACTTGTCTTTTGATAACAGTGTTCTGCTTCTAACATATCTGAATCTTCTTTTCACTGTTTTTGCATGATGGAATAAGATTTAGTTTTAGTTCTGTATGCTTTTCGAATTGCTTTAACATATATCATGTGTTGTACTCAAGGATTTAGTGAACTGCATGTATAAATACTTGGAAAATATTTTACCCAAAAGCAATATCTTTTGAAAATGAATCTGTAGAAAAAATTTGCCCTGAAATCACTGCCCAGTCTATGGATGTTAATCAGAAATTATTTTTTCAATTCTATTTAGCAATGCCGTGTTGTGCAAGTGACCCGTTCCTCATATTTGCTATTAGCGATTTTTTATAACATCCTCAAATTGCAAAAATAGATACTTCTATGGTGCTTCTTTTGATATGCTCTTTTTTTATTTTCTCAAATTTTGAACAAGTCTTGAATTGATATCTGTGGCTGCATGAATTGGACCACAATAGTTCCCAAACAATTTCCCTGTGCTAAAGTGCGATTGTCCAGTGTGCAAGCATCCAAATGCAATTCTTTAAAGGGGTAGATGCTGAGAATATTACTGCTGTCAAATTGTTGTGGGGAAATGGCAATTTGAAAATCAATTAGGGATTCCATCTTCCATCGATGCAGAAGGCTTCTTTGTCTTTTAAACAATCTGGAAGGCCTACGATAGCTACAAGTATTTAATCGAAGGGATCAGGAATGAATCCATTCTAGTAAATCATTGAATGACATATTGTTGTGCCAAAAGGCACTTTATACAGCCCAGTATGAGGGAGATGTGTAATTCCTTCTGTGCTCAACATAGACATAGACTAAGACATTTGCCACATTTAAAAACATTATTAACAGCAAAAAATATTTCAATGTTGGTGATAAATAAAATATTTCAATTTCCACTTCATATAAAATAATTTTATATCAGCTTTATATATATATATATCTATATATATATATATATATATATAGAGAGAGAGAGAGAGAGAGAGAGAGAGAGAGAGAGTAAAAAAGATCTTATTGGGCCAAGAGATGCTTTCTACTTCCCAGTATGTAGGGGATGTGCATTTCCTTCGTTTCTTAACATGGAGTTGACATGTGGAATTTTGATGTGGGGCTATAAATAAAGATTTTAGTGTGCACATGAAGTAAGATATCAATACCAACTTTTTATAAAGCTATTGTGTTGAGATATCAAGGGGCAGCTAAATTAGTTGATCTCTCAATCTTTGATAACTATTTGTGATGTTATTTTGTAGTGTTCCTAAACAGAAATATAAGTGATATACAAAGCATGCAAACAATCCAACAATCAGAAAATCGAAGCCATTTTATTACTTTTTCAGGAGCAAGTACAATAGTAAAATAGAATGGTGCACCTGGGCATGTCTCAATGGACAAGCATGACAAAACTCAGGTGAGAAAATGTTGAACTGAAGGCTGCTACAACTGTTGCACCAAACTGAACTGCGCTGTTCCAGAAAACTATTATGTCTGCTGACTTCGAAGGGCTGGAATCACTGCTTCTCGTGCTGAGACAATTATGAGATTTCAGTGCCTTGCTCCTTGGCCTAAACCCAGAAAAACCCACAAAGGAATTGGCCAAATGTTGACCTCAGAATTTTGGCCCAAATTCCCCTTAGCGCCCCTAGATGCTAGCTCAGTTGGGACCCTTGTTTGACTTCTTAGATCTGCCCAAAAAATTCTATAAAATTAAGAGTGTGATCTTTGCCCAAAACCCAGAAAAACCCAGAAAGTAATTTGGCTGGTCTAGACTTCTGAAATTCAACTCCCTTGAGGCTCAGCTTCACCTACAACTGCAAAACTCAGCTCGCTGGAATTTGCTTGTAAATCCTCCTGGAAGTGGACCGAATGTGCTGGGCTGACCTCTGCTATCAATCCCCTGACTTCCCGAATGGGCTTCCGGCCTATGGCACCTGCTCCTTAGCTCCATGAAATTGCTGGACTGGCCCTTTGCGTTGTTCCCAAGCCCAGTAATTCGAACTGCTTGGATGCTGGCTCTGCGGGTTTCGAAACTCAAAAGAAAGGTTGGCCCTTTGTTGCTCTCCCATTCCTCTAACTCTCCTGACAAATACTTGATCATTGATAGCTCCAAACTCCCCCTGCGTATTCTCTAGCTAGCCAGAAATACGCACTCCCTGTTGTGGTTGAATGGTAGTGCTGTACCACACTAATAGAACTCTTGAAATACTTATGGAACTGCCTCTCTAAGGCGGGCACGGATGGTCCCTCGAAGTAGAGGTTGAATCTCTCACTTGAGAGATGGCTAAACAACCGATTGACTCAGGTAAACAGCAGAGTGAACAATCAAGTAATTTTGATTGCAAGGTATGAGAATGCATCCAAATGAGAGCTGCTCCCTCCTTCTAATTCCTTGGGCTTCCCTAGCTTCATGTGGACCCTTCCATCCACTTATTCGACTTTCCCTCCAAGCTATTCGAATGGGCCAATTCGAACTCCCATGTGGGTGGCCCCCACATTCCACTAGCAACCAAATAAAGTTGAATTGCCTCCTAAGTCCCTAAGTAAAAAATGATGGGTTCTCTTCCTTAGCCAAAATTGTGTAGCAGCACCTTATTACAAATGTATTTGAGAAGGGACATGACAGTCCTCCCCTCCCAAATGTTGCTTGCCCTCAAGCAACCTCACAGTTGGGTGCTCCAAAATGTGCTCACCTTTCTAGGTGGCATCTGCATTCGGCAAGCTCCTCCATGCACAAAAAATTTCTTGATCTCAAGCAATGCCTAGGCAAGCATGGTAACTGTTGCTCCCCATTGTCATTGCAAAATGTGCCAGGGTCCCAGATGTGCCACTGGATCGTGCCTAACCTTTGCACCGTCTTGATATGAAAGAATCCTTCAATACCAGGATCCCAGGCAATCTTGTCTAATATGAAGCTCCCCTCACTCCACTCACTATCTTGCCTAGTGAAAGTGCTAGAAGTCCCGTGCTCCATCAATGACTCGCTAAAGCCCAATGGAAGATCTGTATGATCTCCCGCTGCAGTAGCAGACGCATCCCTAAAGGTTATTGAGCTGTGAAGAGCTGTGATGCCCCAGCTCCCTGCTAGTCCCAGAGTGGTGCCGCCATGTTGACGCTGTGCTACTATGATTATGTCATACTCCCCATCGTGTAGTTAGTATCCTCCTCTCTTGGAACTCGATAGTGGAATACTGAAAGAGGCGAGGCACATCCTGCCTGGGTATCTCCATGGCACCAAGGCCTACCCATCCAAATCTAACTCCGAACCTCTGCAGCAACAGAGAATGTCTGCCTCCCCATATGATGAAACCCTCTGTGAACCCCCATGTGTCATCCCAAGAGCGAACTATATCACTCTCTGCCACGACTTCGCTCATCACGAGTGATCTATCGATCAACTGAATCCCTGTATCCCATAGCCAAACCTGCTGTGGCATAGCCCTGTCAACAGATGGAATCCATTTGGCCCTCTTCTCTAGTCCCTGCATGTGATCACTATATAGGCTCCATATATTGTGGGCTAATCTGATGCATGATAATCTGCCATGTGCCTGCCAATGTGTACTACCGAATATTGTTGGAAGCCATGTGTGCCAAAGAGTTACCCCCTGAATGCAACCAGAAGATGGGTATCCGATACTCGTAATCGACTCAGGGTTTGTGGATCCCTCCTGTCCCTGCTGAATGCAACCAAAAGATGGGTATCCGATACTCATACACGACTTAGGGTTTGTCGATCCCTCCTATCCCTGCCAACAGTGAACCATCTCCCCTGGGTTTGCCATGTGCTTTCTCGCTAATGTGCAAATATAAGGTTTGGAGCCCAGAGACATATTGGGAAACTACCTGAGTCGTACCCGATATCCTTTGCTCATGCATGGTCTCGACATGCCTTGAGAAAAGAGTGACACATGTCTACCTCGTGACTAGTTCCCTAGACGTAGGCTCGGTGATGAACGATATGCCACCCCTGCAGATGATCACCTCATCCCCCAATCTGTGGCTGTCAACTGACGCAACAACCCAATGTCACTGCTGAAAAGTCTCCCCCTAGTGCGCGGAGTGTCACCCAAATATCTCAGGTGAGCTCCTCGTCCTCCGCTGCTCATGCCCAGAGTGTAGAAAGTCGACAACAAAATCGACTCCGCTCGTGAGGGATGTAGAAGAGGGTCAGGCATGTGAGTCCTCGCGGATACCATCAAGTATCGCTCTTTTGTGTCCCTGTCGATCCTGGGTGAACTACGCCCAAAGGTATGCCCGATGTTTCCGTCCAAGGGTCTCCTTGGAGGCAACACTCCAAGACCTCATTGTGCGACACTATACACCCTTGCATAGCAATGATCATCCCAGTACTTCTGGACATGCCACTATTCACTGCGACCTACCCCTGTACACCGCTGGATATCCTTGGCTACGGATATGCCATCCTGTATTGGCCTGTGTCTTGCCTGTGTCACTATACCTGTCACTCCTTGCATGTACTCAATGCGATGTGAGGCACTCCCACTCCACAACGCAGTCCAACATACTATGACACACCACCCTACATCTCCATGCTCCTCTGCAAGCCCCTGCTCCTTGCTCCATAGCCCCACATGCCACTGGATGTTATGGCCTAACATTGGGTCTGTATGCATCAGACTGCATCCCTCTACATAACACTGGACCCTATGACATAACTTTGTGTAGTCCTTTGTACCACTGCCCACTGTCGTACCACCCTGTAACATACAGTGTCCTTCATGGGCCAAAATATCCACCTCTTTGCTAGTACACCCTCCATGATGTGGGCTACACCCCCCATTTGCTCTGAAAGACCTGAGCAGCTTGACTCCCCGCATGCTAACGGAAATGACACTACTACACCTTATCCTCAATAGTTCTTGCGTTCCATATGTTAGTAAGAGAGCACTCACTTCATACCATGCCCTATCTGATAGCCTGCCGATGCCGCCTCCTCTTACTAGCTCCTGCCAGAGTAAGCTAGTCACCCTGTGACTCCACGCACCGTCAATATGCCAAGACAATTCATGAAATATGTCTGCTTGTCTGTCAAACTATCCTGTCACTAGTGCTGACTGGCTGATGGAGATCTGAAAATGTGGGTGCGCTCAAGCGTCAAGTCCATCACGTAGCTCCTACCATCACCTACCAGCTCTATGATGTGATGGAAAATCCTACCTGGATCCCAAAAACTGTTTGGCCCTCAAGTCCCTCTGGTAATCCATGGCCTCTGCTGACGCGGCCATGGATGTATCCAACTGCCTAACCTGCTCCATCGAGTACCAGCGCAGTACCTCTCGCCATCCAATCCCAAGGGAGAGATCGAATGTGTAATCCTCTGTGGAAGGAACAAGCCCTCCAAGTTGATGTGGTTTCATGCTCAGCTCAGTTCTGCTAACTTGTCCACCCCCTCGGGTACATCTAGACAACTCGGCCTCCCTCAATCCAACGCATATGGGTGGGTTGATAACGCTATAGACCCTGCTAGTGGCCCTTTGAAGTGCACTGTGCTGAAAACACAATGCGCGACCTCTTTGCTGCACCTCATCCATGACTAGCACAAGGGATGGCTGCACATCCTCCTCCATCACGGCCTCGACATGAGCCTTCGATTGCTTGTCCATAAACAACCCGATGTGCACGATATGCTCACTAGTTAGTTGTAGGCGAATGTCGTCTAGTAACTCCGTTATAGATCTAGAGGCCTTTGTACCTATCGGCTCCTCAACAACGGTGGAGCTATCTTCTGGCACCTCATCAACCTGTGGTGCATTGTTATCACTTGAGATCTCGGTCACAACCCCGAATACCTGATCAATGGATGACGCCTCATCAATGGGTGCATGTTCAACTGTCTCCTTGCCAACCACGACCCCTTAAACTACTCTTTCATCTTTTTCCTTAATACTTCTCATCATCCCTACAAAATCCCACTGAATCTCCATTGGTTTGTGCATACCCCTTAGTTCACAGAATTCCCAAAAAGAGAGGGACACCTGAATGCCATAACCCAATGATTGGTATGCCCTTCACTTCTCCCTCAATAGCTCCACATCAGTTGTAATCATGTCTGAATTCCCAACTGAGGAATGAATCATATTCTTCCCCACATCAATCATCATTTGTTGTATTCTCACCACCTCATTCCAGGTCACTGCGATGTTGTTTGATTCTAATCTTTCCCACAAGGTGAGCCAAGATTATGGCTCTGGTACTACTGTAGTATTCCTAAACAGGAATATAAGTGATATACAAAGCATGCAAACAATCCAACAATCAAAAAAACGAAATATACATTAAGCACCCATGGAAACACTGGAAATAGAGAACTGCTGAGCCATTTTATTACTTCTTCAGGAGCAAATACAATAGTAAAATAGAATGGTGCACCTGGGCTTGTCTCAATGGACAAGCATGACAAAACCCAGGTGAGAAAATGCTGAACTGAAGGCTGCTACAACTACTGCACCAAACTGAACTGCGCTACCCCAAAAAACTGTTCTGTCTGTTGACTTCAAAGGGTTGGAATCACTGCTTCTCGTGCTCAGACAATTATGAGATTTCAACGCCTTGCTCCTTGGCCTAAACCCAGAAAAACCCACAAAGGAATTGGCCAAATATTGACCTTGTAATTTTGGTCCAAATTCCCCTTAGCTTCGTTGTAATCCTAGCTGCTGGCTCAGTTGGGACCCTTGTTTGACCCCTAGATCTGCCTAGAAAATTCTATAAAATTAGGAGTGTGATCCTTGCCCAAAACCCAACAAAACCCAGGCAGGAATTTGGCTGGTTAGACTTCTGAAATTCGACCCCCATGGAGCCTAGCTTCAGCTACAACTGCAAAACTTGGCCTGTTGGAATCTGCTTGTAAATCCTCCTGGAAATGGACCTAAACTGCTGGGTTGATCTTTGTTGTCAATCCCCTAACTTCTCGAATGGGCTTTCGGCCTATGGCCCCTGCTCCTTAGCTCCACGAAATTGTTGGACTGGGCCTCTGCGTTGTTCCCAAGCTTAGTAATTTGAATTGCTCGGATGCTGGCTTCGAAACTCACAAGAAAGGTTGGCCCTTTGTTGCTCTTCCAAATCTCTAACTCTCCCGCAATTGCTTGATCACTGATAGCTCCAAACTCCCCTTGCGTATTCTCCAGCTAGCCAGAAATACACCCTCCCTGTTGTGGCTGAATGGTAGTGCTGTAACACACTCCCGGAACTCCTGAAATATTTCTGGATTTGCCTCTCTAGGGCAGGCACGGATGGTCCCCCTAAGTAGAGATTGAATCTCTTGCTTGAGAGATTCGTGGCTAAACAGCTGGTTGACTCAGCGAAACAACAGAGTGAACAATCAAGTACTTTTGATTGCAAGGTGTAAGAATGCATCCAAAATGAGAACTGCTCCTTCCTTATAACTCCTTGGGCCTCCCTAGCCTCATGTGGGCCCCTCCATCCACCTATTCAACTTTCCCTCCAAGCTATTCGAATGGGCCAATTCGAACTCCCATGTGGGTGGCCCCCACATTCCACTAGCAACCAAATAAAGTCAAATTGCCTCCTAAATCTCTAAGTTGAAAATGATGGGTTCTCTTCCTTAGCCAAAATTGTGCAAATTTCTGTAGCAGCACCCTGTTACAATTGTATTTGAGAAGGGATATGACATATTTTTACTTAACTTGATTAACTTCTTTTACTTGATTATTATTGTTGTTCTTATCATCAAACAACTATCGAACGATGAGGATCAATGAGACAAGGGGACCCAAAATGTAGGCTGCAAGCCAGGTCCAAAACCTTTCCTCTTAAGAGGAAAACCCACAAGAACTCTTCTCTTTTTGTAGAACTTCAAATGACGAAATCCAATACCTATGACCCTTGACAAAGACCCCTCCGAGACCAAGTCAGACTTATCCTTAAAGCACTTCTTTTTCACAAAGTCAACCCAAGTCTCCTTTGACCAATATTTTGGACCTGCAACTTTGACTGCAACTTCGGCCTCTCTTACTTCAACTTTTGGCCTCTTTCAATTATTGCACTTCACATGTGTGATAGATTTGGGGCAATTTGATCACTTCTTTCCTTCGCTTGGAAAGTACTTTCTTTCTTGTTAATTCGACTTCCTAAATTAGTCTTCTTGGCACCAAAAACGAGACTTATTGATGGCTCTGTAATTCAGTCTACTTGCAACACATGGATGCCCTAATTTACTTCACACGTGTGAGATATTTCAACCCCAAAACAATCCCTTTTAATCCTTTGCTCCTCCTTTTGTCTTAGTTCTTCCTCGTTGGCTATTCCTTGTCTTTTTGTGCTTATGATCAAACTTCTTGAGTTGAATGAATGTCCTTTGAATGAGGCCGAGTGCTTCTATTTATAGGCTTCTTTGAGTGCCCTAATAGGTCAACTTGTTCCTCCTGGTAGGCCGACTTGTCATCCTTTGAAGGCCGACTTGTTGTAGCATTGTGACAAGGTCTTGGAGGGTCTTTATGACTTTTTATAAAATTTCTTTACGTGATGTAACATGCCTAATAGGGTCTTCCACAAACCCTAGAAGCACTCAATGGGTGCTTGACCTATGACCTTGATGTTGATTTGGGGTAGCATCGGATGTGCTCTAGCCTCTAGGCCTCAAATTTTGCAGGGAGGCTTGGGCACATGCATTCCAAAGAACCCAGAAACCGTTTTGGGAAAATTCCACCTAGAGAATTCGTTGAAGCCCCACAGACTCTACAACCTTTTCTTGAATGTAGAACATATTCTTTGACCAATCGTGGAGAGAAATATGGAGGGCTTTGGTGCAAAAGTTGATGTCACTTAGAAGGATAATGTCTCCTACTATTGAGTATTGGGTGATGTCAGCATACAAATTGATAAAGGGGTCCCCATCAGGCCCATTTGAATAGCATGTGATGAAGAAGCCAAAGGGAAGTAATAGATGACGATGTAAATGTCCTTGGAGAGAGGGGAAACACCTCAAACCCGAACCCACACAAACCTGGCAAAGTCATTTGCAACCACCAAAGAAATTTTGTTTCGAAGGGAGTCTCTAACAAAATAAGCAACGTCACTTGAACCTTTGTTACCACTTGAGCTCCTTGTCTCTTGCTTACATGCTGAAAAGCGATAGTATCTTATAATGTCAAGGAGAGGCAAAACGAGGCTCTCATGTGTCTTGGTGATTTATAAGATGTTTGCTGATTTGGGAGCATCATACTATAAACTTGACGATGACTAGAAAGACCCATTGCCCTTTGATTATTGATGGAAATGGATTTGCCTTGTTGCCCCTGCTAATGGCGTGTCATTTGGAAGCCCCAAAATGGGGTTTCCACCCAGGGGGAAAAGTGTCTCAATTGACTACTTTGAGGTTCTTGATGATTGCACATTTTCCTGCCTAACGTGTTGTTGTAAGCAACTACTTGGAGCGTTAGAGCTTCGCAACTTATGTTTGAGTGAAATCTGTTGATTTTGGGTAGCATTAGATGTGCGCTAGCTCTGATTTTTTTGGAGGGGCTAGAACACATGAGATCTCCAAGACTGAGAAATCATTTGGAGAAATTCCACCCGGATGAGGAGTTATTAAAATAGTTAATATTTTTAATGGGTTCCTAAGTCTAAACTTAGGAAAATAAAAATATGAATGGGTATTAATAAAGATATGGGTGAGAAGCTTCTAATAGACGAGGATCAAGTCTGTTTTAATCTTAGTCGTTAATTAGAGACTTAATCTTGGCCGTTGATTCATCAACAAGAAAAGTATAAGAGAAGACTTGAGAGTCTTTCGGAGACACACCAGGCAAATATTCAGTATCCCAAGGGAAATCGATTCTCAAGGAGGAGGAGTTCGATTTCAGAGGGAGAGTTGCAGGGTGGAGGAAGAGGAGGGCATTATCAGCAGTTAGTGACTGAGGAGGAGGTGACGCAGTGCATTTGAGAGATAGCGCAGAGGGAAGAGCAAGCAGACAACACCATTGGAGATACAGTCCTCACGTGGAGTGATGTAGAAGTGATGTAGAGGTGGGTGAAGGGTTTCCAGGGTGTCAAAGCTTCTCCAGGAGGAGGAGAAACTTTGTCTCATGTCTCCAGGGTGCCAAAACTTCTCCAGGAGGAGGAGAAACTTTGTCTCAGGTGTTTTCTCTCAGAAGTGTCTCAATTTCTTTGTGAAATCATTCCTTGTAAAGCAATTGTTGCTGAAGATTAAGAAAACCCTCATCTGCTGCATTGGTTTTTCCACATTGGGTTTTTTCGGGGACAATTCTCCAAAAACAATTGTGTTGATTCTTGTGCTTGTATATCATGGTTATTTTCTGTATGTAATTATGTGATAACTACAGTAGAATTTATTTTAATGTTTAGTGAAGGGTTTTCGTAAATAACTTATTGCGAGAGATAAGTAGGTGAAATAAATCAGTTACTGCAGCAGAATTTCGTATTAGAAATTTTCACATGGTATCAGAGCAGAGATCGGGCAACAGGATCGAAGGATCTCCTATGAGTCAGGAGAATGATGGCGAGGCATCAACTCAGAGGGACTCACGCAGATCTCCAGGGAATGAAGAGAGCACGAAGAACATGGATCACGATTATTCTATGTTAGCTTCTAGACTGGAAGAAGAAGTCGCTTGCCTAGCAAGTTCTGCCTCCTCTGAGGTTTGGTATATTGATAGCGGAGCTTCCTGACATATGACAGGAATACAAGAATGTTTTTCAAATTATTTGGAAGAAAGGATGCATTTTTAGATCACCATGGGAAATAAGGCAAAGTGTACCCCCGTAGGAAGAGGTACTGTAGTCTTTCAAACAGAAGCAGGGGATTGGCTTCGAGCAACCAATGTGTTGCATGTGCCAGGGTTGGGGATGAGCTTACACCTGTATCTCAGTTTCCAAACAAGGGTTATGACGTTTCCTTCATTAAGGAGAAAGTATATGTCAAACACTCGAGTTGGAAACAGAAGGCCTAGATTGGAATTAGAAGTAACAGACTGTATATATTACAACTAGAATCTCTAATGGCATTGATAGGCAGCAGTGGGGATACAAATTTGTATGAACTATGGCACAGGGGGATGGGGCACTTACACCATGGGGCTCTGAAAATTCTCGGGAAAACAATATCAGGAGTTCCAAAATTAAGTACTGAATGAGATGATGTATGTAGAGGATGCACACTAGGCAAGTACGCCAAGGCAACATTTTCTAGAAGCAACAATAGGGCTAAGAGTGTTCTGGGATTGATACACTCAGATATCTGTGGACCCATGTCCACAAAAGCTCTTAGTGGTGTCGAATATTTCGTCACCTTCATTGATGACCATTCCAAAAAGACTTGGATCTACTTTCTAAAAACCAAGGATGAGGTTTTTGGTCGATTCAAAGAGTTCAAGGCTCTAGTTGAGAATCTGACAGGAAAGAAGATAAAGATATTGCGCTCAGACAATGGTGGAGAATACATCGACAAGGACTTCACTGATTTTTGTGCAAGGGAAGGCATCAGAAGAGAGTGGACAACCCCCTATAATCCGGAGCAAAATGGAGTATCAGAAAGGAAGAAAAAGACTATTTTTGAAGCCGCCTGGACAATGTTGTATGATCAGGATATGCCCAAGTTTCTAGGGGCAGAAGCATGCAACATGACATTGTATATCCAAAACAGGACTCTTCACAGGGCATTAGGTAAGATTACTCCGGAGAGTGTCTTCACTGGTAAGAAGCCCGAGGTGAGTCATTTTAGGATATTTGGGAGTTTGGCATACTGCCATGTATAGAGAGGAGGAAGAAATTGGATTAGACTACAAAGAAAGGATATCTTGTAGGATATAGCGAGAATGCTAATACATATAGAATCTATCTTCCAGGGAATAGGAAGATTGTAATTTGATGGGATGTGAAGTTCATGGAGGACAAAGCCTTCAAAAAATCCCGAGAAATGCCTTCCAAAGAGTAGTCAAAGGATGATCCGTTGGTTCAGCCATGTTGACCAGCAAAAACTAGCGCTAGTATTTCTCCTAAAAACAAAACTCCAGAGGTGGAGCCTTAGGAAGAGGAGGAGCCTCGGGAAGAGGAGCAGATAGATATACCCACTACAAGTGGTAGAGCGAGCCAGGAACTTCGACAGATACTATGAGATGCAGAGGATTTTGTTGGGGCGCCCAGGAATGAGAAAAGGGAGCATAGACAACGAGACAGATTACAAGCCTTGGTGACTCAGGTTGGAGAACCCTCTAGTTTTTAGGAGGCCGTTCAACATCAAGTATGGGTAGATGCTATGGTGGAGGAGTACAGTTCCATAATGGTCAATGCTGTCTGGGATGTGGTACCTAGGCCTCAGGACAGGTTAGTTGTAGGGTCGAGATGGCTCTACAAAGTCAAGTGGTGCCTAGGCCTCAAGACAGGTCAGTTGTAGGGTAGAGATGGTTCTACAAAGTCAAATACGCTACAGATGGCAGTGTATAAAAATACAAAGGTAGGTTTGTGGTTAAGGGGTTTGCTCAGAAGGAAGGGATAGACTACGAAGAAACCTTTGCCCCAATAGCCAAGTGTACTTCTATTAGATCCGTGATATCCCTTGCAACTCAGATGGGGTGGGAGATTCACCAGATGGATGTGAAGACGATATTCTTGAACGAGTTGTAGAAGAAGAAGTATACATTGAACAACCAGAGGGTTTTGATACGCATGAGAAGGAATCTCATGTATGCAGATTAAAGAAAGCTCTGTATGGGCTTAAACAGGGACCTAGAGCATGGTACGGTTAAATTGATGGCTGCTTGCAAAAGATGCGTTTTGTCAAGAGTGACACAGATCCTAACCTCTACTCTCTAGTTGTAGAGAATGAGCTTCTAATCCGGGTTTTATATGTGGATGATCTCTTTTTGACATGATAATGCAGGCTCATCAAAGATTGCAAGGAGAACCTAGCCACATAATTCGACATGAAGGATTTGGGACGGATGCGTTATTTCTTGGGGCTGAAAGTTTGGCAGCAGAAGGGCAAAATTTTCCTTGGGCAAGTTAGGTACGCTACAAAGATTTTGGAAAGGTTCAAAATGTTGGACTATAGACCTATGGCTACTCCAATGATCACCAACTGGTAAAAGATTGATGCATCCGAAGATAAAGAAGTTGATCCCTCCTTGTATAGGCAACTCATAGGGTCCCTGATGTATTTGGTCAATACCAAGCCAAACATTTGTTAAGCTGTCAACACCCTTAGTCAGCTCATGGTAGAACCAAAGAGGGTGCACTGGGCAGCAGCCAAGCATGTTCTTAGATATAAACGAGGATCAATCGAGCATGGACTAGTGTACACCCAAGGCAATGACATTATATTGAGTGGTTTCACTGACGCAGATTGTGCTGGAAGTTCAGTAGATCAGAAAAGTACCACTGGGTATTGTTTCAACATTGGATCAAGAATGACCTCTTAGTGTAGTAGGAAACAAAAATCCATGGCTCTGAGCTCAGTTGAAGCTGAATAGATGACAACTAGCACAACTTCGTGCAAAGCCATATGGCTTAAAAAATTGCTTGTGAATCTATTCAGGAGAAAGATGGAAGCGACCAATATTTTGTGTGATAATCAAAGTTGCATCAAGCTCTCTGAGAATCTAGTCTTTCATGATCGGTCGAAGCACATTGATATCAAGTGTCATTTTATCAGAGACTTTGTCTAATGAGGGGCAGTATAGTTGAGGAAAACCCCAACTGGAGAACAGGTGGCAGTCATTCTCACGAAGTCCCTAGGAAGAACAAAGTCTATTTACTTCAAGGAGAAGATGGGGATGGTGAAGAATCTGTTTCAGTAGCAAAAGCGAATAGTATTAAGAGTTGCAGTGCAACAGTTAGCAATGATAATGCTATGGGCAACATGATGCAACATATAGAAAGGGAGTTGCGGTACAGATGTAGCAGTGATAGTTACAATGTCATGGGCAACATCATAGGTTGTAGCAGCGCAGTGGCTGAGGGGCAGTTGGCTGAGCATCAACAACGCAGAGGACGGATGTCGTGGATCAGTGTGATGCTTCTGTTGGGAAGTATTGCTAGGGCACGTTCCTTGCTAAGAGGGAGTGTTGATTTTGCGCAGCATCAGATGTGCTCTAGCTCCAAAATTTTGTGGAGGGTCTAGAACACATGAGATCTCCAAGATCCATAGATCATTTGGAGAAATTCCACACGATGAGGAGTTATTAAGATAATTAATATTTTTAATGGGTTCCTAAGTCTAAACTTGGGAAAATAAAAATATTAATGGGTATTAATAAAGATATGGGTGAGAAGCTTCTAAGAGACGAGGATCAAGTCTGTTTTAATCTTAGCTGTTGATTAGAGACATAATCTCGGTCGTTGATTCATCAACAAGAAAAGTATAAGAGAAGACTTGAGAGTCATTTGGAGACACACCAGGCAAATACTAAGTATCTCAAGGGAAATCGATTCTCAAGGAGGAGTTCGATTTTAGAGGGAGAGTTGCAGGGTGGAGGAAGAGGATGGCATTATCAGCAGTTAGTGACTGAGGAGGAGGTGACGCAGTGCATTCGAGAGATAGCGCAAAGGGAAGAGCAGGTAGACATCAGCATTGGAGACGCAATCCTCATGCAGGCTGACGCAGAAGTGATGCAGAGGTGGGTGAAGGGTCCCTAGGGTGTCAGAACTTGTCTAGGAGGGGGAGAATTTTGTCTCAGGTGTTTTCTTGGAGAAGTGTCTCAGTTTCTCTGTGAAATTATTCCTTGTAAAGCGATTGTTGCTGAAGATTAATAAAAACCTCATTTGCTGCACCCGTTTTCCCACATTGGATTTTTCTGGGGACAATTGTCCAAAAGCAACTGTGTTGATGTGATTGATTCTTGTGCTTGTATATCACTGCTATTTTTTGTATGTAATTTTGTGATAACTGCAGTAGAATTTATTTTAATGTTTAATGAAGGGTTTTTTTAAATAACTTATTGTGAGAGATAAGTAGGTGAAATAAATCAGTTACTTCAGTAGAATTTCGTATTAGAAATTTTCACAAGATCTTTGTTAAGGAAGAACTTACTGGGAAGAGAACAATTTTTTCTTAGCTCTAAGGGCTTGAAGTTGATCAGTTGCAAACTTGAACCAAAGAAAGACAATGGAGTTAGATCCAAGCCAAGCCCTATCAAGGGCACATTAGAAGGATCCAAATTATCCCTAAGGAATAAGGTCCCAACCACAATGGGGTCTAAGGATGGAGGAGGTAAATGGAGCCCTCTAACTTTAAGGTTTGATTCATGCATTTGCCTAGTATGTTCCTCCATGAATTTATCTTGTACTATCCTCAATTCTTGATAGATGGTGAGTGGTGGGGCTATCGTCTCTTCCTCTTTTCCTAATCTTTTCTTGTTCTTTTTTTTTTATTAGATTGAGAAATTTTGCATGTAAAGTTTCACTAGGGTGGTGGTGGTGGTGGACAACTTGCTCATTGTTTTCATTCAATTGCTTCTTCATGATATGTTCTCCATTTCAATTATCTTCACTGGGTTTGTAAGTTCATCAACCCCTGTTTGTAGTTCTTGATTTGATGTTTCGAGGAATTCTAATCTCTTATTTAATTCTTGAAAAATCTCTTCCTCTTTTCCTAATCTTTTCTTGTTCATTTTTTTTATTAGATTGAGAAATTTTGCATGTAAAGTTTCACTAGGGTGGTGGTGGTGGTGGACAACTTGCTCATTGTTTTCATTCAATTGCTTCTTCATGATATGTTCTCCATTTCAATTATCTTCACTGGGTTTGTAAGTTCATCAACCCCTGTTTGTAGTTCTAGATTTGATGTTTCGAGGAATTCTAATCTCCTATTTAATTCTTGAAAAATCTTGTCACTCCCCCCATCTTCAAAATCATGTGGACCTGTGATTACTTTAATGTTGGTGGTTTCTCCAATAGAGGAATCTACCATCCCTATGCTTGGATTGTTTGCAAATGAGGAAGAATATACATGCCCAATAAAGGAGTGGGCTGGATAGTTTGTATTGGGGTCATCAAGATGTAGTTGAGTGGTGAATTGCCCGAAGGCATTGGGTGATGCGCTATGTCATGTGGAAACCCTCGTTGAAGAGTTGATTCCACTAAGAGTCACAATGTAGGCTTAGTCTAGTCAATGCGAAGGCTTGAGGTGAGGGTGTAGATTGGTGTGACTGTGAGAGAAGTGAGGGCTCCAGGTGAGCAATCTCCTATCACAAGCTACAAGAAAAAAAGTAAGGTCTGGACATGCAGAGGGTGGATGCACAGGCAAAGGGCGGACACACGCTTAGAGGATGTCAAAGTCCAACAGTAACCCCAACACCTTCTACTTTTAGAGGGAAGGCTTTTACTAGAACCATTAACTTTGCCACTAGAAGTGGTTGAGGAAATCACTAGTTTATTCATTTGATTTCATTGTAGATGACTCATGATGATGAGATATGTTATATTTTAGATGATATTTCGAAGCTCGAGAATCAAGACTCAAGACATGATTCAATATTTATGTGTCATGTATTGTTAATTTGTGAGACATCTTATACATATTATATATTGGTTTTCTTTTCATATTTATGTGGCAATGCATTTATTTGATGTTGTTGTTGATTTAGATGTTTAGAAAATTCATAAAGAATGAATATTTTTGTATCTTTTAAAGTTTTGCGATATTTTCCAATTCCTCCCCTACCACCCCCCCCACCCCATGTTATTGATAATTTGTTTTTGAGACCCATAACGACATATTTGTCGACAATATGTTTTCAACATTACTAGAAACTATTTAATCACCATGAAATTATAAGCTGAAAATTAAGTTTGCAAGTACACAGAATTTGGATAACAAGCCACACTTAGTATTTACACCATATAAGTTACATACCGATCAATTTTTCACAAGTTAGTAAAACATGTCCTTTAAGCTTATTAGAAACTAGGACACTCCAAATGCTTATAAATGATAGCTAGGGTGTTCACCATCACTGGTCAACCTATCCAACAAACATGGGATAGCAAGGAAAGACACCAAGCTACTCCTATCCACTTCAAGGCTCAACAATAAGATAGCATCCACTGTAACCCAAGTCACTGCATTTGGTGCATTTTTGACTTCAAATTCATAATTTTCCCAATGTGAAGGTTTTTTGAACAAATTTGGCTTCAGTTTGACGAATCTCAAATTGAACCCAAACGTGATCTCGAGCTCAAACTTCGAAAGGGAATAAACTCAATTGTAGTCATGCGGGTTCATTGAAAATTGAGCTTGGAAATTCGTTTGTAAGCGCATGGGTTTGTTGAAAGTCTATCTCTGATACATAATTTGGCAAAGTAAAAAAGAATTAAAAAAATCAAACACTAGCAACTTGCTATGTTTGGTTTTTGTTTCCCTCGAGGCTTGAGTCGCCTAAATGCTACACTCATTTTCATTCCATTCTAGTTTCATTCATGGTGCACACAAACTCTAGAGCTCTACGTCGATTTTCTTCCTTTGCCTGACATCGATGCCCTTGCCTTTGTCGCTGCTTATTCTAGACTTGTCTCTAAGCATGGATTGGGGGTTAGATTAATTCATGATTGGCACCAATCTCTACCTTGTGTGCTCTTTTTTTACAAAATTATTTGGTGTACATATATCCTACAGTAATGGAAAACAAATGTAATTTATAACACAATTTTATTTTATTCAACTGGTCTCTCAATCACATTATAATGGCTTAAAATGTCATAGAAGATATTAATTTAATGTATAAAAGTGAATCTCTATATTCCATTTGATCATCATGGCTAAACAATGTTATTTTCATTAATTATGGTGCATTTAGTTGATTGTTATGAGTGCCTTTATATATAAACAATAAGGTCTTGTTTCAATATTTTTAAAAATCAGAATTGGGTTTTGAACCGGGCCACCTATCAAACTGGGGTTCGACACTGGAATCAGATCAAACATGAATGAGCCAAAATTGAAAAAAATACATAAAATAATTATTTTTTAATGAAAAAATTATTTTTAAGATTTCAAGCCATGATTCCAAACTATTAGAGACAAAATATGCAAAGTTTGCTCATCTATAAACTATGTAAGGGTGCATATGTCAAAATGGCATGAATGCAATACATGTTATCAAAAAAATATATAATCAATGAGGCTCTAAATGGCCTCTTGAGTCCAAAAATTATGCTACAACTCAAGCTACTAGGCCACTATTTTACTACAATGTCACTGGTCAACATGATCACTCATGAAACTTTTGCTTGTATAGCCTTTTCTGTAGCCTTTGCCTTAACAAACTTTTCAAGGTATTCTGCTGTAATAGTCCCTCTCACTTTATCTAGTGCATCACAAGCGATTATTTGGCCTCTTATACTAGCCCAATGTTGTTTCAACCTATGGATTGTTAGTTTTTGTAGCATCAGACAGGTGTTCTAGTTTCGATTTGTGTTTAAGAGGCTAAGGAACACAAGATCTCCAAAATTTAGAAAAGGTTTCAATAGAAAACACCTAGAGACCACTCAATTAAATTAATTGATGAAAAATCCCTGAGTCTAACTTAGTCAAATTGATTAATTAAAGGGAATTAATGAGTTTGATCAAGAAGGCTCTAGAGACTCACATGGATCGAGTCTTTAAGATGGTCTTAGTTGTTGATGAGGATTTAATCATGGCTGTCGAAGCTCCAATGATCAATTGTAAGAGAAAATCGATGGGATGAGGAGAGACACAAGAGAGGGATCAAATTATCTAGGCAATGCAAATTTCCCAGTGCTCAATGATAAGGTGAGGGAAGAATTCGATCTAGTGGAGGAGCATCAGTGATTGAGGGAGCAACAAAGAGAATTTTAGAGGAATTTCCCAACAACTTTCTAGGGCTAGAGAAGCAAGAAAGAGGGCGGCTGAATCATTCTGCAAAGAATTCGTCCAACCAGTGCGAGTGAGCTAGAAACCCAGTTGGAAGTAGTTTCAGGCTATGTTACCAGAAACGGGACGGTTGCCACTGTTCCCCGTAAAAAACGTGTAAGAAATGGAAACCAGACGGAAACGTCGTTTTCTACGGTCATTTTAGTTGACCGGTGCATATATTTTATGGGAATTTTTTTACCGTAGTTCGCTCTTTTGCATGTCATTCTCAGCCCTGTATTTTCACTCTTTATTGTAGATTTCACTCATGTATTCATTCAATAACCTAGAGACCTATACCAAGTATATAGAAAGTTGATCATTTCTGTACTATTGTCCCTTTTTTAGTTGATTTGTTTTCCTTCAACATATATATTGTTAAAATTCATAGTTTAAACACTATTCTATATGTGGCTCAAGAAATTCACATTTAATTGCAAATTCTATTTATTGTTTATATATATATATCTAATTATTTGGATTTTTTTTAAGGAAACAATAATTAGTTGAAGGCCCAAAATGCATAAAAATGTATACACTTAATTGATTAGGAGGCATAAGAATGTATATATTTAATAGTCAATTTGCTAAGCATCAGTTTCTTATTTAAATTATTTAGGTTTTTAATAAAATTTGGGCTGGAAATTTAGTTGAAACTATATTGAAAATTGAAACTAACGCTGTATTTTTTATTTTTATTTTCATTTTCTCTCTCCTCGTTTCTTGAGTGCGAAACCTCCAAACTCCGTTTCTCGTACCGTTTTCGTTTCTCGTTTCGTTTCCCGTTTCTCGTTTCTGGTAACATAGGTTTCAGGGGCCATCAGACATGTGTATGCCAACGATGCGAGCAACCAGTAGGGAGTGCGAGCAGGCCAAAGGTAGGGTAGTTGAGTTGCAGAGGGAGAAAATTCTCTCCCAGAAATTTTGCCAGATTGTTTGCCAGAGGATTGCCAGTGAGGGATCCAGATTATTGTACTGAGATTTATACTGCTGCATAATATTAAAAGAAACCCTTATCTGCTACACCGGTTTTCCCTTCGGGGATTTTTTGGAGACATTAGTCCGAAATAATTGTGTTAATTTTGTGCATGAATTTCTCAATTCCAGTTCATTTTCTGCAACATATTTTATTTTGTTGTGAAGAATTCGATATAAATTAGAAAATTAATCAATTGATAATCAATTAGGAGAATAAATTCCAGTAGTTGCAGTTCAAGAAATGTTCACATGGATACCCCCTTCCCATTGGTTGCTTGCAATATTTGCTGAAAATTTTGCTGTCAACAACATGACAATGAACTCATGCAGCAACTTTGGCTTTTGGGGTCATGGTGGATGATAGAATTTCAGATTTAAAGGGAAAAAGACTTGCAAATAGTAAAAAAAATGGAACTAACTAAAATTCAAAATCTATGATAAAGTTGAAAACAAAAATAGTCAGGTTTAGCTTACAAAGAGGGGCTGTTTTTTCCTTGAAAAAGGAGAAAAAAATTAAAAATAGGGACAACAATCAAATCTGGAATTTTTAAAGAGAGAAATCATAACTTGGATATGTGTGCCAAAGAATCCTCCCAAAGATGCGAACTCCACTAGACAACTCCTAACCAGCTCTATGATGACAAAAAACCTCTAAAACTTGCTCACAAAAACTTGAAATGATAATTGTGAGGTAAATAGAAGCTCATGGTTGCTTTTATAATTTTAGGGGGCATATTTTGGAGGTAAATTGCCCATGGTTACCTAAGAAACTAGCTAAAAACACCACCCATGGGTCCTTGCCCTTGCCAAGTGTGCCATTAATGAAGAAACCCAAATTTTAGCGGAACTAGTGGGTTTGGACCAGTTGGTACCTAACAAGTACCAATTGGTCCCCAAATTGGATTCATTTGTTGGTTAGATGCTTAGAGAGTGTTGATTGGCTAGTTTGATTGGCCAATTTGATCAATTACTGGTTCAAATTGGTACCTAACCAGATACCAACTATTAGTTTTTATAGCATCTGATGTCTTTTAGCCACGAAATTTGGTGGAGATGCTAGATTACATGAGATCTCCAAGACCCAGAAATCGTTTTTGGAAATTCCACCTAAAAGTGTTTCAATTAGATTATCAACCATTTTTTAAATATTTCCTAAGTCTAAACTTTTAGGGAATATGGTTAATTAATGAATATTAAGTGAGATAGGGAGAATCATTTGGAAACTCACATGGATCAACTTTAAGATGATCCTAGCAATTGATTAAGATTTAATCTTGGTCGTTGGAGCTCTAACAATGGATTATAAGAGGAAGTGGATGGGCACTTGGAGAACTCACTTCTGCGGTTTGATTTTCTTGGCAGATTGATTTCCAGAGAGCAGCAACAGTTGCTGGGGACCCAGAGATTGAAGCAGGGTTAGTGAGGGGCAGAGATAGTGATTTGGAGGAACTTTTCTACATCCAGAGAGGCAACATCAAGGAGGGCGAGTTATTCCGAGTGAGGCAGCGGAAAAGACTGCACAATTGCTTTCAGAAGCAACTCGATTTTGCTGGAGAGAAATTCGTTCTTAGTTCCATAGGTTTGGTAGAGGGTCTAGAGTGCCAAAGAGATGATTTCCTCAGTAAAGGCAGACAAAATGACTTCATCAGAGACTAGTTGGAGGCTTGACGTCATAGAGATTGCGCAAAGGGTCTAGGATGCCGATTTTTCTGAAGGCAGGCTGTGTCAAGATTGCTTGTGGAGGAAAGGTAATTCCCTTCAATAATTTTGCCCAGATTTTCTTGTTGTGGATTGCCAGTTTCAAGCATCTAGATTGTACTCAGATTTTCACTACTGCATAATAAAATAAAACCCTCATTTGCTGCATCGGTTTTCTTGCATTGGGTTTTTTCGGGGACTTCTGTCCAAAAACAACAGTATTATTTTTATGTGTGTCCTTTAGTATTTTGACAGTTCCAACACTATTTATTCTCCGCAGTTTTATTTGTGAAGGTTGCAGTGTGTTTATTTCAATGTTGCCATAGCAATAAACTAAATAATTAATTTATTAGTTAGGAGAAATAATACCAGTTGCTGCAATAGGATTCCGGTATTGGAATTTTCACATGGTATTAGAGCATAACTAAGCAACCGAAAGCTCAAAAGCAAAGGAAAGAATTTTACTGCTCGGAGGGAGCAGCAGGCCGAAATTCTCAAAGGCAGCGTAGTATCCAGACAGGCAAGTTGAATTGCTGGGGCAGGAAAATTCAATTTTCGGTTGTAGGAGTGTAGAAGAGTTGAATTTCCTGAGATTGAAATTCCAACAATCAGAGGGAGCAACTGAAGCTCAAATTTTCGCTGAGTAGGTCCCTGGTTGGACGTAGAGGGTTTTGCTGTAGGTTGCAGAAGCAGAATCCGCGTCGGGTGGAAGATAAACACACAAACAACAGAGGGAAATTTTTTCGTTAGGGAACTTCTAGTCTCGAAAGTTCGAATTTCCAGTTGCAGATTGACAGTAACAACAAGCAGAGCCACACATTCCTAGAGGGTGTACGAATAACATAACATCAACCAAGCACAAGGAAAGAGGGAGTTTTCGACAATTTCTGAGATGGCCACAATATGACTTATTAGAGATCAAGATAGGTTGGATGTCTCCTTGAACTATTTCATATCGAAGGCCAGGATGTCCTTCCTGTTGGGTGAATACGATCTGAAGCTCTACATAGATAGTGTTGTGGCAATTGCCCAAGATGTGGATCGGCTGAAGGAATACAAGAAGGAGATGGCGCGGGTGAAGCAGTTGATCTTGGATGGAGTCCGGGACCATATAGTCTCACACATAGCTAGCAAGGATATTGCCAAAGAGATGTGGGATGTTCTTGCCACGCTATATTAGGGCACTTTCGAGCAACAGAAGATGTTCTTGGAGGAGAAGCTGAGATGTATCGGGAAGTAGAAAGGGGAAGACATAGATCCCTTCCTCACCAGGATTTAGGAGGTTGGAGATCAACTGTTAGCTGTTGGGGCAACGCAGCAACAAAAGATGTTCTTGGAGGAGAAGCTGAGATGTATCGGGAAGTAGAAAGGGGAAGGCATAGATCCCTTCCTCACCAGGATTTAGGAGGTTGGAGATCAACTGTTAGCTGTTGGGGCAACGCGTCAACCAACAAAGCTAGTGAGATTGGCACTGAACAGTGTCTCTGAGGAGTGGCAAGTTTTTTTCCAAAGTATATTGGGCAGAGACAAGCTACCAGATTGGGACAAGATGTGGGCTGATTTGCAACAAAAGGAGTTGAGGAAAGCTCTGCTAAAGAGCTCCAGTAGTGGCAGCGGTAGCAACAGACTGAAGGTGGTGAAGGAGGAGGAGAATGTGGCCCTTGCATCAAAGGGTCCTAGTCAGGGGTAAGGAGAACAAAGAAGGAAGAAGGACCTATCTAAGGTCAAGTGCTTCAGGTGTGGCGAGTTTGGCCACTATAGTACCCAGTGTCCTCTTAGAAAGAAGGACAAGGAGGAGAAGTAGGACTAGGAAACAACACATGCTGAGATAGATAGGTTGTTCTCTAGGTTGGAGGAAGGCTTCGCTATGATTGCTCACATACCTCCAGGAGTGAGGTGGCGTGACTTTGAGTTGTAACCCTAGGGAGCTACAAATTTGGGCAGGGTCCATTGAGGAGTCCACCTCATGAATCATTACCTTGCTACAGGGGCCCATAGTGTTCAGTAGCAGGATTGATCAGTGATAGTTGATGTAGTCAGTACCAGAGTGACAGTTGCAGACGAGTAGCAGTTAGATGATGAGGAGCACAGTGCAGTGTTGACAACAGAGCAGGGGGCTCAGTGCAAAGTTGGCAGTAGTGCAGATTCTTCAGTGACAATGCAGATGCTAGTAGAAGTCGCAGACTCGGGAGACAAAGGCATCATATTGAACACAATTGATTCAGTATTTGGATGCTTTTCAGTTGCAGTTGCAGCAACAACAAATGAGAGGGAGTTGCGGTGCAGATGCAGTGTTGGCAACAGTATGGCAGTGTCAGCAACAACACAAATGTAGCAATAGAGTTGCTTAGTAGTTGGTGGGTAGCATCAACCAAACATCAACAATGTAACAGGAAATGATATAGAGACAGAGTGTTGTGTCAGGGTGTGCAACACTAGAACACATTCCTCGCTAAGAGGGAGTGTTAGTTTTTGTAGCATCGGATGTGTTCTAGCCACAAAATTTGGTGGAGATGCTAGAATACATGAGATCTCCAAGACCCATAAATCGTTTCTGGAAATTCCATCTAGAAGTGTCTCAATTAGATTATTAACCGTTTTTAAAATATATCCTAAGTCTAAACTTAATGAATTTGGTTAATTAATTAGTATTAATTGAGATAAGGTGAGAATCATTAAGAAACTCACGTGGATCGACTTCAAGTTGATCCTAGCCATTGATTAAGATTTAATCTTGGCCATTGGAGCTCCAACAATGGACTATAAGAGGAAGTCAATGGGCACTTGGAGAACTCACTTTTGCAGTTCGATTTTCTTGGCAGATCGATTTCCAGAGAGCAGCAGCAGTTGCCAGAGAGCTAGAGATCGAAACAGGGTCAGTCATTGGCATAGTCAGCGATCCACAAGAAGTTTTCTAGATCCAGAGAGGCAACAAGAAGTAGGGCGAGTTATTGCCAGTGAGGCAGCACAGAGGACTATGCAACTACTTTAGAAGCAACTCGATTTCGTTGGAGAGAAATTCGTTCTTAGTTCCAGAGCTTGGGCAGAGGGTCCAGAGTGTCAAAGAGATGATTTTCTCAGCGAAGGCAGGCATAACAACTTCATCAGAGACTGGTTGGAGGCTTGACGTCATAGAGACTACGCAGAAGCTAACTAAGAGGGCCTAGGAGGGTGAGTTTTTTGAAGGCAGGTTGTGTCGTGGTTGCTTGTGGAGGAAGGGTAATTCCCTTCATTAATTTTGCCCAGATTTTCTTGCTGTGGATTGCTAGTTTCAAGCATCCAGATTGCACTTAGATTTTCACTGCTGCATAATAAAATAAAACCCTCATCTGCTGCAACGGTTTTCCCGCATTGGGTTTTTCCGGGGACTTTTGTCCAAAATCAATGGTGTTATTTTTATGTGTGTGTGCTAGTATTTTCTCAGTTATTTTCTGTAGTTTTATTTCTGAAGTTTGCAGTGTGTTATTTCGATGGTTGCCAAAGCAATAAACTGAATAATTAATTTATCAATAAATAATAAAAGTTACTGCAATAGGATTCTGGTATGGGAATTTTCACACTAACTAGTCCCTAAATTGGATTCATTGGCTAGTTAGATGCGTGGAGAGTGTTGACTGGCCAATTTGATTGATTATTGGTTGAAATTGATTGGTTTTCAAAACTATACTTGTTTCTAATGAAATAATATGTTATGAGATATATTTTATGTTGTTAGATGGATTCTTCTCTAATGGGAGCGACAATTTTTTATTATTTCATTACATATATTTTAATTTTTTCGAAATTTTGTAAATTATGATACATATTTTAAGTTGTTAAATGGATTGTTCTCTAATAGGAGCGATAACATTTTTAGTTTATTACATAATTTTGTATTTTTGAAATTTTGTAGTATGTTGAATTTAATGTTAAAATTTATCATTGAAGTTTTCATTATTGAATTTTTCGTGAACTTCAAGATCGTTGAATTCGAACTCAAACCAGGTCACTTAGATTCCAACAAGTCCATCTTGGATGTCCCACTTACATCATGCCAGTGCTCTAATAAGTTATTCGCCAAGCTTTCAACACACAAGCTCACCAAACTATGTACTCCAAGTTTCCTCTAAGGTTTCTTTGTCACAAAGCATAGGTCCTTTTCACACAAACCTGAGATCTTCAAACCTTAGTGCGTCATCTCTTCTCTAGGTTTTGCCTGTCACAAATCCTGGCACATTCTGTTGAAAAGTAGCGATTGAAGGTCTTCTTGACTTGTGCCTTAGTCAAGATGACCACAAACAATCTTCCTTTTGCATGCACGAGTTCTCAGAAATCAGGACAAGTCATGGAGCGATTAACTCATGTGCAGGAGTTGGAGGCTCAGTCTTGTTTGTCTCCAAGTGTGAGTTAGTGAGCTTCATTTTCTAATTGAGGCAAGACCTGTTAGAAGAGTCAGTTTGACTCAGTCAACAATTCAATCACAAATCCAAGTTCCAAAATTAACTTGCCAGATTTAGCTGAGCCAAATTGCTTATAAGGAAGACAAAGGCACCTTTGTAATTCATTCTTGTATGCACAGGTTGTGTGTGTGTGAGAGCTTGTTGTGGGAAGAAAGCATATCGGAGCAACCTAGACACAAATATGAGGTAGATAATTTCTTTGCAGAAATGTGCTAGGAATTAGGAAGAATTTCTAAATAATAGGGGCCTTCTTAGTGCTACGGAATAAGAGATTTCCAGCGAGATAAGAGTACAGGTTGCACAAGGAAATAGGGAGCAGAAGGTTGAGTCTTGCAGGGAGGTTTTTGCTTAGTCCAAGCAGTGAGAAAAGTTGTATTCTCTGTTGAAACAGTAAAAGAGATCAGATTGCTTTATTTTCTGTGAGTAAAATTCTATAGCTAGCAGAGGTTTCTCCTAGTTGGGTTCCCTAGAAAATAGTGTTATTGTTTTGTGTGACTGTGCTTTTATTGCTGTTCCTATTCCGCTGCAAATTATGTAGAGAAATTTTGTGTCTTGGTGCAACGAACTTGTTTTTAGGATTGACATCATAGTAGTTGCAGAATTTCAAGGAAATTCTACACAGTATCAGAGCGAGGAACATAATAAAGACCAACACAAGTATATTTATACATCACAAGAGAAAAAGACACCAAGAGAAGGACATATGATCTGATGTAGCTGCAGTCCCTTAGGTGCATATCTGAAGTAAAAGGAGGTCGAGTTTGATATCCTTGTGTGTTTGGATAGCCGAGATAGGTTAGATGCTGGTTGGAGTTTAAAGGTAGATTCTGTGCGTGTTTTGGGTTGGTAATTCTCTGTGACAGGGCCACGTTATTTTTTGTATGGTTCAGGGAGATCTGAGCCCTTAATTAGGTGCAGATCAGACCTAAGGTTTGGGGTTGAGACACCTTGTGGAACAACACAGAAGGCAGGGCTCAAAGAAAGGGAATTTCACAGGTGATTGAAGGGATATTTGGTTGAGAAAGGATAATCCTTGCTGCCAAAGGGTGCCCTAACTAGGGGTTGAACTTCAATGATTGGTGCGCAAACCGAGAGCAAAAATAAGTTTTCTTTTTGAGGTATGTATGTCTTTCTATGTTGGTGAATTTTGCTAGGTTGATGTGTCCAGGTTGGACAACTTGTAAATCAATCAAATTACAATATTGTGGAGGGCTGTTAGTGGTTGATTTAAGCCCTAAGTTCAACCTATTGTGAAGGACCACAAGCTGTTAGTGGGAAGGTGTTGGAGAGCTTTCTGGGTAAGCAGAATGGCGTTCCAAGGGTTGAGATCATATCACAGCTTAGAGGGAGCCTCCTCTAAATTCGTTCCATGGAAAGGGAGGATCATGGTAGTTTTGGAGGATAATGGGGTGGGAGAATTTGTGAAGCAGGCTATATCACCGCCACAACGTCCCCAATAGTTGACTCAACTTACTAAGAATGGTATCAAGGTAAGGAGGATTATTCTTGAAGGGATCAAAGATCATATAGTTCCTCATATCCAGGTTGGACAATGTGTAAATCAGTGAAATTACAATATTGTGGAGGCCTGTTAGTGTTGAAATTTGGTACCGGAGGACAGGTGGTTCCCTTAGGCTTTGATCTTTGGCCTAGGGAAAAGTGTCCAAAAGAATTTAATTTTTCTCCTAAAGTGACTTTATAATTTTATAAAGTTAAATCTAATTTAAAAGTGACTTTAAGTGATAAAGTTACTAAGTCTAATTTTAAAGTAACTTTTATAAAGTCAATGAAAAATTAGAAAGGAAAAGTGACTTTGGAAATAAATGACTAAGTGGGTCTTTATTAAAGTGGGGTGAATTAAAAAATAGAAAGTGAGATTTAAATGAGCATTTAATCTCAGCCATTGATCTAAATCTATTTCAGCCATTGGATTTAGAGATCACCCAAAAGTCACTTGGATCACCCAAAAGTCACTTGGAGTTATATTAAAGGAGGAAAATGAGGAAAATGTCATTCATTCTTTCATGAGCAGATTGGGAGAAGGAGAGCAAGAGAGCAAGAGAGATTTCTGAGCAGGGAGGAGAAGGAGATAGCAGCTTGGCACACATTCCAAGGCAGCAGTTGAGCAGATTTGTACAACTGATTCAACACATAGTGAAAGACAGATTTTTGCACAAAAATCGAGGAGCAGTTTGCTGATTTTTCTGCACACAAAACGGAGGCCGTACAACATTTATTGTTGTCTTGTTTGCTGTAATTTCCAGATTGCTGTGAGGCACGGGAAATGAGATAAGTTGTAAATTAGCTTGCTGATTTTTTTGCTGAATAATTCTCACTGTAAAAAGGCAATTTTCAGAAATAAAGAAGAGCTCTCAAATTGGTTTTCCCCAAGAGTTGTAGGGGGTTTTTCTAGGGTCAAGTTGACCAAAAATATCAGTGCTTTAATGTGTTTTAATGGTTGTTTTTGATTGCTGATTTATAATTCTGCAATTTCCAGCATTCTGAAAAATTTCCAGAATTTGTGTTTTCAGCAATATTTATTTTTTCAGTCTGTTAAATGTATGGTTATGGGAATGAGCATTTAACTACATGGGAGAAATAAGGAGAAACTGAAAACCGGGATGGGAAAACAGAAATTTCTACATGGTATCAGAGCTTGAGTGCTGAAGGGCAGTTTGGGACAGCAAAAGGAAAAATTACAGTCGCTGATTTTTCACTCAGAAAATTCCAGCAAGCTGATTTTTTCATAAACAACAGTTTTATCTTTACTACAACAGTGCTATTCTTTCAGTTTTAGGACAACAGGATGTCATTGGGATTGAGGGTGGAGGATAGGTTGGATGGGCATATAAATTACAGCGTTTGGAAGGAGAGAATGCAGAGTATCTTTGATGAGGCAGAAGTCTGGGATATCATGGTGCATACCGCACAGAACCCTGTTGTTGTGCCTACTGATGCTACTCAGTTGACAGCTTATAATAAAAAGAACAACAAGGGTAAGAGGCTGATTCTAGACGGAATCAAAGACCATTGCATTCCTCATGTGAGAGGAAAGAGCAATGCCCATGAGATGTGGACAGCATTGTCCAATCTCTACTAGAGTACCAATGAGAACCGGAAGATAGTCCTGAAGGAGAAGCTGAAGAACATTAAGATGGGTAATGATAGTGCAGCTGGATATCTTACAAAGATTACTAATGTGAGAGATGAGTTGGCAGCGATTGGAGAGGCCATTCCATCCACTGAGTTGGTGCGGACTGCAGTGAATGGCCTCCCCCGTTCATGGTTGAACTTTGCTGATGGGGTTTGTGCACGTGAGTCCCTTCCCACATGGGAGAGGTTTTGGGATGATTGCATTCAGACAGAGATCAGGAAAGGTCAGCTTGGGGCAGCCAAGCCAGTTGAGCAGGATGAGGATGTAGCACTGGTGGCAGGAGGCAAGAAAGGCAAAGGGAAGAAGCAGGCTTCCACAAGCAATGGTGGGGGCAAAGGCAAAGGTAAAGGTAAACAGGGGAACACACAGAAGGACTATTCCAAGGTGAAGTGTTGGAATTGTCAAAAGATGGGACACTGTGCAGTTGTGTGTCCAGAGAAGAAGAAGAAGAAGCGAAAGAACCAGGACGTGGCAGCTTCAGCAGAGGTTGAGGACTTTGCAGGTCGTTTTGACCGGGAGTTTGCATTCACTATGTGTGAGTCCTCTAGTGCAGGATCACCTGCCACACAGGTTCAGAGGGAGCATGCTTTTCCCTCGATTAGCGGAGCATCTTCAAGTATCTGGTATGTGGACAGTGGGGCTTCATGTCACATGACAGGAGTCCGTGAGTACTTCTCAGAGCTTTCAGAGAGTGGCACTGATATTGAGGTAGTACTCGGTGATGACAGAGTTGTTAGAGCAGTCGGGGTGGGGACAGTGACATTTCAGAGGGAGTCCATACCTCCCTTGAAGGTGTCAGAGGTTCTTTATGTGCCAGGGATGAGGAAGAACCTCATATCCGTCTCAGCTTTGGAGGACAGAGGATATGACGTACTGTTCAGGGGAGGACAGGTGTTGATGTATCCCAGGGGCACTCCAGTTGATTCAGCTAGAGTGATAGGTGTACGCCATGCAAAGGTGTACAAGTTTGCATTCCAACCCCTTTTGGCATTGAGCGATAGTACCGACAGCAGAGCTAGCAGTTCTGAGTTGTGTGAGATTTGGCACCGCAGGATGGGACATATGTATCATGGAACCTTGAGGACATTGCGGGAGATCACTACAGGTGTGCCAGATTTCAGTACTGATCACTTTGATACTTTGTAGAGGTTGTGCGATGGGCAAGTTTGCCAAATCCCCTTTTCCCAGCAGTGACAACAGAGCGACGGGGATGCTTGATTTGATTCATTCCGATGTGAGCGGTTGGATGTCTCATGTTTCCTTGAGTGGATATGAGTACTATGTTTTATTCATTGATGATCACTCCAGGAGGACCTGGATTTATTTTTTGAAGACCAAGAGTGAGGTCTTCAAGCGGTTTCAGGAGTTCAGAGCTCTTGTGGAGACTCAGACAGGTCGAAAAATCAGGTCCTTGAGGTCGGACAATGGAGGAGAGTACACCCTTGGAGAGTTTGTTGACTATTGTGCGGAGGCAGGCATTAGGAGGGAGTTCACTGTTCTTTACAACCCCCAGCAGAACGGGGTTGCAGAGAGGAAGGACAGATCCATCATAGGGGCTGCCAAAGCCATGTTACATGATCAGGGGTTGCCATTGTTCTTGTGGGCATAGGCCTGCAACACAGCTGTTTACTTGCAGAACAGGAGTCCGCATCGTGCCTTGGGGCACATGACTCCGGAGGAGGCTTTCTCTGGGAAGAAGCCTGATCTTGGTCATCTTCATATCTTTGGATGCATTACATACTCCTATATACCCAAGGAGAAGAGGACCAAACTAGAGCCCACCGCAGAGAAGGGTATCTTTGTGGGCTACAGTGAGACCTCAAAGGCCTTTCGGATTTACATTCCTGCACAGAGGAGAGTTGTTGTCAGACGGGATGTGAAGTTCGAGGAGGACAGGGCCTTTAGGAGGTCACGGGAGTTAGAGTATCTGGATCAGCCAGACCCTCAGCAGCAGTTGAGTCAGTCGCAGGGATCCAGTGGGCAGGGATCAGAAGGATCAGGAGGTACATCTGTGAGGATGTCAGGTCCGTCAGTGAGCAGTGGCTCATCGAGCCAGAGGGGTGGTGCTCCGGGCAGCATGCAGAACAGTTCACAGAGCAGTTCACTAAGGAGTCCACTGATGGACAGTTCACACGGTACCTCAGCTTCTACAGGTTCAGGTGCAGGAAGGAGGACAACAAACAGACAATCAGGAGTTCAGGCTACTGATGGTGATGAGGAGGAGGAGTTTCATTCTCCTATGGGAGAAGCATGCTCAGGGAAGAGGAAGCCCAAGTGGCTTCAGGACACCTTGAGAGATGCCACATTTGTTGCTGAGCCGAAGAGGCCGGTCAGAGAGAGTAGACCACCTAAGAGGTTTTGTAGCTATATGGCGATGGTTACCAGCATCCTTGACTCTGAGCCTTCTAGCTATGAGGAGGCAGCTAGCCAGCAGGTCTGGAGAGAGGCCATGCAGGAGGAGTATTCTTCTATCATGAAGAATGATGTTTGGGAGGTGGTGCCGAGGCCTGAGGGCAAATCCGTGGTTACTTCCAGATGGCTTTACAAGGTAAAGCATGCTGCAGATGGCAGCATTGAGAAATTCAAAGCGAGGTTTGTGGCTAGAGGGTTCTCCCAAGTAGAGGGGGTTGATTATGAGGAGACCTTCACTCCCGTAGCTCGATTTACTTCGATCTGCTCCATTATATCGATAGCAGCAGAGATGGGTTGGAAGATCCACCAGATGGATGTGAAGACCGCATTTCTCAATGGCTTCATACAGGAGGAGGTGTACATTGAGCAGCCACAGGGCTTTGAGGTGCATGGGAAGGAGTCCCATGTGTGCAGATTGAAGAAGGCCCTTTATGGCCTGAAGCAAGCTCCCAGAGCTTGGTACTCCATGATAGATGCATACTTGCAAGGGATGGGTTTCACAAAGAGTGAGGCAGATCTGAACCTTTACTTTATTGTGATTGGTGAGGAGCCTCTCATTCTAGTGCTGTATGTGGATGACTTGATCATTACAGGTGCAGAGAGACTCATAGAGCACTGCAAGAGAGATCTTGCGGCGGAGTTTGGGATGAAGGACATCGGTTTGATGCATTACTTTTTGGGTTTGGAGGTGTGGCAGGAGGAGGGGCATTTCTTCCTGGGGCAGGGGAAGTATATTGTGGACATCCTTAGCAGATTCCACATGGAGGATTGTAGACCCATGTTGACACCGATGATCACCAACTGGAAGAAGTTTCATGCTTCGGATTCCGAGTTGGTGGATCCCACATTGTACAGGCAGCTGATTGGTTCCTTGATGTATTTGGTCAACACTAGACCAGATATCTGTTTTTGCAGTCAACACGATGAGTCAGTTTATGTGTGAGCCTAGGAAGGTTCACTGGGTGGCTGCAAAACACATTTTGCGGTACTTGCAGGGGACAGTGGATTATGGTCTGGACTACAGGCAGGGAGATGGAGTGAGATTGGCAGGATACACTGATTCTGATTGGGCAGGTTGTGCTTCTGATAGGAAGAGCACTTCAGGGTGTTGTTTTGGGTTGGGTTCAGCAGTAGTGTCATGGTTCAGCCTGAAGCAGCAGTCAGTAGCACTGAGTTCAGTGGAAGCAGAGTATATGGCAGTCAGTCTAGCTAGTTGTGAGGCTATCTGGCTTCGCAAGGTGTTGTTTGGCTTATTTGGTCAGCCGTTGAGACCTTCAGTGATTTACTGTGATAATCAGAGTTGCATTAAACTCACGGAGAATCCAGTATTTCATGACAGGTCAAAGCATATCGGGATCAGATATCATGTCATCAATGACTATGTTCAGAAGGGAGCTGTGAAGCTTGAGTATATTTCCACTGATGAGCAGGTTGCAGATATCCTTACCAAAGCCTTACCACGGGGCAAGCATGTCTACTTCAGGGACAAGATGGGTGTGGTGAGGAACACCTTCCTCGGTAAGGGGGAGTGTTGAAATTTGGTACCGGAGGACAGGTGGTTCCCTTAGGCTTTGATCTTTGGCCTAGGGAAAAGTGTCCAAAAGAATTTAATTTTTCTCCTAAAGTGACTTTAAGTGATAAAGTTACTAAGTCTAATTTTAAAGTAACTTTTATAAAGTCAATGAAAAATTAGAAAGGAAAAGTGACTTTGGAAATAAATGACTAAGTGGGCCTTTATTAAAGTAGGGTGAATTAAAAAATAGAAAGTGAGATTTAAATGAGCATTTAATCTCAGCCATTGATTTAAATCTATTTCAGCCATTGGATTTAGAGATCACCCAAAAGTCACTTGGATCACCCAAAAGTCACTTGGAGTTATATTAAAGGAGGAAAAGGAGGAAAAGGTCATTCATTCTTTCATGAACAGATTGGGAGAAGGAGAGCAAGAGAGCAAGAGAGATTTCTGAGCAGGGAGGAGAAGGAGACAACAGCTTGGCACACATTCCATGGCAGCAGTTGAACAGATTTGTACAGCTGATTCAACACATAGTGAAAGGCAGATTTTTGCACAAAAATCGAGGAGCAGTTTGCTGATTTTTCTGCACACAAAACGGAGGCCGTACAACATTTATTGCTGTCCTGTTTGCTGTAATTTCTAGATTGCTGTGAGGCACGGAAAATGAGATAAGTTGTAAATTTGCTTGCTGATTTTTTTGCTGAATAATTCGCACTGTAAAAAGGCAATTTTCAGAAATAAAGAAGAGCTCTCAAACTGGTTTTCCCCAAGAGTTGTAGGGGGTTTTTCCAGGGTCAAGTTGACCAAAAATATCAGTGTTTCAATGTGTTTTAATGGCTGTCTTTGATTGCTGATTTTTAATTCTGCAATTTCCAGGATTCTGAAAAATTTCTAGAATTTGTGTTTTCAGCAATATTTATTTTTTTTCAGTCTGTTAAATGTATGGTTATGGGAATGGGCATTTAACTACATGGGAGAAATAAGGAGAAACTGAAAACCGAGGTGGGAAAACAGAAATTTCTACAGTTAGTGGTTGATTTAAGCCCCAAGTACAACCTATTGTGAAGGACCACGAGGTTGTTAGTGGGAAGGTGTTGGAGAGCTTTCTGGGTAAGCAGAATGGCGTCCCAAGGGTTGAGATCATATCACAGCTTAGAGGGAGCCTCCTCTAACTTCGTTCCATGGCAAAGGAGGATCATGATAGTTTTGGAGGATGATGGGGTGGGAGAATTTGTGAAGCAGTTATATCACCACCACAAGATCCCCAATAGTTGACCCAACTTACTAAGAATGATATAAAGGCAAGGAGGATTATTCTAGAAGGGATCAGAGATCATATAGTTCCTCATATCCATGAGAAGAAATCAACTTTTGAGATGTTCAAAACTATTTTAGATCTATATCATAGTTCCATTGATACCAGGAAGCTTGATCTTATGGAGTAGTCAAGGAGCAATGTTGCGAACATCGGCATCGGGATAAAATCGACAAACTTCTGCCAAGCCAATAAATTGTGATTTCGAGATAAAATCGAGACGTTATCGAGATGTTCGCAACATTGCCAAGGAGTATTTAGATGAGCGTTGGAGAGTCTGTCGACACAGATTTTTCAAAGTTCACTCAGGTACGAGATAAGCTGGGTGGTGTGGGTGCGACTGTACCAGAACATGGCCTTGTGAGTTTGCTTGTCTAGGGCTTCTCAAGTTTAGGTATGGTTTCCAAGATGTAGTAAGTGGTAGTGAAAATTTTCCCAATTGAGAAATGTTATGGATTGACAGCGTTTAGGAAGAGATCCGGAGAGGGACCAGAGGTGGTAGATCGATGAAGACAGAGGACGAAGAGAACCTTGCCTTGGCAGGCAAGAGTAGCAAGGCCAAGGGTAAGGAAGGCCAAGGAGTGGCCGAGTCCAATCAAAAGGGCAAGAAGAAAATTCTAAGCAAGGTCAAGTGCTTCCATTGCCATGAGTTTGGACACTATGCCACTAAGTGTCTTAAGGGGAAGAAGGAGTCCAGTAACGATCATGTAGTTGCATCAATGGAGGTAGATGCATTTTTTGCCCAGTTTGGGAAAGGTTTCTCATTGATAGTTTGCATGGCAAGCTTAACAGACAACAATGTATGGTATATTGATTCAAAAGCATCCTTTCAAACGACCGAGAACAAGAAGAATTTCAACCACCTGAAGGATAAGGACATGCAATTTTAGATTGAGCTAGGAGATGATGGCATGTATGCAGCTAGAGGAGTTGGTATTGTCAACTTTCAAAGGGAGTCAGGTAATCATCCTCATCTTAGAGATGTCCTCTACGTTTCAGGATTAAAGTAGAATCTTGTTTCAGTAACTACCCTTGAGGGCAAGGGTTATGATGTCATATTCAGCAGAGGTAAGGCTTACCTCCAACACTTAACTTCTCGATGTAAGAAGCAGATAAGTGTAAGGAAGAAGAATCTCTACAAGTTCTAGGTAGAGAGAAGTGCAACCTTGATCAACATGGCAGGGAGAGCTCAGAGGAGAGTAGTGATGGTTGAGGAGAGCATAACTTAGAGGGAGTCCTTAGAGCAAGAGAAGATTAGAGTACCTGAGAAGAATCTACTCAAGATGGAGCATTAGCCAGTATCTCAGTTTGGGTCTAAGCTAGTTGGTAGTTGGGCTGACTAGCAGGATGACAAGGAGAATAACCTAGGGCGAGTGGAGGCAGCCACTTAGTCCGTGACTCTCAGTATAGGGAGAGTTCGAGCCAAGTGGGAAGAGGATTTGTTTAAGGGAGATCATGAGAGAGTTGGATCTTCCAGTATCACCTTTAGCCAGATGAAGCAACCACAAAGGTACACAGGGTACATGGCACTTATGATTGAAGTGATAGACTCACAGAGCATGGTGGGAAAGAATAGGTCTTCAGATCAGGTTCCACAAAAGAAAGCAGGGAAGTCTTCTAGTTCAGAGGGAGCAATTGCAACAGTGGAGACCATGGTAGCGTTGGAGACAAATCTAGGTGGACGAGGTTCTTCCAGAAGCACCTTCCTCGCTAAGAGGGAGTGTTGAAAAGTAGTGAGTGAAGGTCTTCTTGACTTGTGCCTTAGTCAAGATGACCACAAACAATATTCCTTTAGCATGCGCGAGTCCCTAAAAATTAGGATGAGCAATGGAGTAGTTTACTCATGCGTAGGAGTTGGAGGCTCAATCTTGTTTGTCTCCAAGTGCGAGATATTTTTGGAAAAGGAAGCGTTAGTGAGATTCAGTTTCTAATTGAGGCAAGATGATTTAGAAGAGTCTGTTTGACTTAATTAACAATTCAATTACAAGTCTGAGTTCCAAAATTAACTTGCAATATTTAGTTGAGTCAAATTGCTATAAGGAAGACGAAGACACCTTTGTAATTCATTCTAGTATGCACAAGTTGTGTGTGCGAGAGCTTGTTGTGATAAGAGAGCATATAGGAGCAACCTAGATCCCAGATTTGAGGAAAATAATTTCATTGTAGAAGTGCGCTAGGATTTAGGAATTCCTAAATAATAGGGCCCTGCTCAGTACTAGGGAATAGGAGATTTCTAGCGACATAAGAGCAAAGGCTATGCAAGGAAATAGGGAGTTGAAGGTTAAGTCTTGCAGGGAAGTTTCTAGCTTTAGTCCAAGTAGTGAGAAAAGTTGTACTCTATTGAAATAGTTGCCTTGTAAAAGATATCAGATTGCTCTATTTTCTGTCAATAAAATTCTATAGCTAGCAATGGGTTTTCCCAGTTGGGTTCCCTAGAAAATATTGTTTTATTGTTTTGTGTGACTGTGCTTTTATTTTTGTTCCCATTCCGCTGCAAATTACGTAGAGAAATTTTGTGTCTTGGTGCAACAAACTTGTTTTCAAGATTGACATCATAGTAATTGCAAAATGTCAAGAAAATTCTACACCTTCCGCATCTACATCAATGCAAGTACAAAGATTGCAAGACAAGTTCATTAACAAGATACAATGATGACTACTTTATTCATCTGGTGCTCCTTGTTCTTTCTCTAGGGTTTACATCACACAAACTCTAGGTCTTCTCCTGCATCACATAAGTGCTAAGATCAAGATCATTGCTACTGCTAGCATTCATTTTTATCTCTACTCCATGGTTTACATTACAGAGCCTAGGTCTTCCTCTCTTATATCATACAAGCGACAAAACCATCAAAAGAGACTTAAACTTGTGGAAATCACCAATGGGCTAATGCAATGGTCGCAAATGTACTTGCATAGGAGTTTGACATGATTGTGATAGATAATAATGTGATGATTTGTTGTTGGTGGCTCCAATTTTTATGATGATGAGATGATGTACACGGATTTTTGAGTTCTTGAATTTATCCTAGCTTTGGTTTATGCACAAGCATAAATTGCAAGTAGGAGGAATGCCTTAGACACTAAAGTGCATTGGTGAGTATCTTTGACTCTTCTTTTTACGAGTTTGAGGGGTGGAGCTCTTTCATCTTCTACCTTCTTTTGGTGAGTGAAGAGGAAGAGTCCATTGCAGATTCCGAAGAGGATGATCTTTTTGGCAATGACCATTGTTTTGATTGGTAAGTCCACGAGGGGTTTAGTGATGGAGCTTCATGAGATGTTGGATATAAAGAAATTGTCATGGGGGAGGTGGTGGGAGCAGGGGGGAGCATAATGAAATCCACCGTATTGTTCTCCTCTAAGTTATGCATCTTCTTCAAATGGTGGGTGGCTTGTTCAAGTGGAGTGATGTTGATACTTATCTTACATCGTTAGTAGGCTATATGGGAGGTTGTTAGTGAGAGAGCTCATTTTTTGTCCTTGGTCACTTTCTGTATAACACTGGGCACTCCCTTTATATGTGAGTATAAAATTTAAATAGACAACACATTCATTTGTGTCATATACAACAAAGGAATGTAGCACGTAAAGTTTCTAATATTGATTAATTTGGTGCTTGGCATCCCTAGCACAAATGTTTGTGTAGCTTGGAGTTTATTAATGATTAATTGTTTTGGGCTTATTTTGATTTGCTTCAATAGAACCATTTCCTTGTTAAATTCTTGGGTATTTGTGTTTCATTTATCAACTACATAATTATGCAAATTAGTTTTGAAGCTTGGATGTTTTGTACTTACACCTATTCTCACACTCAGATTGGAATATGCTTTCTTACTCTCTCGATGCATATGCAATGTGTGTGTGTGTATACAATGTGCATAAAAGCACATACATTCTATTTTTTTCTGGTTTTTATGCATCTAGTTTCAAATCATGCATATGCTAGAAGGTAACTTTGTCTCGAACTGCTCTTTTTGATTTCAGTTCTGTAGAATCTCCATTTATGGGAGAACCCATTTCTGTGGAAGAGAAGACTCTTGAACAGGAGCTTGCGGAACATAACATGGAAAATGTAAGATTTATTGATGGAATGACATACATGATATTTTATCTTTTAGAGTTGAGTTTTTGGAATTACAGTGGGTGTCATCGCTTGATTGAAAATGAAAAGCTTTCATATGAAAGTTGTTCAGATATAATTGTTGAAATAATGTGGACTGCAGGGTATCGGGCCAAAAGATTGGAGAGCTGCAAAATTTCTATCTTTTGGTGCTAAAGAAAACTGGCTTCAATGCCAGGCTGTTCTTTATTATGAAGGGGAGCTTTGCCCAGATGGTCGTAAGGCAAAGCAGGACATTATTTGTGGCAAATGGCGGAGGTATTATCTATTTGCTTTTGATATCTAATGTCTGTAGTGTAAGTGGTGTGAGTCATGGGTTTTATCGGTTTATGCTGAGTATTGTTTGCAGTTCCATGGAATAAACGATTATCTTTCTACATTTTCAACATGCAGTTATAGTCCTTGTGTGTCTACTCTTGACGTGGGTGATACTTTTTGTGTTTGCTGATGTTTCTGAATAGAAATGGTGACACAAAGCTAAGTTTTGTTAATTGCTTTATGCTGAAGGATTGTAAGTTATTTGTTATCTGCAGGGCTCCTTCCTCTCAAGTTCAGAATGATAGTTGGGATTGCTCGTGTGCAGTAGTTTGGGATCCTGTTCATGCAGACTGTGCCGTACCCCAGGTAAATTGCACATTTCTCTGTAGTGGAAATCTTAATTTTGCATTAGAAGGTCAATCTGAAGACTTCCTGTTGGTTTTCAACAGATGTGTGGCATGTTCAACAAAAATATATATGATATTTCTTTATAATTTTATTCATGTGCTGTAGGCAGTTTTTTTGGGTAGTTTGTCTTGTCAGAAAACTTGTTTATTGGCGCATCATTTCAAAGTCAGTAACATTCTCCATCTTATGAATTCTGATTCAAACCAACCATCAACTTCATACACGAATAAAAAGTGGTTGACGAAAATTGCTCAGCTATTGTGATTATTATTATTTTTAAAATCATCTTCTCTTGTTCTATGCCCTGTTCATTTAAGTGTTACAAAACTCTCTAATGCCTCCCTATTCTGTGCACCCTGCCCTGACATGCCTGACCCCACCACCCCCCTCTTCTATACTTTGTAGGTCACCAAATTTGCCATTTGTTTTCTGATTTTTTCAGGTCTGAGTTTTTGCATGCTGAGAATTGTCAAAATTTTGCCAGTTTTGCTGACCTCTCGAGTTGATGGCCTCAACCAATTCTTTCCAGATGTCGTGTTTTGCAACACTGGAACTTCAAACCATAAGTCAGTTTGAGAGTCTAGAATTAAGAGTGGTCAACTAATTACCTTCTTTTTTTAAATATCATGCTCCTCCCGGTATATGCTATTCAAGCAAGGCATCAACTTTAGACACACTAGAACCAGGAAATGTTGACTAGAAATTACCATCTTATTTTTTTAAACCATTATTATCCCAATCTCTATGCTCAAACTAGCCATCATCTTCATACACTCTAGAATCAGGAATGCTTCACTAGAAATTGCCATTTTATCTTTTTATCATTCTTTGTCTGTCATATGCTGAAGTTTTGATGTAGTGCTTATGGTGTTTAATGTTCCTTCTGCATCTTTAATGCATGCAGTAATCAAATCTTATTGTCAATATATATTTCGCTGTGTCATGGAATAAAATTAAAGTTGGTTGGCATGAGGACAATTTGAAATTTCAGCTAGTAACTTTACTCCAACCCATAATAAAAGTGAAAGCTAATGCTATCCTTTGTCTAGTGGTATTCTGAGCCTTGTGTTTTCCATCGTTTTTTTTCTTTTGGTTTTTTTTTTTTTTTTTTTTTTTCATTTCGCCATTTACTGTTTGATGGTGACAAAAATAACGTGGATTAAATGTTTAGATAACTCATACCATAATCAGCTTTTGTCGTTTATGCAGGAAATGGAGACTGAAGATATTTTAAAACTCTTGAAAGCCAGTGAGATGGTGTAAGCCACTTTCCCTCTTATAACCTGTTTTTACTTAACTGGAGTTGAAATCTTAGCATTTTTACTGCCGCTGTTTATGTCCGAGTTTTATAAGCTGTGTATGAAGCAAAGCTCCATTAGTTCTTCATGCAGTGGGAGAAAGTACTAAAATCTCCCAAATTGACAAAACAGGTGGGATTTGGAGATTTTAATTTTTTTGATGTGATTGCATCTTCTGAAAAGAGAGAATATGGAGAAGAATGTGGAAATGATAGCTTTTATGCATTGATGTTTTGTGACATCAGTTGCATTTTTGTATGCAATCACCTGGACTTTGTGTGCAGGATGGAGAGGGTTGCAGGGATTTTTTTGTTTTGAATTTTACACAATGAGTGCTGTTGCCAGAAATTTGTTTTTCTTGCGAGATCCTTGAGTCAGCATTCTTCTTATTCCACTAAGTCAAATGAAGTAGCAACCAATGTGGTTGAAAATGTTTTTGTGGCTAGTTTGCATATTTCACTTTGGGTGATATGAATTTTAGTTGCTGTGCCATCAGCAAGGCTGTTTGTTCCTTGTTGTGGCTGGCTTTTCAACAGCTCCTCTTGTAGTGATATCTACAGTTCCCCCTCAAGTGATAACTTTTGTTTTGCAACCTACATTATGACTAATAATCCCTAATACCTAGGTGTGTTCACTCTGTATGCTCCTTCGGGGAGGTTTCCTTGGAAACATAATTGTAATTTTGCTTTTGACAAAACAGGTGGGGTTTGGAGATTTTAATTTTTTTGATGTGATTGCTCTCTGAAAAGAGAGAATATGGAGAAGAATGTGGAAATAATAGTTTTTATGCATTGATGTTTTGTGACATCAGTTGGATTTTTGTATGCAATCACGTGGACTTTGTGTGCAGGATGAAGGGGGTTGCAGGGATTTTTTTTTGAATTTTACACTATGAGTGCTGTTGCCAGAAATTTGTTTTTCTCGCGAGATCCTTGAGTCAGCATTCTTCTTATTCCACTAAGTCAATGAAGTGGCAACCAATGTGGTTGAAAATGATTTTGTGGCTAGTTTGCATATTTCACTTTGGGTGATAGGATTTTAGTTGCTGCACCATCAGCAATGCTGTTTGTTCCTTGTTGTGGCTGGTTTTTCTACAGCTCCTCTTGTATTGATATCTACAGTTCCCTTTCAAGTGATAACTTTAATTGTTTTGCAACATACATTATGACTAATGATCCCTAATGCCTAGGTGTGTTCACTCTCTATGTTCCTTGTGAGAGGTTTCCTTGGAAACATAATTGTAATTGTGCTTTTGAAGTTTTAGGAACACCTTGTTCATGGTCCTTGTGGAATTTTGATATGTCCATCTATATGAGTTGCAACTATGATTATAGTGCTGTTTATGTTCATAATTTGTAGAGCATGCGTGGCTGTCTATTCATCTTGTGTCTCTCTTGACATTTTCAATTTGTAACAGACCATCTGGGTGTTGCCTCAACACACACACGCACACATACCTTTCAGACTATATACAGCAAAGCAATTCAAATATAGAGTCACTACAGATTATACGAAAGCCAAGCACACGGAAAACAACTAATTAGGTCCAAACTGGTCAATCAATGAGTGCCAGAGCACTTCTAGATCAGAGATGTAGGGGTGGGGAGGTTGAAGGGTGTTAAATGAGTCCCTAGATCCCACTTATCAATCTGTGACAGTGAAAAAAGTCAATTTCCAGCAAGCTGAAAATTTCTTTTTATGAGAGTTGGGAGCAGGGTGTTGAGGGGCGCCCTTCCCTAATGAACCCGCTCCCAATTTGCGCTCCGCTCGGGAGCTAGTCGGGAGCGCTCTCCCTTAAAAAAAATGCTCCTTGGTTTTTAGGGAGCGTTTTGGGGAGTGCTTGGGAGCGGTCGCTCCTTGACCTCTCCCATACGCTCTGGGAGCGATTTTTAAGAGGGGGAGCTGTCGGGGAGTGATCGCTCCCGACTGCTCCCCTCATAAAAAACGCTCTCGTCCAGCGTCATAAAAGGAGGCCGCATGACCTAGTGAGAGGGGCGACAATGGGTGGCGGTGAGGGAGAGGAAAGGGGAGGGGGAAAAGGATAAAAAGACCCTCTCCCCTCCCATTATTCACAATTTCATCCATTGGAGAGAGCAAGAGGAGCAAGAGAGAGTTTCGAGCTTGGAGAGAGGAGTTTGGAGAGAGAAAGAGAGAGAGGAGCTTGCAAGGGAGATTGGAGCTTGGGATTGAAAGCCAAAGAGGTAGGATCTACACTCTAATTACCGCACAACCTAGTGAAAGGTGCAACGGCCAGTGGCAGAGAGGGAGAGGAATGGGAGGGGGAAAAGGATAAAAAGACCTTCTCCCCTCCCATTATTCACAATTTTATCCATTGAAGAGAGCAAGAGGAGCAAGAGAGAGTTTGGAGCTTGGAGAGAGGAAGAGAGAGTACCTTGGAGGAGCTTGCAAGGGAGATTGGAGCTTGGGATTAAAGGTCAAAGAGGTAGGATCTACACCCTAATCTAGCATTTTTTTTTTGTTATGTTCATTGCTAAAGATTTTTTTTGTTTTGTTTGTTTGTTGTTTTGTTTTGGTCTCTTTCTTTGTTTATTGTTTTTATATTTTCTCTTTTTCCAGAGTACCTTGGTGAGGAGGAAGAGAGTGAACATGATGAGGCCCAAAAAACTAAACAAAACCAAACCCCGTTGTGGAAATATGTTTCTAGGCCTAAAGGGGGGAAAGGGGGTGGAACTACTAAATTTACATGCCCCCATTGCAACAAAACTTACATAGGTTCATACACCCGTGCCAGAAGGCACTTCTGTGGTAAAAGGCCATGGGATGAAGATAAACCTATAGGAATCAAAATTGTGCAAGTGTGTCAACAACGCATAGAGCCAAATACATAAGGGAAGAGGAGGAAGCCCAATACAAATCTAAAAAATCAAAGGGTTTCTTTGAACATAGCTCACAATCACATCAACGTGCACAAAGAACTCCTTCAACATCCTCCCATGGCAGTGGATATGGAGGCACAAGAACAAACATCTCTTTAAGGCATAAAACCATATCAGATTTCCTTCACGAAGGGTGTAGGAATGATGTGGATTAAAAAATATACCGGTTTCTCTATGCATGTGGGATACCATTCAATGTTCTTCGCTCACCGTATTGGCATGAAATGGTTTCTGTCATAAATGATGTCCCCAAAGGATACAAGAGCCCTGGGTATGACAAGGCTGGAACTGTTGGACTTGATCATGAAAAAGCAAAAATATCACATTCTTTGAGTGGAATGACAAATTCTTGGACTGAGCATGGGGTGTCCATTGTATTTGATGGATGGACAAATGTAAAAGGTAAGCCATTGATAAGTGTTCTTGTTGTGTCTGTTAGTGGTGCCATCTTCCTTTCAACATATGATTACTTAGAGAAGTTCAAAACCGACATCAACATTGCAGAATCATTACTTGAAACAAGGTTGCGGGGGAGCCCCCCCCCCTCTCGGTCCCGCTCCCAATTCGCGCTCCGGGCGGGAGCAACGCTAGAGCGTTTAGTCTTTTCTGCAATTTTGTTTTGCAGTAATATTCCAAATGCAATTTTTTTTCAAAGAAACAAATAAGTTTTGAGTGGGGCAACCTAATGATCAAGCCTATGGCCCTAGAATTGATATGCGATTCATGGTAATGTTAAATTCTTAAAGTAAAAGTGACATTCTACTTGATCTTCATTTTCATCCTTCTACTTAAATTTTTAACATTACCACGAAATGACTCAGGATGTTTGAGAGTGGTTCCGACCGCATTGGATTTCATATGGAGAAAGTATCATCTTAGATTTCATTCAAAATCCAACAGACTTATCAGTTTTTCAAGATTTCAGGATTGGGGGATTGCAATGTTTCCATTGAATTTTTTCATGTATTAGGCTATGGAACTCGTATTTAATCAAGAGCACCAATCCCTCTATGTACCTTGATGTTAGTGACATTGGTTGTCGAACTCCTCTATCATGACCCTCTTAAAAATGTACGCATCACTCAAACAAAATCTTGACGTGACATGCTATGCTTTTTCTATCTCATGTTAATGCTTAGAGGGTGATATTAATGAAAAGGATCCCTATACAAATGCAGAGGTAGTGACAAAGATATCTCTGGATATTAATGCTTAGAGGGTGATATTAATGACAAAGATCCTGATTTTCCAACAAGACTAAAAAATTAGACATTTCTCGTGGTGGCAAGAGGCTCAAGCATAAGCAATAGATAATAGGTTTACTTGTCTTTTTCTAGTTTCTAGTAGCTTTTATAACTATTGATTCTTTCATATTTATTATGATATTTTTTAAAACAATATATGACAATTTAAGTTTGAAGTTTGAAGTTGGCAATTATAACTCATTAGTAATGAATTATGAATATGATGCTTCATGAAAGTTGAAAGTTGTTTCATTTCATTTCATTTTATAACATTTCATTTCATGTTAGATATTATTTGTGGTAATGGTTACACGTAGCTTACAAGTACAACTTTGGTGATCAGTGATGATAAATGTTATACATTGAATTTTGAAAGCTTGAAACTTTAAGATTGATGAATCATTAGACTCAATATGTTGTATGTTACTATGTTACTAACTTGTGGACGTGGTTGATGAAGATTATAACTTCTAGATGATTGTTGTTATATGGTTGAATTTGTTTTTTTTATGTTTTTTATATCTAATTCATCATTCTACATGTTTTTGTTGACACACACACACACACACACATATATATATTAACGCTCCGGGATTCGCTCCCAAATCGGGAGCTTTTGAAAATGTCACTCCCGCTCCTGTTTTCGCTCCATCTCCTCGTTTTCGCTTCCGCTCCCAAGTAACCTTGACTTGAAACAATCGAACGTATTGGGCCATACAATGTCATCCAAGTCATCACTAATAACACTGTTAATTGTAAGGCATCGAGAGCAATTATTGACGATAAATACCCCAACATATTTTGGTCTGGGTGTTTGGTTCACAAAATGAACCTTTTGATGCATGATCTTATTAAGAACAAAAACCAACAATACAAATGGATTGGTGATTTGTACAACAGAGGCAAACAAATGCTAAAATTTATTACAAATCATAGCAATAGCCATGGGCTTTTCTGTAGTCACTCAAGATTGGAGTTGTTGAAGATTGCGAAGACTAGATTTGCTAGCTATTACCTCACCTTCAGGCACCTTTTGAAGGTAAGAGAGTCATTGGTTAGCATGGTATCAAGTCTACACTGGCAGGTATTAAAGGACAGGGCTACAAATGCAACTGACAAGCAAGGTTTTGAATAGGCGGAGCAAACCGCTCTTGATGGTTTGTTTTGGGCACGTGTGAGGCAAGTATTGGAATTCACCAAGCCAAGCCAATTTATAACATGATTCGTTTTGCAGTTACAAATAAAGCAGTTATTGGGGAGGTGTATGAGCAAATGGATACCATGTTGTGCAAATAAAAAAGATGATCCCAACTTGTATACACTGATGCACAATTGTGTGTGTACACGGTGTGGAATAAAATTAATGTTCCACTACATGCCTTGGCGTATATCCTTATGCCAAAATACTACTCTCCATGTTGGTATTGTTCAGAAAGATGATCCCAACTTGTATACACTGATTCACAATTGTGTGTGTACACGGTGTGGAATAAACTTAATGTTCCACAACACGCCTTGGCATATATCCTTATGCCAAGATACTACGCTCCATCTTGGTATTGTTCAGAAAGATGATCCCAAATTGTATACACTGATTCACAATTGTGTGTGTACACAGTGTGGAATAAACTTAATGTTCCACTACATGCCTTGACGTATATCCTTATGCCAAAATACTACTCTCCATCTTGGTTGGGCCAACCTGCACTTGGGGGTGGGGATAGGGTCAAACCCCATACAGATCCAGAGGTACCTACAGGATATATGCAAGCATTAAACAAGTTGGTACCTGACAGGGAGGAGTATGCTAATCTGCGTCTTGAATTGGGTAGATACATCAGTTGCACTGGTTTGTTTGGTTCTTGCATGCAATGGAAGATAAAGACAAATTGGATGATCTCACATGGTGGTAAGCATATGGCGGCATGGGACTTTTGCCAAAATTGGAAAAAGAGTCTTCTCACAGGTTGTATATACTTCTTCTGTAGAGACGTGTTGGAGCACCTACAACTTCATACATAATGTGAGAAGAAATAGACTCAATGAAAACCGGGCAGAAAACTTGGTTTATGTGCACTACAACTTGAGGTTGTTGAGTCATTATTATGATCGGGCTTATGAGGATCCAACATATAAAATTTGGGACAACCACCTAGAGGATGATAATTTGGAGGATGGCACTATACATCTTTAAGAATTGGAAGCATAACTTATGAGAAATGAAGATGATGCAACAACAACCATGCCACCCCCACCATCCAGTAGCAATGGCAGTGCTCAAGTTCTAAGTATTGTTCCTTTGCTGCCGCCGCCTCCATCTACATCCCTAAGGTGGAGGGTATTGTCGTGTCCCTTTCCAAACACATTTGTAACATGGTGTTTTTACACATTTTGCACAATTTTGGCTAAGGAAAAGAACCCAACATTTTCGACTTAGGGACTTAGGAAGAAAATCAACTTTATTTGGTTGCTAGTGGAATGTGGGGGCCATTCACGTGGGAATTTGAATTAGGCCATTCGAATGGCTTGGAGGGAATTCAAAGTGCTGGATGGAGGGGCCCACATGAGGCAAGGAAGGCCCACAAAGATAAAATGAGGAGAAGGCTCTCATGTGGATTCATTCATTCATCTTGCAAATCGAAATTACTTTACTATTCGCTCTGCTGTTTAGCCGAGTCAACTAGCTATTTAGCCACAAATATCTCAAGCGGGAGATTCAACCTTACCTTCGGGGGACCTTGAGTGCCCGCCCTAGGAAGGCAATTCCATCAACATTTCAGGAGATTCAGGAGTTTGTCATAGCACTACCACTCAACCACTCACAGGGAATGTGTATTTCTTGGCCACCAAAAGAATATGTAGGAGGAGTTTGAGCCACCATTGATCAGGCATTTGCGGGGAGAGTTAGAGGATTTGGAGAGCAGCATTAGGCCAACAGCCCAGCAGTTCGAATTCTTGGACCTGCGGACAACACAAAGGGCCAGTCCAACGTTTTCGTGGGGGTTAGGAGCAAGTGCTACAACCCGGAAGCTCATTGAAGAAGTCAGGGGATTTGCAGTAGGGATCTATCCAGCGCTTTGGGACATTTTCCTGGAGGAATTATAGGCAGAATCCAGCAGGTTGAGTTTTGCAGCTGAAGCTGAAGTTGGGCCCCAAGGGGGTCGAATTTTAGAAGTCTAAACCAACTAAATTCCTTCGTGGATTTTTTTGGGTTTAGGCCAAGGAGTGAGGAGCTCAAATCTTATAATTTTTTGAGCACGGGAAGTGGTGTTTCCAACCATTCGAAGTTAGCAAAAAGGGCAGTTTTCTGGGTAGCGCAGTGCAGATTGGTGTAGCGGTTGGGGCAGCCATCAGTTCAGCCATTTCTCACCTGGTTTTGGTCATGCTTGTCCATTGAGACAAGCCCAGGTGCACCACTCTATTATCTATTGTATTTTGCTCTCAAAGAAGTAATAAAATGGCTTAGCAGTTCATTATTTCCAGCATTTCCATTGGTGCTTAATATATATTTCGTTTTTATATTTGCTGAATAGATTGTATGCTTTATATCACTTGCATTCCTACTTAGGAACATTACAATGGTATCAGAGCCTAGTTCTTGGCTCAACTGTGGGGATTTTCTCATATGAGAGAAGGGGACCAGCAGAACATCACATACAGAAGGCGGAGGTACCAGAGGAGAGAAAGAGAGTTGGAGATTACTCCAGACACGGAGGACAGAGGGAAAGTAGTGGTAGAAGAGGGGGACATGGTGGAACCCAAGAGCAGGGAAGAGATGGCTTTCAACAACCTCTTGAGGGCCTTGAATGATTTAGCCAAGGGCCAGAAAGATATGCTGGAGGAGATAAAGCTGTAGAACAGAGAGAGGACCACTCCTAGAGGGTTTCTATTTTGGGAAACTTCTGGAGCCTCCCAGCCATTCAATCATCCTTCACCAACAACACCACACCCATCGGCTAGTGGGCCAACTCGAGCCACACTGCCCTCTTTCATACTAGTGGCACAAATCGAACCAGCAAGGGGTGATGACACCGTTCAGATGGAAGATCATTTCAGAGAGTGGCAATCTATGGATGTAGACTTCAGGGAAGCACTCTCTTTCAGAGATTTCTGCAAGCTCAAGCAGAGTGAGAAGAACAAGGGTTATGGAGGACAGGGGACCCAGAACTATGAGCTGCAAAGGACCATAGGGAGGATGTACTTCCCTACTTTCGATGGCACTGCCAAGTGCACTGCTAGGGCTTGGGTTGAGAAGATGGACACCTACTTCTAGCTCAATCGGATGACAAAATAGGAAGCCATCAAGATGGCCATGCTGCACATGGAGGGGGAAGCCCATGATTGGTGGTGTCATGGCTTGGCCACCCTAGGGCATGCTAATTTGGCTTCTTATGAGGATTTCACCAAGAGGGTGGTGGAGCGTTTTGACCAGAGAGATGACCCAACTACGCCGGACAGGCAACCCAAAGCTGTACATCTCAGAGTTTCTGCGAGTATCAGTGATGGTTTTGGATCTATCAGAGGCTAGGAGGATATACACCTTCATTGAGGGCTTACTTGAGCCCCTGCGTGGACTGGTGAAGTCACGCAGACCCTCCACGTTGCAGGAGGCAATTTTCTGCACTAGAGATCTACGTGGGGCCATCCCCAAGGCTAGAGTGCCTTTTCCTGCATGGACCGCTTTTCCATAGAAGGGGCATGAGACTAGACCTCCAACCCAGAGGACCACACAGGGGCTTGGGTAGCTAGATGATGAGACACGAAAGGACCTCAGGAGGAGGAAGTTGTGCTTCACATGTAGGGAGCCTTGGGTAGCAGGCCATCGGTGCACTGCCAACAAAGCACACTATATTGAGGTCTTTTCAGATAGTGACCAAGAGGATGAGGTGGAGTAGGAGTGTGGTGTGGGAGATGGTGAGAGTCTGATAGATAGAGGGCCACCACCACCACCACCTCCATAGGGAGGGGCATCCCTTGCCCCATCCGGGGTAATCCTTGCTTATGCGGGGTTCCCAAATTTTTGACATTGAGGATCAGAGGCACCATACAGGGGCAGTGGGTGTCAGTGTCAGTTGACAGTGGGGCTACCCCCAACTTCAGAGATGCTCAGTTGGTTCGGAGGAGGGGCCTCACCACAACTGAGTTTGAGGGCTTTTTAGTCCTAGTACCAGGTGATCGCACCATACAGTGCACTCGGTATATGCCTGCTTTGACAATAGTTATTGGGAACTTCTCGATGACAGACAATTTCTTTGTGGTCGAAAATTGGTAGTTCTGAGAGGCATGTAATCCTATCCACCTCAAACAATCTCGACCCACAAGATGGAGGCAGATCTGCGACATGGGGACATTGCATGGGCAGTGGAGCTGAGGATTTCAGAGGTTGGGGGACAGGTCCAGCCACGACCAAATTACATATAGGCCTTGTTGGATAGATACACAATGGTGGTGTTTGGGGACATTCCTCGAAGGCAGCCGCCAGACAGGGGATTCAAGCACACCATTGAGTTGGAGCCGGGTGTGTAAGCAGTGATCACCACCCCTTATAGGCATCCCAAGACCTATAAGGATGAGATAGAGAGGGCCATTCAAGCACTGTTAGCATCGGGCCATATCAGGCCAAGTTCTAGTTCCTTCGTTTCTTCAGTAGTACTGGTGAAGAAGGATGGAACCCTACACATGTGCATTGACTACTAGGCCCTCAACCGAAAGACATTGAAGAACTGATACCCCATCCCCAGTGTAGATGAGTTGATGGATGAGCTTTGAGGAGCCAAGTACTTTTCTAAGATCGATCTGCGTTCGGGGTACCACTAGATCAGGGTGAGGGATCAGGACATCCCTAAGAGAACTTTCTGGTGCCACTATGGGCACTTCGAGTTCCTAGTCATGCCATTTGGGTTGACCAACTCCGACCACTTTCCAGTCATGCATGAACCATGTCTTCTGGGGACAGTTGAGTTGGTTTGTGCTGGTTTTCTTCGATGACATTTTGATTTACATTTGGACATGGGAGGAGCATCTCCAACACTTCAAGGAGGTACTACGCATCTTGGAGGAGCAATAATTTTATGCCAAACTATCCAAGTGCAAGATTGGCTTGACAAAGATGCTCTACCTAGGACATATCATAGGTGCTGATGGGGTGAAGGTCCATGAGGAGAAGATACGGGCCATTTGGGATTGGCTGGTACCACGAGATGCGACAACGTTGAGGGGTTTCTTGGGCATTTGTACCTACTACAGGAAGTTTGTTAAGGGGTTTTCACAGCTGGCAGTAACCTTGACCGATTTTACTAAGAGAGGGGCTTTCGCATGGACTAATGGAGCACAGGTTGCCTTTGATCGCCTTAGGAGGTGATGAGTAGTTGCTCGGTCATGGCACTTCCAAATTTTCCCAACCCTTCACCGTGGAGTGTGATGCATCTGGGGTGGGAGTTGGAGCAGTTTTGTCACAGGATGGGCATACCATTGCTTTCGAGAGTCGGAAGCTCCTACCACATGAGTTGTCATATTCCATATATGACAAAGAGATGTTGTTGCCATCATGCATTCATTGGCCAAGTTTCGACAGTACTTGGTAGGCAACAGGTTTCGGGTGAAGACTGATCACACCAGTCTTCGTCACTTCATGGGGCAACAGGGCCTCAATGATAGGTGGCAACAATGGGTCAGCAAGGTACAGGCCTATGACTTTGATATAGAGTATGTGCGAGGAAAGCACAATGTGGTGGTCGATGCTCTATCTCGGAGACTAGTTACTCTGTCACTCATGAGCATCTGCCATGATTGGAAGGCCCAACTATTGGTGGAGTACTCCAAGGACAGGAGGGCATGCGAGGTCTTGGGGGGAACACACATAGATAAGCGATATCGAGTGATGGATGAGGTCATCTATTACAAGGGGTGTATTTTCCTGGTACCCAACTCACAGTTGAGAGAGAGAGAGTGCTCCAGGCAGCACATGACAACATTATCCGGGCACCAGGGGTTCTGGAAGACATATATGGTAGTCAGGGAGAGTTTCACATGGAAGGGTCTCAAGGGGGATGTGGTGAAGCACCTACAAGAGTGTGAGGCATGTGAGCGGAACAAAGGGAAGTTGATTCACCCTGCAGGATTGCTACAACCGCTTCCCATCCCAGAGGGAAAATGGGAAAGTATATATATGGATTTCATCACTGGGCTACCCATAGTGCAGGGGAAGGACTGCATTTATGTAGTGGTCGACAGACTGAACAAATATGCGCACTTTTTCTCCATCCCTACTAGGTACACGACTACACAGGTTGCAAAATTGTTCTTTCGGGAGATCTTCAAGTTACACGGGCTCTCTAAGAACATTATGAGTGACAGGGACAACAGGTTCATTGGGAGGTTTTTGGTAGGAGCTTTTCAGATTGGTCGGGATCGAGTTCACTCTTAGCACGAGCTGCCACTCCCAAACAGATGGCTAGACAAAGCGAGTTAATCAGTGGCTGGAGGGGTATTTGAGGAACTACGTGACAGAACAACAGAGGGCTTGGATTCGGTGGCTACATTTGGGCGAATACTGCTACAACACTACTCACCACATGTCCATTGGTATGACTCCTTTCCGTGCTTTGTTTGGATATGATGCATTATCTTTTGCTGATGTTGTTTTTGGAGATAGCCGAGCCTCAAAGGCCAAAGATTGGTTCCAAGAGAGCCGAGACATCCTCAAGGCTCTCAAGGACAACTTGGTGACAACAAAAAGCTAGCAAAAGGTGTACACAGATCGGCACAGGACAGAGAGGCATTTCGAGGAGTGGGACTTGGTGTCCCTTCAACTACAACCTTACAAGCAGTCCACGCTGAAGCAAAAGGGGGCTGAGAAGCTACAACCCTGCTTCTATGGGCCATACCGGGTGATCATACGAGTTGGGGAGGTGGCCTATGAGGTGGAGCTGCCTCTGGGGAGCAAGATGCACAATGTATTTCATGTCTCATGCCTTAAAAAGGTGTTGGGACAACAAGTGACAACAACAACAGAGTTACCCCCACTGGATGATGAGGGCCACTCGGTTTTGGAGCTTGAGGCCATCTTGGAGAGGAGGGAGAGGAAACTGAGGAGCAGGGCCATCAGGGAGTTCTTGGTATGCTGGAAGAAATTGTCGGATGAGGATGCCGCTTGGGAGAGTGAGCACATTTTGGAGCACCCAACTTTGAGGTTGCTTGAGGGCAAGCAACATTTGGGAGGGTCGGACTGTCATGTCCCTTTCCAAACACATGTGTAACAGGGTGTTTTTACACATTTTTGCATAGTTTTGGCTAAGGAAAAGAACCCAACATTTTCGACTTAGGGACTTAGGAAGAAATTCGACTTTATTTGGTTGCTAGAGGAATGTGGGGGCCATCCACGTGGGAATTCGAACTAGGCCATTCGAATGGCTTAGAGGGAATATGAAGTGCTTGATGGGGGGGCCCACATGAGGCAAGGAAGGCCCACGAAGATAAAAGGCGGAGAAGGATCTCATTTGAATTCATTCATTCACTTTGCAAATCGAAATTACTCGATTGTTCGCTTTGCTGTTTAACTGAGTCAACTGGATGTTTAGCGACGAATCTCTCAAGCGGGAGATTCAACCTTTACCTTTAGGGGACCTTGAGTGCTCGCCCTAGGAAGGTAGTTCCATCAGCATTTCAGGAGATTCGGGAGTTTGTCGTAGCACTACCACTCAGCCACTCATAGGGAATGCGTATTTTTGGGCCACTAAAAGAATACGCAGGATGAGTTTGAGCCACCATTGATCAGTCATTTGCCGGGAGAGTTAGAGGATTTGGAGAGCAGCAGTAGGCCAACATTTCTTGGGAGTTTTGGAGCCAGCAGAGCCAACAACCCAGCAATTCGAATTCTTGGACCTTGGGACAGTGCAGCGGGCTAGTCCAATGTTTTCATGGGGCTTAGGAGCAAGTGCTACAGCCTAGAAGCTCATCCAGGAAGTCAGGGGATTTGCAGTAGGGATCAACCCAACACCTTGGGACATTTTCCAGGAGGATGTATAGGCAGAATCTAGTAGGCCGAGTTTTGCAACTGAAGTTGAAGTTGGGCTCCAAGGGGGTCGAGTTTCAGAAGTCTAAACCAACTAAATTCCTTCATGGGTTTTTTTGGGTTTAGGCCAAGGAGTTAGGAGCTCAAATCTTATAATTTTTTGAGCATAGGAAGTGGTGTTTCTAACCATTCAAAGTTAGCAGAAAGGGCAGTTTTTTGGGTAGTGCAGTGTAGATTGGTGCAACAATTGGGGGAGCCATCGATTCAGGCATTTCTCACCTTGGTTTGGTCATGCTTGTACATTGAGACAAGCCCAGGTGCACCACTCTATTATCTATTGTATTTTGCCCTCAAAGAAGTAATAAAATGGGTCAACAGTTCATTATTTTTAGCATTTCCATCGGTGCTTAATATATATTTCGTTTTTATATTTGCGGAACAGATTGTATGTCTTATATCACTTGTATTCCTACTTAGGAACATTACAGACATGTGCTTTCTGGTTCTGGTCGTGTGCTTGTGCGGGAGGAGACTCCTAGAAGACCACCACGACCTGCTCAGAATTTAGACATTTCTTGTGGTGGCAAGAGGACGTTGTAGATAATAGATTTACTTGTCTTTTCTAGTTTTTAAAAGTTTTAATAACTGTTGACTCTTTCATATTTTATGATATTTTTTGTAAACAATATGTGAAAATTTAAGTTCGAAGTTGGCAATTATAACTCATTCATAATGAATTATGAATCTGATGTTTCGTGAAGTTGAAAGTTGTTTCATTTATTTAATTTCATGTTAGATATTCTTTGTTGTAATGGTTACACGTAGCTTACAAGTACAACTTTGGTGATCAATTATGATAAATGAATTATATTGAATTATGAAAGCTTGAAACTTTAAGATTGATGAATCACGAGACTCAATATGTTGTATGTTACTAACTTGTGGACGTGGTCGATGAAGATTGTAACTTCTAGATGATTGTTGTTATATGGTTCAATCTATGTTTTTTATGCTTTTTATATTTAATTCATCATTCTACATGGTTTTGTTGACATATATGCATCAATATATATATATATATATATATATATATATATAAAATCGCTCCCAAACTGGGGAGCTTCTGAAAATCCCGCTCCCGCTCCCGCTCCCACTCCCACTCTCGCTCTCCATTTTCGCTCCTGCTCCCAAGTAACCTTGGTTGGGAGTATATCCCTCTAGGCAAAGTGCCTAGATAATTTCCAGATTTAGGGGATGATTTATGATCGCTGGAAATTTAAATATTTGACACTGAAAAATATAAAATTAGCAATCATAAAGTGATAGAGTCATGAAATAAGACTTCTGAAAGTTACTTGGTAACTTACCTATTTGGGAACATGAAGTCTTTGGTTTTTGTTGCAGATTTACGAGGATACAACCAACAAATAAGTTTAGATCTCCAAAACATAGACCAAATACAAGTGTAAAATATATCCAATATAACCACGTATCTATCCTTGGACTAGGTCTAGCATTAAACTCAATTTCTCCAAGGTTTAACTTGATAATAAGATAAGACCAATTAAAAAACTGTTAATTTTAGATAACAATGGTATGTTCTATGCATAGCACAATTTACTTCAATGTTCCTTTAGCAGCCCAATAACAATTTTCAATAATTTCTAGTAGCAATCACATCAACCATTAATCACATTGACAGTAAATGCAAATAGAACATAAAAACAAATACATAAGATAAGCCAAGACAAGAGGACACCAGAATTGGCAGATGCTAGGGAAAAACCCCAATGTGGGGAAACCCCTTTGATCAAATCTTCTTATTATTATTCAATAGTTCAGCAAAGGGAGAAAGTACAAATGTCAAATAGACTAGCCTAGTACAGAGTCAAATCAACGTTGTCAAATTTTGCAGTCAACCACAGTCAAACTTCATCCCTAACCAGAAAGTCAATGTTGGTCAAACAACAAAAATTCTTCCTTGTAGCAGCTTGGTCTTCCTTGGTCAAACTCGACTTGATTAGGAGGATAAATTCAGCCCAAAACAACTCAGTCAAACTTGGTCAAAGGAGATAGAATACTACTGTAATTTTCTGCGGTTAAACAACAGTTAAACCCGAAGTCAACGCAGGTCAACCAACCCATAATTCCTCGATTTTTTTGCCCAGTAATGCGCCTTGTGAAAATCGAATCTTTGGCCCAAACACTGATGTCAAATTCAGTGAAATGCCCCTTGGTCAGCGCTGGTTAAACCTGCTCCTGAAGTTTGAAATTTGGCCTATAATTTTCTGCCTAGCAAATTGTCCTCCTTGCCACATGTGAGAGAGAGAGAGAGGCTTCCCAAGAAGTACGAACCAATCTGATGAAGAGAGAGAAGAAATGTGTGAGTGAATGATGTCCAAATGAGGTGTGAGGTCTCTTCTATTTATACACTATGTTGTGGGTGAAGAGACACATCCATTGGGCTTCTTGAAGAATTTGCACATGTGTGGTCATAAATTCAAAATCACACTTTGGCTTGTCCGAATGAGATGATCTTTATATCAATATTGGACCTCTCGAAAAGAGGAATCCAATACAATATCTCCATCAAATGAGCTGTCCCAAGGAGGAATTTGGCCCTAGTTGCCAATTCTAAGAAAAACCAACAAGTAGATCCTAATCTAATGCTGAAAGTAAAATTTTTGCCGGTACATAATCTTTAAGACGATGAAAATGCTCAAATAATATTAATAAGCATGATGAAGGAAGTTATTTAAATAATGATGATCAAGATAACCTTGATGCCGTAAGAAGGGATGGAGCCATGAAAGGTTCTTCGTTGTTATAGAAGAAGGAAGCAATTAATCTCCCTAAGTTGAGAGGGAGCTAGAATAAAAGAAAAGGTATATCTCCTCAGTTAAGAGGGAGGGCATATTATGACAATGAATACCTTGAAGTAAGCAAAAGTACTATTGATGAATATGAAGTTGCAAACAAAAGACTTGAGAAGATTTGAGGATGTATTTAGTGCTGCTGAAGAAATGAAAGAAGAAGAAAGCTTCCGACAAATTATATATGAACCATAGTTTTAAAACTAGGTCGGTTTGACTCAGAATTGGCCTGGTTGACCGAGCCATACCCTTGCCCGGGTCAACTATGCCAATTATCCGGTTCGGAGGCTGGTCCGTTACCGAACTGGCGGAGTTGGTAACCGATTCGGCGAGTTCGTTAATGGACCAATCAGACCAATCGAGCCCAACTTAAGCCGGCCAGTCTTAGTGGTGGGAAGAAAGGTGGGCTGGGCAAACTTGAAATATTTTTTGTCTGTTTGTTTCTTAGCCCCTCTACCCTTCTCCCACACCTATAAAGGTGACTCAACCCCCTCATATTTCCTCACAACTATCTCATTGCATTTATGTGAGCATTTGTGAGGTGTGAGCAAATGGAGTTGGTTTTTGGAGCAACATTGAGGAGGTTCTTGGGCAAACTTTGGAGCAAGTTTGAGGAGTTAGTTTTTGGAGTAGCATTAGTTATGTGTTTTTGTTCTAATCTCTATATATTACAAGTATTGGACAGTTCACTCGTTGCCATTTTGATATAGTAGATATACTCATGAGCATGCTTTGATCAAGTGTTGTCTTCTCTCTTTTATTCCAATGCTCTGAGATTGGAAACATGAATGAAAATCTTTAAAAATATGATTTTTCATTAAAATTAAATATTTAATGTACTTTTTACAAAGACAGAGTCATTGGAATCAATAGTCTGAGTCAATACCAAGTTGGATCAGAGCTTCGGTCGGTTCCGAGTCCGAGTCTAAGTTTCAAAACAATGTTATGAACACCTTGATGATGAAAGGAGGATCAGGATTATTGAGGACCCCGAAGTTGTGAAGTTGTGCAATTGTTGGAAGGGTGTCGAAATTTTGCAGTAATTGGTAGGTCGAAATTCTGCTGCTGGGGGTCGAAATTCTGCAACTGGGAAGTCGAATTACTGGATTGAAGCTACTGGATAAGAAGAAACTACTATATCATCTTAGAAGGCTGACTTGGTGGAGGAGGAAGGTCTATTGGTCTAGGGTCTTGGTCCATCTCAATTTGAATTTCTAAACGAAGAGTTGTTGACTGGGTTTTCCCTTATATAGGAGTTTTAGCCCTGCCTGAGTACCTATATCTGGTGTCACTGATCTTTGTGTTTTGGATTTGGTAATTGCTTGATGAACTAAGATAAAAAGGAACATAAGAAAAATAATAAGAATTCAAAGATATCACAAGTAATTATCAACTAGAGAAAATCTTTCTGCCTTTCTGATTTTCTAACAACCTAGACCTCCTCACTATTGCTTCACTTTGGAGAAGAGGAGGGATCACTTAGATCTCTCAGTATTGCTTCAGGTTTGAAGGGAGGGTGACCATTTAGATTACTCACTAGGGTCTAACGTGAAGGAGAAAGACCCAATTTTGTAGACTATCCTTGATGGTTGAGTTATCCCTATTTGCAAGTCGAGTTCATTCACAAGAGGAGGCCGAGATCTATGAGCATTTAGCAGGTCGATTATGATGGTCTTTTGAGGTTGAGCCACCTCATCATATGCACGGTGAGATCAACAATTAGAGGAGGTTGAATGTGTTGTATCTTGATGGGTCGAAACCATGCTCATTAGAAGGCTGAGTCTAAATCCATTTGGTGGGGAAGAGTCCAACATTCAATAGGACGAGTTATTAGTCATGCTGAGATATGAGCTTCTTCTCAAGAGGTCGAGTCTACTATAACATCCCTGTTACAAGCATATTTATCTATCATTTTTGGTGGCGGAGATCCATCCTTATGGAGGCCAAGTTTCCTATATAGGAAGGCTGAGTTCATTGTAGCTCTGTGTGAAATTTTGGAGGGTTGAATCCCATTTCTTCAGAGGGACGATATTATCTACAATAAGGTTGATTTTATTCCAATGGAAACTTATTTTGGGAGGTCGATTCATGTAGGAAGCGGCTGAGTTGTCTATAGCATTTTCTCGCTATTTTGAATTCATTACAACAGTACCATAGCAACGCTTTGTTGAAGTATCATTTAACAAAGATATTCGTCTTCAACAATACCTCCAGGTTGATTGTGGTTATTTGTGATCATGTTGGTTGCAAATTTGGAAGTTGAGCTCTCTCAATTATAGCAGTTCGAATTGCACCTATTGTTGCAGGCAGAGTTGGTATTATTGCAAGCCAAATTCCACTTTGGTAGGGCGCTGGGTTTATACCATTCTTGCAGGTTGATACCACTCCTTGGAGGCCGAGTCAAGCTGATTTTGAGGACGAGTAAATTTTTAAGGCACGCTGAGTCTAGCTGATTTTGAGGACGAGTAAATTTTTAAGGCACGTTGAGTCCCTTCATATGTAATGTCCCAAACGAGATATTTTGCTAAATTTGTAGAAATCGAACTCAACCCAAATTTCAACATTAAATTATCATTCATTTAACAAAAGATTTCCATGTAAAATAAAACAAACAAAGCACTGCAATTCAATGACACAATGAACAGGAAATTTCTCAGCTTTTATTATAATGGATAAACTTGGGTTACATGCATATACAACCAAAATAGCTGAGATGAACGCTGACTTCCAAGATAATCTGCTGCATTGCATCGACTTCCAAAACCGAACTAAACTTCCACTACTAAGGTCTCCTGTGAATTCTGAATTCACCAAGGGGAGATGGGTGCTCGCCCAATCTCGCTGAATCACACGAGGGGTTCCCAACCTCTCATACAAGAAGGAATATCAAATCCAAGATGTCCTCTAATGGCCTCTTGCTCCTCTTTTATAAATCTGATGGACCCCTCTAGAACCTCCTATTTTATTATTATTTTAATCATGAAGCGCTTTCCCCTCTTTAATTTTAATTGAAATATTCTTTGTAATGTGGGAAAAGGGTAAATTAGCCACCATGCTTCCTCAGGTCACTGAAAATCACTTCTAACCATCCTGCCTTGCAGGTATTCTCGTTCCGGTTCTGACAAGCTATTACACTAAAGTGTTTTGCCAAGTATTCCTCCCAAAATGCCACCTTAAGCGTAATTAATTGAGTCGTGCCCATTAATTATTGTGGTTTTTGAAAGTTGTCGGAATGCAATAGAACGAAAGGAAAAATTGTGCGGACGATGGAATATACCAAGTGAATGCCATCAGACCTCACGAAAACTCCTCAAAACTCCTCCAAAAGTCCCTGGGCCTGCTAAGGACGCTAGCCTGCACTTGTGACATGTTTGCCCCCAATTCTAAAAGTCTATCCTATCGATGGCATAAGGAATACCAGAAAAAGGAACATTACATCATATTGGCAATCAAATTCATATGTAACCAATAGTGCTAGGTTTTAGAGATGGATGCATCCTCTTGGAAGAATGAAAACCAAAGGTCACTGGAGGAGCAAAGTCATCTTGAGAAAACCAAGGTATCTATAGTCATTCTGCTGAAGCAACTCTTGGTCCTAAAGAAATAAAGTGCCATGTAAATTTTTGTAGTGGACTGTTAAAATTTGGGTCAAGTTATTTATTGCTCTTTAGAGTTTATTGTGTTTCTTTGCTGAGTAAGGCTTTATTCTTAGCTGTATGTCAGACATTTGCAACCTTTTTTTTCAAAGTCTTTGATGAAATGTCCCGTTTATACATCTGCTATAAATCTCTTCATGCAAAGTGTTTGAATAAATCTCTTCATGTAAAGTGTTTATTAAGTTATCTGAAAGAGAGCTTTGAGGATTCTTGTGAGTTTATTGGTATTTAAGTAAGGGGACATATCCGTTTCCAAGAAGATTAGTTTAATTGTTCATTTTCAGTTGGAGAGAAAACAACATCAAAAAGTGAAATGAATAATTAAATTAAAAGGATGCTATTAAGTGACTTTATAAAGTCATTTTATTTGACTGACCGGGAAAAAGGTAAAAAGCGGAGGTCCGTGTTATTTTTATGGCTTGTGGTATTGACCCATGGTATTCCAATGACTTAGGTATTCTAATGATAACAGTTATAAAAGGAGAATCGGAGCTTACCTTTTGGTGTGTATTGGTTATTGATTTTGATAATTGTTTCGAGAGTTCTTGTAGCTTGAGAGTATAGGCGAGAACCCATGTGAGGAGGGGTTAGTTTTGATGGTGAGAGATCCACCCTAGTTGATTCCTCTAAATTGGCTTCGGTAGTGAGTCTACCGACCGTAGCTGGTCAATAGGAAGAAACACCCATACTTCCTCATTAGTGCTTCACTTTGGAAAAATAGGAGGGGTCACTTAGGTCCTTCATTAGTGATTGCCATGGAGACAAAAAGGGAAGGACCAATGAGGTTCTTAACAAGCACTTAAAGATTGAAGACAAGGTTATTAATTGTAGGTTGAATAATATTGTTTATAGAGCTACTCCCAGGCTTCAGAGACTGTTCACTGATGTAGTTTATATCTTCTTGAGGAGGCCAAGTCACCTACAACCAATCATGCCATTTTCTAAACTGTTGCAAATTTCCTAATTTACTAATTGGCATATAATACCATATTCTATATTAATAAATAAGTTTGTTGAGATATTATTGTTCATCATTATGGAGTCTTATTGTTTTATATGCTAGGTAAAGGTTTCATTCTTGGTTGCATGTAAACTATTTGATAAAAATGTCTCTATCACAAAGGTTTCTCTTGCTTTGACGAAATGTCATCCTGTAAAGTGTTTTTCAAATTGCCCAAAAGACAATTTTTGGCATGTTATAAAAAGGGGACTTTACACATCATTAATCACAATTTTTGAATTATTTGTCGTTGGTGCCCATATCATATTTGTTATTTAGGTCATATCCATAGATATTAGTAACATTCTAGAATCATTTTGTCGTAAATAGAATTTTGCACTGACATTATTTAATCATTTCTCCCACGATCATTGTATTATCCAATCAATAAGGTGAATGTTTTGTAGTACTAACCCTTAATTCAAGTCCTTAGAACACCTTTAACGTTCCCCAAAATCAATTAAGTTGGTTTTCTTGAATGGTCTGGAGGTAAGTCTCGCACTCCCTTCAATGGGGTTCAAATCCCCAGTGGGATTTTTCTCGTGTTGATAAGGATAGAAGTTTAGATGTCATCCCCTTTGCGGGTGTATCTTTGGATGTCTTGGCCCTCGCTAAGTCATAAGATTCTTGTTAGGTGTTGCATTATGGCTTGTTGTCACTAGCTTAGGGTTATTTTAGCAACTGGTTGGATTTTCCTAAGTAATTTCATCTAGTTACTGATATCTCTTGATTAAGAAAGAAAACCATTCCCCTCAATTGAATTGTTTGAGTTTCTGATCTGACTGGAATATAAGTATTAATCTAGGTCATCAAGTCAGTTGCATCTAATCGTCAAGATTAATTCACTACTATATTTACTATACATCAATTACATGGTACCTCCAAAATAAAACAAGGTAAAGAGACTTATGACAATATGCTTGTATCATGTACTTATGTAATGTAGACAAGTAGGGGCTATTGAAGCTATCAAGTAACATGGTAAATGCAAAATTTCACATGGCTAGTGTTGAAAAATGTGTAACTAGGTTCAATCTTCATTAGTATGAGATGTATTCTTGTAAATATAAAATGAAAAAGAAATTATTATTATTATTGAAGCATGGGTTTCATGCTCAAGTTCTTGTATTTTATAGGTCAAGCACCCATTGAGTGCTTCTAGGGTTTGTCCTAGGTATAAGAGTCATTGTCATATATGGAAGACCCTATAGGCACATTGTATTGTAATATTCCTAATTAGCCATGGCTAATTGGAATATTTGATTTTGCTTATTTTTGCCTTCTATAGTTATTTATGAATATAAAGGTGAGGGAAAGGGGACATGACTCACCTTTAGAATAAAAGTCACTTCCTAATAGCACAACATTGTGACTTAAAGGTGAGCCAAGGGGGCCAAAGGGGGACGCAGAGATGGAGCCCATGCAGAGACTTAGAGGGACTGCGCAGAAGAGAAGGAACACGTGGCAAGAGGGTAATTATGCTGGAGAAAGTGGGCCTTGGGATTGAGAGAGGCAAAGGCTATAAAGGAGAGAGGAGCTTCTTCATTTTGGCATTCGGTTATGTGCATTTGAGCTAGTCATTTCGACTTATGAGCACGCTAGTTGTTTAGCTAGTTTGCAACACTGTTTAGTGCATTGAGTGTCTCCGTTCGGAGATCTCACCCTTAGCCCCGGGGGACTTCGAGTGCTTGCTCGGGCAAGGTAGTTCCATCAGCATTTTGGCAGCAATTTCGTTGGTAGTTGGCAGGAGGATTGAGCACTGTAGATGACTGCGCAGGCTTGAGAGGGATGATGCAGGTTTTTATGGCAGGAGTTCTGGATTGAGGGTTTGCAGTAGGATTTGTGCTGGGAGATTGAGCAGGGGATCAACCCTTGCATATTGGAGAGTTTTGGCAGAGGTTTCAGGCAGATTTCTGGAGGGTTTCATTTAGTGGCAGCACAGAGCATTGAAGGACTGCGCAGAACCCCAAGGGGTGATTTTCGAGGGTTGGCTATTCCAGGAAAGCTTTCTGGGTTTTTCTGGGTTTCTTGAGTAGAGTCCGATTCCAGAGTTTCAGCATTTTTGAGGAGGGGAACAACCCCAAATCCTCATTTGATTTCCAGCAGTAGCAGTAGCACGACAGTTCTCTAGCAGCTTCGACGCAATTCTGAGAGAGGCCATTCTTTGTTATTCTGAGTGTATTTCTTCATTTGCCTTGTGCAAGTCGAGGTGCCATCTTTCTGATCACCTCCTGTACTCATTCTATTGTTCAGTATAATAAAATGGCTTAGCATTTCTTTCTGCGTTTCTTGAGTATCTGCTTATATTGCACGTTTATATTATTATATATTGCACCACTGTTATTTGTATCATTTTGAGTTTCCCGGTTATTATATCATTTGTACGTATTTGGTTGGAGTTTACTGGGGTTTTGGAGAATATCTCTGAAACGGGATATTACAGTGGTATCAGAGCATAGATCTGGCTCAGCATGTGGAGCTAGCAATCTATGACACCGGGGAAACACCCTACATTTGTTACAGAGGTAGGAGATACAAAGACACTGGATGTAGGTTGGAGAACACCTACAGGGAGGGAGACTGTGTTCCTGTGGTGGACGCAGAACAGGAGGAGCCTGTGGTGGACGCAAAACAGGAGGAGCCTGTGGTGGACGCAGAATAGCAGGAGCTTGTGGTGGACGCAGAGCAGATGGCAGATGAGGACGGGAAGAGATTTGCGGATATGCTCCTCAAATTAGTGGAGGATGTGTCGAGGCAGATTGAGGTGATGGGGCAGAGATTCACAACAGTGGAGGCTAGACAACATGAGAGCCCACGGGTTTTCTAGGTGGGTGAGGGATCGGGTGCATCCCACCATTTGCCAGAGCAGCGTGCTACTACTCAGCAGGTGGCCTCACATGCCCTTACATGCTCTACCATGCCCACTTTCTTAGGAGCAGACACGGGGGCCAGAGCCCAGCAGGAGTCAGAGTTCGGTCATATGGGCGATTATTTTGCAGAGTACTAGGCCTATGGGCAGGAATTTAGGGAGGCTCTCTCATTCAGAGACTTTGTTCAGCTCCAACAGGATAGTAGACCTCGCGACCATCACAGAGGATACTGGCATTATCATGATGGTGACACCCATTGTGCAGCTAGTAGATTCCACTTGCCTACGTTTGATGGTTCATCAAACAATTTGGCAAAGTCATGGGTGGAGAAGCTAGACATTTATTTCCAGCTTTAACAAGATGTCGGAGATGGAGGCCATTTATAGGTAGCCCATTGCTTGCTTATCCCCATTAGTAACAAAGCACCTTTACCAAAGGTTGATCGCTAATTGTGCACCTTCTTGCAGTCCTTCTCAGAGGGAATCAATGTGTACTACTATTGCAATCTCTCTCCCATCCCGCCTTCTACTATCCACACTACTGATCACAAAAAAACATCTGGTTCATCTCAGTGAAAGTTGAGTATATTTTCAAGAGAATTGATGTTGCTAGCAAAATGTGTGATTGTAGGATGCAACAACTCCTTGTTTCTTATGAATTTCCTCACACAACTAAGAATAAATGCATTGTTATATATGAATTTTGTGACTTTCCTAGATTGATTGATGACCTCATTGATGAAAGAGTTTTTGTTACATTCTCAACCATCAAATTGATGCAATCACAACACATTGGAGTCCAAAACTCTATGGGGTGGTCAACACATGGAATTTGGCACTCTATTGGGTGGCCTTCAATTGGCAACTTGTTGGAAGGCACATAATTAATGATGTTACCTTACCCGTCATTTTGTATTATGCCTACACTTGTGATTTTAATCACAACATTGGTGTTTTCATTGTTCATGTCACAAGTTTGCTGGATGACACAAATGGGACATTTGGTCAACAAGGGATACTTGTTATTAGCTTGGAGTATTATGTTATTAGTTGATGATTAGAGGACACTCATCTTTGGGTTGATTATCATAAATCGTGGTTCTATTGGTGCTCTTATCTTATTTGATATTGTTTATTGATGGATTTACCTCCGAGCGGATGTTTTGATGACTTTTCATGTGGTGCTTGCTTTCATTATGGAACACCCTATCTTGCATGATATTTTGTAGTAGTGTGGTGTTATCCGTAGTAAATTTGTTTATTATTGGAAGAGAGTGTTTCACCTTTGCACTTGGTTATATATTGAGCCTTGTGCTTGCAGTTGGTCATTTTAGGTCATATGGATGTTTTGGCATGGTGATGATGTATTGAGTATATTTACACCCCTTTTGGGGAGAGTGCTATGCTTGGCACATGTTTTTGTGTGACCTTTACCCTATCAAGGGTTGGACGTTGATGCTATGTCATGGATTTTGAATTCACTAAGTGAACAACCTAACACTTTAGGGATTATTTGACGTTGGAATAACGTCTTGGTATCATTTGCTCACGATTCTTGTTGAGATCCCCTCTTGTGCACACTTTTCTAGGTAGCCTAGCCCTCCCAATGATAAGATTTTACATGGTTCATCTTGATGGAGGCTTACTATTTGAACACCCTTTTTGGTTTGGTGATTTTTGTTAGGTGGATAGAGTTGCAATGGGGTTTCTTTCAATTTTTAGTTGAACACTCCCCTAATTGGCACATATGTTGATGCATTTCACATATCGTTGTATATTTTGATGGGCCACCCCCTTCCTTTATTGAAAAAGTGCTAAGTTGCAAGAAATGTTGCCTAGGGGTCCATTTCCGGTTGGAAACGAGGAAACACATACTGTACGGCCTGGAAACTCGTTTTCGACCGTATTGGCATGTTTCACGCTGGGGAAACGTGGTCAGTACGACCGGAAACGAGTTTCCGGGGCGTACGATGGAGTTTTCACTTAACACTTGACATTTTCTTTTATGTTTATTTTATCTTTTTGCTTCTAGTTTTTTATTGGGCAACTAAAATATCTTTTGGATGCCTCTCTCAAGTTGTAAAAAAGACTCTCGCCTCATTCTCTTATCACACAATTGAGCAAGTCGTTTCTCTTGGAGATGGACGATTTTAGCAAAGGAGAAAAGAGGAAGAGACTGGGGGTTTCAGCTAGGGCATTTTCAACAGTGAGCAAAGGAGATTTCAGCGGCAAGGGAAAACGATTTCAGCAGCAAATTTGGAGTGTAGAGTTTCCGGGTATGACATTCTTAGCTTTTGGCTTATACAACCATATTTCTCGTCTTTTTTGGCATTTTGGGGTAGTTTCAGCTACAAAAGATTAATTTAGGTAAGAAACATTCATTTTCTTAGTTTTTTCTTACTATTTCTTCAATTTTTCAAGGATTTATGTTGCCAAAAATATGAAAAACGTTTTTTCTTGACAGATTTGTTTTTTTTTTTAATTTTTTTGCAGCAATGGCTTCCAACCAAAGTGCAACTGCAAATTCAAGCCCCAGGACCAACCTAAGGGCTGAATATTATTCTCTTTGGAGACATGTTCAGAAGCTTCAAAAATGTGGAGGTGGTGACTGATGGGAATGATGATGTAATCTTAGTAGTAATTCGTACAAGGGCACCTATCCAAGAGTGAAGGCACATCTTTTGCATGGAGGAGGACAGGGGATTGTAGGTTGCACAAAAACAACAGACCCATTTGCAAGGAGGGCATATCAAAGAGAGCAAGATGAGGCGGATGGAATTGAGAGAAGGCATGATGAGCTTAATCAAGGTATTCCTCAAGCTCCATCTAACATTGAGCCAAGGATTGTAGTTAAAGCAAGGAAGAGGAGAGCTAGTGCCACTCAACAACATGAACAACCAACATCCAAAAATACTAGCGGGGCATCTCCTTCAGTTGAGGATAGCAAAATTGCTAAATCGGTGAATGTGCAAGCGAGAGAAAAAACTGATTCCAGAGTGGCTAAGTGCATTTATGCATGTGGTATCCCATTTAATGTTGTTCACTGTCCTTATTGGCAAGATATGATAAGGGCAATTAACAAAGCTCCTCAAGGGTACAAGGGGCCCAACTATGAGAAAGTCGGAACTCAGCTTCTCAAAAAGGAGAAGGAGCTTGTGGAGGATATATTATCACAAATTCGTTCTTGCTGGAGTAGCTCTGGGGTTACCATAGTCTCAGTTGGATGGGTAGATACACGGTGCAGACCAATGATAAATATCATTGCTACTTCCCCCAAAGGAGCAATGTTTATAAAGGCGGAAGACTGCTCAGAAGAGGTAAAAGATGCATAATTATTGCTGATGTTATTATAAAAGCTGTTGAACAAATAGGGCTTAATAGGGTGGTGTAAGTTATCACGGATAATGCACCAGTTTGCAAATCTGTAGGTTTAATTATTGAGGGGAGGTATGACCACATCTTTTGGACACCCTACATTGTCCACTGATTATGATCTTAGAGGAGATCGACAACAAAGTTCCATGGATAAAGAAAATCACAGGGGAAGCAAGGGAGATTGTTAAATTTATCACCAGCCACCACCAATCTCAGGCAATATTTCTAGAGTACTCTAAATTGGAGTTGTTAAAAGTTGCTGAGACAAAATATGCCTCAAACTTCATGATGTTGCATTGCCTTGTTGAGGTTAAGCATGCATTAGTTTCTATGGTGGTGAGTCAACTTTGGGTTGAGTGGAGACAAGCAGATTTAGAGCGGGGATATATGGTGCATAGATTGTGCCTTGATGAGGATTGGTGGAGCAAGATAGATTTCTTGCTAAAGTTCACAACCCCTGCATTTGAGCTTCGGAATGCTGACACTAACCAACCTTTCTTAGGAGAGGTATATGATGGCATGGATTCCATGGTTGAGAAAACTATGGAAATCATTTCACAAGAGTCTCCAAAATTTTTGTTTGTTGATGATAATTTTGCTGATTTAGTCAAAAAAATAATTGTTGATAGGGGGAACAATTTCAACACTCTATTGCACATTTTAGCACATGCCTTGAACCCCAAATTTTATGATGAGGAGCTTATTGCTTAAAGCAATGGGAAGAGGAAGGCACCCCATAAGGATAGAGAGGTGGCTAATCTGGTGAAAAATGCCCTTATAAGAATATTTCCATTTATCTACACAGGGAGGTAAAGGAAGAATTTGCCAGTTTTGCTACAAGATTAGATGATTATGCAGATAAATCAACTTTGGAGGAGAGAAGCACCATGAATCCAGTTAGGTGGTGGATTTGTCATGGTGCAAATTGTGTACATTTGCAAAGCCTTTCCATACGTGTTCTTTCACAAGTGGCAAGCTCTTCATCAACAGAAAGGAATTGGAGCACCTATGGTTTTATTCATTCTGTGAAGCGCAATAGGTTGGGCTCACAAAAGGCAGAGGATCTTGTTTATGTTCACTCCAACCTTCGCCTTGCATCTTATAGGGATCCAGAATACAACAATGGTCTTTCTAAAGAATGGGATGTGGATGCAGAAAGTCCTGATTTTTATCTCTCTCTTGCTGCCCTGAATATTGAGGTCCATCTAGAAGTGGATTTGGCCCATCATCTTCTTCAGCACCACCATCCACTGTTGAGCATGCTTTTGCTTCATTTTTGATGAGGATTATGATGATGAGGATTAGTCTTTTGTCTTTATAGTTTTTGCAGCCTCATAGTCTTTATTGTACTTGCAGCGTCAGATATATAATAAACATTGATTTTGAGATTTGGATATATAATAAAGGTTGATTTTGGATATGCTGATATTGCTATTTTTATTTTGTGATCATTCATGAATAAATGTGATGTAAATTTAATCATAATGTTTAAACTTTAAATGTAATAAATTATAATGTATCATGTATGCTTTATGATTGCACATAACATTTCTTAAATGTCCTAAATTCTAATATATATATATTGTGTTTCTCTGTTTCCAAAATGGGGGGGGGGGGGGGGGGGGGTCATGTTTCGTACTCGTGCCAGTTTCGGAAACTCGTACCCGTTTCCCCGTTTCATGCAACTTAGGAATAGTATTTTGACTTGATGATATTACAGATGGGTTGAACCTGGCAATTCGTTTGTTTACCCCTTAGATTACGGATCTAGTCATTTGTACTTGATAGGAGGGTTCTTACACATTGGAGATTGAGCTATTGAGCCATTTGTAGGTGATGCCCTAGCTTTGAGGACTACTTTGACATGTGATCACCATTTATGAGGGTCTATTTCACCTCTTAGTGGGTTGATCTATCATTTTAGGTATTATGAAACATATTTTCAAGTTTATTGATGGGATGTCGCACCTATAGGAACCACATGTGCCATTTGGAGGGGTTTATTGCACATATTTTGAGGAGCATATAGTGGAGCAATCTTCTTGGAGAGATTTAAAAATGGTTGTTGTAGTTTATTGACATGGTTAATCACCTTGATGTCCTTGTTTGATGGGGACAATTTTTGGGAGATTGAGATATGTGTTGTAATGTTCCAAAAAGGAAATAATAGTGCTAAATAAGCAAAATACACATACGACATAGAAAAATTTAGAGAACAATTAAACACCCATAAAATTACACCAAAACTATGCCAAACCTAGCCATTTTATTATCAAAGGAGAGTACAATTGTTAAAATTGGCAACTAGGCCAAACTCCATGTGGGTCATCTTATTTATGGCAGTTGATATATTTATTGGATCCCTCTCATCGATAGGTGTAGGATTGACCTAAAGATCATCCGATTTCGATAATTATTTATGGAATTATGAATTTATTTGTATTATAAGACTAATTGTCAAGTCGGCTAGCATATTATGTAGGCTCCGAAGCCCAATAGTCATGTCCATTTGTTGACACCTAATCCTTGTGATTGGGCAAATATATGTAAATAAATAAATGAGAAATATGAACAGTCATCGGGAGATGAACTGAACAGTCTCTCCCTCATGTATATAATAGACCTATCTGATGGAATAGAATATACGAATCAGTTTTTGCTTAATGGAGTTACTGCCTGGCCTGACATGGTATCAGAGCCAGCTCCTTTTTTTTTGCTCTTGTGCCTTGTAACTCCCTTATCTGCTTCTCTGCTCTCCATATAATTCAGTGTCTGAGTGCCTGTACGCCTGTCTGACACTGCCTGCGTTCTGTCTGCCATTACCTGCGCTCTCTGTCCATAAACGCTCCATTTAAAAGCGCTGCTCCATACAAAGCCTGCTCCGTACAATACACTGCCATTACCTGCCTATCAGTTGTCTGACCTTTTCTGTCAAGCCTGATATCCTGTGTAAACACACTGCTCCGTTGAACGCTGGAGGAAAAGAACGCTGTCACATTGAAGAACGTTGCTTCGGTGGAAAACAACACTGCTCTGTTGAGTCTGTCCGCATGGCTATCTGATTCTTCTCATTCACGTGATCTGGAATCTGTAGATTCATATTCGAACAATAGTAGCCTTAAGGTAATTCAAAGGGCTTTCTCTAAAAGCGAGCAAAGCCACGGGAATTCCACATAGGTCACATTTTCTTGGTAATCTCCATTGATGGAATCTACCGTCTCAGATCTGATGAAGTTATTAAAAGGACATGAATTGTAAATGATTGACGTCTATGAATTTCTGTAATGGTTAAAGAAAATGATTATGAAGCTCGGCTCAAGTTGTCTTTCGCTGTTACAGTTATTGTTAATACGCATATAGTTTTTCAATGAGGGCCTGCGGAAATGGTGTGATTTGAGGGGAGATGCTTGATAGGTTATTGCCCGAAAGCCTCCGTATTTTCTGCCGCTCCTGCGTGTTGAACTCCTAAACAAAAAAAATCGGTTCATATTTTTATGCAATGTTGAGAGTTGCACCTATCAATAATCCTCTGCGCCCTTTTGGTTGAATAATATTAATTTTGCGGAATACGCTGTATGATTTGTTGGTTGGCAACAGGTGGGGAGACAACATGGCTATGCGTGGGTATGGACGGGACACGCGCTTTGTTTTGGCCATATTTCTGTAATTTTCACCACAGTTTTTTATGATTGTATCAGCGCAGAGGCATTAAGGTTAAAGGAGTAATAGTTTATCTTTGTGTGCTAAATGTTGAGACTGTGAAGATGTTTTCCTTATTTTTCATTCTGGATTTAAGGAATACAATATATTGATAATGGTGCAGTGAGCAGTTCCTTTTTGTCAAGGGCATGGATGCTTGATATATCGTATGAAATAAGGTTGAAAATACAAATGGTGATATTCTATATGGATAAAATATAGTTTTGCTCTTTGCTAGCTGAAGTATTTTTTTACACCACACAGATTTTTTGCTACCAGAAGTATTTTTCTATCAGCAGAAATAATTTTTTTACAGAATGCATGCAATCATATCCATGGTGGGAATAGTTCTCATTGGCAAGGAGAACTATCCTGAATGGTCTCGGATGATAAAATACACCCTCATTTTCAATGAGTTGTGGAAAGGAGTGTGTGTCGGAGAAGGAGACAATGACCCAGTACAACCTACCTCAGACAAAGAGCTTGTCATTTGGGAAAACAAAAACAACAAAGCTTATGCATTAATTGCGGCATCTGTAAATGAAGAGGTGATTCGCCATATTTTGTCATATTCAACTGCCTTTGAAGCCTTACAAAAGCTGAAAGAACTCTATGACTCACATTCTGCTCTTGAAGTTGTCCAACTCATGATTAAACTCTTCACTCTTGAACTGCAAAATAATGATCCTCTTGCTCTTGCATCTGAAGTAAAATCTATAATGCATGATATCAAATCCACTAAGGTTGAATTGGATATTTCTCTCATCGCTTTTCTCAAGGCACTTTATCCTACTTACTCCAATTATCTTGAGTCATTGCAAGCAAATGGAAATCTCAAAGATATAACCTTTGAATCTCTTGTGAAAAAGTTTGCTGAAAGAGAGAAAGCTTTTGGAAAGAAGACAACCCCTGAATCTTATGAAGAGACTCTGTGCCTTGCTCATAAAGAAAAGCATCCTCCTCAAGATTCTGCAAGAGGAAGAGGTGGACGAAGAGGAAGAGGAAGATATTTCAGAGGCAGGGGGGGTAGACATTCTCAAGGAGAAGGCAGATTTTCACTGCATTCGCTGCAAAAGAAATGGATCACATGATGCCTCTACATGCAAACTACCATGGGACAAAATTGAGTAGAAAAGAAACCAACAAAAAGGTAAAATTGATGATTCAGACAAAGGTAAAGCACCTGAATATGCTCACTATGTTGTGGCACAATGTAATATTGGTGTAAACGAAGATTTATTTAATGCTTCACTTGCTTCCTGGAAAAATGATTGGTTGCTTGATTCAGGAGCAACCTGCCACATGACTCATAGAAAAGAATTTTTTGAAGATTTCACTGACAATGTTGATGGAGCACTATACTTTGCAGATCAATCAAAAATCAAGCCATCAAGGCTTGGCACAATTAGGCTTAAACTGCTTGGTCTTCCAGACTTTCTTCTGGATCATGTTCTATATCTCCCACAGCTCAAGAGAAACTTGCTGTCCTTGGTCCACATCCGCCAGCAAGGTCACTCCATTCATATGTTTGATGGCAAGCTTGAGGTAAGAAAAACATCTAACCACTCACTTATCATGAGGGGAATAGAAGAAGAAAGGCTTCTCAAACTGCAAGGAGCATCTGCTCATGCACAACATTTCTCATATAATTCTCATCATGAAGAAGGCACACTTCCATCAAGTTTATTATGGCATGCTAGATTTGGACATTTGAACTATGACAATCTCCGCTTATTGAAGAAAAATGGTGTTGCTGGTTTGCCTACAATTCCTAGGAAACTTAAGCAATGTGATGCTTGCATTCTAGGAAAGCATAGCAAACTGTCTTTTCATGATTCACATTCAAGAGCACATAGGAAACTTGAACTCATTCATTCAGATTTATGTGGTCCAATGCCTGTTCCTTCTGCAAATGGAAATAAATATATCATGACATTTATTGATGACTACACCAGAATGTGTTGCGTTTATTTATTGAAGAACAAATCTGATGCTTTTCAAACATTCAAGAATTTTCATAAATGGATTGAAAATGATGCACAATCTCATATTGGGTCTATTCGCACTGATAATGGAAAAGAATACACATCAAATGAATTTGAAAACTATTTTCGCCAACATGGGATCAAACATCAAACAACTGTGTCTTATAATCCCCAACAGAATGTTGTAGCTGAAAGAATGAATATGACAATCTTAAATATGGTACGATCCATGCTCTTCTTCAAAATGTAAAAATAATGTTTTGGGCTGATGCTGTTCTATGTGCTGCATATATAAAGAATAGATGTCCATCTAATGCTATAAGAAACAAGTCTCCATATGAAATGTGGTATGGACATGTTCCTTCGGTAAAGCATCTCAGGGTGTTTGGTTCCACCTGTTATGCTTTGATACCAAAGGTACATAGAAACAAATTTGGTGCTAGAAGTCGTAAGTGTATCTTTCTGGGGTATTCAAACACCTCCAAAGCATACCGTCTCTATGATGAAGTAAATAAAAAGTTTGTTGTATCTAGAGATGTAATTTTTCTTGAATCATCCAAAACTGACAATGTTGTTGAGCGGCAACTTGATTGCTTGGATAGATTCGCAAAAGCAAAATCATTTCAAGAATTTGATAATTAGATTCCACATCTTGAAGGGGGGATTCCTATACTAGATGAGCATGTGGAATCTTCTTCTGAAAAACACTCTCCCCCGCATGAAACTCCAACAACGGATGACGATTTAAGTGATGTAATTAATAGAATTGGGAGACTCAATCTTGATTCAGTCCCAACTCAATCAACGGAGCAACCTGGACCATCTAAAAAAGGTCCCCCAAAATTGGGTGACAAAGATACTTGAAAGTGTTCATCCTGATGAAATTGGAAAGACAGGGACCAGAAATTCAAACCGGCAAAATGGAGGTGATGTAGATGACTCTAATTCACCTGTTGATATGGATGTTTCTTATGATTGTGGATTGAACTTGTCTACAGATTTTGAACCAACTTCCTTCAAAGAAGTTGCTTCTCATGATGAATGGAAAGAAGCGATGCAAAAGGAGTATGATGCCCTCATAAAGAACGACACTTGGAACCTGGTTGATCCTCCATTAGGAACCAAACCAATTGGCTGCAAGTGGGTCTACAAGAACAAGTATAAAGCTGATGGCTCACTTGACAAGCACAAAGCTAGGCTTGTGGCAAAAGGTTTTGTACAGAAAGAAGGGGTCGATTATGAGCCTTGAATCAGGCTCTGTCTCCTGGAGATCACGCAAACAATCAGTTCTAGCAGATTCCACAGTAGAAGCAGAATACGTGGCAGCAGCTGAAGCAACAAAAGAAATTGTGTGGCTCAGGAAAATTCTTGAAGATTTGTAGGTAAAACAAGTACAATCAACTCCACTCATGATTGACAATACCTCTGCAATAAAGTTGGCCAAGAACCCAAAGTTCCATGATCGAACGAAGCACATCAATACTAAATATCATCTGGTTCGATATCATGTTGAGGCCAAAACAATCCATCTCCGTCATTGTTCCACAAATGAGCAAATTGCAGATATCTTCACCAAAGCGCTTGGAAGAGAAAAGCTTGAATGACTCAGAATGATGCTTGGACTCACCAACATCCCTTCAGATTAAGGGGAGGGGGGGAATGTTGACACCTAATCCTTGTGATTGAGAAACTTTATGTAAATAAATAAATGAGAAATAGACCTATCTGATGGAATAGAATATACGAATCAGTTTTTGCTTAATGGAGTTACTGCCTGGCCTGACACCATTCATCATCTACGTTTTTGGTATAAATAGATGAGGATTTGATGTCATTTGGGACACACTCTTCATGCGATCTCCTCTCCACGTCATGGGTTTTTGGAGAAGGAGAACACAAGCCTAGTATGATGCCCTCGCTGCAAATGATGCCCTAATTCGTCGCCAAGGAGACACAATCAACGTGTGGATGTTAACGCTGGGTTCAATACACAGTCAACGTGTGGGTTATACGTTTTCATATTCACGCGCTAGTATATACACACATCAAACGCTGTCATAAATGCTTCTCATGGATACACGCACCAATGCTGTCATAATGCAGTCATGATACACATCAACACAGTCAAGATACGCTGCTCGTGGAAGTAGATATGCATATACGCAGTCTTACGTAGGGCATATACCAGTCACAGTTATACGCATATATGCAGGGCATATATCATTGTCACAAATACGCATATACACAGTCCTACGTAGGGCATATATCAGTCACAGTCATGCGCATCACAGTCATAGTCATATACGTATATACGCATATCATACATATATACCATTGTCATAGTCATACACAATATACGCAGGTCATACGCAGATATGGAATACGTTGAAATGGAGATAAGAAGCCGCAGTCACATAGAAAGGAGACGCAGTAAGGTTTGATTGCACCTAGGGTTTCGGTGCAGTCACAACCTCGATGCCAGGAGCAATGAATAACGTCATCGCAGTAAAGAAGAGTCTCAGCATACCTATGATCTGAAGGAGGTATCTCACATTCTTTCGTGTGAGTATTGGAGTAGATCCGCTCTATAGGATTTATCATATTGCTTGGCAAAAATGATAAAGGAATGATGAAGTCTCAATAGCATAACAGTGACAAGGGTTACATAATAAAGCAGTAATGAGAATCACTGTCTCAACAAATATACAGTGATGACAAAGGTATATTGCAACAGTCCACATAATGATGACTTCAATGAAGAGCTCATTGACATAATGTAATGACTGTCTTAGTGCATCCATGAAAGCATAGAGATCACAGTGAGTGGATCACGTTGATATGAAGCAACAGTGAAGATCTCTGTAATGATGGCTTCAATGGTGTTGAAATGAGGAGGATCTCAACAGCGATGGAAAAGAGGATTAGAGATCTGGTATATGGATCTCAGTGACATGCAGCAGTGACTTGGAGTATATCATGTTAGATGAGATCATGAATCATGATGAGATCATGGGCAGCATGAAGCATGATGATGGATAAGATCATGGACATGGGCAACATGATGATAATCATGATTATTGCAGCGTGCAGTGGTGCAACAAGTGGACCAGATGCAACACTACGATAGGCGAAGCCATCACCTTGGAGAATCAGTTGAAGCAGAATGTCTTCAACTGATCTCATCGTTATACGAAATGATCTATGCTAGATCTAGATAAGTCAAAGTGTTGACGTCTATTGTAAATGTACTATCTCTCTCTCTCTTTCTCTGCTGAACTTTGAAGAACATAAAAGAAGAATTGATCAAGGGTTTTCCCACACACTGTTGGGTTTGTCTTTGGCTAGCGCCACATCTTGTGTCCTCTTGTCTCGGCTTGTCTTCTGCGATTTATATTCATGTTCTATCTGCAGTTTACTTTATGCTGATGTGATTGCTAATATGGAAAAAGAAATTAAATAAATTGCTCTAGCATAGAACATACCTAAAATTAACAACAATGCATGGAATATGTGCACTTGGCTTGCCAAAGCAAGCTAGACAATCCCAGGTGAGTAAAATGTTGCCTAGATGCAAAAAAAAGATTTCTCCTCAATGTTCTGCGCTGGCCTTAGAAATTCAGCAACTATTGGCTAGAAGAAACCCCTGTTTGAGCCTCCAAAAATGCTAAGAAAATTTCGCTAAATTAACTTGAGCTTGCCACCAAAAACCCAGAAAAACCTAGAAAGGGTTTGGCCTATCTCCAGACCAAAGTCGAACCCACAAAATGGTGCAAATCCCCTAGCTAACTAGCAATTCGCCCTGTTATAAGAATTAGGATTTCAAGACTGAATACCGCCGGAAAGATTCCATAAAATTAGTCAGGGATTCTTATTATCCATTACTTGTTTCAAATAGATGCCATAGAAATTCCAGATTTATCTTTTCAGATAGACCCCGACCTACTGAGGTCCATTTCTAAACAAATCTTGGCATAGGAAGTGAAAATCCATGTCTTCTTGTCTGTATGCAGAGGAAATTATGAATGGAGTTTCGTATTTTTATAAGTTTATGGAATGCCCAGAAGTGCAAGTGACAGTTCAGGAGCCTTGGCCAAACTAGAACGGGGAGAACCAAGGTATTGGGATTAGCTTATAGAAAGTCCAGGAATCATGAATAATCCAGTTCTTCCCAATAACCAGGGTCCTTTCTTTTTCAAGGCATCTTCTATCGTTACAATCATTAAATCTAATAATGAAGAAACCTCTTGAGCAGAGTTTATGGGTGAGGTGATTTTCAATAATATTGGCCCACATTCAATTTGTCTTGTTAGAAAGGTCATGATTGGCTGTCTAGAAACTGCCAACCTGCAAACTAATTCTCTTTTGGGGAGAGCTTGAAACGATTTTATGTATGATCTGAGCTTAACTCCAAGGTTGAAGTAAGCTGTGTCTTCTCTATCCACTGCTTCCAGACACTTTTTGGTTGGAACTGAATTTCCTGTCTCCCCTGCATAATGCCTAAACTGGTGGTGCTGTTCTCTGTTTGAGAATGAACCCTGCAGAAATGCTTCAAAGGATGCTGCTCACTTACTTCCTACAGTCATTGCATTAGTGTTTGACCCCTCTTCACATCTCCTTTGTCCAGTTTAATGGAGGCCTCCAAATCTGTGAAATCCTGTTCTGTCAGGCACAGTTGGCTTTCTAGTTTGATATTCAGAAAAAAAAGGTTTGATGTAGTTGATAGATAAATATATCATACATCCATAGATACAGTTATTGTATTTGGCACCATAGAATTCAGACATGAAAATTGATTATTACTGAAAGCTCAGAGATTTGGGTTTGCATGGTTTTTGACTGTTGCTATATTTTGTCAATTCAGTGTTTTTGCTAATTTTGCTTTTGTAGACGGTTCTTCTGTATTTCTTTGCTGTATTATTGGTTGCTCCAAATGCACTAGCACCAAATATTTATTTATTTTGATGTTGATGCCAGTTGAATATATATATATATATATATATATATATATATATATATATATATTGTACTGCTACTTTGTATCACCCTTTTTAAAATATGTATGGGCAATGAATCTTTCAGGTTTCCAGAATGCAAACTGAGTAAAGAAGACTGGGGATTCGAGAGAGATGAGTAGGCTGTAATGGAAGATGCATGAATGTACCAACCTGAGCTTGTGCTAATATGTCATTGGAGTATTAACCTTTAAACCTCTAGATAATTCGTTATCATAATGTTTCTTTCTTCCTCAATTATGTTGGTTACTGTGAAAGAGAGCTATGTCTATCTTTTCTCAGATGACCTCACGTTAAATGAGATATATGGTTTCTGTAATCTGCCGTCTTTTATTTCAATGTAGTTTTAAATATCAATCCTTTGACAAGTAAATTTGAATACTCACTCCTGTTTCATGGTACTTCTACAAATAGTTGTTCTAGTTTTCTTTCTTTGTCATTTATATCTCTTTAACATACATACGCTTACAAATCTCAATACATGTACAAACCTACAATCTCTCATCCTATGTTGCAGGAGATATGTTGTAAATGTTTAGTGTACTATACTTTATCAGTTCTTTCTTAGACAACCTAGTGCTGTTTTAATTTGGCATATAACATTAATACATGCACGCAATATTACAAGGTGTCAGTTGAAGAAAGAGAGAGTTGATCATATAATTCGGTAATTTCAATAATGTACGTACATCATAGGTCTCATGAGAGAGATGATCCTTGAAGAAAACTAAGTCCTTTTTGTTTCTTACAGATACCATGGATGCTTATATGTGTTAAGTTCTTTACTGAATGATGCAGAAGCAGCTGTATGTCTTTTAGTAGACAACCTGTGTCTCTTCTGTGACCTGCAATCCCTGCAGAAAACAGCTAGTCCATGCTACAACGACCAATTCTCAATGAGTCAACAACTTATTAACTGTATGTGACAGAAATAGTACAAAATTCAACAGCAACCAGGCTTAAAACTCAGATTTGTAATAATGAAAAAGTACAAGATAAACTCCCTAACAATTAGTTTCAACTATCTACATTCTCTTCCCTGCACTTTCTACCTCTGCCTATGCTCTGTTAGAGCTATTATATTTATACCATATACTTATGCAATAGCTACAGCTACAGACATTGTAAATATACTTTTGGCTTCCATGCTTCCAGTTGTTTAGCTTCTCTCTGTGTCATTTTATCTTCCATTATCTCTCTCTCTCTCTGCATATAAACACGTCATAACTTTGGTAGCTGCAATCCAATTCTGCTTTGTGTCATGGAGAACTCTAATTTAATTCTGTAGTTCACATCCCTCCCATAATGTGTCTTTGCATTATCTTCCCCTAGCTTGAAAAAAATCCATGTGTCCTAATTCAGATTCACATTGCAGATTGAGCCACTTGTACAGTGTACTATATCAGTTCTTTCTTAGACAACCTAGTGCTGTTTTAATTTTTCATATAACATTAATACATGCACACAATATTACCAGGTGTCAGTTGAAGAAAGAGAGAGTTCATCATATAATTTGGTAATTTCAATAATGTACCTACACCATAGGTCTCATGAGAGAGATGATCCTTGAATAAAACTAAGACTGCATGAAAAATAAATCTTGTGGCCGAATAGCCTTATAAGTTATTACGGTATAAGTTGCATCATTTATTACTAACTCAAAAGGTCCAAGATATATAAATTAATATACATTACTAATATGACCATTCGACTGCATACATTCAATCACCATCTAATAATAGACTTATTTGAAACCATACCATGCTCATCTATAAACTTTATAAATTCATTTGGACGGAGAGGCTTTGTAAGAATTTTTAGAGTCTGCCCTTGAGTTCACAATACTGTAATTTGATCTCTCCACTATCTACAAGCTTCTGAATATAATCTAATGAACCTCCATATGCTTTGTCCGCTTATGACACAGTGGATTTCCTGCCAACTTCAACACACTTCCATTTTCATAATAAAGTATAAGTGCTAGATTGTTCTATTCACAAATCAGCATGTATTATCTGCAACCACATCACATTACAAACTGTATTTTTTGCCAAATTGAACACACTTGTTACAATAAAGTACAGTTATGCTGGATAGTTCTACATTGGAGAATAGCAAGAATTCTGTGATGTCCCCTCTAATTAATTTCACCCAGCGGCTACACCAGTTTTGCAATTTTGTCAAAGTCATGTCAATTTTGATGTTTTGGGTGCTTAACTTGGGAGAAGTGGGTTAGGAGGACCCCACTTGATTAAATTGGTTAAGGAGGGTCCCAACATAGGAGAAAGAGGGAAATCAAAGTGATAGTGGATGGTGGGGGCCACCCCAAAAGGGGAATACACACCCATTGAGCAAATTCACACGTTTGGAGGGAGACAAGGTGAGGTTGATGCATGGGGCCCACATGGTAAAGGGGGAGCTCAACAATAAATAGGGGAAAGATGGATCATTTTGGGGCTTTTTGAACCTTTGACATTTACACCCACCTAGCACGTTTGAGCAGTTGAGCCAAGTCTACAAGTGGTATTCGGCACACGAGATTTTCACGCGAGAATCTCAACCTACCTTTGGTGGACTTCGAGCGCCAGCCCAAGGAGGAGATCTAAATTACTTGGGGATTTGTTCTAGTGGTTTGCTCAGGCAATTTGTGGGATTATTACAGCAGACTGGGCGTAGTAAGGGGAATACACACTTCTTGGGAGAGCTGGTTGTGGAGTAGTGTATTTGTTGGGCTTTCCGGGAGAGCATTGGGCTACTTTTTGCTGAAGATTTGGAATGTTGGTGGGGCATATTTATGTGGAGTTTTTGCTGTAGCTTTTTCACCATTACAGGAGCTGCGTGGGCCTGCACAGAGTCTATTTCTGGGCTACACGTGGGAGTTGGGTGGATGCATATTTGGGGCCAAATGAGGCTGGGATTTGTGGGGGCATCCAGAGGAAGTTTTTGCTAGCATTTAACATCATTTTGCAGGGGGCTGAGAGGTGATATTTATAGGTGGGTCGAATTACCCAGCAGTTGGAGGAGCACGTGGAAATTGGGGCAAATTTGGAAGGTTGGAATTAGGCCCAACCCTTTCTGGATATTTCTGGGTTTATTGAGGAGAGGCCAATATTATTTTGGCAGAATTTTCTGAGCAGTCTAGGGGCCTCAAACATGGAATTCTTTCCTGCCAACAATGCAGATTTCCAGGTAGCACAGAGCCTAGAGGAGGAGTCAATTTCTAGCATTTGGGTACCTTGTTTTTTCACTTACGGTTTGTCTAGCTTGCCTTTGGCAAGACCAGGTGCACTAGTTCATACCAATTTGTTAATTTTAGGATAACATGATATGTTTTATGCTTAGAACAATTTTACTTCAATTTTCTTTATTAGCCCAATATCCTATCCAGTATAGCAATCACATCAACGTGATAGTAAAATGCAATTAGAACATAAACAATAACAGTAGAAGCCAATACGAGGACACAAAATATGGCACCAGCCATGGACAAACCCCAATGTGGGCAAACCCTTGATCAATTCTTCTTATAATTCTTCAAAAGCTCAGCATAGAGAGAGAGTACACTTTACAATATTCACTTGCCCAAACTGATTAGTCAAAACAACAGAAACAGAAAGCCCTAACCTGAAAGTCAACGCTGGTCAACAGGGCTGGAATTGACCTCCAAAACAGCTTGGTCAACTCAGCCTCCAACAGCAAGATAATGCAGCCCAAAACAATCCGAAAATAACCAGTAAAATCTGGTCAACAAAATTCAATGCAACAACTTGAATTAGGGCAGTCAACGCTAGTCAATGCAAGGGTCTAACTGCCTTGACTTTTGTGCCCAGAACAGCGGCGTGCCAAAACAGAAGTCTCCCTCACAAAACAGAAGTCAAACAGGTTCAACACTGGTCATAGTCAGCCTAAGTCTGTTGGATTTTGAGTGAGATATAAAATTCTACTTCATATGAAATCCAATGAGGCCAAAACCACTCAAACATCTTGATTCATTTCATGGTAATGTTAAAAATTTAATTAAAAGGATAAAAATGAAAGATAAAAGAAATGTCACTTTTACTTTAAGAAGTTAATATTATCATGAATTGGGTAGCAATAGTAGGGCAATAGGCTTGAATATTAGGCACCTATTATGGGCTTAGTGCTCGACTAAGACTTAAAAAAACAAACCCCACTTGCTGCGTTGTATGCATCTTTATCATACCAAACCAATGAAAAATGGTTCAAGTCACTGGTTCGAATTGGTTTGAACCAACCGGTCTGGTCTGGTCTTGATAACATTGGTACCAAGATAAGTTAAGATAAATAAAAGATAATTTTATTAATGTTTGAAAAATGACGAGGAAAGGTGGGTCAATGGGACTAAAGATGCATCTGATAAGAATACAATATTGGAGTGCAAAAGCAACTCCTAGGTAATGTTAAACTATGGTGAAGAAAGCACAGGGAAAATGCAGCTTATCTAAGTGTCTAGTTAAGTTAATCACTAGGTCTAACTAAATCAAGCTCAAAACATATATAATAGTGTCATAAGTGTAATGACACAAAGTGAATCCAAGACTAAACATCTTGGTGTTGATCGAGAAAGAGAGAGAAATGAGATGATGTCCAAGTTTCTAGGTCCTAGACTCCAAGTGATCAAGGTAAAATGGGGCGATTGGGGCATTTGCTCATTGTCAATGTCATTGGGTAGTGGTCACCATGTGGGATCTAGCTTAATGATCTTGTGAGGGATGTAAGAGTGAGGGAACTCTGGTCTCCTATTGTTCAAGGTGAACGAAAGGATGTTACAAGCAAACAATTGCAATGTATATTGAATAATAATTATGAATGAAAATTTAATGGATGATTCTTACAATGACGTTCGAGATGGTTTACTTATAGCATTGATTCGTCACGAGTGATGAGGTATGCACCCTTTGTGTTTTCATTAATTTAATTATTTATTAGTTATTATTATTATTATGTTTATAGCATTTCCACCCCCCTTGAAAATTGCTTTGTCCTCAATGCAGGGTAATGACGAGTGTCGTTGGTGAATTTGTTTTGCTAACTATGATGAGTCTTCTTCTAGAAGGTTTTTCCATTTGATAAGATATTCTTTGATGGTTCTCGGATGCAACACCTTTTCTTTAGTGGCAAGAATACCTTTGGGTTCTAAGATAATTCTTCCTTTGTCATCGAATTTAGGTGTTTTTGTTTGAATTGGTTGGGCTTATCCTGATTACCTGCCAAAAGTAGGTTATCCTATAGGAGAAATTTTTTCGCCTACTTTGGATAACCAAACAACCAACAACCCTACATTTGCTCAACTACGATGATATGCCACATTTCTCTGCCTCATACACCTCTCACCATTCAACATTCTCCTTGAAGGAAGGTGGGTTACCATTTGGTGGGTATTTTAACCAATTTTTTTTTTTTTAGTTATGTGCTTTTACTTAATGTTTTGGGCATTCTAACATGGATAAAAGGGTGATTTGGAGGATTGATCAATATTTTTACTATAAACTTGTTTTTTCACCTTACCAGGGGGTTGGTTTTTGACCCTAGTCCAGTGGGACTTCCTCCTTTAAGGCCTTAGGGATATAGGAGGGGTACTACTTGGGAAGCTTGAATTGAATTAGCGTGTCAATAACCTGTGAATGCTAAAACATCCCTCTTTGATGCCAATGCTTTCCCTTAGAGGTGCCACATTGCCCCCACATTATTGAAAAGGGTGATGAGGCCCTGTCTTGGATGACGTCATGGTGGAGGAGGCACCTTTTGGAGATGTACACATGCACTTTGGGGCTTTTTTGGAGTGTGGAGCACTCTTGGATCCTTGTTTTAGCTCCTTATTGCCTATTTTAAAGGATGCCATCATGGTGGAGATTCCTTTCTTCCCACACGTGTATTATTTGGCATTTTGCTATGTTTTAAAGCTATTTTATGACTTAGTTGAATGCTCAAGTAAACATTTTAAGCGGTTTTGCTTGTAAAACTAGTGAAATAAGGCTTGGTTACCCTCATATAAATGGAAGGGAGCTACCTTCACTTTTCTTCATCGTTCATCATCACATTTATCTCTCTTTGGAAGTGCGCACTAGCTCTATCTCTTTTCTACTTGATCACAATGTGATTTTATGGTGTGAATTGCTCTCGAGGAGGATTGTTGCTTGAAGTTGGTTTCTTGGGATTGATTGAATAGATTCTTGTGAAAGTTTTGTAAGTTTATTGCTTATCTTCTATATTTTGCATGTTATATTATCTAGATTAGGGTTTCCACATGTGCCATGGTTAAAATCTGTAAAAATTGGCAACTAGGGCCAAACTTCGCATGGGTCAACTTATTTATGACAACTGATATTTTTCTTGGATTCCTGCCTCTGAGAGGTGTAGAACTGATCTAAAGATCATCCGATTTTGACATGTACAAATGGAGTTACGAATTTATTTTGATTATGGACAAATTGTCAAGGTCAGCCAACAAACGCATGTAGGCTTATGAGCCCAATAGTCATGTCCAAGGTTACTTGGGAGCGGGAGCGACATTTTCAAAAGCTCTTGGTTTGGGAGCGAATATATATATATATATATATATTGATGGATATATGTCAAGAAAAGCATGTAGAATGGTGAATTAGATATATAAACCATAAAAACATAGATTGAACCATATACCATCAGTCATCTAGAAGTTATAATCTTTATCAGCCATGTCCACAAGTTAGTAACATACAACATATTGAGTCTCATGATTCATCAATCTTAAAGTTTCAAGCTTTCAAAATTCAATATATAACATTTATCATCATTGATCACCAAAGTTGTACTTGTAAGCTAAGTGTAACCATTACAACAAAAAATATCTAACATGAAATGAAATGTTATAAAATGAAATAACTTTCAACTTTCACGAAGCATCATATTCATAATTCATTATCAATGAGTTATAATTGCCAACTTCAAACTGAAATTGTCATATATTGTTTACAAAAAATGTCATAATAAATATGAAAGAGTCAACAGTTATAAAAACTACTAAAAACTAGAAAAGACATGTAAATATATTATCTATTGCTAATGCTTGGGCCTCTTGCCGCCGCGAGAAATGTCTAAATTTTCAGTCTTGTTGGAAATCAAGATCTTTGTCATTAATATCACGCTCATTAACATAAGATAGAAAAAACATAGCATGTCAAGTCAAGATTTTGTTCGAGTGATGGTTACATTTTTAGTAGGGTCGTGATAGAGGAGTTCGACAACCAATGTCACTAACATCAAGGTGCATAGAGGGATTGGTGCTCTTCATTAAACACGAGTTCCATATCCTAATACATGACAAAATGCAATGGAAACATTGCAATCCCCCCAATCTTGAAATCCTGAAAAACTGATAAGTCTGCTGGATTTTGAATGAGATTTAAAATTCTACTTTCTCCTTATGAAATCCAATGAGGTCGGAACCACTCTCAAACATCCTTGAGTCATTTCATGGTAATGTTAAAAATTTAAGTAAAAGGATGAAAATGAAAATTAAGGAGAATGTCACTTTTAATTTAAAAATTTAACATTTCCATGAATTGCGTATCAATACTAGGGCCATAGGCTTGATAATTATGTTGCCGCACTAAAAAAGTATTTATTTCTTTGAAAAAAATTGCATTTGGAATGTTACTACAAAAAAAAAATTGTAAAAAGGCTAGGGAGTGAAAATATCGCTCCCAAAATTCTGGGAGCGATTTCGGTAGTGCGCTCTCTAGTCGCTACTAAAGGGAGCGCGAATTTGGGAGCGGGTTCGAGGGGGAGCGTGGGAGCGATTTTGGGAGTGCGCTCTCTAGTCGCTACTAAAGGGAGCGCGAATTTGGGAGTGGGTTCGAGGGGGAGCGTCGGAGCGATTTCGGGAGTGCGCTCTCTAGTCGCTACTAAAGGGAGCGCTAATTCGGGAGCAGGTTCGAGGGGGAGGAGTCGCTCCCCCGCAACCCGTACGTCTATTCATCCTCAACATTGTCCTATACATACATGATGCCTCATCCTCATTTGGACATCACTCATCTTCACACATCTCTCTCTCGTCATTTGATTGGGTACAAATTTCTGAGCAACTCCTCTCTCCACACGTGTGAAGGAAAGGACACTTTTTATTTTATTTCTGTTACAGTGTTGACCATGTTTGACCGAATTTGCAGAACGCTGTTTTGGGCTGTGTTGACCAACTGTTGTCCTGTTTGACTTCGTTTTTGTGAGGGTTATCTCTGATTGGGCAGGTCGCATTTATGGGCACAAAAATCATGGCAATCCGTTGATTGTTTGACCAACGTTCACTGTGGTTTGGGTTGAACGCAGGTTGACTGTTTGACCAAACTTTGATTGGGCATAATTTGACTATTTTGAGGGCTGTTTTGTCGTGTTGTTTGGAGGCCAAAGTTGACTAAAGCTGATCGAATCTTTGAGGGTCAAAACTGCCTTGTTGACTAGCATTGACTTTTCTGGTTAGGGCTCTTTTGCTGCTGTAATAAATTATCAGATTTGTAAATTGTACTATCTCTCTCTCCGTTGAACTATTGAAGACTAAAAGAAGAATTGATCAAGGGTTTCCCCACATTGGGGTTTGTCCCTGGCTGGTGCCATATCTTGTGCCCTCTTGTCTTGGCTTGTCTTCTACTGATTATGTTTATGTTCTATCAGCGTTTTACTATCATGTTGATGTGATTGCTAAATTCGATATTGATATTGGGCTAATAAAGAAATTGAAGTAAAAATTCTTTAAACCATAGAACATACCGTTGTTGCATAAAATTAATATGGTATTAGAACTGAGGTGAAGACAAAGCCCAAGCAAGAGTGAAAGGGGAATCACCAAAAGATAGTTGGACAAGGACAAAAGACTCAATGGGTTCCTCATCCCACTTCTCGGCTGAAGACAAGCTCCATGATAAATCTGACTATCATGGATGGAAGATGTCTCTTGATTTGACCTTGGAAGAGAAGGAAGTGATGGATTATGTACAAGGTAAAATCCCTGAGCCTCCTTCAAATGCATCGGCTGCTGCGAAGACCAAGTACAATAAGGCTAAAGTCAAACCGAAGAAGATTATCAAGGATTCCATTGACAAGCATCTAGTGGCCTATATCTCCGAATTGAAGACCTCCAATGAGATATACGACAGGTTGGTTGGCATGTTCAAGGTTACTAATGCTAATCAAATTCTATTTCTCAAGAATAAGTTGAAGGATGTTAAGAAGGGCAAGGATGAGGACATTCAATCCTATATCTGGAGTATTACTGAGATCAAGAATGATCTACTGTCTATTGGAGAATTCATGATGTCACCTTTGATGAAGATATGACCCTTAGGAAGATCAAGAACCTTCCTATCCTAAGGAAGGACAAAGAAGCTGACACAGGGAATCAAGGTGAAAAAGAGGACAAAACAATGCTTGATGTTGATGAACCTAGGGATCTTATTGATCCACTCCCTCATGAGCCTTCCTCCTCCAAGAGGAGACCCTCATGGCTTAGGGAGACTCTTGAAGGTGCTGAGAGGCACATTCCACCAAGGGGGACTTTCCGTGAAAGCAAAAAGCTGAACAAGTATCAAGGATATTTGACTGCCATGAGCACTATCATTCAAAATGAGCCTTCATCATTCAAAGAAGCCGTGAAGCAACAAATATGGAAGGATGCTATGAATGAAGAATATGAGTTAATTATGAAGAATGATGTCTGGGATGTGGTCCCTAGACCCCAGGACAAATCGGTTGTCACTTCTAAGTGGCTCTACAAAATCAAGAATGGACTTGATGGAAGTGCAGAAAAGTTCAAGGCTCGCTTTGTTGTTTGAGGCTTCTCTTAAAAGGAATGTGTAGATTACGATGAGATATTTGCACCTGTTGCCCGATACACCACAATCGACTCGATCATAGCCCTTGCTGCCTCGTAAGGATGGAACCTACATCAAATGGATGTCAAGACCTCCTTCTTGCATGGTTCAATCAAAGAGGAAGTCTATGTGGAACAACCCTAGGGGTTTGAAGTACATGATCGAGAATCTCATGTATGCAGGTTGAAGAAATCTCTCTATGGATTGAAGCAAGCACCCCGGGCTTGGTATGAGAGAATTGATAGCTATCTGATGAAGTTGGGATTCACTAGAAGTGAAGTCGATCCGAACCTTTACTTTAAGGTTGAAAATGATAAACCTCTCATTCAGATACTTTATGTGGACTACCTCTTTTTGACAGGTGCATACCCTCTCATTCACAAATGTAAGAGGTTGTTGGCTATTGAATTTGAGATGAAGGACCTAGGACCGATGCACTATTTCCTAGGGTTGGAGGTCTAGCAAAAGCCAAGTGAAATTTTCCTCTTTCATAGAAAATATGTTGTGAAGATATAAGAAATATTTGGGATGGTGGACTGCAAGCCTGTGACTACTCTGATGGAACTTAACTTTAAGAAGTTATGTGGTAGTGCTACTAGACCTGAATTGGGAAATGCTTCTGATTATCGTCAACTCATAGGAGTACTGATGTTCTTGGTGAACTCTGTCCGGACATATGTTTTGCAGTTAACACATTGAGTCAATACATGGTTGAGCCTCATCATATACATTGGATTGCCGCCAAGTATCTTCTGATATATCTTTGGGGCACATTAACTCATGGACTGAGATACACTGTCGGAAATGTGAGGTTGCATGGTTATTCTGATGCTGATTGGGTTGGCAGTGTGGTGGATCGCAAGAGCACTTCTGGACGTTGTTTTTCTTTGGGTTTTGCTTCGATATCTTGGATGAGAAGGAAGCAGAAATCGGTTTCCTTGAGCATCGCCGAGGCCGAATACATAGTTGCTAGTATGGCCTCCTGTGAAACTTTCTAGTTGAGGAAGCTCTTCAGTGAGTTGCTTGGACATGTGCTGGATACCACTGTGATCATCTTTGACAACCAGAGTGGGATCCGATTATCAAAGAATCGCATGTTTCAAGATCGCTCCAAGCATATAGATATCAGGTACCGCTTTATCCGGGATATAGTACAACGAGGAACAATAAGGCTCCATCACATTGGCACTCATGAGCAAGTCACCAATATTCTGACAAAGCCCCTGTGAAGGTCAAATTCTTGGCCTTCTGAGAATGACTTGGAGTCGTGGAGAGACCCTCTTATGAGGGTCTTGTATGAGATGGACATTGAGCTCTGGGAGCTTCGAGGGGATTGGGGTACTTTTTGGAGCGGTGAACAATTGTAGGATGAGTGGTTTAGCCTTCCCCTAGTGGTTTTTTGTGTACAGGGTGAGTGGTTCATCATTCCCCTGCCAAGACATCATACCCATGAAGCCTGGGACTTATGGGAAGTACCTCTCTTCTGGCCAATGAGTAGGGAAATGAGGATAGTGACTATAGTACTACCGATGGATGCATCGTGTATTACTATACTGCCTATGCTAGGATGTCCAATATTGATTTGGGATCAATGGGAACTGACTTCGGGTCAGTAAGAGTGGTGTGAGACACTCTCTTTTGATTGGAACTGACTTCGGGTTAGTAAGAGTGGTATGAGACACTCTCTTTTGATTGGGACTGATTTCGGGTTAGTAGACAATGGTATGATACATTCTCGATCACTTCTTCTTCTTCATAGTTCAGCAGAGTAGAGTAATGCATTGATGGCAGAGATAGTACAGATTGATAGATGGATTAGCAGGTGGAGTTCTCCCTAGTTGAGAGGGAGTGTTAAAATTGGAAACTATGGCCAAACTCCACATGGGTCAATTTATTTATGACAACTGATATATTTCTTGGATTTCTCTCTCTGAGAGGTGTAGGATTGATCTAATGTTACTTGGGAGCGGGAGCGGGAGCGAAAACGGGAGCAGGAGCGACCATTTTCAGAAGCTCCCGGTTTGGGAGCGAATCCGGGAGCGATTTTTTTAAAATATATATATTTTTTATATTTTTTAATTTTTGATACATATATGTCAACAAAAACATGTAGAATGATGAAATAGACATAAAAAACATAAATTGATCATTGAACCATATCACATCAATCATCTAGATTATAGAAATTATAATCGTCATCAACCATGTCCACAAGTTAGTAAAATACATATTACAACTGCAACATATTGAGTCTTATAAATCATGATTCATCAAATTCAATATTAAAGTTTCAACTTCAAGCTTTCAGAATTGAAAATTCAATAACATTTATCATCATTGATCACCAAAGTTGTACTTGTAAGCTAAGTTTAACCATTACAAGAAGTAATATCGAAGATATTTCTAAGTCCTAACTTCTAACTGTTAACATGATATGAAATGTTAAAAATCTATAAAATGAAACATGAATAATGAGATGAAATGAAACAACTTTAGTCTTTCACAAAGCATCATATTCATAATTCACAATCATTACCAATGAGTTATAATTGCCAAGGCCCAACTTCAAACTTCAAACTTCAAATTTTCATTGTCACAGTGATATAATGTTTACAAAAAATATCATAATGATATGAAAGAGTCAAGAGTCAAGGACTCAAAACTCAACAGTTATGAAAACTAAAGTCTAATAGAAACTAAAAAGACAAGTAAACTGTAAATCTACATGTGGCCCTTGCCACGAGAGTCTCCAGGAGTATAAGCAGGTCGTGGTGGTCTTCTAGGAGTCTCCCGCACAGACCGACGACCAGAACTAGAACCTCCACGCGAGGGTGTAGATGGAGGTGGCGACAGCAAAGGAACAAGACTCGGACCTCGAGCACTGCTACTGGATGGTGGAGGTGGAGGTGGAGGTGGCATGGTTGCTGCTTCATTTTCATCCCTTACAAGTTCCTCTTCTAGTTCTTCAATATGTACAATGCCATCCTCCAAATTGTCATCCTCTGGGTGATTGTCCCAAATTTTATATGTGGGATCCTCATTAGCCCGATCACAGTAATGACTCAACAACCTCAAGTTGTAGTGCACATAAACCAAGCTTTGTGCTCGGTTTTCATTGAGTCTGTTTCTTTTCACATTATGTATATAACTGTAGGTGCTCCAACACCTCTCTGCAGAAGAAGAATTTACAACCTGTGAAAGAACTTTTTTTGCCAATTTTGGCAAAAGTCCGTGGCCGCCATATGTTTCCCACCATGTGAGAGAATCAAATTTATCTTTGTCGTCCATTGCATGGAAGTTACCATACAAACCAGTGCCACTGAAGTATCTGCCTATTTCAAGGCGCACAACTGCACATTCCTCCCTGTCAGGCACCAACTTTTCTAATGCTTCCAGATATCCTTTAGTTACCTCTTGATCTAAAAAGGGTTTGGTCCTAACCCCACCCCCTGCTGCAGGTTGGCCCAACCAAGATGTAGAGTAGTATTTTGGCGTAAGGATATACGCCAAGCAATGTAGTGGAAGGTTAAGCCTATTCCACCGTTCACACACACAATCATGAATCAGTTTGTACAAGTTGGGATCTCTATTATGAACAATGTCTTTTATTTCCCCCAACATGGTATCCATTTGCTCATACACCTCGCCAATCACTGGTTTTTCTGTATCTGCAAACCGAATCATGTGATAAATTGGCTTGTTGAAATCCAATACCTGCCTCACAGTTGTCCAAAACTGCCCATCAAGAGCGGCCTCCTCCACCATTTCAAAACCTGCCATGTCAGCTACATTTGTAGCCCTTTCCTTTAACACCTGCCAATGTGGACTTGATACCATGCTAGCTAATGCCTCTCTTACCTTCAAAAGGTGCCTGAAGGTGAGGTAATAGCTACCAAATCTAGTCCTCGCAATCTTCAACAACTCCAATCTCGAGTGACTGCGGAAAAGGCCATGGGTATTGCTATGATTTGTAATAAATTTTATCATTTGTTTTCCTTTCTTGTACAAATTACCAATCCATTGGTATTGTTCATTTTTGTTTTTGACAATATCATGCAACAGAAGGTTCAATGTGTGAACCAAACATCCAGACCAAAATATGTTCGGGTATTTATCCTCAATAATTGCTCCCGTTGCCTTACAATTAGGAGCATTATCAGTGATGACTTGGATGACATTGTATGGGCCAATACGTTCAAATTTTCAAGTAATGCTTCTGCAATGTTGATGGCAGTCTTGAACTTGTCTGAGTAATCATGTGCAGCTAGAAAGATGGGACCACTAACAGACACAGCAAGAACACTTATCAATGGCTTGCCTTTTACATTTGTCCATCCATCAGATACAATGGACACCCCATTGTCAGTCCAAGAACTTGTCATTTTATTCAAAGAATGTGATATTTTTGCTTTTTCATGATCAAGGCCAACAGTTCTTGCCTTGTCATACCCAGGGCTCTTGTATCCTTTAGGGGCATCAGTTATGGCAGAAACCATTTCGTGCCAATAAGGTGAGCGTAGAACATTGAATGGTATCCCACATGCATAGAGAAACCTGTAAACTTTTGAATCCACATCATTCCTACACCCCTCATCAAGGAAATCTGATATGGTTCTACGCCTTAAAGATGATGACCCTGTGCCTCCATGTCCATATCCACTGCCTTGGGAGGATGCTGAAGGAGTTCTTGTGATTGTGAGCTTGGTTCAAAGAAACCCCTTGATCTTTTTGTTCTGTATTGGGCTTCCTCCTCTTCCCTTATGTATTTGGCTCTATCTGCTGTTGACACCGCTGCACAAGTTTTGATTCCTATTTGTTTCTCTCCATCCCATGGCCTTTTCCCGCAGAGGTGTCTTCTAGCACGGGTGTATGAACCCGTGTAATCAGTGTTGCAATGGGGGCAATGAAATTTAGTGGTTCCACCCCCTCTCCCTGTTTCAGCCCTGTGAACATATTTCCACAATGGTGTTTGGTCTTGTTTAGTTTTTTGAGGGTCATGTTCACCCTCCTCCACCTCCTCCTCACTGGGGTTTTCACCCATTTGACTTTCTCCGGCTTCTTCATCCCCCTCTTCGGTTTGGGGCCCCTCCATTTCCTACTCTCCAGCACCATAATAACCATAAAAGGGACCAGGAAGAGGAAAATGGCAATAAATATCGTCAGGTCCATGGTGTTTGATGTTTGTAGGGTTTTGATTCTTGAATCTGCAAATTAATTTAATTTATTGGGATTAATTAATTTAATTTATTAATTTAATTTAAATACATGATCTTTAAATAGTTAAACTCAAACAACTAAGTTAAATCAACTAAATTAACTACCTAACCAGCTAAACTAACTAGATTACTAAGTTACTTACCTTTGCAGGCTTGCTCCTCGCTCCTTGGCACTTGCTCCTCGCTCCTCAGCACTTGCTCTTCGCTCCTTTGCTCTTGCTCCAGCTCCAAACCTTGCTCAATGAAGTTATAATGAATGTTTTTTGGTCCATTGGGCTTATAAAACAAAAAAAAAATTCTAATTTTTTTTTTTATTTTTTCGGGTCCGGCGGATTTTTTTCCTGCCGAACCGCTCCCGGCCCGGCTCGAATCGCTCCCTGTGTCGCTTCCTAACAGACCAGGGAGCGCAAATTTTTTTAAGGGAGCGCGCTCCCGAAAATCGCTCCCGTCCGGGAGCGATTTTGGGAGCGCGCTCCCGAGCCGCTCCCGCCCGGAGCACGCTTCGGGAGCGGGTTCGATGGGGGGGGCTCCCCCGCAACATGGGATTGATCTAAAGCTCATCCAATTTTGACATGTACAAATGGAGTTATGAATTTATTTTGATTATGGACAAATTGTCAAGGTCAGCCAACAAACTCATGTAGGCTTAGAAGGCCAACAATCACGTCTATTCATCCTCAACATTAGCTTATAAATACATGATGCCTCATCCTCATTTGTACATCACTCATCTTCACACATGTCTCTCTCTCCTCTGATTGGGTATGGATTTTTGGGCAGCTCCTCTTTCCACATGTGCGTAGGAAAGGACATAAATTTTTATGTTTCAACGTTGACCAGGCTTGACCGAATTTGCAGAACGCTGTTTTGGGTTGTGTTGACCTATTTGACTGTTTTTTTAGGGTTATCTCTGATTGGGCAGGCCGCATTTTTGGGCACAGAAATCGAGGCAATCCTTTGACTGTTTGACCAGCGTTGACTGTGGTTAGGGCTGACTGTAGGTTGACTGTTTGATCAGACTTCGTCTGGGCAGAATTCGACTGTTTTGAGGGTTGTTTCATCTTGCTGTTTGGAGGCCGAAGTTGACTGAATCTTTGAGGGTCAAATCTGCCTTGTTGACCAACATTGACTTTTCTGGTTAGGGCTCTTTTGTTGCTGTTATAAATTAACAGATTTGTAAATTGTACTCTCTCTCTCTTTGTTGAACTATTGAAGAGTAAAGGAAGAATTGATCAAGGGTTTACCCACTTTGGGGTTTGTCCCTCGCTGGTGCCACATCTTATGTCCTCTTGTCTTGGCTTGTCTTCTACTGATTATGTTTATGTTCAATCTGCATTTTACTATCATGTTGATGTGATTGCTAAACTGGATATGGATATTAGGCTAATAAAGAAATTGAATTAAAATTGCTCTAAAGCATAGAACATACCATTGTTGCATAAAATTAACAAAATTGCTATATTTATCCATAAATCTTGATTCTCTATGTCATGCGAAATTGTTTTCCTTGAATCGTTCAAGAGAACTTGTGCATCTCTTCAACTTAAAATCTCCTGATTAAGGAAGTTGCTAAGGTTTGTATGAAGAGGTTTTAGCCCTCTCACCCTCTTCATCAAGGTTGTCCCTACTGAGTTTGCCTTGAGTAACTCCATCGTGCATTTAGATCAAGGCTCTGATCTAGGTGTTGGTGATCAATCTCTTCCCTTTAACTATTTGTCTCTCCTCTCTTGAATTCTAGATATATAGGGTTAGGTTTTATTTATTTATTTTGGTTGTAAATTGCAAAAAGGTAATTCTACTTAATGTAGGAATTGCATTAAATAAATTTTAAAAGAAAAATATAGCATTTATTGCTTCGTAAAACCCTATTTCTAGGGTCAACGCCATCGTTATATTGTTGTTTTATGAATGTTTCAGCCATAAAAACTCAATTGCATACCCTCAACCTTGCATATTTAATTGAAAGTCTTGATATATTGTTGCATTATCTTTGTAGGACTTCCTTCTGGCCGTTTTATAAAATTGCATGCCCTATCATTGAAAATCTATGAAGCTCTAACTTATAGCAACCCTTTAATTTGTTTAAGTGGTGCAAAGTTAGAGTGATTGTACTTCAGTAAAGATTATCTTAGCTCTCCATGATCTTCTAGTATGCTATCCCAATCATTAGACCTCTTCTATCACCTTGAACCCTTCTTATTAAATATCCTTTTGGCGGTCTATATAGGGAAGCCTCCTTTGTGGTTCAAATACCACTAAATAGTTGGAGAAAGGTTGTTGAGGTGACAATGGTGTCGAATCTTGTGTTTCCCCATGGTTTGGATTTTCCTAGTGAAGCTTTCCACTAGGGCTGCTAGATTTTGGGGCCACAAGTCAAAGTTGTTGATTATGGAATAAGATTTAGGATCTTTGGCATATTCAACTTGGATTTCATCTAACCAATACAAAATCACCACTATTGTTGCATATGTTCTTACGTCATCATCGTTTTGTGATAGTGCATCAACAAATACATTGTCCTTCCCCTTTGTGTAATATTTCCATATCAAAGGTGGATTTTTTTTTTTTCTTTGTTTTTATTTATTGTAATAGGTCTTGACGACTATTTGTGATTTGTATGTATTAATAATTATTTCCTAAGAGGTGCAATCACCACTTGGCTAATGCATGGATAATGGAGAGCATCTCTTTATTATAGTTGATTTTATGCTTTCCCTCTTGTTGATATTTTGGCTCACAAAAGCTATTCGATGACCGTTTTGCATAAAAACTATGCCTATTCCAAAACCTGAAGCATCACGTTCTACCACAAGGGTGTTGTAAAATCTAGTGTTGCTAGTGGGGGTGTGGATGACATAACCTTTTGCAGTGTCTCAAAACACTTTTCTACATTGTTATTCCATTGGAAGGAATTTTTTTTCAACAAGTTTGATAGTGGTGTTGTCAATTGAGTGTAGTTCTTAGTGAACTTTCAGTAATACCATGTTAATCCAAGGAATCCTCTTAGTTATTTGGTTTTGGCCATTCCATGATTTTACGGGATCCACCTTTACTTATTCTTGGATATGACATGGCCAAGGTATTCTACATCTTCCTTATCGAAATTACGTTTTAAATTTTTTGCATAAAACTAATTTTCTAGGAGAGAAAGTACTTGCTCCAAATGCTTAAGATGCTCCTTCCATGCCTTATTGTATATAATAATATCATCGAAAAAGACTATTGAGAACTTCCCTATGTGGGGTTTAAAAGTTCATTCATGGTTGTCTGGAAAGTTGTAGGGGTATTGGTTAACTTGAATGCCATCACCTTGAATTCAAAGTGACTTTTGTGAGTTTGGAAAGTAATCTTTGCCACATCTACTAACCTAATCTCAGATCTAATTTTGAGAAATATTATTCTCCATGTAGTTTTTCCAACATCTCATCTATAAATGGAATAAAAAGCTTGTTTTTTATAGTTATTTATTTTAGACCTCGATAGTCTATGCATAGTTTGAAAGATCCATCTTTTTTTTTTTGAACCAATAGTGTTGGGGCTACACATGGGCCCCTACTTGTTGTAAGAACTCCACACTCTTGAATTAGTCTTTCTAACTTTGTTTTATGGTGGTGGGGATATCGATATGGTTTGATACTAACCGATGTTGGGATTGGTTTAACCTCAATTATATTGTCTACCTTTGTTTCTTGTTGCAACTTCATAGGTAAGTCGTAAAATATCTTGTCATGTTTTTTATTAAAGCTTCAATCCTTGTGTGTTGAGAGTCGACTATTTTTGATGCTAATATCTCTATGCGATGGCACTATGTGTAAATTTGGGCCTCCTTTTGAATTAATTTCTCTTTTTCTAAGTTGCATGAAACAGGGAAACAGGTACGAGTTTCCAAAACAGGCACGTGTATGAAACGTGCGCCCCACCCCCAACAAAAATTTTGGGAACGGGGAAACACGATATATATATATATATATATATATATATATGAATTTAGGACATTTAAGAAATGTTATGTGCAATCATAAAGCATACATGATACATTATAATTTATTACATTTAAAGTTTAAACATTATGATTAAATTTACATAACATTTGCTCATTATCGGAATATCCAAAATCAACCTTTATTATATATCCAAATCTCAAAATCAGCCTTTATTATATATATGAGGCTGCAAGTACAATAAAGACTATGAGGCTGCGAGAACTGTATAGACAAAAGACCACTGCTCTCTTCCTCTTTTGTCCTTTGCTAAAATCGTTTGTCTCTGAGAGAAACAACTTGCTCAATTGTGTGATGAGGCAATGAGGCGAGTCTTTTTATAACTCGAGAGAGGCATCTAGAAGCATCCACAAGATGTTTTATTCACCCAATAAAAAATTAGAACTAACAGAAAATAAATAAATCGCATTATGAAGTGGAAACTCTGTTGTACGCCCTGGAAACTTGTTTCTATCCGTACTGGTCATGTTTCCCCAGGCCGTAAACTCATTTCTATGCCGTACGATACACATTTTCGTTTCATTTCTTAGCTGAAACGAACCTGGGGGCAAAGATTCCTGCTACATTTTTTTTTTTTTGTGAAGATACAATTTGGGTCAAGGGTGGTTGGAACAATGTTGCATGCAATGGGGATGAATCGGGTCTGTTTTTTGGAAGCGAACCATCATAAGCATCATCTTCCAAAATTCTTTGGAAGTGAAGTGTCTCAGAAGCATCTGGTACACACACACATATATTATTTGGCATTTATATTCAAAAATAACATCGAATGCCAAATTAATTGTAGAAGATATGAAAACATGTGTATTTGTATCCATTAGCAAGACAGAAATGTCATCCACAGTACATTTAATAATTAATTATTAATTAATTACTAACAAACATAAAAATTTTAAACCTATGTTGCCAGGAAACGTGGGTGCGGGGACGGGGGCGGGGACGACATTTTTGGAAACAGGGTGCATGGGTTCGTCGGGTAATATAATAATATTAAATTTTAATAATTATATTTTATAAATTATAAATTTATAATTAATAATATATATGAAATTTGAATTTGTATATTTTTTCAACTTTAAACAAGAAAACTTAGAGAATGCTGTGAAAAATTGGCAGATTTTGATACTTAATTTAGCCATTGTCCAAAATAGCCCTTCGCCATTTAACAGCATCAGCTGATTACAGCTTATGGCTGGTCTCAATCCTACTTTCTATTTGACCGGAAATGTCTGAACCTGTATGTGTGCATTTATAGTTTATAATTTGATGTTTATTTGGCTCGGGAATGAATGTTTCATTCCAAATTGACTTACAAGAATCTGCAGGCTCAAATTATAGAGTAAGAGGTCTCTTTTCCAGTTCTGGTTTCGATGCCATATATTCTATGTTCTCGACATAAGTGACATATTTAGCTTTTAAATTGAGTTGTTACAATTGAATGTCCATCTGTATAGAGAAGGGAATTATTTATTATATGTTTTTCCAGCTCAATGTTACATGTCGATGGAAAACATTGCAATTAAACTTGCTAATATGCTCCAAGGAGCCTTACAAATTAGATGGTGGCTACGTTCCGTTCCACAAAGCTCATCGTTGGAACAGAGAACACGGGTCTACAGGCCTGGATTTTTGGTTTTAAGTAATCACGAACACCTATGGCATTAGGGATATTGCAGTAGTGACTGCTAGTGGGCAATTGCGATCCACTTACAATGAAAGTGTAATGCAGCTTAATGTAGTTGAGCCCCTGTGGGTGTTCACTGTTCAAATGTGTAATATAAATTATAATGCACCTATATTTTTCACACGCGGGTCTTGTGAAACTTTTTCATGGAATAATAAAATTGAAAACGAAAACTCGTAAATACCACTGCCGTTGAAGCTGCTTTGTCCACTGTTGCTGAAGCTACCCACTGCCCACTGCTGCTGACGCTGCCCACTGCCGCCGGAAATGGTAAACGGGGACGGCTCAAGCCTCAACCAAATGGAAAAAACTTAAAAGTTAAATGAAATTAGTAATCAGTGATCACGGTGTTTGTTCTTCTGGTATGTCGCGGTGCTTTGCCGCCAAGAATAATCACGTATCACAGTATCAGTCTATCAGATATTTGCTTGTGTAAAGAGTTAAAGTCTTAAAGATTTAGGGTTTTTTTAAGTTTTTTACCTTTGTTATAAGTTATTTTTTAAATTTCAATAAAAAAAATTATTTGAAAATTAAATTTTTAATATAGTTTTTTTTTATGAAGAACCCAAAGAACCCAACCCGAAGAACCCGAAGAACCCAACTCGAAGAACCCAAGAACCCAAGCACCCGAAGAACCCAAGAACCCAAGAACCCGTTAAAGGAAAAGAACCCAATTTTTTTTTTGAAGAACCCGGTTCTTCATGGAAGAACACGGTTCTTCTGGGTTCGTTTGGGAAGAACTCGTACCCGAATCCGGTACTTGGGTGCGGGAACGCGGGACGGGTTCGAGAACCCCACCCCCGGGTGCGGGTACCCGTGCAACATAGTTTTAAACATATCACAAACAATAGAATGTAGAAAGTATCAAATTTTCAAGCATATAATAGAAAGTAAAGCATTAAAAGTTAAAACAGTTAAATAACTTGTCAAAAAAACATTTAAATAACTTATCAAACAATTATCAACATGACCAAGCAGCAATGTTTACAAAATAAGGCACCACCATGTACACATTGAAGTAGGAAGACTGAAAAGTTCAAATTCACAACACTAAAGTCTAGGAATCTAATCTATCATCGATAGACTATGACAAATAAAGTAGAATTGTGAATCTATCTACTAATCTCTCCTCCTCACACTATCAAGATCGTTGTGTGGGTAAAGTCTAAGGATCTAATCTATCACCTATAGACTATGGCAAATAAAGTAGTGAACTATGAAACTATCGACTATTCTCTCCTCCTTACAGTACCACAAGCATTGTGCGGGCCTCCACATGGTGGCAATGTAGTAGATGGTGGCGATGGAACTGAAGATGAAGATCTATCATCGATAGACTATGACAAATAAAGTAGAACTGTGAATCTATCTACTAATCTCTCCTCCTCACTCCAGCAAGATTGTTGCGTGGGTCGAGTTTAAGAATCTAATCCATCATCTATAGACTATGACAAATAAAGTAATGAACTATGAATCTATCTACTATTCTCTCCTTCTTACACTACCACATGCACTTTGCGGGCCTCCACGTGGTGGCAATGTAGTAGATGGTTGCCATGGAACTGAAGATGAAGACATAAACATGGGAACAATGGAACTGGATGGGGGTGGCATCTCAAGATAATTGTCATAATCTTGGATAAGAGCATCCTCTTATTGCCCTAAATACAACATTCCATCTTCCAAATTATCCTCCTCTATATTTTTGTCACAAACCTTTGTCTTTATTTGTCTTTGCAAGCTCATAGTAATGGTACAACAATTGCAAGTTGTAATGAACATAAACTGAGTTCTTTGCCCAATTTACATTCAACCTGTTTCTTTTGATAGTGTGGATGGAGCTATAAGGGCTCTAACACCTATTTGCAGAAGAAGTGTTCAACACCTGTGAGAGCACTCGTATTGCCAAACATTGTTGATGTGGAGCAACACCACCATGCATGGTATACCACTCAAGAGAAGACAAATTCCCTCATTCTGTAATTGCATAATTGGTCTCAAATGCACCAGTGCCAAGGATGTAGTTGCTCAACCATCTCCATATGGTGTTGCACTCCTCATTTGGGTCTAAGGGGTCCAATGCTTTCATATAAGTAGCTTGAACCTCTAGATCATAGTGTCGTTTTCTTTTGGTGCCCCGACTTGGTGTTAGTGATGAAAGCCATGATACATGATAGTATTTAGGTGTAAGAAGATATGCTAAGGCATGCAATGGAATGTTTAGCATTTCACATTGTTTTTCCACCTATGCATGAATATAATTACACAAGTTCATATCTCTAGGCTCAACAATATCTTTAATCTGCCCCAACATGCTTTCTATCTGCTCATAGACCTCTTTAATTATTGGCTTGAAGGTGAGTAACTTGCAAATTTGGCTTTTGCAATCTTAAGCAGCTGCAACTTGGATTAAGTGCCATAAAAATAAGTGATCATTGTTTGCACTTATCTTTTTAGCTCTGGAGAAGTTGAGTTAGATGGTAGCCCTTGTTATCTCCTCCTTCACTCCTCCTGCTCCACTCCTCCAAGGTCTCCTTTGTTCTCTCCTCCAACCTTTCACAAGTCTGCTCTCTCCTTCAGTCTCTTCTCCAAGCTCAAGCAAATGATGCAAGAATGGGGAAAAGAGAGGGGGAAGAGGCTTTTTAACGTTATCTTCCCTCTCCCTAAACTTACTCTAGGTCCCACTGAAACCTTGGTCAAGGCAAGAAAAAAAGAGAGTAGTGGTCACATTGATTTTTGAATTGTGGTTTTGTTGGTGGTTCTGACATGAATCCACACAATTTGTAGTTTTGGCCTCTGAGGCATGGGAGGTGGTGGAGACAATTGCTACAACACTAGGATGGAGTCCATCCAATTTATATCTTCTCTCTCCATTTGAATTTAATAATTTATTTTTGGTGATTTGCCCAATAGGTGCCTGATGTTTGCAACTGTTGAAACCAATGTTGCACGAAGCGATCCCCCCACCCCACGGTTCCAAGCCCCTAACCGTGTCCCATACGGAAGCGCCTAGGAAGCTTGGCTGGAAGCGTGCTTTCGAAATTCGGAAGCATCGCTTCCGAATTTTTGCCGCTTCTTGGAAATTCGGAAGTGTGGTACGGAAGCGCCGCTTGTTGGGGGTGGGTCCACCTTGGGTTAGGGTGACGAATGAAGGCAAAAAAAAATATAAATATAGCAGATGCTCCCTCATTGTAATGTTAAATTCTTAAAGTAAAAGTGACATTCTCCTTTATTTTTCATTTTCATCCTTTTACTTAAATTTTTAACATTACCATGAAATGACTCGGGATGTTTGAGAGTGGTTCCAGCCTCATTGGACTTCATATGGAGAAAATAGAATTTCATATCCTATTCAAAATTCAGCAGACTTAACAGTTTTCAGGAATTCAGGATCAATGGGATTGTGGCATTTCATTAGATTATATCAAGTATGAAGGTATGCGATTAGCATTTAATCAAGAGCACCAAGCCCTATATGTACCCTAGTGTTGGTGGTGTTGATTGTTGAACTCCTTTGTCACGCGGCATGCCCTTAGCAAAAAATTACCTTTCAATCAAGTCAAAATCATCAATCAAGCATGTTAAACTTTTTCTACCATATTTTAAGTCTTGAATTAGGTAGTTTGATCAAAATTGGGCAATGTTGACTAATATCCCTAGACAATCGAGGTAGAGGCAAAGGCTGGACAAGAGGAGAAGAATCTAGATTCTAGATGGTTGATGCTTGAATAATTAATCATTAATGTACAATGGATGTTATATCTATCTTGATTTATGCAAAAATATGCATGTTTTCATGTCTTCTACCGTTAATTTGCTATTTGGGATGTTTGTTTTGAGTATAAATGCAGAAATATATATATATATATATATATATATAGCAGACGCTTCCGCGGATGCTTCGCTTCCTAGATTTTTGGAAAATGACGCTTCCGCGTCCCCGCTTCCAAAAAAACGCTTCCGCTTCGCCCCCGCTTCGTGCAACATTGGTTGAAACATCATCCCAATGTCACTTCTCCCAAGGACACTGTGTGGAAACTAGATTCTAATTTTAAATCTTCTATTTGTAACTTGGCTTTGTGACACTTGCTACCTACATCTATTATTTTGCCATCTGTTACCATTACTCTTATATATGCGGCTAGATGTAGAAAAATATTTAGCCATTTTGCAACATTTATATTTATGAAACTAGGGGTGTTCCCTATGTCTATAAGTACGATGCTATTTTTTTTTTCCTTCTTCTATGTGCCCTCTCAGTTTCAATGATTACATTTGTGCTATTCTTGTTGTTGCAACAAGGAATATCTTGGGATGGATTTCCTAGGATTTGTATTTGGAATGTCGTTTTGTTATTCACATTTTTCATTTGAGTAACTGCTAGATTTTCTTGATTTCTCCTTTGCTTTGCAAGTATATATTTTTTGGTTGTTGAATCTGTGCCTTGGTAACTACTGGTATCCACAATATCTACATTTGTTTACCCATTTCTTATTTGAGTCATGGTGCTAATTTTTTTCTTCCCCTAAAGGAGGTACATACTTGTTAGACTTGCTGGTAGAGTATTTTTTTGATCTTTTATTTGAGTATTTGTTTGATCTTTCTAGACCCATGAGTGATGGCTTGTCAAACTGGGTTTTTCGTTCAATTAGTTTCATTGCATGTTTAGCATCTTTAACCTTTTTGTCAATTTCTCAATTCCTAATCTAATTTTATAACCCATAAATTCCTATAATATTTTATAACCCATAAAATTAATTTCTTCGATTACTGAATATAAAATACACAAGAATTTATAACTTAGAAATTATATAACAAAAAGCAAAACATAGGAAACTACGTTATTGGAAACGTCCCACCCAACCGCCAGAAACGTTGTTCAACATTTCAGAAATGGAAACGAGTGCGAAACGACACTGAAATGTTTGCAATTTGTTTCGCTTTTTCTGGAAAGGCATGATCCCATTTCTGAAACATTTTGAGCATTTTTAAGGGTTTTGGATCCGTTTTTGGAAATCCAAATGTGGATCCGAGAAAATTGTGATTTGTATCTGAATTTCCAGAAACGGATGCACACGGAAAATCCTTGTGAGACCGTTGCTACTTGGAGGAGGCCATCTCAAGATCCCTGCATTCTCAAAAAAGAGTTTGAAATTTCAGCGTCACGATTATCTGAGACAATAACTAATGACCCCTGAGAGACTACCACCTAAGACGTAGGCAAAGATATAGAACCACCAGAGGCAGACATTGTATATGTCTCTTTCTCTTCTTTTTGTGTCTCTGCTCAATGCTCAATTGTCCTTCAATGTTGAAATTTGATGACTAAAATGTTTCCTGCAATGCCAACGCGGTTTTAATTTCACCTTATCACTCTCATTCAGTTAAATGCCCTTTCCCATAAACATACATTCAACATATAAAATTCTGCAAATGAAATTATTAGATTAAAACATATGGGACTGTCAACACATGCTGAAAATAAATATGGACATAAGCAAAGCAGTAACATACATAAAAATGCACATAGATTTTTTGTCAACTTAGACCCAGGCAAAACACCTTCAATCTTCTTTGGGGAAAACCTGTTAAAGAGCTCTTCAAATTTATTTGTTTTTCAAGTTCAGGAAAAATACTTTTGCAAACAAAACAAAACAGCAAAATACAACTTATCTTTTCAACCCAAAACTCCTTGAAAACCATGCCCACTTTGCCTCAATTTCCATGCCCGCTGACAATATGTACTATACGAATATGGACTATACAGACTGTACTGTACGGATTCTGTATGGACTGTATGGATTTTTCAAAATCATGATTATTATTTTTCTCAAAAACTTCTCTCGAACGGCGTGCAGCTCACAACATTAAATGTTGTTCGTACTATACCTTCTATTGTCTTCTATGCCTTGATTTTCGTGCCCAGCTTTGCCCAGAAATCACTCCTTCAGCTTGCTGCAACAAATTTCTCCTTCAGAACTTTTCTCCAGCTCTCAGCCTCCTTTCTCCAATTTGCTCATGAAGAGTGAATGCAGTCTCTCTTTTCTTTTTCCCTTTTTGTTTCCCTAAATGACTTTTGGGCAACTCTAAGATCTAATGGCTTAGATTAATTTAGATCAAGGGATGAAAATAAATGTGCATTTAATTCTCACTTTCTATTTTTTAACTCACCCATTAAATAAAGTACCCACATTGTACTTTATGTCTAAACTCACTTTTCACTTTATAATTTAATGTTGACTTTACCACTTATAAAGTCACTTTCACTTTATAAAGTCACACTTGGGAAAAGAATTATTTTGGACACTTTTCTCTAGGTAGAGACTAACCCATGGGAAACCACTTGTCCAAGGTACATTAGAAATCAACATTCAATTCCCATGCCACCTTTTGGGCATCCATCTTATCATTAGTGCCAACCCAATAAATAGTAGTGCTAATCGTAGAAGAAGAAACAGAAGAAGGCAGAGGTCTGTTCATTTTACAAGGCACAAAAATTGATACCGAACTCCTATAGTTAAGGGTTTCACAAATAGGTTTAGGCACAACAAAGGGAGAAAATGACAATTCAGACTCAGATTTTGCTTGAGGAGTTACCCAAGGTAATGATGCAATGCAAGAAGTCCAATAAGCTGTACTTCCCATTACACACTTTCCAGGGTGTGGGGCTAGAGAAATATACATCTCTTCCTCTTATTTTTGCGTCTCTCTCAATGCTCAATTGTCCTTCAATTCCCATGCCACCTTTTGGGCATCGATCTTATCATTAGTGCCAACCCAAGAAATAGTAGTGCCAATCGTAGAAGAAGAAACAGAAGAAGGCAGAGGTCTGTTCACTTTAGAAGGCACAAAAAGTGATACCGAACTCCCATTATTAAGGGTTTCACGAATAGGTTTAGGCACAACAAAGGGAGAAAATGACAATTCAGACTCAAATTTTGCTTGAGGAGTTACCCAAGGTAATGATGCAATGCAAGAAGTCCAATAAGTTGTGCTTCCCGTTACACACTTTCCAGGCTGTGGGGTTAGAGAAACATGCCTTGATGGAGTGATTTTAGGAGAATCCAGGTAAAGGTTCCTTGCAACATTGGTTAGTTGAACTCGCTCATCAATGGGAGTTGACATACTCCATACAAGATTTGATGAAGTAAATGGAGATGGTAAATTCATAATGGCTGATGGATTGTCCATATACCCAACCCTGCCCGTATTAGGAGAGATTTCCAATCTACTAACTAAAGAATGACTTTTTGCAACTGCCAAGTGAAGTGACCTTATGCCTATAACTCTTGAATTAGACAAACTCATGGCAGGGCTTACAATCCTCATACCACGTTCAAACATAGTGCTAGCTAAAACTGATCAATAGTGAAGTATTGGGAGTGTGCACGTGACAACCATTACTAAATATTTTCCCATGAACTTTCTCTCAAGACCTGTGAGGGCCTGATGATTATGTATTTTTAAATTTAGAATCTAGATTCTAAAAGATGAACGGTAATATAAAATTTTTATTTTGTTATATATATATATATATATATATATGCCGTTTCATTGTTGTATCGTATCCAATTTTTTTTGAAAATTTTCTGTATCCGTTTCAAACCTTGTTTCCGTATCCGTTCCCTTGCAACTTACATAGGAAATCAATCACACATAAAAATTTCCTCCAATTGATCTTCACTTTTCATTAACTAAATAGTGAGGCTCCCTTATTTGGAAATTGTGCCATAGAGAAAATTATAAAAATTATTAAATAAACTTGGCAAATCTACCCCTAATAAATTTGATTTGCACCACATAAGCATTGTAAGGTCTACGCACATCTTTTCTTCCACATGTGTAGCCATGCACTAGCTCCTAAGCCTGTCTCGCTCTCACATGCATGCCTCCTGCAAAAAGTGTGCTCAAAAATTGGTATAGCCCCCTTGTTGAAGAACCTCCACTCATTCTCCTTCTATTGACATCATTGCTATATCGGTTAACTTCTGTAAGGAATTCCTCGTTCTTTTTCGTACTTGATTTCATTGTTTTAATTATTTATTTTTATAAAGTGACTTTATAACAAATAAATAAATAATTATTAAATTGACCTTTTTATAATTACTTATTATCTAAGTCACCGGATTCGTCCTAAACCCCCTACGAATCCCGAATCCAGTGAATCCGACACGATTCAGTCCGAATTCGTGTCCAAATCATATGACACGTCGTGTCGTGATTTTGGGACACGTGTCCTGTTTCTAGGACTTGCTAAGCTCAGTGCAGGAAAGAAAAGGGCGTGTTTGCTCATTAATATTTTCATTTGGCAAGTGATTTGTGCTGTTGCAGCAAGGAGTAGAGCATTTTGGCAGCGACATGATCAAGTCTAGGCCCTAGTATTAATATGCTATTCATGGTAATGTTAAATACTTAAAGTAAAAGTGACATTCTCCTTAATCTTCATTTTCATTCTTTTACTTAAATTTTTAACATTACCATGAAATGACTCAGGATGTTTGAGAGTGGTTCCGGCCTCATTGGATTTCATATGGAGAAAGTAGAATTTTAGATTTCATTCGAAATTCAGCAGACTTATCAGTTTTTCAGGATTTTAGGATTGGGGGATTGAAATGTTTCCATTGAATTTTGTCATGTATTAGGGTATGGAACTAGTATTTAATCAAGAGCACCAAACCAAGAGCTTCTGAATATGTCGCTCGCTCCTGTTTTCGCTCCTGCTCCCGCTCCCAAGTAACACTGTCCCTGATGATATGGGTCTGGACACCACTGTTGAGTTGGCATTGGCCAACATGGATCTCAATGATCCAGTACTAGAGCCTGTTAGATTTGATGACTTAGAGGGGTCAACCTCCATACCAGCAGATGCAGAGGCGACTATGGATACAGGGGAGGAGGAGGATGCTTAGGAGAGCAGTGGGGACCATGATGATGGGGACAGTGATGCTGATTCTGATGCTGATTGATGCCTTGAGGCTTGTATACTTGTAGTTGTTTTATATTTTCTATTTCTGTTTGCCATTGGCATTGCACCAACACTACCTATGTAACGCATTTTGATTTGATGACTTAATGTGAAAACTACAATTGCCAGTGTGTTTATCTTACTATCTTGTAGTTGTAAGTTGTCTTTCAGTTATGAATTATGAATCATGATTTAAATTTTTAATAGATTTATCATTTATGTGACCAGTACCACTGACATTTATTAGAATTTTGTATGTACTATGCATGCTAATAGCTATAGATGAAGATCTATGTTTGAAATCAATAAATTTGTATCATTAATTAAAATTTGTGTAAGAAATATGATAATATCTAATTTTTAATATATATATATATATATATAAAGTATATCTATATGATAATATCTAGTTTTTAATATATATATATATATATATATATATATATATATATATATATATATATATATATTTAATAAAATAATATATAACGTGTCCTAACGTGTCCTGTTCCGGGGGGTCAGCGTGTTCGAATCCGACACCACGAATCTTGAATCCTATGTGTCCCGAATCCCCGTGTCAGGTGACTTAGCTTATTATAAATAACTAAATAATGCTATTGACCTCATCTCTATATTAATTAACTTTTGCAAGTAATTCATTGTTTTTTCCTTGTTCCATTCCATTTGTTTTTTAATTATTTATTAAAGTGTCTTCTTTTAAGTTAATTATTATAAATAAATAAATAGTTATAGAGTGACTTATTAAAAGCCAATTCATATGGACATGTGTTAAAGTTGTGCAGCTGCGGAAGAATTTCCTAGCTTATTTGATCATGCAATAAAATATTAAATGGATCAAAGAAATATTATGACAAAGGAAATTCAACTATATCCCCAAAAGTCAAGTCAGCTTCTTGGAAGGAAAAATAGAAATTTGAATTTGCGAAATTGATTTAATGTTAACCAAATTCATGGGGGGGCCTCAAGGCGGCCTCCCCCTCCAAGGGGCAAAGAAATATTATGACAAAGGAAATTCAACTATATCCCCAAAAGTCAAGTCAGCTTCTTGGAGGGAAAAATAGAAATTTGAATTTGCGAAATTGATTTAATGTTAACCAAATTCATGGGGCGGCCTCCCCCTCCAAGGGGCAAAGAAATATTATGACAAAGGAAATTCAACTATATCCCCAAAAGTCAAGTCAGCTTATTGGAGGGAAAAATAGAAATTTGAATTTGCGAAATTGATTTAATGTTAACCAAATTCATGGGGCGGCCTCAAGGCGTCCTCCCCCTCCAAGGGGCACGTCCTTTGATATCAACCACTATATAAAGTCATACTCATACACCTATTGGAGGACAAAGAAAAAGCTCGGTCTTCTTATGGTTTCTGTGGTTTGGTGAAGGGATTATCTCTGAGGAAATTCACGCTTATTACATACGAATTTGTAAAAGCATTCTTGGCACAACTCGGAGAGCACAGTTCAGAGGCATGGTGAATGAGGCACAGTTTGTATTTCTTGTGAGATAGTTTGGATTTTCTGTGAGACAGTTCGGATATCTTTGGTGGCATGGCACAGCTAGGAGGCATGGCTTGGATCTCATAAAGACTCACTTCAGTTTTGCTCAGTTCGGATAGCTATGGCACAGTTCGGAGGTATGATTTGGAGCAATCTTATGGCATCAGTTTGGAACAACAATATGGATCTCTGTTGGTCCATTATAAAGGGAAGTTTGTATCTCTGTTGAACGCTCCCTCTCAGATCTCTGTTGAAGAAGTCCGGACCTCTGTTCTGATATCCATCTTCTTGAGAAGACCAAGGTATATAATCAATTGTTATAATATGAAGAATTTCCAAGTAGTACGAGGACTACTTCAGGCTATTACTGTTGAATAACGTTAGCTACAAAATGACTGTTGCAAAGTCACAGTTATAACATAAGTATGACGAACCACTTTGCCTTATTGTAAGATGCATTCAATTTATATGTGAAGAGTCTACATTCTGTCATCCAGGGTTGTAATGATATGTGCCATACAAGTTACAAATGACAGTTGGAATACTACATTTTGGATACTATGATGCATACAAGGATTTGTGGTCCTGACCTATATTGCTATAGAAGACATAAATCTATTATGCTACAGGAAACCAAGGTTGGACTCAGACCAGTCATGATTGGATCACTTGTTACAGTTCTCTTAATAGAAGGTGACTGAACCAAGGATGTCTAGATCAAGGATGCATTAGTGATAATGGTGACATCTGGATGGAGTGTCAGTGATTGAGCTTGCAGGGCATGCATACTGACAGCAACATGGATTGAGCTTGCTGGTTAAGCATATGTTGTTGGCTCCAAGTGGCCTGATATATTACATCTCATTGGACCTCTTTCTGCTGAACTCTTGATATTAATCGAATAATAAGAAGAATTGAGTTTCGGTTTCCCCCCCTGTGGGGTTTTGTGCTGGTCTCCGACCTAAATATTGGTGTCCTTGTTGTCTCCGTTTTTCTTCTATTTGGTCCTTACTGTTACTATTATGTATATTGCTGATAATGATGGAATGATATGCATAATGAAAAATTTAAATGTCTGCATACAATAATCTTCTGCTAAATGCCCTAAACTTCACATGGTATCAGAGTTGGGCTGAAGGAAAGCCTGTGAGAAAGACACCAGTCAAGGATATGATGGAGTTGCAGGAAACCTTAGGAACCCTTGATGATTAGGGTTTTTGAAAGGAAATCTTATGAAGTATCCTTGGTTGGAAATTTGCATTTGAAACCTTTTGAATATGATCAGTGATTGGGAAACCCTAGTTGGACCTGTCTTCAAGTAAATCAGTGGTTGGACTCGGAAATCAGAATAGCACATTTGGACCCCTTGTTTCTGATTAAATAGCTTCATCATATGGTTAACGAACCTCGGTGCCAAACTGGATTAAGAGGGAGTTGATATCCTTCTTCATAGATAAGTATATCTATGAATTTTTCTCTTTTATTGGCTCCATACACTATATATAGACACCTGTACTCACCATTTGGGAAGCAATAAAATGAATTTTCTTTCTGAGGTAGTTTGGAATATAGTCTGAGTTTCTGAAGTTCTTCCGTACTAGTTCTTCAGGAGGACTATTGATTATATTACAGTGGAATTAGAAGGAGACTTAGGGATACTTGAGTAAATGTCCAAGGGTTTATATATTACCTTATGTTTGGCAAAGTCCTTATCTTGTATGTAGTTGCATGATGTTGCCAGAATGCTTAGTTGCAGGAAATTGGAATTGCATTTTATATATTACTGTTGGAACCGAGTTCTGTAATGCTACAGGATTGTGCCGAGACTTTATATGACTGAATCTGATTTTGATTGAGGTTTATAAGTTACAATATATAGTTGCAATATGTAGATTGCATATGCTTATGTGCACCGAGCCCTTATATGGATCCTGGACCAGATCAAAGATATATATGATATAGTATGATTTTACATTTAATGGAACAACAGGTTCATCAAACGATTGAAGTGGTTCAAAGTCTCAATATCGAAATTGAGAAGAATACGTGCCATCTTTGATTGGCATGGCTCTTGAAGAAAAAGAAAAGAGCTCCATCCCTGCAGAAAGACTTGAAGTCTCCCTGATTAATGAAGAGACTTCCTATCCAGAGGGAGAGGTCTAGAATAGGATCCTTGCATGTATTGCTGGTTACGGATGCTTGAGAATGAAGGAACCTTCGAAACTACCTCTGAGAATTTGAAGAAAAATGAGTAGGATTCATGATTGCAAATTGGACTTGATTTGATGGAGTAAAGGTATGTTTATGGCATTTGGTTTTATGAGCCGTTTATCTCTGACAAGAATGGCTTGTCTCATCAGTTTCAGTGGGAGTTGTATCAAACCCTCCCGGTATTTATGGCAAAGGACTTCTTTGTCTATGGAAGTGCACTACCAAAAGCATGGCATGCTGAAGGGTATGAATGGACTATCCTCATATTTGGTGGATCCCATGATGAGAAGGTGGATCCTTTGAATTGCAGTATGCACCTTAACCAGAAAGAATCTAGTCATATGAAATGCAATTGTGCCAAACAAGCACTGAGGGACCTTCATGAATTAGACAAGCTTAGGCTTGTGGTCTCCCTAAGTGAGAGGGAGTAAGGTCAGTATATATGTTTTGTTTAACATGATTTTGATTTGGTATCCTAGATGTGGAGAAAGCATATTGCTAAGTGTTGCTGAAATCATTGCTGCTAGAATGGCTAGTTGTAAGACAATGTGTTTGAGGAAGCTCTTCAGTGAGTTGTGTGCCATCATCTATATGTTGTTGGGAGGAGCTATGAGATTCCCATGGATGGACAAGTCGTAATTATTGTCAACAAGAACAGGTCTTGGTTCTCAGAGAGCAACATTCCCTATATGGAGGGATCTTGGTTGGGTTGAACATGGAGCTTTGGGAGTTGTTGGGGGCTTGGGGTACTTCTTGGAGCTATATGAGCATAGGGTGAGTGGTTCAGTTTCCCTTGCAGAGAACATACCCCAACATGTGAGCGTAGGGTGATTTTTTCACCTTCCCCTATGGAAAACTCTATAAGAGAATAGGGTGAGTGGTTCACCTTCGCCTGTGGATACCTCTGCATACATCCTACCCTTGTAGTCTGGACTCTCGGGAAGTACCTCTCATTTGGCCAATGAGTTGGGAAGAGTGGTTAGGGTTACTTTGTACTACCGATGGACGTGTCATGTACTATTGTATTCCCTATGACTAGGATGGATGATGTCCAACAACTTGATCACTGAGGATCAACTTGGTAGGTGTTCTACCCCTAAGACATGAGGACTTGCATTTGCCCCTTCTGAGGGTGGCAAGGTGTTGAGACCCACCCTCCATCAATTCTTCTTATTAACAGAGGTATCTATTGTTTAACATGAATGACTAGAGACAACAATCACATGGTGGCATGTTGCAACAACCTTGATGGACTTAGCATGATTGATGAAGTTCCTCTCTAATTGAAAGAGGAGATGAAATGTGAATGTCCTGAATAGACCCTTCTTTGACCAAGTTTGTTGGAAACTGGATGGCATTGTCCTTTGTGGACCTATTCTATGATGATTACTCTTTTATGAGTTATGTCATTGAGTGGATGGATTGATGGACATATTGAAATATGAACGAGACTTAATGGCATGATGGTCAGTTGTGATGATTCTTGGAATTCCTCCCTAGCTAAGAGGGAGTGTTAAAGTTGGGCAACTAGGGAAGAATTCCCTAGCTTATTTGATCATGCAATAAATTATTAAATGGATCATAAAAATATTATGACAAAGGAAATTCAACTATATCCCCAAAAGTCAAGTTGATTTCTTAGAGGGAAAAATAGAAATTTGAATGTGAAATTGATTTAATATTAACCAAATTCATGGGTCGACCTCATGTCGACCTCCCCTTCCAAGGGGGACATCCCTTGATATCAACCACTATATAAAGGCATCCTCATTCACCTGTTGGAGGACGAAAAAAATCTTGATCTTCTTATGGTTTTTGTGGTTCGGTGAAGGGATTATCTCTGAGGCAATTCGTGCTTATTACTTACAAATTTGTAAAAGCGTTCTTGGCACAGTTGCATGATGAATGAGGCACACTTAAGATTTCTTGTGAGATAGTTTGGATTTTCTGTGAGTCAGTTCGGATATCTTTGGTGGCATGGCTCAACTAGGAGGCATGGCTTGGATATCTCGAAGATATGATTTGGAGCAATCTTACGACATCGGTTTGGAACATCAGTATGGATCTTTGTTGGTCTATTATAAAGGGCAGTGGGTATCTCTATTGAACCCTCGTTCTTGGATCTCTGTTGAAGAAGTCAGAACCTCTGTTCTGATGTCCATTATACCCGAGAAGACCAAGGTATGTAATCAATTGTTATAATATGAAGAGATTCCAGGTAGTCCGAGGACTACTTTAGGATACTGTTAGCTACAAAATGACTGTTGCAAAGTCACAGGTATAACATAAGTATGACGAACCCCTTTGCCTTGTTGTAAGATGCATTCAGTTTATATGTGAAGAGTCTATAGTCTGTCATCTAGGGCTATAATTGTTGGAAAATTCAAAGTGGCAACTTATTATATCAATTTTCCTTGACCTTAATATTTGCTTGTGAACCTAGTTAATCTTTTTATGTTCTTTAGTTAGATCTTTTCATGAAACAAATATCAAGAATGAAATAATAACAATAGAGGACACAAAAATTAGGCTCTTAGCCAGGGCAAAACCCCTCCAAAGGGAAAGCCTGGAAAACTCTTCTCTTCTTATAGAATTTGCTTCCAATGAGACAAAGACCCAATCCCTAGTCCTAGTCCTTCTCCAAGTACCAAGTCATCCCTTCCAACAAGTCCTTCCTTGATTTTGCATCAAGTGGTTTTAACCTGGATTTTCGACCTGCCAGCTTCAATACTGTAACTTCTCCTGCACTTTCAACCTACCAACTTCAATACTGTAACTTGTCCTGCACTCTGGACCTACAATTTTGGCCCTTGTTGTTGCCGCACGAACCCTAGTTTAGCTTCCTCTTGAGAACTTCCTAGAGCAAGATAACTCCTCCTAGGGTCAACGAGGTTAAGATAGGGTATTCTTCTTCCTGGTAACAAGATATTTCACTTCGTCTTATTGCAACACAATCCAACAATTTCGACCCTTCTTGGAAGCAACATAAACCCTAATCCTTCTCACTCGTAAGAGACATTGAGCCCAAAAACAAGATTTTCGTCCTTCCTTCCTTCTTTTAAACCTTCACTCTCTTCTTCTTTTACCACCTTCTTGAGATCGAACTCCTTTGGTGAGTGTACTAAATGAGGTCAAACTGCGTCCTTATATAGCCTTTCCAAGGGGTTGAATTCCCTCCTTTAGGTTGACTTATAACTTCCAGGGTCGACTTTTACTTTAAGACTTTCTAGACTCAAAATAAATTCTTTTACCATTTATATTTTGCCTAGAAGGGTCTTATAAACATGATGTTGACTCCTTTGATTCGTGACAATAATTCCTAAGACCTAACAAACCTTAGAAGGCTGAAGAACATTCGTTTACCTAGAAGACCATCAATAATGAGCATGAAACCCATGCTTTAAAAATAATATTTTTTTCTTTTTCTCCTTTGTTTGTTACATAGTATACATATTGAAATGAGTACAACAAATATGAAGACCGAAACTAGTTACATTTTTAATTCTCCCTCTTAACTAGGGAGGTATTCATAATTGTACAACCAGTGCAACATCGTTCTCAAACGAAAGGGTTCTCATAAAAATAGTCGGATTGATAAGCCATACTGTAAGCATCATCATTATGACCAACACTATCTCTGAGGCCTAACTAGACAAGATCTTATTTCATTCAAGAGCATTATGCAGGGAGGCTTTATGTGTGATACTGCACTACCTCTACAAGGTACATACCCCATCCGGATGTTCACAAGGTATGTCCTTTTAGGACTATTCTTATCTTGGATCTTTAATCTCGAGTCCTCAATAATATCGGTCCTCTTCAACCACTCTTGTCTTGGATACCTATCCCATCCTCAAAGAGTGTCGATCCCTTTCCTTTCTTGAATGCTTTATCCCCAAGGAAACCACAGATGCTTATCCAATCCTGTACCATTCTCTCTCCGTACCTGAAGAATAGAATGCAAATGTGATGTGCAACATCATTCCCTTTCAATCAGAGAGGATATCCATATTCTCCTTTTAACTTGAGAACAAAACCTTGCTCCTATTCAAGTAGACTCCTTTTACTCCCTCTCAAAACCATAGGAGATCCAAACTTCCTTTTTATTTGGGAAGTCAACATCAGAAGCCTTATAGCTTGTCCTTATAACACTACCAGCTACTTTTTCTCTATAGCTGCATGGATCCCTCTTTCCTTCACATCTCATCATATCAAGCCTGCTTCCTTTTGAGGTATCATGAAGCCATCTTCACTCTTCAATCTTGTGACAGGTTCTAGGTCATTCTTCTTTCTCATCACTTCCATCTTGGTTATCATAGATGAAGGCATTGTATTGAGCCTTCCCAAGCTTCAAGCTTCTCCATGAAAGTGATATTCCCTTTGACCTTCAGGTTATCTTCTTGCACTACTACCTTTCAATACCAAGATGACCTTATCTTGACTTCACAATTGTTAGGTATCCATATTATTGAGCTTCTCTCAACATACATATTCCATTCATACAGTTGAACTTGCCTCAACTGTTACCACGTATACTTGCAACATCATTTTAGGTAGCAAACTAATATGTTAACCAGATAACCAACAATAATTAAAATAAGACTTACCTCATCTTGATGACCGTCTCGTTCAATCATCATGCCCATGGTCCATCTCCATATGAATCTTCCTTCATGCATCAGAGTGCCCAAGGATCGAACTTGATTACCAAGTTATAACTTTTTCTTCCAGAGATCATATTAATGTTAATCATTAATATAATCTAGAGAAAGTCTTATTCTTTTATACATCCTTAAGGAAGTCAAGTTCTTCCTTTCAAACATCATACAATCATTCTAAACATGTTACAAGATTCTACTTACATGAATATTAACCAAGAGTCACTTCCAATGTGTATACTTTATGCCTTTTTATTCCATTATCTAGTTATATATCTTATAATGGACTTGCAACCTGACACATTGCATTCCTTCATCGCTTTAAGAGTATTATTTCCACATTACATGGAATGTATACTAAACTTGTCATAATGCTTCTCCTAAGAACCTTCCAAAATGATGGTTCTTCTTGTATCATAATGATCCATTCAAGAAAGATGACAACCTCTGACCTAGTGTTAGATAATGGCTGAATGAACAATATGCAAAATGGTCTATCTTTCTCCAAGATGATTTTTATAAAGTCAACTTAACCAAGTAGATTCTTCATATGCTACTATGACATGCTTCTTCCCATGATGCTACAACCTAAACAATAATGCATACTCTTCTAAAGGAAACACCAATTTTTACAAAGAACCTGACAAACAAAATGCCACCTCTAATAGTAGGGATCTTTCACTTCTTTCTTTGGCTTCTCCTCAAGTTCACCTGTTTCCTCAACTATGTGAGCCTCGCTTCTTTCTTTTCTCTTGTTGTTTTGTAGGCTAGGACAATCCCTCTTATAATGTCCATACTCATTGCACTTGAAGCATTGAACCTTGGACATATCTTTCTTCTTGGACTTTCCAAACTTCCCCTTCTTCATCTTCTTGATTCAAGCTAGATAGGCTTGAGACTGTTCATCTGATCCAATATCATCTTTCACCTTGATCCTGGATTCTTCCAAAATGCATTGTGCCCACAACTCATCAAATGGAGTTGAATCTTTCTTGGAGTAGATGTTGGTTGCAAAGTTGCTCCATTCTGGTGGCAATGCATTTAGTACACATATGGTCATTTCCGAGTAAAAAATAGTCTCCCCTGGCCCTTGCAAGTGATCTCTTAATTGAGAGATCTTCATTAGTTTTCATCCTTTGAATTCTTCATGTTGTATAGCTTATTCCGCAAAGACACCTTTTGTCCTGATGTACTTACATAGTACAAGCACTAGCTTATTGTACATAGCCTCGAAAGTTTTCAAATTTGCAACAAATGGAACGAGAGGATCCTTGATAGATTCAAGTATGATCCTTTGAGCCCTTACTTCCCCTTTCTTGTACTTTGCTCGTTCTTGAGTGTTGTCTTTGCTCGATTCACTAAATTCACTAGTGATATAAGTTATAACCCATTACTTCATGTTCTGTGAGTGCAAGGTCAATCCTTTTCTTCCATGCTAGGTAGTTTGATGCACCAACAAGCTTATTGATCTCCTTGCAGAAAGAACTCATATGACCAGTAGATTCAGACATAGAGTAAAAATATGATACTTGATGACCAAGATTCTCCTCTTCTTTGATGATGTCTTCAACCTTTTCAAGACCTTTGAGGAATCTTCAACAATGTTCTTGAAAGATGTTTCCTAGGATTCCTCCAACAACTTCCAAGATCTTTTGATGCTTCCTTCAAAGATTCCTTTCAGTGAGCCTTTATATAGATCTCCTTCTTTCAAGAGACAACCTTTCTTGTAGTCTCCCTCTCAAGCCTTCCTTTGATGAGAGCTTGATGTGGTCTTGATCTACTTCAATGTAGAAACCCTTTTCCACATCAATATGTCTTCCACAAATGATTCCCCTTGTCAAGCAAGCCCTTCTTTGTGTCCACAAGATAATCCTTCCAACTGCCTTCCTGTTCACCTTAGCTTTGACACCATGTTGGAAAATGCAAAGTGGCAACTTATTATATCAATTTTCCTTAACCTTAATATTTGCTTGTGAACTTAGTTCATCTTCTTTTGTTCTTTAGTTAGATATTTTCATCAAGCAATTATCAAGAATGAAACAATAACAATAGAGGACACAAAAATTAGCCTCTTAGCCAGTGCAAAACTCCTCCAGGGTGAAAACCTGAAAAACTCTTCTCTTCTTATAGAATATGCTTCCAATGAGACAAAGACCGACCCTAGACCTAATCCTTCTCCAAGTACCAAGTCAACCCTTCCAACAAGTCCTTCCTTGATTTTGCATCAACTAGCTTCAACTTGCAATTTTGACCTTCCAGCTTCAATATTGCAACTTGTCCTGCACTTTCAACCTGCGATTTTGGCCCTTGTCGGTGTTGCAGAAACTCTATTTTAGCTTCCTCTTTAGAACTTGCTAGAGCAAGATAACTCCTCCTAAGGTCAACGAGGTGAAGATAGAGTATTATTCTTCCTAGCAACAAGATATTGCATTTTGTCTTACTGCAACACAGTCCTGCAATTTCGACCCTTCTTGGAAGCTGTAGAGACCCTAATCCTTCTCACGTGTGAGAGAGATTGAGCCCAAAAACAAGAGTTTCGTCCTTCCTTCCTTCTAGACCTTCACTCTCTTCTTCCTTTGCTTCCCAACTATAGATCGAACTTCCTTCTTGAGATCGAACTTCTTTGGTGAGTGAGTATTAAATGAGGTCGAACTGCTTCTCTAGGCTAAATTGTCACTGCCAAGGACGACTTGTACTTTACGACTTTCTAGACTCTAAATAAATTCTTTTTCCATCTACATTTTGCCCGGAAGGGTCTTATAAACATGATGTTGACTCTTTTGACTCATGACAATAAATCCTAAGACCTAACAAACCCTAGAAGGATGAAGAACATGCTTTTACCTAGAAGACCATCATTAATGAGCATGAAACCCATGCTTTAAAAATAATATATTTTTCTTTTTCTTCTTTGTTTATTACGGAGGATACATATTGAAATGAGTACAACAATTATGAACACTGAAACTGGTTACATTATCAACAATAATGATATGTGTTGTACAAGTTACAAATGCAACCGAGCCAAACACTTTGAGGTGACTGATCTTAAGCTTACGGCCAGACCAAACCTCTTCTGGAGTCTTCCCCTTAACAGCCTGAGTAGGTGATCGGTTAAGAAGATAGAGAGCAGTAAACACTGCTTCAGCGCAAAATTTGTTCGGAACACTCCTGTGTTGTAACATGGAACGAGCCATTTCAACAACCGTACGGTTGTGACATTTGACAACATTGTTCTACTGAGGAGTGTAGGGTGTAGTTAACTGGCATTTGATGCCATGGGTATCACAAAAGTTGAAGAAAGCAGAAGAACAAAATTCCCGCTGTTATCTGTCCTAAGAGTTATGATATTATAGCCAGACTCTTTTTCAACTAAGGACTTAAGCTTCTGAGAGATACTAAATACATCAGATTTATGTTTTAGAAAGTACACCCACATGTTTCTACTGAAATCATCTAGAATAAGCAAAAAATATTTGCAACCAATAATTGAAGATGTATTCATAGGACCACAAATATTAGCATGAATTAACTGGAGTACCTTAGATTCGCGCCAAGATTCTCCATCCTTGAATGAAGACTGATGTTGCTTGCTAGCCTGACAGGCACCGCACACTCCCAACTGCTGAGTCTGAATATCAGGTAACCCTGACACAAGTTCCTCCCGAGATAGCTGAGAGAGATACTGAATGTTTAGATGCCCATATCTCTGATGCCACAGAGTGTTGATGGGAGAAACACGAGCTGCTAGAGCCACTTCTGGAGAATCACCAGTGTCAAGAAGTCGGTATAGGCCATGATCCTCTAGGCCAACAACAACCGTAAGACGAGTTTACCTGTCAATAACGGAGCACTTGTGCGCACTGAACACCACATCAAGCTGAGGAGAGTTCTTCATAATCTGGCTGAGATACAACAGATTGATTTCCATACCAGGAACATAGTACACATTCAAGAAGATGAGTGTGCGCCCATCAGACTGGATTTGAATTGTACCTCTGCCAACCACTGTGTACTCCTCACCTCCGCCGAATACCATGAAATCACTGAAAGATGAGAAGTCAGTAAACCAGTCACACGTGTGAGAGAAATGACTTGATGCACCAGAGTCAATGTACCAAGCAGATGACGGGCCATGATCTGAGGACCTCTTAGCCATAAAGGCATAAAAGGTAGATTCCTTCTGCTCGGAATGTTTTGCAACATTTGCTTTTTGATGAGACCCTCCCTACTTCTTCTGTTGAGAAGCAATCCTCTGTTGGCAATCTTTCTTCATGTGGCCGAATTTGTGACAGTAATTACACTGCACATTTTTCTTCTTAGCAAGACTAGAAGGCTGAGAAGAACCTTTCTGTTGAAAGGACTGAGAGGATTGACATTTGGCAGCAAAAGCATTTTATGAGGAGGCTGATGAAGCACTACTACCAAACCGCTGTTTCCAACGATCCTGCTGCAGGAGTTTGGTGCATAACTCCGGAAACTTCAGATCAACATTAGTGGAGGTAATGTTGAGTGTTTCGATGAAGTGCTCATAAGGTTTTGGTAGACTTTTCAGAGTGATGACTACCATATCTTCTTCCTCCATGGTCCGACCAATGGCTTCGAGCTGATCTCGAATGTCTTTAATCTTGTTAAGTTGTTCCTGTAAAGACATACGTTCGTCCATCATGATGGAGAACCACTGATGCTTTAGAAAGAAAGCTCTGCTCTTGTCGGATGTCTTGTGCAATTCCTTCAAATGTTGCTAGATTTTGACCACTGTCTTGTCAGAAGGAATCTGTGGTAACTGATCATCAGTCACAGAGAGTTTGAGAAGCATAGCAGCCTTTTGATTGCGATCATCAAACTTATCTTGATCTGCACCAGGTGTACCAGGATTGAGCTCTTTTCCCAAAACAAGCTGGTCAAGACGCCTATATTAAAAAATGGTCAACATTCTATATTTCCAGATGTTATAATTGGTGCCATTAAAGCACTGACTGCCTTCCAACATCAGATTTGTTAGCGAGGCGATCTGCACGTTTTCCAAGACAGAAAACAACAAAGGAATCCATCACGGATTTCAAATGCAGATGCCAGTTGATCCGGACAAAATCTAACAGGTGTTGGTGCAATATGAAAGAGAACCATAATGAAAACTTGGCCCTTGCAACCGGCCTTAGTAATTTCTGCCTCCTGATGTCTCTTTGATGCCACAGACTTGCACTAAAGAACCACCTCAGCTAGGATCTGCTGTCACAAAGTGACCTCCAGAAGGGTCCACTACCACCAACAGAGCCTCCAACGCTACTAGAGTTTGTGCCACAAAACTGCCTCAGGTAGTGTTACAAAGGTGAATTGTTATCACAAATAGGCCTCAAATTTCTTTTTCCGCCACAGGTAAGTATAAGTACTTGAGAATAGGGCTATTGGCTCAGAGAATAATTGTGCTGCCCAAACAGTGCCAAATACCCTACACAGCTGTAGAAAATGTTGTTTGTAGTCTCAGGTGAAGACGTTGTCGCAGAGGATCACGTCCAAATGGAATGCAGCCTCACGCACAGGTTTATAAAATCCACCTTGCCAAACGATATACCTGAATTTTTCGTAGAAATTGTAGGCTCTTTTGTGTCGACTTTATCGGTAAACCCTAGCACATTCAGGCTCTTAGCGTACAACCACTGCTTGGTGAACAACGACGAGAATTTGGCGGAGGGAGATAGTGTAACGTTTGTGTATGCCAACAGTTTCATGTACCCACTCTCAGTTGCTTCCGTCGATTTCCTGTCTCGTAGACCGTGACTCCGAATCCTCGAGCACTCTACAGTTCGGACGGGCCGCGGTGCCCAACGGAGCCGTGGTAGTGCCGATGCTGAATAACAGCCATGTCCACACCTTCTACTATGTCTCCCTCTCCAGAATTACCCTCGGTGAAACGATGCTTTCGATCTCGGATTCCGGTGAAGGCACAAAGCAAGAGATCCTGTAACAGTGGCCATGTTTGGTCTTTCAACAGCCTGCTTCTTCCCCCAAATCTTAGTTTCGAATTCGACGACGTGGTTTTCACACAGTCTTCGGACTCTTTTGTAAACGATGAGAGACGCGTATTGGAGATACACAGCTGAGAGAGGCGGTCTTCCACCAACTGCTGGTCTTGACTTAGCCGGCAAAGAAATGATTGTCCCCAGGCGAGATTGTGCTACTGCGGCTCAGAAATTGTGACGCCCAGTAAAAAAAAATTCAGACTCCTAGAGAGCAATTTCGAAATGAGGCACGGAATTTTTCAAACAATGAAAAATTATTTCGAAAAATTACCTAAGCTCTGATACCATAATCATTGAATGAATTGAATTTACAATGAGCAATGAAGCTCAATAAATAATACAAATGTATTTACAGAAATAGAAACAACCAGTTTCTAAGAAGAAACTGCTAATAAGATCACAGACAATCTTATCCAAATGAGCATTAAACACTAAAATAGCATTATTCTAATAATAATGAAAAATTTAAATGTCTGCATACAACATGACTAGTATGAAGGGGGTTTTACAGACACACCTAATTGTATGATTTTGATGGCGTAGAATTTGAGGAGTGTTTGTGATGGGTGATGGCATTGATTGTATGGTGGTCAATTTTGATTGGTGATTGTGACTATACGATGTTAGTGGGGGTTGGTAGTAGTGTTGGAGGGCACGATGGTACGAACATGGGATGAGGGTGGAGGAAATGGCGATGGTACGCCATGGTAGGCGGTATGAGTGCAAAAGATTTTGATACAAGTAGTTTTATGGTAACTACGATTGGGTGGTATGGTGACAAAAGCACATTTTGACTTGATTGTTGGTAGTTGTGTGGATGGCACGAACAATGGATGGTGTTGTATGTATGGATCAAAGTAGTGATCTCTAAAACCAATGTTATAAGTAGACAATTGTAATGTATATTGAATAATAATTATGAATGAAAATGAATGGATAATTCTTACACTAAACCTTGTGATGATTTACTATAGCACTAACTAGTCTCAAGTGAAGGGAGGCTCATTTCTTTGGGCGAGAGGCACTAAGAAAGGGGGTAGTTCGATGGGCGAGAGGCTCATTGCTCTAGATTTATTTTGAGTTAGTCTATCTGTCACTATGATGATGTACAATTAGAGGTTTGGTTTGGTGTCTTTGAATTGGTCTAAAATATATTACTTGACCTCTAGGGTGTGGAAGTTGGGGGGAGCCATATGGTTACACCAATGTGTGGTCTATATTACTATGAATCCCCTTGGGTCTTGTTGCCCTCGTTTGGTGAGGTGACATGAAAATATGAGGTCATTCTCTTTGTAGTCTCTTGGTGGGGCAGGGTGGGCCATACCAACACTAGGATTTGTGGTAGAGTATTTTCCTAATGAAGAGGGCTAGGCATCTTTGATCATGATACTGGAAGAAAGTGGAAAGGGAGCTGCCTATGTCCCTACGAAGGCAACAATATTGTTCTCTAATCTCATAGTAGAAGCGACACTTGAAAATGAGGTGAATCTTTGTTTGTGACTCCTAAATATGGGACATTAGCAAGATTTGTCTGGCAAAGGATTATGGTGATTGGTGTCCACCCATGGTCTATGAGAGCCAACTCAACTGGCCTAGAGGGATTTTGAGGGAATGCATCTAGTGTTTATATTGGGGTAAATGATGATGCCACCCTGCGACAACATGAAGTAGATCCTTTCTCATTCTTTAAATTTGCCTATTTTGAATCTATGAAACTTATCAATGGAAAATGATTTGTTCTATTGTACAAGATATCATATTCCAAAGTCCCATTATATAACTCAAAACCATTTCAGCTGCACTCTAATGTGCAGCGTTTGGAGTAATTACAAATCTCATTAAAAACTTAATCACGACAAAGCCTTAATGCGTAAGAATGATGCATATGTTCAGTGGTTGAAGGAATCAAATAGGAAAAAGGAACTTATACATCATACAAAACATGAGGAAAACATTTGAAAGACACGATTATTTCTTGATGAGGACAAATTCAAAACAATTTCAAGAAGGGAAAAAGCTTATGGTTGGCGGAATTGGAATTCATTCAAAGTTGCTTCCTGACTAGCATGGTTTCTATAGGATAAATCGAGTTGCACATTGATTCATTAGTTGTTTTTGTGTCAATAGCAGTGGATAATTTAAACCGAACATTTAGTAGTGTAAATGTTGCTTTGCAATCTACCTTGCCAAATCTTATTATACTTGTTTAATGTTGGATTCTTTATGTGATATTCCCACTTAGCAATATTGCTAAGGGAAATATCAATCTTGCCCAATTTTGTCTTATTTCATGTTTGCATTTAGGTGATGTGGGTTCAAAGGTCCCACATGAATTTTGGGATTAAGTGGGTACCGAAACATTAGGAAGGGAAATATTGCGGCTCTAGTGGAGTGTGGGGGCCACCCCATGGAGAATTACAGCCCACATGTGGAAGACTCCCATTGGAGCGAAGTTGGTGGGGAAAGTCGAGCTGGGCCCACATGGGCATCTTGGAGGCTCTTTGATAAATAGAGCAAGAGGCACTCATTTTGGTCATTCATTTATCTATTCAGAAATTGTGTCTTTGACATAGCACGCTTGAGCGGAAGCCAAGTCTACATTGTTGTTTAGCACACGAGTGTCTTTGAGTGGAGATCTTAACCCTTGCTTCGATGGACTTCGAGTGCCAACCCAAGGAGGGAGTCCTATTTATACCAGTTTGTACCAGCAGCAGGGAGTGCGAGTTTATGGAGAGGATTGGCAACAACAACACAGGGATTGTGCAACTCTTGGAGGATGCATGCTTGGAGGTTGTGGAGTGAAGGGAGTTAGGGGCTGAAACTTGAGGTGGAGTATGGGGAAGGGTTTTGGGGCTTTTCCGACATTTTGGTGGAGCAACGCACACAACATTTGCTTCAGGTTACATGTTCTTCTTGTGGAGGAGGGCCAAACATTTGGGGGTCAATTTTGGAGCATTAAAACTAGGACAAACCTTTTCTGGGTTTATTGAGGAGAGGCCAAGACTAATTTGGAATAATTTTCTTGGCAGTTTTGAGGGGTCAAACAAGGGCCCGAACTCAGCCAGCGGCTAGAGGAGCTAGGGGAAAATTGGGCTGAAATTCCAAGGTCAACATTTGGCCAATTCCTTCATGGGTTTTTGTGGGTTATTGGTGGAGAGTCTAGGGTTAATTTCCCGGAATTTTTTGAGCATCCGAGGAGGTCTTAGCAGTTGTTTTTTGCAGCCAACATCATATTTTCTAAGAAGTTCAGCACAGAGCTAGGAGAGAGAAGCAACATATTGAGAGGGATTTCTTATTGTTCATTTGGGCTTTTATTTAGCTTGCCTTGAGCAAGCCCAAGTGCACACTTTCCAACACCACATTGCACCCTCTCATTTATTAATAAAATGGCTCAAATCAATGCAGTTCATGGAGATTTTTGGTTGTTAAATGTGTTGTAAATTTTTGTATGTGTTTCTGCTACGTTTGCTTTGTTTAACATTGTATATTTCCATTAGGAATATTACACTTTCGCAGCTTGTTTTAAGTTGAAAAAGGTACCAATACCTAAGACATCATGTTTAGTAATATTAATTTTTTTTGGCAATTTGGTATACTAATGGTTTTAAAGTCTAAATGGAACCATTAGGGAGATGCTAGAACCAAATAAGAGCATCATTAGTTAGAAAGGATAGGAAGAGTTTAAGGACCATGTATTTGTAAGGCATGCTCTTTATCCAAGTGAGGGTAAAGTCATGTACATGGGTTAGAATATCATGATCTGCAATACTATTAAATTTGGGCAATTTACGTATGGTAGGATGAAACGAAGTTGCAACAATGTGTGGAGCAAGAGGATTGCATATCTATTTTGTGTAGGAAATTTGTGGCCTAAGATTTAGATGTTGAGGAGGATGATTTGGAGCTGGGTTAGGTTGGCCATTAAGGTATGGATGCCCTCGAGTATTGGCTTGGTGGGAAGGGTGTAATACATGTATTGATTTTGATGGTTTGTATTGCAATTTTGAAAGTTGTAGCCTAAGTTATCAGGAGGATGTTGTATAAAATTTCCATTATGAAAGAATATTTTATTTTATAGTTGAGTAAAAATTATTGTTAAAATGAATAAAGTTTTTTGGATTTTGGATGAAGTGCCAATTTTGATTTTGAAAGAAGTTTAAGATTTGATTTTATGATTGTGTAAAAGTTGTGTTTGGAATTTGTTAGAGTTTGAAAGGTTGTCTAAGGATAGAGCCTTGAGGAGTGGCAAAGTTTGTTTGTTGAGTTGGAATACAATTTTCATTTTAGAACTGTGTATGTGATATGTTTTGTTTTCAAGGTCTAAATTGTATGGCATTCACTTTTGTCCCTGGGGAAATGAGGTAGAGGCAAAGGCTAGATAGGAGGCAATAGGTGATACTAATGATGAGAATCCCAATATAAGCCATGGTGGAACATTTCTTGTCATTATATTGTTCCTGCTCATCTATTCAAAATGCTTTCTTTCATAGTTTCAATATAATGGGATATTTATTTTTGTGCTCATCTCATTTTGTCCTCATTCTCTTAGTTGTGTACTTAGCTCCCTAGGTGTATTTTTTGTTGACGAATCTAGGGCAATTAGCATTAGATAAATTCTTCTATACTTGATAACAATTTGTGAAATGATTTTACTATTTATCTTATCTTGATCTTCTTATTATGAGTGTGTGTGTTTACTTCATCAAACTGCTACTAAAACAAAGATACAAAAACACAAGAAGTTAGCATTCCACCAGGGCCAAAACCTCTCCTTCTTGGAGAGGAAAACCCACACATAATTCTTCTTATAGAGATTCTAATTGACGAATATCAAGACCATGACCCTTGACCTATCAAGCCACTCCAAGACCAAGACACCAATGCTCTTCTTATTGCTGAGATCATCATCATCATTACTGCTTCACCGAGATCATCATTGTAGCACCGTCACTGCTCCTTAAGATCACCACTGAGATTATCTCTGCACATTCATCTGTTGATTTGGGGTAGCATCGGATGTGCTTTAGCCATGAAAATTGGGGGAGAGGCTAAAGCACATGAGATATCCAAGACCCAGAAATGGTTTGGGCAGATTCTAACCGGTTTGGAAGATATTAAAATAATTAATATTTTTAATGGAGTTCCTATTGTCTAAACTTAGGAAAAAATTTAAAATAAAATATTAATGGGTATTAATATAAAACTGGGTTAGAATGTTTCAAAAGTCATGGATCAAGCCAAATCTAATGTTAGCCGTTGATTAGAGATTTAATCTCGGTCGTTAATGGACCAACGAGAAAAGTATAAGAGGAGGCTTGAGGGTCAGTTGGAGAACACACCAGATTGATCAGTCATTCTATTCACTTGAGCAGCGTTTGCTAAGAGAGATAGATAGAGTCAGTGATCAGCAGTGAGGGGCAGTGAATACATAGCAGAAAGGCAGAGTTGGTACCAGAGAGACAACGCAGAGCCCAAAGAGGTTGACGGAGAGACAATTGGGTGATACGCAGAGGCAGCCAGGAGTTGCACAAAGCCAGGAGAGGTGAGCGTGTGAGACGCAGAGGGTCTAGGGGCTGACGCAGAGGCTCCAGAAGCTGACGTAGGGCCAAGAGGCAGTGTTGGAGGGATTTCATGGGACAAATTGGGTGTTGGTGAGCTGGATAGGGTGACGCAGAGCAATGGGAGCTACAATTGTTGTTGTGGGATTGTTCATTCGGTGATTATTCTGCCGGGATATCTGTCTCCGAGGAGAGGTACTACTGCCAAGGGCATTCTCTGTTGGGTGAGCCATTTCTGGCACCCTAGTTGTATTCTGAAAACTGCATAATAATAAAACCCTCTAAATAGCTACACCGGTTTTCCCGCATTGGGTTTTTCAGGGGACATTGGTCCAAAAATAACGGTGTCACTTGTGTGCTTGTTTTCTTTCAGTTGATGATCTGTAGATGTTGATACTGTACTTGTGTTTATTTTCAATATTTACATGGTAAATAACTTGTTAAGTAATTAAACAAGTAAGAAGAAATAAACCAGATAATACAGGAAGAATTTCTAACGGGTTAGAATTAGAAATTCCAACATCATCAAGATCATAACCTTCAAGAACGAGATCATGACTGTGATAGGATCATGACTGCACCTTAATGTAAGTCGAGATAAAGTGTGTCACTATGAGATCCTTCCATCATCATTAGGTTGAGACTGTGATCATCCTTGTCACTGTCACCACTGCTCCTTCTCATTATGCCGAGACTGTAATAGTTGAGACTCTGATTATCTTTGTCACTGTCATCTCATTATGCCAGAAACTGTAATATCCATCCGAAAACTTAGACTCCTTCAACTGTCACACTGCAACAGAGTCTTCATCTGAGATTCCTGTTCCATTGCTTGTCCGAGATATCACTGAGATTATTAGCGAAATTTCAGATATATCTGAAGTAGCAGAGGTTTATGTGAAGTTCTGAAACCCTGTAATTTTGTCCGAAAATCTCAGATGTATCTGAGTTCTGTCGCTCTTTCTGTGCAGACCCTAATGGGGTATATATAGTGGTTCTGTCTCCATAAATAAGCTGACTTGTATTGCTGAACCGATGTGTCTATTATTTGAGCCGACTTGACTGCCTTTTAATTTGATTTCCAAGCCGACATTGTTTATGACACAAATATATTTTTCTTATGCTCAAAAAGAGCTGCTTCATACATGTTTTGGCTCTTTGACATGTCAATAAATCCTAAGGTTCTCAATGGGAGCCACTAATAAATAAATGAACATCTTGCTCATGAAACCATGCAGCAAGGTATACAAAAATAATTTTGTTCTCTTTATTACATCCTTTACAAAGATCATGTCAATATGAAGACCGAACATTAGTTACATTTTACAACACTTTCGAGTCCCATTCATCTACTGAACATGTTCTTTTGTTGGAATTAATAATATTAACTTGTCTTATCTTAAACATATTTTAAATCTTTGTTGGACATCAAAATGCCGATAGGCATCAAAATACTTAACTCAGGATACATTTCATATTGCCAAGCTTAAGAAAATCATAAAAATTAACTAGCTTATTGAGTTAAAAATATATACATTTTAAAAAGCATGTAACAAGATTCTTAACCATGGAGATTCACCCCATTTTACCATGGAAATTATCAACTTGTAAATAGGTTTTGTTACAATTCCATGAGAGAATAACATGGCTCACTAATACCACATGTTCAAAAAACATAACTCATGTCATATGACATTTGTTTTTAACTTAATCAATTTAGGTAAAAGGGCAGTAAGTGCATAACTACTACAAAAAATATTCTAGAATATTGTGTGGAAGTAAAATCTCTACCATCTGCTTATTAATATTAATTATTAATAATTAAATTATGGAGCCCTATTCCAAAATAGGCATGCCTATCAGCATAATTATCTCAACATATCTTATCTACTTACCTCTTGCTTTCTTTATAAAGAAAAGAAAGTCTTTAAAGAAAGCTGGGCTGGAAGTTCAATGCCATAGTCGGCATCAGTTTTCATGAAGCTTATCATTATCATGGTAGAATAGCTTTTTAGCTGGGGTCCGTGGATTGAGATTCTCCAAAATTATATTTCTTAAACGTGCTACTGCTGATTGACACTAGTTAACTATTTCAGAATATTTTTCTGTTGGCTTCTTTTGATGGCTGCGCATTTTGTGCTTTGACTTCTGTTCATTAATTGTTGTGCATTACTTGTAAAATAGTATTCCGATGCAATGTACATGCCCTTATTTTGATTAGTTTTTCATCTTTGATATGTTTGGCTGCATGCGCAAATATTTTTCAGAAATCCTAGATGTGTACATTTTCATAAAGTTTTATTTGTTTGTGTATAGCAGGCATTGTGGCAAGGAGGACATCAGATGTTGGGAGGTTTTTGGAGGTATGTTCTCCAAAACTATTATTGGGATGGTTTCCATTATCACTTCCTGCCAATTGCACTACCTTTTGCAGAGTCTTGTTACTCTTAAAATGGGAGTTGCAGTTTGAATGGAATTGCAGTACCTTAGAATTGCTTTGCTTTTCAGACTGGGAGAATCTTTTTGTGCACCTTAGAACAGCTTGACATGTGATTGTATATAAATCTCTGATTAGGATATATTTAGTAGTTGTGATGTTCGTATTGTTTATTAAAACCTAGTTTTTTGTTTGCAGTAAGCTATCATGGGAATGTAAGTGAGCAAATGTGAAACAGGTGATTATCATGACCTTGAGAAATTTGGTGGTTTACTCATTTTGAGATGGTGTATAGATTCATGAGCAAATCATCCAGGAAGATTGTTTCTGCATTGGCTTGCCTAGTATTTGAATGTCCATAGGAGTTCAATGAGCTTCTTTATGGCCAATACATATCTCCACATTCTGGAGCTACAGTTTCAAAGATGAAGCGTTTCTTGTAATGGAAATCATTGGCAATTATATGAGAGGGGATAGCTATGATAAATCAATTCATTATAAAACTATAAGCCTTGATAGTTTCTCAAATTGTCTACAGAATAATAAGTTTGGCCTCTTGTATGCAAGGGATTTTTTTTAAATATCTTCTATATTAACTATTCATTGTATATAACGAGGGTACTTATTTGATGCCAGACATTATAATTCACAAAAAAATTGAAATACAAATATGGGGATGGAAGTGGGAATGTTGTGTATTGTGGTATAATTTCAGTGTCATCCAATCAGAAGCTACTGTAAATGTACTTGAAATCCATCATTTTATTTTTCACCCGTGGGAGTCCCACATGTATTGTGTTTGAGTCCCTGTGCTGAATATGGGTATTGTTGAATTGCCAACAAGCTATATGGTCAGATTTTTGAATATGCTTAGTCTCACATTGTCTACAGAATCTGCTTTCAAAATCTGGCGGAAAGCAGTATTTTCATGATTTCTTTTTTAGAAGATAAACATAAATCAGTTGCAGTAGGACATTTCCAGGATGGGCAATTCCCCATTTGACCAAAAACATGGTAACTAACCAGTCAGCAGGAATATTGTGAAATATATATTAAGGCAGTTATTGAAATTGAATAAAAATGCATGGTTTACTGATCAAGAGAATAAAAAGCGGCATCTGATAATTCATCAATGGTAGTGTACAGATGCACGCTATTATAGACCTGGATACAATTGTAAAACTTATTATCTCGATTCTTCAAACAAGGAAAATGATGAATTGAAAATGTTGGGAAATGACCTTGAACTTAAACCAAAATGTTGTAGTGGACACTTGAAATCGTCTTTATAGATTAAAAGGATTTTATGGTGTGGGTTGTAACCATGCATGTTAAAATATTTCCATATCGCTTAAACATCCATCGCAGTGGGTGTTTTATTTATATAAAATATTGAAAAACTAGTTGTTACAGTGGGTGTTTTTATTTATATAAATATTGAAAACCAAGTGTTAAGTCAAGCGTTGTATATTTTTTTCGTGCAAAAAATGCCCCAATTTCAACTTGGACCATTAGTTGGCCTGTGCAGAGTATTTTTGTATAAATTTGATTTCATTCTATTGAAGATATGACCACGTATGATTTTTTTCACTAAATTCCTTTGTAGTAGATATAAAAAAGACACATGGAAACACGTATGTATTTGCATAATTTGTTATAGCGTCGTTTAAGCCGCATTCTAACTTTGTGAAGAACTTTGATAATTTTATCTTTAATTTCATCTATGAAACTCTGGAGAAATTATAATAATTTAAATGTAGAAATTACTTCCTTCTTAGTACGATTCCAAAACTTTTAGCCTTAGGATTCTTTAAATGATAATGAGTAAGAGAATTTTGCAACATTTAAATATAATCTAGTACTAGACTTTTTTCAGTTTTCCATGGGGTTGTGCTCCCCTTGGGTGGGGTGAATGCACCTTATGCTGATGACGTGTTTGGGATTAGGGATGCCGAGGGAAACATTTCCCTTTGTCTCCTTTTGGGGAGATGTCGAGAGATGTGGGGGACACATTTTCCTAGTGTAGGGGATGCCTTTCCTCAAAAGGGTGCTGATGACGTGTTTGGGATTAGGGATGCCGAGGGAAACATTTCCCTTTGTCTCCTTTTGGGGAGATGTCGAGAGATGTGGGGGACACATTTTCCTAGTGTAGGGGATGCCGAAAAAGGGGTGTTTGTAGATATTCTCTTTCAGAAAGGGCTACGCATCTCTCAATTTTCTTTCAAAACAACGATTTATGAGTTTGATGCTTAATATTCAATCTTAGGGCCCTTTTAATGCTTATGTAATCAATGGTAATGTTAAATTCTTAAAGTGAAAGTGACAGTGTTAATTTTTCATCAACTTACTTAAATTTTTAATATTATCATGAAATGGCTCCAGATGTTTGAGAGTGGTTTCGACCAAATTGGATTTTATATGGAGAAAGTAGAATTTTAGATCTCGCGTGTCCATGTACCCCTAAAATTTTCCTAAAATTTAAGAGTACTCTCGCACGTCCCCCCTTGTGCGTCTCCCCGCCCATGCACCCCCCTATCTTGAAGTCTTGGTGAAACATTGATTTTTAAGATACAAGTCTTGAATTGTTATTAGCTTCATAGAATTATGTAAAATTTATGGGTTTTTTATGTAAATGGTGTGGAATATTATTAAATTTGAATAATTGAATAGATGGATAGTATTGTTTTGTTGAAAATATTCTAGTAATGTTTATGTAGAGATTTCTTCATTTACCTTGAAGTTGTATCTTTGGGTTGCTTGCTATTTGATAGAAGCTACCATGTTGGTTATTTTTAATTAATGCACATATTTTATAGAAACTACTATGCTGGTTGTTTTTAATTAATGCACATTATTGGACAAATAAACTTGAAATAGACAGACCACCTGAATTTGTTGAAATGTGAATTTAAAAGGTGATATATAGATAGTTATATCATCACATGCACTTACCTGAGGAAAGTTCACAATTGTCTATGTATGGTATTTTCTCTCTAATGTTTTGGGCCAGCTTTTAAAGTGTTGAATTGTTGTGATTGTATTGGCAACGTATAATTATATAATTTTATACGCTATTTAAAGTTTATTTTCATGATTTTCAGAAATGTTATTGTGTGTTATCATTATCTAATTGATAATAACGTTGTTGAAAACATTATACTAATGCTGATTGTATTTCTTCCGTTACTTTAAATTTATAATTAATATTTTATCTTTACAGTGATAAGGTGGGGTTGCTTGCTATTTGATAAAAGCCTACTATGTTGGTTATTTTTATTTAGTGCACATCAAGTAAAGCTAAGGTAGGGAGATTTCTTGAATTTGTTTAAAGCGAGATTTAATATTACCATTGTGTGAGTTTACAAGGTAATATATTTGTAGTTATTTCATCACATGCACTTATAAGAGAATTTACAATTGTTTATGTATGGTATTTCCTCTCTAGTGTTTTGGGTCAATACATAAAGTGGGGTAGTCGTGATTGTATCGGCAATATATTGGTGTTCTTCGTGTGCTCAATTCTGGCAAGTGTAAGTTTAATCTATGTTTTGGCGGTCTCACATTTTCTTGATTTAATGTATAAATGTTGATTTGTTTTTTATCGGTAACAAGAAACTTCATATTGTATGACAAGAAGGTCCATTATGTATGTAAATTGTGTTTTAGGTATGAGGACTAACATGTTGTAAAGTTATGATTATATGTGGGGATTAATGTTAGAGTGTGCTGCTTATGTTGTAAGGCTACTCTTGTAAAAGGTTTAACAACTCATGTTAGGATTAATTGTGTATTATAGATATGACATTGTTGCTTTTGTAAGAAGGAATGAACATGATTTCTGACACTGAAGCATTGTGATTGAACTTTGTTTTGTAGGGGAATTAGTTATGAAAAGTCATTGGGATATGATATATATGGATTTGAAAAACAAAGAAACACAGATCTTAACAAATCCAATCATTACAACAATATTGAAGGGAGATGCATTGGAATTGCACATTGTATGGTATCTTTGAAAATAGGAAGTGCAAGATGTGTAGCTTGCCTAGAGTTTTGTCCACAAATTAGATATAAGAACTTTAGGAAACAATTGTAAAAAATTGGAAACAACGGTTCCTATAAGTGTGTTAGTTTCATTGTAACCATGGGGAAAGCATCAAGGAGAAAAGACCAATCAAAACAAGATAATTGGTGCAAGGGTGGGAACATATGAATGAATTGAACTTAATTGAAATATATTAATACTTAAAATGCATAATTAAGAAGGTTAGTTACAAGAAGGGTAAAACATACTATTTGATGTGTGCCAAAAATTATTTTCCAAATAACAACTGTAATCATAATGATCCAGACACAGGTAGTTAGGTTAATTGGATTGGCCTAACTATTTCTTATGATGGTATGAGAAATGAACCATGTATCACTCAATTGATCTAATTGTCTCCAAATATGGTTTGAGAAGTGACATATGTGATGGGTGGTTGATAATGGAACTCCTAACATTGTCATATTTTTTCTTTCACAAGAATGCCACACATTCACCACATTTCTCATCTCTAATGGTATGAAAAAATTGTATTCTTATCTTTTGTAGAGGTTCTTAGTTCTCATTTTGTTTCACTTTCAACGACAAAATTTACATTTAATAGACATGCTTTTCTTTTACAATTTTGTTTTCCAAATGTCTAACTTTATTTATTTTTTCTATCCTACTTTACCTTGCTTTTTAACAAGTCATTGTAATGTCCCCAAATTTTGGATTACCTAGTGATGTGGTTAGGAGGGTTTTCCAGAGCTTGTGTTAGCTGGGTCATAGGATTGGGATTACTCCATTGGTGGGCCCAAAGGATTTTAGAGGAGTTTTATGGGTCTGACTGGGGTTTCATACCATATTTCATCATCGAGATCAATTTCATATAGATTGCTATTGGTTTTGTTGCATTCCGACGATTTTTGTAAAACAACATTATTAACACATTTTAATTAATTATGTTTAAAGTGTTGTTTCAGGTTTATTACTTGGAGACACACCTTAATGTAATAACTTGTTGGAATCAAGATGAAAATATCTATAAAAAAAGATAATAAAAATGGGCTTTGGGTGGCTAGTGTGACCGCAGAGACAAATTAAGCATTGCCTTCCATTAGAAGTGAATTTAATTAGTGTATAAAAGTCATTTTATTAAATAAAGAAATGAAAATTGCTTTTTAAATATTTAATTGGAGGGAAAATGTGAGTTATATAAATAAAGAAATGAGGGGGTCTCTTTTCATTCATTCGTGTGTTTGAGTTTTTGGAGAAAGAGTTTTTGGAGAGAGTTTGAAGGAGAAGCGTAAGTTTTTGGAACTCTTGTCGCCATAACAGATTTCAGTGTTGAAACTAGACACCTTAGTTTAGATTTGATTTCACCATTGAACTTTAATGGAGAACAAATTTTCAAAGAATACTGAGGTACCCAAGTGTTATCAATTGATTTTATGAACTTATTGGATATTTTTTATCTTATTATTTAAGGTTGAAGAAGACCCATTTGAGTATCGAATATTCTAGCCATTTGGGAATCGATTTGTTAAAGAAACGAGTGATAGAGAATCTGGTCTACTTTCCCTATAGTGGCTAGCTTCATGGATCGAGTTTCTTGGCCTTTGCTGGTAGATTCAAATAGAGAAGAAGGTCCAACTTCTTGTAAGTGAACCTGGTCGGATTTCTTCAAATTTCTAGGTCGAATCCCTTGGTGAGAATATGGCATATCATCATACAATTCCCTAGACGATTTTTGGAGCTAAATGAAATCGAATCACTTCGTTCTGGGGCTGAAAACTTTGTCTAATCATTGCTGAGCGCGAGAATATTCACTAAGGCCAAATTCTGAGCAATAAAGGGTGAGCGTATTGTTGTTTGAGGGATGTATTACTTGGATGTGAGTCTGTTTATTTTATTATGCTCGTAATTATTATTTTAAGCCTGGAAGTTGTGTATCTTCTTACTTGAGTGTTTCGCATTGCTTTTGGAGTTGCATTGGTCATAAGCTAGAGGGATTAACATTTCAAGTGGCATTGTATTAATGGTTGTTTGCTGGTCTGGTCGTGTGGCAACACCAAAGTTTGAATCAGTGACAACGTGGAGAGTTTATGGGTTATTGAGAGCTGGTATAAACTACTGGACTGGCATATTATCACCTTGCATCATATTCCTCAAAGCCAAGTACAAGACTGCCATTTCAGAAGGACTATAATTGTTGTTTGTTCTTTATTAGTGACTATCACCAAATATCAGGTTCCATATTTCTGATTGCTTCATTGTGTATTCATATTTTCAATGAGAAAACTATTATGTGGGTTATATTTTCACATGTTAGCAGTGTTTTAAATTTCTGAGTTGTTATAGCAAATGCATGCTTGTTTTTGGAAAGTTGGTTGGTGCACATAGGTGATGAATGGATTGTTTAAACAAACAAAAATCAAAGGAACACCTACAACACAGTGTAAACATGTTTGAAGAAATTTATCATTGAACATTCAGATGCACACTTGAAAAGTTTCAATAAAAATCAGTAGCGTTATAGTTTGGCATCTTACAGTGGTATCAGAGTCTTAATGTTGGATGAATTGTGGGTTGCTATTAAAATACTAGATCATGTTCTTGGACAATTGTTGGGTTGTTGTTAAAATACTAGATCATGTTCTTGGACAATTGTAGGGTTCAAAGGGAAGATTATAACAAGAGAAAAATGTATTCAAGTCAAGAATAATTGTTGGCCCAAAAATTTGAAAACTATAACAAAATTTTTGCAAAGGTGATAGAGCATATGAAAGCATGGGTGTCATCAAAGACAATAAATAGAAAAAAATAGAAAATCCAAAGATGAAAATGTAGTCAAGGAGTAGGAAGCAAGGATTAAATATGAAAACCACAAACAAACCTTCTAGGACGAATTGAGAAAAGTTGCACCCGTTGTTAATGAAGCTATCACAGATTCACCCCAATAGGTTGGAACGAGAGTTTGGGATGAAAGGGAATCAGAAATCGCTACTAAATGCCTTGTCATCACTTAGCGAGATTGTTTTTTTTCTAAGTAATATTGTTCTATTGATATGGTACAAAAAAGGTTACAGAGAGGCATGGCCTCAGAGTTGTTGATCATCTGTCATCATTAAAAATTGAAACTGTTTGTTTTGGACTGCCCCTACATAGGGGAAACCAGTCCAAGAAGCCATAAAGACTGCCCCCATTATGGGGGAAACCAGCCTATTGAACCAAAATAAAGTATAGTTGAGTAAACCTTGGTTTTCCAGAAAAACAAAGAGAGAATGCATTTCTAGAACCAAAAAGACAGAGACATATCCAAAAGATAGTGAGACATGTCCACTTGGCAGAGACTCAACCAGAAGACCGAGACACATCCAGAACCACAAAACAGTGAGACACATCCACCTGGCAGTAGGACGCATTCGCAAGAGGCCACGTGTTAAGCCGGTGGCTCCTCCGGGGCTGGCTCCTCCTAAATCCTGCAAGCAAATTGATACCAGTCGTCATCCGCTTCAGACACGCCACGACCCTGAGTTGGTGGAGCCTCCTCATTGCCTCCTGCGCCCATCTGCCTCTCACAAGTGTCATTCTGCCTGCTGCCCGAAGCTTTCGTGCCATTATGCTTGTCATCCTCAGCTGATGAACCGCCAGCTTTAGCCTTGCCATGCAGAGCCATTCTGCTTTCACTTTGTTGCTTGTTGCCCGGGATACTGATTCCTCAACGACCTGGATCCTCCTTGCTCTTCTTGTCCCTGAGACTAGACAGAGGAGCTTGCGGCTCAGGCTCTTCCGCGAAGGAAATTGTGACAGTCGCAGTGATTGTAGGCCGATTTAAGGAACTACGGAAGCAAAATTGAGTGTTGTGAGGGGCGGGATAAGGAGGAAGTGGGAAATCTGCAGAGCGAACAACACCGTCCCTCCTACCTCTGACACTTCGGGTATTTGAGTAGCGATGAGAGGGGTAAATGAGCGGATTGGGCATCTCAGTGGTTGAGTCCGGGGAATCTGGGGCGGAGCTGGTTGAAGCCTGCTAGTGGATGAATCCTCCATGGGTTCCTTTGTGCCTACTGCGCATGCGATGCCTGAGGCGAGCCATAGCAGAATTGTAAGTTATATTGATAGCAGAGGAGTTGGAGGTATAGCGACGCTGAGAGTGAGTAGGGGAGGTCGGGGCTTGGTCTAAAATACAGAGACTGGAATGAGAAAAATGGAAACCATTACCAAGATCCAGGCAAGGAAGAATCAGGCAACAACTGCTTATCGCAGTGCGAATACACGGTTCAACGACTTGCGGAGGGCAGACGCCATGGAGAAGAGGAGGATTTGCAAAACGATCTGCAGGGGCCATGGCTATGAGGGAGGTGAATGTGTCATAGCTTTCGGGGTCATTTATTATCTCCTGCAATGTGTTATGAATTCGTCTGAGGTAAGCGCTCGGGATGATGCAGGTAGCCAGATGGCTCTCCTATTCGCCGGCAGTCCGTCTGATCACCTTAATTAACGTTGTTGACACCCGCATCCAGGTTACTTAGCGAGATTGTTGAGTTAGTGAGGAGTACAAATAAAATCATGAGGCCACAACAATTGACAATGATTTCAAAGAGATGTGCAAAGCTGATAACACATAAGTGGTCGATAGTGCAAACTCAGTCCCATTAGTTGATGAGGTAAATGTTGCTCACAAGTCTACTTATGCCTATAATTTGAAAAGCCAATTGAAGATGAATGTAGATAAGATTAGGGCAGCCATGAAGAAATATGATGATGCACTGGTATTGGTGACAAATTATTGTTGGAGAAGCGCAGTGGCACATGCCAATTTAGGAGGAGAGCCTTTAGACTCTAAGGAAGGCATTGGTAAAGATGAAATCTAACTATTTATACCTCCTTTCAGACAAAGATCACCTACTCATGCTTATTGAGATATATCATGATGCGCTAGTAGGGAAATAGGAGGAAGTCGTCAAGCTTACTTATGAGCTTGATATTTCCCAGGAGTCCTTGAAGAGTACTCATATGGCCTTTCAATAATCAGAGTTGCAGGTTGACCAGCTTTGTATGGAGTTGAATTGTGTACATTCTTCTATGGAAACCATCACATATGAGGATGTTAGGGACACTCATGATTTGATAGACCAGACTCCTGTGAAAGTGGAGCACGAGGATCCCGTAGATGACCTGGCCTTGCAAAGAGGCATGTTCTAGAGGTTTATGATTATACACCGATGAGATGTGGATATAGATATATTTCAGATGATGATACATCCATCTGGGATCTAGATTCGGTTGACGCGAGTGAAGCGGATACTAGAGACCCTAGTTGGCATTGGGATCTAGGTGGGGTTTTCAGTCATTTACCAGGTGTGAAGGATGACTATGGCATTGACATGGTGATTGACCTAGTGACCAAGCATTCACGTTCCTTCACAGTTTCATCAGATTTATGGTCAACGCCACTGGCGAGTTGGTTTGATGCAAGAGTGAGCAAACTTCGGGAGATGTCTTGGCACATCGTTCATGCGTGGGGTTGTAGGGTGGTCAACATGCCCTGACAAGAGTTATTTAGATGGGATGGCATTTGTGTGCCACCATATAGAGCAATATATGGGGATGATGTTATTCTATTGATGTATTGTCCACAGGAGCCACTAAGGATCAACATAGTAATGACATCCCCATCAACATGTGAGGAGTCATGCCACTTAGGTCTACCAGGACAAAGAAGGAGATATGACTCATATCATAGTGGGACGACTAGCTGGGTGGCAGATACATTGATGCATGCTAGATACCAGAAGGTACGATGTGCGTCAACAACACATGATGATATGTAGTGGAGTATAGGCATATGTCATGGTGTGTAGAGGTATGTAGACGAGTACGATGATGTATGGTTTTATGTAATGGTGTATGGTGTTGCACCGCAAGATCTTGGAACGTTGCTTTTGGGTAGGTCAATTGATTGGGACGTCTGGCATACTAGTGGGTTTGACTTACCCAAGATTGATGAGTGGATGGATGAGCATCAAGGAGAATTGCATTCCTCAAAGTTTGACCTTCGATTAGAACATCACCAGATCGAACTTAGAGAGTAGGATACTCCCAGGACCACCCTTAGGGTATCCATATGGGTTCTTGAACACGCCCTTGGGAATGACCCATGCATCTATCACTTTTCAGTCCTGCATATTGTTGCAAAATCTTTTGTTGTCATCCTTTGACGCTCTCATCACATATAGCATGACACATGGGGGTCACCTGGGATAGTTGGGTGAGACACAATGCATTGTGGATAGGAGAATGATTGAACGCGAGTTGAAAGATATAGGATTAGGGATGGTGTGACCCACTGCAGAGGCAACGTGTGTTTTGCCCCTGCATACACACTTGGGGAGATGATCATGAGAGATTTACATGACACACCTTTGGTAGTAAATTTCAAGGCATTGCACGAGCATGGGGCAGAGTGGATGGTAGACCTATTTTATAGGAGGGCGTGTGGGCTCTAGGCATTAATTGGGTACATCACCAGGAGACGAGATAACATAGTCTATTGTGTGATTAGGAAGGAGTAGGGAAGTTTAGCATGCGCCTGATTGATTCATGATACATGGTGCCTGTCTATTGATTGCTTATGAGGACTAGTGATGTGGCACGTATGAGCACCAATAGTTAGCAGTGCTTTCTCTGCAAAAATTAGTTATAATTAGAGTGGCATAGCATCAACATGGCAGTTTCATTTTGAGATTAGCATGGGACCCGGGCATTACAAGTCTCGACAGCTCAACTACCATTATGGATGAGGTGGTCTTTATAGGGAAAGATCACTCAAACCTTCCATTAGAATTCAATTTTGTAGAGGGAATCTCTCTTCTCAATAATTCATTGATGCTATCAGAGGTGGTAATTGTTAGTTCATGTGGGCGAGGACCCTTTTCAGCAGGTTTTGGACTATACTTTCAGGAGTTCACTCGTGACGTGCATAGGATTGGTTTTTTGATAGACCAACTTCTTGAGGAGTTGGTCAGAATTTCACATTTTCAAGACACTCGACTTATTGGTAGTATGCAGAGGGCCTATGGCATCTATTCCTTATTGGGGAGTGAGTGGTGTGAGAGATGCTTCACAATGATTAGGATGGTTTGAGACCCTCGTATTCATTTGGATCAGCTTGTGGAGTGACAACATGAAATGGCATTGCTTGAGGGAAAGCAATTTTGGGGAGGAGAGACTATAATGTCCCCAAATTTCCTGGTGAGGTGGTTAGGAGGGTTTTGCAAAGCTTGTGCTAGTGTGGTCATAGGAGTGCGATTACTCCATTGGTGGGCCCGAAGGGTTTTAGAGGAGTTTTATGGGTCCGACTGGGATCACTTAGCATATTTCATCATCAGGATCAATTCCACATGGTTTTCTATTGGTTCCGTTGCATTCTGATGATTTTCGTAAAACAACATTATTTGCAACAATATTTTAATTTATTACATTTAAGGTGTTGTTTAGGGCTGATTACTTGAACAAAAACCTTAGTGTAATAGCTTGTTGGAATCAAGGAGAAAATTTATATAACGTAGGATGATAAAAAGAGGCTTTGGGTGGCCAATGTGACCACAAAGACGAATGAAGCATTCTCTAGCATTAAAAGTCACTTTAATTAGTTAATAAAAGTCACTTTATTAAATAAAGAAAGGAAAAGTGCTTTTAAATATTTAATTGGAGGGAAAAGGTAAGTGAGTTATTAAAAAAAGGAAATGAGGGGGTCTGTCCTCATTCATTCATGCATTTGAGTTTTCGGAGAAAGAGATATTGGAGAGAGTTTGAGGGAGAAGCTTATGGTTTTGGAACCCTAGTTGCCATAACAGACTTCGACGTTGAAACTAGACACTCTAGTTTGGATTTGAAAGTAACATCATTCAGATTTCACCGCTAAGCTTTAATGGAGACCATGATTTTCAAGGAACACTGAGGTATCGAGGTGTTATTAGTTGATCTTATGAACTTATTGGGTATTTTCTATCTTATTCTTTAAGGTTGAAGAAAACCCATTTGAATATCAAATATCTTAGCCATTTGGGAATCAATTTGTTAAAGAAATGAGAGATAAAGAGTCCGGGCTACATTCCCTATAGTGGCTAGCTTCATGGATCAAGTTTCTTAACATTTGTTGGTAGATTCGAACAGAGATCAAATTTCTTCGCATTTCTAGGTCGAATCCCTTGGTGAGAAGATGGCATATAATCATACAATTCCCTAGATGATTTTTGGAGTTGAACCAATTTGAATTGCTTTTTTCTAGGGTCGAAATCTTTGTCTAATCAGTGCTGAGCAGGAGAATATTGACTGAGGCCAAATTCCGAGCAATAAAAGGTGAACATATTGTTGTATGAGGGACATATTACTTGGCTATGAGTCACTGTTTATTTCAGTCTGTTTGTGGTTATTATTTTAAGCCTAGATTGATGCAGGTGCATCTAACCTAGAGTTGAATGTTTACAAAAGGAGTTAGTTTCCTAAGTTATGATTTAATTATTTGTTGTATTTTCCTATAGTTTTAGGAGAGAATGAGAATTATTGTAAAATATGAGAAGGTTCGAGAGTATTTTGGAAGAGTTGAGATATTTGTGGGTTAGTCAGATCTTATCTAGAGATAAGAGATTAGATAAGAGATATTGTGGGAGTTAGTTTAGGATCTAGAACCCATTTTTGGTTTTGATCCATTTGTAATAATCTACGAGAGCCGATGAGGCATGTAAGTGTGTTAGAGTGAGGAATGAGAGGCCAATGATTAGGCCAATAGTTCTCTTGTAAATATTTTATTTCTTTAATGAATTATTTCTAATATTTGGTGTGCATATGTATGTTATGGATTAAGTTTTATGTTGTGTGTTTAATTTTTAATTTGCAAGCCCCTAGCGTGCTGCATCATAGATGTCGTGTATCTCCTTACATGAGTGTGTCATATTACTTTTGGAGTTGCATTGGTCATAAGATAGTGGGAATAACATTTCAAGTGGCATTGTATTAGTGGTTTCTTGCAAGTCTGGTTGTGTGGCAACACTAAAGTTTGAACCAATGACAACATGGAGAATTTTTGGGTTATTGAGGGCTGGTATAAAGTGCTAGGCCTTCGTATTATCTCCTTGCATCGTATTCCTCAGAGCCAAGTACAAGACTGTCATTTCAGAGGGACTATAATTGTTGTTTGTGTCTTTATTAATGGTTTTCATGAAATATCAGGTTCCATATTTCTGATTCCTTCACTATGTATTCATATTCTTGACAAAAAAATTATTATGTGGGTTATATTATCACATATCAACAATGTTTTGAATTAATGAGTTGTTATAGTGAATGTATGCTTGCTTTTGGAAAGTTGGTTGGTGCACATAAGTGATGAATGCATTGTTTAAACAAACAAAAATCAAAGGAAAACCTACAACAAAGTGTAAACATCATGTTTGAAGAAATTTATCACTAAACATTCAAACCCATGCAATTTTTTTTAACAAAATCAATTGTGTTATAGTTTGGCATCTTGTAGCCATGGTAGCTAAGGCTACGAAACTCAACCTTAAAATATAAGACACCTCCAATCATGAATGTAGACATTCTTCAACTTATTACCAACAATTTTTCAAGCTTCCTTATCTACATAGGTAACAAGAATAATTGTGGAGTTCCTTTTCTAGTGCAAATTATTGTTCTAGAGACATTTTGTCACACAGTGTTGGTACTTAGGTTCAAGCACATTCCATTTCACTTTGCACATAACAATTCACATTTTTTAAACTTGTCTCCTTCGTTGTTTGTACCCTCATTTACCTCATGTCACTTGTCTTTTTGTATTTTCTTACCTTCCTGAGAAACTTGATAGTTCAAGACACTTCCAATCCCTAAAATTAATCTTAGACCTATTATCAACAATTTTGCAATATTCTAAGGCGATAAGAATGAATGTAGAGTTCTTGTCTAAGAAAATTGTTGTCCTAGAGACATTTTGTTGCATTGAGTTGGTATTATGGTGCAAGGGTGGCTACAACTCAAATATCTGACCGATTATCTTAAGGGAACTTAATTGAATACTTTGAATAAGTGTTTTTTGTAGTTTAAACCTTCAATTGTATTTTCATATAAAACAATGAGGGTTTACTTTAAGAATTGTGGGGGCTTGAATGTTGTAACAAACTCTTAGAAAATTTGTAAATTTGTATAACATGTTGGTAATTAGATATAGAAGTCCACATGTTTATCCACATGTATGATGAATTCATGTAGCTACCAATTACCCATATTCCCAACTCAATATATTTCTAAGGGACGTCGTAGTGATTAGTTCCTGTTGGTGAGGACCCTTTTCAGCAGGTTTTGGATTTTACTTTCAAGAGTTCATTCGTTAGCTGCATGAGATTGGTTTTTCGGTAGAGAAACTTCTTGAGGAGTTGGTCGGAATTTCAAATTTTCTAGACGCTCGACTTATTGAAAGTATGCCTAGTGCCTCTGTGTCTATTCCCTGTTGGGGAGTGACTGGAGAGAGAGATTCTTCATGATGATTAGGATGGTTTGGGACCCTAGTATTCACTTGAATCAGCTTGTGGAGCAACATGTGATGGCATTGTTTGAAGGAAAGAATTTTTTGGGAGGGGAGATTTTAATGTCCCCAAACTTTGTATTACCTGGTGAGGTGGTTAGGAGGGTTTTCCAAAGCTTGCCCTAGCTTGCTCATAGGAGTGGGATTACTCCATTGGTGGGCCCAAAGGGTTTTAGAGGAGTTTTATGGGTTCGAATGGAATCACTTACCATATTTCATCATCAGGATCAATTCTGCACGGTTTGTTATTGGTTCCGTTCCATTCCAACGATTTTCATAAAACAACGTTATTAACAATCAAATTTTAATTGCCCATGGGGCTTTGGATTGACGGTGAATGGGTGCGCTGTTAAGGCACTCCTTGCGATAGGTCACCGGTTCAAATCCCCATGGGTACTTAGGTTAGTCTTAAACTAGAAAAAAAAAACAATCAAATTTTAATTAATTACATTTAAGGTGTTGTTTTAGGCTGATTACTTGGAGAAACACCTTAGTGTAATAGCTTCTTGGAATCGAGGCGAAAATATCTACAAGGAAGGATGATAAAAAGGGGCTTTGGGTGGCTAGTGTGACCACAAAGGTGAACTAAGCATTTTTCGACATTAAAAGTGACTTTAATTAGTTTATAAAAGTCACTTTATTAAATAAACAAAGGAAAAGTGTTTTTAAATTTTCAATTTGAGTGAAAAGGTAAGCGAGTTATTAAAAAAGGGAAATGAGGGGGTCTCTCTTGATTAATTAGGGCATTTGAGTTTTTGGAGAAAGAGCTATTGTAGAGAGTTTGAAGGAGAAGTTTAGGGTTTTGGAACCCTAGTTGCCATAACATACTGCATAATTGAAACTAGACACCCTAGTTTCGATTGGAGAGTTAAATCAATTAGATTTCACTATTGACCTTCAATATACTGAGGTACGCAAGTGTTATCAATTGATTTTATGAACTTATCAGGTATTTTTTATCTTATTCTTTCGGGTTGAAAAAGACCCATATGGGTATCAAATATCCTAGCCATTTGGGAATCGATTTGTTAGAGAAACGAGTGATAAGATTCTGGGCTAAATTATTTATATTCGTTGGAGTACGTTGATGGATGTTTTCTATATGCCCATCCGATCCAGCTAAACCCTTCAGGAGTTCTGTCTGCAGCTGCAGCAACTGTAATGAGCTTTTAGCGTTTTCTCTAACACCAGACAAAAAATGGGATTTATTGTATTCTGAACACTTTCTATTAAAAAAATCTAAAGCCAAAGTTTTCTTCCCCACTCCACCTAACCCGAAAAACTCTAAAGCCAAAGTTGTCTTCCCCCCCTCCACGTAACCCGACTATGCCTATCATCTGGACTTTTCTTGTGTGGTGTTGCCTTAATACTTTTACGAAATCTTTTACCTCGTGTGCTAACCCAGTGGATACTTGGCCACATACAACCCTGTCTTTTTCTTCGTCGACAATATTTGCACCACACGTTTGATGACCTTCACTTAGATATTGCTCCGAAACCATATCAGAGAGAGCGGAGCCATTGAGATGCACACACAACCAACTCTGAGCTTACTTTCATTCGATGTCTAAACAGATATTTATATACAACAGAGAGACTTCTGAAATTTGGTGGGTTAGTGGCTTCTTCAAGAAGCTTGCTCATTTTGTCAACCATTTCTAGAAACTATGCCTAAAATATCTGCTGAATGATCTAGAACAGTCCAGCAACTACATTAATGAGGGTGGTTGGAATTAATGTCTTCGGAATAGCACCACTCTTGGAATAGCACCTCTTGGCTCTGCCTCTCACTTCTTATCCTTGACCACTGGTTTTATCTTTACAATTACTATGTGCAAAAGAGACACACCTTGCAAGAACTTGTTAGAAATCCGAGTTTTATCCCGCTGTTCCTCTTCTAATATCAAATCAGGATTATGGAAAAGACTAATTTCATTCCTTAAATTGCCTTATACATGACAGCAAATGATACTATAAAAATCAACACAGTTACTGCAATTAAACACAGAAATTGCACAGCTGGACAGACTTACTCTGCTTCCAGCCTGGTTAGCTAGTCCTTTCTGCCTGGGGTTACCCAAATACAAAGAAATTAGGTATGAACAACGCCTCTCACGACTCCAACACTGCAACAAACAAATTCACAACACTCTTCTTTTAACACAGCCACAGATGCTGTGGTCCACAACAGGCACAAACAGGTTCACTAATCTTCACATTCTAGAGGGGGAATCTTCACATTCCCGACCCTCTCTGGAGCTACAGTGACACAAACATCACACACTGCTGCACATAAAAAAAATACTTGAGAGCAGTCTCCAGTTCTTCACCGCAACATGCCAATCAATTTATCGTTCAACAATGCCTCTTTGCCCAGCAGGACAGCAACACTCCCTCATGTTGCTCTACGCACTGCAAGACAACAACACTTCTAGACAGCGCTGAAGGCACAGCTCAGCAAGCTAGCAACTCCGCCACTCTTGGCATCTACAGCCCTCAGCGCTCTTACAGCCAGCACAAATAATGTCGCAAGCTCTTCAACAGCTAACAATAGACTCTCTTCCTTTGTGTGGGAATAGATAGGATGAAGCCATTCAATTGTTTTGTTTTCAAACAATAAGATCAAGATGCCAAAACAGTTAGAAAAAGTAATACCCTAATCATTATACTTTTCATTTAAGGTTACTGGGCAAACATTACGGGAGTCACTCGACATCCCACCTACAGCATATATTTACAGTGATTAATCAAGTTTTTCGAACTTGTACATATACATCAGGCACTTACAGCGATTAAAGTCCAAACCCTTGGGATCTTTTAGTGCTGCAGACCACAACACCCAGAACAAAACACCCCAGGATTCGATCTAAAACAGCAGCATCGACGCTCTCTTAATCACAATTTGCAGTCTCTCCAACAGTTCGACTCCCTCCAGTAGACTGCAGCAACTCAACACGGAACTTCGAATGGGCGCTTGTCCTTCTTGACAACCCTTGATGTTGCAGACGCAACTCAGCAAACAGCTCCAGCACGACCCTCCAACTCACAGCACACAACCGAGCCCTCCTTTGCACGGCTCATCAACGCAGAGCTCACAGCTCTTTACCAGCACTCAACCTCTGTGTTCCACTAGTCTCCACGCTGCTATTTGATTCACACAATGCGTTCACACTTGGCCACACCAATCTTCACACACACACCACTGGCAGACTCTACCTGCCCTTCACACCATGGAGCACTCGCAAACCTGGCCAAACACACAGCTCACCTGAGCTCTGATACCAACTTAGAGATTGCTCCAAAACCATATCAGAGAGAGCGGAGCTACAGAGATGCACACACAACCAACTCTGAGCTTACTTTCATTCGATGTCTAAACATATATTTATATACAATAGAGAGACTTCTGGAATTTGGTGGGTTAGTGGCTTCTTCAAGAAGCTTGCTCATTTTGTCAACCATTTCTAGAAATTATGCCTAAAATATCTGCTGAATTATCTAGAACAGTCCAGCAACTACATTAATGAGGGTGGTTGGAATTAATGTCTTCCAACACCTTCTCTAGCATTTCGCCCTCGTCACTGGTTATTAAAAACAAAAACAAAAAACTAAGCAATCAAAATCATAGGTAAAACATCATGTATATATTATATATTTAGTTAATGATTAATTTTCATCAAATTTTTTTGTGAAACAGGGTGTTGGAAAAAGTCAAAAAAAGTGTGGGAGGAAAAAGTATGCATTTTTTTGTTTAATAACCAGTGACAGGACAGCAACACAGCAGGACAGCAACACTCCCTCATGTTGCTCTACGCACTGCAAGACAACAACACTTCTAGACAGCGCTGAAGGCACAGCGCAGCAGGCTAGCAACTCCACCACTCTTGGCATCTACAGCCCTCAGTGCTCTTACAGCCAGCACAAACAATGTCGCAAGCTCTTCAACAGCTAACAATAGACTCTCTTCCTTTGTGTGGGAATAGATAGGATGAAGCCATTCAATTGTTTTGTTTTCAAACAATAAGATCGAGATGCCAAAACAGTTAGAAAAAGTAATACCCTAATCATTATACTTTTCATTTAAGGTTACTGGGCAAACATTACGAGAGTCACTCGACATCCCACCTACAGCATATATATATAGCGATTAATCAAGTTTTTCAAACTTGTACATATACATCAGGCACTTACAGCGATTAAAGTCCAAACCCTTGGGATCTTTTAGTGCTGCAGGCCACAACACCCAGAACAAAACACCCCAGGATTCGATCTAAAACAGCAGCATCGACGCTCTCTTAATCACACTCTGCAGTCTCTCCAACAGTTCAGCTCCCTCCAGTAGACTGCAGCAACTCAACACAGAACTTCGAATGGGCGCTTGTCCTTCTTGACAGCCCTTGATGTTGCAGACACAACTCAGCAAACAGCTCCAGCACGACCCTCCAACTCACAGCACACAACCGAGCCCTCCTTTGCACGGCTCATCAACACAGAGCTCACAGCTCTTTACCAGCACTCAACCTCGGCATTCCACTAGTCTCCACGCTGCTATTTGATTCACACAATGCGTTCACACTTGGCCACACCAATCTTCACACGCACACCACTGGCAGACTCTACCTGCCCTTCACACCATGGAGCACTCGCAAACCTCGCCAAACACATAGCTCACCTGAGCTCTGATACCAACTTAGAGATTGCTCCAAAACCATATCAGAGAGAGCGGAGCTACAGAGATGCACACACAACCAACTCTGAGCTTACTTTCATTCGATGTCTAAATAGAGATTTATATACAACAAAGAGACTTCTGGAATTTGGTGGGTTAGTGGCTTCTTCAAGAAGCTTGCTCATTTTGTCAACCATTTCTAGAAATTATGTCTAAAATATCTGTTGAATTATCTAGAACAATCCAGCAACTACATTAATGAGGGTGGTTGGAATTAATGTCTTCCAACACCTTCTCTAGCATTTCGCCCTCGTCACTGGTTATTAAAAACAAAAACAAAAAACTAAGCAATCAAAATCATAGGTAAAACATCATGTATATATTATATATTTAGTTAACGATTAATTTTCATCAAATTTTTTTGTGAATTGGAAAAAGTCAAAAAAAGTGTGGAAGGAAAAAGTATGCATTTTTTTTATCAATAAAAGTGGAAATAGAAAAAAAATTCATTTTAGAATGTGAGGCTTTCAAAGACAACAGGGAAAGTTATAGATATGCTGGCAGCGAGCTCTTGGGATAATCTACTTAGTGAGAGGTTTGTCGAGAAATTGAGAGTATTTATCGTGAAGCTTCATAAAAAAACCTAATATATCAAGCAGATGAATAAGCACTCTATTTTAACCTCTTAAACGTTAAAATAATTTCTTTCTTTCTTTATATATCGTATACAAAAAAAAAAGTGAAAAGTGTTACCCGTTAAACTTGTCATCAAACCCACTCATGTCTGCAAAACTCGAAAGAACCTTACTCCAATTTTGAATGGTGATGGATTCATATCGTGGCACAGCCATACCAGTTTGAGGGTCTATCGTTTCCTTTATTTGGAGATTGTGCAGGTCTTCACCATACACTCCACTTTTGTTCTGTGCCCGCCTAAGCTCGGAAGGGTCGACATGGTAAAATATCGGGATAATGGGAGTCCCCGATTTCCTCATGAGTTGGAGCTCCTCCCAACACCATCGCGATTCCGCGTATTTTGGGGAAAAGATGGCCGCATGGACCAAAGCAGTTCGAATAGTGTCTGCTATTTGAGAAGGAAAATGGAATCCCTCTTGCAGTTCGTACTGATCTAAAAAGGCCGTGAATCCCTCTGAAAGAAGGCGACCATAGAGATAGCTAGTGAAGGTCTTCTTGGTGTCCTCGCCACGATGGTTGATAAACACATCGTAGGTGACCTCGCCACCATGGTTGATAAACACATCGTAGGTGAGAACATCGTGGGCATAATCGCAACCGCCGCTAGTGGTGGGATCAGCAGCAGTGAAGGAGCCAGAGGAAGCGTGAGTCCTAGTTGCAGGAGAAAAACGCCGAATTTGAATTTCAGAATGCGTTTGAGGAAACGGAGGATGCAGGCGTAGGGTGTGCCAATGCTACTTGACATAAATAAATAAATGGATCTAAAAATTTGGGGGATGGGAAGCTCTGTATGTTCGTCGCGATGGAGGAGATGAGAGTAGTTTCAATGGAGCTCAGAAACTGTAGGAAGGATTATAGTGAGGAAAAATTAAGACTGTAGAGATATATAAAACCCTCGTCATTCCTTCGCCCTCTACAATCTGCAATCGACATAGAGATGCCGTGTGTTTCAGTCGTGTACGTTCAGGAGATGGAAATTTCACCGAGGGGGGTGGAATCATCAACTTTGATTTAGCTCCAGTCCATCCAAATTTTCAAATATTCTACAATGTGGATAGTGATGAGGCTTACGTTGTAAGGCTACAGGGCTTCAGTAAATGGAAATTTCACGGGAGAGGGCGTGGACTCCTCGACTTTTAATTAACTCCATTCCATTCATTATTTAACAGAAAATTTTGAATGCATGATGAATAGATTCAACGCTGTAAAACTTGGATGGTGTATACTACAATACAAAACATGAAGTTGCATTTAATAGATTCTAAAGTAATTAAAACATCTGAACTAAATAAAACATATATTTGAAAAAAAAAAAAGTTAAAATGTAGAATAGTGATATGGGTATAGAAGTATTTTATTTATAACATAACATTTTTTAAATTTAAATGTTTTTTTGTTATTAAGGGATGGTTTGAGTGGAGTTAAGTCCTCATCAAGTTTTAATTTCAAACCTCATTGGGAGGAGTTAAGGATGGAAAACACTTGGGGGCTTAAACTATCCCAAGGAATATCCAAGCTCCACTAGGCACACACAATCCTAGTGATAGCATCCTACTAGCCTGTGGGTAATCGTTCATTCTTCTATCCAATAGACAAGATGACACTAGCCTAGTCTCAATCATATATATATATATATTACTTAATTCTACAAATTAAGATATTTTATATATAGATCACATTGGTTTTTTATTACTAATATTTTAAATGTTTTCTATCAATTTTATGTTAAGAATTGAATAAGTTACACATCTCTTTTTTATTAAAAAGTAATTGAATGGTTTTTTTGCTTTCAATTACTTTATAATATTTAATTTTTCTTACTTTATTCTTCTCCATATAAAATATATGAAGTTAATACTGAAACATATTGGTTATGACAGATATTCAAATAGTTTATTTAAGTTCTATGTTTATAAAATTTATAAAAATAATATATCTTCCCCACGCATAAAATTGAAAATATAAGGTTTTTTTACTTCTAATTATTTTATGTAGAATAAAACATCTGAACTAAATAAAACATATATTTGAAAAAAAAAAAGTTAAAATGTAGAATAGTGATATGGGTATAGAAGCATTTTATTTATAACATAACATTTTTTAAATTTAAATGTTTTTTTGTTATTAAGGGATGGTTTGAGTGGAGTTAAGTCCTCATCAAGTTTTAATTTCAAACCTCATTGGGAGGAGTTAAGGATGGAAAACACTTGGGGGCTTAAACTATCCCAAGGAATATCCAAGCTCCACTAGGCACACACAATCCTAGTGATAGCATCCTACTAGCCTGTGGGTAATCGTTCATTCTTCTATCCAATAGACAAGATGACACTAGCCTAGTCTCAATCTTATATATATATATATATATATATGTATGTATATATATATATATATATATATATATATATATATATATATATATATATATATATATATTACTTAATTCTACAAATTAAGATATTTTATATATAGATTACATTGGTTTTTTATTACTAATATTTTAAATGTTTTCTATCAATTTTATGTTAAGAATTGAATGAGTTACACATCTCTTTTTTATTAAAAAGTAATTGAATGGTTTTTTTGCTTTCAATTACTTTATAATATTTAATTTTTCTTACTTTATTCTTCTCCATATAAAATATATGAAGTTAATACTGAAACATATTGGTTATGACAGATATTCAAATAGTTTATTTAAGTTCTATATTTATAAAATTTATAAAAATAATATATCTTCCTCACGCATAAAATTGAAAATATAAGGTTTTTTTACTTCTAATTATTTTATGTATCTCTAACATATTTTATGGATCAGTGAGAATGAGAGTAACATATTTTTACCTCATCACTTTCTTGCTAATTGAGAGTGAAATATCAACAAAAAAATCTAGCAAGCATAATGAAAATAATGTTATTGATGTTTTACTTAGTATATATATTCATTTTGTTTATTTTCATTATAGCTCAAATTATTTTTCTATTTAGAAAATATTTTACTTTTATTTTAAAATGTACACTTGTCAATTTGAGATTGAGCATAAAAAGAATTACACATATTCTTCATACTGAGTTGCAAAATGCACTTCTCTATATAATCAATACATAAAGCTATATAAATAAAATAATTATTTTATATATGAGTGGATAATATATATATAAGTTGTAAATAATGAAGAATTTCTTACCTTTCTTATGCAAATTTACTCCTTATAAAAAAGTGGTTATCAAGTACCAAATAATTATAATTCTAGTGGTTAGTTTGGAGAGTTCTCATTAATATTATTAGGGATTTTTGTTAAGTTTCATTTTCCATTTTTGAAAATTAAGGAATTCTATAACAATGTGACTCATGAATGTGGAAAAGAATCCACTGTTTTTTGTTTTGTATTTTTGTTTGAAAAATGTGAACTAATTTTTTTTCACAATTATGTTATCAAAATAAGATTTATGTCTTAAATTATTTTGAACCTTATATGTTATTTTATTCAATCAAATAAAATTTTTTTCTTAAAATATTTTGAATCTTGTATGTTATTTTGAACCTTGTAGTTAAAGTTGTAACACCTTTTTTTAAACATGATAATGTTATACATAATTGATTGAACAAGTTGAACCATGGCTCCTGTGTAGAATATGAGTTTAGAAGATTATGTCATATTCAAATTATCAAATGGTTGATAAATCATATTGGTAGAAACTATTGTGATTATTTTTTATGTGATTAAAATTATTCTACGAGTTTAGAAGATTATGTCATATTTAAATTATCAAATGGTTGATAAATCATATTGGTAGAAATTATTGTGATTATTTTTTATGTGATTAAAATTTACTTGAGGGGATTTTTTTTTATTTTTTTTTTATATTTTCATTCACAACAATGTTATGTATGATTTAATATATGTGCATTTTTAAGTGTGTTTATGCTTTAGAAATCAACATAAAGTTTTTGGGACAAATAATTAACTAAGAATTAAAGAATTATGTTTTTGTTTAAAATAAATCATAAGACATAAATAAATTATAATTTTATTAAAATATCTCCAATGGGATGTCCATCTTAAATATTAATGTGGACACACTGAGAGACATCTAACACAAGGAGGGAGGTGGAAGTGAGGATGGGAAGCTCACTTATGTGCACCCACTTCATTCGCATGTGTTGGATGATTCCTGAAGGGGAACCTCCTCATCGTTGGATATTGTTACAAAGCCACTCGATGATAGCCTTGCACAAATGTGGGTCACTCCACATTGATGATGCAATGAATTTTTGTAAGGGAACAACAATTGCCATTCAAGGCACTGTGTATTTGTCTGTTCCACTAGTTATAGTTAGATCAAGGGAATATTTCCTAGTTTTTTTATTTTTAGCAGCAATCTACATTGGATTTAATTTATTAACCTCCATGCACAACAAGCTATCACCTGTCAATTTGACAATGCTAATTCTATGGAAGGACCAAGCCTTTCTGGCTTGTTGCCCTCCTTTCTATCCCTACTTTGTCTCTATTTTACTCTTGCACTCTCACATTCTCCTAGCGAAACGTCATTTCCTTTTGAGCTCGAGTCATATTTTCTATTCTCATAGCCTCCCTACACTCAATTATCACAAAGTTTGACTAGGAAAGGAGTAGTACTTGTTTCTTCTTTGGTGCAGCGATGAATGATTGTAGTGACATCTATCTCCATAAACCTTCTCTCTGGACCTCAAGTAATTCTCTTTTCCATCAGTTGGTTCTTTCCGTTTATTGCTCAGTGTTATTATATTTTCACTCTGATGGGGCATATTCTTCTCTTGAGTTTTTCTCTCTCTACTTATCTTTCCTTTGGAAGGTCCCTTGTTGTTTTGGACTTCATACCCTTCTCTACTATCACCTTCACTCATTTTTATCTGTTTGTCTTGCTCTAGTTTTCTTTTTATTTAGTCGTGAATTTTTTTATCAAGCAGGCCTCATCAAATAGCGTGCTTCAGATGCTACAAATGAGGTGATGGGTGTCATGATGGCCCCAACAATGTTCAAGCCCATGCTAGAGTGTCTAATTGAAGCCTAAGCAACAAGAAATAAAGAAAATCAAGAAAGAAGTGGTCGATGAATGTGAAGATCTAATTCCAGGGTGTTGGCATCCATCTCTAACTGGATCTTTGATCTGGCTATGGAGAGAGGCCATCACAATTAATATTTTCTTACTGTTGATTTGTATTGGCATCTGAAGGAGTTGTTGGGAAAAGTATTATTTCAATTTACCAAGAATCATGATGAAATCCTCCTTAGGATGGAGGAATCGCTCTTACTTTACAAAATTATGGACCAATGATTACAACGCATTTAGATTGTCCTTTTGCATTACAGACCTCTGCCAATGAAACTTGCTCCTCCAGCATAAGGGATCTAATCATATGGGCTTCACTATTTCTACTACAAATGATGGCCAATTGTTTTGTCTCACTACAACTTGAGGGCTTTTAGTTTTTATTATATATAAGCATAATTTATAGGCCCACGCTACCTAGTTTTTTTCTATGTTTCATTAGGTATATCATGGATAAATTGCATATTCTTATAGGCATTTGTTGGAGCCACAGATTCTGCCTTTGGTCTGGTTTCTAAACTAACGAGCGAAGGTAATCTATAATGCTTGTTAGCTATATGTGATGTAAATATTTCTCTAATTGATCATAAAAAATGAGCTTAAAAAAAACACTCTTTATTCAAAATAATAATACTTATTATTAATGATAAAACGAATTAATATATAAATTAAACATATATATATATATATATACATGTAACAAAATTCTTAAACATGTACTTTTTCCTGTCACTTTATCATTGAGCTTCTTAATCTATAAATAGGTATTTTTACAATACCGTGGCTTACAAATACCACATGCTTAAAAAACTAAATCTCATTTCATATTACACGTGTTCATATGACAATTTTCTTCATTAATGATTTTAATTAAAAGGGGAAAAAAGGCATAACTACTTTGGAAATCAATTTCATTTGATTTTTGTATACTACTAAGAATATTCTATGGAGGTTAAATCCTTACCATCTGCTTAAGAATTATTGATAATTAAATTAAAATTCTCGAAGCTCTATTCCAAAATAGACACGAGCATAAATATATACTTAGTTGATATTGAAATATTTATATTGATTTGGTGCAATTGGACTTTGTGTCTCTGAGCAAGAGGTCGAAGATCCCGCAACACAATTTTGGTTGTGTACAAGTCCTCCTCTAACTGGTGGATCTGCTTCTCCAGCACGTCAACTTGAGAAAATAAATCTTGCTACGGAGTTAGATCATCAATGGGCAACACTTGATTAAATAGTTCTATTGTCGCAACGCATATAAAGATTGATTCTTTTCCGCAAGTAAGCTAGCCCAATCCTGAACTTATCAAAATATTTCTTGTGAGTCATCAGTAACCTATTTGAGAGTATCCCTAAGAGAAGAGTTATCAACCAACTTCTATTCAATCTAAGCTTTGTACTAAGTTGTAGGATCTAGAAGTGCTTGGTGAAAGCCAACAATAGTATTACACAACTCCTTGTTGGCAACAATAAGTTCAATGTATGCAGCTTCAACATGGTCACAACATTCAATGAATTGGACACATAGAAAAGTCCAATGTTTATGTGAATGAACTTTTTTATGTGAATGAGCACATAAAAAACATTGTAGATGGACTTTTGTAGCTAAACTATGTAAGTAGCCTGAAATATCTGATGTTTCAAGCAACATTATGCCCATCCTCAGGGACAAAAGAAACATTTTGAATAGTCATGTGAATAATCGTTATGGAAACTCTTGAAATTGAGAAGTACCCCAACAACTTCAAAACATGGAATACGACTATAAACTAATCTAATTATGGAAGTTGATTATCCATTAACTTACTCATTCATTTTCCTTCCTTTGTTCCCCTTGCCCCCCACCACCCCACCTGTTTGTTGGTTCTTTACTTTGTTTGTCCTGACTTATTACTAGCCCTAATTCTTCTCTTTTATATTTTGTTCCCCTCTTTATTACTTCTACTCATTTATTTATTTATTTTTATCACTTACCCCTCCTTTTCTCTCTTGATCTTTAATAATATTTTGTGCCCCTCTATTTAATTAATTTTCATTTATCTATTGTTTATATACTCTGGTTCATTTACAACTTTATTATTTTAATTCTTTAATACCTTCCTTGATTATTTTAACTGTTACTTTGAATCCTTTTCAATCTTTTGATCTAGCATTTCATTTTGATTAATTTAATTTTAAATTCTTAATGGCTACTTTGAAGTGTTCTTTATTTAAGGCTCCTTATTACTTGTTTGCTATCACTATGCTTTGTCGTGATGATGGGTGGAGTGTCTACCCCAAATATAGGACATATTATAAATTCATTACACATATTATTCCAAAAAAAAATCCACATAATATCAACTATGAAAATATTATCTCCTAATGATGTGAGAGTGCTAAGGAAAAATGCATTTGGCATCAATTCAATGCACTGATCAATCAAGTTTTATCTTCCCTTAAATGAATCAAAGATGCACTATGAATTACTATTGGGCTTCAATAACCCACTTTAATTAGTAAATCTACACTATTGGATAGGTTTTACACTTATTTCATATTCAAAAGATGCTTCGTGAAATAAAATGTGAAAGTTGGGATGTTATAATGCAAGTTAGGAACACAGGCATGTCTTAGAATTGTGAATGGATAATTGATATAATACATATGCATTTCTGTAGAGAAGCTTCCAATGGAATGGTCCTCTCTATCAGTTTGGAAATTTTCTTTAGATATGCAACAGGTTTCTCTTTTATGCAATGTGAAATGCACATCCAAAAAATACAAAGTTATAAAATATTGTTTCTCAGCCAAATCATGTCAATTTTATAGTATCCCTTGAGGTATACTTCATAAAATCTCTCGTGTTAGGGTAAAGAAAATTTATTCAAATCAATTTTCCATTCTCGTTGTCATGCATAGATAAATAAGTTTTTATACAAGAAACATTTACATGAACCTTTTCAAAGAAAGAACTTCCCTTTGTTTGTTATGTAATCATCGCCATAACAAATTTCAAAGACTAACTTTCCTCTTGCAGATCTACAGATTCTGAATCTACAAGTTCACTCTAAAACAAGTGAAAAGATTCAAAAACCAAGAAGAAACAACCCGGAAATGTAACTTAGTAGGGGCTCAATACGCATGTTGTTATTTACTTTTGAAAAACAATGAAATTTATATAAATACTAGAAATCACTAATTTTGTTAATGCTAAACCTTACATATCCTCCTGTACATATGTAGGTTGCTAAGTCCACAATCTCTCCTTGACAGCTGCCATATGAACAAATCAATAATTTGTATCACTAAGTTTTCTTTCTTCTTGAATCATATCCATCAAAATAAACATGGTTATCTATGTGAGAACAACCTCACAAGTATAAGCAGATAGCCAGCCTCACAGTTTGGGCCCTGGATACATAGACAAGTTTCTTCTCCTTTTACAGTTTTACCATTGTAATAGGCTTGGGCTACTTGGTTAAAGTTTAGGTTCCACTATTTTGTAATTGTATGTGATCATTGCTTACAATTGGTAGAGGAACACAAAGAATAAAGGAAAAGGCTCAAAAACATTGTTCCAATAAGGAAATTTTACCTGATATGAGATGACATTTTTCGTGCTTCCTCTCTTGCAAATCAAGAAATACTCCAAATTAAGGTGCAGTGGGTTGATATCTTTGGAAACAAGTGAAGTTGGGCATTATCTCCTCATAGACGGATTTCGTAATGCAACAATGCAGTAGCTACTTACTGAAATTATGGCCACTATAAATGTTATAATCTGTTTATAATTATTAATTGCACAATATTTTATAGTTGTCCATCCCTAGCTGGGATTTTCTTGGGTGGAAGGTTTCACCCTCTCTCGAGACACTTGTTTCCAAGGTTCAAGCACAGAGTCCCGGAATTTGAGCGGAAGGGCTTGATTTCTTCCACGCCTAGATCGGACTAGTGGAGCAGTATCTTCATATCAGCATACCAATTGAAAATGTCGCTTTCAAATTCAACATTCTTGGGTTTATATAATCCTCCTACTACTGTTAAGAAGACCCAGACAAGGAGGGTCTCTCCTCTGTTCCTTTCTCTCTATTTATTGCATGGATCTAGAGGGTCTCTCCTCTGTTCCTTTCTCTCTATTTATTGCATGGATCTAGAGGGTCTCTCCTCTGTTCCTTTCTCTCTATTTATTGCATGGATCTTTTTTCGTTTGCAAGGAGAACCAAGGCCAATGCCCCATAAAATCTCGTAGGATCAACACCCGACATAGGACTACGATAATAAAAAATAGGTGACAAGACTTGGAAAATCCCGCGGCCATGACCAATCAGTCATACCGACAAACCTTCACCGAAGAAAGCTACAACGACAAAAATTGGAAATAGGGCGGCAACAACTACAAGTAGCAAAACACCCGACAAATCTCGTGGCCACGACCAAGTAGTCATACCAACAAAACCACACCAAAGAAAGATACAATGGATACAATTGGAAACACGGCAGCAACAACCCCAAGTAGTAGAAGACCTGTGCAACGAGAAAAAAAACAACGAAGTCTTGAACCCAGCGCAAACAGAGCTTCCACATGGTGGCGAAGACGACCACAGTGAGAAAAACTGCAGCGAAGTCCTGAACCCTAGTGCAAACAGAACGACTACAATTGGAAACATGGCAGCAGGAACCCCAAGTAGTACAAGACCATAGCGAGAAAACCCGTAGTGAAGTCCTGAACCCCAGCGCAAACAGAGCTTCCACATGGTGGCAAAGACGGCCACAGCGAGCAAAGCCATAGAAAATTCCTGAACCACGACACAAAGAGAGCTTCCACATGGTGGGAATACAACCGCTGCAAAGGAGGGTGGTGCAGTCGAGATAGCTGGGTCAAGATGCACATCCAGGAGTGTCACGCCCCCAATTCTTTTTTCGTTAAATTGGCCGAGTGCGGCACCACCTAAGTAATTAACATCTTCCATTGTTAGCTTAATTTACGAACTACACCTTAACCTTCATCATAAACATGAATAACATATTAATGTGCAGAAACCATTAATATAACAACATCATAGAACAGCAGCATGAACACATTCATATGCAAGAGAATTCTTTTATTACATATGAAGAATTTTTACAAGTGATCGGGAGCTTGGCTCCACCGACGTTACACCCAAGCCGGGCGCTCACCTGTGCAAGAGCGCACGGTGGTCTCACCACGACTTAACCAAAATATAACACAAGTCTTCTTTGCCAAACCAGGTGGGCGCGCTCGTGCATGTCCCACACCCAAACGCAACCCAAAACTCGTTTCAATGTTCCGGCGGGTGGGCGCCTTAGAACGCCTTCCACCCACACTACGACCGAACCATAAACTTGTGCCAAGACCATATAGCATGCCCAGCGGGCGGGCGCATTAGCGCTACCCTTGTTGCGGCTCTACTCCCTTCTGCGCACCTTTATCTTGTTCGACTGATGCCAAGTGCGATGGTGAGAATGCCATCCTCATCGCATATTTTATACGCTGCCTAACGTGGAGATCGTGCCCTTGGCCGACCTTCCATACTCCATCCAACCGCACGGCCTTGCAAATACTCCAACGTTTCATGTGTGGTCGGCCCGCCCATGGTGCGGGACCGCCCACCCAACTCGTCCATGTAGAAATTTTGAATAATAAACACTTATTCACATAGATTATCCCGATTATACACTATTGCAGAATACATGCATAATACATAACCTCCTCTATGTTGATCATCAATTTAGCAGCATTAAAAACAATGAAACATCAATCGCATGCACACATTAACACAGTATGTAACCCGGGGAAAGCATACAACTGAAAACCCCACACTATCTATATATTATAATGATTGAGAACGTGTAACAATACATAGTACAATACTCCTCACAAGTACTCAGTACTATCTCCACCTGTTACACACAAAACTAGCTCAGATCCGAACAAGTCACAGGTTCAAATCTCCTCCGTTGTTTTTCATGCCTCTATTGCACAATCCCAAGTGAAAATCACGTGAGCACATGTTACAATTACCTTGGTATTGGCCCACACTACGCAGTCCTCATTGGCATAACTCAATCCCATTGATTGTGCAAGATCTCATGCACAACTATAGTCACAACTGATAGCAATCTCAACCTCTAACACCTGTCTCCACTGAACTGTACATGCACTGAGTTAACTGATGTATTCTTCAGTTGATTTATGAGTTAATAATTAGTGAATTAATTAATATTTAATTCACAAATTCACACAACTCATCACTAGTGTATTCTTTAGTTAGACTAAAATACAACTAGTTCAACCAAGTCAAACTGAACACAACTCCACCAAACTCAACCACATGAGTTCTAACTGAAGTCATGCATGCAATAGCTCAACTGACCCACAAAGAAAGCGTATTTCCTTCTGACAGCTGCATGTGCCACATCCGTCGCTCAAACTGAAGTGCTCCAAGAGGATAAGATAATGTTTATAGTCCAAATATTATTATGAGACAATAATATTCCACTGTTCTATTTTTAGCCTGGCAGTCTAAAAATAGAAACCTGCCTATATGTCTAAAAATAGAAATCCATCTATTTTTACCAACATGACCAATCATCCACAAATAACATACTGCAACTCATAGACCATGATCCATATGTTTAAAAATAGACATAGTCTAAAAATAGACTTTGCGCCAAAGCCTGCGGGCCCACTTAGTGAAGGCGACTTCTTTCCACTAAGCTCCATCATCTTGTTGCATTCTCAACACTCCCTCTCAACAAGATATGGATTATCAGCAACCCCTATCCTGCCTCGGTGGTATTCGAACTTGCTCCTAGTGAGCGCCTTCGTCAAGATATCAGCATCCTAATCCTCTGTTGGAATGTACGAAAGTAACATGGTTCTCCGATGCACACAATCTTTGATATGATGGTACCTGATGTCAATGTGCTTAGATCTATCATGAAATACAGGATTAGCCGAGAGTTTAATCCCACTCTGGTTATCACAGTAAATCACAGTAGGCTCCAAGTAAGAACCGAACAACCCGACCAGAATCTTCCTCATCCATATAGCCTTGCATGCAGCCAAACTTGTTGCCATATACTCAGCTTCTGCTGAACTGAGTGCCATGGATCTCTGCTTCCTGTTGTACCAAGAAACTGTTGTCGACCCTATATTGAAGACCCCTCCCGATGTGTTCTTTCTGTCTGTTGGGCTCCCTGCCCAATCTGCATCCGTGAAGCCACATAGCTTCACCTCATCCTCATGTCTGTACCACAATCCATATCCTGATGTGCCTCTAAGATAACGCAATACATGCTTGCCTGCCTTCCAGAAGAGCTTGGTTGACTTAACCATACCTTGTGAAAGCTGGTTAACAGCATAGCATATATTGGGTCGTGTATTGACCAGATATATAAGCAACCCCACCAACTGTCGATAAACAGTGGCATCCACTTCTTCTACTAAAGTGGCATCCTCCTTCCTCCAACCTCCAGGAAGAGGAGTATCAACAGGCTTGCAGCCATGCATGTTGAACTTCTCCAGTATCTCCCAAGCATACTTACCCTGAGAAACAAATAGTCCATCACTGCGCTGCCAGATTTCCAATCCCAGGAAATAATGAAGGAGGCCCAAATCCTTCATCTCAAACTCCTTAGCAAGATCATCCTTGCATGAAAGTATCAACAGCTCATCACCTATTAGAAGAAAATCATCTACATAAAGTACAATGATAAGCAACTTACCCTCCACCACAATCTGGTATAGGTTAGGATCCGCCTCACTCTTGGAGAATCCAAGTCCGTGAAATAGTTGTCTATCCATGTGTACCAAGCACGTGGTGCTTGTTTCAACCCATATAGCGCTCTCTTGAGCCTGCACACATGCGACTCGCTGCTGAAGATCTCGAAACCTTCGGGCTATTCTATGTACACCTCCTCCTCAATGACTCCATTGAGGAATGCAGTCTTCACATCCATCTAATGAATGTGCCACCCCATCTGCACTGAGAGAGCAAGAATCGTCCGTATGGAAGAATACCTTGCGACAGGTGCAAATGTCTCCTCATAATCGATCCCCTCTATCAGTGAAAAGCCTCGGGCAACAAATCTTGCCTTATACTTCTCCACACTCATGTCAGCTGCCTGCTTAACTTTGTAGATCCATCTTGAACCCACCACTGATTTCCCTTCCGGTCTTGGGACAATCTCCCATGCACTGTTTCTAACAATCGAATCATACTCTTCCACCATGGCGTCTACCCATGCGGGATCCTCCACAGCTTCCTCGAAAGAGGATGGCTCAGTCACAACACATTTGCTCACAAGATCCATGTATCCAGTGTACCGATCAGGTGACTATCTCTGCCTGCTTTGGGCTGTAGGTGATCCTACAACTTTCTCTGCATCTTGAGCCAGTGGCTCAGCTTCTGTCAAGCGCTTTCGCCCTCTAATGGTTGGCGCTGCATGAGTGGTCTCTTCCACTCCATGAACTTTGTCCTGTGGCTGATCCACGTCCTGAAGCTCATCTTTAGGAACTAATAGATCCTCATCTGCATGTAAGTGTGGTTCCCTCTCAAGCGAACACTTCATGGCTTTCTCCTCCTGAAATTTTATATCCCGTCGCACAACAGTATTACCACTGTCTGGAAAATACACACGATAGTTGTGGGGCGTATCAGTGTACCCCACAAATATCCCAACCTCTGTGGTCGGCTCCAACTTCTTCCTGGCATCCTTCGTCACATGCATGTATATGTTAGCACCAAAAATATTCAAATGAGAAAGATCAGGCTTCTTACCAGAATAATCCTCCTCAGGTGTACTCATGCCAAGTATCCTGTGAGGACAATGGTTCTAGACATATACTGCGGTATTGCATGCTTCTGCCCACAAGTGAAGGGGTAGGCCTTGATCATGCAACATTGCCCGTGCAGCACCCACGATCGTTCTGTTCTTCCGCTCAACAACCCCGTTCTGTTGTGGGTTATGGGGAGCTATGAGCTCTCTTCGAATCCCTTCTGCACTGCAAAAGTCCTTGAACTCGCCAGAGATGTATTCACCACCATTATCGCACCTAAGAGCCTTCACCTTCTTCGTCGACTCCTTCTTGACCAATGCTTTGAACTCACAGAACTTTGAGTATGTCTCGCTCTTCCTCTGCATGAAGAAGATCCAGCACTTACAAGAGAAATCATCAACAAAAATCACATAATACCTGTGTTTTGTTGTCGAAGCTACTGAGAAAGGTCCACACACATCTGTGTGAATTCTCTCAAGGATCGTCGTGGCGCGACTATCCTTCTCGTGAAATGTGACTTTCACAAACTTTCCCAAAGTACACCCCTTGCACTGATCTGACTGCGCAAGAGTGCCTTTAGGAAGTCCTATAGTGATCTGCTGCAGTATCTTCAAGGCTCCATGGTGAAGGTGACCCAATCTCCTGTGCCACAGCTCGCCATCATCCCGGCTCACCAATCCTTCTGCCTTGCATGCCATTTTTGTGCAGCCATCTACATGCAACTGATAAAGGTTCCTCACTCGAACCCCTATCTTCCGGTTTTCTCCAGTTGTCTTGCTGCGTTCCCTCACTGAAAACAACATCATATCCCTTGTCTTCTAACATCGCCACAGAGATAAGATTCTTCTTCAATCCTGGAACATGCATCACTTCCTTCAATACGAAGGGTTTACCAAACTCCCTCTCAAAGGAAATGGTACCGATACCGGTCGCACTGTATCTACCATCATCGCCCATCTCGATGTGCACTCCAAGATCTTTCTCCTCCAGATTAGAAAACAAATCTCAATCTCCTGTCATGTGAAAAGACGCACCACTGTCCAAGAACCACACCGATCCCATCACACTTGAAACCAAGCATGCGATCAATGAAAAATCAAGCTCAAACTGCGAGGCTAGAGCCTCTCCTGCTGCAGATCCAGCAGCTTTCTTGTTCTTCTTCTTCTGCGGACAATTAGTGGCATAGTGTCTGTGCTGGTGACAGTGAAAGCACTTCACCTTGGACATGTCCTGCTTCTTGCCTTTCGCACCGGACTGAGAAGCCTTCTTGTTCTTCCCCTTCTTTGCTTTGGCAGCCAAAGTGCAATTTTCTTCATCAGTTCCCTTTGATGAAGATCCGTCCTTGGTATTCCGCCTGATCTCCTCCTGCACAAGATCTGACCAAAGTTTCTCCCATCCTGGCAATTTCTCCCGACCATTGACAAAGTTCTGATAGGAATGCCAACTCTTCGAAAGACCAAGGAGAGCCAAGCTCACCAAGTCCTCATCATCGACAGTCACCCCCACACTTCCCAGCTCATCCCTGCACTGAGTGAACTTCGTGAGATACTTGGGCATATTGTCTCCCTTCTCGCATTTGATGTTTCTGAGTTTATCCTTGAGCGTCAACTTCCTCTGATCGCTCTTGCTTTGGAATAGATCTGTCAACGCTTTCCACATCAAGTATGGAGAAGCCTTACCATGCAAGCTGGACATAATGTGATCCTTCACGCCCTCCAATAGAATCCTTTGACACTTTGCTGTCTTATTTTGCCAAGCATCAACTTGTGCAGTATCAGTAGGCTTTGGGACATCAGCCTCTATGAACTCCTTCAGCCCGTTATCATCTAACACTGCCTCCATCCTGTCCTTCCATGCAATATAGTTCAAGCTGCCCTCAAGAGCATACTCCAATCGCAATCCATTGAAAGACATTGCCACATTGATAACAAGAAAACACTGTTGCAAATTCGAATTCCACCAGCTCCAAACTCAACCGCCTCTGATCTAGAATTCGTGAGAACAAGGTATTTCTCATACAGAGATTGACTGTATGGGCTTTTACCGGATATCTCACCTTCCAAAGGAAGGATGAATCCAGAGGCTACCTGGCCCGATTACAGACTCTGCCTGAAGAAATAAAATGTAAACACTTTCTGAATAATAAATCTGATGATCAACAGCTCTGATACCATGTAGAAATTCTGAATAATAAACACTTATTCACTGGCATTATCCCGATTATACACTATTACGGAATACATGCATAATACATAACCTCCTCTATGTTGATCATCAATTTAGCAGCATTAAAAACAATGAAACATCAATCGCATGCACACATTAACACAGTATGTAACCCGGGGAAAGCATACAGCCGAAAACCCCACACTATCTGTATATTATAATGATTGAGAACATGTAACAATACATAGTACAATACTCCTCACAAGTACTCAGTACTATCTCCTCCTGTTACACACAAAACTAGCTCAAATCCGAACAAGTCATAGGTTCAAATCTCCTCCGTTGCTTTTCCTGCCTCTACTGCACAATCCCAAGTGAAAATCACGTGAGCACAGGCTACAATTACCTTGGTATTGGCCCACAATACACAATCCTCATTTGAATAATAAACACTTATTCACAGAGATTATCTCGATTATACACTATTGCGGAATACATGCATAATACATAACCTCCTCTACGTTGATCATCAATTTAGCAGCATTAAAAACAATGAAACATCAATCGCATGCACACATTAACACAGTATGTAACCCAGGGAAAGCATACAGCTGAAAACCCCACACTATCTGTATATTATAATGATTGAGAACATGTAACAATACATAGTACAATACTCCTCACAAGTACTCAGTGCTATCTCCACCTGTTACACACAAAACTAGCTCAGATCCGAACAAGTCACAGGTTCAAATCTCCTTCGCTTCTTTTCCTACCTCTACTGCACAATCCCAAGTGAAAATCATGTGAGCACAAGCTACAATTACCTTGGTATTAGCCCACACTACGCAGTCCTCATTGGCATAACTCAATCCCATTGATTGTGCAAGATCTCGTGCACAACTATAGTCACAACTGATAGCAATCTCAACCTCTAACACCTGTCTCCACTGAACTGTACATGCACTGAGTTAACTGATGTATTCTTCAGTTGATTTATGATTTAATAATTAGTGAAGTAATTAATATTTAATTCACACAACTCATCACTAGTGTATTCTTTAGTTAGACTAAAATACAACTAGTTCAACCAAGTCAAACTGAACACAACTCCATCAACTCCACCAAACTCAACCACATGAGTTCTAACTGAAGTCCTGCATGCAATAGCTCAACTGACCCACAAAGAAAGCGTATTTCCTTCTGACAGCTGCATGTGCCACATCCGTAGCTCAAACTGAAGTGCTCCAAGAGGATAAGATAATGTTTATAGTCCAAATATTATTATGAGACAATAATATTCGACTGTTCTATTTTTAGCCTGGCAGTCTAAAAATAGAAACCTGCCTATATGTCTAAAAATAGAAGTCCATCTATTTTTACCAACATGACCAATCATCCACAAATAACATACTACAACTCATAGACCATGATCCATATGTCTAAAAATAGACTTTGCACCAAAAATAGCCTGCGGGCCCACTTAGTGAAGGCGACTTCTTTCCACTAAGCTCCATCATCTTGTTGCATTCTCAACAGTCCATCGTTTGTGTTTTCCCACGGCTCGCCAACATGACGAGCTCCCCAACTCACCATATAAACGCACAAGGCTCCAACTCATCCGCATAAGCTGCCACGCCCTTGGTTGCCTTATGTTTTTCTCGCACTTAGCATTTTGCATGGTGGGAGGGCGCGCCTGGTTGGTGAATCAACCGCAAGGCGTTACATCCTCCCCCACTTGAAATCATTGTCGCCCTCATCAATCCCGACTGCCTCAGTATCTTTCGTTTATACTGCACAATCTTCTTCTTCCATCTCCAAAGCGAGTCCTCCGATTCCCAGCTTTCTTCCTCCGATGCATTCTTCCATCTGACATGATACTCCCGTTTCATGTGGTAACCAATCCCTGTAGTTCTGTAGCTCAAAATCTTATCCAACTCTAGTCCTGGCTTGTCCACAATCTTGGTTGGTCCTCTCGGTGGTTCAGCTCTTTTTGGATGATCAGCGTCAGGTCTGCATCTTTTCAACTAACTCATGTGAAAAACTGGATGCTTCATGTGCATATGGTGTGGAAGCTCCAGCTCATAAGCAACTTCCCCTACTCTCTTCTTCACTCAGAATGGTCCCTCATACTTTCGTGTTAGTTTGCTCGCAGTCCCCTTGGTTGGCTGAAACTGCTCCCCGGTTATCCCGAGAAACACCATATCCCCCACACTGAAGTGTGCATCCTGTCTTCCTCGATCAACCCATTTCTTCATTCTCCTTGCAGCTTCGTGCAAGCACAACCGTGCCAACTCCAGGGTCTCATCCCAAGCCTTCATGAACTTCTTTGCATGAGGACTCCTCAAAAAACCTCCTGTCACTACGGTATGTGGTGCAATCGGCATCTGCCCATTCACCAACTCAAATGGACTATACCCCGTCACAGAACTCTTTTGAATATTGTAGCTTAACTAAGCAATATCCAAGAGTTTGGGCCAATTCTTCTGATCACCCGTCACATAATGTCGCAAGTAATCCTCCAGCAATGTGTTGATCCTCTCGGTCTGCCCATCTATCTGCGGATGGTAACTCGAACTCATCAAAAATTATGTCCTGACTAACTTGAACAATGTGGTCCAAAATCTACCTGTAAAACACGGATCTCTATCCGACACGATGCTTAATGGCCTCCCCCAATACTTCACTATGTTCTTAAAGAACAACTCCGCAGTCCGCTCGGATCCACAAGGTATCTTTGTTGGAACAAAGATAGCATACTTGGAAAAACGATCAACCACGGCCATTATCCCATTATACCCCTGAACCTGTGGCAACTGAGTGGTGAAGTCCATTGAGACACTCATCCATGGTCTCTCAGGAATCAGTAAAGGCTGCAACAATCCTCCTTGCCTCTGAGTATCTGATTTGTCCTACTAACAAATGATGCACGTATGTACATACTCCTCTACATCCTCTTGCATCTTCTCCCAAAAGAATCCTCTCTCCAACAATGCCAAAGAACGACGCTGCCCTAGGTGGCCAGCCCATGGTGAGTCGTGGCACTCCTTCAAAAGGTGCCTCCTGAGCCCAGATGACTTTGGAACATAGAGTCGGTTTCCAAAGAACAAGAACCCGTCCCATAGAAAGAACTTTCGTGTCTTCCCCTCCTTTATCTGCTTCACCATATTCTGCACCAAAGTATCGATTTCAACACTTTCCCTGAGCTTATTCTGCATCTCTTCTAACATCTGAACTCGACTCCTACTCCTAGCTGCCCGGTCTTCTCCTTCTAATGCTACAAGTTGTCCCTTCCTGCTAAGGGCATCTGCTACCGCATTGTGCCTTCCCGGTCTATACTCGATAGTCATGTCGAACTCTGCCAAGAAGTCCTACCAACAAGCTTGCTTCGCAGAAAGCTTCGGTTGTGATGCAAAATAACTTGCTGCAACATTGTCAGTCTTGACAACAAACAGCTTCCCAATCAGGTAATGCCTCCACACATGAAGACAGTGAATGATTGCAGTCATCTCCTTCTCATGGACCGAATACCTTCGTTCTCTATCCTGCAACTTCCGACTCTCATACCCCAACAGTCTCTCGAAGTCAGGCAACTTCAGTATCGGTGTTGTAACCATGCTCTTCTTCAAGTCATCAAATGCCTCTTGACATTTATCGGTCCAACTCCATCTCTTGTCTTTCTTCAATAGGTCTGTCAATGATGATGTTACCTTGGAGTACCCCTCTACAAACTTCCGTTGGTAGTTGGTCATGCCCAAAAACACCCTCATCTCATGGACATTCTTCGGTTCAACCCAATCCTCGATCGTCTTCACTCTGCTCGACTCCATCCGTATGTACCCTTGACCAACAATATGCCCAAGGAACAGAATCTCGGTCTGAGCAAACACGCACTTAGACTTCTTCAAGAACAACTGATTTTCCTTCAGTGCCTCGAACACCATCGCCAAGTGCTTCTTATGATCCTCCATGTTGTCACTGAACACCACTATATCGTCCAAGTACACTACTATGAACAAATCCAAGTATGGTCGTAGGACATCATTCATCAAAGTGAAAAACGTAGCAGGAGCATTACACAACCCGAATGGCATAACAAGGAACTCAAAGCTACCATACCTTGTTACTATCGCGGTCTTCTTCTCGTCTCCTTCAGTTATCCGCACTTGATAATACCCATGCCTCAAGTCCAGCTTGGAAAACACTCGGGCTTTCACAAGCTTGTCAAAGCAATTAGCAGCCAATGGCAAAGGATGCCTATTCCTTACCGTCTGCTTGTTCAATGCACGATAATCATAGCACATCCATAGCTCATTCCAATCCTTCTTCCGCTGGAACAATACCGAAGCTCCATAAGGGGACCTTGAAGGTCTAATGAAACCTACATCTGCTAACTCCTTTAGTTGTCGTTTCAATTCCTCCAACTCAGGTCCTGACAATCGGTAAGGTGCTTTAGCCGGGGGTTGCTTTCCTGGCTCAAGTTCAATGCTATGGTCCACTGCACGCCTTGGTGGAAGTTTCTTTGGTAGCTCATCAGGCATCAAATCCGCATATTTGGTCAGCTCCTCAAAAATATCGGCTGGAACAGGCGTCCCCACTCCATCACCTTCGACTCCCTTGAACATCACCGTATATGTCTCCATATCTGACTCCTCCATAGCCTTCTCCAAACTCAGTGCTGAAACATGCTGCACCTTGAATTCCCTCCTTTGCCTATGAGTGGGGAAAGTCCAAATTTGTGACTGTCCAACCAGCACCACCTCATCACAGAAGGGGACAACAATTGCCTTGTTGCCCTTCAAGAAATCTTGTCTGAGTATCATATCAAAGTCGTTCATCTCCATCACTGTGAATTCCAACTGACCCTTCGAGTATTTTATCTGCACAAGCACTTCGTGTGCCAAACCCGCCACCTTAGCTCTAGAGTTCACTGCCTTGACTTCCACATTCGATGGGAAGATCATTAGTCTAACCTCTTTTGCTAACCGTGTCATCATAAAGTTATGAGTGGCCCCCGTGTCCACCAGAGCTTGAATGGTCTTGCCATGAACCATCAAGTCCACGAAACCCAGACTATTAATCCACGATTTCTCCATAACTTTTCCCTGCATACATGTCTGTTCTCTGTGTTCATCAAGCAACGGCTTCACTCCCTGTGAACCTGCTCTGATACCACCTGTCATGCCCCCAATTCTTTTTTCGTTAAATTGGCCGGGTGTGGCACCGCCTAAGTAATTAACATCTTCCATTGTTAGCTTACTTTACGAACTACGCCTTAACATTCATCATAAACATGAATAACATATTAATGTGCAGAAACCATTAATATAACAACATCATAGAACAACAGCATGAACACATTCATATGCAAGAGAATTCTTTTATTATATATGAAGAATTTTTACAAGTGACCGGGAGCTTGGCTCCACCGGCGTTACACCCAAGTCGGGCGCCCACCCGTGCAAGAGCGCACGGTGGTCTCACCACGACTTAACCAAAATACAACACAAGTCTTCTTTGCCGAACTGGGCGGGCACGCCCGTGCACGTCCCACGCCCAAACGCAACCCAAAACTCGTTTCAATGTTCCGGCGGGCGGGCGCCTTAGAACACCCTCCACCCACACTACGACCGAACCATAAACTCGTGCCAAGACCGTGTAGCATGCCCGGCGGGCGGGCGCATTAGCGCTGCCCTTGTTGCGGCTCTACTCCTTTCTGCGCACCTTTATCTTGTTCGACCGATGCCAAGTGCGATGGTGAGAATGCCATCCTCATCGCATAGTTTATATGCTGCCTAACGTGGAGGTCGTGCCCTCGGCCGACCCTCCATACTCCATCCAACCGCGCGCCCTTGCAAATACTCCAACGTTTCATGTGTGGTTGGCTCGCCCATGGCGCGGGACTACCCACCCAACTCGTCCATCGTTTGCATTTGCCCACGGTCGACCAACATGACGAGCTCCCCAACTCGCCATATAAACGCACAAGGCTCCAACTCGTCCGCATAAGCTGCCACACCCTTGGTTGCCTTATGTTTTTCTCGCACTTAGTCATTTTGCATGGTGGGAGGGCGCGCCCGGTTGGTGAATCAACCACAGGGCGTTACAAGGAGGGTCGAGCAGGCTAGGGTTCGACGCTACAACTGCTTTTCTTCTATCCCACAAAAACTCATTCGACGACGGATTGACAAACTGGAAATGCAGAAACTAACATATCCTAACTAACTCATCCGACGATGCATAATATTTCAATCGTCTAACACAATATCGACGATGCCAAACAGTACAGAATCACAGTTTGGGGAGTTCTTCCTAGAGAAACACCTTACCGCGTAATTAAAGAGATAAAAAAAAATCTTAAATTAAAATTAAAATTAGCTAAACAACAATAAAAAGAAAAAACTAGATCAAAATTAATAATCAATATTATTTATAAATTAATTAATTAATTAAAAAAACAAAATTAATAGTTTAAAAAATAAAATTAATGATTAACATTATTGAAAAAAAATTAATAACTTAATATAAAAAAAAAAAAAAAATCTACAATCAAACATACAAAACATTCCAAATACACCTATTTTTACTAAATTTTATGACAAATTAATATGCTAACCATGAATAAATCTGAAAAGACCTCTTGCCATGTCCAATTGTACACCTCAACCTTAGAAATCCTTTATCATAAACCAACTTGCAAACTAAAGCCAACTCTACGAACCAAAATGGTAACATACACTTACAAAATTAAAATAGAAGTAGAAGCACCCACACTCCAAAATAAAGAGGGGTCTCACTCAAGGTTGTTGGTACCTTCTAAGCTTTGAAAACCTTTTGTCCAATGTTTCGTTATGGAATTTTTTTATTAATTTACCCTGAACCAGGTTTAAAAAGTGCTTAATTTGAAAATGGTTATATCTTACATCAATTTATCAAAAACTAAGATGAAAAAGTGACCCACATGTAACATTGAATCTAAACTATGCTTAGACTATGATGCATGGTGATATTGAAGTTATTGGTATGGAATATATATATTTTATATATGGTGAATCAGTAATTGTTAGGTCTAATTTAAGGGACATCCATGATCAATTTTTGTAGTTGTCATAATAACACTAAGAATATATTTAATAACTTGCAAGTCAGATATATTATATTCTTATAATTTTGGCAAGAGCTAAGACTCGCGGATAAAGGGAGTCTATTCCTTGAACAACATGCCATAACAAGACATTATACTCAATGAAATTTGAACCATAACATTCGGGGTTTCAACAAACAAGCCCAACCGCCATTATAATATGTCGAAGGCGTTGCTTCGAAGGAGACATCCTTCAGGAATCTTCCATTGTCTGTTTAGAGTGAATAGAAAAGTAGCATCTTTCCCGTGGACTTCACAAATTGGAAAACTCCATATGTACTATTGTGGTTTATCATTATCTAATTAAAATTAGCATCTTTCCCATGGACTTCACAAACTGGAAAACTTCATCTATACCTTTGTGGTTTAGCATTATCTAATTTTTGGAGGCTTCGCCAATATGATGCAAGCTTATCCCAACATTCTCCATAGGTGTGCACTGCTTTATGATACAAATCTAAAGGATTGTCATCACATTAGGGAGGTGAAATGCGAACGACAAACCATGATAAAGGAGTTAATGAAAAAATTTTATTTTAAATTTTTATTAGATGATCTTGACTAATTATTTATATTTATATTTTGAGGTGAAGGAGATCCAAAACTATATCCAACTGATATTTGTAAGATTTGCTTACTTACAGTATATATTATAGCCATTTGGGAAACTATAGACTTTTCTTTACAAGGCAATTTGTTCATATGGTATAATTGGCATATCTTTGCACTATTTTCTCAGGTCTGTAATGCATTTGTATAATATATTTAGATTTATTATTGTCAAATAAATTACCTATATTTATAAAATATTAGTATTTGGTTGACAGAAATATGTCTTATAAATGAGTTGTAATTTAATTAATCAAGTAACCTAATCTTTTAAGAATAGGCAATCAAGCTTTATTTATATAAAATTTTCTTCAAAGGATATCAGTCTCTTTAAATTTGTATTTTTATATTTATTTATTTTTGACACAACATATTAGTGAACATAGTTTGATATATTTGACATTAGTTGAAAAAAGAAGTTATTGAGAATGGGTTATATTATTTTGAAAAATAAAAAAGGAAAATGGAATGTTAGAGAAAAATTGGTAAAACAAATTCAATATAATTATTTAGATAACTATAAATTTATAACTAAATTATTTTTTTAAATAACTATTTATTTTATGTCAAAATTAAGAAAAATATTTTTAAAATAAAATAAAATATTTTTTTTGGGTTAAAATAGACCATACATTATTTGAAATTAAAATATTTAAAATTAAAATATTTGAAAAAAAAATAAAATATTTTTTTTAATGAAATACACCATACATCATTTGAAACAAAATATTTTAAATGTATTATATATATTTAAATATTTTTAATTGTCATTTCAAAAAAGAAAACAAAAGGGAAAGATCGAAATTTAAATTTGTTAATAAAAATTCCATAAAACCAATATTTAATAACCATGATATATGTAATGATGATGGTTAACATCCACTAAGACCAAACTTTGGTCTATCGGACCTAAAGAAACGAATTATTTAGTTTGATTTAAGATTTTATTCCTATGCTCAAAAAACTTGGAGAGAAGCCTCCCGAGCTCACTGTAATTTTGACATCGTAAAAGGCTAGGAAGGTTAGTATTGCAACAAAGATTTTGAAATTGAGATCTAATGTGGTTGTATGCAGGGCACTCTGAGAGGAAGTGATTTTCATCCTTGATGTTCGTATTTTCACAGAGATGGCAGAACCTTTTTATCCATGGTGTTTTAGGAACTGCCCAACGACCCGTTTCACTATGGAGCTCATGAGAGTTCGTTCTAATCTTGGCTATATTAATTTTCTTCTTTGAGCTAGTTAAAACAGAGAGATACTTTTGATCTTCTAGGGTGGGGTTGATGACCTCCTTATAATATCTTAATTTTCTTTTAGCTGTTAAATCTTTCTCACACCACATTTTTTCTTTGAACTTAGAAGTAACAATATTTTTAATGTTATTAATGTTTTGCAATGCAACATTCTCGTCGATCTCCCAATGGTTTAACCAGGCCCTGATGTCTTTATACCAACCTCGTTTGAGCCTTAGGTGGTTTTGGCTAGAATTTAAAACTAGCTTAGGAAGTCTATGGTCTCCTATGTTATTGAGTTTGTGCTTGTACAACAGAAGCCTAGTCATAGCTAGGCTCTCGATAGGGGAAATACCTACTTCTATAAGGAGAATAGGATAGGGTGTGTTGCTTTCAATTTTGAGGTTATATGTTATAAAACACTTCTAGATTTTCTCAATCTTTCTCCAGGATTCTCTAGAGATGCTACAACCCCAAACCTCACATTCATATAAGATAACCGGAGTGACTAAAATTTCAAAGAGGAACTTCTATCTATCCCACATTACGAGGTTTGTCGTTTTACAATTATTTTCAAGACCAAAATAAGCTTTTTGTTGGCTTGTTAGGGCCTAACCCAGGCTGAGAAGTGATTTAGCTAAACAAATCCCGAAACTACCGACCCTTTCGACAACAGTCCACGGTGCGCAGATTGAGGTCTCACCCAAGGTAGTATGGGAGGGTGTTGGAACCAGGTTTCTGCACCCTAGGGATGTCTTGATGAAATCTAGGAAGTTCGCAAACCAAACCTGCATGCTTGCGTTGCTCCGCGAGCCTTTTGTCCTTCGCACTTTGTGCAACTGCTTCTGCGCAGCTCTGTAACAAGCGCGAAGAAGTGTTATCTAGATCCTTTATCCTTACTGTGCTATTATTATAGATCTTAACTTAATTATGTGGGCCCAACATTCTCATTAATCATTCAACATTCATAACAAGTGCGCGCAATCATAAAACTGTAAAGAGATGCATAAATATAACAGCAGCGTAGACACACAATATTTCATAATCAACTTATCTTTTATTAATTCTCTGTCCAAGTACAATCCCAACTCCTCCCTGCACACTCAGCTGCAGGGGTCTGCGCACTCAGCTGCAGGGGTCCGCGCACTCAGCTGCGGACTCTACCAGGCCTCTGCGCCCTCAGCTACAGAACCTCTAACTACCACTACGACCCAATACACTTCAGTTTTTCTTCTATCTTCTAACCATGCCTTCACATCTATCTGTTACTTGTCAAAACTAAGACTGCTTTTACACATAGAACCTCGCTTTATTTATACAATCCCATGTTCAGCAAACCATGGGTAGGCCGACATACCATACATTAAATTACATTATTTTAGGGTGGAAAAACCTAGACTCTCGCGCTCCGCACCCGCATTTCACGGGGTCTTTACATTGCACTTGACCAAAATTCGGGCTTCAAGCCCCAAAAACCCATTATGGGGGGATCCGTTGCCCAACAAGCCCCCAACACAATCATCATAACTCGTCCTAAGTCACTCTGCTGGCGCAGCTATCTTCGCACGAAGTCCATCCAGTTGTGCCTGTGTTGTGCGAAGATCCATAGTGCATTGCTCTGTCGTCCGCTGGATCCGTTATGCTCACTCGGCCGAATGCTCATTGTCAGGGTCAAATCCCTGTCTCAGGTCACGCATCGCTTTCATTTGTGTGAGTTTTCCTTCGATGTTGGTTGTGATGAGGAAGGCCTCATCAATCCAAAGTTGGACGCGTGCTTTAAGTACTGCCTCTTTTTGGCACGCTGCGTCCACTTGCTCCTTTAGTGCCTTTGCGTATTGTAACCTCGCGAGCCACTGAGTTAGGAGCACTATCTGCGCCATCCCACGCACACTATCATATTGCATTTTAAACTCCCATGCCTTTATTTCCAACCATTGTATGGTGGGGTCCTCTTGTAAGGTTGTGAGGACCCCAAAGGATTCTTCCAACAACGTGGTGGAGCTCTGCACTGCTTGTTCAATTTCTTCCAACCCTTTTCGGATATTGCCAGTGTGTTGATCTCGAACTTCTAGGGGCGTGGAGGGCTGCGCCTTTAATCTTAGTTCAAAAATTTGCAGGTTGAGGTCTAGTTGGATCCTCGTAGCTTCCTCCTTTGCCTCGCCACCCACTCCTTTTTGCCTTAAATTGGACCTCTTGTCATGAACAATGACACCAACGGTCACCTCCCAGCCTACCCGTGCAGCAGCGCAACTCCCTATGTGCAGTCGCGACCCCTGTGACATACCGATCCCACATGCAACCTCCTTGTTGCGAAGCTCCCATACATACTCGTTTAAAGTCCCACGCTCTCTTTCAACTGCTTGGAGCATTGAGACTGTGCTTCCTATAGATAGTCAAGTGGTCGCACCACTAGTGCAAGGCTTCAAGTCACCTTCCAACCCGATCTACGAGCCTTCCTTAGCTACCTTCGCGCCAGTCAGCGCCTCGCATTCGTCCTTATGTGGTGCACTTTCCTGGTTACTTTGTCTGATAAGGTACGGTCACAGCCACGGTAACAAAGCGAGAAATTCTCGGCGACCATCTTCTAATGTGGTGGTATGGCTGCCCATATCTTGTCCTGTCCTTCTATCGGCGCGAAATGTTTGCGCGATTTCGATTTCCAATTTTCTGATCTCCGCGTCCATTAACATGCTCTTCTGCTTTAGTCATACCCGATCTTCTTCGAGTTCACGAAGTTTCAAGTTCCCTTGTTGAATGGCGTCCCGTAACTGCATAATTCCTTTACCCAGGTCCTCACGTACTGTCCCAACTGTGGGAGCTATTTTAAGGGGATTCTTCTCTGCTCTTATGGTTTCATCTCTTCTTGTCAGTGTTGGGGTCATTGCTGCACTCAGGTTTTTGCTCATGGCCTCATAGGCACATCGAACCGCTGGTACGCGCAGGTCCCAATTAGTTCGTCTCACCTAGTGAACTCTGTTCATGATTCCGCATACCTTTTTGAATGCTCTGATGTGGAATATTTGTGGTGCGCATTGCTTTTCCTGTTGCCGTGTCTAGTTCTGATTTTCGATCCTTAGTCTAGGATGTGCTTACACAGCACACATCTGCACCCATTGACACAGGTGGGCACGCAAGCTGCTTTGTCCCCGGCTCTCGTTCGATGCTAGGGGCTTCCAAATCGTAAGCGCATCCGTCTCCTACATTCGTGCCAGTTTACAATGGTCTTCTGATGTGTTCTCGACCATCGTGAGGGTGTTGCGCACAGTGCCCATTCCGACACACCATACCGTTGTTATTCTGGTACTGCACTTTCAAATTTGTCCAGGAATTCATCCACTGATGTCACTCCATCATATGTTGGCAGTTTCCTTGCCTCTGTTGTTACACAACGCAATGATCTAATCATCATGTTGCAATTCAGCATTGTCACTTCGTGCAACAAGTTTTGCGAGCGTTCTACTTCTTCATCTGAATCCGACGTACAAGAGCTGTCACGCTCCCATGAGATTCTCCCATCTGCAGTCAGGTTCACTCGATCCTAGTCTTACACCATTATCTAGTAAATACAATCCAGCTCATCATCACTTTCATCGTCGCACATTGGTTCAGTATAGCGCGCCCCTTTGGCTGGATCTAACGGAACTACTACACGTAGGGACCTTTTCTCGAATATCATCTTCCGCTTCTTCAGGTTGATGACCCCATTCATATCAGTGTCCCAGTCTATTCCTAGCAACGTGGGATAAGGATTGTTGTCATCAACAATCTCTATTACTTCAATTGATATCAATTGTTACCCCTTGCAACCTCCCCATGGGAAAAATCTTCTGTTGGTTCGCCATTCGTAATTGAATAGGGGACCACTATAATGCGGGCCTACCCATGTTTTCCCATGTCTACTTTGGTAACAAATTCGCATCCAAACCCAGGTCTAGAATTACCTGATCCATTTCGTACTCGCCAATCTACGCTGTCAATCTCATTTCCCTCCTGGTGCGCAATGCATGCTTTCCTAGTTTCCGAACTACGCACGGTTCCCCTGACCCTGTGCACCTAGTAATCAACTCCTGTAGCCCCTTAACTGCCTTATTTTCACGCAGCAGTTTCATGAACGGCTCCAAAAAGGTAGTAAGCATAGAAGGATCCATCCCTAGCTTTGGTTGATCCTTACTACCTGAAGTAGAGGCCTCCGCGAAGCTCTTCTTAGCTTCCATGAACATCTCCTTTGCGCGTTCTAGGTCAAACTCAGGTTCCTTTGTAGGGGCCTTGCGAACCCATGTATCTTCCTCGGGCTGCTTCCCCTTATCTTCCCCTGTGGTTGCACCGCTTCTGAGCACTATGTTCACATTTGGGTCTTCTTCGCGCGATTTAGATCTCATCATTTGGATATTTTGAGTCAGAGGAGGTTGGAGTACCCCTTTCTCGTGCATCTATGCGATCAACGTAGGACAATCTACTGCTTCATGATCGAACTGAGCACAGTATGAATAGGATATTCTCATTGGGTTGGTACAATCGTGAGCGTAGTGCCCTGATCCTCCGCAATTGTAACAAATTAACTATCTACGACCCCTTCCTAGCCCCATTCCTCCTCGTCCTCGACCTCACCCCTAAAATCTAGTGCATGCCATCCCTGCAGCTAGGTTGAGGCCTCACGTTTCTGTTTGCATTCCATAGGCTGGGGTCCAATCCATCATTAACTTGTAGTGCAACAAGTACGTTCGTCATGGCCTACTGACTTGTAGAAATTACAAAACAACTGTTGGGAGTTTGTGTATACTTCTGCAACAAATGACAGTTATCTGCCATGTGTTTTCCTCCTATCTAACAGATCACGCACCATAACGCAGGTGTCGCACTTGGCCCTGCCTGTGCCTCCGGTCTCAATGGCATTGGCCCCCCTCCTGCCAAGTAGTTCACGAATACTGACAGTGGTCTTTGTCATGGCCCTGGCCTTTGCATTTTATGCACCACACTGCTTGGTGCACCTCTGGCCGCAGTGCCCTATCCTCCTTCAAGCTCTGCATTTCTAGGCAGAGATTCTGTAGTTGCGCATGGATTTGTTGAAATCCCAGCCCCGAATCCTGTATTAGTGTCTCATGCAACCTCATCGCCATTTCCAACGCTTCAGCCTAGGTTGAAAGCTTATGTTGTGATAGCGTTGTCCTCAGGTGCGGTGTCAAAGATGCCACAAACCATGCGCAGTGTTGCGCATTCGTTAGCGTCATATTAGCCTCGTGGATCATACTCTTCAACCGCTGATCCAGATCCCAGGGGGTCTCACCTGGAAGCATCGCGATCTCTTTAAATATGATGATTGACTGTGTCTCTGATTTCGGTCGGCTGAATTCTCTGTTCAGTGCATTCTGGATCTCTATTATTCCTGCATTTGTGTGATCATTAGAGTGCTTGATATACCATGTCAACGCGTGATCCTGCAGCACGCTCACCAGTGTATCCATCTTAATATTGTCATCCATGACCCCTTACGCTTCCCATACTGCTCTTACCACGAACCAAAACTGGTCTGGATCCTCATTCCCTACTCCTCTGAATATGGGTAGCTTGATCGCGCTCACCATGCTGAACTGTGGGTTTGGTGGAGGTGTAGTAGGTGGAGATGGAGGGGAAGGAGGTGAAGCGTGTGGTGGCGTAAGTGGAGGTGGTAACTGCGAAATGCGCTGCCTTATCAAACTGACCGCACTTCTCAGAGAGACCTGACCGATCTCTTTCTCACTCTCTCGCGAAGGTGAAATTAAGGGAATGTTTCCTAATTCCCCGCCACCTTTGTAGATCTTTCCACTTTGTGTCGTTCCAAACATTAATGTATTCACATAACCCGCTTTTCACATAACATCATCTTAATCTAGGTATTCAAAGATTTAATGTACTTACCTCATGGTCCAATCATACAATTCAGAAGGAAAGGACGCGAAGAAGATCTCATGGATTTCCGTATACACGTAGCGATCCAGCCACCTTTTCTCGGATATCTATGGTGTTTCGTTTTCCTGTGTCACGAACTCGTGAAGCTTCTTGTCCAACCACTCTTCAATTTCCTTCTTTGTTGGGTTCCAATGGCATGACAGTTGACATCCCTTAGGTAGATCCTGATCCTGGCAACGAAACCATTTGTTGGCTTATTGGGGCCTGATCCAGGTTCAAAAATGATTTAGCCAAACAAATCCCTAAACTACTGGCCCTTTTGGCAACAGTCCGCAGTGCGCGGACTGAGGTCTCACCCGAGGTATTATGGGAGGGTGCTAGAACCAGGTTTCCGCACCCTAGGGATGTCTTGATGAAATCTAGGAAGTTCGTGAACCGAACCTGCATGCTTGCGCTGCTCCGCGCAGTCGTATGTCCTTCACACTTTGTGCAATTGCTTCCGCGCAACTCTGTAATGAGTGCAAAGAAGTGTTGTATCGATCATTTATCCTTACTGTGCTATTATTACAGATATTAACTTAATTATGTGGGCCAAACATTCTCATTAATCATTCAACATTCATAACAAGTGCACGCAATCATAAAACTGTAAAGAGATGCATAAATATAACAGCAGCATAAACACACAATATTTCAGAATCAACTTATCTTTTATTAAACCTCTGTCCAAGTACAATCCCAACTCCGCCCTGTGCACTCAGCTGCAGGGGTCCGCGCACTCAGCTGCAAACTCTACCAGGTCTCTGCGCACTTAGCTGCAGAGCCTCTACCTACCACTACGACCCAATACACTTCAGTTTTTCTTCTATCTTCTAATCATGCTTTCGCATCTATCTGTTACTTGTCAAAACTAAGACTACCTTTACACTTAGAGCCTCGCTCTATTTATACAATCCCATGGTCCACGTACCATGGGTAGGCTGACATACCATACATTAAATTACATTATTTTAGGGCAGACAACCCTAGACTCCAGCGCTCTGCACCCCCATTTCGCGGGGTCTTTACATTGCATTTGACCAAAATTCGGGCTTCAAGCCCCAAAAACCCACTATGGGGGGATCCGCTGCCCAACACTTTCCATGCCCCATTAATCCTTTTCTCAATGTTATAGTTCCAGTTGAGCTTGTGATGAATATCAATTCCTAGGTACTTGTAGGAAGACATTTCCTCCAAGTTACAATTGTCATACATAAAATTAGTGTAAGTGTCCTTCTTGGATTTGATAATCATAACTTTTGTTTTGTCAGTGTTAACAATCATACCCATGGTAGAGCAGAAATCCTTAAGAAGTATAAGTTGCTTATCAAGATCATATGGGCACCTTGCGAGAAGAACTATATCATCAGCGTAGAGAAGAAGGATAATGACTATTGCAGCTTGTTGAAAATAGCTACAAGAAACGATAAAAATACAAATGCTAAAAATAGCATTGCCATAAATAGCATTTCAGGATATACTCCAACTCTGTTGAAAATAGCTTCAAGAAATGATAAAAATAGAAATGCTAAAAATAACATTTCTATAGATAAAATTTCAGGATATATTCCAATTTTGATTTGTCCTTGAATCAAAATTGAGAATTAAAATTTGAATTTAGTCTCACTAGCTATTTGAAAAATAATTTATTAATTCATCTTGAGTTAATTAGTTGGTGAAAATCAAACATGAAGTCTTTTTGAAGACATGCAACAGTTATCCCTTTGATTGAGGAAGTTATTCCTTAATTAAGGGGATAAGGATGAGTTGTATTTGAGTTGTAATTAGTTAGCTCAGTTAACTGAGTTAAGTCCAGTTAGATTAGTTCCAAACAGTTTGTGGAACCGATTGTGAGTTCAATTAGTTAATGCATGCATGCATGCAACTAGTGTACTTCAGATAATTGAATATTCTCTCATAAATAACTCATGCATGTCAGTTCAGTCAAATACCCAGTTGAGATTAAAGGAAGGGACAGTGTACTATCAGTTGCTAAGAATTTTCCTATAAGAAAATCTCTTGCATGCAGAAGGAATTCATTCCTTTAGGATTGCGTAGTTACTACAGAGATCAGAGCAGTGTGTGAGGTGAGAATCACACAGGTGGCAGCTGGAGGACCCAGGAGAAATTGTGCAAGGAAATAGGAGGATTGGAGGACTGAAGGAAGGCATATGTGTTGTCTATTATGTCTATGAGCAGCAGTGAGGGATTGTACTGAGAGATGGATAGCTTGAGAGCTAAAGCTTTGTGTAATCTTGAGATATTTCCACTTGTATGATAATACAGATAGCGGGGTTTTTTGCTGAGGCTTTCCCCAGAGTATTCTTCTGTGTTTCATGTGTGATTGAATCTTCTTCTTTGTTATATGTGTTCTATTTGATCTTGCTCAAAATTGATTAAGCTTCCGCAAGTTTGATAGTTGAAGTAGATCAAATATTTTGCTTTAGTTACATTGCATTATCAACTGATCTACGGTGAGAATTTCTACATGGTATCAGAGCTAGCTGATCTATAGAGAAATTTCTACATGGTATCAGAGCAAAGGTGATCAAAGCGGAGAACAGTATACAAATAAGGGAGAAGTTTGAAGTTTGAAGTTCTTGATTGTAGGTACAGAATCAATTTCTTATCACATCTCAAAGTTCACCAATGGCGTTCAATGGCTTGAGACTCGAGTATGCCCTGGATGGTAGCTCGAATTACATAGTGTAAAAAGATCGCATGGAAGCGGTATTAGAGGATAACATTTGAAGGACTTCATTGATCAAGAAGTCCCCAAGCCAGCAGCAACTAATGCCCAAGAATTGGCAGAATGGAAGAAATGTGTGGCGAGAGCGAGTAGGATTCTTCTAGAGGGAGTTCGAGACCATATTATCTCGATTCTCCATGGGAAGGAGACTTTGTTTTCAATGTGGAAGACATTGAAGGATCTATATCAGAACAGTGGTGACCAGAGGAAGCTGGCGCTGAAGGACAAGCTTCGAAAAATCAAGTGTGAAAAGGGCGACACGATCTCTACATATCTGAACAAGCTCACCACCTGCAGATATGAACTTGGAAGTGTAGGAATCACGACAGCCGATGATGACATGGTGAGTCTTGCTCTCCTCGGTCTTCCTAAGAGCTGGCATAGCTACTAGGACTCAATGAATGGAAGAGAGAAACTTCCAGATTGGGAACGAATATGGTCGGATTTAATGCAGGAGGAGATCAGGAAAAGCACCAGAGATGGTTCTTCATCCAAGGAGGATAAAGAAAATCTAGCCTTAGCCAGTAAGGCAAGGCAAGGGAAGGAGAAGGATTCTCATTCCAAATCGATTTCTTCCCATGGTGGGAAGAAGATTGACAAATCTAAAGTGTGATTCTTTAATGGTAATGAGGTGGGCCATTATGCAACAAATTGTCCATTGAAGAAATCCAAGAACGGATCCCCGAAAGGATCTGAAGGTGAGGCCCTAGCCTCTCAGTTCGAATTGGATTTTACCTTCATCGCATGTATGGTTTCATCGATGATGGGTTGTGGTTGGTTTCTTGACAATGGAGCCTCATTCCACATGACCGGAGATAAGAGTTTGTTCAGTACCTTGGAGGAGAAAGACCTCCAAATGCGCATGGAGATGGGTAATGATGAAAAGTATAGTGTTTCAGGAGTGGGCACGGTTGCTTTTCAGAGGGATCATGGAGCTCGCATCACCTTGACAGATGTGAAGTATGTGCCAGGACTGAAGAAGAACTTGGTATTGATCGCGATGTTGGAGGATAAAGGCTACGATCTTGTCTTCAGTAAGGGAAAGGTTTTCCTTAGACACATCACCACGAGACAGGTGAAGCAGATCAGTTCACGAGTCAAGAACCTGTAAGCTCTTAAGGTTTAAAATGCATGCAAAGCCTTGAGGAGCAAGGCAAATGTTGGAGACTTGGTGGTTGAGAGGGAGAGTACATTACCTCTCAACATGCAATGCCAGAAGAAGTCTCAGACAATAGTGGAGGAGCCACAATTGGAGACGCCAAGAGGAGACTAAGTGGAGGCATCCACTCATGCAGAGACCTCCAGTAGGGGGAAATTTCGAGCCAAGTGGGCAGAGGGATCACATGCAGCCATACCTCCAGGTGTGAGGTGGGGTGATGTGAAATGATAGTCCCAAGAAGGTTGAAATAGGGTAGGATCCTTGAGGTACCCAACCTCTTTGATTAGACCTTTCTACGGTGCCCCGACGAGGAGTAGCAGGACTAGCTGAGTGGGTAGAGACAGATGTTGATGGAGCAGCAGAGTGAGCTGTAGCATCAGAGGGTGTTTCTAGCCCAATAGGGAGGTCAATTGGGAGATCAGTTACTTACTTTTCAGTAACTGAGTTGCAGTGCAGTAGTGGGAAGCACGATGCAACATGATGAGAGAAGGTGCAGTGTGGATGCATGCTGGGAGATAGGACCAGTAGTAGCACAGATGCAGTAGGAGGAATTAGTGTGTTTGATGTAGTCAGAGATCAAAGTGACAAAGGCTAGAGTAGTCAGATACTGAAGAGCACATAGGTGCAAAGTTTTTAGTCGACAGAGGCCAAAGCAGTCAGAGACTTTGATGACAGATGCATCATACGGATTCAGGTTGGATGTTTTTTTGTTTCTGAGTTGTTGGAGCAACAACGCTTGAGAGAAGTGTTGTATGCGGAACATTCCAAAGGTTCAGGATCGAGATCGAGTTGAATTTCTTTCTTGTTGAGAGGGAGTGTTGAAAATAGCAACAAGAAATGATAAAAATAGAATTGCTATAAATAGCATTTCATGATATACTCCAACTCTGTTGAAAATAGCATCAAGAAATGATAAAAATAACATTGCTATAGATAGCATTTCAGGATATATTCCAATTTTGATTTGTCCTTGAATCAAAATTGAGAATTAAAATTTGAATTTAGTCTCACTAGCTGTTTGAAAAATAATTAATTGATTCATCTTGAGTTAATTAGTTGGTGAAAATCAAACATGAAGTCTTTGTGAAGACATGCAACAGTTATCCCTTTGATTGAGGAAGTTATCCCTTAATTAAAGAGATAAGGATGAGTTGTATTTAAGTTGTAATTAGTTAGCTCATTTAACTGAGTTAATTCCAATTAGATTAGTTCCAAACAGATTGTGGAACTAATTGTGAGTTCAGTTAGTTGATGCATGCATGCATGCAACTAGTGTACTTCAGATAACTGAATATTCTCTCATAAATAATTCATGCATGTCAGTTCAAACAAAGACCCAGATGAGATTAAAGGAAGGGACGGTGTACTATCAGTTGCCAAGAAGTTTCATATAAGAAAATATTTTGCATGCAAAAGGAATTCATTCCTTCAGGATTGCGCAGTTACTACAGAGGTCAAAGCAGTGTGTGAGGTGAGAATCACACAATTGGCAGCTGGAGGACCTAGAAGAAATTGCGCAAGGAAATAGGAAGCTTGGATGACTGAAGGAAGGCATATGTGTTGTCTATTTTGTCTATGAGCAGCAATGAGGGATTGTACTAAGAGCTGGGTAGCTTGAGAGCTAAAGCTTTGTGTAATCCTGAGATATTTCCACTTGTATGATATTATAGATAGTGGGGTTTTTAACTGAGGCTTTCCCCAGAGTATTCTTATGTGTTTCATGTGTGATTGAATCTTCTTCTCTGTTATATGTGTTCTATTTGATCTTGCTCAAAATCGATTAAGCTTTCGCAAGTTTGATAGTAGAAGTAGATCAAGTATTTTTCTTTAGTTACATTGCATTATCAGGTGATCTACAGTGAGAATTTCTATATGGCATCAAAGCTAGCTGATCTATAAATAAATTTATACACATCTAAGATCGTGCCAGCACATCCTGCTTCCTCTAAAAAACCTTCTAGCTTGTCGATATAAATGCCAAATAGGGTAGGGGAGAGTGGGCAACCTTGTTTAACTCCAATATTACACTTAATATATTTCGACCACCCCTCATTGCTCTTTAACTTGGCAATTACATTCTCATATAACCTTATAGCGGCATCTCTCAACTCAAAAGGAACCTTTAGCTCTTATAATTTGTTCCAAAGGTTGTTTCTAGGAACCATATCGAAAGCCTTTCTAAAGTCCACAAAGCAACAAAAGAGATTGGATTTATCATTGCGGCATTCCTCCACAATGATCTTAAGCGTAATGAGGTGGTCTATTGTTGAGTGCTTCTTTTTAAAACCCGCTTGGCCTTTAGCTCGCTTACCTTCACTTTCAAGCCATATGCTAAACTTCCTTTCCAAAATAATACCATATAACTTGGCTAGGAGAGGGTTGATCATAATTGTCCGATAATTAGAGGGGTTATTTATATCCTCATTTTTAAAAATAGGGATAATGAGGCTTTGAGTCCATGTTTTAGGGAACCCTTGCTTGACCACTTGATTGAAAAGCTTGTAAATGTGGGGGATGAGGACAGGACCTCCAATTTTTAAGATTTTCACCTGGTAACCTTCAATGTCCTTAGCTTTCCCATTAGCCAAGCGATTAACCCCAAAATCAATGTCTTCTAAATTATAATAATTTTCATAGACTAATAAAATGGTATGCGGATCAAAATTATAATTTATTATTATAATTATAATTTTATTATTAAAATTATAATTTTATTATAAAAATTTAATTTATATCAATAAATTAATTAATTATTAATATATATATATATATATAATTTTATTAATATATAGAGAGGACGATTCTCGAATAATAAAGTTAAATTTTAGATAGTAAATGTAAAATGTTCAAACAAAGTTATAAAATAAATTATATAAATAAACCACAATACAATTCATGTAAAGATAGAAGTAAGTTTTGTAAAGTTAAATATATATTAGATTTTTTTTTGAATTAAGGAAAAATAATGAATATTATTATTATTAATGATATTGATATTTGGTAAACTAATATAAATATTGAAATTTGGTATTTATTTATCTTATAAAATAGATATATGGTGTTTTATTTATTTAACTATTTTTAAATTTATGTTAAACATATCAATAACTTATCAAGTTAAAAAATATTGTATTTAACTTAATAATAAGTAAAATTAACTTAATAATATGTATATATAAATTAAAATATATATTAGTTTAGTCAAAATATATAAAGATGACTAAAAATCCTATAATATTTGAGAACCAAAAACTCTAATTTGTATTGAGAAAGGAATAACCTATCCAACCTTTCTTGCAGCATAGAGTTATTCCCTAATACAAGTGCAAGACACCTTGAAATATTATATGATAAGAATGGTCCTTTAACATTTGAGAATCAAAAACTCTAATATGTATTCAGAAAGAGAGTCGAATAACCTATCCAACCCTTCTCGCAGTAGAGAGTTACTCCCTACTACAAGTGCAAGACACCTTGAAACATGAAATGATAATAATGGACACTTGTTTAGGGAAAATAAGTAGTTACATCAAGAAAATTTGATAAAAATAATCTATTAATTGGCACTTTCATTACAAACATACACTTAAAAGAGGATTGTATGTCTAGAACCAAGAAATCATTTTTATTGAATCCTACTAAAATCCTCTACCTATTTTAAATACTAAGTACTATGTGAAGCATAATGATCTAGGTGGATATTGGTGGCCATCCGCACATTCCACTTGGACCCCTACTGTTTTTTCTTTTCAACGTCCTTAATTGTAGCACAACTTACTATTTTTGGCAGTTTTTCGATTCCTAAACTTCTGGAGCCATTTTGAGGGACTAAAAGATGTTTTTAGGGAAAACAGAGAGACCATAAAGGTCTCAAATTGGTTTACCCATTTGCTTTTGGCCTCCTCTTCGAGATCTTTGAAGCAAGGTATTATGAAAGCCAAACAAAGATTGTATGCCAAAGTTACAACCAAGAGAAGTTGATGTACCAAATTACTCAAGCGGGGCCCACAATTTTGGTGCTTCATCTCCTAGGGTTAGATTTTTGGATGTTTGAGGTTTTTCGTTGTTTCTCAATAATAAATAGGCCTTTGAGCCTCATTATAACACGGTTCAGAGGCATGTAGCTACCACATCTCTTCTCGGAGATAAGCTACCATCGCTCGAGCTAGTTTACTTCAATTTTTGTATGTAAGCATATTTCAGTTCTTTGATATTAATGAAATGAAGTTTTATTTCTGCTACATCTCTGTGTTTATGTGTATATCTATATTTTTTTGCATTCCTGCATTAGTCTAGATCAATGATATCAGAGTGGTCTACTCTTTCTCTATTTTTCTTTACATGTCCCCAATGATATCAGGGTATAAGGAGTTATGGATCGAACTGGTTGAACATTTGCAAGACCAGCCTCACAAACCACAATGGCCTCCCATGGTGGAAGAAAAGAAAGATGAGGAGACAGGAGTTCCTTTCAAAATATTGCTCGATGAATCCCTCGAGCGACAAAGGAACACAATGATGGATAATTTTTCCCAAATCCTTCGGCGGCTACCCACAAGCATATTCATCCAACAGCCACTCTAGAGGCGACACTCCTTTTAAGGTACAAGTTAACTTTGAAATTTCCATATTTGAAGGTTCGATAGATGCAGACATCGTAGATAGATGGTTAAATTTGTTGGAAGGATATTTTTCAGTTCATGACTTTTCCAATCAAGAACATATTACTTTTGAACTCCTCAAAGCCGCCCCACATCTCAAGGACTGGTGGGAAACCTACTGTGAACAAAAGGACGAGAGGGAATCCTCACTGTTTTCAGCCGCACCCACTTAGAATTATTTCTAAGACGCCATCAAGGAACAATATTACCCTATCGAAAGCTATGAAGATAAAAACATAAAGTGGACCACACTGCATCAGGGAAGGGGCCAAGATGTGTCAAAGTTCACAAATGTTTTCATACCCTCTAGACAAAGCTGGGTATCAAGGATTTTGGGTGGTATTTGGTACTCAAGTACCATAGCTTCCTACACAAGTACATCTAGGACGAGATGGAGTTCCTAGACATCTTCTCGCTTGGCACTGCCTATCGATACACAATCAAGATCGAATAGAAATTTAAACAGAAGAAGCAAGACTTTGGATCTGCAAATCTAAAGCAAGGGAAAGGCGCCCCCAAACCACAGAACAAAGGACAAAGCCAAGGCGGGGCGACCTAGGACAACCCGCTGAAGCTGCAAGAAAAGAAAAACACCATGAATACAAAGAAGCACATAGGGAAATGGTGTGAGTTCCATAATAGCCCCATTCACAACTCAAGTGAGTGCCGAGCTAAGCAGTCACTAGTGGCCAAGCAGAAGGCTTCTTAATCAAATGCATGTTCTGACTCTAAGTCATAAACTAACAAAGGGAATGACAAAGGGAAGTAGATTATTGATGCAAAGCCTAGTGTCAATGTTGCCACCACCAAGATCCAAAAGTATGAGCTCGAAGATCCAAAGGAGGGGGATCGACTCTTCCACTCATAGATGTGGGTGAAGGGTTCTCCGATGTAGTTCATTGTCGACAATGGGAGCCAAAATAACCTCATTGCAAAAGAGGTTGTCAAGCGGTTGGGCCTACCGACCACACCACACCCACAGTCGTACACCATTGAGTGGCTTCACAAAGGGTGAGATCTTCGTGTCAGCCAACAGTGCCACTTTCGCTAAAACATCAAGCCCTTCACATATAAGGTATTATGTGATGTTGCTCCTCTTGAAATTTTTAATGTATTATTAGGCCAACCATACTTATGGAAGTGGCATGTTGTGTATGAGTCTAGGCCTCGCATTGTTATTATTACTTTGGGCAATAAGTTGTACATGATACTAGAGTTAGTAACGCCTACCGTCATTTCTTTGATCACTAGAAAGAAATGTAGTAAGATCATTTCCCAAACCGACAAATTTGGTTTCCTTATGATTTTCCCTCAGGGCAAGAAGAATATTGTGGCCACAGTTGTTGGTTGCTAAATTTTCCTACTTTTTACCTGCCTTTTTACCCCTTTCCTTCACCTATTTCATGTCCTTACACGGTTAATTTGTATCTTGAGAAACAAAGGTATATCTATTTGTCATGTCTTTGTGATTATTAATCAATGAAGCGCAATCCTAGGGGAGCGTTGCTTATGCGACTTGCTAACCTATGTTTCTTTGCAAATTTGAAAGGATGATGATCAACAGACTGCAATTCAGTGTATGGTTATTGATGAGTAGGCAATGTTATCTTAAGATGTTAGTTGTAATGATGATTCCACCCAAGAGAGTCCATTAGACCAATATATTTTTTATCTTCGTATTCTATTTATGTCTCAATGATCGAAGTATATTTGTAGGCAAACATATGTCGTAATCTCTGGAAATCGTTGATATTATCTTTGTAACATTGAAATGTATAAGCAAGGTTACAGGGCTAGAAAATCTAGCCACCATTAAAGAGAGATATGAGAGTTCTGAGCATGTAACAACATACTTCTGTAATTTTATTTTGATTAATGCAATCCTGATCTTCTGAGTATTCATTAGTCTTTGATCTTTTACCATAGCCCTGATCAGGGAGTTGGGCCCACTCTCCTAACCAGGTGTTGTTGGATTAGTGGTGTGCGTAAATTTATCTTTTGTTGTGTTTACTTATTTATCGTTGTAATGGTTCATTAAGTTGTGTTGATGTGAATCCTAACTTGTTGTTACACATTGTTGCGTTGTTGGTTGAATGCTCAATGTTGGGTATGGAAATTGTGGCTTGCATAGACCTTGCATGGTAGCCTTGAAATAGCCAGACAAACGCTAGGTTGAGAATTAATGTGGGAAAAGGGTGAATTCCATAATTCACATCTGAACACCAACATTTTGGCACCATTGTCGAGGAGGCTATCGAAGGTGAAAAAGTACACCCAGTATTGACCATAGGACCAATCTCTCGTCCTAGGGAGGGAGGTTTCCACCCTATTCCATGTCTTGAGCATTAGATTGCTTTCGTTTCTTTCATTTCTTGTTTTTTTTTAAGGACTACTCTCTCATCTTGGGGAGGGAAGTTTTCACCTTGCTCTAGGTCCTGACCATTAGATCGCTTTGGTTGCTTTGATTTCATTTTTTTTTAAGGATCACTCTCTCATCTTAGGGAGGGAAGTTTCCACCCTGCTCAATGTCCTGAGCATTAAATTGATTTGGTTATTTCGATTTCTTATTTCTTTCAGGAACCATTATCTCATCCTGAGAAGGGAAGTTTTTTACCTTGTTTCAGGTCCTGAGCTTAGATTTTGTGGTTGGTTTGTCTTTCTTTCTTTTGTTTCCTTCTTAGGGGCCACTCTCTCATCCTAGGAAGGGAAGTTTCCACCCTATTCCTGGACCTGAGCTTCAAATTTATTTGAATGTTATCCTTTCACTTTCTGATTGCATGAACATAGATACAAATAAAAGGGGCAGAGGAAGACCCCCAAAAAGAAGGAAAGATCTAGGTAGGGTTACCTACATCTAAGAAATCATTTCAAGAGCTGAGTCATGAGAATCGTCACGAGATGTTGTGAGGGTTATATCTCATACGAGATCTAGAGGATAGTTAGTTTCACAACCAAAAACCAATAATAGAAGTAGAATTTAGGGAAGAAGAAATGGGAAGCAGAGGATTAGAAGAATTGAGCATCGCCGGTTCAGAAGAAGAAGAAGGTTTGAGGGAATTCAGTCCACCATTTGATCAAGGAAGTGATGTTAGACAGACTCAACCCCGCACTGTAGAACAACAACACCTGTTGAGATTCCAAGTGAATATTGGAAAATATTCATGGCTCATCCAACTTCCACAATCGAATTTCCAATTGGAGATATTAGAGGTGATGCACCTATGAAGCCTATTCCTTTGACAACAATATCTAATTTCCATGGTCTTTCTTCTAAATATCTGGAAACATTCCTTTTTGAACTCAACATTGTCTGTCGAGATATGATTATATTTCTAATGCTCAGAAAATGAAGATATTCCCTGCTACTTTGAAGGGAACAACTTTAAGGTGGTTTATGATTTTAGGGGGGAAATCTATTACAACATGGGATGACATGAAGAAGATTTTCCTTGAAAAATATCAGGACTACTGTAAATCCCGAGACATTAAGGAGGAAATATTTAAGATTGTGCATAAAGAGGATGAGAACATGGAGTACATTGTGGAACGCTTCAAATGCAATCTGCAAATATCGGGCCATAGTGATCTGGATATATTAAAGATAATCTTTCTTCGGGCACTAATGGAGGAATCTTTGGAACTCCTGAACGTGGTAGAAAAGGGAGATATTTTAAAGGACGAACTCGACACCATCTGTGAGTTGTGCATTAAATGTTCATGTGGAGCCACGAGGCATAAGCAAGGAGTACGAGTACTTAAGACATCCAGCAGTGCGGTCACAAAAGAAGAAATTGGAAACTTGTTGGATAATTTAAGGATTGATATTCTAAGCACATTGTCCTCACAGCTGGATGTTATTTAGGCAAAACAGAAATAGATGGAAGTCGAGAAGGAAATGGCTATTTTATGCCCTCAATGTAGGAAGAAGCACCCGCTAAAGGAATGTCCACTCAATACTATTGAAACTTGTGCGATATGTGAGCAGTCATTCTACTAGCACGTGTCCATCTCTTCCTGGGTTGAAGGCAGTTTTCTAGGGAGAAAAGGAAGAGGTAGATCAACTTTACTTCATGGGATCAAAGAAACCATGGCATCCATGGCCACAGAACATGAATCAAGGTATGCCTCAAGAGCCTTCTCAGTATTTTAATAATTTGAATTTTGGGTTTCAGTCTGTACCTTTTTTACCTCATGGATGCAACACTATCAATATCCAATTCCCTGGCAATCATGGTCCCCCCAACCTAGTCCAACCCCTTCATGGTCCTAGAGTTGGCATGGACCTTCTCTTCCTTCAGGACAGCTCTCCTAACCTATGCCACAACAATATTTACAACTTCCCTCTAATGCCTCCACCAGTAATCCTCCTCTTCGTCCACAACTACCTATTCAATCCAACCCAAACCCGAACAATAGGTGGGCTCAACAGGTTGAGACACTCAACATTCCTGCATATAGTATTGCCACGGTGGAATGTAATGAACTGAATATTCGGCCCGGTTGGGTGGTAAATACTCAAAATTCACAGATAATTGTTGAACATACTGACAATGAAGCCTCAAAACCAGAACTTAGGAATCCCACTAGAACAACTGGGGGTGATTCACCGCAAGTTCCCATGGGACAACAACCCCCTTCTCAAACAATTTTTACTCGAAGATGTCAGACTGGTCCACCTTATCTTGAGAGATTATCCTTGAGCAAACAAATTTCTCATCCTAAATTTGACTTTTTGGGGGAATTTCAAAACTTATTTGTCAAAATACTATTACTTCAGGCTATGAAGGATGTACCGATTTATGCCAAAACGATCAAAGAATTTTGTTCTAAGAAACCTGGAAGAAAACCAAAAGATCCACTCACTATCCATGTCATGGGGAAATTATCAAATATAATGTTGGGAAAGCCTACAACTATTAAATATGGGGATCCAAGGAACCTGATTCTTATAGTACATATTAATGGAGTTGATATCCCAAATGTGTTGGTAGACCTAGGAGCTGCAATTAACGTTATAACTTCCACAACTATACTTACCTTGGGCCTACTTGATATTAAACCAACTCCTACAGTCTTAGAACTTGCATACTGATCCACTGTACGACCGGTAGGGAAGTTAGAAGATGTGACTATCTCTATAGATTTATGGTAGTACCCTATCGATCTTCTAGTGTTGCATACCCAATCTCCAGCTGGGGGACATCCTTTGATTTTAGGAAGACCTTGGTTTGCTACGGCAGATGCTTATATTGGGTGTCAATTGGGAAATATGGTAATATCCAACGAGGAAATCACAAAGAACCTTATCCTTCACCCCCTACAAAACCGATTTCATTAGTTAAACTAGGATTTACCTTAATGCAAAAATCTCCACCTACAGAGGAGCCTGAACCTAAAAACAAAGATATTAGATCAATTCTTACCATCGGTGAAGCCCTCTATTTTAAATATGAAATGGAAGATGATGTTATTGGCACATTTATCAGTAGCCCCAACTCCGTTTCTGATTCAACCAGCCAGTTATTAGAATCTGTTATGAGTAGCACCATTCAGGAAACCATTCAACCAAAAACTAAAGTTGAAAATGTTCTTGTTATTGCACCCCATAACAACATTCTTGTAGAAATAGATCTAGGGAAAGCATTGAACGTTAATCCTAACCTTTCACCTTCCCAGTCTGAATAGTTGTTGAAATTCCTTCGGGATCAGAAGGAATCTTTCGCTTGGGAATATACAAATATGAAAGGAACCCCTGGTGATCTGTGTAACCATCACATATACATAAAAGAATAATGTCAACCTCTTAGACAACCATAGAGAAAGATGAATCCTCCCTTAAAGAACATTGTCAAAGAAGAACTACATAAGCTACTAGATGTGGGGTTTATTTATCCAATATCGGACAGTCAATGGGTATCCCCACTAGTCATTATTCCAAATAAAAATGCCAACTGACGGATCTATGTTGATTATAGGAAATTGAATAAAGCAACTCAAAAAGACCACTTTACCTTACCCTTTATTAACCAAATCCTCGATACATTAGCCGGGAAGAAGTTCTTCTCTTTTCTGGATGGATTTAGTGGATATAACCAGATCCAGATAGCTCCTAAGGATCAGGAGTACTTTTATTTCCCTTGGGGGACCTTCGCATACTGAGTCCTTCCATTTGGCCTCTGTAATGTGCCCACTACATTTCAACGAGCAATACTAGGAATTTTTTCTGATCTAATTAATGACAGTGTTGAAATCTACATGGATGGCTTAACCCCATATGGGGATTCTTTCGAAGAAGGTATGGAAAAATTACAGAAAGTACTTAAACGATTCAAATAGACACATGTTTCTCTTAATAAAATAAAATTCCATATGATGATGGAAGAAGGAATAGTTTTGGGACACCTGCTTTCAACTACAGGAATACGGGTTGATCCTGCCAAGGTAGAGGTAATATTAAATTCTCCTACACCAAAGACACCCATGGCGATACGTAGCTTTATTGGTTATCCTGGCTTTTATAGACGGTTTATAGAAAAAATTTCTAAGATAACATTTCCACTTTTCCAATTATTACCTAAAGATGTAGAATTTGTGTGGACACATGCATGTGAAGCAACTTTCTTGGAAATCAAAGAACTAGTCTATAAAGCTCCGAAATTATGTGGTCCTGAATAGAAGCTCCCATTTCATTTCTCCATAGATGCTTCTCATACAGTAGTAAGGAAAGTCTTGGGACAACAAAAGGACAAGAAACCGTATGCGATTTATTATGTCAGCAAGAACCTAACTCTTGCTGAACTAAACTATACGGTAACTAAAAAAGATTTTTTGGTTGTTATATATGTTATTAATAAATTTCGGCATTATATTACAGGGTACCCCACTTTTGTGCACAGTGATCATTCATCCATTAGGTATCAATTGATGTTGACGGTGCTGGACCCGCCAACATGTCAGGGGATTTCCCAGGTAAGAAGCCCCAATTAGACCTCAGACCGTTTTGTGTAGGAGTCCTAGTAGTGGATCGTACGGTAATGCCTTGACCACGATTTTGCACAGAGGCAAGTAAGATGTCCCTGTTGGTAGCAAGGGTGTGACAGTTGAAGCGAGACAAGGAAGATGCATGAATGGTTCTAACACACTGAAAGTGGGGTGAGTTGGAAACTTGTAATAGTACTCGACTTGGAAGGGACCACACGAGCACAGATGCATCACCATATGGAAAGCAAGTTAGCTAAAAATACAAAGTGATGGTTAAACCAATAAGCACATTTCACTAAGATTCATACATACTTATACAGAATAGTCCATACATGCATGCGTAAGAAAACAGATACATATACCATTTAGAGTAAACAAGATAACTGGAATACAATATGACATATGCATGAAACATGTTGGCTCTATTATATTAAGAAGTGTAAGTTATGGCCATACAATACATCCATGTCCAACCACTACTTCCGATAGTGAAACGTTACAGCCACAACCACCTGCTCCTCCAAAGAAATATATTAGCTCTGCACAGTGGAGAAGCCAAGGTGCATTACAATACTTTCAAAGCTCTCTCTAAGATAGTCTTATCGGAAGCTTAGCTGACCAAAATCCCATACAATGAGTTATGAGGACTATTTATAGCAAAGGTTAGGGTGGCCCTTGACATTCCCCTTTGTGACAGTTCATCTACCCTCATGACTCTTCATCTACTATATGACTGTTACATCCAACTATCAACACTTGAACTTCCACTTGACAAGATGTTACATTACAATGCACATGTACCTATGTGAGACAAAATGGCTTGAGCAAGTCATGCAAGACATCACTGACACTAGGACCCTTGTGGTGAGATCAACTCTTTGACATCCTTATGATGGCCGATGGTGGCAAATTGATGCCAAGCTTAGTCTTCCGTGATGGTGTCCGTGCGCTCAATGTGATATCTTGTTGAAGAAAACTCTTGCCTCTGTTGTGTCTGGGTACATTGATATGGCTCCTCCATCCAACTCATCTGATAGCATGCACATGGTCACCCTGGGTGCGAACGGGCCGACAACATGTTGATGCATGATGTCTGTGCTGATCTCCGAGCATGTGTTGGTGGTCACGCAAATCAACTTGTCAAAATACATGTTCAGCTCCAGTTGGAATTGCTTCTTGTCTTCGCCTCAATGAGTGTGCCAAAGGTGTGGGATCGCATGCATGCGCACAATGACATGCATGATGTTGAATTCCTTTGCATGCGATCAACATCACTGCTCACCTTATCTGCTCTTTTCCAGCTGTTGGGATTGATCTATAATTTGTACGGGTGCAGTTTCACCCATCTGTACATGTTGCGCCCCATGTTGTACATGTTCCTGTTGCAATTCATTCTCTCGTCTATGCAATTCTTGTTCTTCCTTGAGTTGTTTCTTCAGCACATGTAACTCCTTGTCTATTCCATTCTCTGCCTTCGCTCGACCTTCATGTCACGTCATCACCTCATAGCCTCAATATCCAAAGTTGCTCTCGTCATGAGTGGATCTGCTTCAAACTTGAAGTTTTTCTCTGCCTCTATGTTGTCAAAAACCTTCCTCTTGCATTCATCGCGCACAGGTGTGTTGCCTTCTACTGTTGCTCGATGTGATGTCATTTCCATTGATATCGATATCCTTGTCCATGAACAACTTGATGTCTTCATGGATAGGCAATTTCATAGGCACTTGATCGACTACATCCCTAGGTGCGCTATTAACAGTGTCTTTGACTCTGCTCCCCTAGAAGTCGTTGTGCTTGTGCTGCTGAGAGACAGAAAAACACCTATGATGCTTGGATACATAGAAACACTCATGGCAAGCAATATGTCAGTCGAAAACCAAACAAACTTGAGGACTTACTTGCAACATACCTGTGTGATTGAACGTGAAAGTTGCGCAATTTCCGTCGGGAGGTCGGGAGACTAACTACCAAATTGCACAAGGTACAGTCTAGGATGTTAGGAGGCTCACTGACTAATGGAACTATGCAATGCACAGTCCAACCTGGCCTGCTGAGGACTGAAACTACGCAATGCATAATTTCATTGAGCAGTGACATGCAACCAGCAAACTGCATTGCGCAGTTTCTGGGGCCAGCAGGACACTGCCTCCAAGAATTGCGCAATGCAAGTCTAGAGGTCAGTGCTTGGCCAAGCTTGCACAATTTATGGAGGGAAGGGAGAGCCTTCACTTCCAAAAATGCGCAGTGCTAGCTGAGCAAGGCACAGTCTGGGCAAGGCAACCCAGTATGCCCGATGGGCGACTGAAAACATGAGAAGTCTGAATGCATGGTGAGATGAGTGCAAATAAGAGTGAATGATCATTCATGCAAACAACAAGTGCAAGATTCAAAAAATGAGAAAGCATGCATGTGTGTGAAGCGAGTCACCACAACGGCGACTGTCCGTGCAAAATAGTGTCATGCATGTGATAACAATGAGATGAAAAAAAACTGTAACGGTGCTTATACAAGCTAACATACATGAAAACGAGGGCAAGCACTCACTAAAATCAAGTAGAAAGCACTCACATGAAGCGATACACAAAAAGTGATAGAAACACAACGCAAGACATGAAAAGCGGGCTTACCCCAAAATAGCTTAGTTGAATATGTCGACATCTCCTAGATGCAATGTGGGATGTCAAACCTGCAAGGTCGATGTGAGGAATGAGCTCTACAACGTCTGGTTGATGAGTTTTGATCAAATCAAGGTTGTGACGTGCATGCCACAAATCTATTAAAAACGACACTTGGCGGGAGGTTTCTGAAATGGTCCTTGCATGTAACCTCCAGCTGCTAAAAATATATCCCTGAATCAAGGGATTCCTTTACATGATGCCTTGGGAGAAGTAGTCCATGCATGCAAATCAGTCTTGCTTGGTCCCGGAAGGAACTGGTCAACCCAACTGCACATGCAACAGTCTGCTCAGCTAAGGGGGAAAAATGGGCATTTCTTGGAGGGAGATAGGCTAGCTGCCTAGAGGGATTGTGCAATTTCTCAACGGAGCAGCTGATTTCTGCCCAAAATTGCGCAATTTTCTCAGTGAACAGTGATAGGCAGATTTGCACAATTCTAGAGCCTAGCAGGCTACCCAACAGAATTGTACAATTTCTGGAGGGAAGGTTGGTTGCCCTCCAGAATTGTGTAATTCCTTGAGGGAGCTACTCAGCCTGCAGCTGGACCAAGTCTGGTGAAACATCCTATGAGGGGGATGCAACAAGCTTTGATGGAAAGGTTGTCATTCTGCAAGAAAATCACTGAAGCTTATGTACTTAACAAGACATGACATGCTTTTGTGAAAGGTTGGTAGGGACGCTAAAAAACGAAGCTAAGGAAAAATTTTGGAGGGTGGTTGTAGTCGCTACAACACTTGGTGACACACTGGTAGAACTCCAGCTCTGTGAATGGACCTTGTTCATGAAAAGAAAGTCTAACACCTCCAGAAGTATTGTTCAGTTCTCAGTTTATCTTGGTTTCCACACTAGCTTGATTGTAAGATGTAGCATCTGCCAAGATCTTGGTCAATTGACACACATTCCAAGCCAAGGCAACACATTCGATTGGGGTTGAGGGATATATTGGTGCACAAGTAGTATAGTCGCCAGAGTCTTAGTTTCATCTCTGGTGTTGCTCCACTGCCAATAGGCCTGGACAATACCCCGGCAGAGTCACCCAGGAACATAAGCATCGCTCTGCTGCCAGCGAGCCTAGTCAATACCCCGACAGAGTTACTTGCATCACCTCTCTGCACAGGAAGCCTTTCTCTTCTTTTGCCTTATTCGTTTTTCACTTTTTCAATTTTTCACTTTTCATTTTTTCATTTTCTCATAATTGTGCATAGCACTTATTCATTTCAGAGGCAGAAGAGCGATCTCGACTTATTTAGAGCATAAGAGGTTGTTCCTTCAGAAAAGTAGTTTATTGTATACCTCTGACATGCTTGTTAAGGTTTTCCCCCTCACCTTAATCTACTAAACTGAGCTGACAAGGGTTAACCAAAAACAACCAACTAGAGTAAGTGACACTAGTTAGCACGTAAGCATTGTGTTTTCACTGAGGTTCGCTTTGAACAGTATGTATTTTCCATCAACATATCATGGACTAAAAGTAACAAGTTCTTCATACAGAGGCAGGATGACAGATAACCAAGTAGTGATAGTTGCACAAGGTCTCTTGTACTTTACCTAGCTTATTTCAGGATTCATACATGGTTTCATGCGAAACTAACCTACGAACAAAAAAGGCAAACAAACCACAAAGCAAAGCAGAATCAGAAGAAAATGCAAAAGAAAAGTGAGTAAGAAAACAAGTAAACAAACATACAAAGCAAGAAAGAAAACAAGCATGCAAGCAAACAAATTGAAAGCAAACACTACTCCTACTCCTAAGCTAATGGTGCATGGGCCTAATCACGTGAAATGATATTTCCAATGCAGCCACCGGTGCATTGGTTGATCGATGTTGTTGAAGGCATGGTTTGCGAACAACATAGTTGTGTGAACCAGCAAATGTGAAAGATACAATAGTGAAAACAGACACACTCCAAGCTTACAAGCGTCCATAGAACAAAAATGAGTGAAAGTGCATGACATGCACTCTGTGGACTTGCCATGGTGTTGTGCTACACTGCATGCAGATGTTGAGTGTATGCATTCCCTTGATCGTGACATGAAAGCAAACGTGAGAAAGGTAGACCACTTACGTTGTGCAAGTGTGCTTGCTATGTAAGATTCCTCCAATGCATGAGCGATGGGATCGTGTAGTTCGAGTGGAGGAAGTGAAATTCAAGTGTTGGATCATTCTTCAGTGCATACAGATGAGTGATGAGGATCCTCAGGTGTTTGAACAATTTCCTGATCGAAAGAGAGACCAACCTAAAGACAGCGAGGGCCTGACATAACTATCAGCTCACGCTGAAGTGCCTCGATAGTTTAGGGGTTTCGACTTCGTTGATAGATAGATCATCGTAGACCAGTGGCTTAGACAAATTAAAAACGAATGAATCAACATTGTGATCGGATGATGATGTAAAGAGATCACGACATCCAAGATCAGAAAACTCAAAAGTTGGTCGGCATCCTCATGATTTGATGAATCACACTGAGGGGTAGATGAGAAGAAAGGATGTTCACCCTCTGTGTTTTCGGAAAAATCAGATGAAAGAAAGATCAAGTGGATTTTCAATGAATGATTGGTCCACTCCGTTGTCAGGTGATGGACTAATATCCGGTGTGTCCTGTGAATGATCAACAATGGGTGTTTCCGTGGATGGAGATGCATATGAAAAATCAGGGATGTCACGAAAAAATGGAGGTACGGACAGATAGGGATGGTCCCCTGCTGCCAATGGATTTTCAAGCTCCCCGTCATGCTCTTCATGAATGCCAGCACATGTTGGTTGTGCAACACCAACTCCATCGATAGATCTATCCTCGTTCAAAACAAGTGTAGAGTCTAGAATGGAAGAACACAAGACAGTGTCATCCGGAGGATGATTAGAATATGAAGACGGAGGTTGATGTACAAAATACATGTGACGAGGTATGGGACTCACAACCAAGTCTGCACGAAAATCGAAGGGAGCAATGTCAGGAGGTCATGACAGTTCAACAAATGTTTGTTCATGCTCTCCCACATCACTCTATGATGGTGGAGCTGTTTGATGAGGGCACGGCGTACAGTCACTTGTGACTGCGACTGTGTCCACCTGTGATTACGCATTTCCATCACCAAAGTATGTTGAGCGGGGTTTGAGCTTGAAATTCTTCTTAGGATGGGAAGATTTATTAAGGCAATACTCGCATCTATCCCAAAGATAGAAAAATTTCATCTGGCTCTTCGGAGCTTGAAACTGCAAATCACATAAGTGTTGCCAAAAATACATAGGTTATTCATGCAGAGCCTTCCGTTGTTGTAACAGTTTTTGGTCAAGATGTTCTGGATCAAAACGATAAAAAGTGTCTTCAATGAGACCACAAAATTTCTCAAGTGAGTGCATGTTGTCAGCCGGTAGGCTGCACAACCACCGATGTGGATATTCGTGAAGTGTGTATGCGAGTAGCAGACTGGCCTGTTCGTCAGAACATCCATCATCCTCATGAAGCAAGGCAAGGAAGTCATGTAAGAACTCAGGCCAGGCCACTTCGCCTTCACCATCATACGTGTATGTGGAAAATAGATCAAAGAATTCCCTCGTGATGGAGACAGATTCGCCATGCGGAAAACATCGTGGAGGGAGTAGAGTTCAAGACTCCATGATAGATATGCAAAAGTTAAAAACGGGATAACAGGACATAGCTTGTCATCTGGCCCTCCTTCTAGCACCAGAAATGTCGATGGTGCTGGACCCGCCAACATGTCAGGGGATCTCCCCAGTAAGAAGTCCTAATTAGAGACCTCAGACTGTTTGGTGTAGGATTCCCAGCATTGGGTTGTACAGTAATGCCCTGACCACGATTTTGCACAGAGGCAAGTAAGATGTCCTTATTGGTAGCAAGGGTGTGAGAGCTGAAGCGAGACAAGGAAGATGCATGAATGGTTCTAACACATGGAAAGTGGGGTGAGTGCACCCCTTGGAAACCTTTAATAATACTCGGCTTGGAAGGGACCACACGAGCAAAGATGCATCACCAAATGGAAAGCAAGCTAGCTAACAATCCAAAGTGATGGTTAAACAAATCAGCACATTTTAGTAAGATTCATACATACTTATACAAAATAGTCCATACATGCATGTGTAAGCAAACAGATACATATACTATTTAGAGTAAACAAGATAGCTGGAATACAATATGACATATGCATGAAACGTGTTGGCTCTGTTATATTAAGAAGTGTAAGTTCCAGTCATACAATGCATCCATGTCCAACCACTAGTTACGATACCGAAAAGTTACAGCCACAACCGCCTGCTCCTCCAAAGAGATATACTAGCTTTGCGTAGTGTAGAATCCAAGGCATGTTACAATAATGTCCAAGATGTCTCTAAGATAGCCTTATCGGAAGCTTGGCTGACCAAAAGCTCATACAATGAGTTATGAGGGACTATTTATAGCAAACGGTGGGGTGGCCCTTGACATTCCCCTTTGTGACAGTTCATCTACCCTCATGACTCTTCATCTACTCTATGATTGTTACATCCAACTATCGACACTTGAACTTCCACTTGACAAGAGGTTACATTACAATGCACATGCACCCATGTGAGACAAAATGGCTTGAGCAAGCCATGCAAGACATCATTGACACTAGGACCGTTGTGGTGAGACCAAATCTTTGACATCCTTGTGATGGTCGATGGTGGTGAACTGATGCCAAGCTTGGTCGTCTGTGATGGTGTTTGTGTGCTCAATGGCGACATATTGCTTAAGCAAACTCTTGTCTCCATTGCGTCTGGGTACACTGATATGGCTCCTCCATCCAACTCATTTGATATCATGCATATGGTTGTCTTGGGTGTGAACGGACCGGCAACATGTTGATGCATCATGTTCGCACTGATCTCCGAGCATGTGTTGGTGGTCGCATGCATCAACTTTTCAAAATACATGTTCAGCTCCAGTTGGACTTGCTTCTTGTCTTTCCCTCGGTCAATGTGCCAAATGGGTGGGATCGCATGTGTGTGCACAATGACATGCATGCTGCTGAATTCCCTTGCATGTGATCAACAACACTGCTCCCCTTATCTGCTTCGTGCTAGCTACTGGGATGGATCTATAACTTGTACTAGCACAATTTCACTCGTCTGTACATGTTGCACCCCTTTTTGTACCTATTCCTGCTGCAACTCATTCTCTCATCTATGCAGCGCTTGTTCTTCCTTGAGTTGTTTCTTCAACACATGCAACTCCTTCTCTGTTCCGTTCTCTGCCTTTGTGCGACCTTCATGTCGCATCGTCACCTCATAGCCTCAATCTCCAAAGCTGCTCTCGTCATGAGTGGATCTACTTCGAACTTGCAACTTTTCTCTACCTCTATGTTGTTAACAACCTTCCTCTTGCATTCGTGGCGAGCAGTTGTGTTGCCTTCTACTGTTGTTGATGGTGTTGCTCATTGTGATGTCGTTTCCATTGATATCGATAACCTTGTCCATGAACAACTTGATGTCTTCGTGGATAGGCAAGTTCATAGACACTTGATCAACTGCATCCCCAGTTGATCTCTTAACAATGTCTTTGACTCTACTCTGAGAGACAAATGAACACCTATGATGCCTGGAGACATAGCAACACTCATGGAAAGCAATATGTCAGTCGAAAACCACACAAACTTGAGGATTGACTTGCAACATACCTGTGTGATTAAACGTGAATGCTGCGCAATTTCCACCAGGAGGTCGGGAGACTAACTGCCAAAAGTGCACAAGGCACAGTCTGGGCTATCAGGAGGCTGATTAACTGATGGAACTGCGCAATGCACAGTCTAGCCTAGCCTGTTGAGGACTAAAATTGTGCAATGCACAATTTCAGTGAGTAGTGACATGCAACCGCAAACTGCATTGTGCAATTTCTGGGGCCAACAAGACATTGCCTCCAAGAATTGCGCAATGCAAGTCTAGAGGTCAGTGCTTGGCTAGGCTTGCACAATTTCTGGAGGGAAGGGAGAGCCTTCACTTCTGGAAATGCGCAGTGCTAGCCAGGCAAGGCACCATACAGGCCAAGGCAAACCAGTTCGGCTGATGGCTGACTGAAAACATGAGAAGTCTGAATGCATGGTGAGATGAGTGCAAACAAGAGGAAATGATCATTCATGAAAACAACAAGTGCAGGATTCAGAAAACGAGAAATCATGCATGTGTGTGAAGCAAGTCACCACAATGACAACTGTCCATGCAAAACAGTGTCATGCATGCGACAACAGTGAGATGCAAACGAAAACTAAAACGGTGCTTATACAAGCTAACATACATGCAAATGGCAGAAATCGCTCACTGAAATCAAGCAGAAAACACTCACATGAAGCGATACACAAAAAGTGACAGAAATGCAACGCAAGACATGAAAAGCGGGCTTACCCCAAAACAGTTGAGTTGAATGTGCCGACAACTCCTAGATGTAATGTGGGATTTCATAGCTGCAAGTTCGATGTGAGGAATGATCTCTGCAACGTATGGTTGATGAGTTTCGATCAAATCGAGGTTGTGACAAGCATGCCACAAATCTAGGAAAAGCAATAGTTGGCGGGAGGTTTCTGAAATGATCCTTGCATGTAACCTCCAGCTGCTAAAAACAGATCCCTGAATAAAGGGATGTCTTTGCATGTTTCCTTGGGAGAAGTAGCCCATGCATGAAAATCAATTTTGCTTGGTCCTGGAGGGAATTGTTCAACCCAACTACATATGCAATAGTCTGCTCAACTAAGGGGAAAAGTGTGCATTTCTGAGAGGGAGAAGGGATGGCTGCCTAGAGGGATTGTGCAATTTTTGGGCAGAGCAGCTGACTGCTACCCAGAATTGCGCAATTTTTGGGCTGAGCAGCCCTGCTGAGAGGAATTGCACAATTTTCTCAGTGAACAGTGACAGGCATATTTGCGCAATTATGGAGCCTAGCAGGCTGCCAGACAAAATTGCACAATTTCTGGAAGGAAGGATGGTTTATGTCCAGAATTGCATAATTTCTTGAGGGAGCTTCTCAGCCTGTAGCTGGACCAAGTCCTGTGAAATAGCTTGTGAGGGGGATGCAACAAGCTTTGATGGACAGGTTGTCATTCGGAAAGAAAACCACTGAAGCTTGTGTACTTGACAAGACAAGACATGCTGCTGTGAAAGGTTGGTAGGGAGGCTCCAAAATGAAGCTAAGGCAAAATTTTGGAGGGTGGTTGTCACCGTTACAACAGATGAATAAACTGATAACTCTTGGTCGAATTACAAGATGGTTATTGTTGATACAGGAATTTGATATTACCATTGTAGATAAACAAGGAAAAGATAATGTAGTAGTAGATTTCTTGTCTAGGCTAAATACTAATGATGAAGATACACCTATAGAGGATAGTTTTCCGGATGAACATATTTTTGCAATTTCTACTCACACTCTATGGTATGTAGATATTGCTAACTATCTTTCTACAGTAAAAGTACCTTATCATTTGCCATACAGAGAGCAGCGATAAATCATTCATCACAATGCTCGTTACTCATGGATAGAGGGATACCTCTTCTATACAGGACCTGATCATAAAATATGGCGTTTTGTAGGTGAGGATGACATCTATGATGTCCTAAAAGCTGCCCACGATGGCCCTTGTGGGGGCAATTTTGCAGACAAGCGGACATGTCATAAGGTTTTGCATATGAGGTACTATTGGCCCTCTATTTTTCGTGATGCAAGGAAATATGTTCGAGGGTGCGATAGTTGCCAATGGATGGGTCAGCCTGGTTGGTCGGATGAGATGTCGTTACAACCTCAATTAGTTCTTGAGCCCTTTGAGAAATGGGCTATCAATTTTGTTGGGTTGTTCAATCCTCCTTCACATCAGAAAGTTCACATTCTAGTCTGCACAAACTACATGACAAAGTGGGTAGAAGCCAAAGTTGTCGCAAAATCCATAGAACAGGTTGTCTCAGACTTTTTATTCGAAGAAATTTTCACTCGATACGGAGCTCTTAGAGAGATAGTTTCAGATGGAAGGGTGCAGTTCACATCATATATAATAGCAGCGCTCATGAAGAAGTATGGAATTAAACACATGGTGACACCTCCATATCATCCTCATGGGAATGGTCAAGTTGAAAGCACAAATAAGGTACTAGAGAATATCCTCACGAAGATTGTAGCGAACCATCTCTGAAACTGGGCTGAAAAACTTCTTGAAGCACTTTGGGCGTATAGAACAACATGGCGGAATACAACAGGATTGTCACCATACGAGCTTGTCTATGGGAAATCTCCTTTGTTTTCGATGGAATTCGAAATTGAGATGCTCAAGACAGCTTTTGAAGTAGGTTTGTATCTTTCAGCAACCCAGAAACACCGACTGGAACAACTAAATGAGTTAGATGAAATTCATTTGATAGTTGTATAGAATACTACTGCAATTGAACAACAATGAACCAAATGGCACGACAAATTCATCAAGAAAAAGGTGTTTCAAAGAGGAGATTGGGCGTTGCTCTATGAATCTCGGTTCAAGGACTTTAAGGGGAATATTTGCTCTAGATGGATGGGACCGTATGAAGTTGAAATTTTTTTATAATGGGACTATTAAATTTGTAACAATCGATGAGGCACATACTCCTTTGCTTGTAAATGGACATCACCTCAGATTGTATCACCGTCCAGCTTCTAGGGACTCCTTTATTAAGCATTTCTCTGATAAATCTGGTTTTGAAATTGTTTGTGCAGAGAACTCTTCCTCTGCACCTCTTATTTTAAAAAAAAAAAAATAATAATAATAATAATAGCACATAAAAGTGTGTGTGTATATATATATATATATATATATATATATGTTGTTACTACTCTATCAGTACTTCTTTTCTTGCAGGTGTTGTTACTCCATTGGTGCTGACACTTCGTCGATGTTGTTACTTCACTGATGTTGTTACTCCACTTGTGTTGTTACTCCTCCGATGTTGTTACTCTGTCGGCGTTGTTACTCTGTCGATGTTGTTACTCCTTCGATGTTGTTGCTCTGCCAACGTTGTACTCCACCCATGTTGATACTTCATCAAGGTAAGTCGCCAGGTACATCCCCGACCGACTTCGTGGATTTGATTGGTATTTCACTTATGACATGACTAAACATGATCGAGGACAGTCATCCCTTAGTTGGGGGGAGGTATCGCAATTAATGTTTAAAATATTGTATTTAATAGCAAAAATTTCAAACCATCATTACTACTAAACCTCGTTCCAATTCGTACATCCCACGATCATTATGACCTTGATCTGTATCAATATGTGATTCCCACCTTACCCTACACACTTATCCACGCACATTGGAACTTGAATCATGTATGACGACATTAATTTGCAGTCTTTTCCAATACGTTGGATTAATTATTATAATCATCACATATTTACCATTGGTTTCCCATAACCTTTGTCCGGATTTCCCTGTCACCATATTCCTTGTTACCGCAATCCTTGTCACCAAACCTTTACCAGCTAACACCCCCTCAACAGTTTTGTTGCTACTCTAAGTACTGCTACAGAGCAACTGGTGGAATGGTTGGTCAAGTTGTTACGCATGAGCTACAAGATACAATGCAAGTCCAACGTCAACTAGATGTATGGCAGTTTTTTCAGGATGTCGGATGGCACACCTACTTTGAGAGGTTGCAGGGGTTCGACAAAGGCATTACAGTTGAGTTTGCATTGAATTTGGAAGGGAATTATTCCATAGTTCGTGGGCTGGACATTCCTGTAACATAAGATATTATCTCAATTGTTAGTGGATTGCCGCAAGGAGGGCATAAATGGTTTGCCTAGAGAATGCCCTTGCCAGAATTTCCAGAATTGTTCTTGCAGGTAGGAGAAACCGTGGTTCAGAGGGGGAGAGGATATGATCGAAAATATTTGCCACATCCATGGGTCGAGGTTGCATACTTCGTCATGCGATACATTACCTGTGAAGGTCGACTTTACACTCTTTTTAAATATCATTTTAATATTCTTACATGTATTCGGTTCCGTCAATTGCATTCTCTAGATATTCCATTTTTCCTTTGGAACAATCCTCAGTTAATGGCACAGTTTGCGCACTGGTCGCACCAAGCATTGGCAATCCTTACAAACCATGGGCTTGTTAGGATGCTGGTGGTGCATGCCCTGTCATAGACCCCTGTGACTTGGCCACAATTCATTGAATTTGTGGAAGAAGAGCTTGCAGCTATGATTCCAGCAAGGTTCAAGGAAGAATTGTTGGCAGAGGAAGAAGCCACGGTCAAGGTTGTTACACAAGAACCAGTGTCAACTGCCGGACAATTGGGGGAATTATGGGAATAGGTGAAGGAGGAAGTAGAGGAAGAATCATTGGAAGATGAAGGAGTCGTAGTTGACGTTGTCACACAAGAACCAACATCAACGGCTGAACAAATGGGCAAGTTAGGAGAACAAATGATGGAAGAAGTAGAGGAAGAAAGGACAGAAAAGCCAGCTGATATAGGGGATGGAGATGGATTGGATAACTTGATGCAGCAGGCATTGGAAGAATGGAAATTGAGGAGGATACCCCTCGTTCTCCGCTCCCCACTTTCGTGCCAAAAGGGGCAAGGAAATTTTTTCTCTCCTACAAATACAGTAAGAGAAAGAATCTCTCCTCCGGTATTAAGGTTTGTAGGGGTAGTTACAGGAGAAATCGCCATTGTTAAAATTGTAACATAAGAACCAGTATCAACTGCGAAGCTAATGCGAGAAGAAGACACCCCTGACACTGTTACACAAGAACCAGTGTTGACTAGTCAGCATATTGAAGAAATTATTTTTGACACTGTTACACAAGAACTAGTGTCGATTGGTGAGAAATTTGAAGAAATTGTTGTTGATATTATTTCACTGACACCTCCTGAGTAGTTGGAAAGAGATATGGCTATTGGTACTGACCCACAAGGGCCAAAATCAATTCCTGAGCAAGTGGAAGGAGAAAACAGGGCAACAAAGCAGCCATAGGAAGAAAACATTGAGGATACTACTCCTCAGGGACCTGCAGTGGCTTTAGAGCCATTTGGAGGAAATGTTGAGGTACTGGGACCTACACAAGAAGGCATTGAAGTCACCCCTTGAGTTGTTGAAAAAATGGAAGAGATAAGGGTAAAATAGGAAGCAATTGATGAGTTCGTTGACATCAATCTGCTAAACCCAACATCGGTCGTGAGACCGATGGAGGAGGTCATTATTAAACAGGAATTCATTGAACAATGTGCAAAAAGGAGAGCCCCCATCCTATATAGGTATCAGTCATTGTTAAGAGAAAACGTGCAATTAAAAATGGAAATTACTAAGTTGAGGAGGCAAGTATTACGCTTACAGAGATGGGCGAGAAAGAAAAACAGGAACATTGGTCAAGCTATCACGACTCCCTGGAGTCGAAACAACTTTGGCAGCAGTACAAATGGAATATAGGCTGATGACCTTGACAGCCACACAAACTGAGTTATTTGTGCATTTAATTGAGTCTCGGGAGTTTTTGCTGACAGCAGATATTCAAAAATGGAAAACCACTGCGTTTCGTCTTCAACGAGGATCTCTTTCTTTGGAAGATCAACGGAAAGAGGTGAAAGGAATTCGAGAACAAGCAGCAAGAGTGGTCGTTGATCATGTCACCCAGATAGAGAAAGCTAAGAAGAAACAAGAAAAACAACATAAAAAGATTGAAGAATTAGAAGGGAAAGTGCAGTTACTGAAGGCTAACAAGGATGAAATGTTCACCCTAACATAGTAGGTAATGGCGTGTTGACCTCTTGCTAATAGCTATGCTTTGTTTCTTCACAAGAAATATTTGTTTCTATGTCTGGAAAGTACCCACCAGGAAATTAGCCACGACATAGAAGATCCTATGCAGTTCTTGCGGATCTTGAGGGCTCACAATCTACTGAACCAACACTTGATGTGCAAACTTTATATGCACAATTATATCTTGGAGAATGATCAATCATTCAATCCAGTTCCATATGTGGGAGACATTCAGCTGAGAGAATTTACTTCCTTCATGATTAATCAGGTTAAATGGAAGAAAGCCTTCGACACGTTTGAAGAGAATCAAGCAAATCGGCCACTTGTGATCATAATGGAACATTGTCAATCAGTGGACATTTATAACAAACATCACACCTTTCTACAGTTGGAAGGATGAAAAGACCAGATGTTGAAACACAGAAATGGTGTGTTGACATATGTATAAGGTAGATCCTTACATTCCAGGAGGAATCTCGGGACGCCTGTCAGAGACAATGGATGTTGTCATCAGCAGCAGTGAGGGTACGTGAACCTTTTGGGGCCCAAATTTTGCTCGAGCTTTGGAGCAAATTCCGCGATATATCATGTGCATCCAACGTTGTGGGACCCAGTGGATAGGTTTGAGATTTCAGTTTCCCATTATTTGGATGCCCTCTGAGCGGTACACACCAACCTATGTGACAACATAAGACTGGTGGAAAGACATTATTTGTGTTGATGGTTTCAAAATTCCCGAGACATATATGGATGCGAGATATTACCTTGCACAACTTCATGCCAACCATAGTGGTTTGAACCCATACCTACGCAAAAAACATGCTGCATGAGGACATGCAAAGAAGTTAGTTGGGGGCAGATGTTGGTTGCTAAATTTTCCTACCTTTTACCCATTGTTTTACCCCTTTCCTTCACCTATTTCATGTCCTTGCACGGTTAATTTGTATCTTTATAAATGAAGGTATATCTATTTGTCATGTCTTTGTGAATTATTAATCAATGAAGCGTAGTCTTAGGGGAGTGTTGCTTATGCGACTTGCTAACCCATGTTTCTTTGCAGATTTGAAAGGATGATGATCAGTAGACTACAATTCAGTGTATGGTTATCGATGATCTGGAAATGCTATCTTAGGATGTTGGTTGTAACTATGATTCTACCCAAGAGAGTCTGTTGGACCAATACATTTGCTATCTTCGTATTCTGTTTATATCTCAATGATCGTTGTATATTTGTAGGCAAACAACTGTCATATCTCTGGAAATTGTTGATACTATCTTTGTGACATTGAAATGTGTAAGTAAGGTTATGAGGCTGGAAAAGATAGCCACCTCTAAAGAGAGATACGAGAGTTCTGAGCATGTAACAACAAACTTCTGTAAAAAAAAAATTATTAATGCAATCCTGATCTCCTGAGTATTCATTAGTCTTTAATCTTTTACCAAAGCCCTGATCAAGGAGTTGGGCCCACTCTCCTAACCAGGTGTTGTTGGATTAGTGGTGTGCATAGATTTATCTTTTGTTATGTTTATTTATTTATCACTGTAATGGTTATTAAGTTGTGTTGTTGTGAATCCTAACTTGTTGTTACTCTAATTGATGTTATTGTTATTATTTGTTGTTACACATTGTTATGTTATTGATCGGATGCTCAATGATGGGTAGGGAAACTATGGCCTACATAGACCTTGCATGGTAGCCTTGAAATAACCAGATGAGCCTCGAGTTGACAATTAATGTGGGAAAAGGGTGAATTCCATAATTCATATCTGAACACCAAAAACAGCCCCCAGACAGGGCTCCTCCACATGACAACGGCAGATGGACAAGATTGTGGAGCAGTATAGGGACATATTCACCTCACCCATAGGGGTACCTCTACACTTTCAGGTCAAGCACTCCATCGATCTAACTCCAGGCACGCCACTACCCAATGGACCAATCTATCGAAACTCTATTCTCGAGAACAATGAAATCAAGAGGCGAATTTAGGAGCATGTGTAGAAAGGTCACATCAGGCCAAGATCATCACCTTGTGGGAGCTCGATCATGTTGGCATAGAAGAAGGATGGGACCTAGAGACTCTATATTTACTATCGGGCATTGAAAAAGATCACTATCTGAAATAGGTATCCAATCCCATAGATTGATTACTTTTTGGACCAGCTCAAGGTGGCCAAATATTTCAGCAAGATTGACTTGAAGTCCAATTATCACCAGGTACTGAATGAACCCTATGAAGTGTGGAAGACTGCCTTCAAATCCAAGGAAGGCCTTTTCGAATGGTTGTTCATGCCTTTTAGGTTGACGAATGCCCCCACAACCTTCATGATGATGATGAACAACATCTTGCGACCGTTCACTAATTCATTTGTGGTGGTGTATCTGGATGACATTCTGATCTTCGAACGGAGTTGGGAAGAGCACCTCCACCATATTCGGCAGGTCCTCCAAACCATATGGCAACACAAGTTGTGTGCCAATTTGGAGAAATGCACTTTTGGTATGACCCAGGTTCAATATCTAGGGTACATCATTGATGAGTGGGGTGTGCATGTGGACCCAGGGAAGATACAAGGCATTCAGAATTGGCCAGCCCTAACCACTCTAACGGAGCTCTGCAAATTTCTGGCTTTTGCCAACTTCTACTGTAGGATCGTGTTGGGGTTCTCTCATATCACTTGGCCTTTGATTCAAGTCATCAAGGGAGGAGCGAAATAAAAGTTATTTTGGTATGAATCCCAACTGAAGGTGTTTTTCGAGTTGAAGCATCGTCTCTTCTCTACATAAGTGCTCACATTACAAGACCTACAATAACCATTTTGGATCAAGACAAATGCCTCCGACTATGTTATTGGTGAAGTTCTTACTCAACTGGGGCATCCCGTGGCATATCACCGTGAGATACTTCCAGACATAGTCTGAAAGCATCCCACCTATGGCAAAGGGATGTGTTCCATTATGCAGGCATGCCGACAATGGAAGCATTACATTATGGGGAAGGAAACGATCATCCACACAGACCACCGACCCCTGCAGTTCATACAAACAAAGGGGAAGTTGTAAAACGATTGCCATCAAAAATGGTCCACATACCTACAACAGTTACATTTGAAGATTAAGTACAAGAAGGGAAACACCAAAAATGTTGCAGATTGCATCACTCAACCACCATTCATGGCGATGACCACTGTGCTCGACTCTTATGGGCATGAGATTGCGGGGTGGCCACATCTTTATAAGAGAAATCCATAATTCAACAACGCATACCAGATGCTCCTCGAAGGAAAGCAAGTTCCAAATGTTCACCTCCAAGAAGCATTGTTATGCCACCTAGGCCACTTATGTGTTCCTTCAAGTGAGTGTGCCAAGATGATTTTGGAGGTACACTACAGTCGGGTCATTGGAAATTTCGAGGTAGAGAAAAGAATGGCAGTGCTACATAAGTATTTTTATGGGCCAAACCTTCGACGTGATGTTAGGAAGTACATCAGATCCTACACTTCCTATGCCATTTCCAAACCAACCATCAAGAAGCAAGTCCTATACATTCTTGTACCTACTCCTGGTTGACCTTGGGAATCCATCTCCATGGATTACATGTCAGACCTTTGTTCTACTGAGCATGGCAACGACGACATTTTCGTGGTCGTCAAAAGATTCTCTAAGATGCCATTCTAGTGGTCTACAATAAGAGTATCATAGCAAAAGCCACTGCTAAGCTCTTCCATGAACGAGTGTGGGTACACTTTGGGATCCCACAATCCATTATCTCATATCGGGATAGCAAGTTCCTAAGTACATTTTGGTCAAGTTATGGTCGATGCTAGATATAAAACTCACTAAGTCCACAACTTTCCATCCCCAAACTGATGGCCAAACAAAGGTCATCAATAGGACGATTGTACACATTTTACATATGTACAACTCGAAGAATCCACGCACATGGGATGATATCCTCCCCTGTGTCCAGCATAGCTACAACAGAGCTCTCCATAGCTCAACTGGCCACAACCCTTTTAGGTGGGGTTGGGATTCCAACCACTATGTCCCATTGATGTGGCCATACCATTTACAGCTACTCAGGCAGATTCGGATCATGTCTAGTTCGAAGATAACAGGGCTAACATCTTCATTGAGCGCATTCAACACATCCGCCAACAAGTCCATGAAATATTGGACAGAGTCAATGCTAAGTACGAGCAGTGCCATGATCAACATCGGGTGTCAAACAAGCTCTAGGTGGGCGACAAAGTATGGTTACATTTGCAGAAGGAGCGTCTCGTTGGGCCCCACCACAAGCTTCGCCTACTCCAATATGGGCCTTACACCATAACTAAGGTTGTAGGGGACAATGCTTTCAAGCTCAGCATTCCACCATTCCTTGGCCTACACGCAATGTTCAATGTGGACTGCCTTCGACCATACTTTCCACCATTACTGGACACATCAGACATTACAGAATAAATCACACCTACAAAGTTAAACCCAGATTGCATGGAACATGCCACAACTAATCGGATCATGGACACATAGATCAAAAACACTCACCAATAGAAGATCTAACTGTATCGGGTTATCAAAATTGGCCAACTCCTACACCAAGGCAAGTGTCTCACTAGGGACGAAGTTCAGCAGAAGTTTCCCCATCTCATGGAGGCACTCAACGCAATGGGGACCATTGCTTCCTAAGGGGGGAGGATTGTTCCAGGAAGATATTGGTGGCCACCCGCCTATTCCACTTGGACCCCCATTGTTGTTTCTTTTTAGTTTCCTTAATTTTAGCACAACTTACTATTTTTGCCAGTTTTTCGGGTCCTAAACTTCTGCAGTTGTTTTGAGGGACTAAAAGATGTTTTTAGGGAAACGAGAGAGACCAAAAAAGTCTCACTCTAATTAATTTTATTATTTTTGGTCTCCTCTTTGAGATATTCGAAATGAGGTATTATGATAGCCAAATGGAGATTGTATGCCAAAGTTATGACCCCGGGAAGTTGATATACTTATTTACCCAAACGGGGCCCATAGTTTTGGCGCTTCATCTCCTAGGGAACGTTTTTGGATGTTTAGGGTTTTCCATTATTTTTCAATAATAAATAGGCCTTTGAGCCTCATTGTAACACATTTCAGAGGCATGCAGTCACCACACCTCTTCTCATAGATAAGCTACCATCACCCGAGCTGGTTCATTTCCATTTCTGTATGTAAGCATATTTCAGTTCTTTGATATTAATGAAATGAAGTTTTATTTCTGCTACATCTCTGTGTTTATGTGTATATCTGTATTTTATTGCATTCTTGCATAAGTCTGGATCACATAAAATCCAAATGTAGACAAGAATAGTGGTTGCTTCAACATGGTTTTGATAATAGATTTCAAGAGAATAAGTTTGGTTATCGAGGGATTGAAAATTCCCAACATTGTCCATGAAAAAACTCATTGTTAAGGCTCTAAAAAGAAATGATGGAGGAAGCACCCAAAAAAAAAAAAAAAATAATAAATAAATAAATAAATAAAAATAAAAATAAAAATAAATAAAATAAAAATAAATAAATAAAATATATATATAATAATAATAATAATAATAATAATAATAATAATAAAAATAAAAATAATAAAAAAAATAAAATTAAAATTAAAATAAAATTAAAATTAAAAAATAAATAAAAATAAAAAATAAATTATATATATATAGATATATATTTTGATGGAAACATTCGGAAAACTCAAGTTTGTAAGTGGCCCAAGCAAATTAATATTCTAGTGAGAGGTTCAATAATTGCAATTGCCTTAAAAGGGGAATTTCCTTAGGGATTTGGATAGTGAATGTATTTTAGCAAAGGGTAAGATTGATTTTAATTTTAATTGATGTAATTTATACATGTAAAGGATCTCTCACATAGTACAATGAAGAGTATAGCTTTCACCCTAAAAATCCTTGTATAGCTAAGTAAATTATTTTTGTTATTTGATCATATAAGCTAGAGAATTCTCAAAACTAAAATTTCAAAGATAATAGAAGTAAGAAGGAAACATCCAAAAAATTTCCATCATTATATGTTGGCATAAGCCCTCAAAGAAGAGTCCATTGCAAATACAAATGAAACTATTCGTGAGTGTATTCTCAATTTACTCTACACTGATCATGAGACATCCTCCAATGTTATTCTATTTACTATCAAATATCTTAGTAATTGTTTGAATCCATTAAGATCATTGATTTATAATACTATAAATGAAATTTTTCAATATTTAATTCATAAGGCTATAAGTGAAACATTACATGTTAACATGGCAGGAAAAACATCACAGTATACTAAGAAACAAAATAAATAATATGAAACTCATTGAAATAAATACACATCAATAAAATTCACTCTCTATGTGTAAATTATTTTTTATCTAAAATAATATTTTAAAAATAAATAAATAAATATCTATATATAAACTCCATTCATATAAACATTATCAAAATTATTATAATAATATAAAAATTGAACTTTGCAAAATATAAATAAAAAAATCATTCTCCAAAATTTTTTAAGTGTATATAAAGAAAATAAGGAAAACATTAAAGTGAGAGTTATTTCATGATATCTAATATATTAGTGTGAAATATTGTGAAATGTTTTTCTACTTTTATAGAATATGGTACTCTTAAAATATTATTGGTATTTATCTCAACCACATCCCTACATCAAAATTAAAACTTTTTATTCCAAAGCTCTTAAATTTGTCCATTCGTAATGGGAACTTGATCAAGTATGCAAATTACTATCTTGTTTTTTAAATTTAAAATAGTTCTTTCCAGTATTAAGGTATAATATAAAAATTGAACTTTGCAAATTATAAATAAAAAAATCATTCTCCAAAATTTTTTAAGTGTATATAAAGAAAATAAGGAAAACATTAAAGTGAGAGTTATTTCATGATATCTAATATATTAGTGTGAAATATTGTGAAATGTTTTTCTACTTTTATAGAATATGGTACTCTTAAAGGATTATTGGTATTTATCTCAACCACATCCCTACATCAAAATTAAAACTTTTTATTCCAAAGCTCTTAAATTTGTCCGTTCGTAATGGGAACTTGATCAAGTATGCAAATTACTATCTTGTTTTTTAAATTTAAAATAGTTCTTTCCAGTATTAAGGTGATGGAACTTATTCATATGGTAGGAAATTTCAAATAACCCATTATTTGTACATTTTGGTTCTAGGCCTAACTTTGTCCAAGATATCATTTTACTAAAATTGAGTTATGTATTTTTCTTTAAATGTTTCTTTTAAAATTTAGGTTTTTTCCTACTTTGAAAGAATTAAAGATTTAAATAGTTATTGAAAAATATTTGACCATTGTAAATTTTATAATATATATATATATGAAAAATGGGATGTGCTTATATATGACCGTGATTCATATTTTCCATTTTCTTAATCGCTGAAAAGATTTCTTATTCATATCCCTTTACAAGCACAAAAAAATGACTTGATTTTGGATGTAAAAATAATGTTAAATTTTGTCTCTAAACTAAAAATATGAGTTTTATACATTATGTCAAGGCATCTTTAAAAAATCTCATTCTTTATATTTGATTTTTTTGTTTAGAAATAATGAATGAATGAACGTGTAATAATAATTTGTGTGTACTATATGTAGATATATAGTATCCAAATGTGACATTTTTTTAATCATATGAAATCTATAAAAACAAGATATACCAGTGACTTATGACTTAGCAAGGTAAAGATGTTTAGATAAATACTCATGAGGGAGTTCCATTCCTCAAAATAATCTACCCTTTTAGTTTTATCACAACAAGACCAAACGTGTCATCAAGAATTCGAACTAGGTGGGGAGAGTACACGACTTACCTCCCAACCATTCTAGCTATTCATGCTTGATTATGTGACATGTTACTAGTAATGTGTTTTAGAAGCATGGACACATATATAGCCTTGAATAACTAGATTGTACTAATTTAAGCAAATTAAATCCAATCCCAACACAACATCACCTAAAGTTCATGTGGTCATTTATATGTACATGTATGTATGATACAACTATAGTAGCATTATAGTTACTCACTTCTGCATTTTATCACATAATAATAATGCATTTTGAACATATATCTTTGGTACTCATTATTTATAGTTAATTTGTAGTAGTTTAACTTTGTGTTTATAAGTTCCTCTAAAATAATAACATAAACACCAAAACAAATGTATATCTTTAAAAAAATGAAAATAAGAATATTATAATTTATGCATGTTTTTTTAACTATATTTGTTAGCTATTACTTTTTAATATATGTTATAATTAATTACATTAAAATTGTAATAAATTTTTGGTTGATCTTAATTTTTTGTTCCAAGCACATCAAAATTTAGAGTGAAAGGCTTACCATGTTTCATGCACTTAATTGAGACATCTAAATTCATAAACTTTAATACTACTAAAAAAATTAAAGGAAATTCTTAAACTCATTATTACACTAACATGACAAAGTGCATTAACATTTAAAAATACACTAATCAAACCCTTTTTAAAAGCATTAACCTCCCATTTTGTCTTCCCACCCACTTCAACTTCGATTAATGTGTTAATTCTTCTGTGAGTGAATCTCTTCCAAGTTTGTCTAACTCAAAGGATGCACATAGTTATTTGGTTCCACAAGGCTACGCTCATAGTTATTATGTAATGTAATATAAGCTTCCATCATGCATTTCATGATCATGACATTAATAACCTATTATGATTTTTTAAGGAGAGAGATTCATATTTTTTGTTGGTGGCATGCCAAAATCATTTAGCGTGTAGAAGACCTATTACTAGTATTCCTCAACCTAAATGAAGGTTTTTGTCAAGGTGTAACACATTTTCACATATGTACCATGATTTCAAGTACAATAAACAAAGATGGATAGATATGGATACTACACATCCACTATCCAACCTTACCTTGAGAAATTATATCACTAGGATGCTTCATAGATTCACCAACCAATAACACCCCCTCCCAACTTATTATAGTATAGTCATGGGTGTTCACTAGAAAACTCTTTAGATGGGTACTAAGTAATATGAGATGGTGAGATGGGGTATTGAGTAAGGGAGGGGTGAATCACCTCTTTAATTATTTTAATATGAGAATATACTAGACATTAAGAATTGAAGGCTTGCACGAGCATACATGTACATACAATACCCTAGAAATGTTCACATTGCACTTGTAAACTTAATGTAATTGATTTCAATCCCAATAAATGAATTTTGACAAATTTAATAACTTTTAAAAGAAAATTAATAAATATAACTATACAAGCTACTAAACATGTATTTGGAAAAGTTAACTTTGTTAACATTTACCACACAGAAAATTATTTTGGTGTCCATTATAATTGGCAAATTTCATGCATTTTTCAAAGTTTAAAAAATATTCTTTCTTTGTGTGATTAATGCCCTCCCTCAATGTTTCACGTTTCATATATATTTGTCCTTTTTCTCATGGTTTTGGTCATTTCATGCATTTCCTAACATGTTTCAAGTTATTTTTGGATTCATCCACTCATGGTGTATCATTTTGTTCTTTCTTATAGCAAGGTTAAACTTGACGTTACCCAATTTTTCTTATATAGGTTATATGTTAAATAGCATAGTAATTTTCCACATAAGCTAGAAAGATTATTAGAGCATTAATGGTATTAGGAAAAATAATGAAGCGGGAGATGATCAAGAGTTCTCATTCTTGATTTCAAATCTACCATTTATTTGGCCCACACATATTTCATATACATTTATTTTGTATGTAATGTGAGCTAGGAAGTGACATGGATTTCACATTATATACCCATATAGAAATGATGTAGGCATCACATATTTGGTAAACATAAGTATTCGTTGATGTTTTTAAAAAATTATCATCAATGTTTTTTTATTCTTAATCCAACAATCAATTGCTACATCTCCTGAAACTACTAAAATGTAGAAAAAATAGATGGAAACTTGGTGAAGGCTACTTGTTTTCTTTTTTATTTTTAAATTCATTGTATATCATCGATTTCTTGTAATCCAATGATGATCAAGGCATCATTATTCTCTTGGAAACTTGATTATTACAAAATGATCAACATGCATAATCTCTTTTATGGTTATACGTACATTTGAAGATTCCACACCAAATTCTCAATGATATTCTCAAATAAGAACAAGTACCACATGACTATTGTTTATGTTTAACCTTTAAATTATTGTTGTCCTATGTATTTCTTAATTAAATAAATCAGATCTAAACTTATTTGATCACAAAAATAAATACATATGAATATATAACGATCACAAATGCAACTAAAAATGAAGAGTGAAACCATAAACATGATACACCAATAATTACACTCTTAAATCATTTTTTCATTTAAATATACCAACTTTACAAGGAAAACTCCACAAGTTGTCAAACTAACAATATTATGTTATACACAAAAATCATATATGCACTTATTGAGATGAATTTTCCTACTCGACAACTGAGAATTATCCTTCTTTCGTCTGCTTCTCACTTATTGAGATGAATTTGCCTACTCGCTAGTTGCAAATTTTCCTTATTTTGTGTGCTTCTCACTTATTGAGATGAATTTGCCCATTGGAAAATGGCAAATTTGCCTTCTTTTGTGTGCTTCTTGACCTGTGCTCGTGTCTTATGCTCCAAATATGCTCAAGTGATCTCTCTTCATCTCTTGAGTCTTCTTGGTGATTTTTGTTTATCAATTGCTCTCATCTTGCCCTATCTATACTTTGAGAGAAAAAAATAATCTCTTCAATCCTAGCAACTAATCTCCTTAATCCTATCAACCACCTTATCTCAATAATGAGGTGTATGAATAAGATTAGAACAAAACTAACTCACTAATATTCTAGAATCTGTAGAATATTTATTCATATTTCTAAAATTAAGATAATATACCAAATGTTCACTTGTATTTATTTAATGGAAATCACAAGATGGTATTATTTCCCACTTCTCCTAAGTAGCCACTAAAAGTTATCTAGTATTAATTTTCACATGTTCAGACAAACTTGTACAAGAAGCTCCTACTCAAATTATATTTCTCAACATTAAAAACATGGTTTCACATGAAATTTTCTTATATATATTCAACAATGATAATGCTTAATCATATGAAAAAGCATTTTAGTATATTATTCATAAACCATATTATATAAATTCTCTATTAATATCCATGCACCATCAAACACATTTCTCTTATTTTTTAAAATTATGTTAATTTACTTCAATGTTCCCTTTTCCCAACTTTAAAATATACGAGATTATTATTATTATTTATAACTTTTTTAAATAATTTAAACAATGTTAAATAAAAATTATTTATATGTAATATTAATTATAAATTATGATTTATTTAAAAGATGCTCATGCTCCGGGACCTGTGACCTTTCACTTTCCTTTTCTCCTAATTTCCATTATTTTCATAAATAAAATGTCAATTAATGTCTCATGCTTTTCCAAATCCTTTGTCGTTTCCTTTGCCAACTTCATTAGCCATAATAAACCAAATGAACACCCACACTAGGATGTTTTGCCCAACATTCAACTTGGAATATGTGTCCCATGACCTTGGTTATTATTTTTCCTTTATTAACTTTATTACATGGATTTTTTACCAGGGTTGTTACAGAACCCTCTCCCTTGGGGGAACACCGTCCTCAGTGTTCAACGACACCTACAACCAACAAAATTGTTGTAAACGAAACATACTGCCCATGGAGTTTTATAACTTAGCTCGATGCAGTATTTAAAATTATCAACCTACTGAGAAGCAAACCAACATGACACATAACAACCATAACAACATGACACCCATGCCTCTTATTGGAGCTTTATAACACAACTCATGGCTATTTACATCCATATACATATGTACATATACCAAAAACATCACACCAAAACATATGCCAAAAAAATTCGCTCAACCATCGAATAGAGAAGGATACATAGCCCGCATACGATCTGACATCTCCTATGTAGCTTCATCGGGCCCAAAGTGCTTCCACTACACTTTAACCTGCTCAATTACTTGGTTCCGGAGCATGAGCATCTTTTAAGTAAATATTTAATATTAGTGGGATAGATGTTCCACAAAGGAAGGGGAGTTACTCCATGATGGGATGGATCAGTATTGAATATTCACCCATTCGAAACTTGTTGGTTGGGATATATGCTACCAACAATGTTTCTAGACTTTATTTTTTATTTTTACGTACTTTAAGTCATGTTCGCAGGTCACAGTGTAAGAGAGTGCATACTTATGCGCAAATATTAATGGTATTCTTTGTGTATGCACAGAAATTAACTAGGGAACATCGTAAGTAGCCAAAAACAAGGTTTTGTACCATGAGAACCAAGAATTCCACTTTCTTTGGGATGATTCAAATTCAAACTTTGCAGGGGAATGCTCCGAGACACATTTGTGGATAGCGAGAGATCCAAACCGATGGTCATTTTCCTAATGCGACAAAATGGTGTGTAGCAAATTTCCCCCTAAAGCGCAAAGTTAGGAGAAATATTTTGATGAATGAAGTTATTTATCATGTGAAGGTTTGGGTTAGAGATTATAGTCAGAGACCTGAAATAATCAAACAAATGTTACAATGCAATATAATATCGTCGCTGAGGTAGGCATTGTCATACTCTGAACATAAATGCCTCAAACCATAGTACGTAAATACATCTAAAGATCCATGCCAATAGACAACATAGTATGGATGCAACCATCAATGGATCTATGTTTACAATCATGAATATTTAATAACTCCATGCAACCTGGATGGATGAAACTAGATCCAGGGTCATGATCTCCATCTCTCGATTCGTAGTACGAATCTAACCATGCGAGTGAATGTCTTGAAGTCGAACATGGTATAAACCACTTGATTATCAATCAATGATGTGAATCGTTAACAAATGCGAGAGAAACCACCAATAATGACATGGCTCTCAAGTACTTCCAGTTCAATCTATGAAGTGTGAATAATTGTGCTGATGTCAAACACTCATAAAATCGTTTGATCAAAGGTAAATGATAATAACCTATCATTAAAAGCAAGAAACCTGCCATTAAGGAATTCAGGCCCTAAGGTACTAAAGGTTTCTAGATCAACTCCCTAGATAATGAGCTAAAGTTGATAGGAAGAAATTCGTCACAGGAGGGCCTACGACACGAAACTTATGTCAAGTTTTCAAGAACAATCGTTAAGAGTAATCCAGGACTGACTCAGGGATGATCGACGCAACTGAAGGCTAAGACTGACAAAGTAATTTGATCGAGGTTGAACTTATATTGAACATATTAGAGACACAACATAACGACTTGGCAACATTTGACTCAAAAAGTAAAACCCAAACCAATTGAAGACTTTCAATAAGGTATGGTCAACTGATTAGAAAATGGATTTCCCAACTCGGACACGAAAGTGATGGAGTGTCATGTTCAAGAGCAATGTACTACCTTTTACAAATACAAAACAAATATTCTTTCTCACTTTTCCCCCACTATTACTGGCAAGTACCTCTTTATTTTTTACAAGATTTAGGAGGATAACATATGCTTGTCCTATAAGCTCATCCTTCGGACAAGTCCTCCAAAATATTTTTAACGAAGCCTAAGAAGGAGTGGTTTGGTCTTGGGGGTAACTTGATGTCATTTTCATATTTAAAGAGTTTGAAAAGACACAAAAATAAACTCGTTCAGCTCTTTCAACGTAACTTTTATGGAGCCTAGAGAAATTAAAGTTCAGTGTTTTTCAGTTTTAGGGAGTCGGGAGAAAAACATAAGTAAACGCCACAATGTTCTTTTTCGTAAATTTAGTCCCTCAAGCCCAAAAAAGGAAAAAATAATGCAGGAGATAACTCTGTTGACCATGATTAGTCAACATATACCTTTTTCATAAATAGTCTTGTTCAGTCCGTAAAAGGGTAAACTTATATTGAACAGACGGTTTTTCATTTACTTTTACGAGTTTGAGCAATCAAGTACTTGGCGATGTTTTCATTTTTAAGGAGTCTGAAAAGGGCATAAATAGAACTCCATGGTTTTTCTTTTTCGTAAGTTTTACCGAGTTCAAAAAAGTGATAAAAATGTACTCAATACCAAAATGATTCGTTTCCGTAATTAACCTATAACCTGCACACTTAAACTCAAAATAATTATCTCCGCTCAAACAATAAAATGAAAACATTTATAAAATTGGATTTTAAAATTCAACAGGCAAAAAATATTATTTAATTAGCCCTAAAAACTTATAAAAAGCCCAAAAAGTAAAAACCTTTCACCATTTGTGTTTTTATCCTTTTGAGAGTGATAGAAGTCATTTTTTACCATAAACCTCCGAAGATGTTTCTGGGCAAACAATTGGACGAAATCGCGAGCCGTCTTCTCTCGGTAAATGGTCTTTCCAAGCTCTTCATTTTCATGCCATTTATTTAGCTTTTCACCGTAGATTTAGGTTTTTTGGGGGAGGTTTTTCAAAATTATTTTTGCCCTCAATGTGTGCAGGTCGCCCTTATCGGGCCTGCACATATCGACCTATTTTTTAATGCTATGTGCGCAATTACTAGGAAAGAAATCGCACACATGCGCATTGTTTACCGAAGTTGGTTGCACACAACACCGAGGGCAAGAAAAATAATATAGAAAATGCCCAATTTTTTTGCTAATTCTCTCCATAATTCATTCTAATGATATTTTATGTTTAATTGCAGGCTTTTGAACCACAAACATGGAATGGAGAGAACGTGAGCACGAAGAACAAGATATAGCTGCTCTAAATGATCCAACAACCATACAGGCCTTGACAAATTGTGGCTTGTACAAGTTTTTTACCATTCTAAGCATGAAGGCCCAATTAGACTTGCTAGAATGGATGGTAGGAAAGTGGAACGTTCAGGAAGAATGTTTCAAAGTTAGATACCATATACTTGTCATCGATGTTGATGAAATTTACTCCTTGAGTGGACTTCCATGCCGTGGGGTGGAAATCAACATGTATGAGCATAGGCAAGGTGGTGAGACCAATGCTACCTATTTGCTACAACATTGTGTTGATGGAGCCACTCTCAAAGATGGCTAGATTGATATCATGACCATAGTACAATTTCCTTTGAAATCCATTGGGCTTACTGTTGCATGGCTATGTGGAAACACAACTTTACATTTTTTCACAAAGGCTTAGATGCAAATTGTTGTGGATTGTTCTCAAGGTACCATACTTAACTGCAGTGAGGTTATAGTTGCTAATATGAAGGGGAAACTAACCAGGGTTAGAACGAAAAAACTCAAAAGCTTTGGGTATGGTCCCTTCGTTATTTCATTTTCATTGGAGCGGATTCCTCTTCTGGCTCCATAGGTGGTTGTAAAGAGAGGAGGGCCTCATGACCCTTGCATGCTAAAATTGGGTACACTTATGGCACGCCATGGAGGTGGCGAAGGACCAACAATCAGAGTTACTCCTGACTTCTTCGAGTGGCTGGAAAACCAAATCATCATGATTGAAGACTTTCTGCATGTAGGGATGGACTACATAGGAGATCCGGACATGCCACTACCTCTTGGGATGCAATGGGGTGCTATTGGTAAAACTTCACATTTTGGATGATTTTTGATATTATTCATTTTTTTGTTATCTTTGGCATCCAAAACTAATTATCCGAAATGATCATGCAGATGTTTCTCCCGTGAGACTAGTTGGATTACATAGATACGATCAGTGAGGTGAGAAGCCAGTTGCTCCCATATTACAAAACCCGGATGTGGCAGACCCACTCATAGAGATAAAGCACAACCTTGAGAGGTTGACTCTAGACATCCTGGATGTTGCAATAGATGATTTGCCTCTCCTATACAAGAGGCATACTACATGGATTCCTGGACCTATTATCCATTTGTTACAACGAGTAGCACATGCTATTGTATGCTACCATGATCATCATCATGCGTAGTCACTAGTCTTAGGGCTAGATTTTTTTATTTTTGATGATGTATCGGCATGTTCAGAAAATAAAGGCCACGGGGCCTCATGTCTTTGGATGACATTTTTTGTAAAAGCCACACTTTTATCTAATGAAAGTTACTACTCCTTTTTTTGTCTATCTTGTACAATATGTGAATGAATATTGCATTGATGTTTTTACAAATGTTTCACAAGTGACAATTTAACACATAATTAGCTAATGCATATGTTAACGGGTTTAAATTTCTTGAAATATGTTAATACTCAATATAATCAAATTCACTTTCCAAGAGACGAACTCGAAAAAACATTATTAACATGGAAGCCCTTCTAACTGAATAAACATCGTTCAAATGTAATACCACGAGCTACGAATCTAACCTAACGATCAACCGAAAAATGCCAAATGCAATGGCATCAGATAATAGCTAAATCATTGTGCTATATTGTACAAAATTGTTCGTTGTTCGACCAAGGAATATCCCATGAATAGAAACTAACTCATCCGTGGGCGAATAAATGACTCAGGGTGCGGAATACAAATTCTGAGTAATACAACAAGTGCCATTAGTGAAGCCAATGTAAGTCTGAGGGAATGTCAACATCTGCAAATCAAGTGTAACACAAGATGATCAGCAGAAGTAGTGAAAAGTCACAAAAAGCTGCTAAAAAATGTCACACATAAACTATGGTATAGTAATATACAAATGTTTCACCAAACAATCTATGCATAATATCTGTTTAGGTAAAGACCATTCTTGGGCTTTCCTAAAGGAATTTCATCATAATCAACTAGGTCATAGGCCCATTTGCCAGTGCACATTTTACAATATAAGGGCCATGCCACATGGGCTCGAATTTACCAACACCTAACTTATCGTGCTCTTGATTATATACCAACACCAAATCACATTCTGCATATGAACGAGGTTTGACTTCATGATCATATTGTGTTTAAACCGTTTCTTTTGGGCCTCGCTAGCTAATGCAGCATCACAGTGAGTCCCATCGAGACGTGATAAGTACAAGAAATGTTCTTCTTTAGCAGAAGTGGTTGGTAATAATTAAATTTCCAGTCTCAAAGATGGTATTTCACATTTAATCAGTAGAACTGCTTCCATGGCGTAAACAAACTGGGAAGGAGTAAAACTAGTTGAAGTTTTTGTTGTGGTATGGTATGCCCACAAGGCTAGATAAAGCATTATATGCCAATCTCGTTTATGAGTCTCGATAATCCATTCAATCATGGTGGTTAAAACTTTGTTAATTGCTTCCACTTGGCCATTTTCCTACGGGTAATATGGAGTAAAATTGTCATGACGCGAGCCTAGCTTCATGGTAAGATCAGTCATCATATACTTTCGAAAATGGCTACCATGGTCCGTGAAGATGGCTTGTGGAACTTTGAATCAAGAAATTACATGATTGAACACGAAAATGGATGTTGTTTCACCGTCATACTTATATGTAAGCATCACCTTGGCCCATTTTGTAAAATAATCTACCGCAAGGATAATGTACCCATGCCCCCCAGCCGAGTGAGGGTTACATGTAAGAAAATCAATGCCCCATTTAGCGAAAGGACTGACAACAATGATTGGGTGAAGAGGAGTTGGATGTGCACGCATTTTTTGATCATAGATTTGACAATTATGGCATTTTCAGACCGCGCTTATACAATATTTAAATATAGGAGCCTAGAAATACCATGCACAAAAGATCTTTTGAGCAGTCAAAAACCCTAACATATGAACACCACAAGTTCCATAATGGTAGTCATTTAATGTCTTTTCAGCTTCCTCGTGAGTTAAACATCATCGGAATATAGAATCGACACCACGATGATAAAGTGTATCACCAACAATATTGTATTATTGGGGTTGATATTGGATACGTCGACAATCAGTTCGACTCAGTTCAGGCTAAAATGTCTGGGTCTAAAGATAAATGATGATATCTCCATTCCAAGGATCTAAAGTACTAATTAGAAAGAGAGATTCGTCTAAAAGAGAATCCTCTAACACATTTTTGGTTTCAGTGCAGGGAAAGTCACATAATAATTCAACAAATACCAAGGATTTCTTATATTCGGATTTAATGAATTTCAAATTGAATTCCTATAGGATGACTATCCATTTGAAATACTTTCCCCCTAGAAATTGTTTGGTAAGAATGTAAATCATGGGGTTGCAATTAGAGATCACAGTAGTTTTACGCAGTAAAACGTAGTGAAGGAAACATTGGACAACTTGAACAGTTACCAATTCCAATTTCTCCACGTGCATATTTTGCTTCAGTTTTGGTCAAATTACAACTTAGGTAATGTATCACATGCTCTTCATTCGATTCATCTTCCTGAACTAGAACCATGCCAATGGTGGCATTGGATGCGGCTAAGTATGAAATTAGTCTTGGTGATAATCGGGAGGATGCAACAGCAGTGTATGGGTCAACTCATATTTAAGTGCATCAAAGGCCTTTTGAGCCACTTTATCCCAAATAAATGGGATGCCCTTTTTCAAAAGTTGAGTAAAACCTTTAGTCAACTCGACGTATTTTTGGATAAATCGACGTAGAAAGTTTGCTTTCCCTTGCAAACTTTGGAGTTGGAGAAGACTAGAAGGAGGAGGTAGATTAAAAATAGCCTCAACCTTCAATGGATCAACATGAATGCCTTCCTTTGAAATGAAAAACCCTAGCAATTGACTAGATTGCGCACAGAAAACACACTTATGTGGATTCAAGTGAATATTATAATCTCGGCATCTAATAAAGATCGTTTTCAAATGCATTGGATGGTCTTACCGTCTTAGTGAATGAGCTGGAAATACATCCAAATAAGGTTGCACAATATGCTTGATATCGTGAAATGCATAAGACACGGCCTTTTGAAAAGTTTCACCTACATTTTTCAAACCGAATAGGAGTTGTCAATAGGAAAAAGTCCCCTATGGTAGATGAATGTAGTTTTATGTTGATCAGCTGAGAGTATGTTTATTTCATTATAGCCAGAAAATTCGTCCATAAATGAGAACATTTTGTTTCTGGCACATTCGTCAATAATTTGATCGATATATGGAGTAGGATAATTGTCTTTTGGACAAGCCTTATTAATATCCCTGTAATCAGCACATACTCTAATGGTTTCCTATTTTTTGTTAACATGCACAAGATTGGACACCCAATCAGTTAAGGGAACCGGCTAGATGAAATCTCATTTGAGCAATTTCTCGACCTCAACTTTAATCATAGCAACTTTTCGTAGATGAAACAGACGTAATCTCTATCTGATAGGTTTGTCATCTGCGTAAGTCTTAATTTCTTATACTAGAATGCTTGGATAAATTCCTGGCATTTCCTCATAGGACCAGGAAAAAATGTCACAGAATTCTTGAAATAAGGCCTTCGATTAAGCATGAGGCACCTACATGAATATTTTCAATAATACATGTTTTAACTGAGATGTCAATGGCAATTGTCCCAAATATATTCCCCAAGTTCCTTTCAGAATCAACTTGAAATACTGAAAAAGGGTGATTCTAGGGTATTTACTATCTCAGGTGAAAATATATTTAAAAAACCATTCTCAATTTTATTAGGGTCAGGGAAAAAATATGAACGATGATGGTAATCATCCCAAGGCATTTCATCTGAGGCCATGACCTCCATGATACTCTTGTCATTTGGAAAAGTGAATTTGAAATGATTAGAGAGTGAATTCAACACTAACCAAGGTAAAGGAGAATAATCATCATTAATCGTATTCACTGGATCAATATCAGAAGATGAAGGGTTGGAAAACAATTGTACTACCCGATAAGCCAACTCAAAAGGGCTCAAAGGCATTTCATTACCATAGGAGGCTAATCCATACTCTAAAGGCACTATCCATGGATCAAAATATTCCATAGTGCTTGATGTAATCATGTTGACCTTGAAAAAATTAGAAGGAAAGTTCAGTGATGATTCTTTGAGTAAACCAACACCAATATCCTCATAAAGAGTGCTCATTTTTCTGAAAAAAGGTATGCTACTCGTAGAGTTAGGGTCTGAAGTGTAGTAAGACAGCTGGTCTACTTTGAAAATTTTCCCTTTGTGAGGAAATTATATTATTCGAAACAATGATGAGGCCATTGCTGACATAGAATAGGTCCAACTTTGACCAAGAAAAAGGTTGTAATCGAGTTGAGCATCGACAAATTCAACTTCGATGGCAACCATTTTTCCCTCTAGCTATATGGGTAAATCATTCAGGATCCCATATGGATGAAAACCTCTTCCATAAAAGGATTTTAGAGTGGTAGGTGACTGATTGATGTTTGGAGAATGTAAATCTTTCCAACAAGTAATTGACATAATGCACATAGAATCTTCTTCATCAGCAACTGTATGAAATACTCATCTAGTTTTAACAAACACTATAATCTGGAATTCCAGCTGATGAGAGAGTCTCGGGATATGACTTTCAAGATCAAAGATAATTAGGTTAGAATCATGTGGATCGATAGCTCCTATAGCTGAAAATAAAATCTTTTGTTATGCGGAGCATGTTTGTAGCACCTCCAGAGCTAACATTGCAGAAGGAGACATAGCCAGGTCTTCAACGATGTTGTAATTTTGTTCATCTCTAGCATGTGGATTGAAAGCTGATTTCTGAAGCACACCTTTGGGATCCAATTGGGTCATCATGTTAGGATTCAACTTCTCAATCTATAATGGTTCAGAAGGATAAGGAAGAATTGAATTAGAAGGTTGACCAAATGAACTAGCCTCATTTCCATTGTCAACATGATGCTTAGACTTGTAAACTTTGGATCTCATAGCTACCATAACTTCTTGAGAAGACATCATCACGATATCTTGTGATGTGGAAGAGGAAATGTGTTATGAGAAACCATTTTTCTATCTTGAGAAGGAAATGGATCCTTCAAAACAATGGTAGTTGGATAACCTTTAATGAATTTGGAAACCTATGCCCGATGTGGGCATTCCTTAGTATAGTGATCCTCATTGCAAATAAGGCAAGGATAGCGAGGTTTTCATTTTTCATCAGTAGGCTCATCTTTAGGAGGTTTCTCTTTCAAAGAATCATTTTGTTTTGATTTACCTTTCCCCTTATTTTTACCTCCAGTTGATTTTATCTTGTCGGTAGATGATTCTACGACATTAATCTCGGAAATAGTTTCTGGAGAAAGGCTTTCAGATGATGTATCTTATATGGCCAAAGTCTGATTAGTTTTAGGATTTTTCTTTTTCCCCTTAGATTGTTGGTTAATAGAACCTATGATACCATCAATGACATTAGATCATGTAGGATACGTAATGATTGGTTCACCCGTAGGGCGCTGTAAATTCGCGATTTTCTCACACAAAGTGCCAGATTGAGTGTAGACTAAGTCTAAATATTGGGCATGAGCAATTACCTCCTCTTATGTGATGACACCTCCCTTTGCAACATCCTCCTTAATAACGAGAAGAAATGACTTTGTAAACCACTCACCTAAAATATGATCTGTAATGAAAACCTTGACTAAGCGACGTGTACATCTCCATTCATGGATGTGATTAGAAATGTCAGTCAATTTTGTTTGCTTTAAAGATGTCAATAGTTCGGTACCAGTATCATAACGGATTGATAACTGAAAATGGGTTAAAAATGTTGTTTCCAGGGAGATAAATTTATGGAAAGAAGCGCAAGGTAGCTCAATGTACCATTTGGCTACCGAAACAATTAAAGTTTGTTGGAAAAGGAAAAGACGGATGGAATCACCGATTAAAGAATTTGATGCACAACAAAGATGATATGTCATCACATGATTGGATGGATCTTCTCCCGATTTGCCTTCCAATTTGGGTATGTCACACGGTAACATGGTAGGAATTGTCGGACAATAAGGATAATAATAAATAAGATCATTGGTTAACCAAGATAAATATGGTAAATCTAACGTTGTAATAAATGGTAACTGTCGGTTAGGGTCTTGCAGTAAAGTTTGATAACCTTGCGGGTTAAGACCAACCCCTGGAGGCAGATACCCAGGATATCCTGGAATAGCCTATGCAGTTGGAATTGGAATTCCACCAGGGTAACCAGGGTGAACCATAGTGGGTTGAGGTTGAACAAGAACTTGGTAAGTATGATCGGGGTACATTGAATCTGAAAAGGTTGAGCTTGACCCATTTGACCTAAGTAATATTTCCCCTGTACAAGTTGCACTTGCAAAGGTTGACCTTGAACAAATTGACTTTGAATAGGTTGAATTTGAATGAATTGACCTTGAAAAGGTGGGTTTTGGAAAGTTTGACCTTGGAAAGGTGAACTTTGAAAAACTTGTCCTTGAAAAGGTGGAACTTGGTAAGATTGACCTTGAAAAGGTGGGCTTTGGAAAGCTTGACCTTGAAAAGGTGTTTGCATTGTTCTGACAATGGGTTGCTCGATAGGAATCTGTGGTATAGACTGACTTGTAGGAATAGTTTGATAGCAGAAGCCTATGATATTTCTTGAGTAGTCTGAGGAACAAATATTTGAGGGGTTACTAGAACGATCATTTGTGATACTCTTGGAATAGGTGTTTGAGGAGAACTTGGAACTGGCTACGAAACAGGTGTTTGAACAGGGGTCTATGGTGAACTTTGAACAGGTCGTTGAATCGGTTGTTGAACAAGTGTGTAAGGAATTCCTTGGACAGGTTGTTGAACAACTATTTGAGGAATTCCTTGAACAAGTTGTTGGACAGGTATGACAATACCTCGAATAGGTATTTGAAGAATATTTTTCCCAATAGGTTGAACAAGTTGATAAAGTGGCACTTGTAGAGCACCTAGACCATACTGTTGATTAAAAGCAGGATTCCAAATATTGTTCGTCCCAAGATAAGGAGTACCAAGTAAAGGTTGATTTACAGTAGGTTGACGTAGACTGAGCTAAGGTATCTAAACATAAGTTCCGGTAAAAGGTTGACCCCCAACAATAGGTTGTCCTCAAGGTGGAGGATAAGGTGGTTTACCCCTAGGCTGGTAATAAACACCAGTCGGGGTTACTCGAATTACCAGAAACAATGTGAATTTTTTGTCTGATGTCGTAAGCACTTCAGGGATGGAAGTCATGCTCTGAACAGTAGATGTAGATAAACTAGATGACCAAGTAGAAGGTTGGGGAGAAGAAGTAATTCCTGAAAAGGTCCCAGTAAGTGATAGGTATCAAGGAGGAACTGATGGACCACCATACAATAGTGATTCCGAGGAGATGGTAAACATAGATGAATCAATAGGTTGGCTCCCAATAGGAATTTATGACATATTTCTTATTGGTGAATAAAAAGGTATGTGTGGCGGTGAGAAATTCTAACCTAAAAAAGTCATGGTGGTAGAATGCCAAGGGTCGGGTCGAAAAGGAGAGAAAGTAACTCTTGGGTAAAAAGTTTCACTGCCGGTAAATGGAGAATGAGGTGTTTCAGTATCTTCAATAACGTCTTCAATGCTAATTAACCTAGGAGATAGAGGTGAAGGTGGCTCAGGAGTAGGAGTTATAACAGCCGAAGGTGATTCGAGTAGAGAAACTTCAGAGTCAGGGTGTTCTATGTCTGGTTCGGTTATTTCAGTATCCAAAACTTCACCAGTATCAAATTCAGTGTGAACTACTTCAGTAATCTCTGGACCAAAGTGAAATAAGCTTGTTTCTATTTTTTGTGTTGGATTCACTTCAGTTTTTATTGTCTTAGATTGTAAAATTGTTGATGCTTTATATTCTTTTGAGGCTTTTGATCTTGTTGACTTTGACCTTTCAATTTTTATCTTTCCCAACTGAATTGGTGTGTATTCAGGAGATTTACCTTGCATTTTACGTGATTTCCTTGGTGATTCAGACACGATGAAAATTTATCACAAAATTAAACAATATTCACAATTGAATCCTAAGGTCTCTAAAAAGTAAAAACAAATAATTAACATGTTGTAGCTTATTTTTTCCTCTTGGATTTTCACCATGAACAATAAGACTTAATCTTAAAGGGAATGGTGTATTGCCTTTAGTATCGAAGGCTTCAACAAGTTTGGTGGATTTAAAATATGAAGAGGAAACAACATGCTGGTTGATTTCTATTTTACAAGAGTGTGATCATAACCATGACCAGATAGAACACCAGTTAACTCAGGCAGATACCACTGCTTTGGAAACAGAAGAAAAGTTTCCTAAATGCAACATTATAGACGGCATGGGGTTACTTGCATTATCCCTAATAAGGTCTACACTGGAAGAATCAATTTTTGCTCATGGGAATGGAAAACACAAGACAAAATCTCCTTCTATAATTATTATTTCCAATGTCAAAGAATTTGATGAAGAAATGATTTCTTTTCGCTGAAGTTCTTACCAAAAGATACTTGCTTTGGAAAAGAAGGGGCTTCGTGTTATAGAAAGGGAGTATCTGTTGGAAATAATACTGAGAGGGGGGGTGAATCAGTATTATCAAGTTCTTTTAATAAATCTTCCTTAGTTATACTTTGAATTATTTTTGCATGTCAGTACCATAAAATAATGAGCATGAACAAAGAAAACAGATAGTCACACCAAAGAACACCAGATGTAAGGTGGAAACCCAATGTGGGTGAAAACCACCTGCTGCAATATGTCTCTATCTTCTTTCAAATTAGAAACTTCTTTTACAATGGTTTTGTACTGGTGCAGTCCTTTACCAGTACGTAGGTTGCAACCTGCAGAGAGCTAAAACTCTCTCTCGTTTTCCAGTCTCTCCTGGAAGGGAGCTACAACCCCCTACTTCTTTTCTTTCAAGGACCACTTTTCATAAATTTTCAAACTGGATCCATAAACATCAAGAGATCATCAAGTACAAGTAAATCACCCAGTCAACTATAGTAACCAGATCAACAATAACAGTAGACTAAACCTAGAACACCTTATCAACAGAGAAAAGTCAGTCAACAAAAGATCTTAAGACAGATACGCAGTTTTTCTTTCTCTGGCCTGCGAGCATACGCACTTCACCTTCTGCTCCCCTGCGTATACCCGTAGAGACCCTTCTGCCGCACCGCGTACCCACGCACTGTTTCTTCAATCACGCTGCGTACTATTACTGTAGGCATGCACCCAGAGATACTATCGCGCCGCGTACTGCTACTGCAGCCACGCACCCACAGATGCTATCGCGCCGTGTACCCACGCACCTGTGGCTTCTGAAGCGCCACGTACTTTCCCTGTGCCTACGCACCTGAACCTCTGTCGCACTGCGCCTTCTTCTGCTCTGCATACCCACGCACTTCTCCTTTTTCTGCTCTGCGTACCCACGCACTTGCACTGTTAATCACCTGCGTACTTCTGGTTAGGGCCGAATTGGCAGTCCACCAGTGTGCTACAGATCGTCAGATACTTAGATCTGATCATGCGCTCGAGAGATCACCCTTCATAGATTCGCTTTCGTCTTCACTTTTATATAGATCAAGCTTTTAAAACAATAACCCAATATTTCAAATCTTAGGATATTCAATTTGCAAAAGATGCTTAGCCAAGAGATCTCCTTTGCTTTATATAGGCAAGCTCTTCCTAAAATCATGGATCAATACCATAGATAACCAATACAAGGGGCCCAAAAACATGGGGCTCAATAATAATAATAATAATATAAAACAATACCACGGGCCAAAACCATAGAATCAAGAACGGCGGGCTAAATACCACGGGCCAAACATAGGAAACCCCACGTGAACGCGCTTCTCTGCCTTGAAGTAAGTGAACTGGGGGTACGCACCTTTTGAACGGGTGACCTGCGTGTGTGGCCGCGGTCCCTTCACGGTGTACCTGCGTGTACGCACCTTTTGAACTATTCTCCTGCGTACCTCTTAATTTTCAACATTTTGAGAGCCTGATCAGAGCATTGCCACTTGAGGGTGTTGCCATCAAGTACAACATCTGTATCATAGAGCCATACCAGAATCATAATGCCAACAATCTCCCCCTTTGGACTTGATAGCAACCTCAAAATCTTCAACGTCATTCTCCCCCTTTGACATCAAGGGCAAAGGGTTATGCTCCCCCTAAGAACATGCTCCTCCTGAATATAAACCAGATCTGCAAAGAAGAACCATAATCCACCAAACACCGTAAATGACCATGAAAGAGATAGAGACATATTGCAGCAATATTCAGACCAGCATCCATGATCTCCTTCTGTACATCCTCCATAATGCCAACAATGCATTATATGCTCCCCCTGAACCTGTGCCATTCGATCTTCAACCAATCCGCAATTGCGTACAACCAACCATTAGAAGAGATTCAACAAGATGATGCATCAACAACCCCCAGCTTTTGCCTGAGGTATTCAAAGGTCTCCCTAGGCAATGGTTTGGTGAGTATATCAGCAACCTGTTCCTTAGAAGGAACATACTCCAACTTGATCTTTTGTTCAAGCACTTGTTCCCGGAGAAACTGATACTTGATTGGTATGTGCTTGGTTTTTGAATGCATGACTGGGTTCTTTGAAATGCTGATTGCACTTGTATTATCACATAAGAGGGAGATGGGTGGTGTACAAGTGATTTGAGTCCTGCAAGGTCTGCATCATCCAAAGGAGTTGAGTGCAGTAAGATGCAGCAGCAACATATTCTGCTTCGGTTGTAGACAAGGCAATCGAACTCTATTTCTTGCTGAACCAAGATACTAATCTAGAACCCATAAAGAACGTACCACCACTTGTGCTCTTCCTGTCATCCACGCTTCCTGCCCAATCTGCATTTGTATAAGCATGAAGTGTGAGATCTGTATCTCTAGGATACCATAAGCCATAATTTTGAGTCCCTTGAAGATATTTAAAGATTCTCTTCACTGCCTGAAGATGAGTTTCCTTCGGATTTGCTTGAAATCTTCCAACTATTCCCACTGCATGCATGATGTCTGGTCGGGTACCTTTCAAATAAAGTAGACTTCCAATCATAGATCTGTAGGTTGGTTGATGCACTGCTGCTGAGTCATCATTTGTATAGAGGCTACATCCTGTGACCATGGGTGTACATACTGGTTTTGCATCTTCCATGCCATATTTCTTCAAAATCTGCTTGAGATACTTGGTTTGAGACAAAAAGATCCCTCCTTCTTTTTGTTGGATTTGCAAACCAAGAAAATATGTCAGTTCTCCCAGCAAGGACATTTCGAATTCTTTCTGCATCACCAAGGCAAAGCTTTGACTCATAGCTTCTTCATTGCTGCCAAAGATAATGTCATCTACATACACAACAAGTATTAGCAATTTGTCATTTTCAACTTTTATATAAAGATTGTTGTCTGCTGATCCTTTTGAAAAACCTTGTTGATGAAGATATTTGTCCAAACGATAGTACCAAGCCCTTGGAGCTTGTTTGATACCATAGAGAGCCTTTTTCAATCTGCATACAAGATTTGGATCATTTCCAAGAATGAAACCATCTGGCTGCTCATTGTAACTTCTTCTTCCAAGTCTCCATTCAGAAAGGCTGATTTCACGTCCATTTGAAATACTTTGAAGTTTTGAAAGCTTGAGAGAGCAAGGAACATTCGGATGGCCTCAAGTCTTGCAACAGGAGCAAAAGTTTCTTCAAAATCTATTCCTTCTTTTTGCGCATACCCTTTACAAACAAGTCTGGCCTTGTTTCTAATTACTTCTCCATTTTCATTCAATTTATTTTTGAAGACCCATTTTGTCCCTATAACATTCTTATCCTTTGGTCTAGGAACCAGCTCCCAAGTGTTGTTCTTTTCGATCTGCTCAAGTTCTTCATCCATTGCTTTCACCCAACATTCATCTTTGCATGCCTCTTTTACATTTTGTGGTTCAGTGGAAGAGAGTAATGCCAAATAGCTTGAAGCTTCTGCAACTGTTCTTCTTGTTTGTACACCTGCTTCTTTCTGCCCCAAAATCTGAGATTCTGGATGATTCTTCTGAACATATCTGGATGGAGTCTTCTCTTTTCTCCTTATCTGCTCCTTTGGTTCTTCTTGAGGTTCTTCTTCTTCATCATTCTGTCTTTGAGGGTAGTCTTCATCTTCTTTGATATCTTCATGATTTATTTGCCTAGGAATGTATCCCTTCTCATCAACCACTACATCAATGCTGTCAACAATTCTTCCAAGTCTTTTATTGTAGCACTTGTATGCTTTGCTGTGTGGAGAATAACCAAGAAGAATGCCTTCATCTGCTCTAGGTTCAAGTTTGCCAAGTTTCTCATCAGTATTCTTAATATAGCATTTGCTCCCAAAGATTTTGAAGTGCTTTACCGAAGGAGTCTCACCATACCAGAGCTCATGAGGAGTTTGAGTGTTGTTCACACGGACATTTGTTTTGTTGAGAATAACAACCGCAGCATATGCAGCTTCACCCCAGAAAGTTGCGGGAGTTCCAGACTCATCAAGCATAGCACGAGCCATTTGTTGGACTGTTCTGTTCATTCTTTCCACTACTCCATTTTGCTGAGGGGTTCTAGCTGTAGAGAATTCCCTTCTTATCCCATGTTCTTCACAGAAATCAAAAAATTCATTTGAGGTAAATTCCCCACCTCTGTCGGATCTGAGGCACTTAATTTTGTATCCTGATTCATTTTCAACCAAGGCTTTAAAGGATTTGAATTTTTCGAATGCTTCATCTTTGTGCTTCATAAGTCCTAACCAGACAAACCTGAAGAAATCGTCAATGAATAATATCAAGTATTCTTCCCCTCGAGGTGTCCTTTTCCTGAATGGTCCACATACATCTGTATGTACAAGCTCAAGAGGCATGCTAGCTGATCCTTCCTTCTCTGGAAAGTTAGTTCTGGTTTGCTTTCCAAACTGACATGATTTGCATATGGTGTTGTCTGGAATTTTGATATCTGGAAGGCCACGAACTGCCTGATATTTGCATGCTTTCCTTATCTGTGAAAAGCTTAGAAGCCCCAACCTCCGGTGCCATAACCAGTGTTCATCATCCTTGCTTAGATAGCATTGTTGTTGTCCTTCTTCAAATATGTATAGATTATTTGGAGTTCTTTTACCTTTGATCACCGTTTTACCTGTATCAAGATCACGAACAAAACATCCATTTGTTCTAAATATCACCTCGGTTCCTTGATCACACATCTGGCTGACACTTAGAAGATTATGTTTCAATCCATCAACATACAAAACATTTCCAGCTTTGACCTTTTCTTTTAACTGGGCAGTGCCTTTTCCTTTTATAGCTGCAGGAGTATCATTTCCAAAAGAAACTTTCTTTCCCTTTTCTAGAGCAGAATATGATTCAAGTTTTTCTTTATCACCTGTCATATGCTTCGAACATCCACTATCAATGTACCATAGATTTTCTTGTCCCTCTGCATAAAATGCTATTCCACATCTTTCTGTTTGTGGTTCCTTTATTCTCCATGTTTTGGTGCTTGAGGCTTGTTCCTTTGTCTGTTGAAACCTGCTCCTGCATTCAGAATCTTCATGACCAAAGTTATTGCAAATAGAACATTCAACTTCATTTTCAAGAACCGAAAAGTTGTTATAGGTCCTTCTTGTGATCCCGGTCATACTTCTTTGTTTTTGAGCTTCTCTAGTCATGATCGTTTTATATGCAACACATTGAGCTGCTTTGTGACCAAAGTTATGGCAAGAAAAGCATTGTCCATTGAAGAAACTTCTGCGGTTATCCAATCTTCCGGCCAAACGATTGTAATTTCTATTGTCATTCATTCTTGAAGCAAATTGAGAGGATTTTACCTGTGGCTGGTTGTAGCTTTTGTTCATCCTTAAGACGGATTGCCCCTGATTTGCCTGATAGTCTTTGTTTGTAATTGGTCCCTGTTTTACCTGGTGATCTCCATTGTGCTTTTGCTCATTCCTTCTTGCTGCATCAAGATAACTCTTTGAGGTGGATGCTTGAGAAGTTTCTCCATTATAGCCCAGACCTGTCTTGTTTAGAGGAGAACGTTGTACATTGATGATCTCATCCAGAGTTTCAGATCCTTTGACAAACTTAAGATTAATAGCCTTTGTTTTCTCAAACTCTTTTCTAAGACCAACAATTTCACCTTCTAACTTTTCAAGATATTTTTCTTTTTCATCAATTTGAAGTTGTAGAGTATCAATGATCCTATTCTTTTCTTCTATACATGTCTTGAGTCTAGAAATTTCTTCATAAAAGCTATCCACATCTATAGCATACATGTAATCATCATCTTCAAATGCCATTAAAAGTTTATAGTCATTACCTCGTTCATCTTCATCACTATTTGATAGACCATCACTATCTTCATGAGTGTAGTAGTTTTTCTTATTTGCAATCTGTTTCTTGTTCCATCTAGCAGGTTCCTTTCCTTTATCCTTATAAGGACATTTCGCAGCATAATGACCTACTCTTCCACCAGCAAAGCATTTAAAAGGTAACTTACCTCTGAACCTTCCAGTACCCCTTTGAAGATTTCTGACAAAATTTGATTCTTCTTCTTCTTCTTTTGGCACGTGACTTGCTTCATAATAGTCTCCTTTGCCTGAAGCCTTGAAAGTAGCTTCTCTTCTGTCTGATGGACCTCCCTTTCTCATTTCATAAGCAGTTAGAATTCCGTGTAGCTGAGACATAGTAAGAATTCGTAGATTTTCCTTTTCTTCTATTGCAGACACTTTAGATTCAAACTTGGGGGACAATGATCTTAGAACTTTTTCAACCACAATAGCCTCTTTTATTTCGTCACCCAATTTTTTCATGCAATTAACAATCTCATCTACCCGAAGAAAATAGTTAGCCACACTTTCATCATTACACATTCTGAGATTCTCATACTGAATCCTGAGGGTTTGAAGTTTAGCACGCTTTACCTGTTCATCTCCTTCATAGCTCAAGACAATCTTGTCCCATATTTCCTTTGCGGATTTATATTGCATAACCTTTACGAATTCTGTTTGAGATAAGCATCCTAGCAGAGTATTGACTGCTTTAGCATTTGTTTCATATTTCTTCTTCTCGGCCGAATCTGTAGGAGTAGCTGAAGGAAAAGTGTAGCCTGTATCTATGATATCCCAAATTTCTGTACCAAGAGATTGAAGATAGGAAGTAACTCTTACCTTCCAATAATTGAAGTTTGTCCCATCAAAGATTGGTGGCCTGATTGATGCTTCCCTCCCGTAGTTGCTCATGATGAATGATTTTCCTCCAAGCGATCAAGCTTCTCTGAAGGACCTGCTCTGATACCAATTGTTGGAAATAACACTGAGAGGGGGGGTGAATCAGTATTATCAAGTTCTTTTAATAAATCTTCCTTAGTTATACTTTGAATTATTTTTGCATGTCAGTACCATAAAATAATGAGCATGAACAAAGAAAACAGATAGTCACACCAAAGAACACCAGATGTAAGGTGGAAACCCAATGTGGGTGAAAACCACCTGCTGCAATATGTCTCTATCTTCTTTCAAATTAGAAACTCCTTTTACAATGGTTTTGTACTGGTGCAGTCCTTTACCAGTACGCAGGCTGCAACCTGCAGAGAGCTACAACTCTCTCTCGTTTTCCAGTCTCTCCTGGAAGGGAGCTACAACCCCCTACTTCTTTTCTTTCAAGGACCACTTTTCATAAATTTTCAAACTGGATCCATAAACATCAAGAGATCATCAAGTACAAGTAAATCACCCAGTCAATTGCAATAACCAGATCAACAATAATAGTAGACTAAACCCAGAACACCTTATCAACAGAGAAAAGTCAGCCAACAAAAGATCTTAAGACAGATACGCAGTTTTTCTTTCTCTGGCCTGCGAGCGTACACACTTCACCTTCTGCTCCCCTGCGTATACCCGCAGAGACCCTTCTGCCGCACCGCGTACCCACGCACTGTTTCTTCAATCACGCTGCGTACTGTTACTGTAGGCACGCACCCAGAGATACTATCGCGCCACGTACTGCTACTGCAGCCACGCACCCACAGATGCTATCACGCCGCGTACCCACACACCTGCGGCTTCTGAAGCGCCGTGTACTTTCCCTGTGCCTACGCACCTGAACCTCTGTCGTGCTACGTACCCACGCACTGCGCCTTCTTCTGCTCTACGTACCCATGCACTTCTCCTTTTTCTGCTCTGCGTACCCACGCACTTGCACTGTTAATCACCTGCGTACTTCTGGTTAGGGCCGAATTGGCAGTCCACCAGTGTGCTACAGATCGTCAGATACTCAGATCTGATCATGCGCTCGAGAGATCACCCTTCATAGATTCGCTTTCGTCTTCACTTTTATATAGATCAAGCTTTTAAAACAATAACCCAATATTTCAGATCTTAGGATATTCAATTTGCAAAAGATGCTTAGCCAAGAGATCTCCTTTGCTTTATATAGGCAAGCTCTTCCTAAAATCATGGATCAATACCATAGATAACCAATACAAGGGGCCCAAAAACATGGGGCTCAATAATAATAATAATATAAAACAATACCACGGGCCAAAACCATAGAATCAAGAACGGCGGGCTAAATACCACGGGCCAAACATAGGAAACCCCACGTGAACGCGCTTCTCTGCCTTGAAGTAAGTGAACTGGGGGTACGCACCTTCTGAACGGGTGACCTGCGTGTGTGGCCGCAGTCCCTTCACGGTGTACCTGCGTGTACGCACCTTTTGAACTATTCTCCTGCGTACCTCTTAATTTTCAACATTTTGAGAGCCTGATCAGAGCATTGCCACTTGAGGGTGTTGCCATCAAGTACAACATCTGTATCATAGAGCCATACCAGAATCATAATGCCAACAGTATCATCTACTAGTTGACCTGATATTTACTACCAACATCTGTTTGGTCTAGTTTACTGTGGAAAAACTTAGGTGTTATGCATCTAACTTGGATGAAAGTGCATTATCTACATGTGTTTAAAATGTTGCGGACCACCTTTTGATGTCTCCTAGTTTTTCATTCCAAGATTGTATTATGGGCCCATTGTTTGAACAGGTTGATAACCATTACCACCACACAGATGATGAGCATTTAGCAGGACTGGATTGGGATTTCACATTTGATGAGGATTCTGACTATAGTAACCTTGATCTAATTGACGAATTAGGTCCCTATTCTATCTCAAGAAAGTTGCATGGGGATATTTATGGAAAAATAGCCAATCCATGCAAATATTTTCAAAAAGGAGCCGTTGATAGATCCCAATATGACATGTCAAGGATGTACTTCATGTGCTCTAGGTGTGACATTGAGAATCCACCATTAATGTCATTACAAATGAGAAGTGCCAATATAGATGCAATTGCTCATACGATAAACCAAGTGGAAGATTTTCAAAATAATCTCCAATGCTTTCCATATTCTACTAAGATTGATTATGAGCTTGATCAATGAAATGGTTCAAATAAATCTAAACTATATGGCCTCAAAGGTGGAGAAATAAGAAAACAATCACAGATGGAAAAAGTTATGGTGGATATGTTCCATTAACCATAAATGAATTGTTGGCATGGTGAGGTGAGTAATTTGAGGCAGATGCCCACAAGAAATGATTTAGAAAGGTCAACTTTAGCACGAGGGAAACGTCTCTCTGATAAATCCAAAAATACAATTAGTGGAAAGGGACCAAGTTTAGCATATCCATGGCATAGATTGAGAGGATCAACAAAGTTTCTATGTCATCCAGTCAGAAAGGAATATTTCTCAGCAAAAGGGAGGAATTCTACTTCTGAAAACATATTGGATGTTTCCTCATTTTGTCTAGGTCCAAGTCCAACACACAAAACAGTAAGTCCATATACTTTTGATAACTATCACTATCGAAGTGGGAGTGAATCAAGAATAGAATGCAAGAAAAAATGGCAGAACATTCTTAGGTACCCAAAATAGTCTCCAACTACAAACAAAGGACCGAAAACCTCAACATCTTCTTCGCTACAATCATCCTCTCCTCCTAACAAGAGGGCAAAAAATAAATTGACATTTGTAAAAGGAGGAATTAATAAGCAAAGTCGATTGGTTTGGAGCGATATGAATGCTGAAAACGTAAAGAGAAGAAGAATTGATAAGAAATTTGGGATCTAATCTGCAAGATTTATGTGAATTTTCAAGGACTGCAGAAATATTTGGTCTATTACCGTGTGTGGGCACCTCAGATCGTTGCAATGAAATGCTTCAAAGTTGAGAAATTGCATCACTGCATTATATTCCTTCCCATTTTCATCATAGAAATGACAAGAATGATTTCATATTGTGTGATCCACAAAACTCCAAATCCATATACAAATATCATTACGAAGACTCCCGAAGGAAAGGATGTTGCTGCAAGAGGTCGAATTATCCTTGCATCCATTAAGAAGGATTCAAATAATTTTGATAATTGGGTAAATGAGTCAGCATTATTATGTTGATAAAAAAAAACGCAGGGGTCCTCAGGCATCGAATTTTAAATGCATTTTCTGAGCAAACAGAGAAAAATTTCAAAAACCCATGATCTGGGTTTTGTGAAGAAAGGCCCCAATTGACTTCAATGCAATAAATTTATAGAAATTCAGAGCGGTTTCACATATTTTTGGAGTTCCTTCAAACACTATTTTTCATTAAAAAAAACGCCCTGCACACTATGGGTGACTCACTGGAATACTATTTGTATATTGATAGTTTGTCTTTTCGATTTTGTGCAAAGGTAAAACGTAGTAAAATGGGCATTTTATTCAGTAAGAAAAGACATTAGGTTTCTTGAGCTCGAATTGTAGGCATTGATCCCTGGTAGGAGAAAACAAGAGACAACTTCACTTGAGAATAACATGGGTTCATGTATAAAAATCCTGACCAATGAAAAGGAGGAAGTAGAGTATGTTTAAAATATTTCTACAATCATGGATGCTTAGGAAGCTAATGCTTTTAGGGGATTCAATGATAAATTTACATCTACTATCAAACAGAAAGAAATTGGAAGGCGAGCATGGCTGGCGATACTAGGAGCAACATAGAAAATGTTACAGATGTTGTTAATGATGACGATGTTCCCAAGGTTGATTTGATGGCCATACAGGATGAGGCTTTGTTATTTTCCATCGATGCTTCACAACACAAAGCTCCAGATCCAACAGAAACCTGGTGTCACAAACTACATGAAGTTTATGCCAGAGGCAGCCCTCGTAGGGTGGTTTGGCCTGAACGACTTGTTTGCAGATCGACGGTCACAATTTATTATAGCAACACTCTCATCATCTCCAAAAACCACAAAAGGTGCCTCCTTAAGCAGTTTATAATTTGAATTGGTGTTGACACAAAATATAGTTGGGACCCATGCGCTGTGAATCAACTTGTATTACATTAATATGTGATAACTCTCACCCATAATTGAAAGCTCCGCTCAATGCATTTGTACGTAGAATTTCAAAGGACGTGGGATTTGGTTTTTAAGTTTTTATTTTATATATCTATCTATATATATTTATTTATTTATTTTATATATAATGTTAATATTAAAACTACCCTTTGTAATTTGAATTATTTTAAACAACAATTATAAAAGAGACAAACAGTTACTCACACTGTCTCGAAAATCAGTTAGTATAGTAAAGTTAGAAGACAGAAATAAGAGCTTGAAAATTAGATTGGTTGGGGATTTTGAAAGGTGCAGTGTGACTCATGACTAGCAATGTAAACAAAATTATCTCTGAAGTCTGAATTTGATATTGTAGTTTGATTCTAACATTGGGAATCTGTAGTGATTTTTTTCTCTCGTGTTTCAACTTTCAAATTTATGTATTTTCTTCTCTTGGATAGTGTAAGATGCAGTGGGTGCTTTGGTTTAGCTTTTAATAAATTTATTTAATTGTACTCATTACAATTAATGTCAAAGCCCTTAATGAAGTGCTCCACATCGAGGAATTCCATTCACATTTTCTTAGTCTCATATTATTCTTTTTGTAGTAGTTTAAATTCAAATTCTTAAGCGCCTAATTTGAGCTCTGCCTTTTATTCTTCTTCAATCCACTCCTCTAATCCAACACTCTGCAATTCTCATAGCTTCTTTAGCCATTCTGCTTTGGAAGGCTAGGGTTTCAGAACTAGAAACTTTTCTTGCAAGCCCTCATGGTGTGTCCTTCCTTCCATTGATTTTAATTGTTTTTAATCAATCTCAAGATGTCTTGGGCACTAGTTCCCCACATCCAGGAACTATCTCCTGAGAATGACAACATCTTTTGGCGTCGTTTCCAGGGAGCGGAGACACTAAGTTATTTTTCCCTGGGTATTAAGATATATTTCTTGATGGTGAACAAAATTTAGATATAAAATTGGTTGTTTATTATTCATCTGGTGACTCCACTAATGAAGGCTTCATTGAATTAAAATTTTGCTAACAAGAAAATGAGGAAGCAACATGAAAAGTTCAAGTATCAGACTTTCAGGTTTTTTAAGGAAATTTTATTTTTTATTATCAACTCTATGATATACTTTCCCCTTCACATTAAAAATATTATTTCCTACTTTATATTCTCAAAAGATTGTAAATCCCAAAAAGCACATTCTTTATTGGAAAAAGAAGACCTTTCTTCTTCTTGTATTATTGATCTTGACACAACTTTATCTCCTAAATATGAGAGGAGAGATGATTGTTGCATTACAATTCCTAAAGATAATTAGTCATAGTATGGGCATAAAGGTGATGATTCATCATCTTTGGGAGATATAACTCTGCCTCATAAACAATCCACTACTTTTCAGCTTGGAGCCAAGGCGATCTTTAAACCCTTGGTGCTGCCTACAATTCTTCATCAATATCCTTCAAAAAGCTTCAAATTTCTGCCAAGTTTCTCTGGAGAGAATGATGATGTTACAGCTGAACAACATGTCTTAGAATTTGAGTACTTTCTGGACAAATTTCAAATTATTTATGAAGATGTGGTTTTGAGGTTGTTTTGTCATACATTAAAGCGGGAAGCTCAGCAATGGTTCCAGTATTTGGAGGCAAGTTCAATTAGTTCATGGTAGGGTTTTCAGGATATCTTTCTTAGATGTTGGGGTGAGCAGAAGTCATATGAAAAACACCTTTTGGAATTATATACTATCCAGAGGTAGAGCAGTGAATCGATCACTGAGTTTAATAGGAGGTTTCAAAAAAATTATTTTAGCATGCCAAAAGAAATTCAACCTCCTAAAGTTGTTGCCATGGTGTATTATTTAGCAGCTCATCCTCTTGACTTGGCATTTTTTCTTAGGGAAAGGAAGCCTTGCACTATGGAGCAAATGTTTCTCTATGCACAAGAAATTGAGGATAATCTATGGGCCTGTGGGAATCTTTCCTATCAAAATATTTATGAAAATATGGGAATAAATCAGCAAAAGAAAGAGTCAAAAGGACAATCATTTGATCTAAACTTTTCTTCCTCAAATTTTATAGGTTGTAAGTCAAATTATTATGAGTTAAACAATTTGCCTCAACAAAATAATTTTACGTCTGTAGCAAATTATTTCCCATTTCCTGAATTAATGAATGGATCTGACATGGTGTTTCTTTAAGGAAATGATGTGAAAATTGAAAGTGAATACTCACATTATACATAACACTTTGCTCTTAGTAATGAAAATTTCTTGGTTTCTAGCAAAAAATTGTCACAACAACAATTTGTTGAAAAAAAGCATATGATATATTCTCCAAATTTTTATGCACCTATGGAAGAATGTAAGAGACCGGAAAAAGTGTTGTGCGGGGATATTTTTGAAGAAAAGGTATTTTTGTTTGATTATTCAAATGAACTGGTTATTATACAACCCAAGCAGAATGTTAAAATTGTTGATTTACAAAATATTTTTTCTTATCAATTTTATGATCGTGTAGCTAATTATATGACAAGCTTCCTTGATCAGCAATAAACATTGTTTTTCGGGTATGTATCAAATTTTTTGTCTAAGCATTTCATGTGGTGTATACCTATTCATATTTTCAGCCTTCGTAGGCATGGAGGCATTAGGTCTAGCACTCAAATGTTGGCTTGGTACCATTGGAAGGTTGACATCACCTGAAAAGTTCAGTCTTGTACATAAGTAGAGACCTGAACATAAATAAGCTCAACCAGTGAGCATTTTATTTTGAAGCTGCAATATTTCTAGTTTAGCATTTTCAGTTCAAGAATAAATATCCTAGAAGACAGAGGTTTCATGGAGTTTTAAATTTTCAGAGATTTTGGATTGGGATCAACTTTCGTTTTGGTCTAACTCCATGCCTAGCTAAGGCCACTGATCTACAAGTTCTCAACACTTTTCTATCAAAGCACTATCCCCAACTGGAGCCAGATGTTGTAGCTTATTTTTGCCTCTTGGATTTGGACCATGAACAATAAGAGTTGATATTAAAGGGAATAGTGCATTGCCTTTAGTACTGAAGGCTTCAACAAGTTGGTGGATTTAAAATATGAAGAGGAAACAATGTGCTAGTTGATTTATGTTTTACAAGAGTGTGATCAGAACCATGATCAAATAGAACACCAGTTAACTCAGGCACATACCACTGATTTGGAAATAGAAGAAAAGGTTCCTAAATGAAACATTATAGACGCCATGGGGTCACTTGCATTATGCCCAATAAGGTTTGCAATAGGAGAATCAGGTTTTGGTCATGGGAATGGACAACACAAGACAAAATCTCCTTCTATCAATATTATTGCCAATGTCAAAAAAATTGATGAAGAAATGATTCCTTTTCGCCGAAGTTCTTACCAAAATATTATTTCTTTGGAAAACAAGGGGCATCAGGTTATAGAAAGGGAGTATCATCTGCCAATTGACCTAATATTTAGTGCCAACATCTATTTGGTTCGGTTTACTATGGAAAAACTTAGGTGCTATGCATCTAACTTGGAAGAAAATGCATTATCTATATGTGTTGAAAATATTGCGAACCACCTTTTGATGTCTCTTAGTTTTTCATTCCAAGATTGTATTTTGGGCCCATTGCATGATCAGGTTGATAACCATTACTACCACACAAATGATGAGCATTTGGTAGGACTAGATTGGGATTTCACATTGGATGAGGATTCCGGCTACAGTGACCTTGATCTAATTGACGAATTAGGTCCTTCTTCTATGTCAAGAAAGTTGCACGCGGATATTTATGGAAAAATAGTCAATCTGTGTAAATATTTTCAAAATGGAGCTGCAGATAGATCCAAATATGACATGTCAAGGATGGACTTCATGTTTTCTAGATGTGACATTGAAAATCCACCATTAATGTAATTACAAATGAGAAGTGCCAATATAGATGCAAGTGCTCATACAATATACCAAGTAGTATATTTTCAAACTAATCCCCAATGCTTTCCATCTTTTTCCAAGATTGATTATGAACTTTATCAATGGAATGGTTCAAATAAATCTAAACTATATAGCCTCAAAGCTGGAGAAATAAGAAAACAATCATAGATGGAAAATGCTATGGTGGATATGGTCCATTCACCATAAATTAATTGTTGGCATGGTGAGGTGAGAAGTTCAAGGTAGAATCCCATAAGAAATGCTTTACATAGGTCAGATTTAGCACGAGGGCAAAGTCTCTCTGATAAATCCAAAAATGTAGTTAGTGCAAAGGGACCCAGTTTAGCATATCCAAGGCATAGATTGAGAGGGTCAATAGAGTTTCTATGTCATCTAGTAAGAAAGGAATATTTCTTAGCAAAAGGGAGGAATTATGCTTCTGAAAACATATTGGATGTTTCCTCAATTTGTTTGGGTCCAACTCTAGAACAAAAAACAGTAAGTCCATCTACTTTTGATAACTACCACTATCGTAGTGGGAATGAATCAAGAATAGAATGTAAGAAAAAATGGCAGAACATTCTTAGGTACCTAAAACAGTCTCCAACTACAAAAAAAGGATCAAAAACCTCAGCATATTCTTCACTACAAGCGTCATCTCCTCACAAGAGGGAAAAACAGACATTGACATTTGTAAAAGGAGGAACTAATAAGAAAAGTCGATTGGTTTGGAGCGATATGAATGTTGAAAACGTAATGAGAAGAAGAATTGATAAGAAATTTGGGATCCAATCTGCAAGATTTATGTGAATTTTCAAGGACTAAAGAAAGCTTTGGTCTATTACCATGTGTGTGCACCTCAAATCTTTACAATGAACTGCTTCAAAGTTGAGAAATTGTATCACTGAATTATATTCCTTCCCATTTTCTTCATAGAAATGACAAGAATGATTTCATATTATGCGGTCCACAAAACCCCAAATCCAGATACAACTATCATTATGAAGACTTCTGAAGGAAAGGATGTTGCTGCAAGAGGTCGAATTATCCTTGCATCCATTAAGCAGGATTCAGATAATTCTGATAACTGGGTAAATGAGGCAACATTATTATGTTGATAAAAAAAAACGTAGGGGTCCTTAGGTGTCGAATTCTAAATGAATTTTCTGAGCAAACTGAGTAAACTTTCAAAAATCCGTGATCTGGGGTTTGTGTAGAAAGGACCCATTTGACTTCAATGCGGGAAATTTCTAGAAATTCAGAGTGGTTTTACATATTTTCTAAGTTCCTTTAAACACCAGTTTTCATAAAACAATGCCCTGCACATTATGGGCGACCCACTGGAGTTCGATTTGTATAATAATATTTTTCCTTTTCGATTTTGTGCAAAGGTAAAAGGTAGGAAAATGGGCATTTGATTCAGTAAGAAAATACATTGGTTTTCTTGAGCTCGAACTGCAGACATTGAACCCTGGTAGGAGAAAACAAGAGATAACTTCACCTGAGGATAACATGGGTTCATGCATAAAAATCCTAACCAATGAAAAGGAGGAAGTAGAGTATGTTTAAAATATCTCTGCAATCGTGGATGCTGAGGAAGCTGATGTTTTCAGGGGATTCAATGATAAATTTACATCTACTATCAAGGGAATTCAACATACAGAAAGAAATTGGAAGGCAAGCATGGCTAGCAATACCAGGAGCAACATATAAAATGTTACAGAGGTCGTTAATGATGAAAATGTTCCCAAGGTTGATTTGATGGCCATATAGGATGAGACTTTGTTATTTTCCATCGATGGTTCACATCACAAAGCTCCATATCTAACAGAAACTTGGTGGCACAAACTACATGAAGTTTATGCCAGAGACAACCCCGTAGGGTGGTTTGGACTGAACCACTTGTTTGCATATCGACGGTCACGATTTATTACAGCAACACTCTCCTCATCTCCAAAAACCACCAAAGGTGCCTTCATAAGCAGTTTGTAATTTGAATTGGTGCTGACACAAAATATAGCTGGGACCAGCCCGCTGTTAATCAATTTGTATTACAATAATATGTGATAACTCTCACCGAGAATTAAAAGCTCGACTCAATGCATTTGTACGTAGAATTTCAAAGGACGTGGGATTTTGTTTTAAAGTTTTTATTTTATATATATAATGTTAATATTAAAACTTTCGTCCTGAAAAAAATGTTAATATTAAAACTACGCTTTGTAATTTGAAATATTTCAAACAACAATTATAAAAAGATACCAACAGTTACTCAAACTGTCTCAAAAATCAACTAGTACAGTTAGGTTAGAAGATAGAAATAAAAGCCCGAAAATTAGATTGGTTGTGGGTTTGGAAGGATACAATGGGTCATGACTGGCAATGTAAACAAAATTCTCTCTAAAGTCTAAGCATGATATTGCACTTTGATTTCAGAATTGGGAAGTTGCAATGTTTGGTTTTTCTCTTGTGTTTCATCTTTCAAATTTATGTATTTTCTTCTCTTGGACAGTGTAATATGCAGTTGGTGCTTTGGTTTAGCTTTTAATGAATTTACTTAATTGTACTCATTAAAATTAATCTTGAATCCCTTAATGAAGCACTCTACATCCAGGAATTCCATTCACATTTTCTTAGTCTCATATTATTCTTTCTGCAGTGGTTTAAATTTAGATTCTTAAGTGCCTAATTTTAAGCTCTAACTTCTATTCTTCCTTAGTCCACTCCTCCAATCCAGCACTCTGCAATTACCATAGCTTCTCTGACCATTCTACTTTGGAAGGCTAGGGTTTCATAAATAGAAGATTTGCTTGCAATCCCTCATCGCCCATCCTTCTTCCATTGATTTTAATTGTTTTTAATCAATTTCAATGTCTCGGGAATTGGTTCCCCACAACTAGGAACTATCTCCTGAGTATTACAACATAACACACTCTAAAAAACCAAAGGATTCAAACCATGCAAACAAGCTTTTCACAACGAAATCACTAGTTGGTAATGAAATCCAACGTTGGATAAATCAAAGTGAAAAGTGGTTGTAGATAGAGCGAGTGGAACCAGTTTCACTGACCACTTGCTTAATGAAACAATCTGGTGCAAGTAACTTCACTTATGCCATCTCGAGTAAATATTACCCTCCAAAAATTCCAAGTGAGTCTAGTTAACGCCTGTTCCAGATACATCAAGACCTTCCCTCTGTCGTCACCTCAGGTTATAGCCCTAGGATTATGTGTTATAAGGTTACCAACTACAACAATTCTACCTGGGGGAATAATCGCAGATCGAATGTACATGAAGTAACAAAGGTCATCCCCTTGAAAGCTCCTCAACGTGTTTAGTTGGAGTTTTACTTTCAAGTGACCCAAAGTACCTTTCGGCCCCATTGTAATACATGTAAATCACTATACCATAGCTAATGAATTGGGTATGATCACTTCACCAAGTCTGATATGATATCGTGCTTGACTCCTTTGTTAGGGGAGCTTCTTAGAGAAAAATTGAAATAATTGGATTTATCTCCCTATCGCACGATTCCAGTGTTTTTTGCAACGTTGGAAAGTTTACTCACTCTCCTATTCCAAAGCCCTACAAACTGATCTATTGTAGGTTTAAAAGAGCCCTAAGAATAATAGCTTTCTAGATTGATTTTAATTAGCATTGATTTTAATAGTTATTGTTATGCAAAGGTAATGGATGTGAAACTTGATGAAATTATGACTTGACACAATCCTAATGAAATTGAAAGGAATGATATGATCTTCTTGTTTCAATGAAAATCTATCTAAAGTAAGGAAAGAGTATTTCACTTTTTCAACTGAAATATAAACAAAAACTCGAAACCCCACTATAACCCGTTTCCTAAAATGCAAATATCCATTTTCAAATTACCTGAATATTGTAAAAAAATTCAAAATTTAACTTTTCTCAATAACACAAGAAAACAAGAAATCTATCTTTTCATACAATAACTCAAAAATTCAAAAAATGCAACAAGAAACCGATAATAACTAAAAATAATTTTTCTTTAATTGAATGTTATGAATTCACTTGCAGCAAAAGTACGGTTCTTGAACACTTCAACATTAGAAAGAAAAATGATTTTCCATTTCGAAACTAGTACAAGAAGTATTTTCACAAACAATACATAATCTTGCAAATCATTGATTTTGACACACAAATCAAACTTTCACAAAAGAGAAAACTTGACTCACAACTTGATGTAATGGATAGAAGAAAGATAGGAAGTCAAGCAGACAAGACTAACATGCCTCTCTTTTGATAAATCAACGATTCATCGGATTATACCTTACCCTAATTTGCAAAAAGAAGTTAATAACAAGCAAAACTCTTCATAACACTGTGCCACACTGACAATCACTCATAAGAGGTTTAAACAAGTGTAAAACAACAGGAAAAAACCAAAAGTTTGGATTTGAAGAGGATAAAACTGAGTTTTTCAAAAGTTCCAAGAATGTGCACAGGCTCTGGAATAAACCAGTGTGAATACGCTTTGTTTCTAAAATGAAAATGCGCACTGTGCCTAAAGTAAAAGTGCACATAGTGGGGAAATTCAGAAAAAATAAATCAAATCCAGTCCAAAATCCAAATTTCTAAAATTTCCAGATGTTGAAGTTTCTAAGTTTACTTATTTTAGAAACCCTTCATACACTTGTTCTGATTTATTCCTACCTACTTGTTATTTTTCTTTAACAAGTTATTCACAAAGTAAATATTGAAAATAAACACCAGTGCATGCTCAACATATTACAGATCAACAACTAAAAGAAACAAGAACAAACACACCACATGACACCATTATTTTTGGACCAATATCCCTGGAAAAACCCAATGCGGGAAAACCGGTGCAGCTATCTGAGGGTTTTCTTATTAAGCAATATCAAAGTACAATCTGGGTGCCAAAACTGGCCTACCCAACAGAGAATTTCCTTAGCAGCTCTACCTCATATTTTCAGAGAAATCTCTTGGCTGAAACCCCGAAAAATCCTTCCGGCAGCTCCTCAGCACAAAACTGCTCTGCAACTCCAGCGTCTGCCCAATCTGGACTGTGTTAGCCCCTCTCTGTCTCACGTTGGTCCTGCGTCAACCTTTCTTAGCTTGCATCATCCCCAGGAGGCCCTGCGTCAGCTTTCTGGGCCTCTGCTTCAGACACGCTGGCCTCTCTGGTGCTCTGTGCAGCACTTGGCTATCTCTATGTGGCCCTGCATAAGCCCTTGTTGGCTCTGCGTCACTCTCCTTGGCTGTTGCGCTACTCTCCTCACACAATCTCTACCTTCTCTGTTTCTCTGTACTCAATGCGCCTTAGCTGCTCTCCCAATCACTGATTCTATCTCTCTTAGCAACCCCGCTCTAGAGAATAGAATGACTGATCACTCTAGTGTCTTCTCCAAGTGACCCTCAAGCCTCCTCTTATACTTTTCCTGTTGACATCTCAACGGCTGAGATTAAGTCCCTAATCAATGGCTAAGATTAGATCTGGCTTGATCCATGTATTTTGGACCACTCTAACACAAATTCATATTAATACACATTAATATTTTATTTTCCCTAAGTTTAGACTTAGGGACTCCATTAAAAATATTAATTATTTTAATATCTCCTAATCTGTTTAAAATCTGCCCAAACCCTTTCTGGGTATTGGAGATCTCATGTGCCCCAACCTCTACACCAAATTCTGTGGCTATAGCACATCCGATGCTACCCCAAATGAACACCAGACACTCATGTAAGGCTTGTGCAGCAGGTTGAAAAGTTCAAACAAGGAAAACAAATGGAGATTGAAACGAGTTCCCCAATGGAGTCGCCAATTTGTTATGTGGACTAATCCCTCTTGTGGACAAGACCGACCTCCCTAGACTTCAAAGAAACCTAGTAACAAACAAACAAGAATTGCTACCTTTATCTAGACTCTGATTGACTGAAAGAAAATGGAATGATATGTCTCTCTTATCGATTTAACGAAATGATTGATGAAATCCCTCAAAACTTTCGACCATCCACTCCTTAATGCTCCAGATGTCCTGTTGTTGCTACCAATAACTTCTCGATAATATCCTAAAAGAGATCTGCATAGACAAAGACAAACAAGAGATCAAAGCATTCAACATATAATCAAATATATAAATGACTAATTAACCAATTATATATCATAAACTAATCAATATGCAATCAAAACCCATGTAGGTGATCAAGGAATACTACAAATTAAATTAATAAAGATGTAACTGAGAAAGAAAAATGGATTTTATATTCATAAAAATTGAGAAAATCCTTACAACCATATAGCATTGATGTTGCAAGTACCTTCCACAATCTCCAACCCTCTCCCTTACAAGGAAATCCTTCCAACCTAATCTCAACAGCATAAACCTACTTCCAACAATCCTCAGACCTTTAGTAGCTTTATAGGCCAAGAATGGGAATTTTTGGATCCATTCTCTAAGGGATGAGATCCACTATTAGTGGGATAGAGGTTCCACAAAGGAAGGGGAGTTACTCCATGATGGGAGGGATCAGTACTGAATAGGCACCCATTCGAAGCTTGTTGGTTGGGATAGATGGTACCAATAATGCTTCTAGACTTTATTTTTTATTTTTACGTACTTTAAGTCATGTTTGCAAGTCAGATTGTAAGAAAATATGTACTTATGCGTGGCTATTAATGGTCTTCTCTGTGTATGTGAAAAAATTAACTAGGGAACTATACAGGTAGCAAAAAACAAGGTTCTGTACCATGGGATCAAGGAATTCCACTTTCTTTGGGATGATTTAGATTCAAACTTTGAAGGGTGATACTCTGGGACACATTTGTGGATAGTGAGAGATCCAAACCGATGGTCATTTGCCTAATGCGACAAAATCACATGTAACAATCTTGGCCTTCATATTCTATGTATAGTCATGCAACTCAAAGAACTTCTTCATCCTGAGTAAACATGGCTCTACATCTTCCGGCTTCTTCAGCTCTCCATCAAAATTTAGGTGGCTTGGATTTCTTGACCTCATCCTGCAAATATCCCCTGTCACTCCTCCTGTAAGGATAATAGTGATGGTGACCATGATGCCTATTTGAAGTAGAACTAGAGTAAATACCATGTCCAATGTCTTGCCTATTAGGTGTATCCAAAAATATTCCATCTATGACCGTGTCATCTCTATCTAACCTATGCCCACCATGATACCTACTGCCATATGCCCCATTAGTTTTGTCCTCCTGTCCATAACTGATCCATGATTTTCCATGTTTTTGCAAGTCTGAAAAGATTTGAAGGATCACTGCCTTGACCTCTGCTTGTTTCTCTTATGCCCTAGAAAGTCTCTCTTGTGACTGAATGATCCTATCATTATCTACTCCACAAATTATTATCTCTTCCTTCAAACTTCTCAAGGTTTCTACCATGTATGAAGAGTGTCCATCACCATGCTACTCACTTGATCTATAGGGAAAGTCTCATGAACTATAATCCACCATTTTGCTAGTCATATTTGATCTTCTTCTTCCTGCAACCATACAATGTCAGATAAACCAAATACAAACATATCCAACATACCTTAGTGAAGTTCAAGGGAGGTTATCTCGTCTGCAAAATCAATCTAGATTAGCATGATACATGTATAGTCATAATCATAAAAAAAATCCAACCTCATGCATGACAATACCAACTGCATACCATGACCTTATGCATTACAACCATAACCATGACAATTCATGCATAAAAAAAATAGATACATTGGCATGCAAGCAGAACACACACATTATGCCCATTTAGTCCAAGTATTGAACCATGTTTTGATACCAATCTGTAACCACTACTCCCACATTTACCCACTTTCACCAGCCTGTCAGGGTAAACATGAGCTAAGGGCTACTATAATATGACTCAACCTCCTAGATCACCTTAAGGAAATGGAGTTGACAAACCAAGACTTTATTGACTTCCCTTAGGTGCTACAGGACCCCTAAGAGCTAAAGCACCCTTCCAGGTACCAAAACCATGAGTTAACTTGTTTTTTTCATTGATTTGGACTTAGGGATGTTGGAATAACACTACCTGAATTCAACTATAACCCTTTAGTCACAGGCATAAGCTTGCAAAGGAGCGACTACAATATTTATTTACCTAGTTCTGTGCCAGTGGTTGCAAGATCTAAGCCATATTTTCAAGGCTAGTCTCCAAACCATTGCCAAGAACTTGATGAAACTTTCTGGAGTAGTGTATGACACACAGAAAAATATTCTAACACAAAACTTAATCAAGTAATTAACCTAAGCTGGTCTAATCATGACAAACAATTCGTCAAACACATCATGAACATGTAATTTAAAGGTCATAATTACATATCTGAACTAGGGATCTCATACTTATCTGATAATCATCAAAATGATTCGATGCCCTCTCATAATAGTGGCAATATCATCTATTATATCATGCATTCATTAACCATTCATTTACTAATCAAAACATGATGAAAGCCATAACTAAAGTCTATCATAAAACCATGCTTATAACCAACATATAACCATAATAGTAACAATGATATAAAAACCATTAAATCCAAATAATAACAATTACATTTACTCATAAAATACAAGAGGAGAAGAGCTCTTATTAACATGTGAAAAAACCAACCAAGTCAGGGACTTCCATGTAATACCCGACCATAGATTGGGTTGAACCAAGTCATTCTTTCATCCAATTGCCCCCATGCCATACTCCAAGCATGAATGTGGGACTCACAACAAAACCAATCAGGGCTTCCTTAGGCTTTATTGCATATCCCGACATTACCGATCAAGGGATTTCTAGGCCCAAACCCTCATCTATACAACCAGGATTTACTGTATATCTTGTTATTATCGGTCAAAGGATTCCAAGGCCAAACAATCAACATACACTACATGCATGTACCATGCATGCCAAAACTAGCAAGGAAACCATGCATGCTACTTAATACCTGCAAAGTAATCCCATTGTAGTTGCTTGATCCTTTCTTCCCTTGCTTTTTTTCCTTCCTTCCTCTAATGCTAGAATGCTCCAAGAATGATCTAAGTGTGCAAGAGTATGAGAGAAAGAGAATAGAGAGAGAAATCTAACCTAAAACTAACAAAAGTTTGAACCAAAAAAAGTTGTGAATTGATACTGAGAAGCCTTTTTATCATTGAGGCCTCTATTTTCTTCAATTTCCACTATTTTCCTTCATTTTCCTCCTCACATGCAATATGTGGCCTTTCACCTTCATTTTCTCCTATTTTCCATTATTTTCATAAATAAAATTCCAATTAATGCCTCGTGCCTTTTCAAATCCTTTTCCAATGCCTTTGCCAATTTCCTTAGCCATAATAAACCAAATGAACACCCACTGGGATTTTTTTCCCAACATTTAGCTTGAAATAAATGTCCCATGACTTTGGTCTTATTTTTCCTTTATTATCTATATTACATGAAATTTTACTCGAGGTTGTTATAGATGTGATTAGAACTGATGATGAAGAGTTGGCATAGGTTCAGGGGGAGCATCTTCCATGCTTCTAATGGTTTATTGTTGGCACTATTGTTTCTTGAGCACTCCTTGTTGCATTATGTTGACTATGATTGTTGGTGATCTTGATATACTCTGCAATATACACTGAGGTTCCAGCTGGAATTCTCCATCTGGCTCCACCTGCAATACAGACCAGTCAATCACATGATCAACATCTTTAACATACTTCTTAAGCAATGACACATGGAAAACATCATGGACTTTCATTGTTGGAGGCAGTGCAAATCGATAAGCTACTGGTCAAATCCTTTCAAGAATCTTGAAAGGTCCACAAAATTGAGGTGCCAGCTTGGCACATGATCCAATCCTCAAGGAGCTCTTCTTAGGCTTGATGCGTAAATACACCTGTTCCCTAACCTGAAACTACTTAAACAACCTGTTTTGATATGCATAACTTTTCTACCTTCCTTGTGCTGCCTTTAGATTCTTCTTGATAAATTGCATTTCTTATTCCATCTCTGCCAACATATCCGGTCCAATCAACACACTGTTCACTGGATCACTCCAAGTTATGGGAGTATTATAACTCTGCCCATACAATGCCTCAAATAGATTCATCCTCAAAGATTCCTGATACCCATTATTGTAAGCAAACTCAACCAATGGAAGGTACTCCTCCCATCTCCTCTGTCGATGCATCACATACATCCTCAACATGTCCTCCAACACAATGTTGACCCTCTCTGTATATCCATCTATCTCTGAATGATAAGTTGTGTTGAAGGCCAACTCTGTCCCAAAACTTGCAAACAACTCCTTCCAAAACTTAGAAGTGAACTTAGCATCCTTGTCTGACACAATCTTCCTTGGAACACCATGCAACCTCACTACATCTTTGATGAATACATGTGCCACATCACTAGCTGAATATGTAGATTTTACTGGAATGAAGTGTGCTACCTTTGTCAACATGTCTACCACAACCATGATGGAATCATGTTTTCTAGATGTCCTCGACAAACCTGTAATGAAATCCATGGAAATGACCTCCCACTTCCACTCTGGAATCAAAATCGGTTGTAGTAGTCCACCTAGATGCTTACATTCTACTTTCACCTATTGACAGTCCAAACATCTAGCCACAAACTATGCCACGTCCTTATTCAGATTCGGCCAATGATAAAACTTTTTCACTGCTATCAATATCTTTTGATATCCCAGGTGACTTGAATACGGTTTTGTATGAAACTCTCGCAAGATAGCCTTTTTGATCTCATTGTTGTCTGACACATATATCATATCCCTAAATATGATGAAACCATCTGTTGTAAGATGATAGTCCACATTCTAACCACTTGTACCCTACTATAACCTGTGCATAAGCTCCATGTACTTGTCATCCTGTTGTTATGCTTGTAAGATCCTATCTTGTAAGTTTATCCCATAAGAACTCATAGTTGTTATGTGATTCATTTGTACTCTCTTGCTAAGAGCATCTACAACCTTGTTCTCCTAACCCTTGATGTAACTGATCTCAAAGTCAAACTCACTAATTGTGGCCAACCATTTAGCTTGCCTAACATTCAAATACGGTTGGTCAAATAGATACCTCAATCCACTGTGATCACTCATTAAGATGAACCGCCTGCCAAGAGGATAATGTCTCCACATCTTCAAAGCATGGATGATCGCTTCCAACTCAAGATCATGTGTCAGATAATTCTGCTCATGCTCATTCAGTTTTCATGACTCGTAGCATAGTACATGTCCTTCCTACATAAGGACTCCACTAATCTCTCTCTTTCAAGCATCTATACACACCACAAACTCTTTGTCAGAATCGCAATATTTAACATTGGAGCATTCATCAACAGCTATTTCAATTGTTCAAAACTTGTCGCATATTCCTTTATCCATTCAAATTTCTTACCTTGCTTCTATAGTGACATAATAGGATATGCAATGCAAGAGATGTTCGTGATGAACCTCCTATAATAACCTAATAGCCCCATAAAGGATCTTACCTCATCCACATTTCTATGAGTGGCCCACTTGTAACACCCTCAACCCACATCTACCCAAGTAACCGGCCAACTAGGGTAAATATGCCACGAGAGGCCACTATAATGGGATTCAACCTCCTAGGTGACCTTAAGGAAGTGGAATCGACGAAAACCCACAACACATACCTTCTATACCTACTATAGGACTCCCAAAAGCCTTCCCAGTCATCCCCATGACTAGTCCCTGGGTCCCACTAAGTTTTAGACCATTAAACCCCTGGACACTCCCTTGATATGGACAAGGGTGCGTCTGGGAGGCTCCAGTCGCTCCCACAACAAGGCATGGGTGTGTCTGGGGACTTTTCTCCTTAGCCTTGTGCCTACGACTCCAAGATTTGTGCCACTTTTTCAGGCCCAAAACCCAGGTCGCTACCCAGAACTCCGTGACACTTTCAGAATTGAAAGATAACAACAGAAAAATGATACAAATGCAATTATCTGAACAAGGACTTGACTTGAACCCTACTATCCATGACAGAAATTTCGTCAAACATGTCACAAATATGTAATATACAGGTTTAAATAACAGATCTAAGCATAGGGGTCTCATACTTATATGAGAATCGCTAAGAAGCATTGTTCCCTTATATCATTAGTTGCATTATCATCTATTAGGTCATAGATACATTGTTCATTTATTTACAAATCAAAACATGAGGAGAGCCATCAATCATCATTGTCATAATACATGCTTATAACTAGCATAATAACAACAGAAATATCAGGGATACATCAACCATAGAATCCACATATAAACCAGTACATTTACACATAAGATACCAAGGATAGAACCTCTTATTAATAAATGCAAAAACCAATCCGATATGGGACTACCACGTTCCACCCAACCATAGATTGGCTGAGCCAAATCTCTCTTCAGATAATCACCCCCATGCCATATTCCAAGCATGAATATGGGACTCAAACCAAAAGAACCAACCAGGGCATCCCGAGGCTAAACTACCTAACCCTCATCAATAGAAAATAGTAATTACCGCAATCCACACTGGATCACTAAGCCAAAACAATAAACCTATAATAATAGGCTTTACCATGATCTCCACCAGATCACTAGGCCAAAACAAGCAAGGATGCCACCAGATTTCTCCACCTACATAGTGAAGAATTTCCAGTCTCTCGGATTTACTACAATCCATAACGGATCACTAGGCCCTAACCGAGACTCCACTCTCTAGGCTTTACTATATATCCCATCCTGAGATTACTAGGCCTGATGGAGAGCACCCACCTCTAGGCTTTACCGTATATCCCGCCATTCACCGGTCGAGGATTCCTAGGCCCACCGAGGCAACACAAAATCCGGCTTTACCACAACCCACAGTCCAGTTTAGGGGTTACTAGGCCATGTGTTCTTTTATTCAGAGATCCACCTCACTCAGCTTCGAATCCATCCGACAATCCATCTCAACCAAAACATGAGAACCCCATCACACCATGGTTATTCGAAAATGGCAAGCCTAGGCTAAAAAACATTGTCACACGTGGAAAAACCTATGCCAATGACAGAAAGAGAACCAAAACACACAAGCAACATCATGCATGCCAAATATAGCAAAGAAACCACACATGCAAATCGATACTTGCAAAGAATCATGGTGTAGTTGCTTGATCATGCTCTTCCTTGATTTATCTTTGCTTCCTCTTTGACTCCTTTACCTTTCTTGGTCCAATGTTGAAATGCTCCAAGAAAACTCTTGATCCGGACTTATGTAGGAACGCAACAAAATACAGAAATACCCATATACACAGAGATGCAACAGAAATAAAACTTCATTTCATTAATATCAAAGAACTGAAATATGCTTACATACAGAAATAAAAATGAACTAGCTTGGGTGATGGTAGCTTATCTCTGAGAAGAGATGTGGCGGCTACATGCCTTTGAACTATGTTACAATGAGGCTCAAAGACCTATTTATTATTAAGAAACAATGGAAAACCCTAAACATCCAAAAACCTAACCCTAGGAGATGAAACGCCAAAATTGTGGGCCCCATTTGGGTAAATTGGTACATCAACTTCTCGGGGTCGTAACTTTGCAATATGATCTTCATTTGGCTATCATAATACCTCGAAGAAAAGGCTGAAAGCAAATTGGCAGTCCAATTTGACTCTTTTGTAAGCTCTTCGTTTTCCCTAAAAACGTCGATTAGGGCCTCAAAACGGCTCCGTAAGTTCAGGACCCAAAAACTGCCAAAAATAGTAAATTGTGCTCAAATTAAGGAAACTAAAAAACTGAAAGAGACGGTGTTGGGGGTCCAAGTGGGATAGGCGGGTGGCCACCAATATCCACCTGGATCAATTCTCCCCCCTCAGGAAGCAATGGTCCCCATTGCGTTGAGTGCCTCCATGAGATGGGGAAGCTTCTGTTGAACTTGGTCCCTAGTAATCCACTTGCCTTGGTGCAAGAGTTGGTCAACTTTGACAACCCGATACAGTTGGATCTTCTGATGGTGAGTGTTCTTGATCTGTGTGTCCATGATCTGATCAGTTGTGGCATGTTCCATGCAATTTGGGTTTAACGATGTTGGTTTGAGCTATTCTGCAATGTTTGATGTGTCCAGTAATGGTGGAAAGTATGGTTAAAGGTGGTCCACATTGAACACTAGGTGCAGGCCAAGGAATGGTGGGATGTTGAGCTCGAAAGAAGTATCCCCTACAGCCCTCGTGATGGTGTAAGGCCCATATCAGAGTGGGCGAAGTTTGTGGTGGGGCCCAGTGAGGTTCTCCTTCTACAGATGTAACCAAACTTTCTCACCCACCTGGAACTTGTGTGGCACCCATGTTGATCATGAGGCTACTTGTACTTAGCATTAGCTTTTTCCAATATGTCATGGACCTACTGGAGGATGTGCGAAATGTACTCAATGAAGTTTTTAGCCTTGTTAGCGTCAGACTGGACATGAGCCAAATCTGCCTAAGTAGCTGCAAATGGTATGGCCACATCAATGGGACATAATGGTTGGAATCCCAACCCCACCTAAAAGGGGCTATGGCCAGTTGAGCTATGGAGAGCTCTGTTGTAGTCGTGTTGGACATAGGGGAGGCTTTAATCCCATGTGCATGGATGCCTTGAGTTTTACTTACGCAGAATGTGTACGATCATCCTGTTGACAACCTCTATTTGGCCATCAGTTCGAGGGTGGAAAGTCGTGGACTTAGTGAGCTTGGTATCCAACATCAACTAGAGACTTGACAAAAATGTACCTAGGAACCTGTTGTCCTGATCTAAGATAATGGATTTTGGGATCCCAAAATGTACCCACACTTGTTCAAAGAAGAGCTTAGCAGTGGCTTATGCCATGATACTCTTCTTGCAACCCGCCAGAATGGCCATCTTAGAGAATCTATCGACAACCACGAAAACGTAGTCATTTCCATGCTTAGTAGAAGGAAGGCCCGACATGTAATCCATGGAAATGGATTCCCAAGGTCGACTAGGAGTAGGCATAGGAGCATATAGTCCTTGCTTCTTGATGGTTGGTTTGGCAATGGCACAGGCAATGAAAGATCTGATGTACTTCCCGACATCTCGTCGAAGGTTCGGCAATAAATATACTTCTGCAGTATTACCACTGTTTTCTCTACCCCAAAATGTCCAGCAACCCGACTGTAGTGTGCTTCCCAAATCAGCTTGGCATGCTTACTTGAAGGAACACATATGTGTCCCAGATGGCATAATAGTGCATCATGGAGGTGAAAATTTGGAACTTACTTACCTTCCAGGAGTGTCTGGTATGTGCTGCCGAATTCTCGATCACTCTTGTAAAGATGTGGCCATGCCGCAGTCTTGTGCCCATAAGAGTTGAGCACAGTGGTCAACATCGTGACCGATGGTCATTTGAGGCAGTCTGCAACATTGTTGGTGCTTCCATTCTTGTACTTAATGTTCAAATGGAACTGTTGCAGGTATCTGAAGCATTTCTGATGGCGATCATTCTGCAACTTCCCTTATGTCTATATGAACTGTAGGGTTTGGTGGTCTGTGTGAATGACCGTTTTCTTCCCCAGAATTTAATGCTTCCATTGTCGGCAGGCCTACACAATGGAATGCATCTCTTTGTCATAGGTGGGATACTTTCAAACTGTATCTAAAAGTGTCTCATTGTGATATGCCACTAGATGCCCCTACTGAGTAAGAACCGCACCAAGAGCATAGTCAAAGGCATTTGTCTCAATCTCAAATGGTTGCTGCAGTTCTGGTAATGTGAGCTTTGGTGCAGAGCAGAGGCAATGCTTCAACTCGCCAAATGCCTTCTGTTTGGATTCAGACTAAAAGAACTTTTCTTTTGCTCCTCCCTTAGTGACTTGACTTAAAGGCCAAGTGATATGAGAGAACCCCAACACGAACCTACAATAGAAATTGGCAAGACCCATAAAGTTGTGGAGCTCTGTTAGAGTGGTTGGGGTTGGTCAATCCAGAATGACTTGTATCTTGGTTGGGTCCACATGCACACCCTCCTCATCGATGATGTACCCTTGATATTGAACCTGGGTCATGCCAAAAGTGCATTTCTCCAAATTGGCATACAACTTGTGTTGTCGCAAGGTTTGAGGGACTTGTCGAATACGATGGAGGTGCTCTTCCCAACTCTAGCTGAATATCAAGATGTCATCTAAATACACCACCATGAATGCATTGGTGAAGGGTCACAAGATGTCACCCATCAATCTCATCAAGGTTGCAAAGGCATGTGTCAACCCATAAGGCATGACCAACCATTCGAAAAGGCCCTCCTTGGATTTGAAGGGAGTCTTCCACACATCAGAGGGTTTGATGGGCACCTAGTGATAACCAAAATTCAAGTCAATCTTGTTGAAATATTTCCCCCCTTGATCTAATCCACAAGGTCATCAATCCATGGGATTGGGTACCTATTCGAGACAGTGATCTTTTTCAGCTCCTGATAGTTAATAAAGAGTCTCCAGGTCCCGTCCTTCTTTTGTATCAATACAATCGGGCTCCCACAGGGTGATGAACTTGGCTTGATGTGCCCTTTCTGCAACATCTCCTGAATCTGTCTCTTGATCTCATCGTTCTCCAAAATAGAGTGTCGATAGATCGGTCCATTGGGTGGTGGCATGCCTGGAGTTAGATCGATGGAGTGCTTGACCTGACAGTGCAGAGGTACCCCTGTAGGTGAGGTGAAAATGTCCCTGTACTCCTCCACAAAATTGTCCATGTACTGCTACTTTGTGGAGGAGCCTTGTCTAGAAGCCATGGCTACAACCTTCTTCTTTCCCTGAGGCAAAATCATAAGGAAAACAAATTTCCTGGTCCGGGAAACGATCTTACTACATGGATTTGTAGTGGTCAAAGAGATGGCAGTAGGCAGGGCTACCTCTGGTATATTGTACAACTTATCACCCAAAGTAATAATCATTGAGCGAGGTATAGACTCACATACAACATGTTGCTTCCACAAGTATGGTTTTGCTAATAATACATCACAAACTTCAAGAGGAGCAACATCACATAGTACCTCATTCGTGAAGGGCTTGATGTTGTAGGGAAGGCGACATTGTTGGCTGACGTGGAGATCTCGTCCTTGGTGAAGCCACCTGATGGTGTACGGTTGTACATGTGTTGTAGTCAGTAGGCCTAGACGCTTCATGGCCTCTGCTAAAATGAGGTTCTTTTGGCTAACGCTGTCAACAATGAACTACAACGGAGAACCCTTCACCCACATTTGTGAGTGGAAGAGGCATTCCCCCTCCTATGGATCTTCAGGCTCATTCTTTTGGATCTTAGTGGTGGCCACGGTGGCACTGGGCTCTGCTTTAATGATCTTCTTCCCTTTGGCATTCCCCTTGTCGGGTTCCAACTCAGAATCGAAACATGCATCTGATTCAAAAGCCTTCAACTCGGCCACCAGTGACTGCTTGGCTCGATCCTCACTCGTGTTGTGACTGGAGCTCTTATGGAGATCACACCATTTTCCTGTGTCCTTCTTTGTCTTGGTGGTGTTGTTCTTTGATTGCATATTTGGCAGGTTATCTTGGATCGCCCCGCCTTGGCTTTATCCTTTTCTCTATGGTTTGGGAGCACCTTTTCCTTGCTTCGGATTCACAGATCCAAAGTCTCGCTTCCTCTTTTTAAACTTTTGCTTAATCTTGACAGCGTATCGGTATGTCGTGTCGAGTGAGGAGATGTCTACCAACCCCATCTCATCCTGGATGTACTTATGTAGACAGTCGCGGTACTAGAGTACCAAATGCTACTCAGAATCCTTGATACCTAACTTTGTGCGAAGGGTATGGAAAACATTTGTAAACTCCGGCACATCTTGGTCCCTTCCCTATCATAGCGTGGTCCACTTTATGTATTTATCTTCATAGCTCCCGACAGGGTAATATTGTTCCTTGATGGCGTCTCAGAAAGAATTTCAAGTGGGTGCGGCTGAAAACAGTGAGCATTCCCTCTCGTCCTTTTGTTCACATTAGGTTTCCCACTAGTCCTTGATGTGTGTGGCGGCTTTGAGAAGTGAAAAAGTAATTTTTTCTCGATTGGAAAAGTCATGAACTGAAAAATACCCTTCCAACAGATTTAACCATTTATCTACGACGTCTGCATTTATATGGCCCTCAAATATGGGAATATCAAATGTAACTTGTACCTTAAAAGGAGTAGAGCCTCCAGAGTGGCTGTTGGATGAAGATGCATCGCCTGTGGGTAGTTCTCAAAGGATCTGAGCAAATTTATCCATCATCGTATTCCTCTGTCACTCAAGGGCTTCCTCAAGCAGTATTTTGAAAGGATCTCATGCCCCCTTGTCTTTCTTTTCTTCCACCATGGGAGGTCATCAGGTTTTGTGAGGTTGGTCTTGCAATGGTTCAACCAGATCAAGCCCTAACTCCTTATACCCTGACCTCGTTGGGGACATGCAAAGAAAAACATAGAAATAATGGACCGCTCTAATACCATTGATCTGTACCTATGGAGGAACACAACAAAATACAGAAATACCCATATACACAGAGATGCAACAGAAATAAAACTTCATTTCATTAATATCAAAGAACTGAAATATGCTTACATACAAAAATAAAAATGAACTAGCTCGGGTGATGGTAGCTTATCTCTGAGAAGAGATGTGGTAGCTTCATGCCTCTAAATTGTGTTACAATGAGGCTCAAAGGCCTATTTATTATTGAGAAACAATGGGAAACCCTAAATATCCAAAAACCTAACCCTAGGAGATGAAGTGCCAAAATTGTCGCCCTCGTTTGGGTAAACTGGTACATCAACTTTTCGAGGTCGTAACTTTGGCATACGATTTTTATTTGACTATCATAATACCGCATTTCGAAGAGAAGGTCGAAAACAAATTGGCAGGTCAATTTGGGATTTTTCTAGTCTCTCTGATTTCCCTAAAAACGTCATTTAGGGCCTCAAAACAACTTCGGAAGTTCAGGACTCGAAAAACTGCCAAAAATAGTAAATTGTGCTACAATTAAGAAAACTGAAGGAGAGAGTGTTGGGGGTCCAAGTGGAATCGGCAGGTGGCCACCAATATCCACCAGGATCAACTCTAGGTTTCCAAGAGTGTGAGAGAGAGAGAGAATAATGAGAGAGCTCCAAAATTGAACTAACAAAATGTACCAATTGATCCTCATAAGCCTTTTTATCAATTAGACCTCTATTTTCTTCATTTTTCATTATTTTCCTTCATTTTCCTCCTCACGTGCAACCTGTGACCTTTCACCTTCCTTTTCTTCTAATTTCCATTATTTTCATAAATTAAATGTCAATTAATGCCATTATGTCTTTCCAAATGCCTTATCTATTGCCTTTGCCAATTTCCTTAGCCGTAATAAACCAAATGAACACCCACACTAGGATGTTTTTCCCAACATCCAGCTTGGAATAAGTGTCCCATAATTCGTGGTTATTATTTTGCCTTTATTAACTTTTATTACATGGAATTTTCACCAGGGCTGTTACAGAACCCTCCCCCTTGGGGGACACTGTCCTCAGTGTTCAACCACACCTATACCTCAATAAAACCGCTAAAAAGAAAACACACTGCCCATGGAGCTTTATAACATAGATCGATGCAATATTTGTAATGATCACCTTGCTGAGAAGCAAACCAACATGACAACTATAATGACATGACACCCATACCACTTATTGGAGCTTTATAACATAGCTCATGGAGGTATTTACATCCATATGCATATGTATATATACCTAATCATACCAAAAAATATGCCAATCATATACCAAAATTGTCTTGTCTCAACTGGCAACCAATCAAGGATACATAGCCCACATCTGATCTGCCATCTCCCATGTAGCTTTATCGGGGCCAAAGGGCTTCCACTGCACTTTAACTTGCTCGATTACTCGGTTCTGGAGCATGAGCACCTTTCTCTGCAATATACATTGAGGTTCCAACTAGAATTCTCGATTTGGCTTCACCTGTAATACAGACTAGTCAATCACATAATCAACATCTTTAACATACTTCTTAAGCAATGACACATGGAAAACATCATGGACTTTTACCATCGAAGGCAATGCAATTTGATAGGCTACTGGCCCAATCCTCTCAAGAATCTTGAAAGGTCCACAAAACTGTGGTGCCATCTTGGCACATGATCCAATCCACAAGGAGCTCTTCTTCGGTTTGATGCGTAAGTACACTTGTTCCCCAACCTAAAACTCCTTAAACACCCTTTCTCGATCTGCATAACTCTCCTGCCTATCATATGTTGCCTTTAGATTCTTCTTATTACCTGCATTTCCTACTTCATGTCTTCCAACATGTCTAGTCCAATCAACAACATGTTCACTGAATCGCTCCAACTGATTGGAGTATTGCAACTCCGCCCATACAATGCCTCAAACAAACACATCCTCAAGGATTCCTGATACCCATTTTTGTAAGTGAACTCTACCAGTGGAAATACTCTTCCCAATTTTGTTGTTGATGCATCACGTACATCCTCAACATGTCCTCCAATATCCTATTGACCCTATCAGTCTGTGCATCTGTCTGCAGATGATAAGTTGTACCAAAGGCCAACTCTATGGCCAAACCTGCAAACAACCCCTTCCAAAACTTGGAAGTGAACTTTGCATCTCTGTCTGACACAATCTTCTTTGGAACACCATGCAATCTGACCACATCTCTGATGAACACTTGTGCCACATCACTAGCTGAATATGTAGTCTTCACAGGAATGAAGTGCACAACCTTTGTCAACCTGTCCACAACAACCATGATGGAATCGTGTTTTCTAGATGTCTTGGGAAAACCTCTGATAAAGTACATGGAAATGATCTCCCATTTCCACTCTAAAATCACAATCGGTTGTAGTAGTCCACTTAGATGCTTACACTCTGCCTTTACCTGCTAACAATCCAAACATCTAGCCACAAACCCTGCCACATCCTTCTTCAGATTCGACCAATAATAAAACTTCTTAACTGCAGTCAATGTCTTCTGATAGCCTGAGTGATGGAATATGTTTTCGCATGAAACTCCCTCAATATCTCCTTCTTGAGCTTGTTGTTGTCTGACACATATATCTTGTCTCTAAACCTGACCAATCCATCTGCTGTAAGACAATAGTCCACATCCTGTGCACCTATACCTGCACCTGTACCACTAAATGTACATGTACTGTACTGTAACATGTGCATAAGCTCTCTATACCTGCCATCATGCTGACCTTCCTGTAATATCTGATCCCATAAGTTTGTCCCATAGGAGCTCATATATGCTATATGATTCACTTGTACCTGTTGGGCAGCGGATCCCCCCATAGCGGGTTTTTGGGGCTTGAAGCCCGAATTTTGGTCAAGTGCAATGTAAAGACCCCGCGAAATGCGGGCGCAGAGCGCGAGAGTCTAGGGTTGTCCACCCTAAAATAATATAATTTAATGTAAAGTGTGTCAGCCTACCCATGGTCCGTGGACCATGGGATTGTATAAATAGAGCAAGGCTCTAAGTGTAAAGTCAGTCTTAGTTTTGGAGAAGTCTTATGTTCTTTTGGATGATGAACTAGCTCTGAGTCTGTAAGTCCGAATCTTGGGTTGTAGTGGTAGGAAGAGGTTCTGCAGCTGGTGTGCAGAGTCCGCAGCTGTGTGGGCAGACCCCTGCAGCCGAGTGTGCAGGGCGGAGTTGGGATTGTATTTGAATAGAGGATTAATAAAAGATAAGTTGATTCTGAAATACTGTGTTTATGCTTCTGTTATGTTTATGCATCTCTTTACAGTTTTATGATTGTGCGCACTTGCTATGAATGTTGCATGATTAATGAATATTGAGTACACACAATTAAGTTAAGATCTACAAGAATAGCACAATAAGGATAAAGGATCTAGACAGCGCCTCTTTGCGCTCTTTACAAAGCCGCGCGGAACCAGTCACACAAGCCGCGAAGGACAGACGGCTGCGCGGAGCAGTACAGGCGTGCGAGTTCGATTCACGAACTTCCTAGACTTCATCAAGACATCCCTAGGGTGCGGAAACCTAGTTCCAGCACCCTCCCATACTGCCTCGGGTGAGACCTCAGTCCGCGCACTGCAGACTGTTGTCGAAAGGGCCAGTAGTTTTGGGATTTGTTTGGCTAAATCACTTCTGAACCTGGGCCAGGCCCCAACAAGCCAACAATACCTGCCTGCTAAGAGCATATACAACCATGTTCTCTTTTCCCTTGATGTACCTGATCTTGAAGTCAAACTCATTGATCGTGGCCAACAATCGAGCCTTCCTTCCATTTAGATTTGGTTAGTCAAATAGATACCGGAAACCACTATGATCACTCATCAGTACAAACCTCCTACCAAGAAGATAGTGCCTCCACATCTTCAATGCATGAATGATTGCTGCCAACTCAAGATCATGTGTCAGATAGTTATGCTCATGTTCATTTAGTTTATGTGATTCATAGCATACCACCTATCCTTCTTGCATAAGGACTCCACCAAGTCCTCTTTTACAAACATTTTTACATACCACAAACTCTTTATCTATATCTGCGATCCTTAACACTGGAGCATGTGTCAAAAACTGCTTAAGCTGCTCAAAATTGGTTGCACATTCCTCTGTCCATTCAAACTTCTTACCTTTCCTTTGCAATGATGTAATAGGATAAGCAATCCATGACAAGTTCTTGATGAACCTCCTATAATAACCTACCAATCCCATGAAGGATCTCACCTCATCTACATTTCTAAGAGCTTCCCACTCTATGATATCCCTTATCTTTTCTAAATCTACTTTTATTCCTTCTTTGGAAACCACATTTCCCAAGTAATGTACCTTTATTTGAAAGAAACTGCATTTTCTAAGCTTAGCATACATTTGATGCTCTCTTAGCAATCTCAACACTGTTGCTAAATGGTCGGCATGCTCTTCTTAATTTTTAGAATATACCAATATGTCATCTATGAACACAATAACAAACTTGTCCAAATAGGGACGCAACACACTATTCATCAAACACATAAAGGTAGTTGGAGCATTATTCAAACCGAATGGAACTATGACAAACTCATAATGCCCATGCTTGGTCCGGAAAGTTGTCTTGTAAATGTCCTCCTATTTAATGCGTACCTGATGATATCCGGATCTCAGATCAATGTTCGAGAACACTACTGCTTCCTTCAGCTAATCAAACAAGTTATCAATCCTCAACAACAAATACATGTTCTTGATGGTCACTTTGTTCAACTATCTGTAGTCAATTCATAGTTTGAGAGTACCATCCTTCTTCTTCACAAACAATATAAGTGCACCTAAGGCGATACAATTGGCCTAATGTATCATTTTTCAAGCATCTCTTTCAGCTGCAACTTTAACTCTACCAACTCAGGTGTGCTCATCCTATAAGGTGCTTTTGATGTTGGAGTTGCACCTGGTACCAAATCAATAGAAAATTATACTTCCTTGTGAGGTGCCAACTCTGAAATCTCAGCGAGAAACACATCCAAAAATTGTTGTAGAACTGGTTACCTACTCAAAACATATGCATCCTCAACTTCCTTACCTTTGTCGCTAGAAATATGCACTGCAAATAACACACACCCTTTTCTATGACCGCACTTTGCCTTCATAGTTGTCACTATCCTAACTAATGTTGCTTTCCTCTTACCTTGTAAGATTTTCAGCTCCCCATTGTCATCCAAGCACTCAATGACTTTGTCATAACAATCCACCTTGGTCCTATGAAGATATACCAATCCATACCTAAGAGAATATTGTACGATACCAACGGTAATATTCAACTCAAATGCACAAGCTCTTACCCAATGATGAACTCTTTTCTTTATACCTGTAGCCAACAACACTAACCAAGATTCTGCATGCACTTCTTTTTTCAAATCACACTTATTCACCAAGTCAGGACTAACATAACTATAGTTTGATCTAGGGTCAATCAAAATAGAAATTCACAAATCTTGTCATCTATTTCAGTGATAGATGCCTGATGGTATACCTGTCTATTGTCCAACGCTGCATAGATACCAGGAATGCATTGTCAAACATCCCCAATAGTTTACCCCTCCAATGCATTAGAGTTCTGAGGCCTACCAGCCTGATTCTATGGACAATCTCTCTTAAGGTTTCCTTACCACATGTCCAACACTCTAACCATCCAGTACCATCACCTCTATGTTGTTGTTGTGATCCATGTCCCTGTCTACCTGCACTGAACTTCTTTTGTGGTGCCACATTTTCTTTCTCTTCTGCATTCTAAGGACTTGTTCCTTTTGGCTACCATTTAGCTTTATCTTTATCTTTCCTTTTCCATCCTTGCTGAGATTCATTCTTACGCTTCAACTACTCATAGCAGTGCTTCACTTTCCCAATAACTTCCTCAAGTGACCGAGGCTCATCATACTCAATATGATCTCTAAATTCTAATGGAAACCCAGTGAAAAATCGTTAAACTCTAGCTTTCTCATGTTTAAGATATGATACATACCTTAATAGCTCCATGAACTTAGTCATGTACTCTAGATCTTTCATTGATCCCATCTTTAGCTCATAGAATTCTTTGGCCTTACCGTCGTAGTACCTTTCTGACAAGTACTTCTTCCTGAAAAGCCTCTTGAACTCATGCCAACTCAAGTCCTCTGTCCTGATGTCTCTGACCTGCTTCACATCTTCCCACTAGATATCTTCTTTACCTCTCAGGCTGAAGATAGCTACTCTGGCCTTCATATTATCTGTGTAATTATGAAACTCGAAGAACTTCTTCATCCCAAGTATCCAAGCCTATGCATCTTTCAACTTCTTCAAATATCCATCAAAAGTAGGTGGCTTTGCTTTCTTAAATTCATCTGGCAAGTATCCCCTATCACTCCTCCTGTAAGGATGATAATGATGACGATCATAATGCCTATCAGAACTAGAACTAGAGTAGTACATGTGTCCATCACCTCTCCTATCCAGAGTATCCAACAACCTGCCATCTCTCATTGTGTCATCTCTATCTGACCTATGACCACCATGAGACCTATTACCATATGCCCCATTAGTTTTGTCCTCATTCTAATGGTTGATCCGAAGTGGCCCCTGTCACTGCAATTCTGACAAACTCTAAAGGAGTATTGCATTAACCTCTGCTTGTTTCTCCTGTGCCAACATGATTTTTTCATTGTTAGTCTTACAACTCCTTATTTATTCCTTCAAGCTTCTCAATGTGTCTTCTAAATCAAAAGAGTGACTAACACCACATTGCTCATCTGATTCATAGGGAGAATCTTTGTAGTCTACCATCCTGTTATTCATTTTGATCACTTTCCTGCAAGGCATACTATGTCATCTAAACCAATTCACAATAAACCAATGTACCTTAGCATAATTTGGGGAAGATACCTCATTTACAAGATCAATCAATCAACGTAATACATGTATAACATCATCATGAAAACATGTATACATATAATACATAAGCACATAGCCATATAACCATCATTCTAGCTAGAGTCTAATCATCAATGCATGACCATATCAACTACAAATACTGTGACATCATGCATGACAACAACAACCATATCATTGTACATTAACAATACACAAGCATAAACAACATGTAACCAATCATACACTCATGATGACACATTCCACGAAAACACCCTCACTTTAGCATGGCAACATTAATATAATCATGACTACCACCATACATATGCAACAAGCATATATACCACAAGGATGTGTAACACATGTGCAACCGACATGAATGCATGACCAACGCACACCACCCATCCAGTGCAAGGGGTGAACCATGCTCTAATACCACTCTGTGACACCCTCATCCCACATCTACCCAAGTAATCGCCCAAACGGGGTAAATATTCGACGAGAGGCCACTATAATAGGATTAAACCTCCTAGGTGACCTTAAGGAAGTGGAATCGATAGAAACCCACAACACAAACCTTCTGTACATACTACAAGACTCCCAGAAGCTTTCCCAGTCATCCCCATGACCAGTTCTTTGGATTCAACTGAGTTTTTATACCATTAAAACCCTATACAATCCCTTTATATGAACAAGGGTGCATATGGGAGGCTCTGGTCGCTCCCACAGCAAGGCATGGGTGTGTCTGGGAACTTTTCTCCTTAGTCATGTGCTTGTGACTCTGGGATTTGTGCCATTTTTTCAGGCCCATAGCCCAAGTCACTGTCCAGAACTCCATGACACTTTCAGAACTAAACGATAACAACAAAATCACGATACAAATGAAATTACTTGAACAAGTACTTGACTGGACCCGTACTAGCCATGACAAGCATTTCATCAAACATGTCACAAATATGTAATCTACATGTTTAAACAACAAATCTAAGCATAGGGGTCTCATACTTATTTGAGAATCGTTACAAAGCATTGTTCCATTATATCATTAGCTGCATTATCATCTATTAGGTCATAGATACATTGTTCATTCATTTACAAATCAAAACATAAGGAGATCCATACATCATCACTGTCATAATACATGCTTATAACCAACATAATAACAACAAAAATATCAAGGATACATCAACCATAGAATCCACATATAAACCAATACATTTACACATAAGATACCAAGGAAAGAACCTCTTATTAATGAATGCAAAAGCCAACCCGGTATGGGACTACCATGTTCCACCCAACCATAGATTAGCTAAGCCAAGTCTCTCTTCAGCCAATCACCCCCGTGCCATATTCCAAGCATGAATGTGAGACTCAAACCAAAAGAACCAACCGGGGCATCCCGAGGCTAAACCACCTCACCCTTATCAATAGAAACCAGGATTTACTGCAATCCACAACGGATCACTAGGCCAAAATAATAAACGTGTTATTAAATTCTTTACCATGATCTCCACCTGATCACTAGGCAAAAACAAGCATGGATGCCACCAGATTTCTCCACCTACACCATGAGGAATTTTCCTATCTCTACGCTTTTACCACAATCCGCATTAGGTCACTAGGCCCTAACCGAGACTCCACTCTCCAGGATTTACCATATATCCCATCTTAGAATTACTATGCCTAATGTAGAGCACCCACCTCTAGGATTTACTGTATATCCCACCATTCACTGGTCGAGGATTCCTAGGCCCACTGAGGCAACACAAAATCCAGTTTTACCGCAACCCACAGTCCGGTTCAGGGGTTACTAGGCCATGTGTTCTTTTATTCAGAGATCCACCTCACTCAGCTTCAAATCCATCCGACAATCTAGCTCAACCAAAACATGAGAACCCCATCACACCATGGCTATTCGAAAATGGCAAGGCTAGGCTGAAAAACATTGTCACACTTGGAAAAACCCATGCCAATGACAGAAAGAGAACCAAGAACACACATGCAACACCATGCATGCCAAATATAGCAAGGAAACCACACATGCAAATTGATACATGCAAATAACCCAATTGTAGCTACTTGATCCTGCTCTTCCTTGCTTGATGTTTGCTTCCTCTCTGCCTCCTTTACCTTTCTTGATCCAATGCTAAAATTCTCCAAGAAAACTCTAGGTGTCCAAGAGTGAGAGAGATAGAGAGAAAATATTGAGAGAGCTCCAAAACTGAACTGACAAAAGGTAAAACTGATCCTCATAAGCCTTTTTATCAATTAGGCCTTTATTTTCTTCATTTTCCATTATTTTCTTTCATTTTCCTCCTCACATGCAACCTATGACCTTTCACCTTCCTTTTCTCCTAATTTCCAGTATTTCATAAATAAAATGCCAATTAATGCAACTTTGCCTTTCCAAATGCCTTAGCCATTGCATTTGCCAATTTCCTTAGCCATAATAAACCAAATGAACACCCACACTATGACTTTTTACCCAACATCCATATTGGAATAAGTGTCCCATAATTTGTGGTTATTACTTTGCCTTTATTAACTTTTATTACATGGAATTTTCACCAGGGATGTTACACCACTCCATGATAGCCCTTATCTTTTATGGATCCACTATTATGCCTTCCTTGGAAGTGATATGTACCAAGTAATTTACCTCTATCTGAAGAAAAAAAAAACTACATTTGCTAAGCTTGGCATACAACTGATGCTCTCTCAGTAATCTCAACACTGCTTCTAAGTCCTCGGCATGCTCTTCCTCATTTTTAGAATATATCAAGATGTCATCAATGAATACAACAATAAACTTTGCCAAATGATGATGCAACACACTATTCATCAAGCACATGAAAGTAGTTGGAGCATTAGTCAAATGTCCTCTTCTTTAATGCGTACCTAATGATATGTTGATCTTAGATCAATCTTCGAGAATGTTGGTGCTCCCTTCAACTGATCGAACAAGTCATGAATCCTCAACAACAAATACATGTTGTTGATGGTTACCTTGTTCAACTATTTGTAATTAATACATAACCTGAGAGTACCATCCTTCTTCTTCACAAATAATATCGATGCACCCCAAGGTGATACACTTGGCCTAATGTATCCCTTGTTAAGTGCTTCCTTCAATTGTAACTTCGACTCTGCTAACTTTGGTCTGTTCATCCTGTATGGCGTGTTTGATGTTGGTGCTACCCCTGGTACCAACTCAACGGAAAAGTCCACTTCTCTATGAAGTGAAAATTCTGAAATATTTGCTCGAAACATATCCTAAAACTGCTTCAATATCGGGTACCTGCTCAATACCTCTGCATCCTCAACATCCTTACCTTTATCACTAGAAATATGCACTACAAATAACGCACACCCTTTTCTGCGACTACTCTTTTCCTGCATAGTTGTCACCATTCTAACTAATGTTGCCTTATTACCCTGCAAGATCCTTTGTTCTCCATTTTCATTCAAGCACTCAATGTCCTTGTCATAAAAATCCATTTTGGTTCTATGAATATACAACCAGTCCATACCCAAAGACATAATATATGATCCCAATGACAATACATTAAAATGTGATGAGGTAGGCATACCATTCAACTTGAATGCACAAGCTCTTACCCAGTGATACACTCTCTTCTTTATACCTGTAGCCAACTGCACTAACTAGGATTTTACATGCACTTCTTTATTCAAACCACACTTATCCACCAGGTCAGGACTAACATAACTATAATTATATCCAGGGTCAATCAAAATGGAAACAACTTGATCACAAAGCTTACCGTCCATCTCGATAATAGTTGCTTGGTGATCTGCCTGCTTGTTATCCAGCACTGCATAAATCCATGGAATGCTTTGCCCAACATCCCCAATTGTTTACACTTCCTATGCATTGTAAATATGAGGCCTACCACCCTGATTTTGCGGACAATCCCTCTTAAGATGCTCCTTACCACATGTCCAACACTGCAACCATCTTGTACCATCACCTTTATTCTATTTCCCTCCATGTTGTGACCCATTAAACTTCTTGTAAGGTGCAACATTTTCTTTCTCACTTGCATCTTGAGGCCTTGTTATTTTCGGCTGCCATTTACCTTTAGCTTTGTCTTTCCCTTTCCAACCTTGTTGGGATTATGTCTTGTGCTTTAACTGCTCATAACAGTATTTCAATTCCCAATAACTTCCTCAAGCGACTGAGGCTCATCATACTCAATCCGATTTCTAAATGCTAATGGAAATCCACTGACAAATCTCTAAACTTTGGCCTTCTCGTCTTTAAGATACAACATGTACCTCAATAACTCTAGGAACTTGATCGTATACTCCTCATTTGTCATCGATCCCATCTTTAGCTCATAGAACTCCTTGGCTTTGTTGTCATAGTACCTCTCTGACAAGTACTTCTTCCTGAAAAGTCTCTTGAATTCATGCCAACTTAACTCTTTTGTCCTGATGTCTCTAACCCGCTTCACATCTTCCCAATAGATGTATGCTTTCCCTTTGAGGCTAAAGATAACTATTATGGCCTTCATGTTCTCTATGTAATCATGCAACTCAAACAATTTCTTCATCCCAAATATCCGTGCCTTTTCATCCTCCAGCTTCTTCAAATCTCCCTCAAAGGTAAGTGGCTTCGCTTTCTTGAACTCATTTGGCAAATATCCACTGTCACTCCTCTTGTAAAAATGTTAATGATGACGATCATAGTGCTCGTCAAAACCAGAACTTGAATAAAACCTATTTCCATCACCTCTCCTATCTGGAGTATCCAAAAGCCTGTCATATTTGATTGTGTCAGCTCTATCTGACCTGTGCCCACCATGAGATCTACTACCATATGCCCCATTTGTTTTATCCTCCTACCCATGGCTGATCCAAAGTGGTCTCTGTCTCTGCAATTCTGAAAAAATTTGAAGGATTACTGCATTGAATTCTGCTTGTTTCTCTTGTGCCTGAATGATCCTATCATTATCTGCCTTGCAACTTCTTATTTCTGCCTTCAAGCTTCTCAATGTGTCTGCTAAGTCAGAAGAATGCCCAACACCACATTGCTCGTCTGACCCATAGGGAGAATCTTGTGAACTATAGTCTACCATATTGCTAGTCATCTTTGATCTCTTTCCTACAAGTACACCATGTCAGCTAAAAACAAAACATAACATAATCAACATACCTTAGTATAGTTTAGGGGAGGATATCTCATCTGCAAGATCAACCAGATTAGCACGATGCATGTATAATCATAATCACATCAGCATAAAACATCAGTTCAACCACTATTGTGTTATCAATGCATGACCATACCAAACACATACCATGACCTCATTCATGACAACTACAACAATACCAATGTATGCATAACAATATATAAGAATTGACATGCATAACCAATGCATAAACGACATACACTCATGACGACCACATCCAACAACACACCATCCACTTTCACATGGCGACACCACTGCAACCATGGCCACCACCATGTATACAACACAAGTACATAGAGCATAAGCATAGAGAACACATATATGCAACCAACATGAATGCATGACCAATGCACTGCCCATACAGTCCAAGGGGTGAACCATTCTCTGATACCACTTTGTAACACCCTCCTCCCACATTTAGCCAAGTTAACTGTCCGTTGGGGTAAACATGTGACGAGAGGCTACTATGATGTGATTCAACTCCCCATGTACAGTTAAGGAAGTGGAACTGACAAAATCAAACCTACATGACCTTCCACACATGCTACAGAACCTTCAAGACCCAACCAACCCTTCCAGGGGACCAACCCTTGAGGAAAATTGACATTTCACTAATCTGGACCCCCTGTCGCTCCCATGACAAGCCATGCATGCAACTGAGACCTTCAAGTTGCTCCCATAGCATGGGAATTCTAGCGACTATGGACTTTTTCAGCTAGTTCTTAGCCAACGACCTTAGATTCTATGCTACATTTTCAGGGCCAGGACTCAGGCCACTGCCCAGAACTTCATGAAACCTTTAGAAATGATAAATGACATTGAAACAAAGGTACTAATGCAAACACTTCATCAATGACTTGACTAGACCCCTACTGTTCATGACAAACATTTCATCAAACATGTCACAAATATGTAATCTACAGGTCATAACAACATATCTGAGCATAGGGGTCTCATACTTATCTGAAATTCGTAAAGAAGCATTATTGCCTTATCACAATACCTGCATTATCATATATTAGGTCACATTTCATTGTACTTTCAACCACTAATCAAAACATTATGGAAATTATACATCAAGTCTGTCATAAAACATACTCATAACCAACTGAAATACAAGGATATAACAACCTTAAAATCCACATATAATCCAATACACTTACACATGAAATACCAAGGAGAAGAAACTATTATTAATGAATGCAAAAGCCAACAAGGCATGGAACTTCCACGAACCATCCCACCATAGATTGGTTGAACCAAATATTTCTTTTAGCCAATCACCCTCGTGCCATATTCCAAGCATGAATGTGGGACTCATAACCAAACCAAAACAAGTTTCCACATGCTTTACCACAATCCCCACTGGACCACTAAGCCCTAAACAAGTGTGGATTCCACTGGATTTCTCCACCCACATCGTGAGGAATTTGCTTGTCTCATAGTCTCTAGGCTTTGCCCTATATCCCGCCATACAACGGTCGAGGATTCCTAGGCCTAATCAAGACTCCACCCTCTAGTATTTACCATATATCCCGCCATTCACTAACCGAGGATTCCTAGGCTTGATTGAGGGCACACACCTTTAGCATTTACTATTATCCCGCCATACAACGGTTGAGGATTCCTAGGCCCACCGAGGCACATAAAACTCGTCTTTACCGCACTCTTAGTCCGGTTCATGGATTACTAGGCCATGTGTTCTTTCTTTCAGAGACCACCTCACTTAGTTTCAAAACCATACAACAATATAACTCAATCAAATACAAGAGAACCCATCACACCATGTTTATTCAAAAATGGCAAGGCAAGGCTGAAAAACACTGCGACACCTAGCAAAACCCATGCCAATGACAACAAGAGGTCCAAATTGTTGAAAATAGCAACAAGAAATGATAAAAATGGCATTGCTATAAATATCATTTTAGGATATACTCCAACTCTGTTGAAAATAGCAACAAGAAATGCTAAAAATAGAAATGATAAAAATAACATTGCTATAGATAGCATTTCAGGATATATTCCAATTTTAATTTGTCCTTGAATTAAAATTGAGAATTAAAATTTGAATTTAGTCTCACCAGTTGTTTGAAAAATAATTAATTAATTCATCTTGAGTTAATTAGTTGGTGAAAATCAAACATGAAGTCTTTATGAAGACATGCAACAGTTATCCCTTTGATTGAGGAAGTTATCCCTTAATTAAGGAGATAAGGATGAGTTGTAATTAGTTAGCTCAGTTAACTGAGTTAAGTCCTGTTAAATTAGGTCCAAACAGTTCAGTCAGTTAATGCATGCATGCATGCAACTAGTGTTCTCCAGATAACTAAATATTCTCTCATAAATAACTCTTACATGTCAGTTCAGAAAAAGACCCAATTGAGATTAAAGGCAGGGACAATGTACTATCAATTGCAAGAATTTTCTATAAGAAAATCTCTTGCATGCAGAAGGAATTCATTCCTTCAGGATTGCACAGTTACTACAGAGGTCAGAGCAGTGTGTGAGGTGAGAATCACACAGGTGGCAGCTGGAGGACCCAGGAGAAACTGCGCAAGGAAATAGGAGGCTTGGAGGACTGAAGGAAGGCACATGTGTTGTCTATTCTGTCTATGAGCAGCAGTGAGGGATTGTACTGAGAGTTGGATAGCTTGTGAGCTAAAGCTTTGTGTAATCCTGAGATATTTCCACTTGTATGATAATACAGATAGCAGGGTTTTTAGCTGAGGCTTTCCCCAAAGTATTCTTCTGTGTTTCATGTGTGATTGAATCTTCTTCTCTATTATATGTGTTCTGTTTGATCTTGCTCAAAATTGATTAAGCTTCCGCAAGTTTGATTGTAGAAGTATATTAAGTATTTTGCTTTAGTACATTGCATAATCAGTGTAATCTACAATGAGAATTTCTACATGGTATCGGATCTAGATTTATCTGAGATGGATGTGTAGAAATTTCTACATGGTATCAAAGTAAAGGTGATTAAAGCAGAGAACAATATGTAAAGAAGGGAGAAGTTGGAAGTTTGAAGTTCTTGATTGTAGGTACATAATCAATTTCTTATCACATCTCAAAGTTCACCAATGGTGTTTAATGGCTTGAGACTCGAGTATGCCCTGGATGGCAGCTCAAATTACATAGCCTGGAAGGATCACATGGAAGAGGTATTAGAGGATAACAGTTCGAAGGACTTCATTGATCAAGAAGTCCCCAAGCCAGCATCAGCTAATGCCCAAGAATTGGCGGAATGGAAGAAATGTGTGGCGACAGCGAGGAGGATTCTTCTGGAGGGAGTTCAAGACCATATTGTCTCAAGTATTCATGGGAAGGAGACTACGTTTTCAATGTGGAAGACATTTAAGGATCTATATCAGAACAAAAACGACTAGAGGAAGCTGGCGCTGAAGGACAAGCTTCAGAAAATCAAGTGTGAAAAGGGCGACACAATCTCTACATATCTGAACAAGCTCACCACCTACAGAGATGAGCTTGGAAGTGTACGAATCACGACAGCTAATGATGACATTGTGAGTCTTGCTCTCCTTGGTCTTCCTAAGAGTTGGCATAACTACTAGGACTCAGTAAATGGAAGAGAGAAACTACCAGATTGGGAACAACTGTGGTCGAATCTTATGCAGGAGGAGATTAGGAGAAGCACCAGAGATGGTTCTTCATCAAAGCATGATGATGAATAAAATCTAGCCTTAGTAAGTAAGGCGCGAAAAGGGAAAGGGAAGGCTTCCCATTCCAAATCGAGTTCTTCCCATGGTGGGAAGAAGATTGACAAATCTAAAGTGCGATGCTTTAATTATTATGAGGTGGGCCATTATGCAACTAATTGTCCATTGAATAAATCCAAGAAGGGATCTTCAGAAGGATCTGAAGTTGAGGCATTGGCCTCTTAGTTCAAATTGGATTTTACCCTCATCGCATGCATGGTTTCATTGATGATGGGTTGTGATTGGTTTCTTGACAGTGGAGCCTCATTCCACATAACCAGTGATAAGATTTTGTTCAGTACCTTGGAGGAGAAAGACCTCCATATGCGCATAGAGATGGGTAATGATGAAAGGTATAGTGTTTCAGGAGTGGGAACGGTTGCTTTTCAGAGGGAGCATGGAGCTCTCATTACCTTGACAGATGTGAAGTATGTGCCTGGACTGAAGAAGAACTTGGTATCGATCGCGATGTTGGAGGACAAAGGCTACGATGTTGTCTTCAGTAAGGGAAAGGTTTTCCTTAGACACATCACCATGAGATAGGTGAAGTAGATCGGTTCACGAGTCAAGAACATGTACGCTCTTGAGGTTCAAGATGCATGAAAAGCCTTGAGGAGCAAGGCAAATGTTGGAGACTTGGTGGTTGAGAGGGAGAGTAAATTACCTCTCAATATGCAGCCCCAGAAGAAGTCTTAAACAATTGTGGAGGAGCTACAACTCGAGATGTTGATAGGAGACCGAGAAGAGGCATCCACTCATGCAGAGACCTCCAGTAGGGGGAAATTCCGAGCCAAGTGGGCAGAGGGATCACATGCAGCCATACCTCCAGGTGGGAGGTGGGGCGATGTGAAGTGATAATCCCAAGAAGCCTGAAATAGGAGCAGGATCCTTGAGGTACCCAACCTCTTTGATTAGACCTTGCTACGGGAGCCCCGACGAGGAGTAGCAGGACTCGCTGAGTGGGTAGGGACAGATCTGGATGGAACGGCAGAGGAAGCTTCAACATCAGAGGTTGTTTCTAGCCCAACGGGGAGGTCAATTGGGAGATTAGTTACTTACTTCTCATTAACTAAGTTGCAGTGCAGCAGTGGGTAGCACAATGCAACATGATGAGAGGAGGTGCAGTGCGGATGCATGCTGGGAGATAGGACCAGCAGCAGCACAGATGCAACAATAGCAATCATTGTGATTGATGCAGTCAGAGATCAAAGTGACAGAGGCTAGAGCAGTCAGATATTGAAGAGCACAGAGGTGCAGAGCTTTCAATCGACAGAGGCAACAATAGTCAAAGACTTTGATGACAGAGGCATCATTCTAATTCAGGTTGGATCTTTTTTTTTGTTTCTGAGTTGCTTGAGCAACAACACTAGTGAGAAGTGTTGCATGCAGAACATTCCAAAGGTTCAGGATCGGGATCGAGTTGAATTCCTTTCTTGTTGAGAGGGAGTGTTGAAAATAGCAACAAGAAATGATAAAAATAGAAATGCTAAAAATAGCATTGCTATAGATAGCATTTCAGGATATATTCCAATTTTAATTTGTCATTGAATTAAAATTGAGAATTAAAATTCGAATTTAGTCTCACCAGTTGTTTGAAAAATAATTAATTAATTCATCTTGAGTTAATTAGTTGGTGAAAATCAAACATGAAGTCTTTGTGAAGACATGCAACGGTTATCCCTTTGATTGAGGAAGTTATCCCTTAATTAAGGAGATAAGGATGAGTTGTAATTAGTTATTTCAGTTAATTGAGTTAAGTCTAGTTAAATTAGTTCCAAACAATTTGTGGAAGTAATTGTGAGTTCAGTCAGTTAATGCATACATGCATGCAACTAGTGTTCTCCAGATAACTGAATATTCTCTCATAAATAACTCATGCATGTCATTTCAGACAAAGACCCAGTTGAGATTAAAGGCAGGGACAATGTACTAGCAGTTGCAAGAATTTTCCTATAAGAAAATCTCTTGCATGCAAAAGGACTTCATTCCTTTAGGATTGCGCAATTACTACAGAGGTCAAAGCAGTGTGTGAGGTGAGAATCACACAGGTGGCAGCTGGAGGACCCAGGAGAAACTTCCCAAGGAAATACGAGACTTGGAGGACTGAAGGAAGGCATATGTGTTGTCTATTCTGTCTATGAGCAGTAGTGAGGGATTGTACTAAGAGCTGGATAGCTTGTGAGCTAAAGCTTTGTGTAATCCTGAGATATTTCCACTTGTATGGTAATACAGATAGCGACGTTTTTAGCTAATGCTTTCCCTAGAGTATTCTTCTGTGCTTAATGTGTGATTGAATCTTCTTCTTTGTTATATGTGTTCTTTTTGATCTTGCTCAAAATCGATTAAGCTTCTGCAAGTTTAATTGCAGAAGTAGATTAAGTATTTTGCTTTAGTACATTGTATAATCAGTATAATCTACAGTGAGAATATCTACACAAATACACACAAGCATGCCAAATATAGCAAGGAAATCACACTTGCAAATAATCCCACTGTAGTTGCTTGATCATGCTCTTCCTTGTTTGGTATTTGCTTCCTCTTTGCCTTCTTTGCTTTCCTTGATCCAAATCCGAAGTGTTCCAAGAAAAATCTAAGTGTCCAAGAGTGTGTGAGAGAGAGAATAGAGAGAGAGCTCCAAAATTGAACTGGCAAAAGGTACCAATTGATCCTCAGAAGCCTTTTTATTAATGAGGCCTCTATTTTCTTCATTTTCCATTGTTTTTCCTTCATTTTCCTCCTCACATGCAACCTGTGACCTTTCACCTTCCTTTTCTCCTAATTTCCTTTATTTTCATAAATAAAATGTCAATTAATGCCTCGTGCCTTTCGAAAGCCTTTTGTTGTTGCCTTTGCCAATTTCCTTAGACATAATAAACCAAATGAACACCCACACTAGGATGTTTTTCCCAACATTCAGCTTGGAATATGTGTCCCATGACCTTGGTTATTATTTTTCCTTTATTAACTTTATTACATGGATTTTTTTACCAGGGCTGTTACAACTACAACCCCCTTCAATTTTGTTGTCATCATTTCAAGGCAAGGAGGAAACACTTGTTCGTGGGCATGCTCCTTGAGAAAATAACTTGTAATCTTAATTATATATACAAAATTAAATATCTTTCTAAGGGGGTGACAATGTATTTTTGTTACACGTCATTTTGTTGTTGTCAAACACACACATGGCAACAACAGAAGATGAATGATAAACATGAGAGTACATCTATTATTTGACAATGATATACATTTATAGTACATCCGTGTGACCGTTGGGTTCCACATCCCAAGGTCTCTTGGACTCTCATGGATTTTCACATTCTACACCAACCCATAGAGGATTAGGTGTCCAACATTCCCCCCTTAATCCGAAGGGTTATGTATGAGTCCAAGAAGAGAGTTGTAATACAAAATGTGCAAAAATGCATGACAACACTAGGCTGAATGTGCTCTCTGAATGTTGGTATAAAGGGCGATGGTTTAAGGATGACCACCAACACTAGAACGCTTAGTGCAGTTCCCAGAACTCTTCCAAGTCTGGCATGAAGCTCAAGTCTTCTGCTAGAGGAAGTGCTCCTGATGTTTTGAAGAGGGAAACCTTCAACCATGAAAGGGAGGTCTCACCCTGCATAAAAGGGATAACTTCAACCTAAAAAGGGAAGTCTCAACCTGTGATGGTTTAAGGATGACCAATAACTCTGGAATGCTTAATGCAATTCCTGGAAATCTTTCGAAACTGGCAAGAAGCTGAAGTCTTCTGCTACAGGAAGTGTCCCCAATTCTTTGAAGAGGTATCACCAACTGAAGGCATGCTTAGGGGCATATTTGTCTCTAGCTACAACTCTGAATCTGGTGAGGCAGGTTGTGGCTCAAGCTCGCTTGATTTGGCTTTGAAGCTTGTAGAAGACCGTCATTTCCCCCCTGTCAGATACAAGGTGATATGATGGAGAAAAATCAACTGCAAGACTGTTCAATACTCTAGAACAAGTTCTGACATATGACTGGAATATCTTCTTGGTTGTTGATGCCCATTGCCAAGAAGCAATCCATCCAAGATGAATCTTTGTTCTTGCAAGAGGTTTGTTTCTGAAGCATTTGTTTGAAGAATGATTGGTTTTATGACAGTGCATACATGGATGAAGATCAAAACAGTGATCTTTCAGATGGCCAACTCAGTCACAGTGTTGGCATTTCACAATCTGTTGTGGTTGCTGTGGAAGAGGGGCAAAATCTGAAACAGCTGAAGGTGAACTATCATGAAGGAATCCAACACTATGAAACTGAACGGGCTTTGAGTAGTCTGCAATGTGAAAGGACACGTCCTTGTCATATCCAAGACCAGTTCTGTGCTTGTTGTTGACAAGCTCTTCCCAAGGACTGATGACTGACTTGGGAAGTGCAGACTGAATTTTTGCATATGTATGTACAACTGCTACTTTATGTGGCACTGGATCTGAATCAATTGTAACATTATTGTCTTGCTGTTTATGGGAGTCTGTTTCAATCTTCTGAACAGAAACAAGTTCAGAATGATGACTCCATTGTTGTAATTTTGCTTGCTGTAGCTGAGATTCAAGCTGCAAAAATTCAATTTTCTCTTGTGCATTTTGTAAACAGACCTGAACGTTTATGAGAGAAACTTTGCTGACTTTTAATGTATCATGAGTAGTAGACAAAATCAGAGTTTTGAGGAACTCTAATACTTCATTGATTTTGGCCATTTTCTCCAATGTCAAACTTACACTTTAAAATTTGTTCACAACTATGAACCAATGTCACTGCAAGGTATTCTCAAAATTTGTTCTCCTAGAAAACTACAACAATCAAGTGATATTCTTCCTTGAGGAATGAACAAAAAGCAAGATTTTAACTCTACAATTATTCTCCAAATCCACACACAATGATGGTTGGTTGCATTCATATACAAGGAAAAGTATATTGTGCATTCCCAAATGATGAGACTCAAAATAGGAAATAGGTCAGTATCAAATTTGGTTACATAGACCTCGGTCTAGCATCATGGTTAGGATAAAAATCTTATGCAAAATTGTTACACCCCTACTTTCTCCTCAGGGCATATTGTGGCATTGAATATTATAAAATAAACATTTTCTCATACCTTTTCAACTTCTCATGGCATTGACTTGCTCCATATGACTAATGGAATGGCAAGGGTGTAATGCATTCAGGAGTTGAACTCATTACATATGAAGTCATATTCTTTGCCATCAAACATATGAATAGAGCGACCTTGTTGGAATCTTTCAAGCTCTGTTTAGGAATAATCAATTGTGGCAGAAATCATTGTTAGGCTACAGGTGACCATCCTGTGCAAAAGAAGACTTGGGTTGGCCCGGAAATGAACAAGTGTAGTTTCCACTGTTGATGGGAACTGTTTGACGAAGTAGATTAAGTTCAAAATTTAAAACTTTATATATCATCTTCCATGAAGAGAGTTTTAGAACAACTTCTTGTTAAATTTTTCATGGCCTGTTCCTTCATGAAGAAGCTAAAGATCAACAAAACCTGTCCTGGTCCGGACCTCACCTCCATTTAGGCATTTCCTCCAATCGTTGACAATTCGAGGAATGTAAATACTTTCCGGATGAGATTGGACGGTCGAAGTGCTCCTCCTGCACAAGTTTTCAACAATATGCATATTCCCTCATTGCAGAACTCGTACCTTCAATCCAGTTCACAAAGTCAGCATTCTTTCCCTCACGGATCGACGCAGTTTTCTCAAAATACATCGTTTTCTCAGAATTCACAGGAAGAAAATATTATGAACGATCAGGAACGAGATAATCCAATCAGGAGAGGTTCCCGCTTTACGCCATATTCATATGGTAGCAGAAGAGATGACAACTCTCAAGTACTCTCGTTAACGAGACTATCCAGTGCCAATAATACGCATCAGAGAATCAACCACGGATGTCATCCAGACGGCAAATGTCATATGTCAGAAGAAGTTGAGCAATGGCTCTACAGTGTGGATATGACGTTGAATAGAGTAGTCCTTGTTTTAGACTCTTTACAAGAGAATTGCAGGATATAAGTGAAAGTCTGAAGGCACACGAACATGAACATGAACCTATCAAGCAGAGTGCAGACCAGTTTTTTTTCGAGGAAAAGCGTGTAGACCAACTATGTTCGAATTCTTATCAAGATTAGCTGTGGAAGGCTTGGCCGAGATTACTAATGTCATTGGAAGACCTGGAGTGGGATTTACTGTGAACCCTTTGTTGGGAACCAGGTCAAGATCGTCGACTCCTCATCACAATGAATTGTTCGCCATTTTCAGCAGCTGCAAACGCATATGGCAACCAAATCCAATGTGAAAAGCTACTTGTAGCTGCGGGCTTGATGCCCTGAATTGGCTCAAAAGATGGCTCAAAGCCACAATGAGGGTAGGATGCAAGAAAGGAGCGCAGAGCGTTTTGTTTGCTGAGGGTTTTGTTTGCAGATATCGTGCAACGACGGGAGAAACACTACAGAAACGTTCAAGTCAATGAATAAACTGTTAGACCAGTGGAAGTGTCAGCGTCAGAGCTGCCAGGATTTTTCTATTTGGGGAAGTGTGCGTAGAGAATGCAGCTAAAATATGGCTGATAGGATTTCAGAATAGAGAATCTAAGTCACAGAGGGCCAGGACTTGTTCAGAACAGGTCTGAGTGGGAGCATGAAAGTGTTAGAGCGTTGCATTGATAGAGAGGGATAGGTCTGGTAATATTCCTCTTTGCAGTCGTAGGGGTAGGTCTGCTCACAACAGAGGAATGGCAGAGCTGATAGAGGTAACAACCTCTATTCAAACAGATGCTTCAGAAAGGTATAATCAGGAGGAGAGCATTGGTTTACAAAGGCCATAGAAACAGGTGGCTCACACTTGAGCAGGGCAGGAGATCGATTACTATGATACCATGTCAAACACACACATGGCAACAATAGAAGATGAATGATAAACAAGAGAGTACATCTATTATTTGACAATGATATACATTTATGGTACATTCGTGTGACCGTTGGGTTCCACATCCCAAGGTCTCTTGGACTCTCATGGTTGTTCACATTCTACACCAACCCATAGAGGATTAGGTGTCCAACAGTCACCATTAGGAAAATGAGCATCAGTTTGGATCTTTCACTATCTATCAAAGTGTTCCAAGCATCCCCCTACAAGGCTAAAACCTAAACAATCCCAAAGAGAATTTCTAGATTACAAGGCCCAAAAACCTATTTTTAATTACCTGCACAGTTTCCTAGCCAGTTTCTGTGCATATGTAGACATGACCATTAAAGTCAGCGCAAAAGTGCGCTCTGTCTTACACTATGGACTGTGCACATGACTCAACGCAAGTAAAAAATAAAAAGCAAAATCTAGAAGCTTTGTCAGTCAAATATTTCCCAACTAAAAGCTTTGAATTGATGCTTACTCAAGCCTGATCCCTCTCATCATGGATCTAATTCCCTCTCTTTGTGGATCCCCTATCCCACCATTTGTGGATCTCATCCCTTAGGAAGAGGATCCCAAACCTCCTCCTCTTGGCCTATAAATCAAACACATGCCAGAGGGTTGAAGAGGACCACTGAAGGTAGGCTTATGCTACAGAAATAGGGCTAGAAGGCTTTTCATCCAAGGAGAAGGTTGGAGATCATGGGAAGAGGCTTGTGACATCAAGGCAATCAGGTTGTAAGCTTGTTCTCCTTTTAATTCAATAAAAATCAATTGTTCTTTCCTAATCATGTCTATTATGATATTATTTGTGAGATTCCTTGATCACTCACATGGTTTATAATTGGTTATTGATTCAACTTATGATGTATGTTGAGTTAAGAACTTCATTTACCTTTGATTGTATATGCTATATGCTTTGATCTTTTTGTATGTTTATGTCTATGTAGATCTCTTTTGGAGCATCATGGAGAAGTTGTGGAAAGCATTGGAAAGGCCTCTAAAGCATCGAGGAGAAGCTGGTTGTGGAAAGCACTGAAAGGACTTCAATAGGCACTTCGTTAAATTAGTAAGTGATTGTTCGCATATTACTTGTTTCAATCAACTGTAAGCTAAGGAAATGTAGCAATTCTTTTCTTGTTTGTTACTAGGTTTTGTTTGAGATCTAGGGAGATCCATCTTGTCTGCAAGAAGGATTAGTCCGCCTAACAAATTGGCGACTCTACTAGGGAACGTCTCATTCTTCATCATCTCCTTGTTTTGACTTTTGAACCTTTTCTCATAGCCCTGTCTGAGTGTCTGAAAGATATCAAGAGTTTGGATCTTGTGATTTGTTTGGTTTTATTTTTATTTTTTCTAAAATTTTCCCAAAGTACGCACTTTATCTTTAGTCATAGAGCATATATCTGTGCACTGAGCCTTTAGCAACAATGCGTATGCGCACTAGATTAAATTGTTGCCTGTGCACATACCTGAAATTTTTGAAAATTTGACTTTTCCTTTCACTAAGTCCATGAACTTTTGTTTGTTATGCTTGATTACACTTGTTTACACCTTTACAGAGTCTCTATCAATTTGATTGGGTGTTTTGAATTATCTTTTTGAGAAATTATTAATTTGTTTTCCTGTGGTCATTACTCAGAGGTTTGTCTCAATTTCTTAACAATTTTTGCATGTTTTTGCTTTCATTTTTGCAAACAAAAAAAAGCCCTTGAATTGTGTTTAAGTGTTAATCGCCTTTGAGTGTCATCATTTTTTATCTTTGGATTTTTTACCTAATTCCCTTTACTTACACTCGATTGGTTCTTTAGTTACATTGGTGAAGGAAAATATTTTGTTGTTCTTTCGCTGATTTGAAATCTCTTGTGTTTGTTTTGAAGAATTCTCTTGCATAGGTTACATTTGGATAGTTATAATTATCATTTTCATAACATGAACATAAATTATACATAGATTACATTTGCATAGTTTACAAGCAAATTGTGCATAGATTACATTGCATGGTTTGGCACTTAGGGCTTTGAATTGCATTGGAAAATTAGGACTAGTGCATTCTGAAGTTGATATTTTAAAGAAGAACCTCTCTCCTTACTTTAGCTAGAATTCATCGAAATGAAAAATTAACAATATCATGTTCGATTGCATTAAGGTTTTGGGTGAGTTCATAACACCATTAGTTTCACATCCATTTACCCATTGAATAAGTAAAAACTTTAAAAAACAATGCTAATAAAGTTAATTTAGAATTTTTATTATTTTAGGGCTCTTTCCACCTACAATAGATCAGGTTGTGGGCTTTGGAATAGGGAAGTGAGTTAACTTTCCAAAGATGCAAACAAACACTAGAATCTTGTGATAGGGAGTAAATCCATTTATTGCCCCATTGGAGTGATTGACCCCACTTCATTGGTTATGATAGAGTGATTTACATGTATTAAAAACAATGCCAAAAGGTACTTAAGAGTCACTCGGAAGTAAACCTCAGATTAACCATGTTGAGGAAATTTCAAGGGGATTGAGCTTTGTTACTCTACCCATACGTGTACATTCGATCTGCGACTGTCCCCCAAGTTAAATTGTCTTAAGTGGTAACCTTAGAGACCATAATCTTAAGGCTATTACCCACGTTGACGACGAAGGGGAAGTCTCTATTGTACCTGTAACATACGTTGGCTAGACTCACTTGGACCTTTTTGGAGGGTATTCTTCATTCGAGATGACATAAGTGAAGTTACTTGCAATAGATCGTGTACATTAAGCAGGTTGTCAGTGTAACTCGTTCCACTCGCTCTATCTTTATCCACTTTTCACATTGATCTCTGCGATGTTGGATTTCATCACCAACTAGTGATTTCACTGTGAAAAAATTGTTTGCATAGTTTGACTCCTTAGATTTACTAGCATATGTTATTTGCTTGTTTTTAATTTTTACAGACCTTAGGTGTGGATTGTGAATATTATTTAAGTTGGTAACAAATTTATCTAAGTTGAATCTAATAGCAATAATGTCAGAAGTTGCAGATAAAGGAACCCATTTTAACGGAAATCCTAGTCCTTTTCTTGACTTTGCAAATGTCGGTCCTCCTCATATGGCTATGTTATCGCTTCCTAGATTCATGATAGGTTTACCGGTGTGGTTGTTTTCAACTTAATTAATCCCAAATATCCAATATGTTCCACCTCAACCAATCTCTTCACCTCAACCAAGTTCACCATCTCAACATCACCAACCTCATGTTGACCCTTTACCTTCTTCACCCAACATGTCCTCCTCCCTTTCTTATTATTCGCTTGGTAAAATCCTTGAGGCTAGTAACCAGGTTACTAAGAAGAAGAAGAAGCAAGATAAGAAAGAAGTCAACCAACAAACCATGGCTATAGGTATTGGTAATGTTGAGGAAACTTCCAACATGCATCGCAAGCCCAGATACCCTTGCAAGCTTTGTAAGGGTGACCACTTCCTTATCAATTGTCCTGGTATTCCTAAGGTCTTGGAAGTATGGTCAGAAAATTCTTATCAACTTACTGTTGATCCATTGACCAGTGATTGTGAGGTTCCCGAGAAAAAGGGTAAAGTTAGGTTTCCTTGTCGATTATGCAAAGAGATTCATCAGAGTTAACTTTCCCCTCATATGGATGAAGCCTCAAAATTGTTGGAAAAACTTATTGTTCCACAATAACAACTTCCAACTAGTTACCATAAAATTTCTCCCAACCTACCGTCAGTTGACGAAGTGATTCATCTAATTCCAATTATAGTCAATCCCACTCTTCCATTGGAGAGTGAAACACGTATCACTCAGATTGATGAACCATTGGTTGATCAAGTGGTCGACTCAATTCCATGTTCAATTGATCCCACTCTCTTTGTAGAGAATGAAATCAATAATGCTCAAGTTCTTCTTGTTACCTTAGATTCTTCTATTGGACCCCCTCTAGGTAATGAAGCTATTTCATTTTATTGGAGTAGAATGGCAGGGCCTTGTCTTCCTTCTTCCACCCCTTTCCAAATCATTGTGAATGCGTATGGTAAGAACGTGCGCCGCATAAATGTAGATGAAGGTGCTTTTGTCAATATTTTGTCCTCAACCACTTGGCAAGCGTTGGGTTCCCCTCAAATTGTGCTTGTTACGCATAATTTGTTAGATTTTAATAGAACCATTAGTGGGCCTTTAGGGATCCTTCCTAAGTTACCTATTAATCTGGAAGGGAAAAATGTCTGTATCGATCTTATGGTAGTCCAAGGCCCCTTGGATTTCAATTTTCTCCTTGGGCGAGACTATGTCTATGCCATGAAAGTTTTCATATCCACACTCTTTCGAGAAATGTATTTCCATCACAATGGAAACATTGTGACTATTGACCAACTTTCGTTCGTTGATCTTGATTTGACTACCAGTCTTCCAGAATCCCTGAATGTTCCTTATATGGAAGTGGTACCTACCCCACCATAGGTTAATTATGTGGTAACATGTCCCATGTTTCCGGTTACCGATGTAAGCGAGCCTCTCACTATTTGCCCGACTTCTTTTGACGTAGATCCAGTAACTGACATGGTCTACCCTATGGGGGAATTTGAAATCAACTTTCTTACCCCTTTTGATTATATTCAGATGTGCCATTTCTAGAGATATATTCTTCCTTCTGATGAAGATCTCTTGGAAGCCATGGTTGGGAAGTGTTCCTTGGCATGTGTTTCTTCCAAATGAAAGCCATGATCAATAGGTCCCTATGAGGATGGTTCTTTCATTGTGTCAAACTCGTTAAAAAATGAAACAGGTTCCATGAGGATGGTTCTTTTACTGTGTCAACCTCGTTAAAAAATGAAATAGTTCCCTTTGAAGATAGTTCTTTTACTGTGTCAACCTCGTTAAAAAATGAAACAAGTCCCCATGAGGATGGTTCTTTTACTATGTCAACCTCGTTAAAAAATGAAATAGGTCCATATGAGGATAGTTCTTTTACTATGTCAACCTCGTTAAAAAATGAAACAGGTCTCTATGAGGATGGTTCTTTTACTTTGTCAATCTCCTTAAAAAATGAAACAAATTCCTATGAGGATGGTTCTTTCACTGTGTCAACCTCGTTAAAAAATGAAACATGTTCTTATGAGGATAGTTCTTTTACTGTGTCAACCTCATTAAAAGATGAAACAACTCCCATGGGCATATTTCATTTTCTTGTGTCAAACTCATTAAAAAATGAAACAAGGTTCCACGAGCATAGTTCTTTTCCTATGTTAAGCTCGTTAAAAAATGAAACAAATCCTCCCCAATTTAAGTTGTGTCTTTCACCTGATCTCGTAAATGAACCTTCATCTCATCCGCTTATTAGTAACCGATAGTCTACTTAGGCAAATCAAACAAAGCTTGTGGGGCATGTAACTTTGCAGGTTATGCTTGGGAGGCATTAAACCTACTCTCAACCACAATTTCCTCGTTGTTTCAAGCTTGTATAAAAATGAAAACTATATAGAGTCCATTTTGGTTATTATTTTCAAGACTCATTAAACTCATGAAAATATGGAGCTTCTTTTGCTAACTTTTCATGTACGTAAAACATAAATGAAAATGTCGAGTTATTTCCGTCTTTTCCTGCTTGATAATTAAATATAAAGTCGGTAATATGATTACACTTTTTCGGTCTCCTTAAACTTAAAAAAAATTGGATGTTGAAGATTTCTTTAATCCCTTTTCAAACTCCCTAAACATGAAAAGATTGTCGAGTATTTGGCTATTCAAACTCGTAAAAGTAAATGAACAGTCGTCTATTCAATATAAGTTTACCCCTTTTACAGATTGAACTAGACTATTTATGAAAAATGTATACATTGACTATTCATGGTCAATAGAGTTCTCTCCTTCATTATTTTACCCTTTTCCAGGCTTGAGAGACTAAATTTACGAAAAAGAACATTTCAGAGTTTACTTATGTTTTTCTCCCGAGTCCCTAAAAATGAAAACAAAACTTTTCTTTCTCTGGGCTCGTTAAAACCTTACGTTGAAAGAATTGAACGAGTTTTCTTTTCATGTCTATTCAAACTCTTTAAGCATGAAAACGACATCAAGTTACCCCTTCGCTAGACTCGTTAAACATAAACAGTGTAAGAATCGTTAATCATGATGAGACCGAACCACTCCTTCCTAGGGTTCGTTAAAAAAACTCCAAAGGACAAGCATATGTTATCCTCCTCAAACTTGCACAACAATAAAGAGGTACTTGTTAGTTATGGTGGGGGGGAATTGGGAAAGAACGTTTGTTTTTGTATTACAAAAGGCAATATGTTGCTCTTGAACATGACACTTTGTCACTTTTGTGTCTAGGTTGGTGTTGGGCATGGGATACCCCGCAGCAGGTTTTGGGGCTTAAAGCCCGAGTTTTGGTCAATTTTATTGTAAGACTCAACGAAGTGAGGGCGTGAAGCATGAAAGCCTAGGATGAGTCATAGGGTTGTCCGCCCTAAGAATTTTAAAATAATGTAAAGTTGTGTCGGCCTACCCATGGTCCACGGACCATGGGATTGTATAAATAAAGCGAGGCTCTAAGTGTAAAGATAGTTTTTGTTGGGCAAGCAAGTAATAGATAGATGTGAAGGCATGGTCAGAGCATAGGAGGAAAGTTGAAGTGTATTGGGTCGTAGTAGTAGGAAGAGGCTCTGCAGCTAAGTGCGCAAAGGCCTAGTAGAGTCCGCAGCTGAGTGCGCGGACCCCTACAGTTGAGTGCGTAGGGCGGAGTTGGGTTTGTACTTGAAAAGGAATACTAATAAAGATAAGTTTGATTCGGAATATTGTGCATCTATGTTTCTATTTATCTTTATGCATTTATATTGTTTATGATTACACGCACTTACCTGAATGCTGAATAAAGTAATAAGAATATTGGGTCTCACAAGTTAATTTAAGCTCTAATATAATAGCGTAGTAAGAATGGAGATTAGGATAGTACTTTCTTCGTGCCCTTACAGAGGTGCGCGGAGGTAGTGGTACATGTCGTGAAGGATAGACAGCTGTGCGGAGTAGCGCAAGTGCGCAAGTTTGGACCGCGAACCTCTAGAAACTTCATCGGGACATCCCTAGTGTGTGGAAACCTGGTTCCAGCACCCTCCCATACTACTTTGGGTGAGACCTCAGTTTGCGATCTGCGAACTGTTGCCGAAAGGGCGAGTAGTACCGGGATTTGCTTGGCTAAATCACTTCCGAACCTGGGTCAGGCCCCACTAAGCCAACAAATGGTTCCGTTGCTTGGACCAGGATCTACATAAGGGATTTTTGATGTTGTGCCACTGGAACCCAACAAATAAGGAAATTGAAGAGTGGTTGGACAAGAAGGTCCAAGAGTTCGCGACACAGGAAAATAGAACTTGCAATTATCTAAGAAAAATTGGTTGGATTGCTATATGTATACAAAAATCCATGAGATTTTCTTTGCATCCTTTCCTTCTGAATTGTATGAGTGGATCGCGAGGTTAGCCGATAGCCAAGGAAGGTGTAGGCTCGACCAACTGATATTGTGGACTCTGGAATTAGTGCACAGACTGGAAGCCTCAGAAGATAAGATAGTGCGAGCTGTTGACCACTGACTCAGCCGAATAATAGGAGGATTTATCATTGAGTTCACGGTGGATACGATCGTTAGTTACAACGAGGCAGAGTGGCGTTTTCTTAAGGGACTGCGAGGTAAGTATATTAAATCTTTGAATACCCAGATTAAGATGTTGTTATGTCAAAAGCAGGTTATGAGAATAAATTAATATTTGGGACTATGCGGAGTGGAAGAATCTATAGAAGCGGAAGTAGTGAAGAATTAGAAAACAATCCCTTAATTTCACCCTCGCGGGAAAGCGAGGACAAACTCATGAAAGTTTCTCCGAGAAGCATGCTCAGTTTGATAAGGCAGCGGATTCCACGATTACCACCCACACTGCCCCCCACTTCACCTCCTTCACCTCCATCTCCACCCACTCCACCTCCACCACCTCCACGGTTCAGTATGGCGAGCGCGATCAAACTACCAATATTTAGAGGAGTAGGGAATGAGGATCTGGACCAATTCTGGTTCGTGGTAAGAGCAGTATGGGAAGCACAAGGTGTCACAGATGACAACATTAAGAGGGCTACATTGGTGAGCACGCTGCAGGATCGCACATTAACATGGTACATCAAGCACTCTAACGACCACCCAAACGCAGGGATAACAGAGATCCAAAATGCGTTGAACAGATAATTTAGCATGCCAAAATCAGACACATAGTCAATCATCGGGTTTTAAGAGATCGCAATGCTTCCAGGCGAGACCCCCTGGGATCTAAACCAAAAGCTGAAGAGTACGATCCGCGACGCCAATATGATGCTAACGGATGCACAACATCACACATGGTTTGTAGCATCTCTGACGCCACACTTGAGGACGATGCTGTCACAGCAGAAACTTTCTACCCGAGCCGAAGGGTTGGAGATGGCGATGAGATTACATGAGACCCCGATACAGGACGTTGGGTTGGGAGTTCAACAAATCCACGTGCAGCTACAAAATCTATGTTTGGAAATGCAAAGTTTGAAGCGGGATAAGGCACTGCGGCCGGAGGCGCGCGAGGAAGTATGGTGCATAAAATGCAAAGGCCAAGGTCATGACAAGAATCATTGTCCAATGTTCGTGAACTATTTGGTAGGAGGAGGGCCAATGTCATTGAGACCGGAAGTGCAGGCAGGACCGAGTGCAGCACTCGCTTTATGGTGCGCGATCTGTCAGATTGGAGGGAAACACACGACGGACAATTGTCATTTGCTGCAGAAATATACACAGACACCCCAGCAATTGTTTTGTAATTTTTGCAGATCAGTAGGCCACAATGAGCGCACTTGCCGTAGTTACGAGCTAATGATGGATTGGACCCCAGCTTATAGAATTCAGACTGAAACACGAGCCTTCGACCCAGATGCGAGGATGGTGCGCACTGGATTTCAGGGGCGAGGTCGAGGACAAGGAGGAATGGGACCAAGAAGGGGCTGTGGACTATTAATTTGTTACAATTGCGGAGGACGAGGGCACTATGCTCGCGACTGTACCAACCCGACGAGGATATCCTGTACATATTATGCTCAATTTGATCATGAAATAATAGATTGTCCTACATTGATCACAAAGATGCGCGAAAAAGGGGTATTCCAGCCTCCCCCGACTCAGAATATACAAATGATGAGGTCTGAACCGCGCGAAGAGGACCCGAATGTAAACATGATGCTCAGAAGTGGTGCGACCATGGGAGAGGATAAGGGAAAGCAGCCAGAGGAAAGTACGTGGGTTCACAAGGCTCCTACAAAGGAACCCGAGTTTGACTTAGAACGCACAAAGGAGACATTCATGGAAGCTAAGAAGAGCTTCGCAGAGGCCTCCACTTCAGGTAGTAAGGATCAACCAGAGCTAAGAATGGATCCTTCAATGCTTACTACCTTTCTGGAGACATGCATGAAACTATTGCGTGACAACAAGGTGGTTAAAGGACTACAGGAATTGATCACCAGGTGTGCAGGGTCAGGGGAACTGCGCGTCGTCCGGAAATTGGGGAAGCATGCATTGCACATTGGAAGAGAAATGAGGTTGACTGCACAGATTGGGGAATATGAAATGGATCAGGTAATCCTAGATTTGGGTTTGGACGTGAATGTATTACCGAAGCAAAAATGGAAACGTATGGGCAGGCCCGCGTTATAGTGGCCCCCTATTCAATTATGAATGACGAACCAATAGAAGATTTTGACCATATGAAGGTTGCAAGGGGTAACAGTTGATATTGAAGGCGTGAGCACACAGACAGATTTTGAAGTGATAGAGATTGTCAATGACAACAATCCCTATCCCGCGTTGTTAGGAATAGACTGGGCCACCGATATGAACAGAGTCATCAATCTGAAGAAGCACAAAATGATCTTCGAGAAAAAGTCGCTACGCGTAGTAGTCCCACTGGACCCAGCCGAAGGAGTGCGCTACACTGAACTAGTGTGCAACGATGATCTTGATTGTATTTACAAGATAATTGCGCGAGACTAGGATTGGGTGAATCCGACTGCAGATGGGAGGATCTCGTGGGAGCGCGAAAGCTCCTGCACTTCGGATTTAGACGAAGAAGTAGAGTGCTGGCAGAATCGGTTGCATGAAGTGACAACGCTGAATTGCAACATGATGATTAGATCACTGTGTTGTGTGACAACAGAGGCACGAGAGCTACCGACATATGATGGATTGACAATGGTGGATGAATTCTTGAGAAAATTTGAAAGTGCAGTACCGGAACAACAGCAGTTCGATGCGTTGAAATGGGCACTGCGCGCAACACCCACACGATGGTGGGGTACACATCAAGAAAACTTTGAGGACTGGCGCGGATGTAGAAGGATGATGCACCTACGGTTTGGAAGCCCCCAGCTTCGAATGAGAGCTGGGCAACCAGGACGGAGCAGCTTGCGCGCCCACCTGTGTCGATGGGTACAAACGTGTGCTGTGCAGTCCACACAAGCACACCCCAAACTAAGGATCGAAAATCGGAACAAGACACAGTAGCAAGAAAGGTGATGCACACCAAAAATGTTCCACATAGAAGCATTCAAGAAGGTATGCAGAGTCCTAAACAGAGTTCACCAGGCGAGACGAACTGATTGGGACCTGCGCGTACCAGCGGTCCGATGGGCCTATAGGGCCATGTGAAAAAACCTGAGCGCGGAAATGATTCCGAAGCTAAACAGCAGAGTCGAGACCATAATTTTGGAGGAAAGGAATCCTCACGCAATAGCTCTCACAGGTGGGATAGCACGCGAGGACCTAGACGAAGGAATTATCAGATACAAGAAGCCATTTGGTGATGGAACCTTAAACTTCACGAACTCGAAGAAGATCGGGTACGACTGAGGAAGAAAAGCATGTTAATGGACGCAAAAATCAACAAACTGGAAAACGAAATCATGCAAGCATGTTGCGTTGATAAACTAAGAATGACAGGACAAGATATGGGTAGCCATACTATTGCATTAGAAGATTGTCGCCAAGAATTTGTGGCTCTGCTACCATGGCTGTGACCACACCTTACTAGACAAAGTAACCAAGGGAGCACACCGCATAAGGAAGAACGTGCGGCGTTGACTGTCGTGAGGGTAATTGAGGAGTGCTCGTGGACTAGGCTGGAAGGTGAATTGAAGCCTCGCACAGGTGGTGCGACCACTTGACTATTCGTAGGGAGCACAGTCTCAGCGCTCCACGCAATTGAAAGAGAGCGCGGGACTATAAAAGAGTCTATATGGGAGCTGCGCGATCAAGAGGGTACGCGCAGGATCAATATGTCATAGGGGTCGCGCCCATGCATAGGGCGTTGTGCTGCTGCGCAGGTAGGCTGGGAGGTGACCGTTGGTGTCACTGTTCATGACAGGATGTCCAATTTAAGGCAAAGAGGAGTGGGCAACAGGCAATTAAGACACAAATTAAGAGCTAGATTTGGGACGATCTGCCGCCAAGAAGGCATTAATGACTCAAAAGTGGGGGGAATGGTCGAATTCAAATTCAAAAGATGTTATAAAATCCTCAGGGCTAGCCACGGGGAAACACTTGGTTGTGTGAGAATTGAGCAGTTACAAAGCAGTGAGTGCCGCGTACCCTTAGCACCTTTGACTATAGACACGATGACTGTTTCCAGAACAAGGGTGCGATTCGCCAAAGATACCGCGGAGCCCCATATGGCCCATGAGAAGCCCGGAGAGGTAGCAGTTGTGCCAGAAGTTCCAAAATCACCACGAATGCCGCGACTGAAGAAAGATAAGTAGACTATGGGCCCAGTCCGTGTATCCCCTAGAAACCCATGGTTTGGCAAACTGTCAATGGCAAAAAAGGGAAAAGCCGTCACCGTTGAATCAGATGAAGAAGAGGAAGACTTACAAGCTCTAATCGCTCAAATTGAGGCGCAAGATAATGTTGCAGAGGATGTCTCACCAATGCCTTCCGTAGAAAAATTACCTACGCATGCCCCCCCCATGGAAAGGGAAAGCCAAGATACCAAAAGACCTGGAGGCCACGAAGAGTGCGCTCCAGACCCCGCTCCTCCCCGACGGTATAATGTTTGAAGGTCCACCTTTGGGACAAATACCTACCATGAAGTTTGAGGATTGGGACCTCGCGGATAGCGAGAAGTTCCCACACCTGGCCACGGAAAGTTTAATGAAGCAAAAATGGTTGCATGGTGTGGAGAAGGCTGGGTTACTCCATCTGCGATGGATACCCCACTACCACCGCATGCCCATCACCATTTTCGTCATCAGGCAGCTGTTGTGCCTAGTGCATGATGGGTATCTCTGGTTGGAGGAGCCTATTCCCATCACAGCCGACCTAATTCACATAATTTCTTGACTGTCCTTCAAAGGACATGACCTCGTAGCCATAGCAGGAAAAAGCAGCGACTTGGCCCTTGCAGAAGCCATGAAGGCTAAGTATAAACTAGAGAAGAAAAAGCAGGGGTACGTAATAGCAAGCATTAAGGACAAAGGGGTGCGCGTAGCCACCTAGCTGCTGGCCGACAAGGTGATGAGGAAATGTCGTGCCGACAAAGTACCAGCATCTGTGATTGCATTGACAGAGCAGTGCGCGGAGGGGGTACAGTTCAACTGGGTGCAGTTCCTCTGCGAGGAGTTTCTGACGAACTGTAAGGAGGCCCAGGAGCAGGGTAAGACCTTCCACTACACGTGGTTGCTCTTATCCATCTTGTTGGTTGCAGGGGAATTGCTAGAGGACAACCAGTTTCCTAGTATTGAGGATGATTTGCCCGAAGCCGCGAGGTACACCTCGCTCTGGGCTATAAAAGACGCGAAGAGGATTTGCCAGATGAAGGTGTTTTGGGTGTTCATGGAGACAAGCATTCGAATGTGGATCAACTGAAGGCCGTGCCTGTCTCCCACGATTTATAACAGTTTACAGAGCTTGGCAGAGTTCAAGGCAGATATGCATAACCTGTATATCCGAGCGCGCCAGGATCCTGTGCAGAAATGGGTGAAGCTTCCGTTCATCGCAACGGATGATGCGATCTTCACAGTAATGGAATCATGGCCTTCGGAGTGGCACGCCCTAGACTTGGCAGGAATGGAGAAAGCTGTAGCCCAGCAAAGAAAGAAGGACACTAAGATGCGCATCACGTAGTTGGTTGAAAAGAGGCGCAAGGAACAAGAAGCAGCCGCACAACAGAAGACGGTTGATGCAACAACAACGACACAGACGACAAAAACCACAATAGCACCAATAGAAGAGCCCGAGGAGGGCCAGGAGATGTCCACGGGGCAACAGACCGGGGAATTGGATAGGACATAATAGCATGTGGACCCCGGTTCAACATCGGCCCAACTCAAGCGGCCACACATCCATGAGAAAACAACTCCCCGGAAGAAGGTAAAGGCGACCAAGATGTTCGTCGACTCGATCACGCTCACAGAAGGTGATCTGTTTGACATCGGCGAAACGATCCGCGAGGTCACAAAGGACGCACTCCAGGAAATGAGGATGGAGCAGAACACTATGTTGGGGGCACTCAGTATGCAGCTATAAGGCTTATAGGTGTAGCCCCCCCAAATAGGTACAATGGCTCCGTACATCACAGCGGGAACGCAGAAGCCGAACAGACGCTACGCGCCCGTAGGGACAACCCTTTCGTGTTGCCCGAAGGCTCCCTAGCAACAACAAGTAAGGTTAACCAGGCTGCGATGAGCAGCATGAAAGGCGTCGACTTAAACTTGGCAACCCTACCGCGTGAAGCCCTGTACCAGTTACAGGATGGGGTCATCGCAGAGCTCTGCGCCAGGGAAGGCCTCATGCTCCAAGTCTTGCACGAGCAGAAAATCAACATGGATCACCTCAGCCTCCAGCGTGATGAGTTGGTTGTGCAGGCTCGCGGACTAGAGCAGGCGATAGAGGATGCATGTAGGAGCATCCAAGAGTTGGCCGTGTCGGTAGAGTTACTAGCAGTAGAGCAGGTCCATAGATTGGCAGCTAGAGTCCATGAAGCTAGGGAGGAAACGACGAAGGTTCAGTTGGACCTGAACCTGCAGATTACCGAGCTAAGGTTGAAGGCACAACCTTCCACTCCCCCAGAGTTCAGAGAGCAGCGCGCCCGCGCTATCCAAAGAGGGTTGGAACAAATTGGCCAAGCGGTACAGGACTACATCGAGATGTTGAATCAAGCACTAACCATGCTTACATACCTGTAGGAAGATCCATACCTACAACGCCTAGACACAGAGGCGCGCAAGTTGCAGCAGGAGTACGATAGTGTCCGGGGGACCGTGTAGACAGTGGTCCTTACTCAACAACTTGCCAAACTACAACTGGCAAGGGCACTGAAGGACCAATTAGACATTGCATGATAGAAAGAAGCCCTGCTTAAAGTACGCATCCAACCATGGATTGATGAAGCTTTCACAGTTACAACTACCATTGAAGGAAAGCTGGCACAAATGCAGGAACTTTATGTGGTTAGATAGGAATGTGACCCTGCTCACGAAGGTTCAGAGATACGTGTGCAGCAAGTACAACATACAATGGAATAGTGTGCCCGGACACCCAAGCTATGTGAGGCCTGCTGGATGGACTCCACGCAAAGATCGATGCACCAACAAAGTGACTCGGGACGAGTCACAATGATTTTGTTGGGGGCTTATTGTGGATGGGATCCCCCGCAGCAGGTTTTGGGGTTTAAAGCCCGAGTTTTGGTCAATTGTATTATAAGACTCCGCGAAGTGAAGGCGCAAAGCGTGAAAATCTATGATGAGTCATAAGGTTGTCCGCCCAAAAATTGTAAAATAATGCAAAGTTGTGACCATGGGATTGTATAAATAGAGCGAGGCTCTAAGTGTAAAGATAGTTTTTGTTGGGCAAACAAGTAATAGATAGATGCGAAGGCATGGTCAGAGCATAGGGGGAAGTTGAAGTGTATTAGGTCGTAGTAGTAGGAAAAGGCTCTGCAGATGAGTACGCAGAGGCCTAGTAGAGTCTGCAGCTGAGTGCGTGGACCCCTGCAGCTGAGTGCGCAGGGCGGAGTCGGGTCTGTAAGTGGGATTGTACTTGAAAAGGAATACTAATAAAGATAAGTTTGATTTGGAATATTGTGCATCTATGTTTCTATTTATCTTTATGCATTTATACTGTTTATGATTACGTGCACTTACCTGAATGTTGAATAAAGTAATAAGAATATTAGGCCCTCACAAGTTAAGTTAAGCACTAATATAATAGCGCAGTAAGAATAGAGATCAGGATAGTACTTTCTTCGTGCCCTTACAGAGGTGCATGGAGGCAGTGGCACAGGTCACAAAGGATAGATAGCTGCGTGGAGTAGCACAAGCGCGCAGGTTCGGACCGCGAACCTCCAGAAACTTCATCAGGACATCCCTAGGGTGTGAAAACCTGGTTCCAGCACCCTCGCATACTACTTCGGGTGAGACCTCAGTTCACGCTCCGTGGACTGTTACCTAAAGGGCTAGTAGTACAGGGATTTGCTTGGCTAAATCACTTTCGAACCTGGGTCAGGCCCCACTAAGCCAACAGTTGGGAAATCTGTTTGTCTCTCAGTTAACCATACCTCATTGGAAGTCTTCAAACTAGTTTCCAAGTCAAATTGTCATATGGCTGATATGTTCAAGAGAAGTCCAACCTCAGTTAAAATCACCTTGCAATTCATAGCCTTCAATCATATCGGTCATCGCTGAGTTAGTCTTGGATTACTCCAAATTTGTCTTTCAAATCTTGTCATGAGTTTCGTGTCGTAGGCCCTCCTATGACGGGTCACTTCCTATCGACTTCAGCTCATTATCTAGGAAGTTGATCTAGAAACCTTCTTCAGTACCTTGGAGCCTGCATGCCTTAATGGGAAGTTTCTCGCCTTCGACGACAAGTTCTCATCATTGACCTTCGATTGAATGATTCTAAGACTGTTCAACTTCACGACGTCTTTCACACTTCATAGATTGTACTAGAAGTACCTTGAGAACCATTGTCATTATGGGTAGTTTCGCTCACACTTGTTAACGGTTCACATCATTGACTAGAAATCAAGTGGTTTCTACGATGTTCGACTACGAGACATTCACTCACATGGTTAGATTCATACTACGGATCGAGAGATGGAGATCAAGACCTTGGATCTAGTTTCATCCATCTAGGCTACGTGGAGTTATTAAATATTCATGATTGTAAACAAAGATCCATTGATGGCTGCATCCATACTGTGTCTTCTATTGGCATGGATCTTTAAATCTATTTCCATATTGATTCTTTGAGATATTCATGCTCTAAGTATGGGAATGCCTACCTTAGTGATCATTATATATTGCATTGTAACATTTGATTGATTGTTTCAGGTTTCCAACCACGATCTCTAATCCAAACCTTGACATGATAAAGCACTTCAATCCTCAAACATATTTTTTGACTTTGCACTTTAGGGGGCAATCTGTTACACGTCATTTTGTCTCCATTAGGAAAATCACCATCAGTTTGGATCTTTCGCTATCCATAAAAGTGTTCCAAAGCATCCCCCTGCAAGGCTAGAACCTAAACAATCCCAAAGAGAATGAAATTTATGGATTACAAGGCCCAAAAACCTATTTTTCATTATTTGTGCATACGTGGACTTGACCATTAAAGTCAATGAAAAAGTGCGCTCTGTCTTACACTATGGACTGTGCACATGACTCAATGCAAGTAAAAAATAAAAAGTAAAATCTAGAAGATTTGTTAGTCGAATCTTTCCCAACTAAAAGCTTCAAATTGATGCTTACTCAAGCTTGATCCCTCTCATCATGGAGCTAATTCCCTCTCTTTGTGGATCCCCTATGCCACAATTTGTGGATCTCATCCCTTAGGAAGATGATCCCAAACCTCCTTCTCTTGGCCTATAAATCAAACACAAACTAGAGGGTTGAAGAGGACAACTAAAGATAGGCTTATGCTGTAGAAATAAGGCTAGAAGTTTTTTCATCCAAGGAGAAGGTTGGAGATCACGGGGAGAGGCTTGTGACATCAAGGTAATCAGGTGGTAAGCTTGTCCTCCTTTAAATTCAATAAAAAGACAATTTTTCTTTCCTAATCATGTCTATTATGATATTATTTGTGAGATTCAATGATTACTCACATGGTTTATAACTGGGTATTGATTTAACTTATGATGTATGTTGAGTTAAGAACTTCATTTACTTTTGATTGTATATGCTAGATGCTTTGATCTTTTTGCATGTTTTTGTCTATGCATATCTCTTTTGGAGCATCATGGAAAAGTTGTGGAAAGCATTAAAAAGGCCTCTAAAGCATCCGGGAGAAGCTAGCTGTGGAAAGCACTGAAAGGAGTTCAACAGGAACTTCGTTAAATCGGTAAGTGATTCTTCGCATATTATTTGTTTCAATCAGTCGTAAGCTAAGGAAAGATAGCAATTCTTTTCTTGTTTGTTACTAGGTTTTGTTTGAGATCTAGGGAGATCCATCTTGTCCACAAGAAGGATTAGTCCGCCTAACACCATTTGGGCTAGTTTTTTATAAGGTTTCTTTTGTATGCAGATGACCTTATTCTGATTGCTAAATCTTCTCTTGGTTTGCAAGAGCACTTACTTTCCCTTGAGCATTTTTGTAGAAGGACAGGGATGTAAGTCAATATTAACAAAATGAAAATAGTAGTTTTCTCTAACAAAAGAAAGCATCACCAACATAAGTTATACTTTGAAGGCAACACTCTGGAAGAAGTCGCAGATTACAAATACCTCATAATTGACTTCAACATAAATCTAAGTTGGGATAATTGTAGAAAGAAAAGAACTTTGGGGGGTTGGAAAGCATTTTATGCTTTACAAAATAGGTGTAGAGAGGTAAAGTTATGGGACTGGAAGACCACTCAAACTCTTTTTGGGCTTTTAGTGATTCTAGTGATTCTCTACGGTTGTGAAATGTTGGCCAACAATACATCCACATGCAATGGAAACAAGTTGAGAAAATTAAGAAGTGCTTGAGTACACGCAAGTTCAAAATTAAAAGTGCATTTCCTTATGATGTCTTGTTAAGTGAAATGGGGACTGCTCCTATTGAAGCAATCAATATGGTGTGAGTCATAAGATATTTAAAAAAATTGAGCAAATGGAGAAGGGAAAATGACCTATGATTGTCTTTAATGACATATTGTGCAAAAGAAAGAAGATTTGGATGCGACAAAATAACAAATGGTTTAGTCAATGGGGTATTTGCTTCAACATGTGTCCCAAAAACAATAAAGAGATAAAAACTTTTGTTATGGATAAGTTCCACAAACGTATTTGGGATAAGGAACTAGGGAAAAAGAAAGAGTACTATATTGAAGAGTTTAATTCCACTCATAATCATCAACAAAAAACGTACATAGGGGCCAATATTTCTTGGAGAGCCAAACTTCTTATTGCTCAGTTAAGGACTACTTCTCATAAACTCCGTTGTGAAACATGACATTCGAAAAGGCCAAAAGAAGTGTGGGAAGAAAGAGTATGTATTTTTTGCTCTTCCAGAAAAGTGGAAACATAAAGCATTTCATTTTAGAATGCGTGGCCTTCAAAAACAACAGGGGAAATTATGACAACTAGCTCTTGGGATAATTTATTCAGCGAGGAGTTTGTCGAGAAGCTGGGAGCGCTTATTGTGAAGTTTTATAGGAAAAGAATTGAATATAAAGATCAAATAGCGAAACTATGTCCCATAAACTATCTTTAACTTGTAAACAGTAAAAAATAATAATTTCCTTCCTTCATTAATAAAAATCAATTTTATAAGTTTATATAACATTCCTCTAAGTGACATTAAACACTCCATTTTATTTTAATTTTTAAAATTGTATTTTAATTTTTAAAATTGAAATTTGTCCAAGACTTTACAGCGCGATATGACCATGCCGTGAGGGCTTCTTAAAACTCTTAGGAACGCCGAGGCACATGCTACATTTTTTTCCCATACGCCCTCCTCGTTAGGGTTTGTGCATTTGGGGTTTATTTAGGGTTTGTTCCCTTAAATAACGTTTTCTCTTTACTGAAGAAAGCGGAGATCAAACGACAGCAGAGGAGACGGAGCCGAAGCAGAAATCAGAACACAATGGTGGGTACTACCTGTTCAAAATTAACAACGTCCAGCCAGCATTATATAAGGCATCCCGTTTCTTCAGTGTCCAGTTTCAAGTCTGATTGTATTGTGGTTGCCTGTGTGTACAGGTTAAGTATTCAAGCGAGCCTGGTAATCCTACCAAATGTATGTTGCTTCTTTCTGTTCTGCAATTAAGTATTTATTTTATATATATGTGGTTCGCCTTCAGTGGGATCTTGGGGCCCCATTCTTTAGCTCATAACCTTCAATGTCCGTGGAATAAACAGAGCCTGAAGACAAATAAACCTACATCAACATAAAGCAGCCTTGGTCCCAACATACTTAATCCATTCTTAGATTTATTGAACCCTGATAATTGCTCACATTTTGATTGGCTAATGTTTCCTTCCGATATGGAACCCTAGTTGACTGTATATATACTGTTTCCATTAATTAATGACAGTCAAATCTTCACATGGTCATGAATGGTGAAGAATTTCGAGCTGTTTATGCTTCAATGTGAACATATGATATGGCAATGTGTCCTGTAGTGTGATGCTACCCTTCCTTAGGAACAGTAGTGATTATACAGACTTGGCTGGAATTGGATTCTTCTGGCCCGGCACCTGCTTTAAGTTATGCTCTTATCTATTGTTGTAGATGCACCAAGTGATGAGAAGCTATGAATATGATCCTACTTACTATTGTAATGGTGTTTAGTCGCGAGCTATGCGAGATTTTTTTGGAAGCTTTTTCTGTGGGTTTTTCTGGTCTAATTTCTCCAAAATCTCACAAATTTATTGAAATCATAAAATCTCTCAGAAATTTATTGAAATCACAAGCTTTTGCCTTTGGGTAACAAGCTTGTGCATTTGAGGTTGGAGATTTTAAGATTTTGAGATTTTTCAGGGTGCTAAATCCATATATACAGTCAAAACCTGTTTAAATAATATAAATCAAAATTTCACTTAAAATTTTTCTGTTATACTCCGACGCCAGAAAATCCAAAAAATCGCGCTAAAAACAACTTCGTTTTGATTACTTGATGGAGGGAAGGGGCATGCAACAATGCTTTGGGTGACAAGTCAATAGATAGATATCAACTTTGAAAGAGGGTTTTAGACGCTTTGTCAAACTGATTAGTCGGTAGTAATTATAAACTAGCCTTATCAAATCTTCGATATTGATCTTCTTCTCTGATGTAACCAAGTGCATATTGAATTACTGTATGGGTTTGTGTGATTAGGATTTTGTCACTTAACTTTTTTTGTGTTTTTGTGGTCATGCTGTCGAAGATAGAGTTTAGGGGTTTATGGTTCAGTTAACGCAGTCACGTCTAGCTGTTTCAAGTGATAAGTAAATAATAACTTCGAAAAAAAAGGGTTCAATATAGCCGATGGTGATTACAAACGATCCTTATCATTGGTTCCTTGCTCTGAAGGACCCAGCTACCGAAATTCACATTTAATTACTGTTAAGGGTTGTTGCATGAGTAGGAATGACTCGGTAGTTAGTGTTTGGTCTGCTTTGGCCCTTATATCATGGCCTATTTCAAATTTCTATGTAAATTTCTGATGTCTAAGCTACCGATATAATTGTTATTAATTAAGTCACATGCCTTCATACATTGGAATTTGCATTTCTCTCCAATATTTGCTTGCCTCTTGACTGCAAGTTGGTTTTTTCCTCTTTCTGCTGCAGCATGCAAGGCTCGGGGGTCAGACCTACGTGTCCATTTTAAGGTAGACTGCAGCTGATCTTGTTTGATTCACGAGAATTCCATTTAGGGGTTAATCTTATTACTCAACTGTGATGGCTAAAATTGATGTCATGGATTAATACTTTTCCTTATGTTTAATTGACAGAATACTCGGGAAACAGCTCAAGCTGTGAAGAAGTTACCTTTGGCTAAGGCTAAAGCCTATCTTGAGGATGTGCTTGCCCACAAGCAAGCAATACCTTTCCGTCGCTTTTGTGGCGGGGTAGGACGTACCGCCCAAGCAAAGTCTCGGCATTCAAATGGCCAGGGCCGCTGGCCTGTCAAGTCTGTTCAGTTTCTGTTACAACTGCTGAAGAATGCAGAAAGCAATGCAGAGGTTTTAATCATACAACATATTCCGAACAATTTCCTTTTTGATTATCAGGGCCATAGCTGACTTTATATGTTTAAACTGCTAATCATTATAATAAGCATTCGTTTGATCGTTTGACAGGTGAAGGGACTTGATGTGGATGCACTATATATTTCACACATCCAAGTAAATCAGGCTCAAAAGCAGCGGAGACGAACTTATCGTGCCCATGGAAGAATCAATCGTAAGCTCAAAATTTCCTCCTGTGTTCTCAATTCCATGTGCTTTTTTGTCCACACAGCTACTGCTAAAGTTTCTTAGCCAGTCTATTTTGAGTAGGGGGCAGTGTCCATTGTTCTGTATACTTGTTTCTTATTTAATCCTTAGATGTTTGCCCTTACCATAATATGTCATCTTGGATTGGAATTCTGAAGTGGTGATTTCCTTTGATTTGTTTTGGCTTTTTGCAGCTTACATGTCATCTCCATGCCATATTGAATTAATTTTGTCCGAGAAAGAAGCACCTGTTAAAAAGGAGGTATGCTCTTTGTTCATGAGCTTATAGATAAGCCCTAGTCTGCAAGGATTATTGCCCTGTAGTTATTTGGAAGTAGATAATTTTTACAGGCACCAGATGCATTATATTCTAATGCAGTTGTTTGTTAATTGAAGTGCAAATATTTCCAAAATGTTTACATGAATCAATAGTGAACAAATCCCTCTGTTTTATATCATATTGATGGATTATTCCAATTTTTGGACATATGACATATTTGACTATTACCTCTGTTCCATCATATTGATGGATTATTGGATTTTTTGGTGACGTGGCGTGAAACTGCTTTTCAAACTCATGAAAATAGTAATTGTTATAATCCCTAGGCATGAGATTCTTGTTAATCGTGCACAAGGTTTAAAATATTAAGGTGGTCGCTAGATTCTAAGGGTTACATTTGAGCTTTGATTCTTGTGTATCTATGTTTGCACTTACATTTTTATTTGAGCAGTGCAAATTTAGATTTTTACCTTCCTCTTATTTTTCTGCAGGCCGAATCACAAATTGCTCCCACTAGGTCAAGGAGAGGCCAAGCTCTTAGTAGTGGCATCTCCTCCTGAGGTTCTAGAGCAGTTCTTATGCAGCACTTCACTACCACAATTTTGAAAGCAAGGGATTATCGAGACCTGAAGTATTTGTAGTTTTCTTATGGGAACTATACCACCTATTTGTCTACCAAACTGAAATTCTAAAGTCTAGATTCTAGACGAACAGGAATTTGTGAAATTTTGTTTTGTATTATTTTTATTGCAGTTATTTTTTGTTCTTGATTGCTGTCTATAAGGTTTGAAGCAGCAGATTCAGCAAGATGGAAACCTTCGACTTCTATTCACTCTAATGTTTAAGACACCGAGGAAAGATTGGAAGATTACTTGCAGGATTATTTCTTTGCCGAGTAACTAAAAATGGACTTATTTTCCATGCATACCATGTGGAAGTGTCTGCAAGGCTGCTTGGGGAATGAAGCTTTGGGTTCAAAGTGTTTGTTGTTAGAATTCTGACAGACCTTTTAATGTTAGAGACTTGTATGGTGCACCTTAAGACAATGTGATAATATTTATGAAGTGGCGGGTTGGGTTACTTTGGGCTATACATTTCATAATTGTTTCTATTTTATGTGTTGGTTTTATAAAATCATGTAAAAATACGGTACATCTATTTCAGCTCTTGTAAATGCTAACCTTCAAATTTGAAACTTTTCTTGAGCATCAGCCAAGTTGCACAAACATGGCAATATATTGGTTTTGCCTGGTTATTCAAAAATGTTCTATAATCATTGGAGCATTCTGAATAAACTTACGGTATAGGCTAATCAAATATTTGCAAGAGTAGCTTATGGTAATAAATGTGAATGAGTGTGGGTTTTTAAAATGTCGAGGGCTATATTTTAAATATATGTTTGTACGTGAATAATCGATAAGGTTTGATTTTGTGATGTCAAATAAAGATCTCATTGCTTGACCACTTCCGCACCTGGACCTAGACACGCTTCAGTACATTTGGTATTGACATTGAACCATGCATCTATATGTGTATATATATGCCTTGTTCGATATCTTTGTTGGATTTAAACCGCTCCTTTGTCCGGATAGCCCGCCCATTGATAATGAGGAGCTTGAAATGAAATTTGTCTCTATCGCTGGTAGAGATTCTTTTGTTAATTAGCATGCAATATGGATGTTTTCAATGCTTCACATTCTTACTTGAATGTGGCAAGTGGAGTTGGTGGCCATGGTGCTGTAGAAAGTGAGCATTCTTTTGTTAATGAGCATGCAATATGGATGTTTTCAATGCTTCACATTCTTACTTGAATGTGGCAAGTGGAGTTTGGTGGCCATGGTGCTGTAGAAAGTGAGGATGCTCTTTGGAAAATCTTTAACAAGGTAAGCCTTCCACCCTCACCTTTCAATTTGATGGTATCTTTAACAACGTAAGCCTTCCACCCTCGCCATTTGCTTTGATGGTAGCTTTATATTGATGCATTGGTAATAGTAAATACTATTATTTGTGCCTTGATGGGTGACTCTTGATTGAGAATTGGGAAGCCTATTGCTAGATTGTCATTATATGTTAAACTTAGAGAATTCTTGTAATTTTGCAATGTGAAAGACACGCAGAAGTCGATCACTAGAGTTCATTGTATGTGCTGAAGTAGTCTAGTTGCTTTCATTGGTATGGGGATTATTGTTAATTTAGTTTGAACATATTAGTGAATTCTAATTTTGTATATGCGGTTAGGCATGGAAGTTAGCCAAATATTTTGGGTAGTTTGCATGCCAGAATTATCCTTACCCCAAAGTTAATAGTTAAGTTTGTTGCTTAGTAGGCCCCAAAGTTAATAGTTAAGTTTGTTGCTTAGTAGGATAGAGTGTAGCTTAGTTGCTTTCATCGATATGGAGGATTCATTGTTTTTAGTTTGAACCAGTGTTCCACGGGGACATGTCCCCCAAGGTTGGGTGCACGCACTCCTCGCACCCAGGACGGGTAGTCTCTTGGGGGTGCATTTTCCCACACACCCTTTTTGGGGAGTCCGGGGAGATGCAAGGGGGCGTGTTTCCCAGTGTGGGAGTGTAAACTCCCCAAAATGGGTGTGTTTGGGCGTCCCCCTTTAGTGTGGGAGTTTAGACTCCCCACAAAGAGTGTGTTTGGGCATCCCCTTTCAAAAAGGGTGTTTCTGGGCATCCCCCTTTAAATGTCTAATAAGACTCAAATGAAAAATTAAAAATCAAAACAATTAAAAAAATTTAAAATGTAAACTAAATCAATGTAGATTGTAGAATGATGAATCATTGAATGATGAATGATATAGATCAATGTATTTGAATATTTCATTATTGATTTTTATTGAATCTCATGGTATGTATGAATAATTCAATAATGAGACTTGAGTATGTCATATGAATGATGTATGTATCAAAATGAATCATGAGGAGGGATCAATGATTCCAGTCTATTTAATATTTTTATGCTTTAATTATTGAATAGTGAACAATGAATATGAACTTGATATATATATATATATATATTTATTAAATTATATACCTCGACATCTCTTTGCACTCCTGAAATTTCCTTGAAATTTGAGGGTACTCCCACACGTACCCCTGTGCATCTCCTCGCACCTGCGTCTCCCCGCATCGGAGTCTTGGTGGAACATTGGTTTGAACATGTTAGTTTCTAGTTTGGATTGAGTTAGTTGAATCCAAATTACCTTCGAGTTAGTAGAATTCCATTGATATAGAAACTAGGTGAACATTTTCGGTAGTTTGCATGCCATAGGTCGTACAATCCTCTTCGTAATGGGTAGATTGGCATATTGAATAGATTTGTCACAACTCATACTCGTTGATATTAACGTTAAAAAAGTTTGAGCAAGAAAGAGATGATTGGTTTTGAGTCTAAGAGGGGGTTTCTTGCAATAAACATAGGGAAAAAGAGCCCAAGGTGCCACTTTCAGATGGACCTAGATCCAATTATAGGTATAAACATTATAAGTTTTACAATGAATTTTTGATGAAGGCATTTTACGATTTTATTAGCATAGGAGCAAATATTATAACAATCAAATAACATATGCCATCTCGGAGCCTTGCCTTGGTCATGTACCAAAAGGAGATTTGCAGATCTATTTGAAAATCTTATTACATAACTTTGAATATGCTCATGACAGCAAAATCTATAAACCTAGAACGTGTATAGATTTAGTGCTTGAAAGGGTTCAATCTAACTTTTGATAAAAAATTAATGCAAGTTGAAATTGGGCTTCACTAAGTGACATCATAGTTCTAAAAACTCACTGGTATAAATTGTAAACTGGTCAAACCGGCTCGTTCACTGGGAAATCTAGCTAGATCGGCCACAAAAATGGGTTTGTCACCATTACAACGTTTTTTTCACAAAAACCTAACCTAATCGGCTAGTTTGTGACGAAACTGGTTGGTTCATTGCCATGATTGTTGTGGATCCATTGCCATGATTGCCATGGACCCATTGGGTTGGTTTTTGGAAGCTTCTTAGGTGGTTTGAAGTTCATTGCCACGACCGCTGTGGACCCACTGGGTTGGTTTTTGGAAGCTTCTTAGGTGGTTTGGAGGGAAACTAAAGGTTGTTTCTTTCCAAAAACCTCCTCTCCAAGCCAATAAAAAGAAGTCATGCCCCTCATTTCCCTCACACCTCTCATTTGGAGTTTTTGCGAGTTTCATTGGGAACTTAGAGAGTTGAGTTTTTGTTGAAGTAGTCATTTTAGAGTTGGACTTGGAGCTATTTTCGAGATAGTTTCCTTATTTCTTGCCCTCAAAGAACCATGTTTTTGAGATTAGTTGATGCATATGATAAGGTGAAGGGATGCAACTTTTTTATTTGAGCTTATGAGATTATTTAGAAAGTGGGGGAGCAAAAGATAAGGTGAAGGGATGCAACCCTTTTATTTGAGCTTTTGGATGAGATTATTTAGAAAGTGGGGAAGCAAAATGTTGTGCAGATCATCATAGATAATGCTGCAAACTATGTTCTTGCTGGATAGATACTTGAGTTCAAATACAAGACCATATGTTGGACTCCATGTGTTGCACATTGCATATACTTCATGTTTGAGGACATAGGGAAAGTGGAGTGGGTAGAAAAATTGTAGAGGAATGATCATGTTTACCATATGTACCAATAGACTTGTAGTTTTGTAGTAGGGCAATGGCCCCATAGCTTGTTGCATTGTTCTTGGATTTTATAGGCCCCATTTAGAGCTTGATTGCTTATGTATTTTGTCGATGATATGTATTGAACTCTGTTTCATTTTGAGATATTCACCTTTATAAGGTATATAGACGAGCTAACTTTTCATCTTTTGTCTATTGGTTTGGAATCATGGTTTTAAATCTTAAAAGTAGTTTTTTTCATTAAAAATTAATTATTTAATGTATATCATGTATTATTTTAGTGTTGGTTTGATCGACTTTGGTTTTTAAAACTATGAGTGACATTATAGCCACATGTTGCCTAGATTGGTAAGAGAAGCCTTTAAAGCTTGTAGTTTGATGGAAATTTCCATCCATGTTTAGCTTGTCAAATTCAAGACCTACAGGCATGATTAACTCTGAAGTGCCTTGCTTCAGAGAACTTGAAATGCGTCTTTGTAGGGATGTGTTGGGTGTTCATTGTCCATGAACAAGTTCTCTTTATTTCATGTTTTGTCTTTCTTGTAGATATCATGGTTCTCTTTATAGATGTTTTGATTATGCATATCACCCTATGTGGCTTTGGGGATGGGTTATGGGGGGACAAGTTTTTGGCATGGCTAGAGCACACTCCCAAGTTTTTAGGGAACAATAAATGAGGCAACTATTTTTTATATTTATTAAAAATACAAAATTAAAATAAAATTTAGTAATTCGGTATAAACATGAATGATAAATTAAAATATAAAAATTAGAACTATTACTAATTTTGAAATTCAAATTACAAAATAAAATAGTAATGCTAATACTATATAATCATCATTGTGCATCACAAAAACAAACCTTGTCATCATTGGCCATTGTTAAGAATTTAAGTGCTATTAGTTGTGCTATTAGTCTGCTACAGCATACAATCTACTACTATTGACATAATCATTGTATGATGCATAATGAATCATTTCAAAATTTAAATAGCAGTTAAACTTTAAAAGTCAAATTTAATAAAATTGTAAACATGAACATGTCATTAAAATTTAATTGTAAATCCGAAATCAAAAGTCATAGAAAACCATGGATTATAAATTATAAATTATAGACTATAGTTCAAAATGGCAAAATAATACATAGTAACTAGTGTAGGTGTCAAATGGAAAAATCAAAATGTCTTAAGACAACAAAAAAAGGAAGTATAAGTCAATATCCATAATAGCATAAACGCTGAAGCTACTTGGAAATTCATATATTCTACATCAAGCCCATTTTAAAATACTTGAGCCTCACTTTCTTATCTCTAGTTATCATCAATGCTTTATCTAATGGTATATTAACCAATCTTGTATAGAAAGACAACCCCTCATGAATATGAGAAGCATCTTTAGGGTCTACATTCCATTGTGTTGTACGCCCCTATAAATACTCTAGTGTATTCCTTCTAAGAAGTTGAACACTGTTGTGCACATAAACTTGTTTTTTTGCTCTTTTAGAGGTAAACTTACTATTTTTAATAGACTAGATAAAACTAAATGTAGACCAATTCTTTTTTGCAACTTAAAAACTAGCAAGTCAAGATAGCAAACACATAACAAGAGTGCATATTTTTGATACTTTGTCCCCATACACATTCTCCACCATCCACTGGGACTTCTTTGTGCCATACCTAACAAATTTTTTTTGTAGCTTTAGAGAAAGTGGGGCTACTGAGCATAGAAAAATCAAGAAACTGTTATCGAAATATGGTTGCTTGCTCTAGTGTATACATGTTTTATATGGCATCAATAAAGCTTTTTTTCACTTTAAGGTTATTTATTGGTGAAACTTTGCTTTCCCTCTCCACATACCACTTTGGATTAAGTGCATAAGTGACAATATGAAGAGGTGTATTTAATTTGTTTCATCTATTTTCTATCAACTTTTGGAGTTCATTAGATAACCCCAAAGAGGACTTCTTTTGATGAATGATGGATTTGAGCTTTCCAATCATGCTATCAATTGACTCAGATTTCCTCAAGGCAAAAAGAAAATTGAATTTGCACACCTGATTAGCTCCACTATTGGAGTGGTGAAAGAGAATGTATTTCACGTCAACCCACCAATCATCATTCAACACCAACTACCTTACCTTCTTACTTGATTTATTTTGGATTCCCCCATGCATATCACTCAAAATTTATAATAGTGGCCTTTAGGGCATGTTACACCTCTAACATATGGTCAAGAATGATATATTAGGTGACATACCTTGTATTCGTTGGTTTCAAGAACTCATTTTTTGCATGATTCTATGAATAGTTAGAGAGGCATGGTGGTTGCAACTGAACATTTTCACCTCTCTGCATCCAAAATAATGCGGGTGATCCAATAAATTTTACCAATGTCTTTGAACGTATTATTTAAAGCATACACACAAGGAGTCCAAAATAGATGCTTGTATTTGCTTTGAATAATCAAGCTTGCATACCTACAAATTGGTGCAACATTTGCGATAACTTGAATTACGTTTGGAGGACCATGCCCCCTCAAGTGCATTCTTTGATACCTCATAGTGAAAGGCTATATCCTTCAACTTTCTGGTACAATCAATTGCTCTTAAGAAATATGGTTCAATTGGAGAGGTGACAATGATGTTCAACAAAGGTCTTTGTTGAATATTTGTCCAACCATCTATGACGATTGAACACCCATATTCAATCCATGATTTTAAGGCCTTCCATCACCCCTTGCATTTTTGTGACTCCTCTATCTAACAATTTTGTCTTCAATTTGTTGTAACTAGGGGGTTGAAATGATGGATTATCAACAATGAATTTCTTCATCATCTCTTTGTATTGAGGGCAATAGGAGACATTAAATGAACCATTGGTGAAGAAGAATTCAACCATTGCATCCTCTACCTCATTGTTGCGTTGCACATTGAACCATTCTGCTACAACAACCTTGCTTTTTGTACTTGAACTAGATTTATTGGAACCAAAACTCCCAAATAAATCAGTTGGATATTTTTCATCGATTTTTCTTTTATGGTACTTTTTTTTTAATTAAATTTTTTGGCTTTTTGAATACAGGGGGGCCGTCCTCCATCTCTATAGTGCTACCCATGGCAGCTAAGTGAAGTTTTGTAAGTTCAATTCCCTTTTTCCAACGGATAGGTGCATGCCTTTACTCCATTTTCAGGAATAACCAAAAAGTGATGGTAAACCTTAGTGTAATTTCCCTTAAAATTATAACCACAAAGGTTGCATACCCAAACGTCTTAACCACCACTATTTTTCTTCTTATTCGTGGTTTTTTTTTTGACAAACTAAAGCAAGGGTTTCTTTGTGTCGATTAAAATGGAATTTTCCGTTGCCCTTGCTAATGCTTCACCCTCAGGGTGAACAATTGCTGAAGTATCGCTGTCCATATGATTTGTTTTTGGAGGTGAGATATGAAATTAAAAGAAAATAACGTTTAAAAATTTAAAAATGCAATAGATTGCTTTAAAATTTTAAGAAAAATTAAAAATCCAAGACAATATTTTAATATCAACATGCTAGACCGAAAAATCTGTTTCTAAACATCCTCAATTGGTTGAATTTGCTAGAATGGAAGAACTTGAAATTCCTGTGCATTATAGAGTTGATGGCCATAGACTTTATGAAGAAGTGAAAGTCAAAATTAGAACCTCAACAGGTATTTCAGAAAGGTTTAGAACTGACATTGGAGTCAAGCAAGGTTGCTCTCTATCCCCTACTCTTTTTGGTCTATCTATTGATAAATTGGAAGAGTGGCTAAATTTGCAAGGTGGAGATGGTGTTCGGTTGGGAGAGTTTGTGATAAAGCTTATTTTCTATGCTGATAATATTTTTTTGATTTCTAAATCGATCCATGGATTGCAAATGCACTTATATGCCCTTGACAATTTTTGTAGAGCAGTGGGGGTGCAAGTCAATACTTTCTTCTTTGAAGACAACATTCTTGAAGAAGTAAATGAGTACAAGTACATTGGGATTGATTTCAACAACAAACTCAATTGGGAGGACTACAGAAAGAAGAGAATTTTAGGAGGGTGGAAAGCATTATATGATCTTCAAAACAGACATAGAGAGGCAGAGTTATGGGATTGGAAAATGATTTAAGTGTTTTTTGGACTCCTAGTTTGTCTAGTGATGCTATATGGGTGTGAATTGTAGGCTAGCAACACTCCCGTCTCAAAATGGAAACAAATTGAGAAAATTCAAAACGCTTGATCATGAGCAAGTTCAAAATAAAAAGTTAAGTACCTTATGAGATAATGTTGAGTGAAACAGGAATAACTTCCATTGAAGCAATTGCTATGGTGCGGCTCATAAGATATCTAAAAAGAATTAAACAAATGCGAGTAGGTAGAGGCCCAATATTATCTTCAATGAAGGCATGAGTGAAAGAAAGAAAACATGGATGAAACAAAACTACACATGGATGTAAAAATGGAATATTTACCTCAATGCCCATCCCACAAATAGCAAGGAGCTAAAGGATTATGTTATGGAGAAGTTTCGTAAAAAGGTATGGGGAAAAGAGTCGGGTAGAAAGAAGAAATATTACATTGAGGAATTCAACCCTACGTGTGATCTACAACAAAAAAAGTTCATTGGAGCTAGCATTTCGTGAAGGGCAAGGGTTCTTATTGCTCAATTAAGGACCAACTCACATCAACTTCAGTGTGAAACAGACCGATGGAAAAGGCCTAAAGAAGCTTGGGAAGAACGGGTGTGTACATTTTGCATGTCTGGGGCTGTGGAATTGGAAAAACATTTCATTTTGGAATGTGATGCATTCAAAGACATTAGAGAAAGTTATGAGAACATGTTAGCATCGGTTTCTTGACGTTGTCTTTTAGTGAGGGGATTGTTGGAAAGTTGAGTCAACTCATCATCAATTTGAATAAGAGAATGATTGAATTGCAAAAAGCGAAAAACAAGGAACTAATGGTCTCATAGACTATTTTTAGTCTCGTCGACCTTAAAATATCATTTCATTTCATTTACTATATCTGGTTGCTAACCATCCCTTCCCTTCGTTGCAACCTATAACAATTCGTGATTCTTCACTAAAGCCTTTCCCTTCCTCACATTGCTGCTACATGTGCTTCCTCCCTTCACTGTTGTTGTTACATTGTTTCCTTCATTACTGATAGTCTCGACTCTCACCTTTGCTCGCTGATACTGTGTCTCTTACCTTAGCCCACTGTAACTCATGAGTCGTGTAAGTGGAGTGAGCTGTCGCCTGTGAGTGATAGTGTATGGTGAGTGGTAGTGTATGCAAATAGGATAGATTTAGGGTTTAGAAACTTAGTTTTAGGTTGTTTTTTTTTTAAACACATGATACTGGGGATGGCCTAACGTCCTCGATGGGATGTCTCTTGGACGGCTTAGAAGTCCCCATGTCCCAAGGGCACCCTTTACCAATTGGGAATGTTTTCGATGAGTTGCAAAGTACCCGGATTGTCAAGACGAAAGAAACACCATGAATTTTGACAAGAACAAGTCCTTGTACAATATAGATATCACATGTATATTTTTTGTCTTCATTTAATTGTCATGAAAACATATGATTCTATTGAGATCCTGTTGGGAATATCTACCTCCAATTCTTACTTTCAATTCAATGGTTACGAAATATTCTTCCATGCCTAATTCGATGAATCGAAAATACACCCTATTGTTCATGTTCTTTAAATTTCATTCAAAGACTTTCAGACACTAATTTTATAAACCATGCTAAGAAAATTATGTTGGCAAGAACTTGTGGGACTTATGTACTCATTTCTGCCTTGCCTTTGAATCGTTTACTGGGGTGATTGAAGTGTAAGCAGGAATGGATTCCCAATCAAATAGAAGTCAGTATAATAGTTTCACACTTTTGGAAAAATTGTGTGAAGACCTTAATCTTACTCTCATTTGTTACTCCATCCTGGATTATTCTTGATCTTTTAAGAATGAGATTGTTGACATCAGTGTGAATGACAATTGAACTAATACAAAGGGAAAATGTGATAGACAGGATTTGAACCTAGAGGAAAGAATACATTATTTTTTTCTTTCTTTGAATATTTTAATTTAAATGTAAATTAACATTTTAGATTTTATTTAAATATAATAGAAAGCTTTTAACAAGTCATAATGCTCTCAGTCATTTTTATTCCACATCAAGGTAATGGTAAACAAAGAAGTAAGAAAAGACTTAGTTTCTAATCATATGTCACATTATTTAAAATAATGATCAAAATATTTATTTTTGATAATATTTTTATAAAAATAATATATAAATGTTAATATAAATTTATTTAATAATTATCATTTTTTTAGCAATAATAAAATTATTATATTTAGTTTAGTTCATTTCATTTTTTTATTTGAATAAAATAATGTTTTAAGAACATTAATTTAATTTTGACCAAATTTTGTTGGTTAGAATTTGGTGATATAATTCTAGTTGAGCTTATAATTTTTTATTATTTAAATTGTATTTTTGAATATATATATATAAATTCAAAGTCTTCAAAAATCAATATAATATTTACTCTATACAAATTTAATAACTAAAATATAAATTTGTTTTTTAAATAAATAGAATAACAATTTTGTATAAAATATGTTTTGTCATTCCATATATATAATTTGATTTGGAAAAATATTTTTATATATTAATATAGAATATAAAAATTAATCTAATAATAACTATATTTTTAAAGTAAATTAATAAGAATTGGTTTATTTTTATTGAATGAAAAAATGTATTTATAATGATTTCACAAATTATTCAATATATTTTTACCTAAATATAGTTTATGAAACTCATAATTTATTTAACAATCAAGAATTACCTTTAGCTCATAAAAATGGTAAGCTTATAAGTCCTATATCTGCAATTGTTTCCAAGTCATAGCCTCCCCTTTTGCACATTCTTGTATAATTTATTGATTTTCATGTGGTTGTATGCGCTCCTTTGAGAGCCTGTGTATGGTAGTGTTCATTTCTTGGTAAACGTGCTTGTACAAAATCTTTGTAAATCTTGGAATTTCTTCTATCCTTTCAACTAAATGAAGCAAAATGAAGCAATATGATGTTGTGTAATTATGCTTGCCTAGATAAAATATTTATTATTAGAATATCGAAACCTTGAAAGTAAACCATTCTTTTCTTCACAGTAAACTTTAAAGTAAGGAGAACGCCATTGATTCATTGTAGTTATGGGTCTCTTTTCCTATATTTATTTTGAGATAAAAATGGTTTCTTTCATTCAAATAAACAACTATTCCACAAGTGTAGACATCAATATTCTTGGAAATATAATTTTTAGGATTTATGTAAATTTGGGATATTTACTTGTGTGGAAGGCGAGAAGTTTCAAAGCTTTTCAAGTAAAGTTGACTAGTCATGAGGAGTCTAGAGACCTCTTGGAGGATGAAACCAAGGGTCGTGAATTTATTGTGTTGAGAGGCGTTCTTTAGCCTAGCCTAGTATGACAGAGTTGTTGTAACATAATGTGATGCAATGCCTTGTAAATAAAAAAAAAATTTAAATAAAGAAATTAATATAACATAATGTAAACATCAAAATCAAATAAAAGTAAAAATAACAAAATAAAAGTAAAAATAATAAAATAAAATTAACCTTATAAAAATAAAATAATAACAAAAATAAAAATGGCCCATAGTATTGACCCATTGTATTCATGTGGAATATAGTCTATTTAAAAGGGGGAATTAAACTAACCTAGATCCATCTTAACTCTAGATCTACCAAGTGCCAAGAGGAATCAAATATTTAAAGATGCAAGCCTCTTTCAGAGTGAAAAGATATTTGATCCCCCCCAATGCTTGGTAGATCCAGAGTTAAGATGAATCTAAACTGGTATGCAACACATGAGTAATATCTCGATTCTTTGTCCATTTTTATGTGTTTTTAACAATGGTATTACATTTTTAGTAGCTCAGACTTGTCACTTTGTTTACCTTTTCTTTACCTTGCACATAACGTTAAAATCTAGTTAAATTAAAGCCTAGACACTCTTTAGACATGTTAGATTTGCGCCCCATCTATGCATGACCTATCTACAACTCATCTATGCCCCAGTTGTGTGCCCATTCTTGGCACCTGTAGCCTTTACTCGAAAAACCATTACTTTCCCACTTTGATTGACCCTACTTCGCCTTGGCTTGGCCCCGATGCTTGTCACATCTATCATTATAGCTTGTCAAAGAGCAAACCAAACATTATTTCCTCAAGCTCTGAATTGCGCCAGAAACCTTTATTGGAATTTCGTGGTTGCGTCCCTCATGCTTCCCGAGTTCCTCCTCACACAAATGCTAAGCATTTATCCTTAACTTTTTATGTGCACTTTGCTTGATAGAATGACAATGGACCTATTTGTGGTTATCAGTGAATGACATATTCGTTTCTTGGGTTGGGCTCTCTCCTGTGTCGTTAGAAACCCAATTGGTAGCAACTTTGCTTATTTTCACACATGTTATTCTCTCCTTCAGCTGATGTTCCTATTCACACCAATTTGTGAATAGGAACGCTAGCCTCATGACTTTGGAATTTCTTTTTTGGAAGAGCTACGAAGTGGATTGCACACCTTGTCAATTATAGGGAAAATACTAGCTAAAATGGAGAACACATGAGTTTGCATTCCCTTATTTGATTTCACTTGAATCACTACTACTTTAGTTTTGGGTCCATTGAGCCTATCATGGGTTTGTGGTCTTCTCTTTGTAAACTAGAGCAATCTACCATTTAGGAATCAACTTCACTTGTACCTTTAAACTAAGTTGAATTTCATTGTAAATGGGTGCATTTTTTTATTGAATATGACAACCTTCAAATGTTAGAGTCAGGGTATAAATTTGACGAGCACTTTACGCATCAAGTAAATTTTTTTATGATGGGCATCTTTTTTAAACTGCCCTTCAGATAACATTTTATATATGTTTATGCCTATCATTTAAATGTTATTATTATATCTATTTTACTAATTTTTTACTAGAACAATGTTTTATTGATATAAGTTGTGTTTTATCTTATCAATTCTAGCTTGACCATAAAGCAAAATGAAACCAAGATATACACATTAAAGAACAAACATATTGAATCATGTTCTTTATTCACTTCAGCGAAATATGTATTACACTATATCTTTTTGCGCTATGGTGCAACCTCCGGTCTGATGGCTAATGACAATAAATATATACTACTCTCCTCATATGGTGATAGGCAGGACATTGAGATCATTGCCGACACTTTTGGAGTGAGAATTGCTCCCCTCGTTGATGGATTCACCTACCTGAGTTTTAGACTCAATCCCAATAACTACAAGAACTCAAGTTGGGCTTGGATATTGGACAAGTACAAGAAGAGATTAAACCCTTGGACCCACAAATGGCTTACTATGGGATGCATATATATTATTATACAGGTTGTTTTACAACATATCATTGTATACCGGGCTCACCTATTTGTAATGCCATTGGTTATTATATCCAAAATTAGTTCCATCATTACAAATTTCCTATGGTCTGGCGTTGGAGAGGACAATAAATTTAATCTCTGTAAGTGGGAAACATTGAAAAAACGAAAGTAATATGGAAGGTGGGGCTTTTTGGATAATAAGGTTTTTGGCCAAACCTTATTGATCAAATATTTTTGGAGAGCACTGATAGGATAGGGGATTTGGCAGGAGATTATAAATTGAAAATATCTTAAAGGTTCTGATCTTGACACACTATATAAAGACAATTACCCAATGAAGATAAAGGGGTCATACATTTGGAGGAGTTTAACTAGAGTTATGATTTGGTTCAAGATGAGAATAAAATGGGCATTCAACAATGTTCATAAGATTCTCATTGGTTTGGACAATATACAGGGTGCCCAATAGGATGCACGATTAAACGAACAAACTTTGGAGATCATTCATTCTAGAGGCCTTTTCTATTTGTATCAAATCATCAACCGCTGGAAATCAGGTTGTCCAATTTGGAAAGACACTGAGGAGATGGGACTACAAGGTCGAAGGGCTAAAGAGTGGAACAATTATATTAACCTCCTTCGCATGGCTGGCCTTTGTCACAATACATAAGGAGATCATATCACTTGGAGTGGATGACTTCTCAGACAGTCGGTGGTGGTGGCAGAGTCATACCGATATTATATGGCACAAACATATGATTTACAGACCCCTTCATGGTATAGGCACATTTGGAAATGGAACATTCCCCTCAAGATCATCCTGTTCACTTGGCTGGTATGGAAGAATAAAATCCTTACATGGGATAATCTCCTAAAAAGAGGATACTTGGGACCTGGACACTGCACACTATGTAGAAATGATTTGGAAACCCACATTCATATCTTTCTTTTTTGTCCTACCATTAAGAATGTATGGAGGAGCACCACACAAACTTTTCACATTATGGATAGACAGGCACATAACATTGAACAATGCATCTCATAGTGGGATGTGGGAGATAACAAATACAAAATGCTTCCTTATTATCTGTTCTAGGAGATTTGGCATGCCAGAAATCACTATTTTTTTGAAGGCATGCCCATAAACACCAACAGGATATGCCACTGTATTATCTCCTGGTAATCTACTCCTCCCAGACTTGAAGGTTATATCAAAGATTTATCTTACTGCAACATTCCCCCTGAAATCATTTTTCCTATAGGTCTTTTTGATGGAGCGACGCAACATGGAAGTTGTGGATGTGGTGCATGGCTCAGAATTAATGAAAGGCAACACTATAAACTCCACTGGAATGGCGACCCAGGTACCAACATAAAGGCATAAGTAATGGCATTATGGGGATTACTCTGGTTTGCTAAAAAAATACAGGTAAATTCTTTACATGTCTATGGAGATTCAAGAACTCTCATTGATGGGATCAATGAACACACATATTTTGATCCTCCCCTTCTTATCTGGATGGATTCACTGTATCCAACAAATCATGGGGACTCTTTCAGGCATTTCTGTACGACACATCTATCGTGAATCTAACATGGTGGCCGACTCACTCTCAAAATAGGGTCTTAGTGGAGTTTTTGGGGTCATGAGGTATAGGTATATAGATGACAACAACACGTGAGAGGAGGGCTTGCTCCATCTCCCGTAACATATGATATCTCCCGTGTATTCTAATTTTGATCTTTTACTGTAGTTGTGCTTGGACTTCTCTATCATATGACATAAACACACTATGTTTGTGGGCTTATTATATTTATGTTAGTTTTTTTTTTATCATAGCTCAGAGCTATAAAGCAACTGAATACAAGAGTTTATGTTTTATTATGACTATATGTACTAGATCTTAAGCTTATAATATGAAATCCAGTGTTTTTTTCCTTTGAAAAAAATGTATAGTCATTGTTTATGTAATTTTAGAGCTTTTGTAGGTCATGTTGAATTATGTTGCAAAAGTTATCAATTAGCATGCTCAAACCCATTACATGTATTGTATTTTGAAGAGGAGCAATTGATTTCAAGTAGATTGAAAAATGATATTATAAATAATAAAACAAATTTGAACCCACTTTTACTTTTAAATGTGAATTTGAGAGGATTCTAATATTTCAAGCAATAATAATATATAATGTATTGTTTTGAAGAAATTCATGATTGTGTAACACGTAAGGACAAATCTCTTTAATTGACATCCCAAGATTTGAAAGATCCAAACCTAGTCATGTTCATATTAAATTATGAATTTATGGAATGCATAGAAACGATGGTAATGGTCCATGTGAGATTTCATTTCCAACCATTAAATATATCCATTTTATAAGAAGTGGCATCTATCATGAGCATACTAACATTGAGCAAACTACATGAAAATTCTCAAAATCAAACAAAGAATTGTTGTCACTTTTATTATTTATATTGAACAACTAAAATACCCTTGATTCTAATTACTCTATTCTCATAGTTTTTTATATAAACACAAATGGCTAATGGATGAGCATGTCAATTTCAACCTTTGGGTTTAGGGTGCATGGTGTGGGATTGCATGATGTGAGTTAGGACAAAGACAAGATTTTTCCACCATTCTAAAGACCCATAGCCCTTGTAGTGAGTACACAAATTGTGTTTATTTTAGAGTCTATAACCACCATGAAATATGTGTTTATCTTGGAATTTCATCTTGTGCCTAACTTTTTTTATTTTCTCTAGTCCAATTTGGAATTTCTTATATCTAAGATATAGAATTATAAATATATATATATATATATATATAGATAGATAGATAGATATAGATATAGATATAGATATATATATATATATATATATATATATATATATATATATATCTATACATATACATATACATATACATATACATATCATGCACACATACATGGATATGACACACACACACAAATAAATAAGGGTGATTTTATTTTATTTTATTATATATATATATATATATATATATATATATATAATTATTTTTATTTTTTTATTTTTTATCTTACCCGTCAAATTGACAATTTTAAAAATTAAGTAGGCGTAAGTGATGACATGTAGATTTTAAAATTGCCAGTATGTGACGATTAAAAGGACAAAATACAGGTAAATATTTGTCAAATTTAAGCATGGGTTGGGATAGAGTTATTGCTCTAATTGATGAGTTATTAGAGTTATTGAATACTTTAATACCCCCAACTATTGATAGTACTATCAAAATTGAAAAGCCACCCTTGTTAATGTTTGATATTGTTTACAAAACTCCTAGAACAAAATCAAGTTTCTCTAGCTTGACTCACAACTTCAACGAGATGAACTACAATAGAAGAGTCATCATTTTGAGCTAGTCCTTGTTCAAAACAATTCCCTTTTTGAGTTCAAGAAATCTTTTTATCAACAACCAACACATGATGCCACTTTAGGAGAAATTTGAATGAAGATGCAAAAATTCCACTTGCGATTCATAAACCCATCATTAGACCTTGGGAAGAATTCATCAACAACCAGCACTAAACTAGCCTTGGATATGAAAAGAAAGTGACCTTTCACATTCTAGACTACTCCAACAAATCCGGTTTCAGAGTGCTAGGTCTCTTCAAATATTTCATATTCACCTGCTCCACATCCTCATTTGATTTCAAAATGCCAACATTGTTATCGAGTTGGCCACTTGAAATATCAATGCTTTCATCTTCACCCTTGTGAGCATTGTGGAAAACATCATCATTTAGACAGATAATCCAGTCACAAGAACCATGCAGGAGCAAAGTTTCACCTTCGATGGATTGTTTCTTAGCGATGATTGTCAAGTGCCAAGAAGATATATTGATCATATCGTAGAATTCAACATGAGTATTAACACATCTTGTAGTGGAGATATTTTCATCTTCTCACCTTGAATTTGATAGGGGGAGGGGGGTTGATAGTCAACTATTAGTTTTGAAGTCATATCAAGCGAGCCTAAGCCACAACCAGGACCAAAGCCAATTTCTAGAGCCTAGAGCCAGAGTTAGCCAAAGTCAAAGTTAGAGAAATAACTAGAGATAGATACATGTTCCATGAGCACATTTTGGCTTGCAGTCATCCCAAAACCACCATTTGGTTTATGGTCCTCTTTAAACCAACACTTATTGAAAGATTTATTGCTTTTGTTGGACAACAATTTGTGGTCATCTTAAAAACACCACTTCAATAGTTTGTAGAGTCATCTTTAAACAAACATCAAAGAATACTTCCATTTAGTAGAAGATATCAACTTCTATCCATATTCATAATTGTTCTAGGAACTTCAAGCAAAGTTCCAGAGTTGGTGGTTAGCCTTAAACTACCACTAGTAGAATACTTTGGCTTATGCGACCACATTTTGTTTTTGATCTTCTTTAAACCACCAAATTCTTGGAGCACATCCATTCATTGGTTGTTATTTACCTTAATATTTCAAATTGGTTGGGGCGGGGAGGGGCGTTATGTAAATTTGAATATTCATTATATGGAAGGTGAGAAGCCACAAGTGAAGTTTAACAATCATGAGGAGTCCAAGAGACCTCTTAGAAGATGAAACCAAGGGTCATGAATTTACGTATTTATGTGTATCATATGAATAATATTTGGATCACATGCTTATCTATCTATGCCTATTTTTTGTTTTTTGTTTTAACAAATTAAAGCCCCATCAAAGAAATTCCAAGTCAATGTCCCAATGACATTTGGATCATCAATAGCTTTCGGAGGCTTTATTCCTACAACTGAATTATAGAAGGAAAGCAATCTAATAATTCAATGTAGTGAATAATTGAGAGAAGAGGGATTATGGAGGCTGCACAAAGCATTAGGGTTTGTTTCACATGCAAATTTTTTCCATGCGCCACTGCTAGGCATGAGCTCGAGGCTCACAGTGAAGGTGAGTGGGGGAATGGAGATGTTGAGTTCAACATTATCCACAAGGAAGGATGATGGAAGATTATGGTTTTGTCTGTTGAGAAATGGTTTCCCCCTGCAGTAGATTGTCTACGACCATCGAGGGCGAGTGATGGCACAATCTTGTGAAATCTTCTCCCAAATGTGCTCTTCGCGCAGTTTTCAACAAGTTACACAGATTAAAAATGGGTTTCATAGATTGATTGTATCAACGACAATGATCGGTCAATTTTGAGGTGCTTATGGTGGGCAAGCCCAACATGGCTGAGGGTTGAATACCCTTTTCTTTATGCTCCCAATTCATACGTTTTCATAAGCCTATTGGAATTATGGTCCTTAGAGAAGATGCAAACTACACATATAAATGATACATTTATACATGGATATTCCTCTTGCTCTCATAGTTATGAGCTGGAAGAAATACTAGAAGAACTAGACCAAGAAAGATTTCTGATCTTCATTAAAAATGTAAATGGGATGTCTTCCCTAATTTGGACCAGGGATTCAGACTTGGTGGAAAACTTAAAGAAATGCATCGAAATCAAGTTGGGAATCACTGCTTATACTCAATGCCTGATTTTTGAAGGCAAAATGCTTTAGGATTCTTTTTAGATGAAGGATTACCACATCTTAAGGAACTCCACCATAACCTTGAACTCGAGGCTACGAGGAGGAGCTCCGAGACCAAAAAAAATCTAGGGGGTCTACCTCCTATAAGGATTCAACACAAGGAAATGCTTGTGTTCTAGCAAATCAACCTCAATACATCCCATGGCCCTACATTGTATAAAAAATGAAACAATCGCCTACCATGGAGGTTAATATTCTAGAGGTAAAATACCTTTTTTACACCCTCCAATCCAAATTTGTGATTTCTTGATGCAATGGTTTATGGCCTAAATTAGATGCTTTATATCAATGGGTCTTTTCATCTTTGATCCCCAACTGTGATATTTATTTATGTTGCAAAGTTTTTTTTATTGTCCAATTTGAAACTCAGGAAGACCTGGAAAAAGTATTGAATGATGAACCTTGGTTTTGGGGAAGATTCAGGCTCTTAATTACCCCTTGGTTCCCAAATTTTGATGCCACATAAATGGTGGTCTCAACAATGTTGGCATGGGTGAGGCTACCAAACCTTCCCCTCCCTTTCTGGCACCACAAGGTTCTAGAGGAGATTGGAAACACCTTCAGAAAATTCAAAAAGATGGACCTCGAAAGAATAAAGAAAGGTCTATTTACCTTTGCCAAAATTTGTGTGGAAATAGACCTTAGTAAAGATATACTTTTTCACATTTAGATGAAACACAAAAATGTTCAGTGGACCCAAGTTTTATATTATGAGAACACGACATTTAGATGACGAACATGTTATCAAACATGACACTGATAGAATACATGTCCACATGAAAAAAGGATCCCAAAAACTAAAAATGGGTAGGTACATAAATCAAAAGGATTGAAGCCCTCTGATCCTTACCTCTCAAAATATGAAGTTGAAGAATCCATGGAGAATCATCCAAACCAAGCAGAAGAGGATTCAATTGCCTAGAATGGCACTGAAACCCACACATAGAATGATATTGAACCATGAGAGATCCAAGCATCAAAACATAAAAAAATGAAGCACATACATAATATGGGATGGGGGGCACAAAGAGAGAACATGTTTTAGAGAGATCATACTCAGACAAAGAATACCCACTGAAGACATTTGGATGCGATTTGGCTATGGTTCCAGTTGATCCAACCTTAGGTGGTGGCAGAAAGTGTAGAAAAATAAAGGTAAGAAAAAGAAGTTAAGTGATTATTATCACATTTGACTTCCAAGTTTCATATGTAATATATATATTTTTAATTTGTTTTCTCTCTTTAGCTCATAAGTCGAGAGGCTTATCTTATGGAATGTTCAACACATGCATAATGTAATTTTGTTCCTTGTTTCAAGATGAATAAAATTATGGGTCTTTTCCCTTAGGGTAAAAAAGAAAGAAAGAAAGCAATCCCAAAACCTAAGCAAAGATCTTAAAAGCCGAAACAAATTTACCTTCAAATAGAATCAAGTTGCGAGCCAACCATATATGTGAAAGGGTCAAATATGAGATGGCCCTACAAAGCTTAAACTTCTTTTTTACAATCAAATAGAAAAAAACCTTCCAAATATTCTTTATTCCAAAGGTTCAATAGACCTAGATGGTCTTCCACATTGTTCTAGATCTACTAACAACATATACAAGGTCAGAAAATATTGTTCAGTTGACTCATCACTAATCCAACCTAAAAGACAAATTCTTGGGATAACTTTAACTCTTTTCTTCATCATCTCTGATGTGAGAACCATATTATCTAATTCTAGACACATTAGCCATATATTTTTGGTTGTGCATTCACTTTTCACAACATTTTCCACTAGTAGACCTCTTCCCCCAAGCTTAGTCCAATTAAGGATGCATACCTAAGTTTAATAGTACAAACACCTATTGCATCACATTTTCCCCTAGACAAGTTCATCTTTAGCTTGGGTGAGTCTGACATGAGCCCTCTGGAGAATGGATTTGTAGTTTTTCCATTCAATTTCCATATCACCTACCAAGCTAATATCTTTAGCGATAAACCGTCCTTGTATCCAAAGTGTAGTAGCCCTTAGTTTGTTTATAATGTTCAAGTAGCTTTCTCCAATCAAATGAAGGTGATGAATTAGTGCTTTAGAGAGGAGAAATTTTATGTGACAACTCATGATGGCATCAACAACCACTTGGGTACCCATGCTTACTTTCCAAGTCAAAAAATTCCCAATCAAAAGGAGAACCGAAACTAGCACCTTCTTTTGGTTTTAGCATTTTGCAAGATGTTGACCTTTTCCAATCCAAGATAGTTCTTGGGAAGATGTACTTTTTAATCAAGGATCTTCTCCATACTATCTTTGACAAGCACATTCCAAATATATTTTCTTGTAAATGATTTTCTAGATAAATTAATGTACTTCAAACTTCATCCACACAATGACTTGGGAATTTCCAATGTCCTCCAATTAACGTGGTGTGTCTCCTTGTAATCATTACTTCCTTTCTAGGGAAAGTTGAAACAATACCTTCTTATTTTTTCTAGAATCCATGTGAGCCAAAGTATGTCAATGTATTAGAATAACCTACAAGATATATTTGATCAACACTAATCACCCTTTCTAGACAGTTAGTAGTTACATCATTGTGATGTTTTTTTTGTCACTCTTCCAAGCAACTAGTTCCAAATAACTTTATTTATTAGGTTTCATATAAAAACCTAAATATTTGACACTGTCACTGGAATTCAAAAAGAGAAAGGAAAAGTATTGAGCAAGTGTAGTTTCTTCACCTTCCAAGCTAGAGTTATATAAGGCTGATTTGAAATCATTAAATTCCATCCTTGTAGCTTGTCTGAAAAATAATAAGAGGTCTCTAAAGAATGCCATTTTATTACCAGAGCTAAAACAAAAAAACAAAACATCATTGATAAACAAGATATAAGTCAATATTCCTCTAGAACCCACCTTAATGCCTTGTAATGAACTTATTCTTCTTGCATAAGCCAAGAACCCACTCAATCCTTTGACTACTAGGAGAAAACTATATAGGGATAGGGAACACCTTGGCTCAAACCCCTTAGAAGGATTAAAGAACTCATATATTTCTCCATTTATAATACCACAAATTAAATTGAGGAAACACATTCCATTATCCACTTATCTACATCATATGAGAAGCTTATATAAGTGATAAATAATATAAGATAAAGCTTTGAGACCCTATCGTAGGTCTTAGATAGATCATTCTCTACTACCATAATTGGGTTGTTTAAAATTTTTATTTTGTGAAGTCCTTCTTGTGCAATGCCAAATGCCTTGGGAATTTACCTTCCTTCAAAAAATCCAACTTGCTCTATCAAAATGAAGTTTAACAACAAAGGTTTAAGCCTTCATACCAACACTTTGGAAATGATCTTATAAAGAAAATTACTAAGTGAGATAGGCCTAAACCCCTCAAAGGCCTTAGGGAAGCCCACCTTTGATATTAGAGCTATAAAAGTAGAGTTAGGTTTCAAAGGAACCTTTCCTGAAATTCTAACTTCCTCCACTAGCGAAATCCATACAAAATTCAACTATCCAACCATTTCGACAATGATTTTTGTCTTTCCTAAAGGCGCTTCAAACATTATAAAGCTCATCCATGGTGACAACACTATTTAATTTTCCTCAATAATCAACCTTGGACAAAAGTAACACAACTTTAAGGTTTTACAGATAGTAGACAATGCCTTAAAACTACTTACCATGCTACCATCTACTCCTATTATTTACCAAATGGTATTCCTATTCTTCCCGTGATTAGATTTTTTTTTTAATATTTTCGTCCCTGGCTTCCAGTCAAGTGTCCCTACTCTTCCTTCACCAATCCAATTACTCATCAAGAAACAACATGACTCTCCGCGCTTACACATGTTTGAGGGTAATCAATCACTCTTTCAATTAAGGACCACCTAATCCATCTCCCTTAACAAATATTCCTAAGCCTTCTCCACCTCTAATATTTGTGCCCTTCTTTTCCTATATCTCTCCTTAGACTAGGAAATTACCTTTTCCTTCACACACCTTAAAGAGTGTGTGCACTATTCACAAGTGCACACAAGAGGTTCCAAGAGTCCGCAAAAATATTTTCCAATTACTAAGTACCATAGCTATAAAATATTTTTTGGGAATCCAACTAGGATTGAAGTTAAGGGGTGTGCTCTTCTTGTATCCAAGTTTGTCAATTTCTAACCATATTGGATAATGCTTCAAGATTTTGAAAGTGTCCAAAGATCTAGACTTATCCACTTTTTCCAAGAGAGTGTCCTTTAGCATAAAATGATCTAATCACTTTACTATTGTAACATTTCCTACCTTGCTATTTACCTAGGTAGGTTTAATCTTGATTAGTTCAAGGTCCACCCATCTAATGAGATCAAAATGAGCTTAAAAAACTGTCAATAAGTCTATTTGGCCCTATGGAATCTCACCAAATCTCTCTTATGTGCATTATGAAGTTTAAATATCCTCCCACCACCAATTTTTCAACCTTATGTGATGTGAAAATAATAACCTATTCTATTACTTTTATAATATACTTCAGTCACTAAACTTGAAGTAACATAAAATGAATTTGTTAAAACCATGGTGGAGTTCCACTCAATTAATGCACCCTTAAATAAACCCTTAACATCAAAAGCTATGAAATCCCATCCCCTCAACAACTTTGTAAACTAAGAAATCAGAGGCTTACACATCCCCATAGTTTCCTACATGATCATCTATGGTGTGCCAAGATTAATTAATCTTTCGAGGGACAATTGTCTAGCCTATGACCTTAGGCCCCTAACATTAGTCGACAAGATCCTCATGACTAAAATTATGATGGGGCTTGTCCCACTTTAAGAACCCTAGGTATCAATCTCTAAGCTCATTTTATTTTATCATTTGTTCCTAATCTCATTTTAAAGGGGAATTCCAATGAACAAAGAGATTACCAATTTCTCCTAAGGCATCTAACCCCAAACCGCCAACATGGACACATTCTTTAGGAAGATATTTTTTTGTCTAAGTAGGTAGTGATACCCTCCATGAGACTATAAGTATGAAGAGTAAGAAGTTGACTCACATGTGGCCCTCAATCTTCACTGATCCATAGGATAATGGTCATTTGCTAGATTATCCAAAGGACCCCTACTAGTTTTCCAAGTTTAGGTTTTTGAATCAGATTTGAAGGTCTATCATGGTATTTTTTGGTAGGGAAAAGGTTCCCAAACCTCTTGATATTAAAACCCCCAATACATTTTCACTTGAAATAGAAATAGAAGGAGAGTTGGACACCTTTCCCAACGAAGATGAACTATTGATGACATGGACCCTATCATCCTTTTTGGAGTAGGAAGGTACATATCGAGCATGACTTGCATATCCATTGTCTCGAGGATCTTTGTTATTACCCAAGGGAGGACTCAAATTAGCTATTAAAGAAATGGAAATGTCCCCAATTAGTATGCCAGGGCTATACTCAGTTTTGAATTTCTCGTCCTCTATATGAGTATGCCAATCGTGCATAAAGCTTAAATAGTCTATAATTCCATGGAGATCCCTAGAAGTTTTATCCACACTGGGGTGTCTGACATTGTCTCTTCCTTTGAATGAAAAAGAGGTTTCTACGGTTTTATGGACATGTATGACCTATCCATAAACTAAAATTCTTTTAATATAGAAATCACATCTTCTTCCAAGTTGTAGAAGGTGAAACCAAGCCAACCACTTGCTAACAGTAATTTGTTGGTGTATAGCCTAAACCTAAACCCCAGTTCTCCTAAATCTATCTTAGGAGGTAGACCATCCCTATCCTCATATTATAGACAAAATTCCCACCAAAGTGTGCCCTAAAGGGTCAAGGTTTCGATTGATTACAATATCTTCTCCAAAAAATAAGGACCTTCTCAACTTATAATGACCTTACATTGTTTACACTTCCTTTGATCGATGCCCTCCTTCTAAGTAAATCAAATCAAATTTTAAACCAAAGAACCCAAAACCTTCCTCGAATGCCAAAAAACCACCCATTTTGTTGGCACTTCTTCAACATCACCATTTGTGAATAGGTCTAGAGGGTTCAACCATGAAGGAGGGTGTTCATTTTCCCAAAAAATATTAACTCCCATGTTAGGGAAATCGGCTAGAGATGGTACACCCAAAGATATGGCTTGTTTAGAATGGACCTTATATCAGTCCAAAATCTAGCCATAAATGTAGATGTATCAACGATCTTATCATTGCTTGCAACATTTAACTGTGGACATGAAAAACACTTAGCTTCACATTCTCTAAAGTGTGGAGAAGTGGTTTTGTCTTCACCTAACAACTAATACCTAGTCTCCATAAGGGATGCTACACTTCATGGATAGCAAAAGACTTGGGCTTTGGACATAGCATCTTTTGAATAATCCGTCAATTGGACCTATTCTTCCACGGTCATCTCCTTAAAAACCACCACTCACATACTTGTCAAGAGTTGATTTATTTATATTAAAAAAACATAATAATTGTTCTTCCAAGAAAAATTCATGGGAGAATTGAGAGGATGTTTTCTTACATCCCTATATGGTATTCCTAATAAATCCATCAATTTTGACTATCACCTCTTATTTAGGGGGATTTGCACCTTATACATAATGGTATAGAACTAGTCAAATGCCTAACAACATGGTTAACCATTAATTGATTAAACACTTTAAACTAGCAATATCATTTTTCATGCATCCCTCGGTTCTTATTTGATTAGAAAATTATTTGACAAATATTAACTTTACTTATAATACAAATAAATAATACTAATGGTGAACTTTCATCCTTAATATCATATAAATTTTAAAAAATATATAGAATGATATGCTTTTGTCCATGAAAACTAACTATTTTTTTTATGTAATAAAAAATTGCAATTTTTATTAATTAATAAAAACATTACGTTATAATAGTCCAACAAACTGACCTAGGGATTTCTATTAGATATTGAAGAGGTGAAGTAATTTGATTTTACACATTGCCCTTTTAAGTTGGTTTAAAACATGCCTTGTGTATTAGAGAGCATTTGTTCGAAATTGAGTATCGGTGAGCTAAAACTTTCCAATTCCTGGAAAGAGGAGGGTGGCTATATGTTTGATCCTTTAATCATATTAACTTTACTAAATTATAGTCGAACGTTAGAGTGAAAAAATTTCCATCTAAACAGAAACCATTTTATTTAAATATTACTTAAAGTTTTATTAATAATGAGGGTTTATTATATCTGGTGTAATTAATTTTTAGCATTTAATTTTTCCATAATATTGAGAATTTAATTTTTATTTATTTATTTGTAAAATGAATAATTATCATTTTATTATGGGTGTTTAGTAGCTCACACTCATTTTTCTACAAGTTACTATTTTTTGTTTTTAGTTTTATTTTATTTTTATATCTTTGTTTATTTATTTTTTATTATTTCCATTTTCATAAATTATAGTTTTTTTCTTCATATTTTCAATTTAAAATGGAAAATTTTGAAGAAAAAATAATTAAAAGATTTTTTTTAATGGTTTTTTTTTTTTTTTATTTTCAATTCCAAGTCCATTAATCATAGTTTTTTTTTGTTAATTTTTAATTTGACTTTAAATTTTCCCCTTCACCTTTGTATAATTTTCTTTCCCTTCAAGCAACAACTATACAATAAAACTTCCATTTCAATGAATATAATTAAATTAGTAAAAAAACAACTTTAAAAATAAAAAATTAATAAAATTAAAACAAAACTTGAGCAGCTATACAATAAAACTTTCATATCAATATCAATCAATATAATTAAATTAGTAAAAAACAATTCTAAAAATAAGAAATTAATAAAATTAAAACAAAATTTGAGTGTAATTTTCTCCCATTATATTTGAAGCATAAAAATTAATAGCTCGACTTAAATGTTAAAAATACACGAGAGGTATTTTAATAATAATTTATTAATATATAAAATTGTATAAGTGATGAATGTTACAATGAGGACCCGCATATATATCTAATCAAGGGTCCTTTCGTGTGTCTGGGCATGTCTTTTTAGACATGCTTTTTCACTTAACTTAATGATTATTTAACCTAATCAATATTTGATTATTTAATATTTATATTAATTTTATGTATCTCACTTGTTATGAATTATATTCATAACATAGCCTTTCCCTTTGAAAGCTTTGTCCCCAAAGCTTTAATGTTGTTGATTTTCTTCACTTTGTGTATGTCGTCTCAATGTATACAATCTGGTCATCGTTTCGTCATGTAGCTCATAGTAATATTCCCAAGGAGTTTATTTTTTATTTTATAATATATCTATATATATATATATATATATATATATATATTTTAATAATGTTGTTATATATATATTTTAATAATGTTGTTTTTTTTAATTTATTTATTTTTATAATAATGTTGGTTTTTTTTTCATTTATAGTTAAGTATTTTTAATAATAATAATATATATATATATATATTTTAATTTAATTATATATTTGATTTATATTATATAATATATAGTTATTAATCGACGGTCACACCTTTGACCATGGTGGCTGACACAGTTTGGCCTGCAATAACACCACCATTCACTATTGGCAGCGGCACCCAACGACAACGACGACTGGCTTGGTAGTGGCATTCCACGTGGGAAATAGTTGAATTGAACGAAATGTTGGATCGCGCAGATATGTAGAGTTGTCAACATGTGGGTGGTATACAGCTCGGTCAGACCAAAAATGGCAGGCGGTCGATGGAAAATCGAACACGATAGGGAGGAAGGAGTAAGCAACGTCGAGGGTCGAGGGGCACGATTGACCATGGATGTCTATCGTGGTCATGACAGTGGTGCTTGTGGCTTGATTGCTATAGAAGAATGGATAGAGCAGTGTGAGCGGGGATGATTTGCTGGAACACGAAGTGTGGAACAGGGTTTGAGAGCCCGACTGACAAGCAGCAAGGTGGCTGTCTGTGTGGACGGGGCAGTTCGATAAGGGGAACGCACAGGGAAGACAGACGACAACACAAGAAAGGGTGCCGTCTGAGAATGCTGTGTCTGACAGCGTGGTCGACGACAACATGAACAAACAGAACTGCCACTTGCGTCCCATGTCTAGTGGATATTAGGCAATGTGAATCTCTGGGAAGGCGCTCCCATCGCCGAAGTCTTCGATCTTGCGAGGGAAAAATCCTGCCCGCTTCCCGTAAGGGGGTATTTGCTTAACCTTTACGACCGAATTTGGTTGGGGTTGATCTACCTGCTCCCTGAACCATGGATCCGAAGCAAAATCACACTGGGCCTTGTTGAAAGTCTCCCTCAAGATGCCAACGGATTGGGACTCCTCTAGTTGTGTTAAGGGCTTGTTAGGACGGTATGTATGGTTTTGACGCTTCGCCCACAACCAAAACCATTGAAATTGCACTGGAATGCCAAATTCTTTTGCAACTTCTTCCTTAAAAGAGATAAAAAGAACTTGCTTCTGAATCCGAAATGTCTGGAACTTATCATGATCGACAAGATCAAAATATACGTCCTTACCAACCTGATTAGAAAGATCTTGATCGCTGACAACCTTTATAATTGTATAAATATGTGCCTTTGCTTTCTCTTTCTGCTTCAGTTCTTTTTCTTCTTGCAAATTCTCAGATATGGTAGTGGTTGTGGAATCATGCAGTGGAATAGATACCACATCATTGTTGTCAGTAACTGGCACCACCTTAATTGGACCAGATTCAGGCTCTTTCAGTTCCACTTTTTGAATGGAGACAGCCATAGCAGAAATACTCACATCACCCTCACCGCCTTCAAATCTCAAACCGTTAGTTTCCTCATGAAGAAGAAAGGACTGGTTTGTACCTGCAGTCTCATGCAGTTCACTTGAAACTTCTGCATCTTCCTCATTGTTATGATATTGTTCATCTTCTTTCCCTGCTTTGCCTAGTTTCATTTCTTCATTGTCGCTATTGTCTTCCTCTGCATAACTTTTCTTTAGACATGCTGAAACTTCTGCACATGATTTTTCTAAATGCTGAAATGCTTCTTGAATTTTACTAAAATTCTCCATGGATTCAGGATGTGAACGTAATGGCACATTGTGTTGCGAACAATGTTCAAAGACTCACATCATTATATTGTGTGCCATGTCTCTAATACCACTGAAGCATAAAAACCGATACTGAAGCAAGAAAACTAATATCTTGGAGACTTGAATATAAAAATACACGAGGTATTTTAATAATAATTTATTAATATATAAAATTGTATAAGTGATGAATGTTACAATAAGGACCCGCATATATATACCTAAGCAGTTGTCCTTTCGTGACTGGGCATGTCCTTTTAGACATGCCTTTTCACTTAACTTAATGACTGTTTAACCTAATCAATATTTGATTATTTAATATTTATATTAATTTTATTTATCTCACTTGTTATGAATTATATTCATAACAATATTATATATACACATTTTATTTTTCATTCTACTCAAATCTTAAAGACCTCTTGTCATTATTGTCTATACTCAAATATTTGAGATTTGGAAAATGACGTGTGAAGTTAAAGTTGGAAAGACAATGTTTATAATCTTTTTTAATTATTTTGATTATTGTTCAATTTTTAAATTTCATTTGACAAAGCAATTTTTATAATCTTTTTTATTTATTTCGATTATTGTTCAATTTTTAGATTTCAATTAATCATTATTTTCTTATTATTTACAGATACATAAACTCTAAGAGAGGCTAAAACTTTTCACAATGATGACTATCCTCCCCATGCAGTAACATCAATACAGTGACATAGGTACTTGCTCCGAGCCACTTATGTGTTGCCCAAATCCCAAATTAGTAGCACCAATTCTGTGTGTTGCACCCAGGGTGCGTGTGAAAATATTGTAGAAATTTAGTTGTTATTACTCATAATAGCCTTCGTTTAAATAATGGACTGGGAGTAAATTTGTTATAAAAATAATTTTGGATAGAATGAATGAAGTATTTAATCGATTCTGAGATGATTTGGATGAGAACATCTCTTCTTGTTTGTCATTGTTTTTTTTTTTTTAATTATTTTAAATAAATGATTGTATTTACATTAATAATATGGAATCTTGGTAATAACCATTACAAATATTAACGATGACAGTTCTTAATTTTTCCAAAACTGCTTTGACTAGAGACAGAGAGATTTCACATTCTTCTTCTCCAGATTATCAACATGGTTCTCCTTGCACATTCTCCAAAAACTACCATCCACTTTAACATACTTGCATAACATATATATAAGTACTAACAAAGAAACCACTACTGTACTGTATCTTCAATGTCTTCCTCTTCTACGTCCCTCGGCTGACCCTCGGCATCAGGTTCCTGCTGCTCCGCTTCCTGCTAAATCTCCATTTGCACGATGAACTCCGGAGAGGAGACTCCCATATCGATGCATGATGGATCATTGGCACCACCCTCCTCAAGTCCGAAGACTTATTTTAGGATAGACACCACAACAATCTCCACCCTCTTGTTGTGATTCTCGACCTTTCTATCCAGAGTTCCTAGCCTCATTGTTATGACTTCCGTAGATGCCTGGATGCTCTACATCCATTTTCAAACTCTCCAACTGATTCACAATGAGGGTGAAATGAGACTTTTCCTCCGAGATAATTTGTCCTCCTATCCTTAAGACCATATCCTCGATCTCTTGCCTGAAAGCTTCAAAGGAATTCCCAGATGCATCTCCAACACCATTTCCCGTTGATAAAGCCATCACTTCGGCTTGACGAGAATGCACTTCTAACCATAGAGCATAGACCTTCCAAAGCGATCTTCTTATACCTATGATCAACTCCAATTTGACAGTGCAAGAAGATTTTCCAGGATTAATGCACCGCAATAGTTTCTTCCTTGAAACCATGCCAGAATTCATTACTGCTTGCCTTGATTTGAATGACCACACGATAGAACTGATTTGATCCTCCTCGAGCTCAGAGGTCACCCTTTCATCACATCCTTTTTTCCTTAAATTACTTCTTGCCTGAGCCCAAATGTCCTTCATCCTGCCGATGATTTTTAATATTGTCCAGTTGCGAGTTAATGGGGCCAACTTATTTCCAATACTCCCCTTGCTTAACAATTGTACCATGGCATAATTATGGTGCTTAATTCCCCTGTCAGACAGAGCTATTCTCTCAAGGTTCTTCCTCATATTCGAGACCTTCCTTTCATATGTATTCATGGGATATGACAGATTATGGGTGCATCGTCGTTAACCTTTAATTCTCCTCGTGCTAACAAAGCAACGTGATTCGCTTGCTCATCCGCTAATCCATTGTTTTCCCTTTTAATATGGTATAGTTATAAGGAATCAAATTTATCCAACAATAATATTATTCTTTGAATGGTTGGATTTGGATCTGAATTCTTGGTTTTGAGCCACTTCATACACTTTTGGATGGTGATATGGGAGTCTCCAAAAATTGTTATATGTGTAATTCCTTCAGCTAGCGCCAACCTTAATCCTTGCCACATCACATATTCGTGGATATTCCTAGTCCGTAGGCGAATGTTTTTCTTATTTCTCTGTTGAGGCTATGGATTAACCCTCCCGCTCCAATCTCCCCCAAACTTCCTTTCACTGCTCATAAAAGAAGAGTTGAAGCCAACCCAACTCTTTCCTCCATTCCGCAAATTGATCTCTTGACATGTGTATGAGATATGGATTCTTTCTTTGGTCTTGACCTCCCAAAGCGAATGATGGGTTTTTAATTTTGACCCAATCTTTCGCTTCTGCCATATATCTAACAAAATCACTTGGGTCATATCCTCTTTCTAACACCGCATCAAATAACAATTGTACAGATTTCCAGGACGTAGATTGGGTGATAGTCATTTTGCCATTGAATATTGAATTGTTTCTTGCAATCCATACTGTCGAACATATGTATTTCGGGAGCGCACTCCATCACCTGAAGATACAAGAAGAGTGCCTATGATTCTAAGGGGACGAGTGAACCTTTTTCAAACATATCTGTCCAGCTTTCCGGGATAACCCGAATTCGACTTATTGGCTGTAAAGTATCTTTACACACTTCCAATGTGAAAGAACATAATAGGAAAACATGAGGGACGTCCTCCTCTAATTTTTTACAGAAAATGCACCAGGATGAGCCCTGTATCTGCCTTTTTTTCAAATTCTCTGCCGGTAGAATTCCCCATGTACTAATTGCCAACAAAAAGTGTTTAATTTCAAAAAACTGTCCTTATTCCAAATTTTACCCCAGATACTTGAAGCTGGAGGATGCAAGAGCCGCTTCAAGAAACAGTCATACCCTTCCTTCACTGTGTAAAAACTGCGTTTGCCACCAGTCCATATTATCTTATCCAATCTGTTAGTAGCAATTAGAGCGTTTCCTCTAAGAGCCTTGACAACCTTATCCCATGAGGATACCATATGTGGGGGGCGATTTATATTGGACCATCCCACCCAATTCCCCTCTTCATCCCAAGTTGATATGTCTGCAAGTTTCCTTTTCCCCTGCGATTTCATCCAATTTGCCAACTCCTTCATCTCCTGGGAGTTAAACACTATATCATTAGGAATTAATCCGTCTTCCCATATTATGACACGGTGTCCATTCCCTACTTGCCACTCTAGATTTTCCATCACTACTAAAGCTGATGCTTTACATAGCTTCCATATATTGGTTCCTTTTCCTTCCCATCTTTCTTCCTCCGGTCGAAGGAGCCAAAATTTATGGAACTATTTTCTTAGAAAGGACAATTTCCACCACTCAGAATCTAGTAATAGTCTCCAGACCAATTTTTCTCCAAGAGACAGATTCATGTATTCTAGATCTTTGATTGCCAATCCTCCCCACCTTTTTGGCAATCTAACTATGTTCCAATTTATCAGATGGAACCTCCTCATTATCTTTCCCTCCTTGCCATAATTTCTTTTTAACATGCAACTGATGTTTTGCATTATACTCTTGGGATCCAGAAGATCGGATCCAATATAAATGGGGAGAGAAAATAATATGGAATTTATGAGGATTGTTTTCCCAATAACATTTAGCCACCTAGGTCCCCAAGAGAGGATCCCCTTATGATTTTTTTGAAGCACTGCTTCCTAGTCCTCTCCAGAAGATGGGCCCAGTGAAATTGGAAGACCAAGATAAGGGAAGGCTCTCCATGATTTAGCCAAAGGATATCCCAAGATGCGGGAATTTCATTCAAATTGCTTCCAGAACTATTCCATCCCAAAATTAAACTTTTCTTCTTATTCACCAATCCTCTAGAAAATCTCAGATAGCAATCTAGAACTTCTTTAAATCACGTGGCAATAATTCTTGATGCTCCTTCAAGGAGGAGGGTATTGTTAGCAAATTGCAAGTGATTTATTTCCTTAACATTCCTAGCTATACTGAGGCCTGGCAAGAGACCAACCTCCCTAGTCGTTTCAAGTTTTCTACTGAGAATTTTAGCCATGATTATATTAAGAAGAGGGGAGAGGGGACATCCCTGCCTCAGTCCACGGGAGGCCAAGAAGAATGGGATCAACCTCTCATTGACTAGAGGAGAAATCCAGGGGCGACTGATACATACCTTCACCCAAAGAATAAAGTCTTGAACGAATCCTAATTTAGACATAACAAAGAAGAGAAAATAGTGATTTACCCGATTAAAGGCGTTTTCCATATCCAATTTAATGACCATTCCTTCATGACCCGCTTCTTCGCTGGAGTGGACCACTTCTTGGACTAAGATTCTATTATCCAGTATGTTCCTTTTTTGCATAAACCCTCCTTGATTTCCTAATAGAAAGGAAGAGAGGATGGGTTTAATTCTACTAGCTATAACTTTGGTCAAGATTTTATATGATGCATTATAGAGAGAGATTGAGCGGAATTTGGAGAAATTTACAGGGTTTGACTCTTTTGGAATAAGGGCCATGAAAGATGAACTAATACCCCTCCTACATTTTTCCTGTCCCGATCAAAATTGAGCATCTTTAGGAGATAACCTTTAATCAAGAACCAAAAGGAATGATAAAATTCTATGGGAAATCCATCCGGTCTTGGGGCTTTGTTCAAATTGAGAGATTTGATAACTGAAAGGACCTCATCCTCTGTTATCAGCTTAAGAATATTTTGGTTTGATGGTGGAGAAATGATCGAGGGCATATTGCTGGGAAATTCACTTACCTATTCCAAAGGAACTTGTTCTTATGAGTATAGAATTCTAAAGCACTAAAAACCTTCTTTTTTAATTTCTTCAAACTCTGCAATTTTAGGCTTGTCTTATGGGATGATATCTTTTACTGTGTTCCTCGCTTCCCTTGCTTTTGCTTGCTTATGGAAAAAAGAGGTGTTATGGTCCCTGTCTTACAACCAAAGACTCCTGGATTTGAGTCACCATAAGTCTTCCTCTTGTCTGTTGACAGGGAAAATTTCCTTCGTAAGTTCTGTTTCCTTTCACAAGTGCCATTCTTCTATCTGTGCTTGTTTTACATAATAGGAATAAGCTAGAATATAGTTTCTCCTAGTTTAGTGTGTGGTTGAGAGAATCTCTCAACCACACTACTGTAAGTCTAAGATAGCATTCCTATCTTAAGACTATTGATTGTATAAATATGTGTGTAATTTCCTCATTCAAAAATTAATAGAATATACTTTGAGTGTCTGCAATTTTATCTTGGTATCAGAGCCTGTGAGGGCCTGGCCCCTCCTGGGCATAGGAAAATAAATCATTTATATTAGATTTAAGATTTGTTTGTCCATTTTTTAGTCCTGCCATGTAGAAGGAGAGATGCCCCGAGTTGGAGAAAACACCTGGTGTGGCTGCAGGGAGCGTCGTGTTGTCTGTCGAATCTCGGTTGCCTTGATAAGCCATCTACACAGGTTGAGTGATGCATCTCGTAGGAGGATGCTTGTTTTGTCATTTGGTAGTGATTTTCCAATTGATTAATAAGAACTTTCTTTTTCTTTTCCGTAGGTTGATATGTTTGCTTCAGGGATTTCCTAAGGTATTTTTTCATAGCGCGAAGCTTGGATTCCCAAAAAAGGGATGGAGATCCCTGGGAAAAAGTTTTCCAAGATTCAGTGATGAGATCCTTCACTCCTTCTTGGCTCCATGCTGCATTAAACTTGAAGTTACATTAGGGATAATAACAATTGTGCAATCAGTTCCTTTAATGAGCCAACCACTATGGATCAAAAACCTATCCAATCTTGCTTCTATATAAGCCTCTCCCGTTCTTCTATTTGTCCATGTATAATTTCCAACTTTCGGAACCATGTCTATTAGATCCCAATCCGCCATCAAATACTCCATTCGATCCCTGAACAAATCACGGACCAATGAACCCCCTTGCTTCTCAGAGGTTCTAAGCATTGTATTAAAATCTCCTCCTATGATGCAATTTTGAATTCCCCCCCTCGATCTGACTTCATGTAAAGAGTCCCAAAATTCCACCTTATGTCCATATTGAACGAGGGCATACACATTGGTCATAGTAGTTCTTTCACCACTTACCTTCTCCTCTAGAACTACCATTATCCAAAACTGATGCTTCACGCTCTCTACTAAGTGGAAGTGAGAGGGAGAACAAAATATGAAGAGACCTCAAGAAACACCCCTAGCTTGTTGCATAACTCCCACACTATCTTTCCAAAAGGTTTATGCTGACTTATTAACCTATCGTTCCTCCATTTTCAACTCCTGGAGAAGAAGAATCCAGGGAGATTATTGTTTAATGATATCTTTTATCACTCGGGACTTAAAAAGGTTCCCAGACCCTTGATATTCCATGATATTATTATCATTTTAAAGTGGGGGTTTGAGATGACCCACCATCCCTTCTAGATTTACCCTTAACACCCCTATTTTTAAATATTTATGATATTGCATTTTGGTTTCCCAATTTTTTGTTTTGTTCTGCCTCCTCCTCTTATAGGGTTTGATTCTTTGGTCTTCCTTTAATTTTATTTATTTCTGTCTCTTGACTACTACCTTCATCAACCCATACCAAAATTTGAGCCAAATGCTTTGTAACGACCCCCGCGATCTCCTTTTCCATACTCAACGGGCTTTGCAACTGAGAAGGGTGTTTCGAGCTGAGCGACACTGATTTACCATGAGGAGGCATCAAGACCTCCTTACCAATCTTTGGACGAGTGTTCTCCTTCATTTCACCTTCTTCTCTTTCTTCTTCTTCTTCACTTTGGACATTTTCCTGAGCTGCTCCTTGACTCACCTCGTTCACATTCCCTTCTTTCTCATTTTCCACTACAATGAAAGGGTTTGATGATGTTGTCACCACATTATTTTCTTTGTTCAATTGAACCTTTTTTCCCATCAATAGAGCCTTTGTTTCCCTTTCTTTTCCGGGTCTTCCATTTTTCTTCGGCAACCAGGTTTTATTCAGCTCCCGAGGATGGAGCTTTTTTTGAATAGTCCCTTGCAAAGTGACCATATTCGTGAAAATGCCTGCATTTAAATGGAATTTTCTCATAGTCCATGATATCACTATGTTTCCATTCCCGCAGAGTCGAATAGACTCCAGCTAGAAGCCCTTTCTCGAGGTCCACCTCCACACAAATATTTACACAACGAACTGAGATCCCTTCAGTTCTACTTTGTTGATGTATTTGCCAACCCCATTGCCTATTGCCCTTAAACAATTCACTCCAGCAAGAAAGTGGAAGGAAGGGGAGTTTCACCCACACTGGGAAGGATGTTGGAACGTCTTCATCCAGATTAAAGTCCGTAATCCACTTGTTTAAATACATCCCCCGTAACTCATGAAAATAAGGGTCGTTACAAAAAATCATATCCTTATCTTCTCACAGCTCAAAAAGGAAAGAAAAAAAACCATTTCCAATTGCATAAATCGTAATGTTACCTTTCATCATAGCCTTCTAGTTGTTTTCAGTCCATGGTTCGATCGTTCTTGGGGATGGCAACATGCCCATGAATTTTCCTACAAGTGCCTCTTTGAATATGCCAACGTGGTTCATTTGGCCCCAATCAACAACAAAATGTCCTTGACTTCATCACTCCTCTTCACAAATTTTGACTGTTATTCCACAAGTTTTTAATGCTTTGGCAGGGAAGACACCATCGCTTGTAAAGCTATTGCCTCATCTTCCAACGAGGAAGGTGTGAGGGGAAGGGGAGATACCCCTCCGGAGCAGACATCAAAACAAAGATTTAGAGCTAGGGTTTCAGTTAACACTTTACTCACAAGGCTTTATTGAGAGACATGCATCAAGACCGTGGTGGAGCCAATATTTGTCATTAACTCACAAGGCTTTATTGAGAGACATGCATCAAGACCGTGGTGGAGCCAATATTTGTCATTGTTTTTAGTCAGTAGTAATTATTTATTTTATGTGGTGATGGATTTTACTTTTAATTTCATAGCAAGCATCAAAGCATGTATTTAGAAACAATGAAAGCTTGATATTTTATTGGTGTTACTCTTTGTATATGATAGAAACAATAAGTTTAAGAGTTGTTTTTTTAGCTAATTGTATTTTTATAATCTCTTTCTAAGGCACTTACGAAGTTTTTATGTAAATTATAGTTTTCAACACATTTTTTATCATTGTTTTTAAGAGCAGCCACAAGATAGATGGGACTTTAGTCAAATTTTTCAATTAAATTTCATTTTCAATTAGATTTCAACAAATTGACAGGTTATTGGTTTGCTACATTTTCTCAAAACACTAAGGTTTATGATTTTCTAGAAAGTGTTTTTATTTTTATTTTTAAGAAGTAAAGTGCTTAATTGTGTCTTTTAAATTTTATAATGCAAAGTTATTTTATTTTATTTTCACAAAATGCTAAAGAGCTAAGAGGAGCATTTTGTATCTAAGTTTAACCATACACAAATTTTACAAAATGCTAAAGAGCTAAGAGGAGCATTTTGTATCTAAGTTTAACCATACACAAATTGTAAACATGTTTTTAGTTTTTGTTCATGTAGAGTGATTAGATTTTTACCATAATAACATTGAAACAAATACAAATTTCAATACTTGTATTACCTTTTATTTTATTTTGCATTGTAAGTCTGACAATATGCAAAAGTTTTACTTGTAAATTGGTATTATATTAATTTTTTATTTCTTATTGTAAGTCTAGCAATATTCAAAAATTTTAAACATGGCTTTTCTATTTTTTAGAGTTGCAAAATATCTAATTTTTTTAGATATTAACTTTTTACCATTTTAATATTGAAACAACACAAACTTCAAATTGGTATTACCTTTTTTACATATTAGCTTTTTACCATAATAAGAGCGAAACCACCCAAACTTGAGATTGGTATTATCTTAATTTTTTAATTTTTAATTTTTTATTGAAAGTCCTACATATTTGACAATGCATGTTTGTGTCATGTCCTCCATATAAAGGGATTGGTTTTTGTGCATGATTGTAGATTAAAATTCTACCATAATTTTTTACATATTTGAAAATGCTTGTTTGTGCACTGTCTTCCACATAGATGGATTAGTTTGTGTGATTGGCTCGTGATTAGCCTTTTACCATAATAATACTAAAATCACATTAACTTCAAAAATAGTATTTTTTTTTTTTAAACAATACTCTAAAGAGATAAAAATTATAATAATGGAAAATTAATATATAGTATATATTTTATAAATTGTTTTTCATTAGTATTATTTTTTAACTTATTTTCGGTTTGCTACATTTTCTCAAAACAATGATCTTTATAATTTCTTAGAGAGTGTTTTTTGTAACTTTTTTACAAAATGAATGAACTAAGTTTTGGATTTCAAATCTTACCATGAAAATGTTTTACAAAATATCTAAGTGAAGATATACATTTTATCTTTTAAACCTAATAGCATACAAACTTTTAAACATATTTTAATAAAAAATTTAGAATTGTAATATTTAGTTTTTACACATTTAAAAATGCATATTTGCGCGACATCCTTTGCATAAATATTGAAGTAACAAAAACTTCATAAGTCGTATT